>SJYO01034137.1:41807712-43247793 GCA_006410555.1 Capra ibex
TTTTTCGGAGAACTACTTTCACTTTCTCCTCTCACTTTTTCAACCGAATTTCGAGTTGTAAGTCTTTTGCTTCTAGTACCGTAGACCAGGGTAGTGAAGTACCCTTTATCTACCCCTTTGTCATCTTTGTCACAGTCTGAAATAAAAACCCCCGAGGTTTTGGTGACGTCTACCACTGACGTCGGTACTTTAATTTTCTGCGAATCAGGAACCTTCCTTTCAATACTGGTTGGATCTATCATATAAGTTTTCGTCTCTGTAATGAAACGGCTGATTCCAGGCAGATCAGTTCCGATACCAAAAAGGTCACCAGTACATACCTACACTCTCAACCTGACACTTCTTCCGACTCGCGGTTTCTTAACTACGCAAACTTGACACCACAACCTCTTCTGAGAACTTCCAGGGAACCTGACGTTCCTCTAGGTTGGTCAGGTAAGATTTCCTCTAGTCGGGACCCTAAAGAAACCTTGCTTACTACGATTTCGACTTTGAGGTCATGAAACCGGTGGAGTACGCTTCTCAACTGAGTAACCTTTTCTGAGACTACGACCCTCCCTAACCCCCGTCCTCCTCTTCCCCTGCTGTCTCCTACTCTACCGACCTACCGTAGTGCCTGAGCTACCTGCACTCAGACTCACTTGAGTCCCTCTACCACTACCTGTCCCTCCGGACCGCACGACGCTAAGTACCCCAGCGTTTCTCAGTCTGTGCTGACTCGCTGACTTGACTTGACTATTATAGGTCAATGCACTTTGTAGAGATGTGTGGAAAAGATGGTGCCGACTCTGTGGGACTTTAGATTCAAATAAATAATCTTAGGGGAGGAACAAAAAGGTAAAAGGAACGTCGTAGTGAGAGGAGTGACAAGAGGTCTATGGTTTAGAACCTCAGTGAAAAGAAAAGGAGACAGTGACAGAATTCAATTACAGAATGGTTTCGAGGAGAACCCTTGTCTTAGATTCAGACTGAGTAAAAGTGTTTGAGGGGTCGTAGAATGTCCTACGGACTACGGAGAGAGAATAGTCCACAAGTTCTGACAAACTGTTGGTACAGATACCCTTTCGAGAATGCACTTTAGAAAGTTTTCGAGTACAGTCTTAAGGAGTTCCAGGGTTTCTTTCTCCTAAAGAGAAATGAAGAAAAGTGTGAACTGTGGTATGTTATAATTTTACATTTAATTAGGGAAAGTGATGTTCAACCCGGTCACGTAACTAATAGGATACATTTAGTCTAGGGGTTTCTTATAAGTCTTCTCGTAGGGAGGTTGACGGTCCAATTTCCTCTGCAGTAAGAAATTACAATTTATGAAGGTGACATCCAATGATATGTCAAGTAATTATCTAATGTTCAGAGGAACATAAAATTAGATACCTATGTGGGTAAAGAGAGGTTAAATGTAACACAATAAATGGACAAAACGCAATTGTAGGATATGATCACTGAGTTATGGACTCACAAATGAAAAACTTTATTAGTATATTAGTCTACGTTCAACCGAATTGTAAAACTTACGGCAGGGGTCGTTTTTAAGTGTCTATACCTTTTCATTGAACTAACTTTAGAATTCATCCGAACAATAATTTATTAAGGTTTGACCCCGTCATTTCCACTGTCAGACATTGATCGACTCTATTTAAATAGGAAGTGGACTTTAAAAACGTCGTCTCCTGACTGTACCATAGACACCGAGTCAGGTGAGTCGAAAGTACCCTTTTCAAAAGGGTCCTTAACTCAGTTATTCTTCGAAACCCCCTTTCCAAAAAGTTGTGAGGTTATAAGAACAGACCTTTTAGGGTACCTGTCTCCTCGGGTCACCCGATGTCAGGGATCCCAAAGTTTCTCATCCTGTACTGACTCGTACGGGTGCACGTAGAACCGATTCCTAGCAGAACCGACTAAGATTCTCTTAAGACCATACCAAGACACATAGATGTTTCAGAACCTAAGTAAATGACTTCAGTAAATCAACAGACTCTTTCTCTTTACCTTAGTCATCCTTTCTATTTTCAAGGTTACAAGTAGGTCATGTTTGTGTCTTTCTCTGTTTTAAAACACAACGAAAATCGATTTGGATTGTCTCTAGGAAGAGGTCATAAGAACGGACCTCTTAGGGTCCCTGTCTCCTCGGATCACCCGACAGCAGATACCCCAACGTGTCTCAGCCTATTCTGTCTTCGCTGAATCGTCGTCGTCATCGTTGTCTCTAGAATGGAGTTTACCGAATCATTTTTTCCTTTACGAAATGACTACTCCTTCAAGACTCACCTCATCGAGGTGGTCGTCGAGCCCCAACATTACTTCTTTACCGAGGAGAGGTAGAAAAGGGAGACGATTATCGTTGTACAGTCGAAACGGGAGTATAACCGAGGGAAGCACCCGGTCGTCTATGTCCTAGTAAAGGCGTCCTTCTTCACCCGGTCGAGAAGGAGTACGGAGAAACATTCTGTTCCGTAGTAAAGACTTTCGGGTTTCGTCTAAAGGTGATCCAAACATCACCGATCTTGAGTCGGTGTACGGAAGGAGAGTTGATTAGTGACCCTTACCTTTACTGTAATGTTTCGAACCCAATCGAATTTGTCCCAAATAGGAACTTGACACCAGTGTAAGGGACTCTTCGTCTGTGGATTTATTTGAACTCAAATACAGACGTTCTTTCTACTCTGTTTACCTGTAACCACTCATTGAGGTGTTTCGTTTGTATGTGAGACATTTTACTGTACCCTTAGTGTAGAGGTGTTGACCTGTGAAGAGTGCGGTGTTGCAGACAATCTGCATACGTCTCTTTAGACATTAAGGTTATGGGCTTCCCTACGGGAAAATTATTCTCTATCTTTTCCCCTCTACTTTAATGTGATCCTCCCTGAAGGGACCACCAGGTCGCCAATTCTTAGGTGGACGATTACGTCCCCTGTACCCAATCTAGGGACCGGGTCCTTCTAAGGTGTACGGTGTTCCACTGATCCTGACTCATAGTTTTGATGGCTCGGACACGAGATCTTAACCTCTCGGTGTCGATAACTCGGGTGCACGACGTTGATGTCTTCGGACGTGTGGATCTCGGAAACGAGACGTTGTTCTCTTCGGTGGCGTCACTCTTCGACCACGTGACGTAGGTCCCTTTTCGGTTCGTCGTTGCTTCTGGGTCGCATCGGTTTTTATGAATTTATTCATTTGACGTGACCCTTTTCAAGAGGTGGGGGACTGAAGTGTACACTTAGTAATTTTCATGAAAATGAACACCCTAGTGTGTGTCTCTACTGTTTATCCTTTGACGAAGAGGCTCCCGAACAGATATGTATTACACACTGATCGACACCGTCGATTGTTCCTCGGACCCAAATCCTTCAAGGTTTTAAGTCAGTTCCATAGACCCTACGTAAAGAATTTCGACCTGGTCTCTACCCCAGTATTAAGATATGTGAGTCAGCGAGTCAGGGTAGACTGAGAAGTACTGGGACACCTGATGTCCTTTCACCCTTTTTTTCCTTTCACTTTCACAATCAGTGAGTCAACATAGGTTAAGAAATGTTGGGGTACCAGACATCCGGAGATTCGAGGAGACAGGTGCCCTAAGAGGTCCGTTCTTGTGACCTTACCCAACGGTAAAGGTTGAGGTATATTAAGGTATTCAGTATGGTTTAGTCATAGTATCGTAAGACAATCCTCCTTCTTCCTATATCTCTCCCCTAATCCTTTTGGTATCCTGTAAAATTTTTCTTCTGAGGACCTCCCTGTCACGGGTAGGTACCTTCCGTCTCCCTTCGGGAGGAACCACTCCATTCTCATGGAGGGTGAGTCGTGAGTCTCGCGACTCTTCAAGAGAAACTGTAGTCGTCGAGGAGTATTCGTTCTGAGAATCGAAAAGGATGTCCCTTACCTACGAGGCCTGTCTACACACACACACATCAGACTGGAGATCCGTTGATTAATCTGAAAAAACGACACAGGAGTGGAGGTTAAAGTACACAACTTTAGGTTTGGGAGTTCCACTGCCATAATCCTCCACCCCGGAAACCCTCCTCTAATACAGTCCTTTCGTCTCGGGAGTGTTTACCCTAATCACCCTACTCTTTCGGGAACGGAACGAAGAGTAGGGTTCGTTTCACCCTACTCTTTCGGGAACGGGGAAGGTTATACACTTCAATGTTGTTTTTTTCCGTCGGTAGTTTCTCGTTCCCCCGAGAGTGGTGTGTATCCCAGACGGCCACGGATTTAGACCCAAAAGGTCGAAAGTCTTAACACTCTTTGATTCCGTATCAAAAACATTTTAGTGAGCCAGAGACTATAAAACAATATTGTCGGATTTGTCTGACTGTAAATAACATTTTATTACTCGAATGAAGAGTCAGGACATTGTCTATAGTCTTAGGGGTACGTATACATCGTCTGATGCATCTGTGTGGATCTATGGTCGCACATACCTTAACAACGTCAATGACAGTAGAAAATAGGTCTCGATCTAGGTGAGGTCCAGTCGTCCATTGTAGGTTTGTGCGTGCTTCAAGTGACTCCGTTCACGGTGGGAATATCAGAGAGATGACTAATAAACGAAAATGGTAGAAGGTATTAATCATAAAGAAATCTGATGGTTAACCATTGATTACCTTTATAAGACTAGTAGAAACAAATTATTCTGTTCTTTTGGGAAGATAAAAATATGGTTTGTAGAAGTTAATTAAGTCAATTGTAGAAATTAAGTTGAACTGTTTTAGATGTTTCAAACGGTAGTATTTTTGGAATGAGTTGCTTTTTAAGACCGGATATTAAAAACAAATGATATGAATTCAAAATGTTCTTTCTTCGGTGAGTCTATTCGAATATAGTTCACTCACAAATCTCAAATTTCGGTACAGGGACTCTAGATGTCCGAAGGGATCACTGAGTCTACCATTTCTCGGTAGAAATGGACGTTACGTATTCTAGAACGAAACTAGGGACCCAGTCCTTCTAGGGGACCTCTTCCCTTACCGATGGGTAAGGTCATAAGGACGGACCTCTTAGGGTGCGTGTCTCCTCTAACCTCCGGATGTCTGGTACCCCAACATTTCTTACCTGTGTTGACTCACTGATTGTGAAAGTAAAAGGAAAAAAGGGACCCTAGATATTTCTAAGTCAAGTTAGAGGATGTGGAAGAAGTAGAGGTGGGTGTCCAAGGTTCTACTCTACGATCAAGTGTTACCCTCATTCTTCATCCGTCCAACGTGTATAGAGTTCGTAGTCCTTTTTATAGTTCATAAAGGTGTTCTGACATTATGTTTTTTTTATTAGATTCTCCGTAAAGTTGTTCTCGACGTCGGTTTTCACAAAGACTAATTGTGACCCCGTTAAATAGTTTCGGGACTTGTTAGATAAGGATTGTATCTTGACAAAGAATATCAGTAAATTGACAACAAGAAAGTGGTCTACCTTTGAGAAGTCTTCACGGAAGGGAAAGTCTCTCGAGACAGGAATAATTTTGTGGTAAACACCAGAATTAAATAAGTTCAAACGTGAGAGATCGAGGACCGTGTGTCCCCTGTGAGGAATAGTTCACCGTTACTTATTATCAGTAGCGATTTCCAACACACCAAAGGATATCTCTATTCCACAAAGAACGATACTTGATGTTGCACGTCCTTTGGTTTACAGTTCTGTCCAAGTAACTAATTGACTCTTTTAATTGAAAAGGGGAGTTATAGTTTTCATCTACGTTGTAACTTTTGTTTCTATACGGATAGGAGGTCAACCCGACGTTTTCCTTCGACGAACGAAGGAAAATTTAAAACGTATTTTGGTTGTAGAGAGAGAATCTAAATTGACGAAGAAATTTTCTTGAGTTCAGAAAGAAAATAATAACACTTATAGTAGAGTATTTGGATTTTGATTCCATTTTGTCTCTTGACTTTCGAGTCACTATGAATTTAGTCGTTCTACATCTGGTGTGTGAGTCGACACAAGTGTAAAACAATTTTACGATACGAAATTTTTGGTTAATCATCTCACACAATACGAACGTGTATTTATGACAATGGTCGTTCGACCGTACTCTTCTGGTACTCTTTCTGGTGAACTACTCCCGGGTAGTCCTCACCGGTAAGGACTTCAGTCTACTACGAGTCCGTAAGGTCTTTCTGACCCTGTCAACAGTAGTTGTTCCTTCTGTTACTATCGAACCAGGTATATCGTAGGACTTCGTAGTTTAGATTCGGACTGTCAAGTATACAGGTAAAGTTACATACGTGAATAACAAAGTTTCACACCAGGTTCTTCGACGTCGTAGTTGTAGTGGACCCTTGAACTATCCGTTTAGGAATCTACAATATATATAAGTAGATGGGTAGATGTATGTCCGTGTATTTGAGTGTAGAGGGTGAAGTACGGGGGTACAATGAAAAAGTTGGGGGTGGACGTGGGGGTTATATAACTTAGTATTAGGAGGAACGTCTTATAGGAGTTCACTAAGTTTACCGGTAAGTTCAAACTTTCCGTGACGACTTATAGTAAGATTTCATTTATGGAAAAGAAGTCACAGGGGGTAAAATGACCTAAGGTGGTGTTTTTCGTGTATTGCGTTCACTAACAAATAGTATATGCTTTGTGTCTTTCTCCTTTAAAAGGGGTTCCTCCTTGTCTGACTTATCATAATTGTCACGAAATTTGACATTACTTAAGGGTCAGATTAAGTGATACTCCAAAGTTAAATATGGTGTAAATCTCATGAGGTCCAAGTTCATTAGTGACGTCATTAATCGAATGAAGGTCAGGAGGTTTTATTTGGGTGATTAAAAACGTTAGTCGGAAGTAAACCAATTAGTGGTCAAATTAACTAAATTAATCAAACTAGACGTTTTAATCAGTTCACATTTATGACAAAACATTTGTCTCAAATCGAGGTTCGACATTCTATCCCTTAAGATTAAGTTTGGATCTCAATTATTATTTTTGGGTATGTATATCCTAAAACAGTACTTTATGTCGTCAAAATTCAAAAGTTCTCTTTCCGGACACTTCCAAGATCCCTTACAAAACCTTTACACGACAACATTAGTGTTTTAACTGGTTTGATTCTCTGTAGGGGGGGAGGGGGCGGTGAAGGGACGAAGAAGAGTTGGTTAAGATTGTGGTATGTCACCAATACAAAACTTCTGCTAATATTTTCCTTAATAAACAGTAAAGGGAAAAATTTACTCGACCGAGTTTATTACTCGGATTATAACTGTCAACGGGTATAAAATTAAAGTACAATAAAAATTATAAAGTTCGGAACGGGCAATTCCCTATAAAATTTGGAAAGAACTTTGTTTAAACTTATGTCATTAACTGAGAAATTTCGTTTGTACAGATGAATATAAGTGTTGTACCTTAAGACTTCTACATCGTGTGTGACACACTACGTTTAATAAAGAAGTGAAAAATGATCAAAAAATTGTGTAACTTAAACTGTTCTATTTTTAAGGGAAATTTTCGGGGGTTTATTTAAGTAAGATTCACGATTTAAGTCATCTAAGGGTCAACTTATTCTGTCAGAAAGATAAATTCTAAAGAGGAACCCCTAAAAAGACCATTAAGTCACCAATTCTGAGGTACGAGGGTCACGTCCCCCAATACCCGAGGTAGAGACCAGTCCCTTGATTCTAGGGTGTTACACGACGTGTCGTACCGGTTTTTTTAAAAGTTTCGGTTTTTTTTTTTTTTTTTTTTTTAGGGGCAATATAAAATTTACTCCCTCCTTGATCCACCCTTCCATTAAAAAACATCTGACATAAATGGGTCTAACGAAGAGTAATGACTCGGTGATAATTGCCGTAGAGGAGCCTTAAAAGGTGTGGAAACAAACTATATATATAAAATTACATTAATAATAAACTCATAAAACCCTAAGGTAATCAGCCTTACAAAGTGAACCTAATTTTTGACACAATCCTTTCACCACGATGTTTATTCAATAGTTTAACACTTCCCTTTTCTGTTGTTATACCAATTTATGGGTTTGACCCGGTCGATCAGTGTCAAAAAATGTCACGTTACTTACGACTCTGTCCCCGATCCTCATCCTCGTTCCTTCATCGGACACTTATTGACTTAATTGTAATTTTTTTTTTTCAGATGGTCGAATCTTTTTCCCACACCAGTAAACAACAGGGTTTGTTTTACAACTTAAATAGACATTTCATAGGTAAATAGTCCAGATATCCCGAAGTATGACGGGCTCCTTACGAAAGTAGATCAAACCCTAAAAACAACATAAGATTTTGAGAAATACCGACGATTGTAAACCTAAAGTACTTTATGAGAAAACTAAAAAAAGTTAGTGAATTCCAAGACTGTTACGAATTAAGTGTCCGACGTGTGTTAGTTCACCGTCGACCTACACCGGTCTCAGAGGGGTAGGGATAAGAGAATAATACCCTGTCAATCATCTCTATAATAAAGGTTGTTTCGGTGAAATTTCAGGTAAAGTATTGGACAGTAAATGTTAAAGTATAGTTAAAGTTTTACCGACAAGGAACGAATATCTTCAGTGAAGTATATGATCTAGGTTTCTGTAATCTGGTTGTTCCTTAATCTATACCCCAAGTCATCCATAACTTCTTCTTCTTTTTCTCGGTCTCTGAAGCGATGTTTACACTCCAGGATTGACGGAAGAGTTCTCAGAAATCCCGTCTTAGTCCTGACACAAATCAACGAGTCAAACACTGGGGTACCTGACGTCGACCGGTCCAGGAGACAGGTACCCCTAAGAGGTCCGTTCTTATGACTTCACCCAACGGTGCGGGAGGAGGTCCTCTAGAAGTGTTGGGTCCCTAACTCGAGTCCAGAGGACGTAACGTCCGTCTAAGAAATGGTAGACTCGGTGGTCCCTTTGAGAGGGAGGGTAAGGTCGATAGAAATTATAAGTATAAGGGAAATTTACTGTAAAAGGGAAAACTTATAACAAGATTTAATA
Source organism: Capra ibex (assembly GCA_006410555.1). Lineage (NCBI taxonomy): Eukaryota > Metazoa > Chordata > Mammalia > Artiodactyla > Bovidae > Capra > Capra ibex. The sequence goes on from SJYO01034137.1 coordinate 41,816,642, forward strand.
AAAATGAAATTGAACCAAAGTGAACTTCGTTTAATGATACTAACACCCTTTCCCCCAACTAACTTTTAATGTTCCATTAAACAGACGAGGATAAGAAGACATTTTACTGAGACTCAGGGATTCAGAGAACCTTCCAAAACGTCTATATGTGACACCCATAAATCATGAGTAAAGAGTGATAAGGACTGTTCCGCCAACCTTGGTAGTGGTCACCCCGAACTAATGATACAAAGTTATCCTCGAATTAAAAGATGTTTAAGGGGTCTCCATTTTCTACTCCTCGGATTTTACGTAAGTAGAGTTTAGGAAGGTAATTATGTCGACCTTTGAAGGTTCTCTGTCCTTCTCGGAACAAAAACAAAAATTTACTAAGACTAAATTAGAGATAGTAAGGTCATCGGTACCTTCGAAGGAACCTTCAAGATTGACGTAGAATCACCCACGTACTGAAACCCCCTCCAGTAAGTTAGAGAGACTCGACGTTGTAAAAAAGACAAGTCACCTAAGTGTCGTTCACTTACAAGGGTAACGAGGTAGTTTAGGAGGGTGGAAGTACTGGACCCTCGAAAAGATGTACCCTTTTTACGTACACCTTTACGAAACATGTTTCCTATCTCTAAGTTTTTCCACCCCAAGACAATTGTATCCCCAGGGATTGGGGGTCCGATACCTGATCATGGTCAGTACCGAACAATCCTTGGCCCGACGTGTCGTCCTCCACTCGCCGTCCGTTCACTCGTCTCGAAGTAGACATATTTGTCGGTGAGGGGTCGAGGGATAGGGACCGTAACGGTGAGTCGAGGTGGAGGACAGTCTAGTCCCCGTCGTTATCTAAGAGTGTCCTCACCTTTGGGATGACACCACTTAACGCGGATACTGCTTAGATCCGACACACGTGGAATACGCTTAGTAGGGCTTTGGTAGGGGAGAGGAAGGTACCTTTTTAACAGAAAGTGTTTTAGTCAAGAACCACGGTTTTTCGAACCCCTGACGACGCAATTGTGTGTGCAATAACTCGTAGAGAATTCGTATCCTCCGTATTTCCTTTTTCATCTCAATTTTACTTGACTCACGACGACGACGACGATTCAGCGAAGTCAGTACAGACTGAGACACACTGGGGTATCTGCCGTCGGGTGGTCCGAGGGGGTAGGGACCCTAAGAGGTCCGTTCTTGTGATCTCACCCAACGGTAAAGGAAGAGGTTACGTACTTTGACTTTTCACTTTCACTTCAGCGAGTCAGTACAGGTTGGGAATCGTTGGGGTACCTGACGTCGGGTGGTCCGATGAGGTAGGTACCCTAAAAGGTCCGTTCTCATGACCTCACCCCACGGTAACGGAAGGGACCCCGACTCACGATTCCTCATCATATTCGTTTACACCAAGTACAGCCTTGTGGGTCGGAAGGACCATACACCGACGGTCATTTCAGAACTTTTTCCTCTGTCCCGATTCGTTTTTCTCTCTACCTTGTCAGACACGTCACTCTTTCCGTAGCAAGAAAGTAGTGAGGTGTAAACTACTGTTGAAAAACAACAACAACAAATTTCTTTGGCAGGATGAGGTCGAACCGTATTACTTAAACAGACTTTGAAGGGGACCGTCTTAAACGTGTTACTCGTGGATGAGAACCTAAAAACGACCCAAGTGTATCTTCACGACCTTCTTCTTTCATTTGGTTTTGTTCTCGACTTTCTTCTTTTATTTGGTTTTGTTCTCTAAACTTTTTAGAGAAGAGTAACAAAGTGATCCATACAAATCGGGGTTATTCTATACATTAACAATGTAGAATGATGTCTAAAGGAACTGAAGATTCCATTGCTTCATGGGTATTTTGGAAGTTTAACAAACACATCATAGATGTAAAAGATTGTTCCTTTTTCTAAATTTGCCGTCTAAAACTCGTAGAGTCTTTAAAATTTTAAGAGTTCCATAAACACACTCTAACCATTTCCGAAGACACTCCTTTCCTCTTTTGACGGAGCATCTACTTGAACGGGTGGACCCTCAAGGTTCACGTTTGTCGTCATCCTAAACCCTCAGAATTGTAAAACGTCGTTCTTCGGGGTTTAAATAAACGGTCTCACATAGGTCCAATTATGTATATAAACCGGCTCAATGACTCCCGGGACGATTTAAGGGGTTGCAAAAAGGTCAGTCATGTGAAAAGTCTAAAACCCACGATTAAACATAGTAAACGTTTTTGTTGACACTTTCGATAAACCACGAACGTTACGTTAATAGTGATTTCTCCAAACCCCCTTAAGAGTAATTTGACTCAGGGTCTACAAAAACGGGAACACTAAACACAACTAGACAAGAAACAGCCAAGATTAATAGTTAGTTCTACTTACTTAATCAGTAGGTGAACCACTTTTCGGATAAATGCGTATACTAGTCCTGGGTTCGATTTTCTCGGAAGTCTCTTCAGATTGGAACCTTACCTGGTAAAGAAGTCCGTGTCTGTCCGCCCGTGTCGTAACGAGATAGAAGGAGACAGAGTAAGTATACGACCCCAAAATGTAAATTACACACCACGTACACTCACACGTGTTTTTATACCTGTGTGTATGTGATGTATTTATGTGAAGACCTTACTGATCTCTAGATAGACATTGGTGAAGGAGTAGATCGTGTCATAAAAACTAAACTTCTGAAAGCACACCTATTGTAAAGGTTTCCCTTTAGAGATTAACGACTCGATCCCGTCGGTACGGGACCCTTAAACTAATGTCATAAAATCGTACAAACAAAGGGAACCTCAACGGGTGGGACGATAATTGTCCCTGTGTATGATAGGTCACCCGTGAGTCTTAAGGAGTGTCCTCTAATCCTGTGTAACACTTATACGTAATTTGGCGTCAGGGGACGAGGACGTCGGACGACACGGAACCGACCGGGTGACCGTTCGCAGGAGTTTTCGTTGCAAACGTCATAGTCTGACCGTACTACGGTGGTGTGTACCTTATACAGAGAAACATATTGACAAAGTCACGAGAACCCTTGTTTGACCGGCAGATTGTTTCTAAGAACTTGACCCTTAAGTTTACCGAAACCTGTCCGTTCTCTACAGGTAGACCCTCCACCTTCCTCCCCCTTTCTCACGGTACGGGTCCATATCAGTAAACAATCGTTTAAGGGTACGGAGGTAAGTAGTCACATATTGTAATGTTTCCCCTCTTCTTGGAAACACAGAAATCATTGTCGTCCACTGTAGTGGGTAGGACAGATTTCCTTTACATTTAATTTTAACACACACACAACTTTTCCCTCTTTAATTTCACGAAGTAGGTTCTATATATTAAGTATTACAACATATTGGTCTTTGATTGTGTTGTAACATTTCGTTAATATAAGGTTATTCTTTTCTGTTTACTATTCGGAAAAGTGACTCAAACTTAGACAACACATGTATAAAATATATGTATAATTTTCTAACAAATTCTTTTCCGGGTAAGAGGTTAATACATCCTCTCAATTGTTTTTTTCATAATAATTGCATGTGACTCTTTAAAAAATTTAGTGACAAAGATTGTAAACCCTCTATTGACCCCCTTAGAACTTTAGTGTGTTCGTACAGGAACCATCTGACCAACCTACAATTAAATGGAAGTCCTTACTTACTTCGTCCGACATGAAAACGTACTCCCAACACATAATACATTTTTTGAAATTAAGATAAAAAAAAAATTTAGTCGACTCCCCATATAGGAAAGGGAACTTAGTTATTCTCAGGAACTCTGACAGTGTTTTGTTACAGGGAACTTTTTCCCTTCCTTTGAAACTGTTACTAGTTGTTTTCGAGACTTTTCCACATATTGGAAACTGGGTTAATAAGAGGAAGACCCTTGTGTCGTATTTCTTTGTATTATGGATTTTTACAGATACGTGTCTCCACAATGAATGTCGTAAACATTATTGTCCCTTTTGACTTTTACTTAAAGAAATGAAACTGAGAAAGACCAATTCATTTATAACAAATAGGTCACTTAATAAGTAAGTAATTTATATAAACATTTATATAATTTGTGTAAATATGTGAAGATAAACATTTATACACATATTCATATCTAAATATATTATCACGATATATATCATAGTTAGTAATCACACACGATTAATAATATAACATATTTATATTGTATCAATATAATTTATATAAGTGTTTAAATATAATTATTCTCCTTTATATATATGATGTTACAATTTAATTTTAATGTATTCTATACATTACAGATGATATAATCTCCTTTTTGTGACGTTTAGTCACATGGTTTTACAATTGTCATAAAGCGAGATTCACAGTTTAAAGAGATTCACTTTTAAAGGGGTGAAGAAAGATGAAAAGATATAAAAGGTTTATTGGATATGGGCTTCTCACCACTAATGTTATCTCTTTATTTCAAAACAAAACGTTAATTTACCCGTTCGTGTAAAAGGTCATTACGGTTTCCGTCAGTCGTCTGTCTATCCTCTTCAAGACAAATAATAAACAATATAATCAGTATAGGCAAAGTCCCGATCCTAACCGAGACCCACACGACCGTCGAGTCCTTTTATTACGAAGGTAAAGATGGAGACTTAATTAAAAGAGGTTCCTTCCTTAGGTTGAACTCAGTTTTAAGAGTCCCTCCATGGGTGTCCATGCGTAGACTCGACCCTTGTATTCTGGAAATAAACGGACAGTAATGTCTCGAGGTTAACGGACACCTACTCTTCTCAGGAAGTCTCCTTATAAACCCTGGTTCACTCGACTTTACAACTTCACTTCAGAAACCTCAAGTCGTTTCTTCTCCGGTCTTAGGGGTCCTCCAGGACTTTACTGTTCTGTTCTACTACGGATAGAACAGGGCCACGGTCGCTCCGGGGTTCCCTCCCTCGGACCCCACCCCCGAACCGATTCTACGTCGAAAACAGTCTGGATTTTGGACATGGACTCTTCAGTCTACGTAAATACAGAGAACGTAAAGAAATCAGGTACACGAAAACCAAAAGGGAACCGTAGACTATTGACAAAAATTCCGGTCAGACAGAACTCTACCACGGACACGACATTGGTCTCCCATACGCGGATGTCGTCGGTTCACTCGAATCAGGGTCGGTAGGAAAACCCCCTACGGTTGACCTACGAAAAATGTAGTACACCGATTCCTGGGTTTCTTGGAAAAAATTTTTCCGAAACGACGACGATGACGATTCAGCGAAGCCAGCACAGACTGAGACTCGGTGGGATACCTGTCGTCGGGTGGTCCGAGGGGACAGGTGTCCTAAGATTTCCGAAATCCAATAATTAAATGTCAATTTTAAGTATACCGGTATAAAACGATCTTCTTTCTTTCACATAAGAAGTGAGTTTCAAGTTTAAAGTTGAGTTCAAACCCAGCTTGAACATCTTCGTGGAGATATCGAAGAACTACCTTCGTAGGACTTCTATTGTACACCTCCCCCTGGTTAGGAACCGGGTGGTAAGTGATACAGTAAACGAAATTGTCGAGGAGAAACAAATTAGTACCGGAGAAGTAAGGTCGGTGACGGAATGTCGGAGAACACCGTGTTAATCGAGAGAGGTAGAATGACGAACAGTGGAATAACAGTCTCATTGTCTCCAACCTGTGTTCGAGTTTTATGTTCTCTAGTAGTTGGTGAGACTAGTTGTCAGTTTAGACAGGAAGAGTTGGGAGATGAGTTTATTTCTCTGACTGACTTATTCTTTTATGTAATTCTGTTATAATTTTTACCACAACCGTCCCCCACTCTACCCACTAGATTTTAAAAGTCTTTGAAAAAACCTTATTCTGACCGTTATTATTACTTTTAAAAATTAAAACATACTTTGACAAGTGTTATTTTCGTTTTAGATACGACAGAGACAACTTGTTCAAAATGAAGATCTAAAATTTTCATTGGGTCTTAAGTTTACGTTTCTTTTTTATTGAATTTTTTATATATCACTGATATCAAGTGGTTGACGACGCAAAGGATGATATTTAGTGCCGAGTACAATTTAGGAATTGAATCACAATGTATTCTCCACTCTCAATTAAATCCTTCGTTAACACTACCCTCGTAGAATCTCGTTGTTACTGGTACCCTGTTAATCAGAAGTCAAACATTAACTCTCATTGAGGGTATCCTGATTGAGTGACTACTTAAAGTTTATTTACCTGAAGTTTTAATTTTCCTTTTTACCGATTAATATTCGATTCCCTCTCTCCTTCCACCTCTTTCTTTCCAAGTTTGATATCCTAAGTTGATCACTACGGAACTTTAGACCCTAGTGGTCCTCCTACACATTAGTGTATGTCGACCCTCTCGATGGTTGTCTTAGCCTTACTCCCTTTTTCCGGTCACGTTCTGACTGTCTTATGTGTAGTGACGAATGGCTAGTACCTTATCCGAGACCAGGTTTTTACTTATACCTGGTCCACAATACCCACGGTGGTTAGGTTTATACCTGTACCGTTCCTAGTTTCTCTCTGCAGTCGAACAGGGTAGACCTCAACTCTTACGTGCACATAACGATACTCTACCCGGTCACCCCTTTAGTCGGAGGACGTCGTCGGTTGGGTGACGATCCGACAGCTTCGAGACTTCAAGAGGTTGGTCGTCGTAAGTCTTACTTCTACGTGTCTCATGCACGTCTGTCGGAACCGTGTTCGAAGACCGTCGACGAGAAGATCTTCGACTATGTTCCGTGTTTGAGGGTCAAGAAGGGAGATACAGAGTTGTAAAATATCCCAACCCTTTCGACGAGAACGGGGACTGAGTTATCTTCTATCCTCTCTCGTAAAGGACAAGAGGTTTGGTTCGAGTTCTTATTTCTAGAATGACGAGGAAGAAGACGGGAGGAGTCGACCTCTCAAAGAGGTCACCAATGTCGGTAACTACTGGAATAATTCTTTTTGAACCTGTAGGGTAAGTGGGAACTTCACGGGTGGTCAGTCTACCCCACGTCCTGGGTCGATTCGACCCGTAGGTATCTTTGTTGTTGGTCTCGAGGTCTTTGATACAGTACCTCCGTCAGAGGAAGAACTAAAACCATTTAGGTTTACTTGTAGACGAGAGGTCGGTTCTTAGAGGAGAACGAGTCCCTATAGGTGATGGGATGAGGATCTTCTTTTATAAGTAGGATCGGACCCCTAGAGATTTCTTGATACGAGTCGAAATCACAGGGTCGGACGACACCGATAAAACGAGGATCATTATCTCGACGACAAAGAGACCCCCCTCCAAATGGTGAACAAGGGTCTGTCACTACCCGTACACTGAGTCAGGACGGTCCCAAGGGGTAGGGGAGTCGGTGGTACTGACAAAGTCCCGATACATGTATTAGGTTCGTTATTGACTATAAGAAGTTCTCTGAAAAATTATACCTGGAACCCTTTCTCTTCCCCAGAGGAAACAACCCAATACTCTACTTTCTGACCCATTCGGTTCTGGATCCTGAAGGGTCCCCGAGTCACCATTTCTTAGTCAGACGGTTACGTCCTCTCCAATCTCTACACCCAAGTTAGACCCCGACCCTTCTAGAGAACCTCCTCCCGTACCGTTGGACGAGGTCATAAGAACAGACTTTCTAGGGTACTTACCTCCTCGGACCGTCCGATAGGAGGTACTTCAGTGCTCCTCAACCTATGTTGAATCGTTAACGCGTGTGTGTGTGTTCGATTCTGGACTTCCCTCAGTAAAAAAATAGAGTAAGGCTCCCTTGACTATCATTTCGGTTGGGTCTTCTTAGTTTTCTCTCTGTTTTGGGACTGTCGTAGTAACTCTAAGTTCTATGTGGGTCCGGACTTCGGTCATGTGGAGAAATGAAGGGTCGATGAGGTCGGTTATGTAACGGTAAACGGAGTTCGATGAAACCCAACTCAAAGACAGTGAAAATAGTAGCTCTTAGATCCGATGTCGTTTCCCTCTTTCCCTCGGTACGGTTTAAAACATAGTCCATGTTAGACATATCAATATATACCTCAGTATATATGGACGGAGGAGTCTTTGGACATACGTCCAGTTCTTCGTTGTCAATCTTGGCCTGTACCTTGTTACTTAACCAAGGTTTAACCCTTTCCTTATGCAGTTCCCGATATATAAAAGTGGGACGAATAAATTTAATGTACGTCTCATGTAGTACCTTTTACGGTCTGACCTACTTCGAGTTCGACCTTAGTTCTAACGGTCCTCTTTATAGTTATTAGAGTCTAAACGTTTACTATGGTGGGAATACCGTCTTTCACTTCTCCTTGATTTCTCGGAGAACTACTTCCACTTTCTACTCGTTTTTTCGATCGAATTTTGATTTGTAAGTTTTGTGATTCTAGTACCGTAGATCAGGGTAGTGAAGTACCGTTTATCTACCCTTTTGTTACTTTTGTCACTGTCTGAAATAGAAGAACCCGAGGTTTTAGTGACACCTGTCACTGATAACAGTACTTTAATTTTCTACGAATGAGGAACCTTCTTTTCGAGACTGTTTGGATCTATCGTATAATTTTCCGTCTCTGTAATACAACGGATATTTCCGGATATATCAGTTTTGATACCAAAAAGGTCACCAGTGTATACCTACACTCTCAACCTGGTATTTCTTCCGACTCGCGACTTCTTAACTACGAAAACTTGAACCACAACCTCTTCAGAGGACTCTCAGGGCACTTGACGTTCTAGTTTAGGATTTCCTTTAGTTGGAACTTATAAGTAAACTTCCTGACTACGACTTGGACTTCGAGGTTATGAAACCGGTGGACTAAACTTCTCGTCTTAGTACCCATTTCGGGGACTACGACCCTTTCTGACTCCCGTCCTCCTCTGTCCCCTGCTGTCTTCTACTCTATCAACCTACCATAGTGACTGATTTACCTGTACTTAAACTCGTTCGAGACCCTCTATCACTTCCTGTTCCTTCGGACCGTACGACGTCAAGTACCCCAGTGTTTCTCGACCTGTGCTGACTCACTGACTTGTTGTATATTCCAGTACATAAGGAAATCTCCACGTACATCCAACCTCTTCCCCTTATTACTTCCAGGAATTGGTTTGAAAAACAAGACAATTTACTAAGAAGACTATCTACCATACAAGGAACTCTCGTCTGTGATGTAAATGGAATAAAGAACTAAAAATGAATTATAACCTTGTATCAACTGATTGTTTACAAAACAATTAAAGGCCACATGTCGTCTCACTAAGTCAAGATGTACATAGATAAGAAAAAGTTCAAGAAAGGGGACAATCGTAATAATGTCTTATAACTCCTCTTAAGGGACATCGAAATAAGATATATCTCGTCACACGTGTACAGTCGGGGTTCTAGGGTTAGATAGGGAGGAGGGGTGGGACGGGAGGACCATTGGTGTTCAAGAAGAGATTGAGACACTCAGATAAAAGATTTACTCAAGTAGACATAGTAAAAAAACTCTAAGACGTATATTCACTATAGTATATACAGCCAGACTGAGTGAAGTGAATCATAGTATTAATAGTGTAAATAGAATATATAGAATCAAAGGGGTCTTGGCTCTTCTACACGTTTTTTAGACCGACTCAACTAAAAAAGTAAAGATTGTCTTCTTTATAATGGAGTGAAGATTGTCTTCTTTATTATTACTTCGTTAATCGGTAGTATTTAAATAAATAAAAACGACTCAAAAGAGATACACTCCCGTTAGGTTTCAAAACCCTACACAGGAGATTTCTTTTGGGACCCTTTTCCTGAACTCACGTCCCTCAGACTCTCCTCTCCGCCCCTTATCTCTTCTGTCACCCACACAGGTACAGGACTTGACCACTCCGTTGACCCGAGGTACGGGGGCCTCTCCGAGTCTCCATGTATATTCTTGTACAGTCTCTACGTGGTAGACTTTACCCTCCGACTCTGTAAACGGGGGACTGTCCACTGGGTGTGATTGTCTCTCCTTGGAAGGTCTCACGATTGGAGACTAGGGGATTGTGTGTACACGTGTGTGAAACCTAACGTGAACCCACACTGACTCACCGGAAGACGAGTAAGTTCTTGTGACTCGTCTTTGAGATGTCTCGGAAGTCACCACATACTTTGTCAGACAGTGTCAACACGACTTTGGTCTGTCTGGTTCCCTGTACCCTACCACTTGTTCGTTGTCGACGGCCACCAATTATAAGGATTGTCGTAAACCTCGTGCCTTCGGATCTTTCGATGTACCATATTGACGACTATAAGAACCTTCTTGAACAATCTTATAAAGTACCGGAATATTTCCAGTATACATTACAGAAGGACCAGACCATGTCCAAGGTGTCTTCAGAACCCTCCACAGTCACCCGGTACCGTTTTACTTTTAACGGAAAAAAGTTGACAAGTTCATTACGACCTGGTACTTGTAGTACTTCCGTCCTCGAGACAGTCAAAACCGAGTGACCACACAGAGAAACATCTCGTACCAAGGATCATATATGGTGTACAACTTATTTATAACGAGTCATATAATTTGTTATTATTTTAGAAAATTTCCTCATAACGGATCCCTAGTACATAATAGAGATTCTCTGAAACCCAATCGACCAGTAAATACGATGTAATAACAGAACCCCACTCGAAATATTTGTAATAAGTGGTAAACTCAATCCAGTATTCACGGTGTCTCAAGTTTTTTTCTTATATCATTCAATGATCCGTCGTCCTTTCATCCTAACCCACCCGGAAATTTTTTCGTGACTACATCTGTTCATCTACCCTTACACCCTCAAAAGTTTCCTTTAAACAGTTAGTCTCTATTGTGTGTCACCGTTCAGAGAGAAGTTCTATTCACCTCGGGTGACTCTTCTTTTAAACCCTCTTTTTAACGACCTTTGCAGAAAGGAGATGAAAGGTATAAACACTTTTAGGAAAAATTAGGGTCTCTCTTCGTTGTTTCCTTATTTTATAAGTAAGTAAATAGACTAGTTACTTATGAACTCAAGATGGTAAATGATCCGTCACACGAAGACCCCTACTTCGTTACTCATTCTATCTGTGTTAGGGACAGGAGTCCCCTGAATGTTAGACCATGTTTCTAACACATTTTTCATATATTATTATTTAATAGTACCGTCGACATTTCCGATAATATCCTCAGATATTTTTTCCATATTCCCCTTAGAAGTAAAATTTACCTCCAAGTCCCTTCCAGAGACTTGTTCTCTGTATAAGTCACTGTAGGTTTTGTAGTTATCCTTACTCGACCCGGTGTCCCGTCCTCTAAGTTATAATTCTTCGTCGTAGACGTTTCTGGCACTCCTCTCTTCCTGAACGGTTCAAGTTACTTGATTTCTTTCCGTTCACTCAGACCTTGGTTCACTTACTTTTTCACTCCTTCTATTTTAGTTTTTTCCCTACCTCCGGTCCTCTCACTCACTCACCGGAACCTCGGGTGGGACTTCTTAAGTCTAACCAAAAGACAGTACCTGACGCAAAAACAAAAAAAAAAAAAATAACTTCATTTCAAATAAATGTTACCTTTCCTTCTATATTTCGACAGTAACAAATGACTGACAAAAGATACATGTGTGATATTTATCTGTTAGGATTTCTACAGTGGTCTTTTAATGATCTCGAGTAGTGACTTAAACCATTTCGAAGTCCTATGTTTATATGTCTTTGGATAACGTAAGGATATATGTTTGTTGTTTTATATTCTTTGTCTTTAATTCCTTTGTTATGGTAAATGGTAACGTAGTTTTTCTTATTTTATGGATCCTTATCTAGATGGATTCCTCCGATTTCTGGATGAACCCTTTGAGAAACCGTGACTACCTTCTTTATTTGTTACTGTGTCTCCCTTTCTATATGGTACAAGAACCTGACCTTCTTAACTATAACAATTTTGCTAATATATGGGTTCCGTAAGATGTCTAAGTTACGTTAGAGATAGTTTAATGGTCACCGTAAAAGTGTTTAAATTTTGTTTACTAAAATTTTAAACAGACCTTTGGGTTTTCTGGGGGTTTCTCAGTTTTGTTATAACTCTTTCTTCTTACCTTGGTCTCCTTAGTGTGATAGACTGAAGTCTGATAGGATGTTTCGATGTTATTAGTCTTCTCATACCATGACTGTGTTTTCGTCTGCGTATCTAGTGACGTTGTCCTATCTTTCGGGTCTTTACTTGGGTATGTAAACCAATTAATTGGATGTCTCATCCTCCGTCCTTTTGTGTTACCTCTTGTCTGTCAAAGAAGTCATTCCCAACGGCTCCCTTGATCTGTACATCTTTTTTAATATTGTAAGAGATTATTGTAGTATATGTTATTTGAGTTTTAAGTAATTTTTGGTTTTACATTCTGTCTTATGATATTTTACGAGTTTCCTTTTGTATCCGTCTTGTAAGACTGTATTTAGTGTCGTTATACAAAAACCTATGTAGATCTCATTACCCACCTCTTCCGTTACCGTGAGGTGAGGTCATGAGAACGGACCTTTTAGGGTACCTGTCTCCTCGGACCATCCGATGTCAGGTACCCCAGCGATTCTCAGTCTGTGCTGACTCGCTGAAGTGAAAGTGAAGAGTGAAAGTACGTAACCTCTTCCTTTACCGTTGGGTGAGGTCACAAGAACGGACCTCTTAGGGTCCCTGCCCCCTCGGACCACCCGAAGACAGATACCCTAGTGTGTCTTAACCTATGTTGACTTCGCTGAATCGTCGTCGTCGTCGTCGTCGTCGTCGTCGTCTCATTACCCTTTTTTTATTTTTATATGTTTACCCTGGATTAATTTGAATTTTCGAAAACGTGTCGTTTCCTTTGGTATTTGTTTTACTTTTTTGTCGGATGTCTTACCCTCTTTACTAACGTTTGTTACGTTGTTTGTTCCCTGATTAAAGGTTTTATATATCCGTCGAGTGTGTCGAGTTATAGTATTTTCGTTTGTAGGGTAGTTTTGTACTCGTCTTCCGTATTTATTTGTAAAGAGGTTTTTTCTGTATGTCTACTGGTTATCCGTGTACTTTTCTACGAGTTGTGACGATTAATGATCTCTTTACTTTCAGTTTTGATGTTACTCCATAGTGGAATGTGATCAGTCTTATACACGTATGATTCAACGAAGTCAATCCAGACTGAGAAACCTTGGGATACCTGATATCGGGTGGTCCGAGGAGACAGGTACTCTAAGAGGTCCGTTCTTATGACCTATCCCGACGATGCGAGAGGAGGTCCCCTAGAAGGGTTTTGTCCCTAGTTTGGACGTAAAGAATGTAGAGGACATAGTCGTCTGTCCAAGAAATGGTCACCACGGTGAACCCTTTAGGGGGACAGTCTTACCGGTAGTAGTTTTTAAGATGTTTATTTACCTCTCGTGCTGCTCTTTTCCTTTGTTTGGGAGAATGTGACAACGGCCATTTCATTTATCCATCTCGGTGATACCTTTTGTAATACCTTCAATAAAGTTTTCGATTTTTATCTCAATGTATACTAGGTCGTTAGAGTGAGGTCCCGTACATAGGTCTTTTCTACTCTTAAGTTTTTCTATGTACGTGGAATTACAAGTATCGTCGTGATAAATGTTTTCGGTTCTATATCCTTTGTTGGAATCATAGGTAGTTGTCTACTCACCTATTTCTTCTACATCATGTGTGTGTGTGTGTGTGTGTGTCCTTATAATGAGTCGGTATTTTGTCTTACTTTATTACGGTAAACGTCGTTGTACCTACCTGGATCTCTAATACTATGATTCTCTTGATGTAATCTTTCTCTTTCTATTTATGGTATACTATAGTGAATATACACCTTAGATTTGATCCTGTGTTTAATTGTATAGATACTTTGTCTTTGTCTGAGTGTCTGTATTTCTTGTCTGAAGAACAACGGTTCCCCCTTCACCCCTCCCATCCCTTCCTAAATCTTAAACCCTAGTCCTCTATGTTTGATCATAAATACCTGCCTATTTGTTATTTCAGGATGACATATAGTCAAGTCAAGTCAGCGAGTCAGCACAGGCTGAGAAACACTGGGGTACTTAGCGTCGTGTGGTCCGGAGGGACAGGTAGTGGTTGAGGACCTCAAGTGCGTCTGAGTGCAGGTAGTTCAGTCACTACAGTAGGCCGGTAGAGTAGGAGACAGCAGGGGAAGAGGAGGACGGAGGTTAGGGAGGGTCGTAGTCTCAGAAAAGGTTACTCAGTTGAGAAGTGTACTCCACCGGTTTCATAACCTCAAAGTCGAAATCGTAGTAAGGAAGGTTTCTTTAGGGTCCCGACTAGAGGAAATCTTACCTGACCAACCTAGAGGAACGTCAGGTTCCTTGAGAGTTCTCAGAAGAGGTTGTGTGTCAAGTTTTCGTAGTTAAGAAGTCGTGAGTCGGAAGAAGTGTCAGGTTGAGAGTGTAGGTATGTACTGGTGACCTTTTTGGTATCGGAACTGATCTGCCTGGAATCTGCCGTTACATTACAGAGACGAAAACTTATACGACAGATCCAACCAGTATTGAAAAGAAGGTTCCTCATTCGCAGAAAACTAAAGTACCGACGTTAGTGGTAGACGTCACTAAAACCTCGGGGTTTTTATTTCAGACTGTGACAAAGGTGACAAAGGGGTAGATAGTACCCCTTGATATAAGTTGTATGACACTATTTGGTATTACCTTTTCTTAAACTTTTTCATGTATATATTGACTCAGTAACATGATATATCGTCTTTAATTGTGTTATAACATTTAGTTGATATAAAGTTATTTTTTAAAAAATTTCTGTGATTTTCATCTCAATGGTGTCCTAAGTCGTTAGGGTGAGACCCCGAATATGTGATGGTATACATTTTATCTAAGGACATACTGTGTCTCTTGGTTTGGGCCAGGAGACACTGTTGGATTCCCCACCCTACCTCTCCCTCCACCCTCCCTCCACTGTATACCCATGTCTACCGACTACGGACAACTACGCACCGTCTTTGGTGACGTTATAACACGTCATTAATAGGAGGTTAATTTTTATTTTATTTTTAAAATTTTTATATACAAAATTTATGTACTATATCGGAACTTAAGGTCAACTCGATAAAGTTTAGGACTTTCTGCTACGACACTTTCACGACGTGAGTTATACGTTCGTTTAAACCTTTTGAGTCGTCACCGGTGTCCTGATCTTTTCCAGTCAAAAGTAAGGTCAGGGTTTCTTTCCATTACGGTTTCTTACGAGTTTGATGGTGTGTTTACGTGAGTAGAGTGTACGATCATTTCATTACGAGTTTTAAGAGGTTCGGTCCGAAGCCGTCATACACTTGGTACTTGAAGGTCTACAAGTTCGACCAAAATCTTTTCCGTCTCCTTGGTCTCTAGTTTAACGGTTGTAGGAGACCTAGTAACTTTTTCGTTCTCTCAAGGTCTTTTTGTAGATAAAGACGAAACAACTGATCCGGTTTCGGAAACTGACATACCTAGTGTTATTTGACCTTTTGAGAAGTTCTCTACCCTTATGGTCTGGTGGACTGGACGGAGAACTCTTTGGATATACGTCCAGTCCTTCATTGTCAATCTTGACTTGTACCTGGTTGTTTGACCAAGGTTTATCCTTTTCCTCATACAGTTCCGACATATAACAGTGGGACGAATAAATTGAAGATACGTCTCATGTAGTACTCTTTGACCCGACCTCCTTTGTTCGACCTTAGTTCTAACGGCCCTCTTTATAGTTGTTGGAGTCTATACGTCTACTGTGGTGGGAATACCGTCTTTCACTTCTTCTTGATTTCTCGGAGAACTACTTTCACTTTCTTCTCTCACTTTTTCAACCGAATTTCGAGTTGTAACTCTTTTGCTTCTAGTACCGTAGGCCAGAGTAGTGAAGTACCGTTTATCTACCCCTTTGTCACCTTTGTCACCGACTGAAATAAAAAGACCCGAGGTTTTAGTGACGTCTACCACTGACGTAGTCACTTTAATTTTCTGCGAACGAATGAGGAACCTTCCTTTCATAATGGTTGGATCTGTCGTATAATTTTTCGTCTCTGTAATGAAACAGTTGTTTCCAGATAGATCAGTTCCGATATCAAAAAGGTTACCAGTACATACCTACACTCTCAACCTGATATTTCTTTCGACTCGTGACTTCTTAACTACGAAAACTTGACACCACAATCTCTTCTGAGAACTCTCAAGGAACCTAACGTTCCTCTAGGTTGGTCAGGTAGGATTCCCTCTAGTCAGGACCCACAAGTAACCTTCTTGACTACAACTTCGACTTTGAGGTTATGAATCCGGTGGACTACACTTCTCGACTGAGAAAACTTTTCTAGGACTACAACCCTTTCTATCTCCCGTCCTCCTCTTCCCCTGCTGTCTCGCACTCTACTAACCTACCGTTGTGACTGAGCTACCTGTACCCAAACCCATCTGAGGCCCTCAACCTCTACCTGTCCCTCCGGATCTAACGACGCCAAGTACCCCAGTGTTTGTCATCCTGTGTTGACTCGCTGACTTGACTTGACTACTTTATAGCAAAGTCTTAATTTTTTGGGTTTTCATATTTGTTACCAAACCGTCAGTAAGATTACCTTATACTTTTACAATGATTAATGAGTACGTTTAATTGTCAATCTTTTATTTTTCACTTGTAGATAAAAACGGTCCTGTGAGTCGTTTCGTGAGGGATGTCCATAGTACCTTATCTGTCGTGGTGGTGACAAGATACCTACTCTTAGGACTATGGGACTTTCCAATCCTTTGAACAGGTTTCTGTGTTAGTCATGTACTGTTTCGACCTAGACTTGGATCCAGTACCTGAAAAAAACAAAACAAAGAATTCAAAATGTTACGACACAACCAAAGACGACATGTCTTTGTGTCTAGTCGGTACCAATATCGACAACCAGTCAGTGAATCAGTTCAGGCTGAGAAACGGTCCGAAGACAGGAAGTGATAGAGGGACTCAAAAGAGGTTGATTGCAGTAACTCAATCACTACGGTAGGTTGGTAGGGTAGGAGACAGTGGGGGAAGAGGGGAACGGGAGTTAGAAAGGATCGTATTCCAAGAAAAGGGTCACTCAGTCGAGAAACGTAGTCCACCGGATTCATTACCTTGAAGTCGAAGTCGTAATCAGGAAGGTTACTTATAAGTCCCAATTAAAGGAAATCCTAACTGACCAAACTAGAGGAACGAAAGGTTCCCTGAGAATTCTCAGAAGAGGTCGTGGTGTCAAACTTTCGTAGTTAAGAAACCACGAGTCGGAAGAAATACCAGGTCGAGAGTGTAGGTATGTACTGATGACCTTTTTGGTATCGAATTTAGTCCGTATTGATATGTATTTAGGGGAGGGAGAACTCGGAGGAAGAGGAGAAGATATACTCCTCCAGTAGATGATATACTGGGTCGTTGGGGTGATGACCCGTGTATGGGACTCTTTTGGTGTTAAGATTTTCTGTGTCCATGGGTTACAAGTAACGTCATGTACAAGTAACCGATAAATGTTATCGGTCCTGAACCTTCGTTCCTTTATAGATAGTTGTCTACTTACCTATTTCTTCTACACCATGGATATATATATTCCCTTATAATGAGTCGGTATTTTATAGTCAGTACCTTAAACTTAAGTCGTAAGAAGGGTAAAGTAGTGTCGACGAAGACTTACTCTGGTCCTAATCATAATGTGTACAGCCCCTCGTCAGACCAGGTATGACGTATTCCTATAAGTGTGTAACCCTTGTCACACTGTACTATTTTTTCTCCTTACCCGGACTTAATCCCCTTGGTTCGGGGGGAGGTGGACGGTATTTGCGATAATTTACACACTGAAATTTCCTCAGTGAACTCGTGGTTTTCAGGACCAAAAGAAGACGACCTACTTTGGTGAGGTTTCGAAAGAAATAAAAATTTTCATATACCAAGACAAACAGTGATGAATAAATTTAAACTGAGGACGTGAAATAACACATCTATATATCCAAGACCTGTCTCAGTTATTAAGTATTTCTACGTTTAATTGTACCAGTCTGATAACGTGTTTCGAAATTTTATGATAACTCCAAAATTTAATGCAATTTTCAGTTGTTTTTTGTCGTTCCCACACCCCTTTGATCGTAAGAGTATAATAACCTCCCATCCATCTAAACATGTCAAAAAATCCCGTTAAAATGTTGAAGATGTTTTTAGTCTGAGTCTTTTAGGTGGAGGTCCTTAACTAGGATAACGACATTCTTATAGGTCGGTATAAGTGAAGACAAACGTCTCTACACGTGTCTTCCTTTAAGAGACGTCGTGACGTACATTTACGATTCCTAATTTTCGTTGGCTACTCGGGTAGTGTCTCCTGACAGATTTATTTAATTCTATGTAGATATTCCTGAAGGGACCGTCAGGTCACCAATTCTTAGGCGGACGGTTGCGTCCCCTGTACCCAAGTTAGGTGCAGATCCTTCTAGAGCGTACGACTCGTCGTTGATCTCTTTCGGCCCCGTGTCGTTGTTTCTGGGTTACGTCGGTGCTTATTTATTTATTTCATAGATATAAAATTTTCGAATTTTTTCTATGTGGGTGTCATGTTTTATGGTAGCTTATAATACCTTTTACCCCCGTCTACTCTACATGATTATACCTTTCGAGTGTTCTATATAACGATTGAGAGACCTACAACGTCGAAGACCTCATACGAGATACACGGACATACCCGTTATGGAAACCTTCCTGTTTCTCCTTCAATCATTGACATCAGTAAAGACGTCTATTTTCTTCTCCTAGACTCTTTGTCTCCACTCTTCTCTGAAGGACAAACCATCAGAAAGTTCAACAAAAAAAAATTGGAATTGCATACATAACGACTAACCTACCCACCCTCTACCTGTAAACCTACCGATCTACCTGTCTACTTACCTGCCTCCCTCCTTTATTTGTTTCAGTTCTCTTTTAATACTAACAATGTACTTTAGTTCCGTTCTCTGTGGAACGAGTCTGTATATGGAGATTACGTCGGGTACAAAGGTGTTGTGTTAGTATATGGAATACTTAGGCGTTATTTTTGTCGTCATTGATAAGACACTCATAAAATACATGTAGAGAAGAAAATTAGATGTGAGATGTGGACTTCGTTGTGTAGACGGGTCTTGGATATAGGACCCTACCTATTTAACTCCAAGTCCCTCCCCTACGTTGAGTGGGTTCCCGTAGGTCGAATACTCTCTGTCTTGGTTCAAAACTTAGGTCCGAACGACTACCGTTTTGATTAGGAGGGATAGTGACTGATTTTGACTACCACTTTAACGTTTATTACTGTTATCATATGTTTTACCTGACACGGGTGACCGTTTGATACTTTTTTACAGAGATTGTCTTAAGTAAAGTCCAAAACAAAAGGTGGTTTGTCTTCGTGATTTAAGTAGGGCTTAAAGAAACCTTCAGGTCTTTTCAACACGAAACAGTTACCGATCTAGGTGTTCTGTGTCTTATTTGAGGAAGTTATTTCAGGTGGGACAAGGAGTAATTAAGGGGAGGACAGTGGAGAACCCTTTCTGGCACCTTTCCTCCCGCTCACCCGACCAGGGGAGAGGCTACGTCTTCAGGTTCGACTAAGATTGTCTCGCGGTTCCCGGACATTGCGACTTTCGCCAACGACGGTCGACCTGTTGATTAGTAGTAAAGGGTCTTTCCGAGAGACTCTGGAACTCGTATTTTCTCGGACAAAGTTTGGACTCCTAGGAGAGACCAGACACGACATGGGTGTCCCTGCGTCGTCGTGAAGATCATAGTTCTTAGATGACTGTGCCGAGACTTTACTGAAACTATTGTCGTCGTTGTGTTTTCGGGAGTCGACGGAGGCCCTTGTGTCCGTCGCTGTCGTAGAGTGGTCGTGTTAATATCGCGAGTGGACTCGAAAAGTCCATGTTGTCGTAGCGGGGGACGAGGGCGACGAAGGGAACGAACGGTACAAAAACCTTCGGGATTTGACGACACCGACGCTCTATCATTCGACACGGCCTATTTGTGACAAGAGGTCCCGACCGATGAAAATTGTATTCGATGATTTTGGACGGACTTACAATGAGGTCCGTTCTCACCTCATTGTCACGAAAAAATTTTTTGACCTAAAACACAAAACAAAAAAAAAATTTGAATCGTTGGCATCCACATGAACATTTCGTTCACACTTATAAGTTTATGACATTAACCTCTACTAAATGTAACAAAACTTAATTGATTTTAAGGTAACAATTCGTGTTTATGTCGAGGTGATTTAGTGGTACGAAAATTATCCAGGAGCACTCGTCCAATGGCTCGCGTAATCCTAAATATTGTGAGGACCCCTCGACTGGTGACATAATACGAAGGACGACGATCCATTATACGTACTGTGTAAAGACCTGTGATTAAGTAAATAAATTATCATTGTCATACGTTTTTGTCTCAAGTTTTACTCCGACTGTTTCTTCCATATTTTCAAAATAATTAGGTATCGATTAGTTTCCGGTCACCTTCCGTATATTACCACCGTAAATGTCTGGTATAGCTTACACTTATTTAATTGAAAAACAAAGGATTTTAGAATGATTATCCTACTTAAGCCGAACTTTGTAAATATGAAAATTAATGTCTCCGTCCGTTAAACCTCGTCCAAAGGTGACGTAAAAGGAATTTTTGATGTTGAAGTGTAGTTCCTAGATCCATTTAGGACTATAGTCCTAAACAACAGAGTTTATACTAGTTAATATTATGTTCGACGAAGTGTAATTTTTGAAGTTTACAACAAATAAAATAACGACCAAATTAACGTCCGACAGTTAGTAATCTTTTATTAACAGAGACTTTCTACATGTCATAGATAAAAAGAGGATAACGAGACTAGTGACGTGTTTCGTATATTCGTCCACCGTCTTACGGAGTACTTCTTTTGGAAAAAATGTCAAACTACCGAGTCACAATGTTGTTTAGTCTCGTTTTATTCTTTCTGTCTTCATGTTCGTTTCCTCTTGTACTCTTTTCTGGTTTGTTATTACATCACACCCCCTTTTAGTAAGAGAACCGAATTAAGGTATGGTTTACAACCCTCTTATAAACGGGTAGTAAAGATTCAGTTTTGTCTTCCGTTACTTGTGTAGTTTTTGTATTTGGAGAGAGATAATGTCTTAAGATTCATGTAAGATAACGAGTCTCGTAAAACATCGTTAGTCGATGAAGAGTGAATTATCGGAATACACTTATAACAAGAGTATGACTTCCACTCTTTCTCTAGTATCTTAATAAGTACCGTCGTAAAAGGACTCACATAAAACGTCTCGTACTCGATTTCTCGAAAACCTAATAATCCTTCCAAATATGATTTGTTCCCATGGTACCAGTTTACTCAAACCCTTTACAACCTAATTTGTTTCGACACATTTGTACCTAGAAATAAGATCCAAAAGAGTACCGGAAATTATACGATTGTCTGTGACATTTTAAGGTTCTCCTCCTATGTCATACTACAAAAGGGACTTGAATAAACTAGTACCTTAAAAATGACTCTTCCTTTTCTTGCACTGGTAGGGTCTTGAGTTAAATATTTTGTGACCATATTCCGTATACCAGGGTTTGGTTGTTAGTCCTGTATAGTCACCCAGAATTTAGAAAGGACCTTCAAGGGGTTTAAGAAGGGGGGTGGTAGGGAGAGACGTCGGATGACTGACTTCAGGTGAGGGAAGAACTAGAGGTCCTTAAAATATCAGTCGAAATTTTAGGTATGTGTGTAACATCCCGAATGTTTTTAGAAGATAGTGAGATATTAGTCAACGGGTGTACATAGTCTGTTTTTTATTTACCGGGAGTGAAGGTTCTAGTGTTGACGTAAAACTATATTCGAGTAAGTTTTTTCGTAACCCTATAATGATTTTTTTGATGATCTTATTCATTCGAATCATTCCAGTGTCCTCTGTTCAGTTATAAGTTTTTAGTTGATAAAGATATATGATTGTTACTTGTTAATCTTTAAAATTTTTTAACATTATGATAAATATCATCGTAATTTTTATTTGTCCCTATTTAGAGTGTTATATTCACGTTCTCGACGTACAACCTTGATGATTTATCGTTATTCTCTTTACTTCTTTACGGATTTATCTCGACATCACACAAGTATTTAACCTACTGAGTTATAACGATTTGAGAATTAAGAGAGGTTTAACTAGAAATATTAGGTGTTTTAGGTTCAGTTTCATAGTCGTCCGAAGAACCATCTTTGACTGTTCGACTAAGATTTTAAATATACCCTTTTATCTCCTAAATCTTATGAGTTTTGTTAAACTTTTCTTGTTTTAACCTTATGAACGTAATTAACTAGAGTCTTGAGCGAGATTTTGATGTTACTACTTCCACTACATCATAACTGTATCCATATCTGTGCTTCGTCCCGAATGGTCCACCGCGATCACTAATTTCTTGGGAGGACGGTTACGTTCTCTGTATCTACGTCCAAGCCAGGGACCCACCTCTTCTAGGGTCTCTCCTCCTTTACCGTTGGGTAAGACCATAAGACCGGGTATCTTAGGGTACCTGTCGCCTCGGACCACCAGATGTCGGGTGTTCCAGTGTTACTTCAGCCTGTGTTCACTTCGCTGAATCGTACGTGTCTGTACATCTACTTACCTTATCTTATCTTTGAGATCTTTATCTGGTTTTCTTTATACCATTAACTATTAGTTGTTTCTTCGGTGTCATTAAGTCACCACTTTCAAAAAGGTTGTTACCACGATCTTGTTACGTTGACTTATTGTATTTAACTTGGAACTAGAAAAGAAGAATAACATATATTTTATTTGGACTCTACTGAGTATGTGTACATATATTTTAGATTTTGATATTTTGAAGATCTTCTTATCATACTGGAATCAAATCCATTTCTAAAGAATCAATCTTGTGTTCTTCCTGTTTGGTTTCTATCCCATTTTCCAACTATTTAATACGAAATAGTTTTAATTTTTGAAACAAGAAGATTTCTGAGTCAATACTTCTATTTTACTGTTCAATGTCTGACCCTTTTTATAAACGTTCTGTTTATAGACTATTCTCTGAAATGGGTCTTATATATTTCTTGTGAATCTTGAGTTATTATTCTTTTGTTCAGTCAAAAAATTACCCGTTTTTAGACTTGTCAATGAAGTGTTTTCTGTTCTACACTACTGTTTATTTGTGTGCTTAGTAATCTTTTATGTTTAATTCTGTGTCACTCTATGATGATGTATGTACGGTCTCATCCGTTCGTAATTGTTCGGACTTTGATATTCCCCAACCACTCCTGTACCTCTTTAAGGTTGAGAGAATGTCTTGACCATCTTTACGTTTTACGATTCAGTCAGTGAATCTTATAACCAACCAACAAAAAGTATTTCAATTTGTGTGTAAATCGTGTGTTGGGTCGTTAGGGTGAGGAGCCATAGACGGGTTCTCTTTACGTTTGTGTATACGTGTGTTTTGGGACAAATTTCGTCGAAATATGTATCAACGGTGTCCGACCTTTGTGGAATTTATAGAAAATTTTCCACTTACCTATTCTTTTACACCAGAGAGGTTTGGTGTCGTATCATAAGTCACTACTTTTCCTTTCTTGACTACGTGCGTTACTGTATTTGCTTAGAGTCCTTATGACGACTACGTCCCGTGTTTTCTATGATATACAAGGATAAACAAAAAAGTAGTGTTAGAAAATAAAAGAAAGGTTTTAACAAAAAGATTTAGTCTATTTTCGTTAGGTAGTTCTAAAAGAAATCCTAACTGGAGGTTCCAAAACAAAAAAAAAGAACTCCTATAGTTGGTATGACTAAAAGACTCTAATAAGAGAGATTTAAGTTAGAGAGATTTAAGTCCATTACACTGACTTATTGTCTACTCTGTTGAGATTCTTATTTAAAAACTTTTGGTTATTAAATCTTTTATATATGAAAATTATTGGTTATTAAATCTTCCATGAAAATACAAGAATTTTTGATTTAAATACTAAGTCACGGAGGTCAAAATTTGAGAATTTCAAATTCCACGTGTATTTCAAAAGTTTAAGGTTTACTTTTGGATTTAATTCATAAATTTAGACACAAAATTATTATATACTAAGATAAATATATCATTAAATATCATTCCGGTTTGAGCTCTCTGTCTTTAGTATAATCACTAACGGTCCCTGACGTTCTCAATCCTTCTCCTTACTGATCTTTCTCCATACTCCTTTTTAAACCTCTACTATTTTTATAAGATATAAAACTAATACTACCACCATTGTTTTGATTTGTATAAATGTTTTTGAGTAATTTGAGATATTGACCTTTCCTACTTAAAATGAGATTTAATATACAGTTATTTTAACTAAAAGTTTTATTCCGTATTTAAGTATAAACGAAACCAAGTAGGATGTAACATACGTTGTATGGGTGTACTTATTAATAAGATGTTAAATCACCATAATGTGTAAAATATATGTTCAAACTAAAATTCCACCTTCAAAGTTAAATCACCTAAGAACCACAATTTGTCACAAACTATTTACCAATGTGGATGTCACTTTAAAGGGGGATATTTCATCATTTTGTGTGACCACAATAATAGTTTTAAAATTTGACTTCCTTCACCGGTTAATTTTTTGGTGATACTTTGTCTTTCACGGTCTATAACACCGAAACCGAAGGAACAGACTTTGAAGAGTCAGAGTCGAGACTAGGTTCCTTGGACTCACGAATTCGAGAGAATGGTCGGTCTTTTGTGAAGGTTAGTCCTTACATTTTTTTAACGTGAAATGTCCAGGACCGAATTTTTAACGAGTCGAGAAAGTCATTTATACCGGGGGGATCAAATAACTGACGGAGTCCATAGTAGTGGTAAAGGAAGAGAAAAGAGAGTATCACCGTACAAGCAAGTAAACTTTCGGTTGTAAAGGTCTCCGCATATTAATATTCTTTTATAATACTTGTTAAGAGACCTTCATTTTTGGACCTCCTCTACCTATAGAAAGTCTTTTTATGTGCACTAAATTTAACTAGATATAATGATTTGTAATGTCTTAACATGTGAGACTTTGATGTGTAATGATTTTCGTCAACTTAAAACACTACACATTTAATATGGAGTTATTTCAATAAAAAATTTCAAACATTTTCTTTAATGTTTTGTCCTGTTTTGAACTTATCTGATCAGTAGTACACACACGTACAATCAACAAGTCACCATAGGTTGAGAAACGTTGGGGTACCTGACATACATCGGGTGATCCGAGGAGGTAGGTACCCTAAGAGATCCGTTCTTATGATCTCACCCAACGGTAAAGGAAGAGGTCCCCGAGAAGGGTTGGTCCCTAACTCGGGTCTAGAAGATGTACCGTCCGTCTAAAAAAAAAATGACAAACTCGTTGGACCTTTCGGTGGTCAATATCTTCTACATTTTTACTGACGCTTAGATAAAAATTTCTTGGTCTTGATTTCTCAAAGTGTCGACTCAAGATAGAGTAAAACTTCCTTGTGTCTATTAAGGAAATATTAAGTTTTATTGAGTCTGGTATTATTTTTCAACCTTTCACGGGATTAAGTACAACTAAGGTTGTGTTGAAATTAAGGGTTTCGACTGTCTTTACAATATTTTACAATATTTTTATCCTTTGAGATCGGACTAGAGTGAGTCCTTAAATTTACGTTTCTGTTTAGTTCATGACCGTTTCCCTTTAACCGTCATATACTTTTGTTACGAGATACTGGTTTACCCCAAATGAGACCTTTACATTCCTATTAAATCTTCGTCCTTCAGAAAGTTACATTCAGTACTGTAGTTGTTTAATTTCTTCTTTTCATCATACTAGTATAGTCATCTATGGTTTTTCTGAAAACAAGAGACTTGGTCAACGTGAAGAACCTCCACATACTAAACCCGAGTACTTAAATTAAAGAGTCAGTGAGACAACCCCTGTGGTCGGACCCTTTTAGATTTCCAGAGTAGAGTCTGTCTGATCTGGTGAGTCCTCCATCCTTTCACCAAAAAGGTGTGAAAAGTCCTCTTCACAGAGGTTGTAACAACACTTACCCCCACCGGGGATTGACACTCCTGAGATCAAACTCCTGATTCGACAGTATTTCTTTTCCTGTTTGGTCTCTCTTGACTTCCTTCATCTAATCACAGGTCTGCAGGAGTGTGTAGAGAAAAAACGGATAGAAGACTCGAAAAGATCTAGAGTCAGACGAACAGACCCTTTCTTCCTCGACAAGTCTACGGAACCGATCCAAGGGTAGACGAGGTCTCAACTTACAAAGTAATCGGACTGATTGAAGAAGTTTTCTATGTGTCCTGTCGTAATCTACGTATTCCTATGTCCACCCTGTAACTCGAAATTATACTTCTGATCTTTAGAAGGGACGATAAAACTACTACAGAATACCAACCAAACAAGGAGGGTAATCTTCAGTGGAGAACCGAATATTATCTTTCATTACTATTATAACTTGTCCCTGAAGAGACTACCACGTCACCGATTCTGAGACACGAGGGTTGCGTTCCCTCGGACCCAGACTGAGTACCAGTCCCTTGATCTAGGGTAAGTGGTAATGATCCTCAAGTGTGCGGTGTTGATCCATGGGGTGGACGGTGTTGTTTCTAACTTCTAGGGTTCACGGTGTCGGTTCTGGGTCACGTCGATTTGTTTATTTATAAAATTTTTTCTTATGAGTAACTATTTCAAGACAAAATGTTTGTTAAAATTTCGTTATATGGTTTATACTCGTAAATGGTTTATTCTCTTATCTACAGTGTACAAAAATTTTGTATCCAACACCCAAGTTTGTACTTAACTTTTTAGGATCTAAAATTTAGTTCGTGTAAAGAATTGACTACCCCGACTTGAAATTAACGACTACACATGACACTCAGAGGTTTTCTCTCATAGGATACGGGATTTGTACTGATTGGAGTCGGTCGAATTGTAGAGGGGCGGAATACAGGAAGGGAGGAAGGAAGGATCGTCTCAGAGTTTCCTAACCGTAAGAATTCTTGTTGAATCCTTTTGTCGTTTACGTGTTTCACTTTTGAATACGGTTTTACTCTTTATTTTTCGTCACAACTAGATCACAGTACACCTATAACAAAAACGGAAAACCTCCGACAAATTCTGGAATCTCCGACTTAGTTTTGCTTCGAAAAAAAAAAGGAGTGTTACTACTCTCTTCAGGATAAAAGGTTTCCGTCGACACAAGGAAAGTAGAGTCCTCCATTCAGTCTTTGCTCTCTATCCGTACCTGTCGAGTCTTTTCATGTCCGATGTCGGTGACTCTACCTAAACAAGTGGCCCAGACCCATTCTCATAGCTCGTGACCGTTCTAGTTCAGTAGTGACGGGATTTAGGCGTGAGTACAGCCGGAGGTGAGGTATTTGGTCACCCCGTCGACCGGTAGGTTCGCGGATTTCCAATTCGTGTATGGTAACTGGAACATCTCTTTGCTCAAGAGTGTAGTAATTTATGCTGCACAAGAGGTCGAAACGGACTAGTGTAGCTTTTCACGGGACCCTCGTAATAAGTTCCGAATCTACAAAGTGGATGTAAACACACTGTGTTTTAGTTATAGAAAAGGGACGGAAACAAACGAACCTAATACAAATTGATGATTTACCGAAAATTCTGTGGTTAGTCTAAATTGAAGAACGTAAAATGTATCCGTTAACACACTTGTTCTTTTTATACAAAAGAAAGGGATACCCAACAGTCCTGTTCTTTGTACTTTCTCGAATAAACCTCATGCGAAAACAAATATTTTTTTATATGTTAGAGATTAGAACTCTTTTCTTTACAAAAGGGGAACTTTTGGATTTCCTGAAAAACTGTAACCACGAAAATCTCTTGTGACTTCCTTATCTAGTATTATTCATTTATCACACGATAGGTGAACTTCCTTTTATAATTTAAGGTTTAATTTGTATGTATTTTTATTAAAAGGTCTACCTAATAAAGAATTTGTGTTTTTCATCTCCGTTAACTGTTTATAGTCTCCTTTTTTTAAAAAAATTAAAGTATTTCAGTATTTCCTTTCCTAACTATATACACTGAAACACTTTGAAGGTTTACCGTTTTTATTAAGTTTATTTCAATTGATGTGTATTATAAATAAGTCATGAATGATACACTGTCTTTAATTCAATTGAGAAGTGTATATAACGGAAGAGAGAAGGGGGTATCATGACATTCCATCTACTAGCATAATCCCAAGAGGTCTCTTTGATTCGGTTACCCCAACCTCCCCTCCTTGTATACACACATATTATTTTCCTAAATAACATTCCTTAACCAAGTTCATTGATACCTCCGATTCTTCAAGGTTCTAGACGTCTTCCGTTTGACGTCTGCGTCCTCTAACTACCCCTCAAGATCAGGATCAGGTCTCCGGACTCTTGGTTCTGGTGGTTACCACCCTCAAGGTCAGGTTTCCGGTCGTCCAAATTCTAGGTTCTTTTCGACTACGAAGTCAGTTTCAGATTTCCAGTCCCCTTTTTTTTTGTTACAAAGTCGGGTAGTCAGTCCATCCTCCTAAGGGAGAAACAGTCGGAAAAACAAGATTTGTTCAGAAGTTACTTAACCTACTCCGGGTCTATGTAACCCGAAGGGACCACCGAGTCGTCCATTTCTTAGACGGACGTCACTCCTTCCACTTCGCTTCCTTTTCCACTTTCAACGAGTCAGCACAGCTGAGAACCGTTGGGGTCTTTGAATCAGGTACCTTAAGAGGTCCGGTCTTATGACCTCACCCATCGGAAAGGAAAGAGGTCCCCTAGAAGGGTTAAGTTCCTAGCTTGGGTCCAGAGGGCGTAACGTCCGTCTAAGTAATGGTCGACTCGGTGTTCCCTTCGAGTTCTTGTGACCTCACCCATCGGACAGGGAAGAGGTGGCCTAGAAGGGTTGGGTCCTTAGTTTGGTCACAGAGGACGTGACGTCCGCCTAAGAAATGGTTGACTCGATACTCCCTTCCTCTGGACCCAAGTCAGGGAACCAACCCTTCTAGGAGACCTTTTCCTTGACGATGGGTGAGGTCATAAGACCGGACCTCTTAAGGTGTATGACATATCAGGTACCCCAGTGTTTCCCAGGCTGTCCTGACTCGGTGAAAGTGAAAGTGGATGTAATCCTTCCCGTTAGACGAACTGAACCAAATGGGTATGTTTACAATTAGAGCAGATTTTCTTGTGAGAGTGTTTGTGTGGGTCTTATTATAAACTGGTTTACGGACCTGAGGTACTGGTCAGTTCAACTGTGTGTTTTGATTGTAGTGTGGCTATTACAAGGAAAAATCGTGTACTCCTTTACTTCCGAATTTAACAAAGTGGCTTTGTGTGCAATTGGTAGAGATAGACTTTGGTTTTCCCTTGACTGTTTGACTCCCCTTACGACGTTTTATATTCTGTTTCTTTTTTGTGATTCTCGTCATTGTTCCAGATCCAGAAAATGTTCAATTGTTATTAATTAAGATGTTTAGTTAATTATTATGTAGTCCGAACCGTTTGTTTTACTTTGTATATCTTTTTTGTCTGTTACCGTCTCCTGTTCTGATAATTATGTTTATCTATACTAGTCAGAGTAAGTACTATTTACATGGTATGCTGGGTCGTTACGGTGGGGACTCTTTTTGGTGTTAAGTTAAATTTTTCTATGTGCATGGGGTTACAAGTGACATCGTGATAAATTCTAACGGTCCTGGATTTACCGGTAGTTGTCTCCTCACTTATTTCTTCTACGCCACGTATATATAATGTCTTATAATAAGTCGATATTTTTGATTACCTTGACACGGTAAACGTCTCTACACCGACCTGGACCTCTGCCGGTATGTCTCACTTCATTCAGTCTTTCTCTTTTCGTTTATAGTACACAATTACGAATATACACCTTAGATCTTTTTACCATGTCTACTAGAATAAACGTTTCGTCTTTGTCTGTGTCTATATCTCTTGTTTGCATACCTATGTTTCCCCCTTCCCTTCACCCACCCTACTTAGCCCTCTAACCTTGACTACACATATGTACTAACCGTGATACATATTTTGTATTGGTCACTCTTAGATGAGATTTCGCATCCCTTCAGATGGTTTACGAAACACCACTGGATTTACCCTTGTCTTTAGGTTTTTGCCCCTATATACATTTGTATGTTGACTAAGAGAAACGACATGTCGTCTTTGGTTATGTTATAATATTTCGTTGATACCAGGTTATTTTTAATGAAAATCTTTTACTATTCAGGTTTAGTTTTGTTACTATGAAGTAATGTCTATAACATAGACTATCGACTATAGTATAGTTTAAACTTCTACTACATCTTACTAGCATGGGTCACACCCGAACCTCATTCCTCTTACCGTATAAGTGTATGAGAATAATCTTTCACATACTTATATATGGAAATCCTGTTAAATCTCCTTAGATAGTTTTAAAATTGGTGTACGAGAAAACTGTGTCGTTAGAGAAGATCCATAAAGAGGATGTCTTTATGTAATACACACGTCTATATAAATATTTTTACAAGTGACGTCATTCTTATTTGATAGTATTTGTTCAATCAAATTAATGTTTATATAAAGTATCCTACTTTAAGACCCATCGAATATTTATTTTATCTCCCTTTTGACACGAGTTATGTCAAACTTACCTCTTTTCGTCCACGTGTTAGTATACATGTCACACCAGAATAAAAATATATTTATTGATTTCAAGTGTACCCCTCAAAAATGACTTTCTATATCCATTAACAACTACCTCCTCTGTCTTAGTCTGAGACTTGACAGTGAAATCGTCACAACAAAAGAAGAGTTTAAATGGTACTCAAGTACTTCAGATTCGAAGTCCCGGAGAGAGAACATGTTTGGAAAAGGGTTCCAAATCCCTCACCGGAATCGTTACACGAGTGTCTCAGTATACGAAAACTTTTAAATCTTTCAATCTCATTACGTTGAAGTCAGTTAATTCTGTTTACAGATAAAGTTAACTCTGAAGAGACAGTGAGACGGAGAGTGCAACCCACAAAATCTTAATGAAAAGATGGTTGTAGAAGAGGATGCCGTTCCGAAAATCGTACGAAACTGAAGGTAAATTTGAAAGGGAGAATAGAGATAAATAATAACAACAATTCAGTACAGGTTGAGAAACGTTGTGACACCTGACATCGGGCGGTCCGGGGACAGGCACCCTAAAGGCCATTCTTATGATCTCACCCAACGGTAAAAGAAGAGACCCCCTATAAGAGATGAGTACCTAACTTGGACATAGAGGACGTAACCGTCCGTCTAAGAAAACGGTGACTCGGTGGTCCCTTCAGATAAATAATAACGGTAGATAATATACGGGAGTTAGAGAAAAGACTTTAAGATTTTAGGTTCTTTTTCTCGATACTTGTCATAATAGTCATAAGGAAACCATCGTTTTGAACTACACTAACCTCGAGTAAATTACTCTTTTGGACTGAACTTGATTGTCCTCTGATAATCTCTAAGATAAATAGGGTGTGTCTCACTCGTAAGTACTAAAAGATACCTTTATTAATACGGAAACTAATACTTCATAACGAGTCAGGGGTTCCTCAAAAATTCATTATTTATCATGTACTTGATTTAATAGTAAGATTTGAGACTTTAAAAAGTCAAGGATTTGTATTGTCTAGAGTATCCGAAATCCTTCTTTTCTAACTCGAAAATAAATCAAAGTATATTTTCTACTGAAAATTTTTTGAATGAGAATCATAAATCGAAAGACTGTACAAATTAGTTTGGAATTCGACTATTTCCCCTAGAAGTTTTTTAAGATGACGATTACAATGTGAATTACCACTACTCGACTTAAGAATTGGGAATTCTAGTCACTTTTGAGTTCCTACAGATAAGAATGGTAAAGACGAGTTGTAATATGTCCGTCTAAGATGAGGTAGGCTCAGAACTCTTCTACCGTCGGAACCGGTTGTGGAACTAAAATCAGAACACTCTCTGGGTCTCGGTCTCCTATGTCAATTCGGTGGAGGTCAGAGGACTGAGTTTTTTGAAAATTCTACTATTTACAATAAAGTTCGGTAAATTCAAATCCCTATCAAACAATACGTTGTAATGTGTGTATTATGATCTTCATGTTTTACAATCATCTTGATTGTTAACTCAAATAGTTCTAGTGTCTTAGATACCAGTTATATTTTTTTGATGAACGAAAGATATATTATCGATATTTGTTAACTTTTGACTGTAAAAATTTCTATACGGTAAATGAGACCATGGTTTTGTAAGTAATTTATGAATTCTCTATTTAAATTACTTATACACACTCTAGGCAAACAATTTTTGGTGTTTTGTGACGACTGTCTTTAAAATTTTCTTGATTTATTATCCTCTCTATTTCATACAAGGACCTACCCTTCAGAGTCCTAATAATTATTAAAAAAAAGAAAGTACCTATTACGGAAACCACAAATTAGAATTTTCAGTAGTGGTTGGAGTTCCAGTAGATCTAAAAGAGGATACAATAGGATATCCACAAAATATTAAAATGTAAATCTAGATATTAGTTAAAACTATATTAAAAAACTTACCACATTCCAGACACAGGTCTAACAAAATTAAAACGAACACTACAGATTAACAAAGTCGTGGTAAACAACATTTTGGATGGCAAAGAAGTAATACAGCCGAAACGAGGAAACAGTTACTTGTCAACTGATATAAGTAGACTCAGAGAGACGCCCGACAGCTAAGGTAAGACAACTAGAGGAACAGGGAAGAAAGTGATCATGGTGTGACGGAATTATTGATACTGAAATATAATTCAGATCTTCAGTTCACATAACCAGGAGATTGACGAGAATAGGAATTTATGTCACAGTTGATAAGACCCATAAAAACGGACAGGTATATTCAAAATATTTGAGAAACAGTCATATGTGTTTTAGTGAACAACCCTAAAACTAGACCTAACATGACTCAGATATCTAGTTCGAGTCTTCTCGACTGTATGACTGTCATCTCAGGGGGATACGTACATATAAGGGGATAGGTAAATGAAAATTCAGAATCTTAGAATCTACTTTCACCCAAAGAATGTCTATTGTATATCAACCCAGAACAAAAAACTAAGTGAGACTACTAAGGATACAAAATTAACCACGTAAATGTGTAGAGTACAAGGTTCACTAATGACCATACGAACCTAATTATCGATAGTATAAACAATAGGAGTGAGAACCGAAGGGACCACCTAATCGACCATTTCTTAATCGGACGTTACGTCTTCTGGGTCCAAACTAGGGACCCAACCCTTCTAGGGGACCTCTTCCCTTACGTTGGGTGAGGTCATAAGAACGGACCTTTTAGGGTACCTGTCTCCTCGGACCACTCGATGTCAGGTACCCCAGTGTCTTCTCAGTCTGCACTGACTCGTTGATTGTGAAAGTGGACCAAGAATGAAAACATAAGGTGAGAAAAAGACAGAAAATGTCAAATTAACTCGTAAAATATGTATAGAGAAGAAAGATAGAAGAGCAAAGGAGGAGGTAATGGAAGACTGTTTATGGGTAAGATGAAGATTCCGGTTACGGTTTCGGTGTGTGGTCCTTCCGTAGTAAAGAGGAGTGGGACTTGAAGGATACATATAACAAAATGATGAGGGTACGAAGACCAGGGTAACTCAAAATCATGTCGAAGAATAATATATGGTGTAAGAGATGGTCTGACTTCCAAGAAACTTTTGTCCTGATGCTCAAAAAAGTAGAAACATATGAGAAACCTTGGATCGAGTTTCGGTTCAAGTCTCTGTTATTTATGAACAAGTTATTTTGACTTCATGATTTATCACACTATGGGTATGTTCAGGATATCTTCGTGTTTTACCTCTCTCGTTACCCCAAACTTCATCAGTCCCTTCCGACCTACCCCGTCCTTTTCCCAGGACCACCTTCTTCCTTGTCGAGGTTGTTTCAGTACCCTTGTACTCCCCGTAAGTTCATTGGACAGGAAGAATGTCGCTCCTCTTACCTATCAGTCCCTTTCATGAGAAATAACTAACACCGGTAAGAGTTCACAAGTCCTTTGGGAGACATTCTACCCAAGACAGAGTATCTATCCAAGACATTTTATAATATATATCTTACCTATTTTTTGTTCCAAGATGATAAATTGTGTCCTTTGACATAAGTTATAGGATACCATTTAGTATTACCTGTTCATACTTTTGCATATTGACTTAGTGAAACGACCTGTCGTCTTTAATTGTATCATAATATTTAGTTGATATGTACTTGAAAATTTGTAAAAAATTTATTTAATTTTTTATCTTTTCTACCCAAGACCGATATAAAAATGAAGTTGGGTTGATATATACTCCGTTATTTGCTACTACATACCTTATTCTACAAGAAGGGGTTTCTGGAGCAAACGAAATCTAAGATGGAAGTTATGTTCAGTTCACTATTAGATACGGTTTGAACTTTATAGTACATAGACAAGTAAGAAAATAAATTGTTTATAACTAATTCGTTGTCAATACCGGTCTTGACCCGATTCACGACGTCTATGTCGTGACCTATTTTGCGTTAGTGAAAAGTATTCCGATTGTTGGATTGTCCTTTCTAATCGAGAGTCATTCAACCGTTGACAGGTAAAGTTATGTGAGAAAGAGACTCATTAGAATCTGAGTACGATAAAACGTCTTCAACTTGTTGACATAAGTGGACTTCGACTTGTGCGGAGGGTTTTCCGGACTCGAACTACATCAATTCATACCCTCTGTGTCTCTCCAAGAGTAGTATACTTAAATGTTATCATGTCTTACTTGATTTAGATAGGAATACAATTATAAAGTCACTCTCCTTTGTCTGAGTACGTCATTTTTCATCTCTTGAAAATTTTTTCGTATCAATTTTAGAAGTCGCTCTAAGTTCTTTTCTCTCGGTATTTTGATATTGTCCGATGATAAAAAAAATTTCATAAGTCTCAAGGATCTTTAACTTTGTTCTTGGTTTTATCTTTCATTAGGTTTATCTTCGTTACTTATAGTCTTTACTGTACTGATTTCAAGGTATATATTTCGATCTTCGAACTCAACTCCTAAAAAAAAAAAAAAACGTTTTACGTTTCGTTTTTATTTTCCTATTTTTCAAATTTCTTTTTAACTCGGAGTCTATTATCAAACTCGCTGGGTTTTAGATAGATTATTCTCAGGATTTATCTCTATTGTCTTTTCTACCTCCCTTTGTTTATTATTTCTCTTATAAAAGGACTTCACTTCTTTCTAAATTCACCAATCTATCTTTCCTGTACGATTTATAAAAGATCTTTATACCCTTCTTGAGTATCATATTTATTTAAGACCTCTTTAAACACTGTAAACTGTTATCTTCCTTTTGTGAATTTCGAAGATCATATATGTTCACACAAACCCCGTTCTAATGAATGATTTCTTACCATTAATTTGACCGTAACCTGAAGAATATGTATTGTACCCTACAAACTGTTGTTACCCCTTTTGTAGAATATTTATGATTCCCTTTTACCGACAATTTGATTTCACGACCACCTAAGTACAGTTACATACCGTTTTGGTTATGTCATAACATTTCATTTTATTTCATTTTTATTTTTAATTTTTTTTAAATTTTTTTTTGACTTCACGATATATGATTAGTTATTTATTGAGTTCATCTGACTTATTACGGGGGTGGGAGTTATAGGTGTAGGATTAGGGACCTTGGATACCTACAAAGGAATATACCGTTTTTATTTTTAATTTTTGTTTTGTTTTGGAAACAACTACACTAATTTCTAGACCCGTGTTCCTCTAATAGGACCTACTATGTCCACCCGAGATTTACGTCAATATACATAGGAATATTCTCCCTTCGTCTCCCTCTAAACTCGGAGAAACTGGTTCCTCCGTCTTATCCCTCTATAAAGTACTCGGTTTTTTAGTCGTCGGTGTTCTTCGACCCTGTCCGTTTCCTTTCTAAGGGGAGATCTCGGAGACCTCCCTCACGATGGGGTGACTCTGTCAGTGAAGTCGGGTCACTATGTCTGACGTCTGAAGACCGGAGATATTGACACTCCTTTAGTTAAAGACAACGAAATTCGGTGTCTCAAACACTTTTGAACAACCTCGTCGGGATTCTCTGTCGGGATTCTATGACACTCACATGGATTCTTCATGGGACCTTTAAAGTCGTCATGTCTGGTCACTGGTGGAACAGATTCTGTCGAGTCTCCACGGTCTTTCTGATTTTGTCACAAAGTTTCAGTTCGTTCCTGTATTTGTGGGAGTCTAAGTTTCGTTGAATTTCGTTCAAGTTATAGTAGTTGGATATAATTATTGGTCTTTTTGCCCTATCTATATCTAAAATTGGTTGTCATTAAAGAAAAAATTAACCTTTATAGGATAAATTTTGTTGGAAGAGGTGGGTGAATAAAATTTCGGTACACTATAGGTGAGATCGTAGATCCAGTCTTAATAAGGTTTTTTAGGAAAAACGTCTCGAGAAGTGACAAAATCAAAAACACAAATCACTTCTTCACATCATCAGTGTATAGTGTTTTCTTCACGTCTAGTATTTACATAAAGGTCAGATAAGTTAATGGGAGGGAGGACTATGTAAATCTTAAAAGGAAAGAAATATATGTAGGTTATATAATCATCGGAGATGGAACGAAAATTCCGTGTGTGGATCTATCTTGTGTGTTATTTACGAGGAAATCTTTTTCCGTAGTACCGAATGTATCATTAACTAAATGGTGTCCACTGTGGTGACATATTAAGACCGTCAGTTGATTGAGTAGTAAGGTATCGTGAAGTCACATGAACATTGTCTGATAAGGGGTAGAAGTGGTTTATAGAGAGATGAAACCACTTAATTATCACAATCCAATTCCCTTCCAATTCGTACAAAGGTGGTGACATGATACATGATGTCATATATATTTTTATCAAAATTTTTTTTTTTTCTTTTCCAATGACGGGTCTCCTTTAAATCGTCGACGAACCTCTCTTTTTTTGAGGTGTGTTGATAATCTTTTTATACAATTTCCTACAGACTACCCTGAAGGGATCACCAAGCCACGAATCCTTAAGTGGAAGATTGCGTCCAGTCCCTTGGTTCAAGGGTGTACGGTACCTTGTTGATTCGGGCCCGTGATTTTGATGTGACCTCGGGTACGTGGGGTCGATCTTTCAAGTGCGTCACGTTGCTTTCTAGGACGCACTTCGTTGGTTCTAGGACGTGGGTTCTGAGCTGTGTCGGTGCATTTATTTATTTATAAAATTTATTTCTTACAGACCACTTTACGATTTTGGTGGGACTACGAAGTAAAATGAAGTATCTATTTATATCGATCTTATGTTCCTGATTTAGGTTGGAGAAAGACCTATACCTTCGAGGAATTGACTAAAATAATCAAAAGGTCGAACTACGGTTAAATACTTAACATATTACTTTTTATACGGACTGTTTATATGACTGATCCTGTACTGATTCCGTGAGGGTAACCAAACACACGGGATATGGGATGAACCTCTGTCCCGATGAACCTTTCAGTTCGACATTATCCTTCCTACGATCCCTTCATCTTTGAGTCACCGTCTTAATACGTCTACTATATATTTTCAAATTACCATAGTTGGTACTGTCACGAAGATCTGTTGAGAGATACCTACCGAGTGTCCCACAATGTGTTAGTTTCTTTAAGTGGAGAATTCTTCGACCTGGGTGGTGGGGTCGGACTCATCCGTATAGATATGGTGGGGTCGGACTCATCCATATAGATTTAGTCATTTCGAAACAGGAGAGTTCGAGTCGAACGGTATCTACTCGTAAGATCCATTACGTCCACGAGAGTCCTCGACTGGATCCCTAGTTCGTTGAGTCTATTTCATTAGAATTTTGTGTCTGGGATTCCTTCGTACGACAAATATTGTTATTGTCAGTCTTTGATAAAAAAAAGATCTTCAGAAAGGTTTGGTCCAGATTCAATGGAAGGGTGGACGAACAAGCGTCCTGTTAAATCAGTTAAATAACTGATAGACCGAACAAGTGTAGACACTCTGTACCTTTGAGTGGTCACCAAATGTTCTGGTAGTCAAAATTTATTGTGTAAGTAGTGTCTGATCTTTCCTCACTAGTTGTAAAGGAGTTGACGTTACGTAATATGTTCCCAGTCGTTCACTCTCAGTGCCAACCGTTGTATTGACCACCGGAGTCCATCGTTTAGGTAGGAAGGTCGACAAGACTAGGTATACCTAAGTTACTTGGTGTCTCTCCCTTGCGTCGGAGAAGAATAACCCTCATAGACGACATTGAGAAGGTAGGTTTTAGATAGTATTTTGTTGACATTCCATTCGACTGTTGGTAAATAGATTTGAAGTAGACCATCGGTTGACGACTAATTCTCCTTTTGTACATATAATTACTCGTCTGTCTACACCGTTTCCTTTAATTCCACGGGAATAGAACTTCTTTGGTTTCTAAAATTTACGTCCTTTTTTAAATTTATTAAATTAGTAATTCAGTTTCGGTCTACCTTTCAGTGAGTACGATAAAAAGGACGATTCGTTTAAGGTCCCAATAGGGGTTATCAGGACTGAGATTTAAACAATGTTGTATATTGATAATACTATTATAGGGTGTTGGAAAGTCAATAGTTTTGAGTTCTAAGAGAGAAGTCAAAGATCCCGGACTTACACTTAAAGTTTTAACATATGAATCACGGAAAAGAAAAACTTAGGGTCAAGTTGAAACAGGGTCTAGTCGTTGAAGGGACCACCGAGTCTGCCATTTCACAGACGGATGTTACACCCTCTGTGTTCAAGTTAGAGACCCAACCCTTCTAGAGGACCTCTTCCTTTACCGTTGAGTGAGGTCATAAGGACGGACCTTTTAGGGTACCTGTCTCCTCGGACCACCCGATGTCAGGTACCCCAACGTTTCTGAGTCTGTGTTGATTCGCTGAAGTGAGTGAGTGAGTGAGTGAGTCTCAAGGGTGATTATAAACTGAATTTCAAATATATTTTTAAATTCCTTGAAGATGTCCCCAGGTCACCGATTCTAAGGTGTGAGGGTTACGACCCGTGGACCCAAGGTAGGGACCCGTCCCTTGTTCTAGGTTACACGATGTTGATTCTCAAACGTACGGTGTTGATTTCTAGGGTACATTTCGTTTATTCATTTAAGAATTTTTTTTTTTGTATAAAAAATTAAATTTTATATTCTAATACCTTTTGGATCTTACGAGGGAATTGTAGAGACTGAAAATAAAAGAAATGGACATTTTACCCTAGTGTTGTTAACATGTGGGGACTGTGTCTCTAAAAATTAGTCCTTACTAAAGGTGTAGGGTCCCCTGTACACCGTTATAGTCCTCTACAAAAATCAACAGTTTTGAACTCTCTTTCCTCACGATTACCAAAGATCACCTATCTCCGTCCCTACAATTCTTAAAATACTTCATGTTCTGTTGGGGGTGTTGTTTCTTGTCAGGTCGGGTTTTACAGTATTTCGACTCCCATTCTGTAAGACGAAATCACAGTACCTCAATAGTGTCTCTAGTTTCGTCTACGAGTCACTTTCTACAATATTTACTACCCTTATTAGTCAGTCAAGTCAACGAGTGAACACAGTGTGAGAAACGTCGGGGTGTCTGACGTCGTGCGGTCCGAAAGGACAGGTAAACAGGTCGAGGGTCTCGGACGAGTTTGAGAACAGGTGACTCGACCACTACGGTAGGTTGGTAGAGTAAGAAACAACAGGGGAAGAGGAGGACGGAAGTTAGAAAGGGTCGTAGTTCCAGAAAAGTTTACTCAGTCAAACAACGTAGTCCACCGGTTTCATAACCTCAAAGTCGAAGTCGTAGTCAGGAAGGTTACTTGTAAGTCCTGACTAGAGGAAATACTACCTGCCCAAACTAGAGGAACGTCAGGTTCCCTGAGAGTTCTCAGAAGAGGTTGTGGTGTCAAGTTTTCGTAGTTAAGAAGTCGTGCGTCGAAGGAAATATCAGGTTGAGAATGTAGGTATACACTGATGACCTTTTTGGTATCGAAACTGATCTGTCTGCAAACAACCGTTTCATTACAGAGACGAAAAATTATACGACAGATCCAACCAGTATTGAAAAAAAGGATCTTCGTTCACAGAAAATTAAAGTACCGACGTCAGTGGTAGACGTCACTAAAACCTCGAGGCTTTTTATTTCAGACAGTGACAAAAGAAACAAAGGGATAGATAAACGGTACTTCACTACCCTGACCTACGGTGGTAGAAACAAAAAACTTACGACTCAAAATTCGGTCGAAAAAGTGAGAGGAGAAAGTTGAAGTAGTTCTCCGAGAAATCAAGAAGAAACGAAAGACGGTTTTCCCACCATAGTAGACGTATAGACTCCAATAACTATAAAGAAGATCATTAGAACTAAGGTCGAACACGAAGTAGGTCGGGTCGTAAAGTGTACTACAAGGAAAGGGCTAAACTTTGTTCAAACAACAAGGTACAGGTCAAGATTGACAACGAAGGACTGGACGTGTATCTAAAGAGTTTTCCGTCCATTCTACCAGATCATAAGGGTAGACAAATTCTTAAAAGGTGTCGAACAACAGTACATGTGTCAGTTTCCGAAACCACATTAGTTATTTCGTCTTCATCTACAAAAAGACCATAAGAGAACGAAAAAGTTACTAGGTTGTCTACAGCCGTTAAATTAGAGACCAAGGAGACGGAAAAGATTTAGCAAAAGAACTTGAAAACCTTCAAGTGTCAAGTACGTGACAACTTCGGACAGAACCTCTTAAAACTCGTAATGAAACCATCGTATACTCTACTCGTGTTAACACACCATCAAACTTGTAAGAAACCGTAACGGAAAGAAACCCTAACCTTGCTTTTGTCTGAACCTGATGACACCATAACTTATCGAACGGAACCTTTGTTTGTCTCTAGTGACACAGCAAAGACTCTAACGTGGGTTTATGACGTAAAGCCTGAGAAAACAACTGATACTCCCGATGAGGTAAAGAAAATTCCTTTCTGACCATATAAAAAGAAAAAGAGGAAACGGAAATTGAATAGAAAAAAAGAGTCTATAAACATTCCGGAGGAGTCTATTGGTAAAACTGAAAAACGTAAGAAAAAGAGTCCCTACCAGAACTAGTGACGGAGGACATGTTACAGTGTTTGGAGACGTGAGACAGTCTAGATTAGAGAACTTAGATAAACAGTGAAGGTGACACATTAGCATTCCCTAAACTATGTCCAGTATGGACTTACCAGATCATCAAAAGGGATGAAAGAAATTAACTTCAGACTTAAACCGTTATTCCTCAAGTACTAGGTTCGTGTCAGTCGAGGGTCAGAACAAAAACGACTGACATATCTCAAAGAGGTAGAAACCGACGTTTCTTATATTAGTTAGATAAAACCATAACTGGTAGACCACAACAGGTACATATCTCAACAGAGAACACAACAACCTTCTCCCACAAACGATACTGGTCACACAAGTGAACCGTTTTGAGACAATTGGAAACGGGACGAAGTAAAACATGAGGTTCCACTTTAAACGGACAATGAGGTCCATAGAGAACTGAAGGATGAAAACGTAAGGTCAGGGGATACTACTTTTTCTGTAGAAAAAACCCACAATCAAAATCTTCCAAACTTGAAGGGACCACCGAGTCTGTCATTTCGCAGACGAATGTTACACCCTCTGGGCCCAAGTTAGGGACCCAGCCCCTCTAGGGGACCTCTTCCTTTACCGTTGGGTGAGGTCATAAGAACGGACCTTTTAAGGTGCCTGCCTCCTCGGACCAACCGATGACAGGTACCCCAACGTTTTTCAGTCTATGCTGACTCGCTGAAGTGAGTGAAGTGAAATCTTCCAAAACATCCAGAAGTATCTTGGTAAGTCGAAGTCGAAGAAGTCGTAATGACAAACCCCGTATCTGAACCTAATGACACCATAACTTATCGAACGGAACCTTTGTTTGTCTCTAGTAACACAGCAAAGACTCTACCGTGGGTTTATGACGTAAAGCCTGAGAAAACAACTGATACTCCCAATGAGGTAAAGAAAATTCCCTAAGAACGGGTGTCATCATCTATATTACCAGTAGACTTAATTTATGCGAGTAAAGTCAGGTAAAATCAAGTGATTAAGGATTTTACAACTACAATTGAGAACGGTAGAGGACAAACTGGTGAAGAATAAATGGAACTAAGTTCCTGGATTGTAAGGTCCAAGGATACGTTATAATAAGAAGTGTCG
Organism: Capra ibex; assembly: GCA_006410555.1. NCBI lineage: Eukaryota > Metazoa > Chordata > Mammalia > Artiodactyla > Bovidae > Capra > Capra ibex. The sequence goes on from SJYO01034137.1 coordinate 41,858,816, forward strand.
TAGCCTGAAATGAAGATAGAGATCAGTGTAGGTGTTGAACCACAACAAAAGCGAAACCGAGACAGAGAAATTAGAAAGACCTCAATAAAGAGGTGAGAAGAGGTCATCGGACAACCCGTGGATGGTTGGACCCCTCAAGTAGAAAGTCATAGTATAGAAAAACTGAAAAGTATGACAAGTACCCCTTTACAGTTATTACGACTTCCATTCTGTAAGACGAAATCACAGTGCCTCAATAGTATCTCTAGTTTCGTCTACGAGTCACTTTCTACCATATTTACTACTATTATTATTATATTTAATTAAAATAGAACAGGAATAAAATGTTGTGTTAAATTTAAGAGTGAATACTTAGTATTTTATTGACACTCCCTGGTTTCCTTTTTAAGTAACTTTTCATATTCGGATCTTAACACCAGTACGTCTCCGACGGGATTAGTGTAGTGATTTCAGAACCTGTAACCGGACGCAGTAGTTCCAGTGTAACGAGAGAGGTGCGAGTTGGACCCACCTAAAGGGAGACCGAGAACTATACTAGACCCTCCGCCCACCTACACGAGACTCCGTTTCAGTTGACCTGACCTAAGTAGAGATGACCCGACCCGTTCGTCTCATATTTTGTATCCGATCGACGAGTTAGAACTCAACAGTCAAAGAGGTCTTCCCCAGAGAATCCTACTTTTCCACAACACTTCAATGAGACCCCATCTTCAATTGATCTTTCTCATGGATCGTGTCTCCCTGTACATTCACCCTCTATCCTCGGTGTTTTGACCGTAATAGGGATTTCGTTGAGGGGAACCCTCTCCTAGTGTAGTACCGGAAAAACAAGAGTCTGAGTAAGGAGTGGGAAGGGACGATACGAAACCTCAGTACCCCCACTGCCCTCATACGCGTCGGATCCAGGGTCCAGTCGACCACAAGACGTCCCAGAAGGTGATTTCTTACTTTCCGGGGTTTCTTCACTCTTCGTTCTCATAAAGAGGGAAGAGACGGAGCCCACGGAGGGGTTGTCACCAACGAGACGGGAGAATTTCAGTCATAGAAAACACCAAAGACCAAGGTAGTCCGTAAGGGTCCGGGACTCGACTCTGTAATGGTGAAGGAGGAAAGTAGGGAGGTCAGATCCACACGCCTAAGGACGACGACGATTGAAAAGCCAATGGAAGGGGTAGAGGGAAAATTCGAAGAAGACCGTGGACACTTTTTCCAAGGACGTCATTTAAGGGAGACTAAATTTATCTCACGAAGGAGAAAGGACCAACCTGAAATTTACTATAAAAGTCCCATCTGACAACCCGTGTTGCCACACTGAGGACCTCGAGTACACTAATGTGTCCATATTGTTCCCGTACCGTTGTTGTCCTCCGTCTCCTTCGACTGCAAATGGACGGGTTGTTTATGAACAAGTCGTGGGTGTTACACAACCTTTAACACGACCCATATCCTTAACCCACACTTGTTTTTGTATATGGTGAAGGTTAGGGGTTTCTTATTATTATACTCATTGATTTTTTAATAATGTATTATCACTCAACAAGATTAATAATAAAAAAAAATTAACTTCTTAAGACCGTTGACTTTTGTCGTGTGCAAGAGGGTAGTTTTATTCTCGACTCCCTGAATGGACCACCAGGTCACCCATTCTAAGGTACGAGGGTTACGTCCCCCCGGGTCTAAACTAGGGACCAGTCCCTTAATCTAGGGTGAACGACTTTGATTCTTCGAGTGTACGAAGTCACTTCCAGGTCGTGTCGATTTATTTAATTTTTTTTTTTTTCACAACTCGACTTCTTCGAATTCGGATTATTGTATAACCTCTTTCGTCAATATTGAGATGTCCAAATAGTAAAGATTATACTTATAGTAATTCGACGAAAAGGTTTGGGGATTTTTTATCGGTTGGGTCGATGAAAGACAAGGAATCTCACTACGAACCCCTCGTTACATAAAAAAATTTTCTAAGTAAAGGTCAAACTTTAGTATATAGTCTCGATTCTTTTTAATCGTATGGAACTTACTCTCCATAGGACCTACTGGTTCACTAGAAAAATCGGTTGGTCAATGTATCCTTATAAATACATCTCTTTCTCTTACGTCAAAATTCCGACCAGATTACTAAGTTCTGTACTTTATGTAAGTAAGACCCTCGACAAACTTCCTATGTCACTTTGTATTTATATTGATTTTTTGATTTAACAACTCGGTTGACTTCTCTGAGTTTTACTTTCAGGTGAGTATATGTAAACGTACTGGGGGGAACTTTAGTTGTCCGTGGTGCACTTATAGATTCGTGTAATATAAATGTATAAAACGGGTAAAGACTAAACCTCATTAAAAAAAGATATTGTTCTTATCTTATCTTAAAACATCTAATCAATGATAAAAATAGACAAACAAAGTTAGATAAATGATTTGGGTGTCACCCGGGTAATTCCAAATTAACTAAGAAGTTTTCCCTATAACTCCGTGAGTATTTCACTTGACAAGGGTATAACAGAATATTTGGTTACCGACTAATTCTTTAGGGGAGAAAATCAAGATGTGTTACAATGGGAAAGACTTCTACGTTCTTTTTAGTTTGAAGGAGACACATTATTGTGGAAACCCGAATTAGTCATGTTTTGGAGAAGTAATTCTGAAGAAACGATCTATATATGTGTTGTATATTAAGAATCCTTTTCCTTTTATTTTGGAAACCACACCATGTCCAAAACAATTCTTACGTTGAAGAAATTTGTCGTTATCAATTGTAGTCCTCGACCAATCGTCAACTTATTAATGTAATTTATATAAGTGGAGTCACTTCTGACATTTGTTTCTCTATAATTCATTAAAAAAAGTGTTCATGGGGACGACACTATGGTCGACTAGTCCAAATTATTGTTGGTCGTAAAGATGATTAAAACGTTCTTTCTATACGACCCCTATTAAAGGAGAAGATCTCACTCACATTTATTAGATAAAACGTCGCTCAAATGTTACTGTGGTACATCGTATTGGTGGTCGTTAGTTGAGTCTTTATATTAAAAGTCTTGACATCATAAACGTTTAATTTCCTGGTCACAATTGAAGTCAGTCATTTCTTTTATTTGAACTAATCGTCTTACGTAATTATAGTTAGTCGAAACGTCTATAATTACAAGGGACGATATAGGGTTCCACAGACAGACAGAGTGAAAGAAAGAGTCCTCTTGGGGTTTCCTTTTGTGAAAAGTAAGATTAACATAATAAAATTATAAGTAGAACATTTGTTACGTTACAAAAACGTACTTCCATTTTTAAGTCCAACGAAAAATTTATTCAGGAGTTCCTTGACCCCTTAATCTTTTAGATCAAATAAAAGATTAACTATTACCTCTTGTGGTTTCCTTAGTGTCCGTAATACTGTAATACTAAAAGAAAAATAACAATTTATATGACAATGTATTTTCCCCGTCTGAGACGACAATAAGGACATTCATTACATGTTGGGACTATACGTGAATATTGTACCGTATTTGATTTATGTGACATTTATTTTACTTTGATCTTTATTTTAAAAGTTTCAAGTCGGGAACCATATCTATAAATTAATATAATAAAACTGTCAAATCTTCGTTTTTAGTCCGGTCCTTCAGTATCCATCAAGTTGTCGAGTTTTGTACCAACGACGACGACGACGATTCAGCGAAGTCAGCACGGNGTGAATATTGTACCGTATTTGATTTATGTGACATTTATTTTACTTTGATCTTTATTTTAAAAGTTTCAAGTCGGGAACCATATCTATAAATTAATATAATAAAACTGTCAAATCTTCGTTTTTAGTCCGGTCCTTCAGTATCCATCAAGTTGTCGACTTTTGTACCAACGACGACGACGACTGTTCAGCGAAGTCAGCACAAGCTGAGACACACTGGGGTATCTGCCGTCGGGTGGTCCGAGGGGGCAGGGACCCTAAGAGGTCCGTTCTTGTGACCTCACCCAACGGTAAAGGAAGAGGTTACGTACTTTGACTTTTCACTTTCACTTCAGCGAGTCAGCACAGGCTGAGAATCGCTGGGGTACCTGACCTCGGATGGTCCGAGGAGGTAGGTACCCTAAAAGGTCCGTTCTCATGACCTCACCCCATTCCGAATTTTAGTTCTGACTCCTCCTGGTTTGACTAAGTTTATTGAAGTAAGACAGATTATCAGAAAGTTTACAGAAAGTCGTGAGTTGTTGAATTTTAAACGTTACTGACCGTAGGATAGTTTTTAATGGAATGTAATTTTTTTATTGATATTAATCTTATTTTTAAGAAGTTATTTTTGTCTAGGTCCCTCCTATCTTTACTAATTAATGTTATATTTTCGATTTTTGTTGTGGAGTTTACTTTGAAGGTTTGTACTTTTTGTATTGTAGTCTTTACTTTTCCATGATTATATAATGATTACCATGTGTTCTGTGATGTCTTTTTTATTACTCCTTGAATTTATATAATTAGGTTTTACTCCGATTCCCCCTTTTTTACTGACTATTTTTAGTCACTAGACTCTCTGTTATAGTTTGTTGGATTGTTTATATTTTGATCTCAAGGTCTTCCTTCGTCCCCTTCCTTATTTTTTTTTCGTAAGTGACTTATTCCCACTTTTGAAAAGATTTACACTGATTTTATATTTGAATATTTAGGTTTCTCGAGTCATTTCAGGTTAGTCTTATTTGTGAGTGTATATTTTCGTATTGTATCGTGTGTTTGTAGGTTAATGACTTTGTTCACTACTTTAGAATTTTCGTTGGTCTTTCTTTTGTTTTCTTAGGTATCTCCTTGTTTTTACTCTTGATAGTGTCTAAAAATTATCCTTTAGTACGTTTAATCTTCTGTTACCTTGTTTGTAAAATTATCTGATTTCTTTTTTTTTGAACTATGAGATCTTAAGATATGGATGACTTTTGTAGTGAATTTTAAATTCAATTTTATTCATAAAAGAACCTGTTTTTGCTTAACTCTCTTAAACAGTGGTAGTCTCGACGTGATATTGTTTATAATTTCCTTCAAGAAGTTCTTCTTTCTTTTAATAAGGTCTATCTGTGTTTCATCACTTCTCATTACTCCATATATAAGTCCATTCGTATTCTACAAACAAGAGTAAAAATTTAGAGGAACTGTTATTAACGGACAAAATTCGTTTTTGTTATTGTTACGTAACGTCCTAAGTCCCGTGTATATCTTTATTTTACATAATATTGTAATCATGTTTTATGTTCTCCTCCTTTTATCTTCATATAATAAGTAAAATGTGCACTTTATTATATTATGAACGGTCATATGAACCTATTTAACTTTAGGATATAAAGTTTTCGTTCGTGTGTGTTTTTTCTCCATTTATTTCTTTATCATATCTGTCATTCGATTATCATCTCTATTCTACCTTAGTATTTTTGTAAGTTTTTCTTCTGTTATTTTCCCGAAGGGACTATCGAGTCAACCATTTCTTAGACGGACGTTACGTCCTCTGGGGTCAAGTAAAGGACCCAACCCTTCTAGACGACCACTTCCTTATCCGATGGGTGAGGTCATAAGGACCCGAAGGGAACACCGAGTCGACCATTTCTTAGGCGGACGTTACACCCTCTGGACCCAAGTTCGGGACTAAACCCTTCTAGGGGACCTCTTCCCTTTCCGTATTTTTTTGTAAGTTTTTCGTCTGTTATTTCTCCCTCTTTCCCTTATTACTTGTGTATCTTGTTTCTTTTTGTGTTGTGTTTGTTTTTTCGTTTCTCGTTCTGTCATTGAAAGACGGGTCGGTGTATTTATATTTATATTTACCAGATTTATGAGGTTAATTTTCCGTCGTTAACATTTTAATCTAATTTTACATTCTGTCAATATATGACAGATGTTCTTTAGATGAAATTTATATTACTGTGTTTATCGAATTTTTCGTTTTCCAACCCTTTTCTATGGTGTGGTTAAGATTAGCCTTATTTCGATTACACCGATATAATTGTAGTTTATTGTATCTAAAGTTTGTTCCCTATTTTTACCTGCAAAGTATATACTTTCCTAATTGACTAGTTCTTACATGTTATGATGATTATTTAGTTATATACGTTCATTTTGTCTTTAAGTTTTATGTACTTTGGTTTCTGTTTTTACGAGTTTCTTTTTTTTCTGTTTATGTGTTAAAATCAATCTCTGAAGTTATGAGGAGAGAGTTATCGAATATCTTACTTATTTGTCTTTTGGTGTCATTCTTATGTCTTCTGAACTTCGTATGAGAGACAGTCGAACTGGATTGCCTGTGATTACCTTGTAAGGTAAGTTATTGTCTTATTTGTAAAAAAAGTTCACATGAACCTTGTAAGTGGTCTTATTTAATATATGGTACGATAATTTTTCAGAGTCATTTACGTCCCTTAAGGTCCCCGTCAGGTCACCAATCCTGAACCACGAAGGAGACGACTCTCGAGCCTAAGTTAGGGATTAATCCCTTGATTATAGAGTATTCGTCACGTCGTACCTGTTTTTTTCTTTTTTGTCATAGTCTGTATATTATCCTAATTTTCGTGTATTTCATATCAAAGACTGTTGATTTGATCTTTAGTCAAAAATTTGGGTCTTTATGGGTTTATTAATTTTTAATTTATTGTGCGAAGATTTATTGTGTACTTAGTTTCTTCTTTAGTGTTCCCTTCACTTTTATAAAACTTGACTTACTTTTACTTTTATATAGTTCAAATGTCTACTTCGATTTCGTTAGAAGTTTCATATAACTATCGTAATTTGTGGATATAATCCCCTTTTTTTCCCAGAATTAAGTTATTATACAAGGGTAGAGGTTAATTTTTTTCTTTTATAAAAATTTACTTAATTTATATGATCTTCGACCTCCTTCCTTTATTACTTTAGTCTCGTCTTTAGTCACTTTATCTTTTGTCTCTCTGTTCTCTCTAGTTACTTTGATCTTCGACTAAGAAACTTTGATAGTTGGTCTGACTAGTTCTTTTTTCTCTCTCTTCTGATTTTATTATACCTTTATAAAAGCGACAATAAGTCAACGAGTCAACACAGGTTAAGAAACTCTGGGGTATCTGACGTCGTACGGTCCGAAGGGACAGGAAGTGGTAGAGGACCTCTAACGAGTTTCTTTATAATACTGATCGAAATATCAGTGTTTGATGGTTTCTGGGGAATATCTAATTGGAGTTATCATACCATAGGTTATTTCTGTGAAATCAAAATCTATCGTTGACCAGGTGTGTGTACGTGTGTGTGCATGTGTGTTTTGGAGGTCGGGGTCTACCGAAGTGACTACTTAAGATGGTTCGTAAATTCCTTCTTTATTATAATTAGGATACGTCTGAGAAGGTATTTTATATTCTCTTCCCTGACATAAGGTCTAGTAGAATACTCTGGTAGTAATGACACTAGGAGTTCGGTTTTTTTTTTTTTTTTTTCTATTCTTTCGATGTTTAAGGAAGTAGTTAACTTAGATCACTCATATAATAACCGTCCTTTTGACGTACTAGTAGAGTATCTACGTTTCTTAAGCTATGTCAAACGATAGGTAAGTACTAAAAAAATTATTAAAAATAAATAAATAAATTAAAACGACGTTACCCAGAGACAATGACGTGTGCCCGAAATAAATGTGTGTCGTTCACCTCCGATGAGAGATCGTCGTCACGCGTCAGACGAGTAACATCACCGAAGAGAACAACGTCTCGTGGTCGAGGTCCCGTGCACCCGAGTCGTCAACGTCGAGGGTCCAAGGTTTTGTGTCCGAGCTATCAACACGGTGTGTCCGAATGAACGAGACTCCGTGTACCTTAGGAGGGCCTATTCCCTAGTTTGGGTACATCGGAAGTAACCGTCCGACTAAGAAATGGTGACTCGGTCGTCCCTTCGGGAGGTGAGTACTAAAAAAAATTTCAGAGTCTTCTGATCTTTATCTTCCCTTGAAGAAATTAAAGTATTTTTCGTAGATACTTTTTGGATGTTCATGGTATGGATTACCACTTTTTGACTCAGAAAAGGGGTATTTTAATTCTTGTTTTACTCCTCCAAGTGAGTGTAAAATTGTAAAATGACCTCCAGGATCTGTCACGTTATTCCTTTCTTTTACTTTATTTTCAGTATCACTAACCTTTCCTCCTTTATTTTGACGGAATTAAGTATCTACTGTACTACCATATGTATCTTTTTAGATTCTTTAGATATATTTTCGTTGGTCTTTATTACATACTCAAATCGTTCTAACGTCTAATGTGCCATTTATATCTAGATAATAACAGATAAATATATGATAGTTGTTTATTAACCTTTAAATTTATAGTGAATCTTATTTTTTGTTTTTAAAGAATCGTTATTTAAATAATTTTATACGTTCTGTGACAAGTGACTTTCGATGGTTTATAACAACTCATTTTAATTTCTTCTACATTTTTTATGTCGTTCTATGGTACAAAGATCTAACCTTTTAAATTATGACAATTCTACAATTCAGAGGGGCTTTGACTATGAAGTTATTTTAGAGTAAGTTTTAGGATCGTCTAATAACATCTAAAACTGTCTGACTAAGATTTTTAAATAAACCTTTGTATTCAGTTTTGTTAAAACTTTTTCTTTTTACTATAAACTTCCGAACTTGGAGTTCTAATAACATTTTGATATCATTAGTTTTGTTACACCCTCAAGACACTGGATCTATACACCTTACCTTTTCCATCGGGTCTTTATTTTGTGACTGTTACCTCGGAAGAGGTTTCCGTTAAATTACGTCTGTCCTATCAGAAAAGTTGTGTACTACGGTCTTGTTGACCTGTAGGTGCACAGTTTTTTTTTTTTTTTTAGTCAGATCTATGTCTGTGATGTAGAAGGTGTTTTTAATTAAGTTTTACTGAGTACTTGGATGCATTTTACTTTTCGATATTTTGAATATCTTCTATTGTGTCCTCTTTTAGATCCACTGGAATCCAAATCGTCTACTGAAAAAATCTATGTTGTGGTTTTCATACTAGGTACTTTCTTTTTAACCATTCCACCTAAAATTTTAATTTTTGAAGATGAGACACTTTCTAGGACAATTTTATTTCCGTTTTTTGACCTTGGTTGAGTTTATAAGTGATTGTCTTCTTACCTTTCGTTTTAACATCATATAGACATGTTACTTTATACTGGGTCGTTACTTTCACTTACTTGATGTATATGTACGTTATTGTGTCTACTAGGAGTTGGTAATTTACTTCGTTCACTTCGGTCTGTGTTTTCTGGGGTGTAAAAGACTAAAATAAATATGCTTTAAGATTTTTCCGTTTCGACCCACCGAGGGGACCACCGAGTCACCATTTCTTAGGTGGACAATTAAGTCTTCTGTACCCAACCTAGGAACCAGGACCTAGGAGAGTACGGAACCCCGTTGATTCGGACCGTGGTGTTGATGACTCTGGTACGAGATCTCGGACCCTTGGTGTTTATGACTCCGACACACAATGTTGATGACTTCGGGTCCGTGGTATCTCGGACCGAGACGTCGTTCTCTTTGGTGACGTCACTTTTCGGGTACGTTTGTACGTCACGTTAAGCTCTCACCGGGGACGAGAGGTATTGATCTCTTTCTGACACACGTCGTCACCTCTGGGTCGTGTCGGTTTTTATTTATTTATTTGAATTTTCCGTTTCGATGTCATTGTCTTTCGTTTAGTTACCAACGGTTCCGAACCCTCTCTCTTGACCGACGTTTCTTCGTGTTCCTTTAAGACCTCCACAACCTTTATAAGATAGACAACTAACTGAGTATAAACAGTTTCAAGTGACTTGATATGTGAAAATTTCCGCACTTAAAATACTAGTAATGTAGTATATCTTCAACTAATAATAATGTATGAAGACGTTTACTATAAGGGGGGTTTATGGTGGTGGTAGTTGTCTATTACGAGACAACGGTAACGAATGTTACAGGTCTTAAAGTAAACTTCAAAACTACAGTATACCTCTTCGATCAATAGTAAGTCGACGGGTTTTGTCTGTCAGTTGGTATGCAGTCGGTGTTAAAATCCAAACCCTTTTACTCTTATACTTATTTTACGTCAAAATAGAAATCTTTAGAACGTCAGATTTTTATTTTGACAGTACAGATTGTAACTATCACGCGTATAAAATGTGATTTACGATGAACATGTATTATTGAATAAATTAAGAAAGTTGTTGGGATACTACATCCAACGTAACAATTAAGGAAAAGTGTTTTTTCCTTTGACTCCTTGTCTCTCCAGTTCATTTAACGAGTCGATCATTTGCGTTTTGACCTTAAACTTGGGTTTCTCTAATTGTGATTCCACACGACAGGTTATGTCATCGGTGATCGGTGTACACCAGGGACTCGTGATCCTTACACCAATCAGCTTGACTCTATGTAACAATTCACATTTTATGTTGGACCTAAGGTTTCTGAAACACATTTTTTTCATCTTATAATACAATTATTAAAAATGTATTATAATTAAAGTGTGTCTTAAATATAAACGATATCATCCAATTTTATTTTATGTAATCACTTAATTCAAATGGACAAAGGAAAACGAAAAATTTTACACCGATGATCTTGTAAGTTTGAATGTATACACCAAATGTAATATAAAGATAACTGGTCATGATGAGATCTAAGACTTTTACATTGATAAGATGAGAAAACCACTGTCCGTCTGAATTTTCATTAATATTCGACTATATACTCACTGTTTTGTCTCCACACCTGTTTCATAATATCCTCATGTTCTACTTTTGGTAGTTAAACACTAGTCCCTGTTTCTTGGACCACTACTTCAGGGTCTCCTCCTTATGTTTGACCCGTGTCTATTGTTCCCTGTCCAGTTAAGTCAGTGGTACAGAATCCGAATATATTGTAAAATGTAAAGTGTTTCACTCAAGTATATTTACTTACGTAAAGAACATGTTCTGTGTACCTACGTTCGTCCACGCGAGTGAGTGAGTGTGTCTGTGTGTGTCACTTTATCATCCGGACAAAATGTTCGTCTTTGACTCAGACTCTCTACTTCAGTGAACGACTTCGAATGAGACGACCATTCATAGTCTTAACCCTAAAATTCGGTTCAGAAAACTTGGGTTCTAGTCCCTTAATGGTATAGTACCAACGGTGGTCCATTGGACCTTTATGAAAGTTTCTTTTTCCCGTTTTACTATACCCTCTGTCCTGTTTCCACCACAATATGGACTCGGTCGAAAATGGTCAAGTGGTTTCGACCCATACGAGTAGAGTAGTGTTGATAATGGTTCAGTACCGAACATAGTCAGTACCACCCTCGGAAACGTGATATCTGTGACCGTTTATAATGTTTACTTCTAAAAAAGGGGTGGTTCTCAGTCGAAGAATCGTGTAGTGACTTACCTGGTATTTTCCATATGACTTACCGATGTCACCGTTCTTAAACAATTTCGAGATCGAGACAGAGACTGACCCACTCGAATCCGTTTAGCATATTGAAGAGACCCAGGATCGTAAAAGTTGTTACTTGTCCTTGTGAGGTTAAAGTCAATATTTCATCTTCAGTCTAGAGTTTGACACCTTCGTCTCTCGGAACTCAAGGGTAGTGTGGATGGTGACCCTTTGGAGAACTAAAGGATTCGTAAGACGGTTGGAAACAAAGGAATAAAGACGTTTTTCCACTTTCCTCTTGGATGGGGACTCCGTAAACAGACAGTCTCGTATAGATGTCTATAAGTGAAATATTTTAATTTTCTGCGAACGAGGAACCTTCTTTTCGACACTGTTTGGATACGTCGTGTAATTTTTCGTCTCTATAGTGAAACGCTTGTTCCCAGGTAGATCAGTGTCGATACCCAAAAGACCATTAGTACATGCCTACATTCTCAACCTGGTAATTCTTCTGACTCGTGACTTCTTAACTACGAAAACTTCACACCACAACCTATTCTGAGAATTCTCAGGGAACCTGTCGTTCCTCTAGTTTGGTCAGTTAAAATATCCTTTAGTTGGGATTTATAAGTAGTCTTCCTGACTACGACTTCGACTTTAAGGTTATGAAACCGGTAAATTACGTTTGTCGGCTGAGTAACCTTTTCTAGGACTACGATCCTCTCTAATTCGCGTCCTCCTCACCTCCCGTCACCCCCTACTTTACCAATCTATCGTAGTGACTGAGTTACCTGGACTCAACTCGTTTCAGACCCTCTATCACTCCCTATCCCTTGGGACCTCACGTCGTCAGGTACCCCAACGTTTCTCAGTCTGTGCTGAATCGTCAACTTGTTGTTGTTGTAACTGAAGTAAGTTTTAATTTCCCCGAAAGGGCCATCGAGTCACCATTTCTTAGGTGGACGGTTACGTCCTCTGTACCCAAGTTGGGGAATAGTCCGTTCTAGGGTGTACGGTGTTTCGTTGATTCGGGGACACCGTATTGATGACTCGGACACGAGATCTCGGACCCTCGGTGTTAACCCACTCGGGTGCACGGTGTCGATGAATTCGGGTACACGGACCTCAGGTACGAGGTGTTCTCTTCAGTGATGTCACTCTTCGCGAGTGTTACGTTATCTGATCGGGGACGAGAGGTGTTGATCTCTTTTCGGGTGTGTCGTCACTTCTAGGTCGTATCGGTTTTTGATTTTTTTATTTTTTATTTTAATAGAAATTTCTTTTGTGTGTCTTAATTTTAGACCCCTCGGTTGTGTTATAACATTTCGTAAATAGGATTCAAAAATTTTACAATCGTTTTTGATTTTTTTGACCCTTATTAAAATGTAATAAATAATTAAGTGAATTATTATTATTTCAGTAATGTACTATCGTATTTATTACGTAAAATAAAAATTTTATCGGTAAGAAAGATTTGGGCGGGGGGGTTTTACTTTTCTAACGATCACAAAATGTCCAAAACGTTTAGACGAATTACAGATCGAATTTTCTTCTGTTCTCATAAGAGTACAGACAAAGATATAAGTTAGGTAAAGTTTTTAGTACAATACCACGAAGGTTTTTTGAGGTGACATGTGATCACTTTTCTGTTCTCATCTTTTCCATTTATTGTAGAGTGAAATGACACTTCCAACAGGCTTCGAGTACTTTGGGTACATGCCGAGAGTCTCTTGAGATCCCGGGGTCTTGATGTGAAAGTCTTGACGACCGGATTATGTTTCGTGAGTCACCGATAGTCGGTGAAAGTGAAGTATCAAAAGTGAGGAGATGTTCAATAACGCTCCCTGTTTACTTTCCTACATAAAAAATTTTCTGAAGTTTTAGTACTTCTTAAATGTTGTACTTTTTATAAGGTTAGAGTCTTCAACCACGGATTAGAATACATAGAAGAAAGAAGTTAACTTCAAAAATGTCACTTCCCTGGGGGGGGCGGGGGCCACCAAGTCACCGATTCTGAGGTGTGAGGGTTACGTCCCCCGGGTACAAACTGGGGACCAGTCCCTTGATCTAGGGTGTACGGCGTTGACTTCTGGGAAGTACCGGGACTACTTCCGACTTCTAGAGTACACGGTGTCGATTCTGGGTCATATCGGTTTATTTATTTTTAAATTTTTTCTTTCTTTATAAATATCACTTCACTTAAATAGTCTCGACTGGATGTTACCTTAATCAGGAGTCTTTACGAATACCTTTCTTCTTACTTACCTACCTTTCTGCCTTTCCTCCTTCCTTCCTTCCTGGAGATTATAAAGAATTTCCGAATCCCTATACGACTATCTTTGTAATGAAATCCATGAGTAGGGATTCTGACCATCCGAGATCTTCGGGACTTTTCATAAGATTCACACGTTGATGGTTTCGATATCACAGGTGGTTCCTTTCTTAACTTTAAGGATCCCTGGGTTTCGGGTTCTCGATGGGTTCACCGGGAAGTACTCATTTCCTGGTTACACTCAACGAGGAGAATCTTCTTTATCTTCCTTATTCGTTCTAAAAGTGGTACCTTCGATGACACCCGGACTATTATTCTCTTTTACATATAAGTCTAAGAAAGGGTAATATCCAATAATATTCTATAACTTGTAGTTAAATTTTTTAGTTTAATTATACTGAAAATTTTTTTTCATATAACCAGTCAGACGGACGTTACGTTCTCTGGACCCAAGATAGGGACCCAACCCTCTTAGAGACCTCTTTCCCTAGAACGGACCTCTTAGGGTCATAAGAACGGACCGTTTAAGGTGCTTGTCTCCTCGGACCGTCCGATATCAGGTACCCCAGGGTTTCTCGGGTTGTGTTTACTCGCTGATTATGTATGCGTGTGTAACCAGTACTGGGGAAGTCTTGAATCGAGTTTGTCCGGATTCTGTTTTCTCTTTCATAACTAAGTGTTTTTCAACTTCCGAGTGAACTTCTGTGTCCTAAGGTAGAGAAAAGAAAAAGAAAAGGAGAAGGAGATCGGGGAGGAGGAAGAACAGAAGAAAAAGGGAGAGGGGAGGGCGAGAGAGAGAACAGATAGGAAAGTAAGGTGTTTAGGACGAAGACAAAAACAGAGTCTTCAAGGATGTCAAAAATTGACGTTCTTCAGGGTTTTCTTTCAAGAGAGGGTCGTCAGGTCTCAGGACCAAACGTGGAATAAATGGACGGAACACAAAGATATAGGTAGGAATGTCATCCTGTTCTCGCTTAAGTGTTCTCACTTAAATTAACTGAACAGTCATTAGGTTTTGTTAAAGATTGACGGAATCCGAATAACAAAACTTGAAGTAACCCGTAAAATAATGTTACATATCTTACAGACGAATATCTAATAATATTTAGTTGGGTAGGTTCCATAGATAGGTTCCAGTTAATGTCCATACATACGTCGTGATTAGACGTGTTTATACTAATCCTTCCAAACAATCTTCCCACAACTGGACCAGTGGGACACCAGATCGTCCTATCTCCGGTTGTTTTATGAAACACATGTGTTCAGTGTAACACGGAACTTTTTTCCTGGATAAAGGACAAAGTAATTTTAAATAATACAACCTGTCAGGATTCTACAAATGATCTCAGACCGGAGACGTTAAATAATCTCGGTACCCCTTATCTTTACGAGAGAACGTTTGACTTCATAGTTTTACCGTAAATTGTCGGAACAAACTGTCGTAGTCTCAAATAGTGCAGACCGAGTAAAACTTTTAATAAAGTGTAATTTACATAATGGGTCGAAAATTTCTCTCTTACCTCTCCCCTTCTTATTAGAAGATTATTCTCTTTTAATTTTGAGTCGATTAGTCCCTCTTTTACAAAGATTAGGTCGTGATATTTAAGCCGTTTTTTTCTAAAAAATTTTTTCGTTTGTCTGGTCGACCTTCCGTTATTTCGTATATAGATACAGACTAGGTGTGGTGACGGTCGACGACGAAGTTCCCAGACCGTTTTGATCGAGAACATATTATTCAGATGAAGAAAATAAGGATCTCTGTATGTCGAAAAAAACTTGAACCTATCACTAAAATATCTCACGACAAAATAAATGAGAGTTAATTAGTACGAATTGACATTTGTTTCACAGACAAAATCAAGACGACTGTTAATAGGTGAACAGTTGTAGAGGGAGTTCATGGAAGTCGTAGACCGATGGCGTCCTTTGGAGATGTAATTCTACTTACAAACAGAGACATTTGAGTCCTTAAGTAACCAAAGAAATCGGGCAGTCGTCAGTCCTAATATAAGATTGTTTACAGTGTGTCCGTCGAACTACTTCTATATATATTAGTCCGTTATTTCCCAAAGAGTCCTAAAGGAAAGTACGTGACACAAACGAAACCGTTTTTCTTCTTTTACTAATGTTGAACCCTTAGAACCACCCGCCCGCATCTCGACCCAGATACTGAAACCTATGACAGGATTTGGTGGTCCGTGTTCTGCTGTCGAGTCTTCAACGACTTTGTAGACAGGGAGGTAATCATTATAAGGTGATCTAGTTGTCTTAGTTTGACACAATATTAACCCCCATTAAATACATTTCTTCCGTATACTCAAAACGACGTTAAAGTGACTCCAATCCTTCCCCGTACCGAAATAGGTGAAACGTTTATTGGGAAAATGGAATCCTGTGGAAAAAAAACAAATGAATTTTACACATCCCTTGTATCCCCTTTCAACGACGGTTCTAGTAATCATAAAAGGGTTGTTATTGGACAAAATTTCCGTTTATAAGATAAACCACCCAAAACACCCTATTAATTATCACACAGGGAACCTCTTTCCTCGGGGTCCTTTTAAATTGAGTTGTATGTATGACATAGGTAAGACAAGAAAGTTGGTACTTTCTCCTCTCTTCAGTGTACATGGTGACCTCACCCCCCGGACGTCCCTCTCCCTCCTTCGATCCGAGAGGCCGTCTGGTCAGGAGACCCTCTTACTCACCCAATAAATGGATGTAAAATGTTGACCCTCTAATTAAACGTGAGTGTAGGTTTACCTTCTCTAAGTTTAGTGAATCGTAGAAAGGAACTTCAACATAAGGACCCACTCCTCACCACCATTCGGACACTCTTACACCGGGTGGTTCTCTTTGGACCGCAGGTCAAGTCGGGTCGGTCTCTTGTCTAGCTATCTTTCACCGGCTCTCGGTTTCAGGTTTTTTAACTGGAGGAGTCACTCCCTTTGTCCTGGTCCTACCGCCCTGTGTGAGCCGCTCCAGGACTCTAACGATGTCTTGGTCGATTCCATCTACCCCCTCTTTGTCCGCCGTCCTACCCCTGAACGACCCCTCCCCTTCAATCATCATTTTCCCAAACGGAGCGAGGAAAGACTGTTTTCGACTAGT
Organism: Capra ibex; assembly: GCA_006410555.1. Classification (NCBI taxonomy): domain Eukaryota; kingdom Metazoa; phylum Chordata; class Mammalia; order Artiodactyla; family Bovidae; genus Capra; species Capra ibex. The sequence continues at coordinate 41,875,559 of SJYO01034137.1, forward strand.
TAGATTGACGTACATTAACTAAAATTACTCACCCCCTAAAAGGAAGTGTAATTGCTAACGGGCCTCAGTAGTCGGACGCGGCCCGACGCTGAGGGCCGCGTCTGAGCCAGAAAGGAGGTGCCGGTCGGTCAGAGCTGGACCCGGGGACGGTGCGGCGGGTCGAAACGCCGGGATTTATCATCTCTCCAACCCTTGGGCCTAGGACCGGCCTGGGGGCGGGCCAAAGTGGACCATTAAATACGTGTTAATTAACTCTATAGAAAATATGAACTACACAACGTTTTAATTATGGATTAAATACATTAATCAGTTAATTGAGATTAAGATCGTATACAAGGGTTACGGGTCTTCCACAAGACAAAGGGTCCATGAATAAAACTACAGTATTTTACGTTGATTAATTAAAATGTACGTATAATTAAACTCTAGAGAAATCGTCAAGGGAAACACGTTCATTAAAATTATAAACAGAAAGATTGGAAACGCCCGTTCTACCCACCCCTCCACGTCCACTCGTATTCGCCGTGCACCCACGCTTGGGTCTACTGCGGATCGGACTCCCCACCGGGCCCAACTTTCCCGTCCCACGAGTCCTTCTCCGGAGTCCGTCGCCGGAGTCCGTCGGTACCCACACCCATAACACGAGTCGTCCGGACATCCCCCGCCGCGCCCACAACTGGAGTGTTTCACGTAAAACGAGTTCGGAAACCCTTTGTCGCGCGGAATCCCCGGCCTCCGACTCTTCGGACCCTCGCGACTGCCACCAGTGTCCCTGTGAAGGGCGCAGGGACCTGTTAACCGAGGCACCGGTCAGTTGGACGTGAGGGGCCTCGGCCACTTTCCGAAAAAAAAAAAAAAAAAAAANNAAAAAAAAAAAAAAAAAAACGAATTCCTTCCTTCTGAGGATAAAGATTCCGTCAGGGCCTCCGTGTTTCGCTTATCCAACGAGACGCCACCGCCGGGAAGGGAGGGTCTGTAGGTCCGACAACAGGCTCACACTCCTCGACCTCTCGGACGAGAGGGTCTTCGACGGCCCACGTCCCTCTCTCCTCGGCGCGGAGTTAGAGCCTGACACGTTCGTCGGTAGACAGGAGAAGACCGGGCCTCGTTTCTAGTTCGCCCCGCTTTCAAATGACAGGTTCAATAACCCACCGTGTAATTTTGAAAATAGGAAAAACCTGTTTAATTGCTCGTTACATTAATTATTTTAGTCTCTCATCACATTCACGATACTATTACTTCAATTTACTCACGTGTTATTTTATAAGTGATTAGGTCGCGTAACGGTTTATAGGGGAATTAAGACGAATTGTGATTTTCCCAAAACTCGTGGTATTACTCTAAGGAGACAGACGATTAATTAACTGTGCGAGGACTTATAAGTATGCTCGGTCGTGGTTATGCAAGGATTAACGTGGCACCTTATCTAGAGTCTCCTTTCATTTAGCGGTATCTGAATTAATTTTATTACATAAGGTCTAGATCCTGCCCTTTTCTACTCTGTAAACGGAAGCTCGCGCGATTCTTTCACCGTGGACCAACCACCTCCCCTCTCTATAGTTTGCAGCCGCGGGTCGGACTTTATTCGCCGCACCCTGCGCGACCCTCCCTCAAGCTGAAGACTTTTGTCGTCGATACGACGCAGGTTTGGGGCGCCGAGCCTCCGCGACCGAGGGTCCTCGCAGGCACAAGGACGGGACGGTCTCCTTCTCCGACTACTTCGTCTCAGATCATGGGGCTGGGCCTGGTCGCGGGAAAGAAAAGAGAAATGGCAGACAGGGGTCCGAACAGGCTTTTCGTCAGATGTTTCTGCGCAGCCCCTTCCAACAGACATCGCTTTAACCGTCCTTGAAAAGGAACTCCAACAGCTTCGGTGTCGTCTGGGTCGAGAGGGTTGGATTTATCGCTAGATTCTCTTCAGGAACCGTGAATAGAAACCCCCTCCCGCTATCGAGACCCCTCTTATAGCTTAGGACACCTACGACAGGAAAGAGGGCCGAGGAAAAGGGTGTCTTTCGTGGCGGCAGGGGTTTGGCGCGCCGATTCAAGGACCCGTGTAACAGGGAAGGAACAGCTCAGGTCACGCTCCCGGGTTGTGTCGGCTCTAAGGGAGCCGTCTATCCTCCCTGAGATGAAAGTCGACCTACCGTCTCGGTAAAAACACACCGTCTCGGTGTGTTCACTTTAAGGAACCTTTCTACTCTCAGGGAGGTGGGAGGCAGAAGAACCCCTTTTTTTTTTTGGTGGTGTCCAATCTTTGATTTTTCTCAAATAAACTTCTGTATGTTTACGTATAAATAATATGTGTACATCCGTAATTGTTACATTTAATGTGGCGGTCGTCAACGACCAACAAATAAGTAATCTAGAAATCTTTTAGATGTAACGGAGGTCTGTCGCGCTACTATTACACTTTATGTGTTCGTCAAATGTATTGGTTGAAACTTCGCCTCGAGACACGATGCGCTGAGTCAGTAGTTGTCCAGCGCCCCTAGGCCTGCGCTTCCTTTTGGATTCACCGATTATCAATGGTTTCTAGACCCTTTGGATCCTTCGGGCGCCGAGGGAGACAGGAAAACCTTTACCCATTGTTTACACCTCTTTTTTCTTTCTAGACTAGGTGAGAGATGCCAAGACAAAATGGGATAAATACATGTCGAAAAAAAANTACATGTCGAAAAAAAAAAAAAAACCGTTAATTTCTTTTTATTTACTTTTCTCCTACTTGCCTGCCTTGACTTTCTGGCTGGAAGGGGTTTGAAACCCATAAGCCCTCTTGGTCAATGTCTGAAACTTGGGGTTTACGACCCTCACCCTACCCCACCCCCACCCACTTCACTCTCCAAAAGAATTGACGGACGTGCCCTTCTTTTCCGTCGGATGAAATCAATTTCCTTAGATAGGTGAGGTGGTTAGTTTAGTGATACCGGCGGTATTTGTTTATCAACAGTTAGGTTTCTTTTAGTGGACGTATACCCGGAAAACCTTAATTTAGGAACGCTAAGTCCTAAGTGGGTTTTCTACCTCTCCCCTTCCATGAAATTCTCTATTTATCGTCACGTCTAAATGACGAATAAAATTTATATAAAAAGAATTATTTTTATAACTTATTCCCCCTCACTCCCCAACAAATGATGCCACCGACACTCCTACCCAACCCCGCCCCCGCCCACTTACAACAGTTGTTGTCAACAATTCACGCCTTCAAAGGATTTTCGATGTCCCTACGATACTAGCCAGTTCAATTACTAAATAAGGGGAGAGGCGTCAGGTAATGAATACCACCGGGTGGTGAGTGACGACTCCACACGCCCAGTACGCACTCCCACTCCCACAAACTTACAAAACAATGGGAATAGGGAAAGAAAGAAAACCAACACGGCCGTCCCATGTACTGCTTGACGTGACGGCTAGGGTCTGTGACACGTAGCGACCCTTCCGTCGACCAAAAAAGAGTCTGGATTTTAGACTATAGGGATGACTACACCTTTAACTTTGGACTTAAACTCTTTCTTCCCTACTCCCATCTCTCCCTCTCCTTTCTCCCTTCCTTTCTCTACTTCTCTCTCTCCTTGCGGCTCCCGCCACGTAGGCAAAGACACCGCAACCACGTGAGTCCCGTTGGCCCATAGGGGATGTCGATCAGACAAGTGCCGCTGGGTGGTCCTCATTCGCTTCACGCTCGGACCTCGTCTCAGCCATGACTACTCCTTCCGTATGCAGTCCCCCACCCGTGGGTCGCGACCCTGAGCTCTTCGTTTCAGAACCAGCGTCCACTCTGGGCGGATTCGTCTTCCTGGGGTGACGGGTCCCTGGGGCGGCGGGTCGCCTCCGCTCGAGGACCGGCGCGACGACCGGGGCGGTTCCGGGCGGAGGGTCGGTAAGAATCGACCCCCTCCGGTCATTCCTAGTCGGCGAAAGAAAGAAACCACAGAAAGAAAAAGTTTGGGCGAAACACCCACCGTCGAGTCGCCCCCTGCTTACCTCTGGTTTCCCTTTTTTTCGGGTTTGCTCCACACACACAACCCCCCACCCCCCCGCCCGGTGCCAAACCCACCCCTTTCTCTCTCTCTTTCTTTAGTTTATCAAAGTTGGTAGGGTCCTTGTGTCACTCAATAATATAGATTTCCGACAACACCTGAAGTCGCTCTGGACGAAGACGGTAATTTTTTTGTGTATGACGTATACAGATGGCCCAATTCGAGAGGAGGAGCAGAGACTTGTTTGTTTCGTCTTCGGGTCCCAAAATTCGGACCTCTGGATGTCCAATAGGCCAAAGGTTTTGTTTAATTTTGCCCGCTTACGTGGTTGTTGATAATACCTACGTTCTATAAAAAGTAAAGTCTCGAGACGTCAAGGGGGAGAGGTGTCTTAACTAAAATAAGTTTAAAGACTCGTTTCCTGTAAATTGGATGACATGTCCTAAATTGAATTATAAGAGAACGTTAGTGATAGAATTAAAAAGGTCTATTACGTCAGTTTCCTTTGCTTTGTGAGAAGAGTGAATGACCTTCGAAACTTTGTGGAGTATTTCGATTTTTGGAAGGGTTAAGACGTCAGGGATTTAGGAAGAGGGTTTTATTGTAAAATTTTCACCGACGGATTGGTCTCTATGACTGGAGAAGGGGGTTTCGACTCGTTTGTTCGTTAAGAACTGTTTCTTTTAATTATACTTTTCATATCCCACTAAAAGAGGGGGAGGGGGGAATTTTTTTTTTTTTTCTGGGAAACGAGGTGGGGCGATAATTTGTTTTGTGTTATGGAAAAAGACCCACCATGACGTGTCTTCAACTAAGTCAAAACTGTTACAACAAATCGATAGTAAACGATAAAACTTACTTACCCTCGTTAGGGGGGAAAATGTTGTAAACAAAGGATAATACCTCTCCACGTCGTCAACTCCCGTCTGTACACTTTCACCGACAAACTAAGAGAAAAAGTAGGGGGACTGGGACGAAAACAGGGAGGAGTGGGACCCTTACAGTGCGGAGCGATGAAGTGAAACTCTACGAGCTCTTTCACCGAAACAATAAGGGAAAATCTGTATGTGCTTTAACAAGAGTAAGGGGGGCGACATTTTCTATGAAGTGTAGCCCGGAGCCAAGTGTTCACGTTACGTTAAACCGAATCAGGTTGGAAACAAGACGAACATGTTTACTCGCTTGTCACGTGTGTAATATGTCAACTAGATGACGACAGAATTGGGGTCTCAATCCCCGACCCTCTTTTCGTTCAATTAGGGAAGTTATGGTTCCACCAAAATCGTTATAAAGGAGGTTATTATTATTATTATCTAAACTTAACGACGAAGATAAAGTGTGTCGCGTCCCGTTTTGAAGACCCCTCCCAAATCATTGTTGTTTTTAGGAAGGTGGTTGGCAACCGTTTATTGAAACCCTGTTCATGTATACATCCAAACCATTACGGGCTAAATTTCGCTACGTTAATAATCATGTTTCTTCCCTGACCTAAACCTTTCAGTCCGAAATTTCGGAACTTTAGAGTCTCGTTTGGTGACGGTCGTTTCTGGTTTACCATAAATCGTTTGTCTTAGGTTTCTCTCCCGTAATACCCCTCGGCCGTTCTCAACAAAAGTCCCCGTGACTTTGACGGACAAATGTTACCCACCCCAACCGTGAAGAACCCCTACCTACAGTTCGTCTGGTCGGAGATAGAGACCGACAAAAAAGGACGAACTCTACCTCCCTTTTGACTCGGAAGGTGTGAGAGGTTCGACCTCGTCGACGAACCCTTTATGAAGACAGTACACACTCCACGACGGTAAGAGAAAGTGTGTTGGGGTTCCTTTTGTCTAAAATTGAAGTCCCCGGGGTCGGTATCGGTCTCCGGTATGGGTACCGGTCCGTCGTCTCTGACCCCTCCTCTGTGGAGACTTATAGTTGTGGGGCGGGGGGTGATGTGTGTGTGTGTGTGTGTGTGTGTGTGTGTGTGTGTGTGTGTGTGTGGGAGGACCAAACCTACCCTCAATTGTCACTAGTCCTCCACCTCCGAGAACGGAGGGAGTCTTAGGTCGTTCTAAACCTCCCCCGGTCCCCATAACTAAAATCGGCCATACGAGGAGTAGTTTTCAAAGAGGAGTCAGAGAGACTACACTCAATTCCAGGTTTGGGATACATCGGGTCAGTGGTTGGTTAATTTATGTACCTAGGTTTCAAGGGACACTCTACAAAGAAGGAAGACCAAACTTTTTATTGACACAATAAACCCGACGGACCACGAACCCCACCGTAACCCCTCGTGATCACTTCTCCGACGGTTCAGGAAGACGACGGCCAACCGGGAACCGTGGTCTCACGGTACACAGGGGAGGGGGTGGAGAGAAGGAACTTATGAGACTAAAGTGTGGTCTGTAGTTTGACCGGACCGTCATACTCGGGTCTGGGGACCCTCGTACCCTGTCGGTACCGGTTATCCGAAGGGCCTACGTCGCGGGTGGGCCCACAACCAGAGACCACCTCGGGTTCCTGGACGTTCTGGGACGACAGGTCCCCGCGCTCCGACTCTCTTGAAGGACTCGTCCCAGGGAGACCACGGGTCTAGGAGTTCCAATCTCGGTCCGACACGGTACGCCCGACGACCTCGACGTCCACGTGTATAAGACTCCTGCCAGAGGCCCTGTGAACCCTCCTGTAAAAAAAAAATTTGTTTTTAACTGGTGACTGTTCGACTCCCTCAAACAAAATCACGACTTATGGGGTCCTTGTTTTAGGAAAAATTTCCTTTCGATTCAGTAAAGTACGGTGGTTTCAGGTCTAGACTACTTCTTACTGTTTCGTCGTGTCACGGAATCGCACCCAAGAGTCTCTCTGGTCTCCTGAACCCGTGGACGGACTTTTCGACCCCGCCTAGTCTCCTCCGTGTTCGGGAGCTGGAAGTGGGGATGAAGGATCGTGAAAATGACGGGTAAAATGTCTCTGCAACCCTTTTCACCTCTCTCCCTCTTTTTCATTTCACTTCTCTTGACTCCCTGTTCTCACGTAATCTTACTCCTTTCCTCCCCCCTACCTCCTCTCCCTCCCCTCGTGAGGGTCTCACTTTCCTCCTCCTCCTCTTCCCCCGGTTCCTTCCGAATCGGTTTCGCGAGGTCCGTCGTGCCTCAAGTGAAAGGTTCAACCCTTCCGCCCATAACAAAAACCGCGGATCCTTTGGGAGCCTTCGACGGCCCATGAGAGGAGGTGGAGGGCAACCACAAACCATTTATAATTGTTTGGTCCCGCGCAATGAAAGACCTCACGCCCACCTCGCCGACCGTACCCGAGGCCTATCAAAAGGAGAGGAGCTTGGGGGCGGGGGTTCGGGGTCCTGGGGGTGGGGGTAGGGGCAAGTGCGTGTGTGTGGACGAACTGTTGTCTTCCTTAGTTTTAGTTATAACATAAACAGTGGGGAGACAGAGGAAAAATGAGGGAGTCGTCGGGGCCACGGTGACTTCGCTTAACACCTAAATACCTCCCTTTAATCGTATTTAATAATGCTTTAGACATCGGCACACACCAGGTCGAACACTCTTTTCTCCGATAACGCTTGAGAGGTTCGTCTTTCCACCAGCCACCACCCGAGACGCCTCCACTACTTACCGATAACGTGCTTTCTCTAAAGGTCAACCAAACGTGTACCCATATTAACTGAATACACATAAAATATGTCAAAAGGGTTGTTGAGGGATTCGGAGGTCCAGCCTACACGAGGGAGGGGTTTCGAAAACAAACGAAACCCAAGGTATGTTATCTGACTACGTGAAAAGTTCTAAAGACCTTTCACGAGGAAGGGAGGAGCAGAAGTATTATGATCAGAATTTTGCGAGAAATTTCTCTTACGTTTAGACAGGGAAGGGGACCCGAAACATCTAGAAGTCCTCCTTTGATTCCATGTTAAACTGTCGTTTCATGTGAAAAATTTACACGTAGAGTGTTGAGAAGTGAGGAGTGTCTTCTGTTTGAACACGGTAATCCTCGTTAAAGAAATTAATCAGGACTCGTACCTGTTACACGGAGTGAAGGGTAAAAGTGGCCTCGGTTTGAAACTCCCAGGGATGAATATAGGAGGGTACAGGGGTTGAACCACCACTGTTGAAAGGGTTCCTCTGTCTGGCTCTAAATAAGGTTGAGCCTAAAAAAAAAAAAGTGGGTTTGCAAAAATGAGAATCTTAAATCAATTAGAAGACAAATGAGCCTCGTTACTAAAGCTGTCGGTATGTTTCTGGGAAGCGTTCCGTTAACAATTTTGTTTTTGTAAGGGAGAGGGGTAGGGGGTGGGAATTATGCGCCCTTGATGACCCCTCACCCCCCCATATGTGTGTGTGTGTGTGTCCCATCTTTTCTTAGTTTTTCTTAGAAGGACCGACAGCGTCCTGTGTGTGTGTGTGTGTGTGTGTGTGTGTGTGTGCCATCTTTTCTTAGCTTTTCTTAGAAGGACCGACAGCGTCCCACTTGTCTCTAGAAGGTGTAGGGCTTAGGTTGGGAAGAATCTTGTGATACTCACACACACACACACACACACACACACACACACATCCATAAAAGAGTCTCCTAGGATTTTGAAGGACCTCCGAAGGTACGATCATGGAGAGGGAGGGTCTTCCCGAAGACGGAACGGGAGGAACATGGAGCCTAAGGTCAACGGAAGACTTCGTCCTTTTGACCTGGTTTCGGAAAGTCAGACCTTTTGTATTCGGGAGTGATGATCAATAGTCGCCCAGGCGAGTTCGAGGATTCGAAGGATCCGAGGAGAGAGTCCTGGGACCTTGGACAGGACCGGCGCGGTTCTTTGGGGAGTTTGCGACGTGGAGGAATCCTCGACTTCGCACGACGTTAAGGCCGTTCATGGTGACGGAGGTCGGGTCGGAGGCGTCTCCAAGGAGAACCCAGGTTGACCAAATAGACATCTCCCAAACAGTCGGAAAGAGATCATCACGGGGTCTCTGTCCAGTCGTAGGGAGGGGGTGGGGACTCGTGGGTGGAGGAGGAGGACCAATAAAAAAGACTTAATTCTTCCACTGTAATAAGAAAAGAAGTTCGTGAAGACAATTATAACTTTTTGCACGCGAACGTAGAGTTCGTTCCGTCGGGTCTGCGCTCCCGGTAAAGTTATAATTACTTTAACAAATTAGAGGATTTAAGTGGCACAAATTCAATGCAAAACCACTCAATAACTGGTGGAGGCTTTGATACCAATTACCTCCCACACACGCACACATACGCACAGGCGTACACGTCACGTGTGTGCACGTACGTACAAATTTCTAGGAACAAATACGATTGGGGTTTGTCGATGTGATTATTACGAGATTATAGTGATTCACAGTTTTACAGTGTGGGTCTTTAAAGAGTGGTGGTGAAGTAGGAGGAGGACGGTTTTTTTTTTTCAAGAGTATAAAGGTCTGACCTCTACTAAATAACACCCGATGTCCATGACTCAAAAATTTTTGTTCTATCATCTTTAAAGAAAACTTTTGGTATTTCCAATCTCTTACACGTCTTTGGTTACCCTTACGGATCGTAGATGTAAACATCTACCGTACGTTCGCTCGTCCCAATTGAGTGATAAAGTATCGTCAAACTACTACTACCACTGTTGTTACTATTACTATTATTATTAAGTGACTGAGAGGTCTCTACTTAGGTTTGACTTCCTTTGGTCAATGGGTGTCATCCGTCCTACTAGGATCCGTGTAGGGGTAGGAGAGGAGAGGTTTTTTCCTTTTAGGAGACCAAGAAACGTTTAGATCTTTCATCACGTCAAAATCACCCCGGCGTCCGTCGAAAACGACCCGGGAGATTTGTGATGTATTGAAAAAGATACATTTTTTCCCCCCTACCCCTCTTTCAAAGTCGACATTTTACGTTTGAAAGTCGGGTGGGAATGAGGAGAAAATTTGGTGGACGCCTTTCGCTCTCTGTTGACACATTTGGTTTGAGTCCGGGAGGGGTCCAGAGACGTGGCAGAAGGGGTTGTCGGGGTCTCGGAGGTAGGACATAGATTGGTCTAAGGACCTCCTGAAAATTTCACTTCTGGAACGAATAAACGGGTCTATGTGATAAAATTTAAAAAATTTAAACCGGTTATGTGAATCTAAGTTTTACCCGAAAATGTGCCCCGACAGGCTATTAAAACAAAAAAAAAAATTTAAAATTTTAGGAGCGAATTTCGATGTGTGGGTGACACGGCGCAATTCCTTCGTCGGATCCTTCCAGTTTAGTTTGAAACTGGACGGAGAGCCTCCTGATCCCCTTCCCACATAAAAGTAATGTTATTGGGTACATTGGTAAGGGCCCATTACGGTTCGCGTCCCTTTCCCAGACGAAGTCCCCTTTGGACACGGACTTCAATCGGTTGTTATGTTTGGGCTATGTGACGTTTCCTTTGTTTTATGGGGTTATCGGTTCGTTAAAGGTACAGTTTATGGTAGACGCGTCGTCGAGGCAGACACTTACACTCACCAGCGGACATCGGACATAGGGACGAGGGCGGCGATGGTGGGGTATGGAAGTGTGGCGCGTGGGACCGGTCGCGCAGGACGAGGGTGGCCAGCGTCTCCGAGAAGGGGGAGCGGGTCAGAACTCGACCTTCACTAAGGATAACCGGTTCCACAGGTACATTTATCCACACTTTCTTTGGTCTCGACGGGTCCGAGAAAGGGACAGCGAGTCAGGGGAGGGAGACGTAGGGGGCGAGGGGGAGGAGAAGGAGGAGGAGGGTTCCGCTAACAGTATACTATCGATTCTTCACCGTGTAATTACTTCGTGGCGATGTCCCCAGAAAAGACGAGGACAGTGGCGAATTTTGATAGTCTACCAAGCTCCCTCCTGTACCTCCGTCGATGGATCGAGTCGCCTCGACGCCTCGGGTCTCGTCGCGGGAGGCCTCGGGGCTCCGGCGACGACGGTCGCAGGCGCGGTCTTGAGCCGTCGGCTCGAGCCGGTGGGCGCCTCGCGTGCCGGTCTTCGCGGTCCCTGGCCCGCCGCGCCCCGCGACGCCCCGACTCGACGACTCGAGTCTCTGCATGCCTCGGGTCGGCTTGGACATGTGACGCGGGACCGACGCGCGGCCCTCCCTGTTCCGCTCGTCGTCGCGGTAGGGCCTACGCCTGCGTGTTGAACCCCGTTGAAATTCCACTCGCCGAGTGCCAATGTAGAGATGGGGGTCAAGGGCGAGGTCCAGGCCCGAATGAAGGTCCGATGGGAGTGCGGCGAGCGGCCGAAGGAAAGGGCGCGGGGGACCAACGCAGGGTGAGCTGTGTGTTTCAACCACCGATTTCTCGAATCTGAGACCGACTAGGTCGCGGTTTCGGGGGATGAACGCGGTGGGGGCTTCAGACAAGAACCGGACCAACTGGAGCAGACACGTAGGTGCAGGAGGAGGGAGGGGGCGAATAGAAAGGGGGAAGGGTCTAGGCTCGTCCGGGCGCGCCTGGGTCTCGATCCTCCCCCGTTTCTTCTTCTACGGAGCCGGCCCAGCGTTGTGCATATCGCTGGTCTTCGGCGGGATGAGTATGTATAGCGATTGGCGGTACCGGTAGGTCTCGAGCGGTCTCTTCTACGACGGCAACTCGCTTTAGATGTTCAAGTAGTACCTGGCGAAGGGGATGATAGCCCTCTTGTGCGTCGCAACCGTCTTGTCGGACGCGGTGTTGGAGAGGAAGTTGCTGACGAAGTAATTCTAGGGCGCCGCCGGTCTGGTCGGACCGTTCCCGTCGAAGACCCGCGACGTGGGGTCGACGCCCCTGTACAAGCTCTTGCCGTCGAAGGACTCCGCGGCGTTCGCGAAGTTCCACGAGTTCAGCCTGGTGGACCGCGGGTCGTTCGGGCGACTGCGGCGCGTCATGGACGTCGTCGTCCGGTTCGACGCGGACTCGCGCGACCGGCGGAGCCCGTGCGTGGACGGCGTCTACGGGTGCCGGCGGATGTTGGACCCGCCGCACCGCGTCGGGAGTCCGAAGTTCGTAGGGAAACGGTAGCTCTTATAGTAGCGTGCGCTCATGTTCTACGGACCCCCCGACCGGAAGAGGCGGTACGTCGGGCACGGGCGGCGGATGGGCGAGGGGTTGGTCAACTGATGCTACCCGTCGAGCGACCCGTGGCCGACCGGTGTGCACATGCCAAGGCGTCCGTACTAGCTAAGTCGGTGGGGGTAGAGGTACCGTTCACCGCTAATGTCGCGGATGCCGCACGGTGACTTCGGAGACACAGTGCGTCGCCCGGTCTGTGACGGGCGGTAGGGGCACGGGTAGTTCGGGTGTGGCCGGCGTCAAGGACGGGACGGGCGCGACGGACGTGGGTAGGGGTGGAACGAGAGCTTGAGCGGCGGGAGCGAATCGGGGTGCAGGAGAGTTTGTCGGTGGTCGGTTTCGTCGGGGCGATGAGGGTCGCTTTGCGAGTGGTCGGGCCGGAGGCGGAACGTGAGTCACCGCCACGTGACTGGGCGTCTTCGGTCGCCGGGGAGAACAAGGGGAGGGGCGGTCGAGTGAGCGGAGGGGGCCGAGGGTCAGAACGGGAGGAGCTGAACCCTGTGGGATTAAACAGGTAAAGTGCAAGCCGGTTGGGAGAGAAGGGGCACTCTTGAAAACAAAACCTGGGTCCTTTGCTTTGTGTTTGAACGTCTACGCGGTCCTCCGCGCGCACCCTTAACAGGAGCGGGGGTTCTCCCTTTCCGTCCCTTGCGGACTCGGTTCAGCAGGGTACGGGCCCCGGGGCTTTGGGAGAGGGTGACTTCTCCGTCACCTCAAGGACGGAGGACGGCGGAGCCTCTCCTCGCGCACAAGCAAGCCGGGCCTAGGCGCTCCGAGACCTGTGCCGCGGCAATCGAGGTTCGGGTCTCTTTGGCAGAGGCTCCAAAGGACCTTGTATAGAGGGGATTCCCGACGTCGGTGGGTCGCCTCTCGGTCTAGAGACAAATGCAGAACCTTTAGACGGCGCTTTTCCCTGGTGATTGAAGGATGGGATGAGCGGAGGCGGGTAGGCCGTCCCCGACCCGCCTGGTGTCGAAGGGACTCTTCGCCGGGACGAAGGTGCCGAACACGTCTCAAAAAAACAAAACCCAAAACAAAAGACGGTCTCCGAGGACCACGACCCTCAAATCCCCTCTCCGATGGTTCGACCCTTCCTCTGCAAACAGGAGTTGTGTTTGTTTTATTTTCATTTTCATTGGAACATACAAATGTTTCGCGGGCCATTTTGCATTTGTCACTTGAACTTAGGCATAACGAAACCGCCCGCTCGCCCGTTTCGGGTGAAATGTTCATGGACAACATTACACTTACAAATGAGACGTAAAGACCGGTCCAAATCCCCTCCCTTCCCCACCCATACCCTTTCAATTAATCCTACAATTGAAAGGCTAATGAATCTCTGGAAAATTTGATAAATAAAATAACAACCTTCCTTTTTTTCTTTTACTTTATTCAGGTTTGATTCTTTGGTAGTTCCCGTTGGGATCTTCTTGAATCTATTCGACTGACCATTGTACTTCCTTCACAGTGGCCTATCCAGAGGGTACCTGTTCAGAAAGACAAACGATGTCCTTGAAAAAGTTCTTCGAGTTCCCGACGTTTCTCTACATTTACTAACACTTATCCTTACTAATATGTGACACATTTTACGTGAAAACAAACGATATAAGGAAATCTTAGAATCCATTAAACGACCTTTTGTTTGACAACAAGACCACACTGGACGAATTCAATTTTTTTTTTCAACATCACAGTAGTCTCGACATGGTAACAATGGAAAGTAAAAGAGGGGGAGGGACATGTCTTAATCGTACCGCAAAATTTATAACTACAAGAACAAGGGTCGTACGGACAAAATTCTGTTTCTTAAAATTTTTCCACAGATGTAATTTAATACTTGGATCAGGTTTATTATAAAAGAGTAATTTTATACATTTAAGTTTAAAATCAACACACACAAAAACTTTTCAACGATGTTTGTTATTCAGATGGTTTCTATCTACATCACGAAGAGATTCGTACGAAAGACGTTAAGTAACAGACTCATCAAACAGTAAAAGTATTGAATAAAAATTTTGTTTGGAGGAGAATACGTGAACGTCTGGTCCCCTCTTTAATAAGTCTACTTGAGAACTTCTGTAAACGGGTCTCTCTCTCAACTTTATCAGATAAGAGATCATATCTAGTCCACGTGTGCACGTCACGACTTTCTCTTTGACAATCACTTTTTTTTTTTTGTCATGAAACATAAATAACACAGATAGAATTTTGTATGTAAAATGTTTTATCTGTCATCAACATACTTATATACCGAAGATATCTTTGGTCCATCTCCGCTATACCTCTATTTCTTGAACTTTCGTTTGAACGAATGAGTTATAAATATAAGACTATGTGGATAAACGTCACTGAGAAGTAAAGGAACCAGGAAATTTAATAAAGTCAGTAACTTTAAAAGAAAAAGTCTTCAACGAATTTTCAGGTGGATCGAACAGTTCTTTGGACAAGTAAAAATTGACTTATCTAAAGAGAAATTAGGAAGTAGACCCTTTTATTACGAACCACGTAAATAAAATTTCTTTACTTACTTCAATTTATGGACGGACATTCATAAACGAAGAAGAAGTCTAAAAACGTCTCTTAATTTCAAACGGTTCTTACATACCGAGTTCCGGTTAATTTTGAAATAACTTCCCCAGTGGTATAAAGGTCTCACTCCACACATGAGTTGATTACTTCAATGTTCTGTTTCTGTTTGAATTTACCACTAATTGTGAAATGACACATTTTACTAATTTGTTCTCTGGAACACGTTGTGTCTCTTTGGGTGGGTCTTTAGTAGTACCGATATTGAGGTGATCCTCTTGGGAATCGTGGACACTGGAAATATATAAGTCTCCCAATAGACTTTTTTTTTTAATCCTAATTACGTTTCCTATTAATTAGGACAACACTGAAAAAAAAAAAAATTTCCTTCCTAGGGTGTGTGTCGGTTTTTTTTTTTTTTTTTCCACCTTTTATTTACTTAGTAACCTGACTAATTTTACGTACTTCGGTGATTTCGAGCAGTCTGTCCCCTGTTGATTTGAGTAAGTAGTTCGGGTTAAGTGTTAATATAGTTGTGCTAGTCGATTTCTTTCGGACCTTTTGAATAGGTGGGACCCGGTCCTTTGAGAACTTTGAAACAAGGGTTCGTCTTTAGTAAATGTCAATTTTTTTTACTTTATGGTAAACGTGATGAAAGACGTTTTATTTTAATTTTCGGTAGAGACCTTATAAGATTAGAGGACCTTAAGTGATTGTGACGTAAACTTGACGATTACTTCCCTCGTATTTCCCGATTGTACCCGGAGTTTGCAAAATATTTAAAAGTCGAATGTATCCATTTTACGAGAAGGATCATCGTCGTTACCTTAAATCTCCGTTCACTACACATGTATGTGTGTAAATTATTTGTCTCCCTTTATTCTACGTCCAGGATAAAGACTAAAAATCGTTTCCTGACTAAAGTTCAGTCGTAAACTTTTACACGAAAAGTCGACAATTCAAGCAGTACCACATAACGTTTCTTACTTTATTGAAGCCGTAACACTCAGGAGGAAAGTGGTGACGTCCGTAGAAAAGAGTCTGCTTCAACTTACTCATTTCATTTTTTTAGGTAACTACTATAAAACTGGAAGTAGTCCTTAGGTTTCCGTCGGGTTTGTGTGTCCGGAGGTAGGGTGAGGTTGGGGTCGAAACTCTGAACGTGGGTCAAGTCGACTTCATGGGGTGTTTATTCCTTCAAATATTGAAGGTATGGAAGTTACCGAGAGAAACAGTACAATTTAGAAAAGTGGACCGAGTTCAGGTTTCAGTTATGTGTATCGAAATTTTATTTTGACCTTTTCTGTTGGGGCACGTCATTCCATATATACAATCCCTAGAGTGGGTCTCTTACCTCAATTCGATATAATAAAAGATAAAACATTTAAACCTGTTATAACTAAAAAATTTTAAATCCAAAAAAATAAACTTTTAACCTGAGAAGACAATGAAAACCACAAAACGTACGAAGACACGAGTTGACACAAAAATTCACCGAAAGAGACACTAAACCCCTCTACGAATGTGTTACCTACTCAAAACATTCTCTGTCTCTCTCTCTCTCTCTTCGACAACTTCAAGAGTGACAAAGATAACGGACCCGACCCCCAAAACTCTTCGTCTTCGCCACGATCATTTACTAGGAACCTTACCGAATTTATAATGTCGTCGCTCGAATTAAGGAAATTTTATCTACTCTTGTAACTCACAGGACCTTCGTATTTAGACCGGTCCACGAGTTCACCATCCACCCTCCCTCTTTCGTAGGTTCCCCTCACGAAGATTGTCTTCCAAAATGTAATCAAATATGGTCTAACCCCGCCCCCCCCCCCCCNCCCACCACCTCCACCAAGTCCCTCCCAAATATAAAACGTTTGCCTTTGAGGGAAACATTTTTCCATAGGTAAATTCATTGTTGTCCTAGTCTTAGACAAGAGGTTAAGAATTATATTTACAGTTAATTAAAAAAAGAGGATTTCGGTGTATATGTGTCTCTGTGGGTTTGTTTTTGTTTTGTTTTTGTTAGGTTGGGTGGTCGACACTTCGGAGTTTTCCCTACGTAAACAAAGCAAATTTGATTGTTGTTTAATAGATTAATTATACAAAGTTAATGTCGTACTTTCCGTGTCGGGAACCTGGCGGGCGGCACCCCCGTGTTATCGGGGTCTCGGGTGAGATCCTTAAATGTTATTGAAGTGTAGACAAAGAAATAAAGGGTGAAAAACTTAGATTTTGAGGAGAGTTCTAGTGAAGTTTGGTGCCGGACTCAATACTTTATACAGGGCCACAATTTCCCCCTACTTTGAAACGAAGTAAACGTTCGTTTTTTCACTTTCGGGTAACTTCTCGTAATTTGTTTATATAATCTTAAGACAGTGAAATACGTTAACTCATCTAGTTTACTTCCCAGGGCCGGTGAAGTAAGTGAGAGTAAGTGAGCTTATCTTTTACGTTTCTTATCATTGGGCTCTGACCCGGTGGCTACATCTAAATCGAGGAAAAATGACCCTCTGTTTTTCCGACTTAAAAGTGTTTGTGTAACGACTGAGCCCCTGATCCTTTGGTCGTGACCTTGGGGAAACCTTAAATTTAAGTAAAATAGAAGGAGAGAGAAACGCCCCTAGACAAACGTGATATCACGTTCTACGTCGTCCGTAGGAGACCGAAGACTTTTGGCCCCCTCCCCTTCCGGCACTCACCCCCAGTGATACACCCGGAGTCCTCAGAGTTCCTCGAGGACCACCAGTTGACTGTGAGCCCAGATTCTATTATTGAAACTAAATTTGTTTGGATGTAGTAATATTTGTAGTCATCTAGTGTGTGTAGAGGATCGGAGAATGGAGGGACGAACCGTGCTTAATATATTTATCGACAAAAGTTTCTGGTCTTAGTGTAGACCCAGTAGGTCAAAAGAAGAAAGTTGATTATAGACCAGTCACCATAGTGTTGTCTGAACTTTCGAGTCGAAAGTTGAAGTGGGTGAGTCATGACAAGAAAGAGTAGAGAGGGTGTATGCGTGCACGTATGTATGTGTGAAAGACTATCGATGGGATAGACTCGTGTTACTGACATTTAAACAATTCATTTTTAGTTCTATACTCTATAAGAAACCAATCTAAAAAGTTCAATCTAGAAGAATGTAAAAGTATAGGGTAAGGGCCCACCCCACCCCACCCTTTTTCGGTGTACACAGACACAATTGACTCTATTAGAACATCTCTATGAAGATAGGACGCAGAAGTTACCGACTATCAAAACAAAACTGCTTGAAATATCTAAAAATACAACAGTTGTGGAATCTTTCGAATGTAACCGACAAAGTCGGCAAAGGTCTCTGTCTCGTCCCTTTTTATTTCGTCGTCCAAAGAGTCGAAAACTCTACACTGACGTTTCCTTACTTGGTGAAAAGGATTTTGAACATGAGATTTACTCTAGACTAGACTTCCTCCTTCATATCCCTCCCCAAAAATGACTTAAAAAATTTACACAGACAGTGAAAAAGGTCTATGTAGGTTTGGAACTTACGAAAATTAAAATCGAATCTCTAAACAATCCAGTATAAACTGTGATAAAAAGTAAATTAAACACCCTGACGACAGACCTCGTCCCCTGTCCTCCATCGGGTCTGGATGTCGATGTATTTTCTGTGACTTCTCTATCGACCGACAAAGTATTGGTATTCGATAGTTTGAGTGATATTCACTATTATTCGTTATTCGACTAGTCTTACCATTTTATTCTTTCCATAGTCCTTTGTAGATACTTTTTTTAATATTAACCAATTTATTTCGGAGGAATCTTCTGAAAGGAAGGTCTTTAAAAGTTCTTATATACCTGTTTTCCAGGAAACCTCCGTCGAAGGAAAACGGACACAGACGTTTATTGGCTACAGTTTAGTCAACGTTCGAAAACTTCCTTGTTTGAGTCTCGTAATTAATCTCGTCGACTTCGAGTGTCTATTTTTCGTAAGAAATTTATAGACAACAAACCTCTGTGACACTAAGACTAAGTACAAAATGTCTGACATATAAAAACAAATGAGTTTGTTAAAGAAGGGGTCTCACAAGGGACAACTGACCCGAATGATTCCATGTGACATTCACGTATTTCTTGACAACCAAACGTCTTTATTCACAAAGGTTTGACGAAAATGATTACTAAAGAGAGGGGAGGAAAGACTTTATGTTACGTAACCAGGTACTAATGTCGTGTGTCCTCGTATATCTCTTTGACAAGTTATCTCCTAGAATTAAAACACGGTGAATCTCCCTCGAATCATAAATACTTCATCATAGATCTCACAAAATGTAATTAATCTCGTCGAGGAACCTCTCTGTAATGTCGGTTCTTACCAAAGTGTGTTGTCCCTTTGTGACTCGTAAAGTTGATGGGGCGTTCTAAACGGTATCGTTTTCTGTCTCGACGCTCCCAGACGAGTGAGCCTTTACAGTTGTATATATAGTAAATAAATGTATACAAACTATCTGTCTGCTTGCCAGATAGATATTGACAAAGTTATTTGACTAGTAACGTTTCAAGGGATAGTGGGACCAACGACACTATAAAATACAGTCGATGTTTTGTCGATGTTGTTATTGGACTTTATTACCAGACAGAGTTCTAAGGACTACACTAAAGTATAACCTACTTTTTTTGACTGTTTACTGATAGGTTGTGAGGTACAAATTACCTGCTCAGTCAGACGTAGAATATAAAGGCACTGAAGGACCTTCTATAATTCTCAAGAGTAGGAACACACATACAACCACCCCTCCCTCTGTCGTCCCCTCTCATTCCTTGTTGTCTGTTCCTACTTTAAACTACTGACAGAGTAGTCAGGTCGACCATATATACGGCACTAAGGACAGGGATTGTGTCTCCTTATTGACCGACTTACTTACCCTCAACTCACGTCGGAGGAATCAAATTCATTTTTACGAAACGGAAACAAGGTCCACAGTCATCATTCACTCTCATGACTGACCTGTAAAGTCGACACTATGATTCAAACATGTCAAATTTGGAAACTTTACGTAAACGTTATGAAACCTACGATAATCGAAATTATTTTCCGTTTGAGGAGGGTATTTTGTTCTTTTACTTTTACTAATTGAAACTGTCTCTTTATATTTGTGGTTAAACTAATTAATATAACGATTAATAAGAAACGAAACCTCGGTTTGTAATAGGTTAAGAATTTTACTGTCTACGACTTATTTAGTGTATTTTATTAATGAACCTTAGAGTGACGTGACTCTTTACCACCACGAATACTTCTCTAAATATAACTAAAGAGTTACACATAAACGAAAAAAAGATAAAATAAATCTTTAAATCTGAAATGATATTTTTATAATGTTGAGACATTATCTTCACAAAAAAGATATACAAGGATAAGTATATAATTTTATTGATCAAAGAGAAGAGTTATAAACGGTATTAATATTGGTCATATATATCGAAACATATAGAGTGAAAAGGAGCACAAAAATATTGTACTCTTATATATTATGAGTATTGGTAGTCATAATTACCAAATATCGGACGGTTGATTTACTTAAGAGGACTAACCCCGTAAAACTTACTAAAATCCAAACGAAAGAACAAACAGACAGACAAACTAAACGATCAAAATGTTTCTGGTAACGTCACTCAGAAAATATGGATCGATACTGTACACCGTAAAGGATTGTCGAGGAACGTTTAAGTTATTACACTAAATTAAATCCTAAGACGAAGTCAAGAATGTAAAGGTAACGAGAGACGGGAGCTGGCTCTCGTAATGACGATCTGAATCTTAGTGCTTCTATGACTTTCTTAGTACTTCTGTGACTTACAATCTCAAATCTTTTTAGGTCTCTCTAAGGTCTATTCAGTTAATAAAATAAGTAAACTACTTAGGACGACTATGTAAGGAAATAGATGTAGGTTTATTAAATTGTTATAGTTTTGGTTCAAGACTTTCATTTTTTTTTTAGTCAGGATGGTGGTTACGGTTTAGTTACGTTGTTTTTTAATCTTTAGTGTATTCATGACTGTAATAGTTTTACTTCCGAAAATAGACTATTACATTCGAGTGGAGTAACATTCGTCATGTCTTTCGTACTGTTCGACATCGAGAAACTTCCCCCGGACCCCCCATGAAACTCATTGATCTTCCTTACCAGTGACAAATCGGGGTCCAGACTCCTCTTTCCCTAGGTGGGAGTTCGGACTTGGTAAGGTATTGGGACGCTATGGGAGAACTGTAACGTTTGTTCACCAGGAGGTCGTCTGACGGTCCTCCGATCTCGTCGTCAGGGGTTGGAAAAACCGTAGTCCTTAGTCAAAGTTCCTTCTGTCAAAAAGGTGTCTGACCCCACCTCCTCTACGAAAACCTTACTAAGTTCACGTAATGTAAATGACACGTGAAATTAAAGATAATAGTGCAGTCATGGTGGAGTCTAGTGGTCCTAATCTAGAGTCTCGAACCCCTGGGGACCACATCTCCCAGGTCCGAGTGTCGTCCACAATGATACAGGAAAGAAATCGTCGACACTCTACGATTAAGAGTTCCACCCTTTACCGTCCTTCCCAGGGGACCCCACCACTACCGGTTCCTTAGACCGAAGACGAAAACAGATCAATTGCGTCACAAAGTAAAGTTGGAAAGAATATACTGAGAAAGTACAGACTAAAGGGGTGAGATCCAGGAGGTCGAGAATAAACAAAAATCAGTTCACCGAAGTACGAGACACTCTATACTGTGTCCACGGCTACCCCACGAACAGTCAACTTCTTGTAGGTCCGTCGGACCTCACCTGTGTCCCTCTTTTTGTTCGTCCCTCTCACGGTATTGAACACTGATTCCACCTCTAGTAGAGAACTTCACCTTAGTTGCGAAAAACCACCCTTTTTTAGTACCTTGGTTTACTTAAACTACGGTTGGTTCGGTTGATGGTAGAGGACTCAACTAGTGAGGACGGAAGTCGAACCGAGTGAATTGTTACACTCGTCTCTGTATTCCCCTCCCTGTCTCCTTCCGACCCTCCTTCTCTTCGACCTACTTCCAGACTACTAAGACGATCGTGCCAGGAAAGTTTCCCAGGGGGTTGTGTAGAGGAGGAAAATTAAATCAAGGTCGGTTAAGTTGAGTCACAGTAAATTAGGTTAAGCTGTTTATAGTGATTCGTAGTGTACATATTTGTTCTAGAAAGGTCTTCTAATAAAACGATTCTTCTGGAATTAAACTCAGGACGACGATGACGACGATTCAGCGAAGTCAGTACAGAGACACGCTGGGGTATCTGTCGTCGGGTGGTCCGAGGGGACAGGGACCCTAAGAGGTCCGTTCTTGTGACCTCTCCCAACGGTAAAGGAAGAGGATGTAAGTGGATTTACCAAGACTCGTTCAGAGGACTCAAGAGAGACAATGGGAAGAGAGTCTTCTCTTCTTCCACTCGGAAACTCCGAATAGACTCACAAGTTCTCCTCGTTTCGTCTACTTTCGTGAAACTTCCCGGTACCTTTGAATTCAATAGTAATAACAATTACTGTCTATTTATCATTTCATTTTTAGTAATAATTTTTAACGGGACTGTTGGGTATCTTACCTTCTTTTATAGACGTTAGTTTCGTTGACTGTTCCCAAATTAGAGATTTTATATACTTTTCGAGTACGTCGAGTTGTATTTTGTTATTTTTTACCCACCTTCTAGATTTGTCTGTAAAGAGGTTTCTTCTGTATGTCTATCAGTTTTCGTGTACTTTTCTACGAACTATAATGATTAATAATCTCTTTACTTTATTTTTGATGTCACACCATAGTGGAGTGTGACTAGTCTTGTCGGTAGTAGTTTTATAGATGTTCGTTTTTTATGATCTCTCCCACACTTTTTTTCCCTTGGGAGAATATTACAACTGTGTCTCGGTGATGCCTCTTGTGTCATACTTCAAAGAAATTTTTTGATTTTTATCTGGATGGTATACTGGGATGTCAAGGTAAGGACCTGTATACGGGTCTCTTTTGTATTAAACTTTGTTGTGTACGTAGGGTCACAAGTCAAGTCGTGATAAATGTCATTGGTCCTGTACCTTCGTTAGATTTACAGGTGGTTGTCTCCTTACTCATTTCTGTGACTCCATGTATACGTGTTGCCTTTCAATGAGTCGGTAGTTTGTCTTGTTTTAGCACGGTAAACGACGTTGGCAAACTATGTACCATCACACATATGTACGGTTAGGATGAGAGAGTCAAGTAGAGCGGGAGGGGCAGGGGACATAGGTGTTCGACTAAGAGATATAGACATAGAGATGAGGACGGGATGTTTGTTCGTGTAGACATGGTGGAAAGATCTAAGATATACCGTTACATACTATAGATAAAAAGAGAAAGATTGAATGAAGTGAGACATACTGTCTGAGATCCAAGTAGGTGTAGTGATGTTTACTGGGTTGAAGTAAGGAAAAATACCGGTTCATAATAAGGTAACATTGTCCAAAAAGGATACGGGTAAAATGTCTATTTTTATGACTTCGTTCCCCGTAAATTGATTAAACAGATTCCGATAAGTCGATCCTTTGTCATAGTTATGGGTTCAATGAGAGTTATTTTCGACGAAATTTTATTGCTATGAAAACAATGACTTCCGTCGTCTTGTGTGTGTTCAAGAGTCGGGGTTCCCGATATCGTTCGAGTATATCGTTCCAGACGTCTCTCTCTTCCTCCCAATGGGAGACGACCGAAATTCGGCTGATCGAGTCTGTGTTCTACCTAAAAACGTCGACGGTTAGATTAATAAGAAAACAGCGAAGAGAACGAGGAGGGTCGAAATGATACTCAATACTGAGTGATTTAACGTAAAAGAAGGATTCGTTTGAAGATAAATTGAATACGCCCCGACCCTCACCCACCCCCCATTCCGACCCCCTCTCTAGTGGAAGTTATCTTGGTTTTTTGGTTTTTGTGGGGAACCTGCAGGGACCACCACGTCACCTATTCTTAGGCGAACGGTCACGTCCTCCGTCTCAAACTGGGGACCTACCCTTCTAAGGTGTACGACCTCTCGTTGATTCGGGTTCACGGTGGTGACGACTCGGACACGAGACTTCAGACTCTCAGTGTTGACACCTCGGTGTCCGGAGCTGATGACTTCGCCGAACACGTGTCGACACGAGACGTTGTTCTCCTTGGTGACGTTACTCTTCGGGTTCGTGACGTCGTTTCTCATCGGGGTCGAGTCACGTTGATCTCTTGTGGTCGTACGTCGTCACTTCTGGGTCTCGCCGAATTTTTTGTTTTTGTTTTTTTGGGAGATACGATTGAGTGTTGTTGAAAACGAAAGTTAGAGTCAGTCTAGTCTGTGGGTTTTCAGTGTTACCTTGTGACACGGAGAGGAGTGGGGGAAATGTTTTTTTACCTGAAATTCCATCTCGCTTGGTTGGACCTAAGTAGGTGTTAATTAAGTCTAGAAGACCCTTATTTTCGTTACCTAGGTTGTGTTTGAGATTCGTTCTTACATAAGAACATCAATCTTCTTTTGTCGGTTGGATACACAGAAAAAGAAGGGAACGTCAGAGACAGTCTAGTTTTGTGTTGAGTCTTCCCCCAATCATTAAAGTTACACTAAAATCTTTCTTACCCTATTTTTCTTCCTTTCCTCGTTCTCTCCCTTCCTCCCCTTCCCTTCTTTCTTCTGACTAAATTGAAAGAGTCATTTATACTAAAATAAATAACGACTACCTTGGTTTATTACTTCCCTAGTAAATCACTCGAGAATTACGAGTTTGAAATCACTATGAAAGATTTTCAGACGAACCCATGAGTATATAGAAAATGTTAGATTGATGGTCCCCGGATCACAAATATGTGAACATTTGTTCGAAAAGACTTAGAACTCGAAATTCGGTTGAAAAAGTGAGAGGTGAAAGTGAAAGTAGTTCTCCGAAAAATCAAGGAGAAGTGAAAGACGGTATTCCCACCATAGTAGACGTATAGACTCCAATAACTATAAAGAGGACCGTTAGAACTAAGGTCGAACACGAAGAAGGTCGGGTCGCAAAGAGTACTACATGAGACGTATATTCAATTTATTCGTTCCACTGTTATATGTCGGAACTGTATAAGGAAAGGGACAAACCTTGGTCAGACAACAAGGTACGGGTCAAGAGTGACAACGAAGGACTAAACGTATATCCAAAGAGTTCTCCGTCCAGTCCACCAGACCATAAGGGTAGAGAACTTCTTAAAAGGTCAAAGAACACTAGGTGTGTTAGTTTCCGAAACCGTATCAGTTATTTCGTCTTTATATATAAAAAGACCTTGAGAACGAAAAAACTACTAGGTCTCCTACAAAAGTTAAACTAGAAACCAAGGAGACGGAAAAGATTTTGGTCGAACTTGTAGACCTTCAAGTGCTAACTGCAAAACGACTTCGGACCGAACCTCTTAAAACTCGTAATGAAATGATCTTTTTCAACCGAATTTCGAGTTGTAAGTCTTTTGATTCTAGTACCGTAGACCAGGGTAATGAAATACCCTTTATCTACCCCTTTGTCACCTTTGTCACAGTCTGAAATAAAACCCCCCGAGGTTTTAGTGACGTCGACCACTGACGTTGGTACTTTAATTTTCTACGAATGAGGAACCTTCTTTTCAATACTGGTTGGATCTATCGTATAAGGTTTCGTCTCTGTAATGAAACGGTTGTTTCTAGGCAGATCAGTTTCGATACCAAAAAGGTCACCAGTACATACCTACACTCTCAACCTGACACTTCTTTCGACTCACGGCTTCTTAACTACGAAAACTTGATACCACAACCTCTTCTGAGAACTCTCAGGGAACCTGACGTTCCTCTAGGTTGGTCAGGTAAGACTTCCTCTAGTCGGGACCCTAATGAAACCTCCCTTACTACGACTTCGACTTCGAGGTCATGAAACCTGTGGAGTACACTTCTCAACTGAGTAACCTTTCCTGAGACTACGACCCTCCCTAACCCCCGTCCTCCTCTTCCCCTGCTGTCTCCTACTCTACCGACCTACCGTAGTGACTGAGTTACCTGCACTCAGACTCACTTGAGGCCCTCAACCACTATCTGTCCCTCCGGACCGCACGACGCTAAGTATCCCAGCGTTTCTCAACCTGCGCTGACTCGTTGACTTGACTCTGTTCGAAAAATTCTTCTGACATACAGAACCACAAACGTAGGTTGAGACACCGGAGGAGAAACTGATGGTCGAAGTCAATGTTGACGGAGGATCCTTTCTGTAAATCCATCGCCCGAGACACGACCGACACACAATCCTCAGAGAGTCGGAACAGGACTGACTCAACAAACGACCTACACTAACCCGACTCTTGTGACCATTTCAAGTGAATTCGAAGAACCAGTGGAGTAGGACCAAACCACCAAGTAGAAAAATTAATTCCATGACGACGACGACGATTCAGCGAAGTCAGCACAGACTGAGACACGCTGGGGTATCTACCGTCGGGTGGTCCGAGACGGGAGGGACCCTAAGAGGTCCGTTCTTGTGACCTCACCCAACGGTAAAGGAAGAGGTTTCGTACTTTCACTTTTCACTTTCACTTCAGCGAGTCAGTACAGGTTGAGAAGCGCTGGGGTACCTGATGTCGGGTGGACCGAGGAGGTAAGTACCCTAAAAGGTCCGTTCTTATGACCTCACCTAACGGTAAAGGAAGAGGTTCCTAATCGATATACATCTTAGGGTCCCTGCCCCCTCTGACCACCCGACGGCAGAGACCCCAGCGTGTCTCAGCCTGTGCTGACTTCACTGAATCGTCGTCGCATGTATGTAGGGGAAGGAGAACCTGAGGGAGGGTGCGGCGGGTTAGGGTGGTACCATCCAGTAGTGTCTCGGGACTCGATATGTCGTCCGAGGGTGATCGAAAGACAAAATATGTACCGTCACTTGCACACAGTTAGGGTTAGAGGGTTTAGTAAGGGTGACACGTAGGTGACCAGGTAAGAGATGTAGACCAGAGATAAGGACGGGACGTTTGTCCAAGTAGATGTAAAAAGAAGATCTAAGGTGTATATACGTAATTATTTGTCGTAAACAAAAAGAGGACTAAATGAAGTGTGAGAGACTGTCTAAGACCCATCCACGTAAGTATAGAGATGTTTACTGGGTTATAGTAAGGAAAAATACCGTTAATTATAAGGTAACGTATCGTTAGATTTACAAGTCACTGTCTACTTACCTATTTCTACACCATGCATATATGTCGGTTGGAGTAGAGATTTCTACCTAGATTAGTGTTTCCAGTCCCAGGAAAAACGTTGAAAGAGGGAAGAAGACAACATAAAGGTAGACTGAAAACTTTACCGGTAGGTACGTCCCGAGTCGGTCAGTTGACGGTCAGAAGACCCTAACCACAGACACCGTATAAGGAACCGTGTCCCCTGTCTCTACCGTTTCTTTTTCCCTGTACCCATCTTCTACAAAAATCTACGATTTCAGAAACACACTTAGTGTTGTTTGATACCTTTTAAGAATTTGTCTACCCTTATGATCTGGTGGAATGGACGGAGGACTCTTTGGACATACGTCCTGTTCTTCGTTGTGTTGACCTGTACCTTGTTACTTGACCAAGTTTTGACTCTATCCTCATGTAGTTCCGACGTATAACAACGGGACGAATAAATTGATTATACGTCTCACTTATAGTATGTTTTACGGTCGGTCCTACTTAGTGTTCGACCTTAGTTCTAACGGTCTTCTTTATCACTGTTCGAGTCTATACGTTTACTCTAGTGAGATTCCGTCTTTCGCTTCTCCTTGATTTGTCGGAAAACTACTTCCACTTTCTCCTCTCTCTTTTTCGACCGAATTTTGAGTTGTGATTTTTTTTTTTTTGTTTTTTTGTTTTTTGAGTTGTGAGTTTTTTACTTCTAGGAGGGTAGTGAAGTATCGTTTATCTACCCCTTTGTTACCTTTGTCACTGTCTGAAATAAAAGAGTCTGAAGTTTTAGTGACATCCACCACTGACGTCGATACTTTAATTTTCTGAACGAGCAACCTTCTTTTCGATGCTGTTTGGATCTGTCGTATAATTTTTCGTCTCTGCAATGAAACTGCTGTTTCTAGGTGTATCAGTTTCGATACCAAAAAGGTCATCAGTGCATATCTACACTCTCAACCTGGTATTCCTTCCGACTTACGGCTTCTTGAATACGAAAACTTGACACCACGATCCCTTCTGAGAACTCTCAGGGAACGTGTCATTCCTCTAGTTTGATCAGTTAGGATTTCCTTTATTTGAGACTTATAAACAACCTTCCTCACCACTACTTCGACTTCGAGGTCATGAAGTCGGTGGACTACACTTCTCGGTTGAGCAACCTTTTCTGGGACTACGACCCTTTTCTAACTCCCGTTCTCTTCTTCCCACACCGTGTCCTACTCTACCGATCTATCGTAATGACTGAGTTACCTGTACTCAAACTTGTTTAAGGTCCTCTATCATTTCCTGTGCCTTCGGATCAGATGACGATCAAGTACCCCAGCGTTTCTCAACCTGTGCTGAATCGTTGACTTGTTGTTGTCGTTGTTGTTGACTGAGACGGAGGTCACGAGAACGGTCGGATGAGATGATGGTGACACTTTATGCCGAATAGACAGTTTTTTTGATGAATAACTATGCTATGGTATCTCCGACGATACTACTTATCTACCTCCACTACCACTCCACCGATTCTTATCTCTCTTTTCTCACTTAAACTTTTGACGAAGGTTATTTAATCTCCCGTACCACTGACTGATTTTCTCTCCCCCCCTTCGGACCCTTCCTCTCAATTCCTAGTTTTCTCAATTATCGTTAAGTCAATCAGTCCTAAGGAACCTAAGAAGTCATTGTCTTTGAGTCAAGTTCCACTATTAAGATTGGTTTCAGGGTCCTTCCCCATACTAATAAAGAATCCCAGTAACCGGGTAGGGATTTGGTCAGTGACATCGACTCTAATATCATGAGACTAACCGATTAATACAGGGTAGAGGTCCCGGGTCTCTCCGTCCAAGTAATGTGACCTCAAGATGTTTTACGAGAGACATGTCACTAATTTATAAGTTCGGACCAATCGATCTTTATCCCAAGGTAACTACTTTTATCCATACCAACTGTCGTTCATTGAAACCCTTCTTCGACCACTCAAACCCATACCTAGACGATTCAAGTGTGGTCGAGGTTGTTTCTACGTCGGGTTAGAACTAATGTCAGTATTGGACTTTGGTGAGGGTGTAAAGAGGTTTTTTGAAATTAGAAAAACTAAAGTTTTAATTTTCACTTAAGACTACTGAACCTGTTAAAACCTGGTAGGTAACCATAATTTAAGATCACTTTCTCCGGTTTTTTTTTTTTTTTTTTTTCTGATTTGAACATCTTGGATATTTGTTTCATCCCTTTCTAAAAAAACACTTGTGCGTTTAATAACCTGTGCATTACAGTAAAAGTAGAGGGAAAGTATTTAAACTACCAAAATGTCGTAAGGTTCGGTTTTACCCCCAACCGTTTGACATCAGGTACTCGGTTAGGAACGTACGGTGGACCAAAACATATCGGGTACTTGATTTTTACCAAACATATAAAATTTGTGAAACCTTTTTTTAGTTTTCTAATGATTACAAAGTACTGTGTACTTTTAATATATTTTAGATTTAAAGTCACGGATAAATATTTCGAAATAACCTTATGTAGGTATCAGTAAGTAACTGTGTAACAGATACCGATGAAAACGTAATGGTATCCTCTTAATCCAGAGTTGTCTCTGGTGTACTGAACGTTTTGGAGTTTATAAATAATGGCCCGAGAAATTCTTATCGTACAGTTGAAATCCGGATTTGGACCCTCACGGTTAACCGGTGACTCCAAAAACGATAGTGTGGATGTAAATAACTCACCATTTACTCGGTGTTTAGACCGTTTTCCAGTACCACTTCAGATCTAAAAGTAGTTATTAGGTAATCTAACACTTAAACCCCCGTTAATTATTTGAATAAGTTTCGACCAATGTCTTGAACCCACTTTATCATTTTCGGACAGTGTCATTTTCATTTTCATTTGTCATTCTCAGACAGTGTCAAGAGTCATCCCGGAATGTAAGAGACCAACGAGTGTCCTAGTGGAGTATACAAAAGTGTCCGACACATCAAAAATGTTTCATAATAGTCTATATGTTAACCAAACTAGGTTTACCTTGTATTATATATCAGTCATACACCATTCCGGACTGAAGAGGACCTATATTGTAAACAATCCCCAATCCATTAATTTTAGAAAAGATTATTCCATCATTTGTTTGTTTGTTTAGGAAATTCTTGGTACAATAATTATAAACGATATGGTATATTCGTGTAAGGTCTAGCTTATCTCTCATCGACCAACTGAGGATCTTAGAGAGAGGAGAGAGGTTTTGGAGGTCAACGTCAAACTCTTACGCACTTCAGGATTCTTTGGACGAAGATGGTTCATTGGATGTAATTCGGTTGGTTCCGTAAGAGTCCGTGTCACCGACCAGTCTCTACCCGTACACTAGAATCGACCAGGCTAGTCTCACTAGAAGTCTTAAAACTTCCTTACCTAAGGGGTTCTGTCAGTAAACAAGGAGGACCTTAAACTACTTTTCACCGACCTTCAACGATTCATGGCAGAGCCCGTGAGGTTTTCCTTCTTGTCTCTCTGTCTTAGTCAAAAGATCTGTAATAACTCAGTGAGGTATCTCGTGTCGGACTACGACAGGATGGGACCTGGAAACTTCACAGTACTTAGTCATTCGAGGGAAATCATAACTTCAGGCAAACTTAGTCCAAAAATGAAAGAACACTAATTTTATATGGTTCCACCGTGTCACCACTGGACGGACGGTTACGTTCTCTACGTCCTCTGCACCCATGATAGGAACCTAGTCCTTCCAGGGGACCTCGTCCTTTACCGTAGGACGAAGTCATACGAACGGACCTGTTACGGTACCTGTTTCCTCGGACCGTCCGATATCCGGTATCCCAACATTTGTCAGCCTGTGTTGACTTGTACTCGTACTTTTTTTATTTTATATGGTTCATTGTTTCTAAGAAAGTAAAGAGGTAAATGAGTAAGTAAATAAGTATTTTGTAATACATAAAAAAGACAATAGTTTACAACAGAAAAGATTTGTTGGTGTTGGCTTAGGAGTTAAGAGGACGTGGTTGACACATAAGATGTTCTGAAAGTCGGTCTCTAGGGGAGAGACCCGAGTCCCTGGAGTTGACGTATTGGACGAGTCAGTGACTCAATGCAGACTGAGAAACGCTGGGGTACCTGATATCGGATGGTCCGAGGAGATAGGTACCCTAAGAGGACCGTTCTTATGACCTCGTAACGATAAAGGAAGAGATTCCCTAGAAGGGCTGGGTCCCTAACTTGGACACAGAGAACGTAACCGTCCGTCTAAGAAATGGTGACTCGGTGGACCCTTCGAGCACACATAGGATGTTAGGTTAAGTTAAGACTGTGATCGACGGGTCTCAATCACATCTGGGCTCTCTAGTTCCTAAGTTAGGGTATTCTGAAAGAGATACTGTCTGTGGCCGACCTTTCCCTCGGGGGTCCGAGAGACGTGAAGTCAAACCGACTAACGTTTAAGTCCCCAAGGGTGTCGTTACGTGAAACACAAGTCGATAAACGATCTTATTGAGTAGTCAAATAATATTTCCTATGTTGAGTCGTCTTGGTTTACATTCTACGTATCTACAAAAACCTAAAAGGTACGGGAGGTACTCACGGGGTGGAACAGTCGTGTAGTCAGAAAAGTGGTTCGATCTTTGAGGGACTTGGGGTAGTAAATCTCCAAAATTACCTCCGGAATACTGTATCCGTACTGACTAATTTAGTGACCGGTAACCAGGGACATAAGTTAGAGGTCGGGGCGAGTAACTTCACCTCGACTTTCAAGATTGGGATAATTGGTGAACCATCCAAAAAACTCACTTTTCGGCGATAGGTCTTCGAGGGATCCTAAGAAGAGGTACTCAGTAGAGTAATCGTATATTCTCTGTTATTTAAGGTTCCCAAAATCCTCGAAACACGGTCCTTGAACCCTGGTTTTGGTTCATAAATAAAAAAATAGTATGGTGTCAACGTATATGAACAGTCTATGATGCGAGTCGAGACCTTCTGACAGTTGCACATGGAAATTCCTAGAGGAACGCAGTCCTCCCCTTCACCCCCACCCCGTGTCGCGTGTCTATGTGCCTTGAATTTCGTTACTCAATATTTGTCACAGACAGGTTTATTGTCCATAAGATCTATAAAAGTCAGTAGAAGGTCAGTGAAGTATCACTGATCTGATTATGTCCTTTCTGTAATAGGGACGAGATCAAATGTGGAACAATAGGAAAAGGAGTCTGTTAAGAGTTTCACAATAATTAATTATTATTTAATTAGTGTCGTTTAATCAGGTTATTTTCTAAAAAGGGACTCCGGGATCACTAAAGGGAAGGTACGAGTTGAATAGTGTGATAAATGCAATGTCTATAACTCTGTTCCGGTTTAAAATAAAGGAGTCACGTGGGTCCCTAAAGAAATGTCCATGTAATAATGGAAATTTTTATAGGCTCCAAAGCAGGTGCGTAAAAAGGAAAATGATCTCATACGTCGGAAACTGACTGTCCTCTAGAAATCGAGACAGTAAGGTTCTTCCGAGAGAGAGAGAAAAACTACCTAACAATAAAAAATCATAAATAAATAAACCAAAACGACCCGGGTTCAACGTGCCACCTCTTAGAAACTGAAACAACGCCGTACGTTCCAGAACTCAACACTCGTACGTTTGAGAATCAACGTCGTACTCCTTAGATTAAGTGACTGTCCCTAGTTTGGACCCGGGAGACGATACCCTCATACCTCAGAATCGGTCACATGGTACTCCCTTCAGGGAGGTTCTTCCGAGAAATTGAGTTTGAACGGTTGTCAGAGATCCTCCACACCCTAAAGATCTCTACGGTGAAAGGTGACAGAACCGACCCCACTGAATGTACGGTTGGGCCTTTCGTGAGTTTACAGTCCCGCACACAGAGTCAACTCACCGACTGATCCTATAGGTCCTGTGTTTTCTCTGACCGTATTAGAGTTATTACTGTCATTGTTTCTTGCACTCGGAATCAAATTCCTTAGACCCTCAGTTCACCTACGTTTACATAAATGACTGACACAGTGGTCCCGCGTTGATGGTTCGTATAAACACGGAGTCAAAGGGACTTTTTCTCCCCAGTCCCAAAGGAGAACCGACTCTTCATGTGTCATTTACTCGATTCAGACAAACCACCAACCGGGTACCAACCGTGGACTATATACTGGCAGTATTAATATTATTTGTGGTAGAATGTCATAAAAACCAATGACAAAACCTTTTTATTAAAAATCATAAAGAAAGAAATTTTTGACAAAATAATACCGAAAAAAAAACCGGTACGAAGTACCGTACACCTTAGAATTCAAGGGGTGGATCCCTAGTTTAGACACGGGTGATGTAACCGTCGTGTCTCAGAATTGGTGACCTGGTGGTCCCTTCAGGGATAAAACTTAAGAACTTTCCTGTTATTTACAAGTCGTTAGGATGTGACAGACTTACGATCTGGTTACGAGACGAACTCGTGGATGATACACGTTCGGAGCGTCCCGTCTGTTCAGTACGGTTCTGTATCGAAGAGTGGAGTACTTTGAATGAAGATCCGACCCGGTACTTTGTGAATATAGTCGTATTTCTTACTTATCCTCTCAAACTGTGTCGTTATCCTTTTCAAATTTTTATTTCAGGTCCTACTTAATGGTGTGTGTGATTTGGTGCACAATGTATTGGTTCTTCTTTTTCTCGTCACTGTTCAGTTTTATGAGGTCCGTTAAAATCAAAAGTAGGGTTAAACCTTGAATGTTTTAAGAAGGAAAAAAATTCAACTTTTTTTCTCGATAAACCTAAATGACTGTGGTACAAGGGATTACTAACCAGAAAGACTAAGGTTTCAAGATAGTTGTGAGACTACAATACAGAATCCCTACTTTTTAGTTCCCCTCTACGAAACGTGTTTTGTTTGGAGTCTACAGGATCTTGTTGGGAAGAGAAGGTTTAAGCTAAGAATAAAAGTTAAGGTTTTTGTTGTGTGTTCCGGAGTCTTCCATATCTGATGGAGTACAAATACGTACACTGGGACCTCTTCACTCCTAAAGTCTACGGAAACTAATTGTGTAACCGACTTCTTTTGTAGAGGGGTTTCAATGAATGTCTTCTTGGTCAGGAGGGACGGGGGTGGAGTGGAGTTTGGATGTCTTTAGAGGTAGGACGTAGTTAAATGTTGCCTCGTGAACTGTGCTGAAATAACCATATAGAAAGAATACGTAAACTGGTTAGTTTTACTATTAAATCTGTTTGACCCCTACCGTCTCACGTAATAGGTCGGTATAGAGTAATAATACGTTTTTTAGTCTATAAGTGTCGTTGACAGAGTAGATAAATAACAAACCAATGAGTAGACCTTTAAAATTATGAAAGAAGTCCCCGTCCCTGACCGTTATTTTTTTATCTGGATATATAGTTTGGAAATTGAAGGTCGATAGTAACACACGGTATTATGTCTACCTCACCGATAGTCGTTCGAAATGACACAACCAAATAAAGGAAGTTGTCTCTTACACCTAAATTTACCCTATTTCATTGTTTCAGCTGAATTCCGACCTCCCGGGGAACCTTGGAAGGTCAATGAAACGTTCGCGTCTATTGACCGAAATCAGACGGAGGGTTCCTTGACCACGGATCCTGACGGTTGTCGACAGAGTTTCTACTCTTCTCACTCACACTCTACCTTACCCTCCACAAGTCCCATTCTCTACTCCCGTGCCGTAGAGTCTTTCGGATAGGGGGTAGCGAAAAGTATTCCGTCACAAAGATACCCGGTGTAAGGGGAAGAGTGATTGCGTTTACGGTCGTGACAAAAAGTAATGAAATGTTAGTTGTTATAAATTATAAGTAGTGTTCGAACACTTCATACGGTACCATAATACAGTAAAGTATCAACCCCTTGACTCCGTGTCTCGCCAATGTATTAAAAGAGTCGATCATCCGTTACTTTCGTCCTAAATTTACGTCCGTCGAACCGAGGTCTTAAACACAAGGCGTATGGTTCACGTACCTTCGCATTATCGAGAGACGAAGACGAAAAGTGGTAAATGTGGTCTTCTCATTTAACCACCCCTTGTTTGGTATTAGACGGAGGTTCTCTTAATATACTTGATAACAAATTTCTAGTCTAATACTTTGGAACTAGTTGACTGAATCATTGAACGTGAAAATTTGTTCAAGGGATCCAAGAATTAGTGTATTTTCAAGTTCTTAGTAGTCTTATCTAAAAGACCTGATCCTTAGTTTCCCATTAGACCTAACCTAGGGTTAAGATGACAACTACTCAAAATATTGAAACCTCTTTAGTAGACTCGAAAGAGCCGCATCCAAAGGAGTAGACATATTACTCCTGTTTAAGACAGGATGTGTAATCCGTTTCAACAAACCTTCTTACTCAGCTCTTTTCCGTACACTTTCTTCAGTTATTGTACTTTTCTAAAGGTTTATACTCGATAATAATAATGACCAGAGAGTACTGAAGTACACACCTTCTAAAAACAGGGACGATTTTAATATCCGAGAAACAACCCCCTATCCACTACGTCGATATAAAGAAAAGATGGGTATCATTGAACACGGTACAGTTCGTATAATATCGATGGTTTTGTGTGACTGAATCAAGTTATGTAAAAATTTTATACATTCGTCCATGTGTCTTAGTTGTGAGAAATGATAAACGTAAAGATCACTGGTTGTAAACACGTGACACGGGGGTCTGAGTCTTATAAAAACACATGTAATAGTGTAAACTAAGAGTACTCAGAACATCCTTTCTCCCGTCAATTACCATTATCGACGTAACAGGGCCTTTTCTACTTCGAGTCCGAGTTAGTAAACGGGTTCCAGTAGGTCAATCATTGGTTTACTGTTAAAGGTATCAAATGATACTATGGTGTGCTGTGTTACTTTACTCAACGATAACCTTGTTGACATGGTTTTCTCTACCTTTCACAGTTTAAAATCTTTTCCCTCTCGGTGATGGGTGTTCCTTATAATAGTCCTCTTTTTTACCATCACCATCCCCCTTTTTCTACAAATTAAACGTATTCCTTGTCGGACCAAAGGTTGTCCATCCTTTCAACCGGGAGAACCGTCCTTGTTCCGGGTTTTTCATCACTCAAATTGACCTTTTGATATTTTATGGGGGTCACGACTGAATACTTATCACAGATAAAAGAAGTATAAATCTTTTGGTCATGTTGAGACCTTTTCGGTTCTAAGATATTTTTCTTGTTCTCCTTTTATGACAATTAAAACATCCGGGTACCAACGGTTGAATTCTTTCTCCTGTACCCTGGTATAGGACCAAAATTGTAGAAGGTGAAAAATTTTACTAATAAAAATTCCTAAAAAATTTTACACCTGGTAAAAGATTCATAAATAACTTAAACAATGTTATAACGAAGACAACATACAAAACCAAAAAACCAGTGTTCCGTGTACCCCAAAATTGAGGAGCTGCTCCCTAGTTTGGACATCGGGGACGAAACCTTCCAC
Source organism: Capra ibex (assembly GCA_006410555.1). NCBI lineage: Eukaryota > Metazoa > Chordata > Mammalia > Artiodactyla > Bovidae > Capra > Capra ibex. The sequence continues at coordinate 41,911,757 of SJYO01034137.1, forward strand.
TTCAGAGTTGGTGACCTGGTGGTCCCTTCAGGAATTGTAGAAGGTTAAAACTTTCCGTAAGGAAAACCCGAGTCAATCTGAGACAAGCGGTAGTTTATCAAAAGGTTTCCGTCAATACTTATTCAAAGTAGACGACCTAACCAGGTTTACGTAAAGTGTAATATTATGAGAATTTAAAAGATCTGGATGGTAATTTGTTGTAATTAATTCTGAAACACCATAACCGTATTTCTATCNAGGAATTGTAGAAGGTTAAAACTTTCCGTAAGGAAAACCCGAGTCAATCTGAGACAAGCGGTAGTTTATCAAAAGGTTTCCGTCAATACTTATTCAAAGTAGACGACCTAACCAGGTTTACGTAAAGTGTAATATTATGAGAATTTAAAAGATCTGGATGGTAATTTGTTGTAATTGTTGTCACGTGTTTACAACCAGTGATCTTTACGTTTGTCATTTCTCACAACTAAGACACATGGACGAATGTATAAAATTTTTACATAACTGTATTCTGAAACACCATAATCGTATTTCTATCTCTGGTCTTTGTCTCGGTGTGTATATGCCAGTTGACTAAAATATGTATGTAGGTCCATTAAGTTACTAATTTTTATCAGAAAAGGTATTTACTTCGAACTTGTTTGACTTGTAAATATACTTTCTTTAGAGTCGGAAATAGCTTTAGTAAGTGTTTTAAACTGAGTCCAACCTAGTGTCTGGATTACATTTCGGTTTCATACTTTGGAAATCTTTCTTAAATTTTTTTATCCTTTTATCTAGAAACACAGGAACTCAATCGGTTTCTAAAGAATTTCTTGTAGAAAAAATTACTTTTATATGTTCTATATATAGACTATTTCTGAACATAGTTTGTATACATTTCTTGAATATGTTGAGTTATTATTCTGATTTTTATTATTCGTTTCTAAACTTGTCTGTAAAGTGGTTTATTCTTTATACCCACCATTTATTTGTTAACTTTTCCATACACGAGTTTTTATGATGAATAATCCTTTTGCGTTTAATTTTTTGTGGATGATCTTACTGATTTAAAATCCTGGGTTGTTACGGTTCACAACTGTTCCTACATCCTAATCACCTCGAACGTTTGTAAAAACTATCTTTATGTTTTTCCTGTTAGTGAAACCTTTTATCAATCCATTAAGGAATATTTGTATGGGAAAGGTGTAGGGTCGTTAAGGTGAGGATCCCTAAATGGCTCTCTTTTTTTATGAGACATATTTCTAGATATGTACTGACAAATATTGTCGGAACAGAATAAATGTTACCGGAGTTTGACCTTTGTTAGGTTTACAAGAAGTTGACCATTTACCTATTTGTTTGTCCATACAGGTTTGTTGTTTTATGAAGAGTCGTTATCTTTTTTTTTTGACTGGATAACTATACACGTTGTTGAACTTACTTAGAGTATTCGTGATAAGATTCATTTCTTTGGTCTATGTTTCTAATCAAAGATAACTATACTTAATGGTAAATATACTTAAAGACCCTTTTCGTTTTTATATCCTTGTCTTTAGTCTAGTCACTAACGGTGCCCGACCGTCATTCCTGTCCTTGACTGAGGTTTCTGAAGAACACACTCCTTGAAAACCCCGACTACCTCGATAAAATATAGAACTAATAACACCATCACAAATAAGTTGACGTATGTAAATAGTTCAGTAGTATAACGTATGAATTTTAACCCCTTAAAATGAGACATTCAATATGAATTGACTTCGACTGAGGAGGTTTCTTTCAGGAAGGTTACCGAGGGGTGAAGGGAACCTCATTGACTGACATTCGGTTGTCAGGGAGACACTAGACTGGGAGAGGAGGAGAAAGTAGACGAAGGTGAGAAGGAGAACGAGGAGACGAGGTCGATATTATCGGAGGACCGGTAATCGGAAGATGTTTGTGTGGTCCGGGTACGGGAAAGATTCCATAAGGTGATTAAGGGAGTTGGAGGAAATTCAGGCACCAATTTACAGTGATAGAGTCTCTCTGTTAGAGAGTTGATTACAACAAACTTACTCAAAGAGTATACAAATTTACTCAAAAACGTATACATTCATCCACTTCGACTTAGTTTTTTAGACTCAAAAGAGTCTAAAGAGATTGTAAGATGTCACGACTGTAAATCGTGAATCCTACGTTTTGAGGGGTGTCTACTATTATCCTGATATATTATATGTTCCCTTATAATGAGTCTGTATTTTTTCTTACTTTGTTACAGTGAGTGTCGTTGTACTTACCTGGATCTCTAAAGGATGATTCATTCTATCTCTTTCTGTTTATAGTATAGTGGATATATACCTTAGATTATTTTTACTTTGTTTACTTGAATAAATGTTTTGTTTTTGTCTGAGTGTCTAGAGTTTTAGTTTAATTATCAATGGTTTCCCCTTTGTACGTCCCTTCACTATTTGATCCTCTGACCCTAACTGTATGTGTATGGTGATATATATTTCACCCCCGAGGGGTCCATCGTGATCACCATTTCTTGGACGGACGGTCATGTCCTCTGAATTCTCTTCGCCTAAGTTAGGGACCCACCCCTTCTCGGAGACCTTTTCCCGTACCGTTGGGTGAGGTCATGAGAACGGACCTCTTAGGGTACCTGTCTCCTCGGACCACCCGATGTCAGGTATCCCAACGTCTCTCAGTCTGTGCTGACTTCTCTGAGTCATACCGTGTATATATTTTATGTATTGATTATTCCTAGATGACATATCATGTCCCTTGAGATGAGTTATAAGACATTATTGGATATACCCTTTTCTCAGACTCTTTATTATATATACACACATATATATATATATATATATTGACTAAGTGAAACAACATGTCATCTTTGCTTAAGTTGTAACATTTAGTTGATATGAGGTTATTTTTGAAAAATGTTTTTTTTACTTTCTTTTATCTTATTTTTCCATAATTTACCGTCCATTCGTCTTGTCTCAAGACCTCACAAGACTACCCCTTTCCAGTAAAGGTTAACAGTCTTGACTCTCCAAATTATCTCCTTTCACTCTCACAATCAGTGAGTCAACATAGGCTTAAAAACGATGGGGTACCTGACACCAGAGAAAGGTACCTTAAGAGGTCCGTTCCTATGACCTCGCCCATCGGTAAGGGAAGGGGTCAATTATCTCCTTCACTGGGGATTTCTAGCTCATCCTAAAGAAAGGAACTTTTGTTAATAGACCTGTTGGCCTTTATAACAAGATCGAAGACATACCTCATTGTAACACCGAGATAAATCAAACATGTCAAACTTGTATCGTAAGGTCTTACGAAACTCTTATAAGATCTTTTACTAAGTCCTAAAGAAGAGGTATAGGTACCACGGTAAAAGAATAAGTGATCGGACGACCGTAATAATCGTTAATTAACCGATTCCATGTACAAGGTAGTTACGGTATGGTCTGTAATCCTTTTAATTATTCTAGGGAGGGAACATTATATAGACAACTGTATAGAAAATATGATATAATATAAGACTAGAGGACCTCCCGTCGCAACTCAGAGGGAGTCAAAACCTAGGTGGTGTTACTTCGTCCGAGTTTCTTCCGTACAAGGAGTCTTAAAACTCGTAAGACGAATATAATTACACATGTAGTCCCTTCTTGTTAATCGTTCCAGTAATTAGTGCTGAGAAGTTAATTAACACTTTTGATTAACGGACAATTCCATTCCGTTCGGAATAGAGGAATTAGTCTCCCCAATATTAGACTCGTACAACCTCTTTAAACTCTACGACTACACTTTCTGTTTTACCTACTTCAAGTTTGTGTTTCGGTTTTAAGGTTCCAGAATAGTAAATAAGAACAAATAGGTATCAACCATCTTAGAAAATGGGTCTGTTCGAAATGTTCCCTTTATGTCTGTCCTAAATCCGACACCAAACCTAATGGAAGAAAGATTTGTCTGAAAATAAGAACGATACCTGACTTGCAGAGAGAGGGAGAGACAGAATGTGCGTGCGTGTGTGTGCGCGCGTGTGTGTGTGTGTGTGTGTGTGTGTGTGTGTGTGTGTACAACTTCGGGATTGGAGGTTACGTATACTTAAACCTCTGCCCCGGACATTCCTTCATAAATTCCAATATTCTCCGGTATTCTCATCCTTGGACCCTGAAAGGACCACCAGGTCACCGATTCTTAGGTGTGAGGGTTACGTCCCCCGGACCCAAGCTAGGGATCAGTCCCTCGACCTAGCGTGTACGATTTTGATTTTCAAACGTACGATGTCGATTTTCGAAGACCACTTCGGACTAGACTATCCTAACGACGACGACGATTTAGTGAAGTCAGTACAGGCTGAGACACGCTGGGGTATCTGCCGTCGGGTGGTCCAGGGGGCAGGAACCCTAAGAGGTCCGTTCTTGTGATCTCACTCAACGGTAAAGGAAGAGGTCACGTACTGTCACTTTTCACTTTCACTTCACCGAGTCAGTAAAGACTGAGAATCGCTGGGGTACCTGACGTCGGATGGTCCGAGGAGGTAGGTACCCTAAAAGGTTCGTTCTCATGACCTCACCCCACGGTAACGGAAGAGGTAGACTATCCTAATCACCGGAGTATTCTTCTTTCTGGTCTCTCAAACGAGAAAGTCGGGGGCGGGGGTACGTGTACGGGATTTCTTTCCGGTTCACTCGAGTGACATTCTTCTGTCGACAGATGTCCGGTGCTTCTCTCCAGAGTGGTCTTTGACTTAACCGACCGTGACACGAGTACCTGAAGATTACAGGTCTGGTACTTTTTTATTTACAGATACCGAATTCAGTGGGACGGACACCATAAACAGTATCGTCGCGTTCGTCTGGTCCCGTTAAGAGAGTCGTGATATCATGAGTGAGTGAGTGAGTGAAGTCAGCGAGTCAGCACAGGCTGAGAAACTCTGGGGTACTTAGCGTCGTGCGGTCCGGAGGGACAGGTAGTGGTAGAGGGCCTCAAGTGAGTCTGAGCACAGGTAGCTCAGGCACTACGGTAGGTCGGTAGGGTAGGAGACAGCAGGAGAAGAGGAGGACGGGGGTTAGGGAGGGTCGTAGTCTCAGAAAAGGTTGCTCAGTTGAGAAGCGTACTCCTCCGGTTTCATGACCTCGAAGTCGAAGTCGTAGTAAGGAAGGTTTCTTTAGGATCCCAACTAGAGGAAGTCTTATCTGACCAACCTAGAGGAACGTCAGGTTCCCTGAGAGTTCTCAGAAGAGGTTGTGGTGTCAAGTTTTCGTAGTTAAGAAGCCGCGAGTAGGAAGAAGTGTCAGGTTGAGAGTGTAGGTATGTACTGGTGTTCTTTTTAGTATCGGAACTGATCTGCCTGGAATCAGCCGTTTCATTACAGGGACGAAAACTTATACGATAGATCCAACCAGTATTGAAAAGAAGGTTCCTCATTCGCAGAAAATTAAAGTACCGCCGTCAGTGGTAGTCGTTACTAAAACCTCGGGGGTTTTTATTTCAGACTGTGACAAAAGTGACAAAGGGGCAGATAAAGGGTACTTCACTACCCTGGTCTACGGTACTAGAAGCAAAAGACTTACAACTCAAAATCATGTGAACCAGTGTTTATTAGATTAGGATTTAAGAGACGAGGTACCTAAATCTTAGAGGAAACAGGGTTGCAAAGAGTCTTTTAGAGAGTAAGGGTTTGACTGGACGAGAGAGGTGTGAAAGAGGGACGATGTGAAGTTGATCGTGTACTTAAACTTTAAGTACTTTAAGTACTTACTTGACACGAGTTCAGTTCAGGTACTCGTGTCACGGTCGGTTAAGTCAAAGACCACTCTGGAGAGAAGGACCGGACATCTGTCGACAGAATGTCACTCGAGTGAACCGGAAAGAAATCCCATACACGTATCCCTGTTCCCCTCTTTCTCGTTGGATAGACCAGAAAGAAGAATCTTCCGGTGATTAGGATAACCTAGTCCAAAGGTGAGAAAAGTAAACGGTATCGGTTGAAATTGAATCCAAACTTTTAACATAAAAGATCGTTAAAAACATACTATCTTTTAAAAGTTTATTAGACACTTCTCGAATCCGTAATGGAAACTTGTACACAAAGAAAAAACTCTAAATAAATAAAATAAACATAATAAGACCGACGGGACTCAGACGTGACGACGGGAACCCGAAAGAGACCAACTCCGTTCACCCTCGGTGAGAAACAACGTCACGAGTCCGAAGAGTGCCGTCACCGAAGAGAACAACACCTCGTGTCCGAGGTTCTTGTATGGGAAGTCCTCAACACCACGGACCCGAGTTATCAACACCACGGACCCGAATCGACGAGACACCGTACAACTAGAAGGACCTGGTCCCTAGTTTGGGTACAGAGGACGTGACCGTCCGTCTAAGAATTGGTGATCGGGTGGTTGCTTCAGAGACATGTACACAAAGATTCCTCTCACCCTAGGTTGTTTTTCGTAAGTTTTTGAGTGTAAAGATTTGTAATGAATTATAAGAATCAGAAACCTCTATAAATCCCATAACAATATCTTCTGAAAAAACCGTGACATTTCTTACTTAGCTTTAAGAAGTCAAGTAATATGACTTGTAGTGTACTAATTAAAAGTAGAGATGTAAGTAAGTTTCGTCGAGTCTTTCAATATCCCGATTACAGTGGGTAGAGGAGTTGAGGTCCTACGGGGTCCGTAAAACCAAGACCTACAAACGGAACATAGTGTTCCGATCACGGAAAATCTCGGAGACGACGACGACGACGATTCAGCGAAGTGAGTACAGGCTGAGACACGTTGGGGTATCTGTCGTCGGGTGGTCCGAGGCGACAGGGACCCTAAGAGATCCGTTCTTGTGACCTCACCCAACGGTAAAGGAAGAGGTTACGTACTTTCGCTTTTCACTTTCACTTCAGCGACTCAGCACAGGGCCACGAGACTTAGTCCTCGACCCGTACGTGAGAAGTCAGATAGGACTTCCGACCTGAAAGTCAATGATTCTGTCACACTAAACGTGACACAAGGAGAGAATGCAACCTTAGGTTCCGTTATGTCATACCCCCTTTCTATTTTCAAAATCTCAATCTATCTTAATCTCAAAGTTAAAACACCGAATGAAAAGAAACCAGTCGAAAGAGCTTTTTACCTTTATGACTACGAATGTAGACGACACGAGAATTGTTACTGTTACGATTCTGCACACAGACGTGTAAGACCTCGATAACGTAGTCAGTCTCAAACAGTCTTCTCACTTAGGAATATTCTCCACCTCCTATGTCGTAATTACTACGTAACATCCTCGTGTACCCGTTCAGATACGTTCCACACCGGAGATACAGACCAGACTCAAACTATGGAAGTTAACGAACCGTTGACCCTTTTTTCTGAACTGTTATTTCATGTCTTGTTCCGTTCTTGAGTCCTTCTATGTGACCTTAGACGTAGAGAGAGAAGTCCGGAAACAGGAGTTACTGTAACTACTGGACATCCTCTTTGGAGAATGCAAAACGGTGTCTGTTTTATATACAAAACGTGTGTAATGGGACAGATTCTGGATCTTTTCGACTCTTCTTTAGACTACCCTCGAAATCCTCGATACCCCTGAAGGGACTACCGAGTCACTATTTCTTAGACGGACGTTACGTTCTCTCGGTCCAAACTGGGGACACAGCCGTTCTAGGGGACCTCCTCTCGTACCGTTGGGTGAGGTCATAAGAACGGACTTCTTAGCGTGCCTGTCTCCTCGGACCGACCGACGTCAGGTCTCCCAACGTGTCTCGACCTGTACTGACTTCACTGACTCGTCGTCGCCGTCGTCGTACCCTCGATGCCCGGTCCGTGTTGAATGTGGGTGCGCGACTCGACTGATAACGGTTGGATAGCACGATGACGACACGGGCTGTAGGACGTGGTTTAACGTTTCGGATTTCCAATTCAGAGGACCCTCTTAATGGAGGTCAAATCGTTTTGACTGTATCATGGTACAGTGAAGTCATTCCTAGGGGTATTAAAAAAGTCAAGTCAAGTCAGCGAGTCAGCACAGGCTGAGAAACTCTGGGGTACTTAGCGTCGTGCGGTCCGGAGGGACAAGTAGTGGTGGAGGGCCTCAAGTGAGTCTGAGTGCAGGAAACTCAGTCACTACGGTAGNCAGTGAAGTCATTCCTAGGGGTATTAAAAAAGTCAAGTCAAGTCAGCGAGTCAGCACAGGCTGAGAAACTCTGGGGTACTTAGCGTCGTGCGGTCCGGAGGGACAAGTAGTGGTGGAGGGCCTCAAGTGAGTCTGAGTGCAGGAAGCTCAGTCACTACGGTAGGTCGGTAGAGTAGGAGACAGCAGGGGAAGAGGAGGACGGGGGTTAGGGAGGGTCGTAGTCTCAGAAAAGGTTACTCAGTTGAGAAGAGTACTTCACCGGTTTCATGACCTCAAAGTCGAAATCGTAGTAAGGAAGGTTTCTTTAGGGTCCCAATACCTAAATAATATTTTTCGTGATGGCAATCTAGACACATATGAAACCCTTCTCTCTTTCTGTTTTATTCTTTGTATTTATAGAAACCGAGATGATCAAACATTTATCATATAACGAATAAGATACGTCGTAGAACCAGTGAAAGGACTACAAGGACTCTATAAACCATCTTCTAATTTTTTAGAACTTGAAGGTCCTTGACAATAAGGAAAACCTGTTTACTCGATTCCTAGAAAGTCTTTTCAAGGACTTGGTTTGGATAAGGATAAACCTTTATCGTACTGAAGCTGGTATATTTGATTTAAAGTACGTCACTTTTGACATCTGATGCGTCGCTTAACAGTTCTCACGCAATATGAATAAGTTGTTTACAATCGACTCTCTGTCCCTTTTTCCTGTTTCATAGAGACGAAGGAAGGTTGATAATTGTGTACTGGTAGAAGTTTAAGATTTAAACAGTTAATTATATTTAATATAAATAGACCCGTGAAGTGACCATCGAGTCGACCACTTCTTAGGTGGACGTTACGTCCTCTGGGACCAAGTTAAGGATCCGACCCTTCTACGGGACCTCTTCCCTATCCGATGGGTGAGGTCATAAGAACCTGGAGGGACCATCGAGTCGACCATTTCTTATGAGGACGTGACGGCCTATGGACCCCAACTAGGGATCCAACCCTTCTAGGGGACCTCTTCCTTTACCTTCGAGTGAGGTCATAAAAACGGACCTCTTAAGGTACCTGTCTCCACGGGCCGTCCGATCTCAGGTACCCCAACGTTTCTCAACCTGTGTTGACTCGCTAACAGTGATATAAATAGACCCCAAAATAAGAACCACTTTGTTTACGAGTCACATTTTATACGTTATGTATTTAACAAGGAAGTATACTTTTAGTCAATACCTTCTATAACAACCTTTAGGTTGTCTGACTAAGGGCATCTTTCTACCCGTATTTCAGTTGTACACTTTCAGTGAGTAAACACAGACTGAGGAACGTTGGGATACCTCTGATATGTCAGGTACCTTAAAAGATCCGACCTTATGATCTCACCCATCGGAAAGGCAAGAGGTCCCCTAGAAAGGTTGGGTCCCTAGTTTGAGTCCACAGGGTGTAACGACCACCTAAGGAATGGTCGACTCAGTGGTCCCTTCGGGTTTCTGTTGTATTAATTTTAGATAAATGTTTAGTGATCATATGTTAGAGATTACCGGAGAGTTATACGAAATATTACAGTGAAAGTTTTGAATTTTTATGTAGATATAAACAAATTAATAAACTTCCTCATTACGTAAATTTTTAACCATTTTAATATTTCTTTACGGTACAGGAGGGGATCGTGGAGTCCAAGAAGAACGAAGGGGGTTTATCTATTGATAACAATGACCGAGGAACACGTAGGAAAGTCAGTGAAAGTACGTGTATGTTCGTTTATGTTTGTTTGTATGGACGAAGTAGGGGTCCGAAACAATGTGTTTGCCCTCTTCTCAGATGTGTATGAAAGGTAGAAAGAAAAAAAACAACAACAAATTATGTAGAGTCTCAAGAAAGGTTTAGTCGTGTATTTCTTAAAGGGGAAGGAAAGTAAATCAACGAATGATAAGGTAACATGCATGTATATCAGTAAATGTGAAATTTAAAAATAGAAGATAAAGGATAAGAGAACCTCGATCTAAAACCGAAGAGGGAGACATGGGAGACCTTTATCGACGGTAAGTCGTTGACCGTAAAGAAGTTTCCCTTCGTTGTGTTTACTACGGCTGAAGCCCTAGACCCGTCAAGACCATAAAAGAGATGACGTACCTCGGTTTTCTGTGTACACGAGAGCAGTCGTTCGACGGAGCAAAGGGGAGTCGGTTTAGACCTACAGTCCCTTATACTGGCTGTCTGGTACGAAGTATGTGTGTCAGACTCGAAATTCGAACACACTGTACCACGGGTCGACGTTTGTCCACTCGGTTGCGGGGTTGGGCTCGTGTGAGAGAGGTAAACGGACCTCGACCTGGACGGGACTCCTCAAGGAGAGGTATCGTTTGGAGGGAGGTACAGGAGTTACGTTAGGACTTAGGTATACGAACCAAATCAAGAAGGATTAATGTAGGTAACTACAACTTTTTGGTGAGTCTGGTTCTTGCTCTGGTTTCCCTGATACCCGTGAACATCGACGGTTTGTCCGTCCAAAAATATGGGACCGGTGACCCCTCTACGTATTTCCGGTCTACCATACAACTTCGTATACAAGGGATTCTCCTGTCGCACTTGTGCGAGACGTACACCTTTCGGACCCCGTCTTTTACGGTGGGTCCTTCGGCACTCTTTTATGTTTCCCTAGTTTCGCACTCAGGACCTCAGTAAGGTCCCCGCACCCGCCGGGGTCCACCGGGGGAGGACCAGTGGAGACACCGGACTCACACGGAAGGACCCGTTCCCAGGGAGGACGTCTCGATCGGGAGAACGATGGACCCATGTGGGAGAAGACCTTCCGTTCGTGTGTGGATGGGAGACGCAACCCGTTCAGTAAAGACTCCTTAGGTACCCAGTCTTTCCTGACTGTGAAGGGAAAGTCGAAAATGTATTTAGTCATTTTCGTAGACTCACTAATTCTTAAGTAAAGTCCGGAAGACTTACCCAATAGATCTGTCGTTAAACCGAAGATTTAACTCTACTTACACACGCACATACATAAAACGTCAAAGTATACGGGTATACTAATGTCACAATACTATTGAATATAAAAACATAAGTTGGTCGAAACCTTCGCCTCTTCCGTTACCGTTGGGTAAGGTCATGAGAACTCTTAGTGTACCCACCTCCTCGGACCATCCGACGTCAAGTACCCCAACGCTTCTCAGTCTGTGCTGACTCGTTGAAGTGCAAGTGAAAAGTGAAAGTACGTAACCTCTTCCTTTACTGTTGGGTGAGGTCACAAGAACGGACCTCTTAGGGTCCCTGTCCCTCGGACCACCCGACGACAGATACCCCAGCGTGCCTCAATCTGTGTTGACTTCGCTGAATTGTCGTCTTCGAAACCTTCTGAATATATAAGCAACACGTGTGAACCGTTATTTTAGTGGAACGAGTCTCCCGGTTCTACAATGGAATGACATGATTAATATTATTATCAGTCGTGAATGATTAATGGAACAATTTATGAAATGTACTCAGCAGAGTAAATTAGTGGTAGTTGTTGGGACACTGTATCCAGGATGATTATAAGTTCAAAATGTCTACTCCTTTGACTCTCTATTCGATTCACTGAACAGGTTCCAGTGTGTCGTGTATGTTTCCCCTTGACCCGACAGACTGAGGTCTCAGTGACGTCAGTAGTGTTTTTTTTAGTCAGACGTCGGAGTAAAAACAGTATCTAAAAGATTGGTCAACCCCCGAAGGATTTGAACGACCCTCCTAGTCTCCCTTCTTTTTAAAGGGAAACCCAAATCGATAGATCACTTCAACGAGTCAGCACAGGTTGAGAAACGTTGGGTACCGGCCATCGGATGGTCGAAGGAGGTAGGTACCCTAAAAGATCCGTTCTCATGACCTCACCCAACGACAAAGGAAGAGGTCCCCTAAAAGGGCTGGGTCCCTAACTTGGGTCCTGAGGGCGTAACGTCCGTCTGCGAGATGACAGACTCAGTGGTCCCTTCGGGAGGAATGTGTTAAGAGACAGAAATTTAATGTAAGGTGGGTAGGTGCAGTCGGTAGGAGAGAAAGAAGATGGAAAATCTAGATTTTACCTTTTCTCCTCAATTCTCAAAGTCTTATTGAAGGTAAAGTTTTCATATAGACATACGTCAATCCCCAGAAGTCAGAGAGATCCTTCAGAAGAGTCGAGGTGACCCTTTTCAGGACTAAGGGAGGAGACTTGAACCGAGGGGTGGATCTGTTCGTGTAAAGTGACGTATTGTCCCCAGACAGACATTGAGAGAAAAGGAACACTCGATAACCTCTCGTTCTTGACACGTTGTAAGTAGAAACATAGGGACTGTAGACCGTGTATCGACTCCGAGTCATTTTGTGACTTTCAATAACTAGGAGGGTCCGAGTCCCATCACTACTTTATTTAGACGATCGTGAGAGGGACACCGACGTATACGTTTGCTTCAAGGGATTCTCCGACTCTCTCGGGACGGTTTATGAGGATTTAGGGAGAAATATCCTAAACAAACAAGACCAACCTTCCGTCCTAAGGACACCCCGAACCTTGTCGGACCAGGTATAGTCCTGAGGAATTGCCCGAGTCTTGTTACCTTAAACCAAGGGGTTTATTGAGGCTACCATCTAATATTTTAGACTCTGGTAATGTCGAAAGTGAAACGAACAGAAAGAAGATAGTATCGATATTTCACTTCCAGCTCTCTCTCTCCCCTAAGATAGTGATTTACATTACTATATTATCATTCCCGATCCAAGACAACTATTTTTATAGGATATAAAAAATAGAAAAAGTAGTTTTATTTCCAACTAACATAGGATATCTATCCAACGAAGACATGTTTGAAGTCAACTTTAAGTCACGTCAAGTCAACGAGTCAGTACAGACTGAGAAACGCTGGGGTACCTGTCGTCGTGCGGTCCGAAGGGACAGGTAGTGGTTGAGGGCTTCTAATTTAATCCTGGGCCACTTTTGAAATGTCCCTGAAGACCTTGTTTGGACTTCAGTTTTAAAGTCCTAATAGACTAACAAAAGGCCTCACTCATAGAAAAGAAACCCTAGTAAATATTTGATAGTAAGAATTAGTAGAACAGTCTTTACTCTTACTAAAGTTGTAACAAATGTATACAGTAGTCCCTTCAGAACGTCCTCGAATAGATAAGTATCTTAACGATTCTCTCTTGGTAGAATCCCACCTGTCTTAGAATTCGACAATAGGGAAAGGGTAATAACTACGAGTTGAACTTTTTGAAGGTGTGAGTACAAAATTCTGGGTTGACTTTACGGTGGAGGGGACTTCTCGGGAGGAACTAAGGTGGTCTGTCTAGACCTCTACTGGAGAGGAAACACAGAGGTCTTGTCAGACGTACAAGTGAATACTCTCGTGAATCATGTAATGTGACACTATACAAACAGAGGGGTTCACCTGATACTTGAGAGATCTATAAAAATAACAAAGAGTAACAAACTCAATTTTTCATAACGGACGAGTACTATTTTCTTCTTTTTCTTTTCGTGGTCCTTCTCGTTCTTATTTTTTATATCTTATTATTATTCATCAAAAAAGAGGGTTGCATCTAGGGATTATGTAGGGTCTTCGTTTGAGAGTGCTGTGGAAATACGGAGAAAGGTTAAAACAGATACATTCATGTTTGTATATATACGTTTACAAGGAAAAGAAAAAATTTTTCGTGTTTATGTCGTAAAGAGTCCGAGGTATTATCAGACCGTGGTCCATCTTACGATCCTTCTGTTCTCTACGAGTTATAAGTAACTGATTCAACCCCTAATAGTTCCAAAGACCAAAATTCTGTTAGGAAACCGACAAACTAAGAAAGGGAAGGAGGGAGAAGGTGTGGGGGAGGGGTGATAGCGTATAATTCCTCCATTTTGAGTTTCGTCAGTTAAAATGATGGATCCTCGTCTTCGAGTCATCTTTCCGTTCTCTTCTAATTATAAGTATCGATTTTACGTGTACCCAAAGTTAAAGGAGATGTCGAAGTAGGTGATTACGGGGGTGTATTATCTCTTGATTAACATAGAAACTTTTGATCTGAGTATTATATCTAATAAATGACATGTGAGACAGTATATTTCTAGTGTTTCGTTTCTCACGGGGACCGAATCATCGTGTATAATCATTCCTGTAAGAATTATACTGAAGATAATAAATATGAACTTCCTGACGCCACGATACGACTAACTAAGACGGTAAAGTTAAAAAACGAAACAAAACGGAAAAAAAGGAGATGGATTCATAGGGGTCTTCTTAGTATTGAAAAGTGTCTCCGTAGATTAAAGAATTGGAGCTTCGTCTTCTCGTTGTAAAAAGTTTAAAAGGAGGTTCCCATCCCCCACCCAAGGACTTACATATATGAATCTACTTAATTTGAGTCTGGAAGAGACCGACCTGCACACTCGAGGGGTCTGTTTCTACTTCCAATTGCATCAAATTTCTACTTTATATCTGGTAGGACTTGTTTTGGTGACACAACGTCAAATTAATTTTCTTAAGTAATTTCACCACGGGGTAGGTCCCATTAATCATACGCATTAAATACGCAACGGATTATGTGTTCCCGTCATCGGACTTATTATTTGAGTTCAATTGGAATTCACCCTCTCTAACTTACCAGTCTACAAATAAATCGAGTCCAAACGAGTGCTCAATTCCAATTTCTCCACTTTAAGTCAATGTCAATTAATTAATTAAAAAGTCTAAAAGAAGTACTTTTAGGACGGATAGGTTGACCCATTTTCAAAACAGTTTCCGTCTGTCGTGATAAAAATGAGTAGTCGATAAAAGACTGTACAGGAGATCCTTCAATTGGTAAACTTTCTTGTTTAAATTCCGTTGACGTTTTTCTCTCTGTTATTCTATTTTTTTTTTCACACTCGGTCAGAAATGTTTTCTATTTTAGTCCGGTATAAATTTCTCCTTCAGTGATTGTAATAGTTTTATAACCCGGACTAATTCTGTTCGTACAGGTCAAGAAAAAGGTTATTACCCGGTGTACAAATCCTTAAGTATATACATAAAGTCGAGACACTTAAAGATAACTGTCCTCACCACTCTCAGGTCCGGACCATACATGCAAGACGACGACGACGATTCAGCGAAGTCAGTACAGGCTGAGACACGTTGGGGTATCTGCCGTCGGGTAGTCCGAGGTGACAGGGACCCTAAGAGGTCCGTTCTTATGACCCCACCCAACGGTAAAGGAAGAGGTTACGTACTTTCACTTTTCACTTTCACTTCAGTCTGAGAATCGCTGGGGTGCCTGACGTCGGATGGTCCGAGGAGGCAGGTACCCTAAAAGGTCCGTTCTCATGACCTCACCCCATTGTACAGTGTTTATACTTGGTCACAAATCCGTTCAAGACGAATAAGGAAAACAATCTTTATGAAGTAGTATAGGGTTAAGACACTACATTAAAAACACCTTAATTTGAACTTCTCAAGTTTTAATACGTTAATTAACATAAGTCGAAGTTAATGTTACTGAATAATTAGTTCAGGAAACCGTTCTGTGGACCGTGGGGTGGTCACCAACACTACCATTCACTGATCCGAACTCCTTAGGTAACCAAGTATACTCGTTCGATTAATCCACTTAACAATAACTAACTAACGAAATAAACCACCGACGTACATCCGCCCTTGACACTCCAAATCCTCGACCCTATTCAGTCCTTTCTAGATTTAATTAAACAAAAAACCTGACCTTTCTGGTTCCTGACATTATTTTAGTTGTTTTAGTTAGTTAGTAGACCATAAATGACTCGTGGTTAATACACGTTCCGTGACCCGGTCAAAGACCGAAGGTATAACTTAGTCTCGTATTCTGTTTCCACAGGAGGGGTGTTGAGGGTCGGGACTGGAGGGTCCTGATTACCAGATCAACCTACAATTCTATCTTCGTATTCACTTATATTCGTCGGTGTTAGTCGGTGTGTGTTATCAACCAAAATCTTTAATGTACTCCTGGTTATCACCCGAAGGAAATAAACTCTCGTAAAGAGGGAAACGTCCTGACGGAAAGGAGGTAAGGTATGACAGGGACTCCCGACGGTTGGTGTAGACGGATGGACGGGTGTGTCCCCCGTGTACCGGGTTTGATCCAGGTAGTCTAGAAGAGGGTATATTTAAGTGTAAGACCTACCTCTCCTTTTTGTGTTCCTTCTTTTGCTCCACCGTGTCTCGGTAGGTTACTGGACCGGGTCCCTGACGGTGCCAAGGAAGGGTCTTTCCCTAAATAGTCACGAAGGTAAAACACTGAAATGGTCCCAGTACCGTTTTAAGATGAACGAGAAACAGTCGGTCTGAATCAAAGACTCCGTACTTTCGTTTCTGTTCTTTATAGGGACACCAAGTCTCTACCTTCTCAAATAAAGACCAACCTCGTAATCACTCCTTGTCATATCTCTCTGTCACTTCACGTGTCCTAAGACGAGACCAAACGGTTTGATTCTTGACGTATATATTATATTGTATACATATGACGTTCTATGTGTTGTTTATAGGGGTAGATTGTCTGTCCCTTTGACTCCGAGTCCCTCCGACATATTGAATGGACTTCAGTGTAGCGATCGTTCTCCGATTCAACTCTGAATTTGGATCCTGAAGGACTGAGGTTTTTGATAAGGAAGAACGTGTGGTTCGTCAAGAGGTCCCACACCGAAATCCGTTTAGTGAAATCGAAGATACATGAAACCCAAGGAATCATCATTTCGAACCTACTATTGTCGACGGGACACGGGGGACGGCCCGACAACACTCCTAGTTTCACCTCTTACGGACACTTTCGTGAAACTTCGGACAGTGTGATAGGTTTATGAACATTTCCGAAGGATAACAAGTCTCCTTGGGGTTGATCCTACCCGGACTATGACTCTCCACTGTTCCTTCTCCGACCATATCCCACACTACCTTGTCCCGTGACCCCCCTCTTGACCCCTTCAAAACCCTCTGTTTCTCAGGGTCCCCTCGAGTCCCAGTCGTCCACGTCTCGTCGTCTCCTACTAGACGGTTAGGTCCTGAGAATTCCGACCCCGGACCCCTCGAGTTTCGAACTTTACCTACCAAACTTCTAGTTAATTTCCTTCACTATTAAACTCTATCACTCATTTCCTTTTTAGAATAGAAGTTCTCTAGCTCGGTAAAAGTGTACGTAGTCGAGTAGTTTAGAAGTGGTGTTGGGGTCCTCCAGACACAGTAGGGACAAAGTGTCGACTCTAGGACTTCGGGTCGTCTAAATTCTTTGGACGGATTGCAGTCTCATCTTTCCTGTCTTTGTCTAAAAATTTAGGATCGTAATGACTCGAACTGCGTATTAGAACTCGAAGGAGACTAAGAGGGTGGGTGGAGGAGGGAAGAAAGAGAGGAATGGGTGTTGAGTAATCGACCTTTCTTTTACGTCTCCAGGATCAAAGTGACTCACTTATATGACATACTGGACGCTAAGTAGTGAATTGAAGAGACTTAAAATCTAAGGGAATAAACGTGTTACTGGACCAACTTGAGATTTTAAGAGATCTTTACAATAGAAGGGGTTCCGACACAAATTCTTTTTGAGACAGTAAACGTGTTTAGAGATGGGAACTACTGGGTTGGGGGTCACGAGAAACCAACGGAGGATTTTGTGTCCACCATATCAAAACCCCCCGACTGACTTAGTGAGTTTCCTTTGACGTAAAGAATTGCGAAAACGTTAATAGTACGTTACGTGACATTCCAGTACCAAACGAGTAGTTTAGTCACGGAATCATGTCCCACTAGGTTGACCCGAAGGGAACTTCTTTGTCTTTCCAGGGGAACAGTCATACTACAAGAAGTAGATCCTCTTATGGCAGGAAGTTTAAAACGGTACACGGGGAAACGGGTCCACGGATGAAAATGACTCTCTGGTCTACTATCATCGGGGTTCTTATTGTTACCTGTTTATCTTTACTTGTATTGATAGGTCTTAACCTCCACTAATGACGTGTACGTTGTTGGTCTCGAAGAATTATTCACTGACAACATACCAGTAGGAACTGTTTTAGTGACGTCTCTATGGAATAGGGGTAAGATTTTAATGTCTTTCGTGTTCGTGAAACTCTCGAAGTACAATCCGTTCAGGTGTCTCACATTAAAAACTCTTCTATCAGAGCTGAAGTGACTTTCACAACCAAAGACAAAACATTAAAAGACAAGGAAAGTGTATTCGAACAATTGACGTACGTTCATCCTTGTGACAAAAAAGAAGTGATTTTATCACGGACCGGGTATCCTCTGTTATCTATAAGAACTTATTTAAGTGAGTATTTTAAACAATTTTGTTAATCTCCGAAGGTTTAAAATGTACCTCCACCCCTCTATTCTTTTCGTAGGACAAAAAGGACGAGTCACCAAATCTGGTCACCGGTGTTGTCGTACGTGTGCAATACCCGAGACCCAAATCTGATTATCAACTAACTGGTCAAGAAAGAGATGGATAGGCTGAGACTCGTTTACCGACTTAGAGCTACTCGAACAGAGTACATTTTACATCTGTTATGTACCCTGACAAAACTCTAGTACAGAAACTTTCATGGATTGTTTTACGGACCGGGGAATTAAGATCCGCGAATGAGGGAACGACAGGGATCAACATGACAGGTTCTTCCGTCGGGGATCTGTGGACACCGATGAGTCGTGAACTTTACGTCGACGAGACTACTACTTTAGTTTTAAATTAACTCAAATTAAAAGTAATTGGATCTAAATTTAAATTTTTGACTTCGTCACATTTTAAAAAAGTGTCAACATCGTATTACCATCCTTATGTCAAGTGAAATAACGTAACGTCTTCTATGTCAAACAACACATGGTCCGTGGTCGTAGTAAAGAAAAACAAAAAAATTTTGACAAAAATTCAAAAATAAAACATAACCTCATATTGACTCATTGTTACAACACTATCAGACTTCAGTCCCTCAGACTAAGGAGGTCGAGACAAAAAGAAAGAGTTCTAACGAAAACAATAAACCCCAAAAAACACACAGAGGTATGTTTAAACTTCTAAAAAACATCAAGACACTTTTTATGACAACCATTAAACTATCCCTAACCTACTTAGGCATCTGACGGAACCCTTCATATCAGTAAAACTGTTATAGTTAAGAAGGTCGGGTGTTTGTACCATATAGAAAGGTATACAAACATAGTAGACGTTAAAGAAAGTAGTCGTAGAATCTCAAAAGTCCCATATACAGAAACAGAGGTATCTATCCAAATAAGGATCTAAAAATAAGAAAAACTACATTACCATTTACCTTAACAAAGAACTTAAATAGAAGGACTAGAAAGTAACATTCAGACATCTTTACGTTGTCTTAAGGTACACAATTAAAACGTTGGACGTTGAAATGGTCTAAGTGACTGCTCGAGAGCATCAAAATGGTCCTAGTAAAGATTTCGATGTGTATTTGTGACAGTGCCTTAGTGGGTTACCTGTACGACTAAGTAAGTTCGCTAGAAAAAAAAAAAAACCAAATACGTGATCACATAGTAATATTACACAAATAAACTTATATTTTACGTTTGTGAAGTTTAATATCACTTTTGATATATTTAGTATTAACCATTAAGTTAACTTTAGGAATGAAATAGATATTAATTTAGTAAAGATGAACTTTTTTCATTGATACTTGTTTAAAATTTTAACTTTTACCTTGAAGGTAACGTTTTATTTACTCAGTGTCATGTTTTACATCACACCCCTTATATCAGTTATTGATGTATACAAAGATACCATTGTATAACATTGTCTGGGAACTAGTCAAACTTTACATCTCTTTATGACTTAGTGATGTAACATATTGTCTTTGATTGTATTACAACATTCAGTTAATATGAAGTTTTTGTTTGAGTATCTTTTTCTCTAGTCTAAACACCAATGGTCTGTATCCCCATCCCCGACCCCCTTCTCTCTTAACCTACTTCCGTAAGTTTTCCATATCTGAAGGTCAACATTTTTTCATGATCCCTACTTTATATGTTGTACTATTTATATTAATTGTGACGATATCAATATATACTTTCAACGATTTTCTTATTTAGGATTCTCAAAAACAGTGTTCTTTCTAAGAAAAAACGATAAAGAAATTATAGATGTACTCTATTACTTACGAGTGATTTGAATGACACTATTAGTCAAGTACTATATATGTATTTAGTTTGGTAATGGACATGTGAAATTGAATATGTCACAACATGGATTTGATATAGAGTTATTTTGACCTTCTTTTTCTTTTACCTTTTACTTCCGTATGAGGACTACGTTTTCACTCACCTCCACGTCTTCAGTCATGACACGGATCTTGTGATTCTTGTCTTCTCTGAAGACACCCTTCCTTTAGACTTTTTCTCCCCTATGTCCATATGCATATCGACTAAATAAAACAATATGTCGTCTTTGATTGGTGTTGTGACATTTAGTTGATACTATGTCATTATTAATTAAACTTTTTCTTATCTCTGACCTTCGAGGTTAAAAATGTATACCGTCGACGTTAACCTACGATATCCCGTTTTAAATTTTTAAACAAACAATTTTTGTAAATTTTTACTTTATTTCACCTGTTACGATTCCCGGAAAATTTCGTTTGTGTGCTTTTTACACCACGAAGGAGAGTTTTCGATTTTTTATTAACTTATTTATTCGATATACTTTAGTTACTTTACAGATTGGTTTTTTAAAGAGTTTATTAAAATTTGTTCTCGACTCGAACATTGAAAACGGTTGAGTTTTTACCGAACTTAAGAAAGTGTCTTTTTCTTTTAGTACAAATCTACCTCGTTACCATTTTCCTTAATAAAGTCAATACCATCAAAATCTTTTAACCCTTCGTTTCTGGTTTCCTATAAAATGTGTTTCATTTTTCGAAGATGATTCAGTGATTTGTTCAGGATATCTTACATTCTGGAAGATTGTTACAGTTTCTAGTTAACTAAGTTTTTAACTTTTTAACGTACACGAAATAAAAGTTCGAAATCTATTCTCTATGATGGATCAATTATCAAACCTATATGAAAACAGAGTTGTTTCAAAGTTTAATTTTATAGATAAGTGCTGGATTTTTTTTTTTAATTTGAGTTGCACCTCCATCAAAACCTATAAATGTTTACAGTTTCTTCTCAAAGTCTGTCTATACTTTTTTTTAAATCGAAATAGTTCTGTCTACCCCTTACCCCCTCCCTTCCTGATCCTCAAACCCTAATCATCTTCGTTTGATAATATATATCCTACCTATTCGTTATTCCAGAATAACATATCGTGTCCCTTGATGTAAGTTATCGGACACTATTTGGTATTACCTTTTCTTATACTTCTTCATATATATATATATATATACATATTAACTCAGTGAAACGACATATCATCTTTAATTTGTGTAATAATTGGTTGATATGAAGTCATTTTAAAAAATTTTAATGTAATATTTGCACATCATTAGTTTTGACATAACTTGACCGTATTTTTTTCTATGTTTCTGGTCACCTTATCTTATCTCTTGATCTTAGTTGGATTCAGTTTTTTTGTATTGCTTTTCCGTTTACTATCTGTTCAATAATCTAGTTTTAAAGTCTAAATATTGTTAAATTTTGTCCCTGGTTAAAAAGGGAAATGTTACTTTTCTGTTACTTTATCTGTTACTTAATTTATCAACACAGGAAATGGTTATAAGTAACGAACTCAACACCTACTTAAAAATGTTTCGATATATCATGACCATTGTCAAAGAAAACTTTACTTTCCTTACGAAGGGTGTCACTCCTTAATTTAGTAAACGTATGTTTACTAGATTTGAATTCAAGATACCTTTCTTTTTTCTTAGACATAACTTTAAAAGGTATTTCGTTTAATCATCATAAAATACGTATAATTTTTGTACTTAGCTCTATAAACAAAATTAACGTTAGTTGTCACAATCCATTTAACCGACGTTTTTGATTCTTTTTGTACTAGTGGTGAAACGATTATAACCATGTAAATCTCGACGAAAAGTTAAATAAGTTATGAAGAAACTTAAGTTACAATTATTATGAATCAACTATAATGTCAATCACTTAAATGAATTGAACCTGTCTACATCAAAATTTTAACTATTCCAAACGAAGTTTCAGTTTAGTTAAGAAACTTCGTTTTTCTACTTGGTCAAAATATTTATACTTACACTTGTAATTTCCTTTTATTAAAAAACTATGAGTCAAGTCAATGACCTTTTTAAAAATTCACACAAACCCTGTTGAACCCATACCCTTAAAAAATTGACATTTAATGTATCTAGTTCATAAAGACTATTTTTAAATCGTAGACTTAACTCTATACAGTTTCTCATTTTTTTGTGTGACCGAAAGTTTCTGAAGAATACCTTTTTTTTTAATTTTGTAAAGTAATTATTAAAAATATATATAGTGTGTAATTTTTCTAGTATAAAACCTATATGACCTAATTTTTTACATAAAATTTTAATAAAATAATAAAGGTAAAATGAATAAAATTACACCGAAGGTTTTTTCCAATTCAATATATACGACAAACTTAATCTAAATTTGACCTGTCACCATTTCGGATCCATATTTGTGACACGGTACACATACACGAGACGTGAGATTCAACGAAGTCAGCACAGGTTGAGACACGTTGGGATACCGGACATCGGGTGGTCAGAGGAGACAGGTATCCTGAGAGGTCCGTTCTTATGACCTCACCCGACGATATAGGAGGAGGTCCCCTAGAAGGACTAGATCCCTAACTTGGACATAGAGAACGTAGAGAACGTAACCGTCCGCTCAAGAAGTATGTTCGCGGTGGACGTTTCGGGATTTGCGACACGGTATAGAGCCCAATTGACGAGGAGTGGGTTTCTGAGGGTCTCAAGAGGAAGGATCACAAGTACGGTCATAGGTACATTTTACCTGTCCAGGGTAGAGGGGTCAGACTGAGGTAAGGGATAAAGGAGTGGACGAAAAATTTTCTACGTGTGTCGCATTAAGAAAGTAAAAGTTTAAAATAATTAAAGTAGTTTTAATCTAAACACATTATTGAACATCTTAGTGTGTTAAGATACTCTGTAGTGGTTTCTGTAGCAAGAGAATTTTAGATGGATGGTGTAGAGGACGATCTTTTGTTGGCGAAATTTAATAAAATCGACAAAGAGAACAATAAATGGAGACATATAAATTTATTCTACGAATATAAAGGATGAATAACTTAAAAGTCAACATCCGTGAAAGATGTCTTCTACTCCTAAATCGAGAATGGACGAGTGGAGGGAAAGGGTATGTGCGTGATAGAGATGGTGGTGTCTGTACGCGCGTTTGGAACAGGAGTCCAGGAGCACCACATTAGTGTTGTGTAAGACAAATCTAGTCATGAGTCGGAAACGTAACACTTCTGTTACCGTTACGATAACTGTCAACTCGGTACCGATGCATATCTTATGCAGGAATAAAAAGTAAGGAACGTGTAAAAAAACCAAAAGGGATTTCGTTACTAAAAGAAAAGACGAATGAGAAGCCACATAAAGTCGGGTTAAAGAGGGAGTCATCAGATTTAGACGTGTCCCCACAAGGTCGAAAAGGAAATGAACTTAACAGAAGAGAACCGTAAAAGACTGGACGAGGTGTTCTGGACGAGTGTGAGAGAAGGATGCTGTCGTAAAGTAGTTTGATCACTTTTACGGAGACTGGAGAGAAGGACCTAGGACACAGAAATACGAGAATGAAAACACTTTGTGTAATAAGTCACCGGAGGACCCTTTCATACGTACCCTGTACTAAAAAGACTCGACGACTTGCAGACTTTTACAGAAACCAAATGGGGGGAAGAAGTCACTATAAAACCAATACATATCTTTAGATCTGCCCTTTTATATAAGAGTATTTTTACACTTCTATAACATGGTGACGGAAAGTCGAAGACCACCACGGCGCTTTAGACTAAGAAGTGTTCATTGAAAAAAAAAGGGAGAAAGACTTTCGAATATTTTAAAGAAAGAAGTAGTTATAAGACTTTAAACCATTACTATACAGTGTATAAACGGCAATAAAGGATCTTAAGGATAATAAGTTTACATTCTAGATTACCACCTCAAGTATTAAAAGAGCGTAAAAGAGAGACTAAAATAGAGGTAAAAAGACGTATAGAAAAAGACACAAAAAGAACAAACGAAATAAAAATGCCTGTAAAAGAGTTGAAGTAAAAGGTTGAAATATAACTTAATAGTAAATATATGGTATTAAAATTAAAGGTTCTCTACGAAGAATAAGAGATTAGTAAAAAATTTTTATTGTGAGAAGGATAAAAAACTTAGGATAAGATGGAGTCTCTTATAATTATTATCCAGAAACATAAAAGTTTTAAAAATGGAAAGACCTTTTAGAGAGAATGAAACCAAAGAGAGTACGTGGAATATCCAAAAGAGACTACAAAGGATCAGGAATTGACAAAGAAGTATAAATTATTACACTAAAAAATTTTAACCTTTTGGACATGTCTATCCACTCTGAACGACTGACACTAATAGTCTTACGACGATTCAGTGAAGTCAGCACAGGGTGAGACACGCTGGGGTGTCTGCCGTCGGGTGGTCCGAGGTGGTAGGGACCCTAAGAGGTCCGTTCTTGTGACCTCGCCCAACGGTAAAGGAAGAGGTTACGTATTTTACTTTTCACTTTCACTTCAGCGAGTCAACACAGGTTGAGAATCGCTGGGGTACCTGACAGCGGATGGTCCGAGGAGACAGGTACCCTAAAAGGTCCGTTCTCATGACCTCACCCCACGGTAGCGGAAGAGGCCTAATAGTCTTATGGTAGTTACTATAAGACGGACCCGGTAGAGAAGACCCTTCACAATTACGGTCGTAGAAATCCCGAAAAGAGAATCCGATGAGTACTCTCATCTGAGAAGATTAGAGAACAGATTTCTTAGATTTCGAACGATAGTTATAATATCCTTTTCTAAATCACTTTTCCCAACTCCTCCAAAGTTTTAAGTGGGGTATTTAAAAGTGATTTGTAGATGGGAGTCAACACGGGTCGAAGGGTATCAGACGTCAGGAGAACGATGTCTCTTGTTTGGAATTTTGAAGACGACGCTCTCGTCACCCGACAGTGTTATTGTGTATCTCAACTACTCCTCTAGGTTCCGAATTAGCTAAAAGACTGTTTGAAATTTATTCAGAAGACAAAAATTAGGATAGAAGTAAAAGTTTCCGTGGATTATAGTTAAAGACTCGGGAAATGGTCTGATTCGTTCGACGTGAAATAAAGACCGAAAGACATATTCGAAACTTAAAACAGTCTAAAAAAAAAAAAAAAAAACGGAGTGAACGCTAGTAGTATACCGTACAGAGGAAATAACACAATCACACCATTTAGTGTAACTAACTAAAATAAAATAATAAAATTTTTACAAGTAAATGAACCGACACAGGTACGAATCAAAGACGTCCGTTCTAGAAACTGGAGGTGACACCGTACGTCCTAGAACAAAAATCGACTTCGCACGCTTGAGAAGACACCGTACATCCTTTGACAAGGGGATGGTCCTTAACATGGGCCCGGGGAACGGAACTCTCAGACCTCAGAATCGGTGACCTGGCGGTTCCTGCAGGGGTACAACTGTCTAAAATTTAGAATTTAGTCGAAAGGTAAGAACTCTGTTTGGGGTGAACGAGTACTATATAACAAAAAATCATATAACTACCTATGTTAAATACTTATAAAATACTTCTAATAAATGTAGATTGAAGAATTCTCTAAATTATTCAAATAGAAAAATATTGTAGACCATAAAGACAATAATCCCAGTATGACCAAAGTATTTTGTTCAACTCTTCAAATACAAGATTTCCTCAAACACGTTCTAACTATAATAATAAATTTAATGAGAAAAATAGTTAAAGTCATTTAACAAAAGTCACTTAAAAATTTAAAGTAGATTCAACAGTTTAAATAACCGTATTTCAACAATATTTTATCGGGAAATAGTAGTAAAATCACAGAAACACCACCACCAAAACAACGTCCTTCCTCCTGGGGAAGGTCCCGGGTTTTGACCCGAGAACGGATTGTGAGTCTTTACTTAACAGACTCCTCTGTGTACACGACTGTTTCGCTCTCCAAAATAACCCTTTCCCGCGGGCCCACCTCTCGTCGTCCCCTTCCCTCGGTCCTCTTGTCGAGACGGTGTAGGGCCCGAAATACCACTACCCTAATCCAAGGCCCAACACAAGTCGGTCAGTAAGACTGAGTCTCAGGAAGGACCACCACGTGCGGAACAAGTCGGTTCTACCTATGGTCTCTCTTCCCAAGACCCTCCACCAGGCTGTATTCCACAGAGGAAAACTGGAAAGGACTTGAGAAGGCCAACCACCTCCGAGTAATCAAAGCACGAGGAATGGTCCTGGAGGACAATATTTTGTCGAGTACGTTTACCAATGATACCACGGACCAGTCCCACCCGTCAAAGTTGACCACACGAAGGGGGTTGTCAAATCAGTGATTCAACACAGGCTGAGAAGATTGGGGTACTTGACATCGGACGGTCCTAGGAGACAGGTACCCCTAAGAGGTCCGTTCTTATGACCTCACCCAACGGTAAAGGAAGAGGTCGCCTAGAAGGACTGGGTCCTTAGCTTGGGTCCAGAAGACGTAACGTCCGTCTAAGAAATGGCTGACTCGATGTTCCCTTCGGGGAATCACAGATAAGTCAAGTCAAGTGAAGTCTACAAGAGAATACGAGTCATAATCGTGACTTATAGAACAAGTTGGGAAAATAAAAGTAAACAGACACAGAGGTTTAAATTTGACAAAAAGAACATTTGCTTCACTTCAATCCAGAACCAAAGAAAAAAAATTTAGGTCAGACTAATAGAACCGAAAAATTGATCTCAGAAACAAGGTAAGTTTACGTTATCAACACCCATACTGACCTAATTCAGATGGTGATACAATCGTAAAAGGAAACCGGAGGTAAAAACAAGAACAGGAGAAATAAGTGGAAAGACAACCCACTTAACACTAATAAAATCGTGCATTAACATGGAAAATAGAATGAAACTATATAGAAAGGAAAAAAGTCCCTAACGAGATCTTTAATTTTATACACATTAATTGGACATGTCAATGGAAATTTATTTTATGGCTCGTCATGACGGGTATATTGTCAAGGTAAAAAGGAGAGAAAACGAGAAACACGAGAATACAAAAACTGTATATGATATTTGACAATAATATAACAGTAATTTATTTAACTTAAATATATGTTCTTATTTCCATAAAGTGTAATGGGTGTATACATAAGAAAGACTACGAGAAGTAACGAAGGACTTTTTAACCAGATTATAACAAAGAGAAGTTGTACTTATAAGAGAATGTCGTAAAGAAAATCACTGCTAGACAACCTCTATTTGAGAGTAGAAAGGAGACAAACTTTACAGGATAAAACGTAATTAAAGACTTCTTATAAAAGTGACCATATGTTAAAATATGAATCTTTTTTATTAAGATACAGAAAAAGGAGGTTGTAAAATTTCTACGGAAAAGTAAAAGGACCAGGGGTAGATACTTCAGTGGACATTAAACATATCAACCAAGGGACATTTATTACGTAGACAAAAAAAGCACACACTGACAAAAATTCTAGAAAAGAAATGGAAACCAAAAGTAGTCTTAAACTGAAACAATGGGGATACGAATCTAAAACAACATAAATAGGGAGAACTGGAAGAGACTTAAAAAGTATAGACACTGAATTTCAGAAGGTAGTTAAAACTTTGTCAGAGATGTCGACGGATAAATATAAAGAAGACCGGGTAAGAGAAAGAAGAGGACTCTGTAGTTAATTTACAGACAATCTGTTAGACTATAACAGGGTATCTAGAACCCTGGAGACAAAGTAAAAAAAAGGGGTGAAAAAAGTAAAATGTAAACTTAAACCTATTGAAGATAAGTGGACGACACAAGGTAAACGACAATTTTATGACTTATTTAAGTAAACACTATAGGAAAAAAGTAAACATTCTAAAAGTAAACCGAGAAAAGATATCAAAGTTCGAGAGATAACTATGAGAGGTAGATAAGTACCTCTACGACAAGTGAAAAGGGAGATCTAGGACATTATATAAAAAGGACGAACAAAATTTCGGAGTCAGACTTTTAAGGTTGTAGACCCTGTAGAGACCTAGACGAAGATAACTAAAGTGAATTGGTATCAAGTATGATAGAACGAAGAAGAGTATAGAGAAGTTCGAACTAAAATACGGTCATTAACACACGATCTCTTGTCATCTATTATTGAATAATTGTAAATGGAGGTCCGTTCCCATGTAGGGAAAAACACGGTCAGGTAGTCACACCCTCCGACTCAGTCAAATTAGACATCAACCTAGAACGAAGTCAAAATCGATCTAAGTGAGTGGAACCGAGGTTCAAAATTCCCTCTCTAATTGTGAAAGAGAGGTCGTCCCAAACCCTAGACTCGTGACCCCTCTGGACTTCTAAAAAGACACGACATGACGGGTCGGTGGGTATACGACCTTTATCTTCTAGGTACAGACCAATTTCGGTCTGACGGTTTGAAAACTTCACGTCCCGTCAAGAAAAGTAAGGAGTCCTCTAAGAAGAGACAACAAGATACAAGTGTCCTGGACGTCTCGGAGACGTCACGGGAGTCTTTCAGGGTCTCACGGAACCTACTCATAGAAAGTCGAGAGGACGGGATGGGTTTCGATACTTCTAAAGTTTACCACACGTTTTTTTAAACTCTGTAACTAGTGACAAGACGAAAAGTTAGAGAGCTTAAAACGACGTTAGTAGAGGAAAATGTGTGAGTAACAGGAACATTCAATAAGAAATTTTATACGTAAAATTATAGTGAAATTTCCCTAAAGACCTCCCTCGTGTAATTTGTATACAAGTTAAGTGAGAGAAATAAACTTGTAGAAAGATAAACGAAAGACCCCAAAAACAACAACAAGAATTACAATGACAATTCTGAAACGTACAAACAAATATTAAATATAATGTGGTTTCCCGTCAGGTTAAAGAAACTAAGAATAGTTAAGTTAAAATGTCTTTATTTGGGTTCGAACATTTCATCAAGTCAGTCGTAATTGACTTGCAGACATCGATAAATTTCCCCAAATCAATGGTTCCACGAGTAACAGTTGTCTTACAGGTCGACTAACCTCCCTACATACGGGTATCCATTTAGTAAAGGAGTCCGTTGTTTAAACATAGAGGGTGGAAGGGAACTACGATTGAATTTTTGTGTCTTTCTTTCACTTTCTTTCACTTTCACTTCAGCGAGTCAGCACAGGCTGAGAAACGCTGGGGCACCTGCCATCGGGAGATCCGAGGAGGTGGGTACCCTAAGAGGTCCGTTCTTATGACCTCACCCAACGGTAAAGGAAGAGGTTCCCTAGAAGGGCCGGGTTCCTAGCTTGGGTCCAGAGGGACGTAACATCCGTCTGCGAAATTGGAGACTCGGTGGTCCCTTCTTTCTTGATAAATTTTGACTCTCCTTTGTACACGTAGTGGTTGACAAAGACGTTTATTTTTTGTGTTTGTTTTTTGTTTTTTGTCTGGTCAAGGGAAGGATTCGTTTACCGTTTGAGATGTACAAATGGTCTCAGGCTGTAATCCAAGTAAGTGGTGATTATAATCTCAGTTTCCGACCGTTTTGTGGTACCATCCAATCCTTCTTACGGTGACTCCTCCGAATAAAAACTGAATAGTCGGAGATTATGGTGTTAAGGATCCCTGTGCTCTGAGGAAAGACAGTCGATTCATTGTTTCGTCAGTCACAAGTCACTGGAAACATGATTATCATTAGTTGTATAAAGAGAAGGGTGGGGGGTGAGGGGGTGAGGGAGTTTTAGGGGAGTTTGAACCGTCGGACCTAAATCTGTTGTCCTCGAGGACCCATGGACATGTCATACTAGACCCACTGTCAGTTGAAAAGGAGGGAATCTACGAGGTAGGAGGTAGAGGTACAATCGGGACCTAAATCGGATTCAGAAAAAGGTAGACTTTAATGACTTTGGAACCTTCCCTCTCACCGTCTGGTTCTCTTGGTTTCAAGTTCAACGATTGTCTCTCCACGAACCGACCGATTGAAAGGTCTACTTCAAACCAAGGTGAAATTTTCAGTTTCGACAGTATTTTTTGGGGTGTCTTTGACTGCTAAATCGAATATAGCATCTTTGAGGAAGTTTAAATCTTAAGCCGGTACTCGTCGAATTTTTTCATTTTATCCGGTCCCGTTTAGTCTCTCCAGTGGACACTGATAAAGGGGGGAGTCATTCAATAAAATTGAGTCTGAGGTAGGGTGTAAGTCAGTTCGGGGGCTTTCTCCACTGGACACAGAATGACATAGTTCGTATCGTAAAAGTTACAGAGGAAATAGAGTCGAAGTGAAGTCACCCTCGGAAGTTAATGCAAAAGGTAAAAGAGTAGGGGTCGAGACACCCGTCAAACCAACGTTGTTTGATAGAGTTCCGGTCAAGGGAGTTTTACACGGAGTGTTTGGTACCAAAGGTCTTTTTGTGGGACTACATGAAAGACTTCAGAAGACTAGTTAATATCGTTGTCTACGACTTTCCGAGAGATGAGGGGAAAGGTCTCTGACTTATGACGTGGAAAACGATGTCAAACTTCGGAGTTAGTCACCGACAAGAACTAGGGCACGTTCGGAAAAACACTGGGGAGTATAGAGTACCGGTAGAAGAACCGGGTTTGTTAAGGTCGACCGGGAGACTGAGAAGATAAGTTGTGTCTTTGCATCCCTACGTAGGACGACGGTTACCTCCGTCCTTTTCTCTTTGTGCCCACTAAAAAAAAAGTCCAAAATACTCTAAGAAACTTCCAAAGAGTGCTCCATTGTCAGTTCCACATATTAGAGGACTCCCACATCAATCCCGACCTTCTGGACTGTGATTCTTCCGTGTGAGTTGTAACACCGAACTACGACCATAACCGTCCTCCGGAGTCAAGAAACGATCCAGTCTCCAGGGGTTGTAAAAACCATGGTCCCTGGTCAAAGCACCTTCTGTTAAAAAGGTCTCTGACTCCCCCTCGTACCAAACCCCTACTAAGTTCACGTAATGTAAATAACATAATTACTATTACACATAAACGTCCACTACATCACGCAGTGGTGAAGTCGAGGTGGAGTCGAGTGGTCCGTAATCTAAGAGTGTCCCTCACGTGTCGGGTCTAGGGAACGTACGTGTCAAGTGTCATCAAAGGGAAGGATACTCTTATATTACGACGACGACTAGACTGTCCTCCGCCTCGAGTCCACCCATGACAGTTACTATCCCTCGTCGATATTTATGTCTACTTCGAACGAGTGGACGGTGAGTGGAGGAGGACATGTCGGGTCAAGGATGGTCCGGTAGATCAGACACCGGGGTCCCACTCCCTGTGGACACGATCGACTTGGAGACACCAACGAACTTACGGAAGTCACTACACCGTCAACAGAAGGGGGTCTCTCACACTAAGTTCTTCGTTAAAGACTTCGACTTTATGATACATATGAAACTGAGTCTTCAATATGAAACATATAAGTTGACCAATGTGACCTGTCGGGATAGATTACGCGCCCCACCCCCTAATGTAGTCTCACACTTATGGACCTCCTCTTCTAGTGATCCCGGTAGAATGTCCGACGGACGGTGTTTATATAACTATACACGGTTTTTAATACACACCACAACTATTGATCATAAAAAAAAATAAATGATCAAATAGTAGTAATAAGGTGTAGTCATGGTAAAATGTAGTAGTAAAAATCACCGACGTATTATAAGATAGTATACCTATATGATTTTAAATTAATTAATATATTAAAAATTTGTTAGTAAAAACTATAAACGAATAGTGTATTAGTCATTACACTGTTCGTAGAGGGAGCTAAATAAGTGTTTGATGGAAGTTTCATTTACATCTCTGTCCTCTGTTACGATGGGTTCTATTAAATAAGAGGGTATTTAGTCGGGTATTTTTACTACCTATATTTAGGGTCTGTGAACCTGAGACATTAATGGTAAAATATTTTCCAGTTTCACCTTGAATTTTTTATAGTCGAAGACAATCTCCAAATTTTAATTAAAACTTTACAATTGTTCTCGAATTCCGTCTGATTAGATGTGTACGTTTCCGGAGACAAAAGTCAAAACCCCACTGTTAATTACTTGTCGAAAGAAAATTGATAAATGGACCTCTAGAACACTGTTGATTAAACTTCGAAAAAGTAAAAATAATGTATACATGTAGATGCTCCATTAAAAAGGGTTGCCAAACCGACAAACGACTCTGTAAGATTAGGAACATACGACTAACTCTTATAGGTCTATGTCTTTAGTCACAAGTTTCTTCGTGAGGAATCCCGATGACAGTCGAAGGACATAACGACTAGTCTACCATCTCGTCATTCTTGAAAACTAAATCTATTTGAAACTTAAATAATCTCTAGACTACTTGAATAAAAGACAGTTAAGTTTGTTCACATGTATTCTAGAGTTTTGAAGTTAGTAGTTTGCGTAAGAGTTTCTCTGACAACAGTGCACTTGAGTCTGTTCTTCTTGAGTTCAGAGATAGTGAGACAACGGTATAAATGAGTGTATAAATTGAGAACGGTTCCCCTAAACCCAGTTACATTCTTTGACATTTATCTATAACTATATAGTATTGTCTTCGATAATGAGTGTGAGATTCATTTGGTGACTAAGATAAAATGAGTGTTAAAACGTCACCGTAGTAAGGTACCTCCTTTAATCTAAAAATGTATAGTCTCGTTTAGTGTTTCGGGTTTACAGTTGAATTATGTAGTCCGTTAAAGAA
The DNA here is from genome assembly GCA_006410555.1 of Capra ibex. Lineage (NCBI taxonomy): Eukaryota > Metazoa > Chordata > Mammalia > Artiodactyla > Bovidae > Capra > Capra ibex. Next base: position 41,944,708 of record SJYO01034137.1, read on the forward strand.
CATCACAAATAAAACCCCCCTTACAAGATGTGTATAAATGAATCTTTCGACGTGCCCAGGAGGTTTTATTTATTCCCGATATTAAGAACGGTTTTTTGGGTGTCAAGGTCTCTCGGTGAGTAGTTAAAGATCGTCGTAATTACTCCTTTCCGCGACTCTATCAGTAAGTATGACAGAAATACTATTCTCATTGGATGTCCCGTTTAGTTCTAATTCCTGTTCCCGTTCTGTTTACCGAACCTTCTGAGAGACAGAGAGAAAAAAAATTAGTTAGTAAACTTTAGACGTAAATGATGGATTTCAGGGACACCTCGGAATCTTGGACCTCCCTTCTCACTCTTAACCATGATTTCTGTAGTGACTTCATAAAAAAATCCCACTCACATCGGAGAATTTTCCATGTCTTTCTAGAATTCAAGGGTCTGTGACCCTTCTAAGAGAGACTCGACCTCTCAAGAAACGACACCCCTGACAAGTCACGTGACATCCTACAAATCATCGTAAGGTCCGTGAGAGAACGGTCGACACTGTTGGTTTTTGCAGAGGTCCATAACCGTTTCAAGATACCTCTCCTTTAACGGAGATCAACTCTTTGAGACTAAACTGTTTTCCTATGAGACAGAATTTTTATGTAAAGTAAGAAAAAAATTTTAACTTCGTATCGGATAAATGTTATAACACAATTAAGGACGACATATCATTTCACTTAGACAATGCGTATGTGTGTAAGAAAAAATATGAGAAAAGGTAATACCAAATAGTGTCCTATAAGTTATGTCGAGGGACACGATGCGTCGTCCTGGAACAACAAACAGGTAGGGAATCTATTATCAACATAGACGACTAGGACTTGAGGCTTAGGTAGGGAGGAGGTGAGGGGCGGGGGAACCGTTGGTGTTCAGACAAGAGACGCAGACACCCAGACAAAGACAACGTCTCTATTCAAGTAAACACAGTATGAAATATAGGTGCATATTCACTATAATATACCATAAACAGAAAGAGACAGACTGAATGAAGTAAATCATACTATTCGAGAACCAGGTAGGTACAACGACGTCTATAAAGTGAGAATTACAGAAGTCAAGTCAAGTCAACGAGTCAACACAGACTGAGAAACTTTGGGGTACCTGACGTCGTACGGACCGGAGGGAGAGGTAGTGGTTGAGGGTCTCGAACGAGTTTGAGTACAGGTAGTTCCGTCATTAGGTAGGTTGGTAGAGTAGGAGACAGCAGGGGAAGAGGAGGACTGAAGTTAGAACGGGTCGTAGTCCCAGAAAAGGTTACTCAGTCAAGAAGCGTAGTTCACCGGTTTCATAATCTCGAAGTCTAGTCAGGAAGGTTACTTATAAGTCCTGACTAAAGTAAATCCTAACTGACCAAACTAGAGGAATGGTAGGTTCCCTGAGACTTCTCAGAAGAGGTTGTGGTATCAAGTTTTCATAGTTAAGAAGCCACGAGTCGAAAGAAATACCAGGTTGAGAGTGTATGTATGCACTGATGACCTTTTTGGTATCAAAACTGATCTACCTGGAAACAACCATTTCATTACAGATACGAAAAATTATACGATAGATCCCAACAGTATCAAAAAGAAGGTTCCTCGTTCGTACAGAATTAAAGTACCGACGTCAGTGGTAGACGTCACTAAAACCTTGGGGGGTTTTATTTCAGACAGTGACAAAGGTAACAAAGGGGTTGATAAACGGTGGGGTACCTACCATCGGACGGTCCGAAGACCAGGTACCCTAAAAGGGTGCGTTCTTATGATCTCACCTAACGGTAAAGGAAGAGGTCCCTTAGAAGGACTGGGTCCCTAGTTTGAGTGTAGAGGACGTAGTCGTCCGTCTAAGAAATGACGACTCGGTTGTCCCTTCAGAGAATTACAGAAGTGGTATATAATATAGAAAACTGTCCATAGTTCCACCCCATGCGGAGGTTCAGTCTTTTGTACGGTTCCTGGATAGACTCCTCAGACCTAGAGGTACCACCCTAAAAGGGTCCTACACACCAAAGGTAAACGACGATGGTTCAAGGTGTCCATCAACTAAATTTTACCGGTCGAACACCCTGACACGAATCCGTTCCACCTAAGTAAACCGATGCCGACGACGATGACGACGATTCAACGAAGTCAGTACAGGCTGAGACACGTTGGGGTATCTGCCGTCGGGTGGTCGGAGGGGTTAGAGACCCTAAGAGGTCCGTACTTGTGACCTCACCCAACGGTAAAAGAAGAGGTCACGTACTTTCACTTTTCACTTTTACTTCGGCGAGTCAGCACAGACTGAGAATCGCTGGGGTACCTGACGTCGGATGGTCCGAGGAGACAAGTACCCTAAAAGGTCCGTTCTCATGACCTCACCCGACGGTAACGGAAGAGGGAGTAAACCTACCCAGGGAGAGTTAATCGATGTACAATACACCGAGGTACGGAAACGAGTAAAGAGAATATTAAACTCCGAAGTAAAATTTTGTCACGTAAAGTTTTACTATTTAATTCCCCCTATTTTATTGGAATGCATTTTTCTTGAAGACGAGAAGGGTCGTACGTTCTTTACCGTAAATGTTTCTTGTAAATGTTTCAGATTGTTTTCAATCTGAGAAGGTCACACGGTGACCTGTATTGGTACCCGTTTTCTTGAATTTTGTTACAATCGTTCTGGTTTATAGTCAAAAGGAGAATGTGTTGTCTTTTGTGATGTTCCCTCTGGTTTTCCGAATAATTTCAAAGGAGGCACGCTATATCTAAAGAAGGAATAGACTAGTTTGACAAAAGAGAGGGAAAGGATGAATGTTCGTGTCTTTACTAAGAATTGTTTGACCTTTTTTTGACCGTCATTCAGAAAATTTACATTCGGAAAATCAAAGACAACTCGATCATCCGTCCGGGTTAAATATTGTGAAGTATTAGGTGAATAACATGTAAACTGGGTTGACTCTATTTTTACAATTTCATCCTTCACTTAAATTGACGTAAATTAAACCTTAGGAACGTAGGGGAACGACTACGGTGTTACGCGAGAACGGAAAAGAAGTGAGGTCTATGGGATCCCGAGGGTGACTGTCGGGCCAACAGACTCTTCGAGGGAAACACGGTGACGCCGCCAGATAGGTTCTATGGTGGAGGGGTGTTTGGTCTGTCGTCTCCCCGTCTGTCGGACTTGTGTACTCCGAGGGGTAGCGGTGTTCGTGTCCGGAAGCTTTGACTGACGATCGGTATGTTCAACGGAAACCCAGTGGACGGCATGGTCCCCTCGCGACTAGAGGAAGGTGGACTGGCTCTTTGGGAGTAGGTCGGGGACCGAAGAAGGTGGGAAGACGGTGTAAGAGTGATCGGTCCCCCTTCTTTTCTTAAAGGAATGTCTGAAACAGAAGACTAGAGCGGTCTACCATCTATTTATTCATTGTTATCTCTCCTTTTTGTATGAACAAAAACGAATTACTATGTGACTATCACACACGAGAACAGTTTCCTTTGTCTGTTTGGAGTTCTCGTCTGTTCTTGAGTGTCGTGTCACCCTCCTTCCGGACCTCACTCCTCGAGGACGAGACTCGGAACCCAAAAGTGACGTATCTTCTGACCTTCGTCAGTCCTCTCGAAACTCTCGAAACCTCTGCAGTCCCTTTGAGTTCCGTAATACGGTTTTGTTTTCTAAAGATAGGAGATCCCTACTGTGACTATAAGGGATCACCTCACTGGTGGACATTTGTTTTGAGTTTACACTCAAAACGAACTTCCATTACTAATGTATTGCGGTTGATCTACCTGGAAAAATCTATCTTCTTAAACACTCGGTGGAAAAGTCTTTAAAGATGAACCACTTTAAAAAGACTGACAACGGTCCTTTTCTATACAGACGACTACTTAGATTTGTTTAAGAAACCAATCTTTTTCTTTTGACGTACTTTCATACGTAAAGGAGAAAACGGACTCGACGGTCCTTTGTACTTCGGGTTTAGTCATAGGCAGGCAAAGTACAGGAATAGGGTCTACGACACCGACTCCCATTTGGACGACCCCCACGAAAACTCTTTGGTAGAGACAAGTCTATAACTAAAACCATTTTAGGGTTTTATTATAACCTCTATAAATTGGAGTTATCATTGCTCATTAAAACTGAAGGGAGAGTCTAAAGTGAATCCATGTCTCTTCAAGATATTGTCACTATTTGATAATAGTGACTAAGTAGACCCGTACACTGAGGGTAAAACTGTTATAAAACGGTAAGATCAATAACTTTTACATATAAAGATAAGGAGAGAAGAAAGAGAAGGAACGAAAAAGTCATGTATCTCATACACAAGACACGGGTGTTTCACGACGGGTGATCCCTATGTCCCCACTATTTTTGTGTGACTCCCAGAAGACACTACTTGGGTCTCGAATCGGTCCACTCCCTGTTATTAGTTCAGTAGAGTGTTCGGTTTGCCCTTTTCAAGTTACGATGGTGTAAGACGTTCTTTGTCTATATACCGTGCGAGTCTTATGTATTGACTTCTAGACAGTATTTCTCTCGTTAGTTCCTTCACTCCTTCACTACTGGCTCGACTCACTTTTCCTTCTCATCTTCAAACGACTGTTACTTTTTTCTCTCTATCATAAGTGTCTCGCGTTTTATTAAGGTGCATATAATGATATAAATTTGAAGCGTACAAACATAACTCGGGAGTAGGTCGGGGACCGAAGAAGGTGGGTCTCTGACTGACCGTCGGGCTTTTCCCATTCCATGGACTACCTTTTAGTATTGAACATTAATCAATCCCAAAGTTACAAATGTAAAAATGTTTGCAGAACCACCGTAATATTGATTGTGATATGTATTACAGTGTATTTATACTTGTTTTGTTGGAAAATCTGTAAGTAAAGAAAGAAGGAAAAACCTTCCACCCCAACGTCAAACCTCATTACAACTAAGCAAATATAATATCAGAGTCCTACTGACGCCCAATCATGATCTTATGATGAAGGTTGAAGTAGTAGAATGTGCACCCCTTAGGATTTGTGATGTAAAATTTGTACAATGTTAAGTCTCAGCAGTGATGCAGTCGGGAGTCAGGGTGAAACTGAAGGAAAACGTGTGTAGTACCTAGTTTAAAGTTTCTAGTGGGCGTCGTTTAGAATCCCATTTTAAGGTGTTATACCAAGTAGCCTGATCACCTTGAAGAGAGTGTTTTGGTCGTGGAATCTCCTTGGACCGGTGCGGTGCACCACTGTTCCAAGACACAGTCTCGTAGGTACCGAGGAGGAAACCCTATTTACCCTTAGTCCTGGACGTTCCGTCTATCTGGTACAAAAAAAGATCACATTAGGGTTGTGGAGAGAAGGTTCTCTCTTTACGTACGGTCCCAGTTTCTTAAGTCTCTGTTCTACCCAAAAAGACTGACGTTTACTACCGACGTGACTAGTGTGGCGGAACTAGATGCGAACCTATTGGAACTGGAGAACCAATACCGGACAAGAGGAGAGTCGGGGAAAGTCTTCCGTGAACGTAGAGGTGTCGAATGGTTAGACTCAGACTTGAAATTAGTACGCGACAATTCCTCCTTAGTGAATATAAACTCCGTATAAAAAATCCAGGGACTTGACATTTAAATAAAAGAACTCTGACCCGGAGGTCTCGTCAATACATTTTTGTATTTTCTATGACTTCTTTCCTAGATTAGTGACCGTTCACTCTAACAATTGTAGTCAGAGTCTTAGTTACGGATCTAAGTAAGAAGTCACCAGTAAATACTATATTTTAAAATTTTATTACATACACCTAAGTTTAAGTCCTGATTAAAATCCTGTTTCACCTCTCGGTGACAACAATTTTGGGTCCCTAGCTTGGGTCCAGAGGATATAACGTCCGTCTGCGAAATTGGAGACTCGGTGGTCCCTTCGGAGATTTACTACTATCTCAGTAAATTTATTCTTTTTTCATTTTGATAACTGCTTAGTTAAAGAATCACATTTCGGGAATTCTTCAATCCTTTTCTTTTTTTTTACCTGCGTAACTGAATCGATTTTGTAGTCTCTTTGTCAATTGGTAAGAGTAAAAGACCACTTCTTTAACTTCGAATCTCTTTAGTTCATTATATCAAGGAACTGGAACTTGAAGAATTTACGTTCCTAGTGTAAAAGAAATAGATAAATAGGTAGTCTAGTAGTACAGTAAAACTGTCGACGTTAGTACTCTTTTGTGACAACTTTAAGTCGATCTGATGTTTGTTTAAAAATTTTCGAAGTCTAAAAGAGTCAACTTAAAACATTTGTAATAACTCGTAGTGGTACGTGAACCGGTGGGTAGTACCCTCCGTGTTTTGTGTACCTTCCGTGTCACAAACCCAAACCTCTGAAAGGTAACATCGACTGTTTTTTTGAGGTTCACTAAGTATGACTCCCTTTAGATATTTCCTTCCCGTAGTCGCACACGTTCCGTCGACTTGATGTATTTTCTTACAATCTAATTCATTTTCTCTCCTTCTTTGAAAACACCTCAATCCCTATTTACAAGTTCCTCCTCCATCTCAGAACTTTAGTCTGGAAGACCTTCACATCCCTCTTCCATAATTTCGACCTCCTTCTAGACTCAGTACCACACACTCACCCTGTCCCTCCGGGACCGGACTACTCCAGCTAAGAAACCACCCCCCGTCCATTGTTAAGATTTAGTCTTTCCCTCTTGTGTCCGAACAACGGAACTTAATGTGGACTCTACGAACCAAAGTCAGTCTATTTGTGAACATATAAGAGTTCCCTCGTACGTCCGTAAGACATTCTACTGTTTATACCGCCGTATTATCCGCTAATCCGTGTGGCAAAAGACATTGATTCTCTGTTGCCGTATTCTTCAAACCCCACCGCCGGTTCCCTCTTGGGTAGTCTCTGTTTAAATCAATCACGGTGAATATTTCCGATCATAAAACTCATGGAAAATAACCGAATCAGAATCATTGTACTTCTGTCATAGTATCGAACAATAGAGTCTTTGTACTCTCTTATCCATGAAAGGTTCTTTAAGTCAGTTAGAGGAGGGGGAAATCCCCAAGAATCCTCATAATGAACAAATCGATCGAGTGTCAGGGTATTAATATCTTACAATCACGACCTTCTTTGGAATCGTTCACTTCATGTTAGGGACATGAATTTTCTCTTCCACTGACACTGGGTCTTTCCGATATACGGGGGTTCCAGTGTGTCGATTAATCTTCGGTAATGCAAAATAAAGGGACCTAGTCCCATTGTTCGCGAAGTATAAGACGATATCCGACTCAGGTCAAATCATTTCTTGAAAGGGGGAATTTGTTTATCTGTTCAGCGATGTGTTATTAAGACAACTGTGTCTGAAAGAAGGAAGGTACTTCAAACTAGGGTTAAAAGGGAAAATAAATCCCGAACTCCTACTGTAGAATACGTAAAGACACCTGAGTCCTGAATCGTAATACATGCTGTCTATGGTTCGTAGTCATACAAAAACAACTTAACTCGACTTAAACTTAGTGACCAAAAGTAGGGGAACGAGAGCCCCTGAAACTAATGTTATAAAACAATTTTATTTTCTTAGTAGTCTAGTAATTTGACCTTCGTTAGTCTCTCTAGTTAGGAGAAAGACATTCTCTACTGTGAGGATGAGAAACACTGGGGTACAAGATAGGTCAGGTACCTTTATAGGTCCGGTCTTATGACCTCACCCATCGGAAAGGGAAGAGTTCCCCTAGAAAGGTTGGGTCCCTAGTTTGGGTCCAGAGGGCGTAACATCCACCTAAGAAATGGTCAACTCGGTGTTCCCTTCGGGTTCTTATGACCTCACCCATCGGATAGTGAAGAGGTCACCTATAAGGACTAAGTCCTTTACTTGACCCCAGAGGACGTAACGTCCGTCTAAGAAATGGTTGACTCGATAGTCCCTTCGAGGTCCCGGGGTCTTTCCATTTACTATTCAGGGTTTATATCGTGAGTTCGACCCAGGGTTTGGTGGAAGAGGTCTAATGTACTTAGTAAGAATCCACTTTTTATGACACCATAAGTTGTAAAGATACACTCCGTCTAGGGTCTTATAGTTGAGAAATTCCCCCCGTTTCAGAAACCTCATAAAGACTCGTAGGTATGTTTTGAGTTCCGATTGTTCTTACTACTACTTTTAGAACCTACTGGTTTGCTAATTCACTACTTATTAGAGACCCTTTTTAAAGGGTGATTCGTACCCGAACTTGAAAAACCTTTATAGGATATTTATCCCTTTTTAACTAGGACTCTTTCCATTACTGGAGTTTCGATCTTTTTCCGTTCTGTTAACTCGGTGTCTGAATCTCCACGTATATAGGAACATGTTCAGTTAACGAGATGAGGTTCCCAGGGGTTTAAGGGTACGACTTCAGATCATGACCGGACAATCCTTGGTCAAACGTGTCGTCCTCTACTCACCGCCCACTCACTCACTTCGAAGTAGACACAAATGTCGTCAAGGGGTTACAAGGGTAATCGTGGTAGGTAAGGGGGTGAGGGACCGACGGGAGACAGGTACCTTTTTGACAGAAGCTGCGTTGGTCAGGGAGTACAGATTTTCCAACCCCTAACAACGAGATGAGGTCCGGAGTCGGTCGTCATTGTGGGGATGGGGACTGGGGGACGGGTAGGGACGCTCGAGAACTGGATCTTCTTGGTTCTCACTCGTACGCTGGTAGTCTCCGGTTGGGACTGTGACCTTGACCCTTTGTTGTGAGGGGGTGCAGGTCTTACACGAGTCTCGTAGGAGAGTTGTGTTTCCCGACCGGTAATTAGGAAGGGGTCACCTTCCAGTTTGACCCCGACGGGACGTTGCGAGACGACTAAAGTAAGTTCAAGAACTACCGACACCGGGATTTTGAGGGAAGTGTGACTGTTACAGACCACCCTCTCGGTACCCGAACCCACCAAGGTACCCGGTCGACCAGTTACCGTCTCGTCAGTACCCTTCAGACCGGGAACTGGTCCACCCTCATAATCAAACCATTCCAACGGTATTGTGTGACACTGTCGGACCCTTCAAATTTATCTGTAAAGGGACGTTAAGACGTCCGACCTTCACATTGTAGTTCCCCAGTCGTCCAAACCAAAGAGGACACCGGAGAGAGAGGAATTTAAACGTCGTTCGATGGAGAAGAGACACAAGCACTTACTTGCAAAGAGACACCCACACACAGGTCAGGCGACGAGGAGGAAATACCTGTGATCAAGATAGCTAATCCCGAGGTGGGATACTGGAGTAAAGTTGAACAGAAAAGTTCTTACATAGAAATTATGTCAGTGTGACTCGTAACCCAGAAGTTGGATACTTAAACCCCCGTGTATTAGGTCTTCCTTTGGTCGGAGTGAAGAAAGGTCAGTAGTAGTCCCGTGGAGACTTCTTAAGATGAATAAGCGGAACCATAAAAGAGTTTCTCTATAAACGATCGATTGACTCTCGAATTCCTTTCAAGACTTCTGACGTTGTATCTACTCTTTTTCTCCCTGAAGGGACCACCAGGTCGTCAATTCTTAGGAGAACGGTTGCACCCCGTGTGTCCAAGCTAGGGACCAGACCCTTCTAGGGTGTTGATACCTGTGGATTTTCCTTCCGTTGATTCGGGCACTCGAATCAACTCGGGTACTCGTCGATGACTCGGGTACTCGGGATCTCGAACACGAGGCGTTGTTCTGTTCGGTGGAGTTACTCTGCGGACTCGGGACGTTGGTGTCATCGGGAGTGAGCGACGTTGGTCTCGTCCAGGTGCACGTCGTTCTGGGTCGTGTCGGTTTTTATCTATGGTGAAAAAAAAATTTTTCCTTTTTTTTCTGTTTCCAGTGTAATGGCTGTCCTCATTTTTTCATAAACACACTGTGACGTTCGACCTTCTGTTTGTGTGTATGTGTGTCTTCTTCGTCCGAGTCTTCAAAAGGGTTGTCTTCTCTCGTTGAACTCGCCGTTCGACAACTCTCGTGCGGAACAGCCGGACTAAATGCGTCCATGTCTCTCTTACCACCTCCGATGCCCGGACGAGTCGGTTTGCGGGTACACACGTACTTTAATCTTACAGTTGTAAACTAAGTACGACGGTTCGACACTGACACTTTGTTTAATACAGTCACCCACCGTTAACGTTATAATCAGATTCGTCTATTGTAAATTGATATTTCTCCCCGGGGAAGAAGGTCGGAAGGGAGATAATAATAAAATTATAACTGTAACAATCTGGATCTACCCTATGTCAAAATTCTTTTCCCCTCTACAAAAGACACCTGCGGACCTAGGATACCCTTTCCTGAGTGCCGATAAGTTCGCTAAAAACGAGGATTGGGAGAACACCCTTGAATCCTCAGTCCATTACGTTACTACTAAAAAATGTTTGGTGGCGGTGGGTGAGTTGACTCAAGTTTCACTGACACGACAAACACCCCATTAGATTTGGTGTTAATTTATTAGACAGAGAATATTTCCTTCGGAAACTAAGGACCCGTCTTCGATCCTTGAAACAGGAATTTACGTAAAGTTATTTTTCCTTCACCGTTCACGGAACTTTCGTACGACCACTCATTTAAGAAGGTTGAAGGAAGACCCAAAGGTATGTTTCATTAAAACGATCTCACTCTAGAGTCGTCTACAAACTCAACTTTGGACAATAAAAGATGAGTTAACTAAATTCGAACACGTATAAATTGTAGCTAAAATTTAATTATACACCAACCTTTAAACGACTCCTTAAAGTATATTTTTCATCCGAAACACGCATATAAGAGAGATTCTGAAAGAGACCCTTCGACATCGGACGTAGAAAGTGAACCGGAGGCTCCATTGTTAAAAGGGTACTTTACTCCGCGTGTAGATAGAGGGAAACTCCGGGTGAAGAAATTGATCGTTATACCGTTTTGTAGTTAAAATTCAAAATAAGGTAATGTTTGTGGCTGCATCAATTTCAATTACGACACTTTTTAGGTTGAACGTCGTCACTTTACAAATATCTTCGTCGTACGTGAATCGTCGACCCGGTCCGGTTCTACCGATTGGTGTCCTAATTGTACGTCTCTCTGATGCCTCTCCAAAGTCCCCGTGTCCCCACGTCCTCCTCGACCCATAGGGAACTTCGGAACATATAGGTAAATTTTGTAAAAATAAAGATTATTACTTCCGTAAGAGTGTAAAGGAGTACCAATTGTACTTATGGGTACTTATTGGTAAAGGACGATATCAGAGTACAGGGTTGAGTATACATAGATACAGGATTCAGGCCCTAACATAAAAAGAAAGAAAGTTCTGTCTCTTATTTCAGACTCCGGAAATATCTTCCCGTTTACAATTAACTTAAACTAAGAAAAAATACATAAAATAAAAAACCCCCCACTAAAAAATTTAGTTTATTCCATAAGTTAGTGTATTTGTCCAATTTCTTATTGGCATATTAGTATAGTCATCTATACCCCTCTTTTCGAAAACTGTCTTAAGTTATGAAGTCTTAAACTAAAAAATTTTTGTCTCAAGGATAAACTACTTTTCACGACAATCATCCCCTTTTTGTTTGAAATTTTAAATGGTTTCTTAGAAAACTGTAATAGTAAAATATAATACCAAGAGAATATAGTCTGTCTTTCGTTATATTAATCATCGAACTGAAACTTTAGTGAACGGAAAAACTTTATAAAGAGTTCTGTATGACTACCTAGTGAGAGGAAAACATCGACCTACATCATACTATATTTAAGTGTTTGGAGTTTTGTAAAAAGTTTTAGTCTACAACGTTTCGTCCATCGACATTGTAAGGATGATACAGTGACGATGCACCAAAGTGTTTCCACCCGTGGTTTGGGTGGGTGGACCAGAAACGGATGTATATTTTAGGAGACCGACTTTACGGGGGTAACAGGTTCTCCCGACACTTTTTCCAGAAACTTTTTGTAGTAACATACTCCCCCTCCAGACTCCATTTTACGGACGAACTGGGTGGTCAGGTCAGATATCGAAGTCGGTACCGATGACTACGTCTTTACAGAGAAAGGGAACGGAGAATTCGTTCTTAAAGGTGAAACTTTAAAGTAAGTAAGACTTTTGTGGGGAACCAATCCGGTATAAAGGAAAAGTAAGTCTACTACAGTCCCGGGTGACAGGTGTTTTTCGGGATTGTAGAAGTGTCGGTATATTGTATAGAACGACAAGTAAAGTTTTGAATAAGTGTCTGGTTTCTCTTATAAAAGAGAAATACCCCGTTGACGTCCGAACATTGAAGACGTAGGAGACTCTTGGTTCTCCGTTCAACCGTAATAGTGGGACACCAATCGACAGTCTATGTAAATTACGAAATAGTCCTCTTCCTCCCTGTCTGACGAAAATAATCAGTGAAGTGCAGTCCTTTCAACTGAACCCAAGAGGTAGTATGTATCTTGATTGACATAAGGAAGTCGGTCTCTACATTTTTAGTCCTCTAGTGTCTTGTCTTATTTGTTATAAAAACTACATGTGTCTAATAGTTGTACTCTCCTTACTGGCAGACCAGTGGGCCCCCCGAATAAGTCAATTGTGAAGGTTGGGAATTTCTGTTACCACACGTTAGTTACGTATATCCCAGAAAGTCCGGGCAACGATTCACTATGCGTCACAGTTGTCTTTTTACGGCCTACATGTCTCCTGTCGATGTCCGAGTTCTCTCTAGTTGTGGGAGACTACTATAAAATTTGAATTAAGTCAGGGGCTACTTCTAACACTGTCCAAGACACCGATCTCGTCTTTTCTACAAACGTGAAGTTTTAGACTGAAGCATTTCAACGAGACGACACACGTTTCTCACAAATTAAACCATTGTTCACTTAGTGTCGGGTTTGTCATCAACCAAGTTTATCCTTTTCCGTGGGTCGTCCCCGCAGAACTTATAAGTAAAGAACGGTCCGTGTCGCCAGTAGAATGTTAGAGTCGCAGTCATAGTCTCGACTAGTAAACAGAGTCTAACAGATACGTAAGAGAGTAAAAAAAGTAGAGATTTTAGATAAAACCCCTGCCGGGGGTTTTCGGTAAACGTTGTCGAAGAAGTCTTTAAGATTTCTTCCCTTTCTTTGAACTTATCCTAGTGTAGTGGGGTATGTTGGTACTTTTGGACAAAACACCGCGTAAGAACTTTGGTCGGGTCTTCGAGAATTTTCAAAAACATAAATAAATGGGTAAAGAAAGAGAGGGAAGAGGGAGGGAGTTACCTAAAAATATAAGTTTACGTTTTCTAAAGGTACACGTGATTTCTAGGTAAATACGTAACCAAATCTTCTAACACGGTACTACAACTCTTTACGTTGAAAAGTATTTGTCTACAAATGTTTAAGTCAGAAACATGGTCCTTTTCGTGTGAGCGGGGTTTCCCGGACAAAAGGTATAAACTTCCGTTTTGGGGAAACTTTTTCTTTCAGGTCAGGAATTTCAGGTCCTTGGTAATTGGAGTCTGTGTAGTGAGGGGTTTCTGTGGTTTGGACACTTTGCAGAAGGACTGTTCTGTGACCAGTTACGATACACGGACCCCAACGACAGTTGTTATTTGCGAACCAGTGTCTCCGGGACTCTCAACACATCTGTCCTCCCACCCACCCCCGTGTCACTTAAATAAGTTAAGTCCTGCGACATAAGCGGAACGAGTTGTGTCCGGAAAATTCTTGGGTTCAGTGTATTAAAAGTCGTCGGTCCAAACAGAAGAAAACAGGAGTTCCCAAACCAGACAAATAATTTGGTTATTCTCGGGACCTCGTAAAACAGATCTCCCGATTCTGGAGGATTTCGCACCCTCATATAATTGGGTCTACCTCTTCCCTTTCCCCTCCCCGACCGAAGAACTGTAAAAAGAAGGACGGAGTAGGGTGCTTCGATTAAAATATCCCAAACAAGGACAGCACAACTTCGATGTCCATCATTCCCCCTCTAACTTCCGTCTATTTTGGTGTGTTATCGTAAGGGTCCGGACCGAAGGAGCGGAGTGACTCCCACCAAAAGGGAGTGTGCCCGTACTTTCGTAACACTCCATGCCTTCTTTGTTCGTGTGTTCACTACTGTTGACGCAACTGGTGGACGGTGGTAGGAGGGTCAGCTCCAAAAAGAGGGACGGTCCTAAGACGTTATTTTGTGTGTATGTATGAAAAGGCATCGAAATACTCTACCTTTCGATCCTAAAACTCGGGACCCAATCGTTTTACTTACCCGGTATCTATAAAAACCTAATTACTAGTCGACGGACAGAGGAACAACCTCGTTCTTGCTCGTTTACGACTCACGACCTGTCTTCCTTAAAGTGAAGATTCTTTATTTTCGTAAATAAACCTTCGGTGTCTATTTAGGAATAAGTAACCTTCCGTGTTTTACAAATTTATGACTGAAATTTTTCTTAAAAAAAAAGAAACTACACCTGGTAAAAATTTCAGAAATAACTTAAACAATGTTATAACGAAGACAACAAATACAAGACAAACAACTGGGACTCCGTACACCCTAGAACCAAGAGGCTAGTCCCTGACTTAGACATTGGGAACGTAACTTTCCACCTCAGAATTGGTGACCTGGTGGTCCCCTTAGAGATTCATAACTTCACAAGTGGGTCTCGATAGTGTTTAGGAGACGTTTATACTTTTTCATACTTACCCGATTAGTGTAAAAGAAATTTAAGGATTATTTTCCTCAATCTGGGATTTACATGTAAATAAAGTTATTCGGTTACTGAGAGGGACAGAAAAGGTTTGTCTGGGTTGGTAGTGTGTCCTTAGCCACTGGTGTGAGTTCACACAGACCGGGGTCCTGTTGACAACTCGGGACATCTGATTCGTCTCTGGAATTCTAGACCTATTACGAAGTTTGACCCCGTATAAGACTTGAAGGTTTAAATAAACATCCATTTTTTTTTTCAAAAGGAATGGTAGTAAACACTGTTTCTACGATCACTGACGGTAAAGAAATAGGACGCCCACATTTCTCCCACGACGCGGAGGATTGAACCTCTCTACACAACAGATGACAAGAGGTCGTCACCCCTTCACAAACATGATTCGGTAAGAAAAAGGAACAGGGAGAACACCGGTTGTCCGATGTGACTATTTGTCCGACATTTTCGTTTCTCTCTGGAGTCGTCGCTGTCGTTGACTTGTTTTCATTACTCCGGTTTTAATTCTCCTCAGATACTGACATTTTCGAAACGACAGAGTTCACAACCAGTCGACTGTATAAACGAATTTAAGTCGTTAAAGACGTCCATCTTGAGATGTCGTACGGTACTTTGTAGTTTCGGGTTTCCTTATATCAGTACTTTGTTCGGAGTTTATGTTGACAAGACACAAAAGATACATTTACATCTCGTTACGCGTGTATAATTAAATAATTTGGTACTTTGTTTCGATCTAATAGATAAAGGTTTTAAAGGGTACCTTTGTGGATGTAAATGAGAAACTAGATGAAAGAGAATGTATTCTAACAACGACTAGAGACCTTACGTCGGGATCGACATATAATCTTAGTGGACCCCCTGAAAAATTTGAGACGTCTACCGGTTTGGGATCGGGGTCTTTAAACAAAATTAACCACTCCTCACCTTGGGTTCGTCACTATCAACGATTACAAGGGGTCTACTCAAGTCGCCAACAATTAAGGGGAAGCACTCGACCTCCACCTCCCTGTGTCAGTATCTATTAATTCACCTTCATCCACGACTGTCTTATTCGTTTTAAATACCCTCCTTTGGGGGTTGAACTCTTTTCTAGTAGGTGACTTACCTTTTTGTTTCCTATAATAAAAGGAAAAAAAAAAAAAATTCATGACCTGTACAATAGAAAAAAATTTTAACTTTATATCAACTAAATGTTAAGACACAATCAAAGACCACATTTGGTTACACTTGGTCCATGCGTGTTTGTACAATATAAAAAAGTCCAAGAAAAGGTAACATCACAAGTTTCTACGACTCATATCAAGGGACACGATACGTCGTCCTGGGACAACGAATAGATAAAATACATGTCATCAAACATAGACGACGACGACGACGATTCAGTGAAGTCAGTACAGGCTGAGACACGCTGGGGTATCTGCCGTCGGGTAGTCCGAGGGGGTAGGGACCCTAAGAGGTCCGTTCTCATGACCGTACCCAAGGGTAACGGAAGAGGTCAAACATAGACGATTAGGGTTTGAGGACTAGATGAGGAATAACGATACGAAGGGAACAACTATTGGTACAAACAAAAGATACAGACATTCAGACAAAGACAAAACATTTATTCAAGTAAATGTAGTGAAAAAAAAAAGTCTAAGGTGTATATTCACTATGTAATAAATAGAAAGAGACAATAAGTGAAAGAGTGTATGATTCACTGAATGAAGTGAATCATACTGTTAGGGATCCCCCAGGTAGGTACAACGATGTTTACCTTAATAAAGTAAGAAAAAAACCGACTCATTATAAGTTTCCTATAATAAGACAGAGTCGTCTTGTAGAAACAAATCGAGATTTTAACTGTATAAAGTACTCTTGTATCAACTTTGTGTGAAAATTCCTCTAACCTTTCTCTGGGGGTCTTTGGTCTTCCGTCAAAGTCCGGGATAAATCTTTTTCAGGGGTACTACCCACAGTTTTGTGACGTCTTTACATCCCCATCACTCTTTCACCCCGTAGTCCTCTCCGAAACATCCTCTTCACCAAGAACTGTACCCGGACCTCACCTTCCCAAGTGTCCCTCGTTGACGCCCCCCTCACCCCTCCCTTCAACTACTCAATGTTCGTGTCTTATAGAAAAGGTTTCAGGTCCTGAGAAAAATACTTTTCCTCTTTCTCGTATGGTGAAAACAAAGAAAGAATGGTAAGAAACGAATTTAAATGATGGATAACACAAGGTCTGTAATAAGGTTCTCGAAAGATGAATTTAGGAAACACGAATTTAGTAAATTATCAGTTTTATTGACATCCTTCATTTAGAACTTTACTAGGGAAAGAATGTCTCCCCCTTTAACTTCGACGACGATTCAGTGAAGTCAGCACAGACTGGGACACGCTAGGGTATCTGTCGTCGGGTGGTTCGAGACGGCAGGGACCCTAAGAGGTCCGTTCTTGTGACCTCACCCAACGGTAAAGGAAGAGGTTACGTACTTTCACTTTTCACTTTCACTTCAGCGAGTCATCACAGGCTGGGAATCGCTGGGGTACCTGACGTCGGATGGTCCGAGGAGGTAGGTACCCTAAAAGGTCCGTTCTCATGACCTCACCTCTTACCGTAACGGAAGAGGATTAACTTCATGTCTCTCCACTTTATTGAGTAAGTTCTAGTGTGTCATGGATTTACCAGTAGCAGTTAGAAAAACGAGAAAGACCAAGAAACACTATGACAGTAACCGACTTCGGTGGTCGTCGGGTCTCGAGTGACTATTATCTACGACGACAGGTCTTCGACTGGTGAATGGTTTGTTTGGGTCGGTGAGAGACCTCAGTCTTTTCCTACCTGTTGGACGGGTAATGTCAAGTCTACTGTACACCCCTCGGGGTCACGGGTAGGCTCTAGGTGACTCGTGACCTCATCGATTCGGACGTCAGTCTCTTTCTCTTGGGTCCAGGTCAGTAAAAGAACTTGGTACGGTAGAGTGGGACCCATTCCTGTGTATTTCCCCTGAAGGGACATCAGGTCACCAATTCTGAGGTACGAGGGTTACGACCCCTGTACCCAAGTTAGGAACCAGTCCCTTGACTCTAATGTATACGACGTTAATTCTCGGATGTGTGACGTCGAGCTCCAGGACTACTGAGTCACTTCTAGGGTACACGGCGTTGATTCTGGACCATGTCGGTTTCTGTATTTCTTTTTAAATTTTTTAGCGTATCTCTGAGGGAGAACGAAAAAAAAACAACAAGAAAAAAACAATGTCTCCATATCTAATACGGTCAAAATCTTTAGTTCGAGCAAAATCTTTTCAGTCTCCTTGGTCTCTAGTTTAACGGTTGTAGACGACCTAGTACCTTTTTCGTTCCTCAAGGTCTTTTTGTAGATAAAGACGAAATAACTGATACGGTTTCGGAAACTGACACACCTAGTGTTATTTGACACCTTTTAAGACTTTCTCTACCCTTATGGTCTGGTGGATTGGACGGAGAACTCTTTAGACATACGTCCAGTCCTTCGTTGTCAATCTTGACCTGTACTTTGTTGTCTGACCAAGGTTTATCCTTTTCCTCATACGGCTCCGACATATAACAGTGGGACGAATAAATTGAATATACGTCTTATGTAGTACTCTTTACGACCTGACCTTCTTTGTGTTCGACCTTAGTTCTAACGGTCCTTTTTATAGTTATTGGAGTCTATACGTCTACTGTGGTGGGAATGCCGTCTTTCACTTTTCCTCGATTTTTCGGAGAACTACTTTCACTTTCTCCTCTCACTTTTTCAACCGAATTTCGAGTTGTGAGTCTTTTGCTTCTAGTACCGTAGGCCAGGGCAGTGAAGTACCCTTTATCTACCCCTTTGTCATCTTTGTCACAGTCTGAAATATACACCCCCGAGGTTTTAGTGACGTNCGTCTTTCACTTTTCCTCGATTTTTCGGAGAACTACTTTCACTTTCTCCTCTCACTTTTTCAACCGAATTTCGAGTTGTGAGTCTTTTGCTTCTAGTACCGTAGGCCAGGGCAGTGAAGTACCCTTTATCTACCCCTTTGTCATCTTTGTCACAGTCTGAAATATAAACCCCCGAGGTTTTAGTGACGTCTACCACTGACGTCGGTACTTTAATTTTCTGCGAATGAGGAACCTTCCTTTCAATACTGCTTGGATCTATCATATAAGTTTTCGTCTCTGTAATGAAACGACTGATTCCAGGCAGATTAGTTCCGATACCAAAAAGGACACCAGTACATGCCTACACTCTCAACCTGACACTTCTTCCGACTCACGGCTTCTTAACTACGAAAACTTGACACCACAACCTCTTCTGAGAACTCTCAGGGAACCTGACGTTCCTCTAGGTTGGTCAGGTAAGACTTCCTCTAGTTGGGATCCTAAAGAAACCTTCCTTACTACGATTTCGACTTCGAGGTCATGAAACCGGTGGAGTGCGTTTCTCAACTGAATAACCTTTCCTGGGACTACGACCCTCCCTAACCCCCGTCCTCCTCTTCCCCTGCTGACTCCTACTCTACCGACCTACCGTAGTGTCTGAGCTACCTACACTCAGACTCACTTGAGAACCTCTACCACTACCTGTCCCTCCGGACCGCACGACGCCAAGTACCCCAACGTCTTAGTCTGTGCTGACTCGCTGACTTGACTTGACTATCTAATACGGTGAAAGAAGAAAAGACTTTGAGAGATGTCGTCTTTCAATAATGTTTAAATCACCAACATGAATTCCTTAGGTCTGTTTCTAGTAAAGTACTTATAAAAATTCTTACGGGATGTCTTAACGATGCCGTCTCCGGTTGTTTTAGATAATAAAAAGGGAGAGTGAGTTTAGTCAACTACATTAAATTGACTATGTAGATCCCAAAGATTAGACTCATTCCTCTATTATCGCCGTCCTCAATGATTGTCTTCTGTTTCCTTTATCCTAGTGTTCGTTTCAGAGGTTTACGACACTGCTAGCCCTCCGTCTACTCGGTTTCCTCCCTAAGACAACCCGAAGGACCTCCTCCGTCACGAATTTTTCCTGGGACTTAGACTTCTTAAAGTTATTTCTCCGGCGCCGTCCTTCCTTCCCTTCAAGTAAGACGACGCTTCTCTCTACGCGTCAGTGAGGGCCGACGGACAGAATTCTCCTCGCCCAGAACCCTACGTGTGCGTCAGGTTTCCTCTTGTTTCTTTTACAAAGACGGTTGAAGGTTTTGACGTGTCGGCCGTCTCAGTCCCCGTCCTTTCGTGATTCCAGGAAACATGTTTCATCGGTTAAATGTCAATACCAATGTGAACTCAGTTAATTTCACAAAATAATCGTCCTTAAACTTAGAGAATGGAAGTAATTGTAAATTGTCATTTACCCTCTTTTTTCCATTTATTTTATAATAGACCGAAAAATTTCCAGTAAAGTCTGACTCGTAATATTTTACGCTCGACCCCTTCCCGCCCCTACCGGGAAACACACCTAAATCATGGGCCTCGGGTGTTGTGCGTATGTAGAGATCTCTCTACCGCGTCGTCGCCGTCGGCCTCTCGTGGAGTGCCGTCCACTCCACGACCGTCTCGTAAGTAATGTCCGTCGTGTAGACCCCGTCCCCCTTCCTTCTTCCTCTACACTGTACGCTCTTACGTAAAAAAAGAAATCTAGAGTCTGCCATTTAGTTTACCCCATACGTCGGGATTCATTAATGAGGGTACTAGTTGTGGACGAAGAATTGTTGGGGTCCGATCGTCGGGTTCAACTAATTTACTGTATGGAGTAGCAAGGGGATTTCCTTTTTTCGAGTCTCCCTCTGGTCACGGGTCCAGAGTCTCAGGTGCCCCCGGGGGACCCTTCAGGGACGGTGTCAGTCCTCCGTCCCGTCTGAGGCCGGGGTCCACGGGTTCTTGTGAAAGTTAGCTTCGGACGACCCTGACCTTCAGTCTGTTTTGTACTAGAAAGTCGTTCCGCCCTTTGTAAGTTGGACTTGTCTGTGAAAAATGAAAAATTAAAAGGTTTCACAGCTCGGTCTTCGTTAATCTTCCGGCAGATTTTCGACGAATCACTTACAAAGTAGAGTCAGACAGTGGGGACCTCTACGATTCTGGATTCGACCCTACAAGTCCACGACAGACCGGGGTCCTTCCACTGTCCTTCGGTCATACAGGGTGGTAACACTTTTCTAGATGGAATTGTAATAAATAGTCTTACCTACTTGATCTTCCTCTTCCAGGTGGGGAGGGTACTATCCAAGAACTCCTAGGACTTCAAAAACACTACTGACGGGAACAGGATCCACTTTCAACATGGACCTTTATGTTTGGGACCGTTCACCCTTCTAAGGGAAAGTTCCGTCGTCATCTTTGGTGTCAGAATGAGTTTACTTGTAAAGTTAACTCCTCCATTACTGCTGTCCCTTCTCCGTTTCTCTACCCTCCTACCCCCTAATGTATTTGCGTTCAATGACCATTGAAAGATCAGGAACCTAACCCACCATTGAAGTGTCTATTAGTAAAATAAAAGGTTGAAATATTGATCGAATACATAATATAGAACACATAACCCAATTTAGGGGAAGGACTCGGAAGAAGTAGTAATCGCATACGTTGAAGTGATGTAGACTTTTATAACCCCTTTACTTAAGTTTTGTTTTATTTATAAAGGATTAAAATTTATTTATAACGAATAGTCACACCAGCACAAGTCTCGTGTTACGTTGATATAGGTATGTTCCTTGTTTTCATCTCTCCTTTCCCTATAAATGTATGTATTTTTATGTAGGTTTCAGACTAAAATTACACGATTTTCGTAGACCAGATTAAGACATTTACAGTTTCCGACGACGAGCGACAGGGAGGTCGTGATGGGGTTAATCGTCGATTCCTCTACCGGAAGGCAAATAGGTTTAGACTTCCATTTATAGTGCCTGAAGTCGTACTTTTGTTACTCCTGGAAAAGGACAAGGTAAATTGTTGAAATAAAACGTAAACTAGATCGTTTCTGTATGTCTTTCCAAAGACCCTCAACCATTTGATTGAGAGATTTATCGAGGGGGTTGGAGTAAGGTAACGGAAAAGAAAAACGTCGAATGTGTGTTCGTTGAAGCGTGGGTGGGATCTTCAGACCCCCACAGTAATTCAGCTCCTGGAAGTCGTGACTCCGTATGTTCCGGTGTCAGTTTCCGTCCCTCACTCTGACTCTGGTAAAAGTTACAGTAAGTCTCTTCGGTTGTAGGAGATGTTAC
The DNA here is from genome assembly GCA_006410555.1 of Capra ibex. NCBI lineage: Eukaryota > Metazoa > Chordata > Mammalia > Artiodactyla > Bovidae > Capra > Capra ibex. The sequence continues at coordinate 41,966,535 of SJYO01034137.1, forward strand.
GTGCATCTATATACACGATAAAAGGTTTTTCGATAGTCTGACCCGAGGACTATTGGTGACTTTGTTAGTAGGAGAATTTTACATAGGACTTGTGTGTCACTCTCAATCCGTGACACGAAAACGGAATCACTTCCAGTAGTGTCAAGCCAGGGAGTTCTTACCACACGTCCTCCACGAAGAGAAAGTTTACGTCTCCTACTTCGACCCGAGTCTCTCTTACGCCCGACGAGACCCGTGGTAAGATGGTCGGGCCCAGAAGAGAGTGGTCAGAAGGGGGAGAGTAGTTCCCCTACACCTTCCGCTGTGTACTTTAGTGGTAAATAAGGATGGTTATACTTTTACGAGAGGATGAGATCCACTCATGGTGTCTGAGTGACTTTCGGTCGTCGTCTTCCGTGGAGTTTCTAGACCCGTGGTTCTTCGTGGTTCCCCGTGTGTCTTCTCCTCTCTCTGACCACATGGTCCCTGATCCTTACGACACCAGGACGTCAGGACCCAGGCAGTATATGTCGCTTCGTGGTGTGACGGGGTGACTCTGTACGGCTGACGGAGGTGAATGACTGATCACTCCTTTGGTTCCAAGTATAGGTATCAATCCGGAACCTAGTTTTCGAGGTCTCTACCAGGTATCAAATCATTATCTTTTTGATGTATATATATGTGTGTGTGTGTGTACACGTGCGTGTGTGTGCATGTGTGTGTACGTGTGTGTGTGTGTACATTTCCGAAGGGTCAACCACGTCCCATTTCTTAGACGGTTACGTCCTCTGTGTCTACTCCCAAACTGGGGACCTAGTCCTTCTAGGAGACCTTATCTTTTACCGTTGGACGAAGTCATAAGAACGGACCTTTTAGGTCACCAGTCTCGTCTGACCGTCCGATGTCAAGGACCCCAACGTTTCTCAACCTCTACTGATTCTTGTATGTATGTGAACGTGTGTGTGTGTGTGAACGTGTGTGTGTGTGTATACATTTCGATATCGATAGAATTACAACGAAGACGAAAGAAGAGGTGTTGGACGGAGACAATTGATCGAGACGTTTCTGGGTACTGACGAGGGACATGGAAGGAAAACTCCGTTTAGTTTACTTGAAGAACGTTCTTAGGAATATAAAATCACAGGAGGGTCGATTCCCCGAGAAGGTAATCATTGACTTAAGTCGTCCTTTGCAGGTCAGTGAGGTTTCCTTCTACAAGACTAAGTTGTTTGTGGATGACCTGTGGAACATATACGGTCCACAATTTGAACCATGAACAGTTATGTAATAAAGTAAAATGAAGTTGAGTTACGATATTACGTACATGATTCAGGTAGAATATCCAATCTTTCGACTCCGAAACTCACCAAATATATTTCACAAGTACCGAGTACGAATCACTGACTGGGTCACAGTGTGAATCCACAGAGTAGATGACGGTGACCCAAACGAAGTGTAGGGGTAAGATAGTGTAGGACCGTAGTCAGGATAGAAGGAGTTACTTCCCTGTTGGTGTCGTTCCCGGAGAGTTCCGAATTCTAAAATAAGTCCACCCACTCAGGAGTCCTCTATGCACAGTTTCTGAGTAACTCTGTCTTGTTGAGACCGGTGTAAAGGTCCACTTTTACCGTTTGGACACACATGTGCGTACACTGAGTGGTAACTTGTTTTTATACAGTTTTCACTTGACTTTTGAGGGTTCTCTCAGTGCTATCTCCTTTCAGTTACTACTTTCGAGTACCGGTAAATGTCTTGTACTTCTGTCTGTCTGTCTGTGTGTGTGTCTGTATGGATGTGTGTCTCATACTTGTGTGACCGTATCAATGGAGACTTCCGTACGTCACCTTAGTCTCACCCCTTATTTCCTTATTCAGTCTTTTCTCGTCACACTAATTGACTTACTCGATGAGGACTTCAATGTAAACAAATTTGATAAGTACTGTCAAATTTTTATTTCAGATACTTTTTCTAAGGGTTATTTTTACTATTGTAAGGGTTTGGAGTACTCTACGGTGACTTCCATGTCCTTAACCGTCCTCCTCCTTCTTTTCTTGAGAGGTGAACGTATTCCAACCGCCCCCCTCAGGAGGGACCCTTAAAGTATTAATGCACGAGAACGACGAGTAATTAATGTTCCTTTGGTTGGACCGAGGTCGGGGGAACGGACGACCCTCCCGTCCTGTCTTAATGTCTGAGTGTACTTCCTACCCCTGACCGTCTGCCGTGGGTAGTCTCATGGTGCATTACCCAGACTCTGAGGTCCAGTCTCTGCCGGTGGGGACTAAGTCCGACGTACGTTAATTTTCTAGACTTGTCTCATCTTTGACTGGGAACGGCAGAATACGTACAGTCTCCGACGAGTAAACTTCGTTTTAAGAATTAACAAAAAGGAAACGAGAAAATCAAATTTTTGGTAGACATCTTTCGTATATCGAACCGTTTTATCTTTTATTTATAGGATAGTAGACCGATGACAAATTTCACGTTTCCAAAAGACACTGACACGTCCCTCGCATATGTGTGTGTGTGTGTGTGTGTGTGTGTGTGTGTTTCGTCTCGTTTATGAGACTACTTATTTTTACACTTAAACTCCCGTTTACTCCGTACTTTGTATAACCGGTTATTTGTTGTGTTTTCTTCCAGTATGATTTAAAAAAAATAGATTGGTCTGACCCTTCGAGAACTCGGTCCTATGGGTCGTACTCTTCTGAAACTTTCTTCAATATAAAGAATAGTTCATTCCTCCTAACGACAAGTAAATAAACAATATTGAATCCGTATTTCTTTGGATCCTAGAATGACCTGACAGAAAAAAGATTCTAAAAAAAAATACACTTGGTAAAAATTTTAGAAATAACTTAAATAATGTTATATCAAAGACCAAAAACAAACAAACGAACAAAGACAAGATACAAAATCGCAAAACCAGTACTCCGGACACCCTAGAATGGAGGGGTTGGTCCCTAGGTTGGGTGTGGGGGACGGGGTCTTCTACTTCAGAATTGGTGACCCAACGGTCTCTTCAGGAACCTGATCCAGAGATCTCCACTCAGAGACTTCCAAAGTAGTATAGATTTTTCGTGTAGTCGTTGGATAGTACTCTTTTATTTTAGACGGATTCATGAGGACATTAGTGTCGAGAAAAAACTTTTACAGCGGAGGTCTTCCGGGATTTAAGGATTTCACGAAAAGTCAGGTGTTTCGAGGAAGTTTTGGTGGAGTTTTTCATCTTACCGGTCCATAATAAACGAGGTAAGAGTCCGTTCCTTTTCTAGACGAGTCTTTCCACTCCCCTAAAAGAATCCAAGGACGCCAGTCCTTAACATGTCAGGCCACTCCTAGACTGGGTAGACTGAAGACTGGGTCGTGTAGGGCCGGTCAGACGGTCAGGACCCCAAAGTGTCCAGGTGACACTTTACACGCGAATCCAGGACTACGAAGACAGAGAATCTGTTTCAACTAAAGCCCTCCGACGAAACATGGTTGTGTGGTATAGTTGGTGGGAAAAGGGTTCCCTCCGTCCTACCACATCGCCGAATCTCGGTCCGTCCGGACTCACGGTTAGGACTGAGACTCTTTGGACGACACCCCGGAACCTCACAAAGGTCGGAGACCTGGAGACAAAAGAAAAGACATAATAACACTACTATTAAGGACGGAAGGTTTCGCGACCCGTACTATTTCCGGAACCGGGTGTCATTCGTAATAATGCTAAAGAGGATTTACGCTACGTTCTCATTTCCACCTCTTCGTCTATGAAATTCCCGCCCTAGTCTTCTCCAGTACGTGTCCCGTCGGACCCACAGGGTCGTCTCAGAATTTGTCTTCCCGGATCCTTACGCCTGCAGAGACGCACACCTTATACAGTCTCAGTTTTCTTGTTACCTTTGCTTACCGAATCTGTTAAAGAGTGGTCAGGGGGTGAGGGTGCGTGTGTGAGTCGTAGCACCCAGTTTTCCTTTGCCTAAGAAAGTTCTAAGGGTCTGGTCCGACTCGTTTCACTCTTCCAAAGGTCGGGGACAGCCAAGACTCTTTATGGACTCGGAGCGACCCGACCCCAGTGGACTTCGAGGAGCCCCCCGAGAGCCCGACGTGATTAATCTCCCTCGTTATAACAAACTTTCGGAAGGGAAGTAGACAGAAGGTCGGAACGAAACGAAGTCCTAAACCCACAAGCGTCGGGTCCGGGTCAAGTGTGTCGGACGGTCGGGAAGTTTCCGTCTCTTAGGTGTGTCCGAGTGGTTTGTCCACCACTACTCTCTGCACGGGTCTGACAGGACCGGTAAGGAGCGACGTGGAAGTGAAAGTAATAGGGGTAGTAAACAGTTCGTTTCCGTCCGACCGCTCGACCCCGAAGGTGTGGAAGTTTCCCTTTATGACGGATCTGTCACTCCGACGACGTCGGTGCTGGAGGAGAAGTGGACGACCTATGGGTACCCCTGAGCGTAGCAGTTTTCTCCTCAGTAGTAATCTGCAAAGAGTGACTATAAGTCACCGGGTTCCCTCTATCTCTCTCTATTTCCCGGTCAATATCCTCCCCAATACATGGTGTGACTCTTTGACCGTTTCCGTTTTAATTGAAACGTCCCATTCTGTGTATGTCCTGGTTCAGTGAGCCTTGGACTCTTTTTATGCGACAGACACTACTGTCTCAGGTTGTAAGGGGTTCTTAAACCGGTGACTGAGGAGACCAATTATTAAAGTGGAGAAACACCCCGAGTCCAAAAGATGATGTCTGGGTGTCTTAAGGAGAAGAATCTTAAATCCTCTTCCTGGAGATAATCTTGTCCCTGTTTTACTTAAAGAGTGGCACGACCGATATGTTACCTATGTTTTCGGCACTCGTTTCTGTGAGAAACGTACTCCTTTCCCACGTCGAGACGGACTCCGAGTTGGGTCCCCAAACCATTTGATCTTTCTTCAAGAACTCACCTCGTCCCTCTCCTTTCCTCCTTGATCCACCATATCCCTCCCCTTTATAACAAGACCAGAAAAAGAAGACAACGATCCTCTCCGACCTGGTCTTTAACCTTCCATCCAACAGACCATAGTATCCGTTCTTTTTGAGACGTCGGGACCCCCAAAGACTTCTTACAGGTACCTGAACTCGAACTCAGTTCCACCTAGTGTCCCGTTTTCTGATCCTAAACTTAATCTCGAACCCGGAGAGTAGAAGGACCTCTTAGAGAGGGTTGCATAAACAAATGATGACATCAAGATACGCGCAGTGGAGTTATATACAGGGAGGAACTCTCTGTCTTGAGGTCCCTGAGGGGACCACCAAGTCACCAATTCTTAGGTGGAAGGTTACAACCCCTGTTCCCAAGTTGGGGACCAGTCCCTTGATTCTAGGGTGTATGACGCCCCGTTGTTTCGGATACGCGAGACCTCGGACTCAAGGTATTGATCTCTCTTTTCTCGGGAGGGTGGTGTTTTCTTCTAGAGTGTTCGAAGACGTTTCTTCTAGACTCCGTCGGTTTATTCATTGATTTAACTTTTTTTTTAAAAAAAAATTTCTCTCTCTCTTGAGGTAGACCAAGGTTCTAACAAAGAACCTTGTATTTTGGACTGCTTTCCGTAGTGTCACGTTAGAAGGGGGTTCATACCGAGAAAGATCACTAAGACCGGTCAGTCAACATACAGCCAACAAAAAAAGGGGGGATGGTCACTTTTACAGTAAATAGAAATTTCCACTGGAACCGTCGGGATCAGTTTATTTACTTATAAAGAGAGAATTGTCTACGTAAAGGGTTGTTGGACAAAGACACTTTTACGTCCTCGACCGGACGTACTGGTAGAAGAGACTCTTTATATCTGTCCTTGTACTAAAACTACAATTGGCGTGACTTTTTGAGAGTCCCTCAAAAACCTCGGGACATCTTTACATAGAAAAACAAAGAGGGTCTGACCGGAGGTCGGACTTCCTACTCGTGTCTTTCCTGTCTTCTCACTTCCGTACCGGACGGACCTCTCTGACCCGACAAAGATGACTCGACCTCGGTCTCTTCCCAAATCCCCTCGTTATCTACTCTAGTCTTTCCACCCGACTCAAGTATAGTCCTCTCCGCCGTATATAAAGGAGGGTAATTTGCCGTTACCCTCGGTAAATTCTGTAAATTCATACGTTCTATAATTCTATAAATTCATCCGTAAATTCTATAAATACATATGTACCCCAACCCACTTAGTCAAGACCACTAACGCACACCTCTAGAACCTTTTTTCCTCTTTGATCTTTATCTTTCTGTTCCGTTAGGAAACAAGTACTTACATTATACGGACGGTGGGACGGTCCGTGACTCCCGTAACACTCCTTCTTTCGGTTGTGTTTCCTGAAAGGACCACCAAGTCACCAATTCTGACGTGTGAGGGTGATGTATCCTGAACCCAGGTAGGGAACAACCCCTTGATTCTAGGACATACGACGTGTCACACCGGTTTTTTGGTTGTGTTTCAGTAGTGTTACTGATAGGACCTCGAACGTCAGGTTACGTCCTTACAGTGACTGTCAAGTCAACCCACATGTTACAAACTGTACCGCGTACTCTACAGACACTTTATCGGTACACCTTTCTACGTTCCACCGGATCTCAGTTATGTGTAAGGATGTTCAAATTTATATCCTAAAAGTTTTGAGTGAACTAGACTTCTTTCAGACGAACGGATTGGGGATAGACATCCAAAGATAAGTCCACTCTTGTCAAGGGAAAGGAACAACTAGGTTCTCCACTTGGAACCATTTGGAACAACGGGTTCATAGTCATGTTAATTCACCGTCTCGGAGTCCCAAATTGACCCGGGTGTGCCGGTCCCGGACCGAGGGAGTTGACCGACCCATACCTCATTTCCCACACGTCGTGTTCGAGGTCCGGACTTTAGGTTAAGACCCTGGGTGAGTGAAATTCGGGGAGAGAGGAACGGTAAAGATGTATCTTCGACTACTAATTAATAGGTTCTTACTTCGTCTCAGTCCCCTTTAGACTGTCCCTTGACTGGACTTTACTTAGGAGTGACCCAGAAAGACAAGATATTCCCTCTGGAACTAGTAGTTTGGTGATCGGTCGAGATAATCTGGGAAGGTCTCCGGTTTTTGGTGAGAAGAGGTTTTAGGTCGAGACTAAATAATGATAAAGAAAGTGACTGTAAAAGTATAAAATAGGGTGGAGAAGATTAAGTCGTTTGGGAGGGAGCGTAGGGTAAGACGAGAGTCTCTCAGACGATCAGGAATCGTTTTTATTGTCTAAATAACGAAGTCAAGGGTGTTACGTGTACACAAATAATCCAGGACGGAATTTCGTTTAAGTTTGTAAAAGATACTAGTAAAAAGCGTTCACAGTCTCTAGACCGTTAGGTTGAAGTCTTACTGAAAGCTGAAAATCGTATGTCAGACTGTGGGTCTCGGTCCATGAGTATTTAACATTATAAAGTTACGGAAGGTCCATGAGATATACTGGACGATTAATAGACAGTTTTACATCCGTAGTCTGTGTTTAGTTTATCCACTTTTCTTGAACTAGATTAGAGACGAAAAAGGTCAAAGACTCAGAGACTTATGGTGTATGTAGTTCGGAGACAGAACGAGACCCTGTCGTGTATGGAATTACGTAAGGGGTTTAGTGTGTTAAGAGACGTTTCTTGACAAAGGAAACGACGACTCTAATTATTCGGTTAAGAGAGAGGAGCGGTCTCTTACAGACTTGTCGCGTCTCAACTGGGCTGAGAAAGGAAAGGTCCCCCGTAAATATCGTGGTACTATACTTACAGAGAACTTGAACTCACATCGTAAGACACGGGTGTTCTTCTTTTGAGTCCGAACCTCCCCTGAGGACTGTTCTGATAGACTAATCTAAGCAGGAGAAGTGTGTTTGTTTACAGACTCGTCTTTTCCGTCAATCGAAAATAAAGGGAAGGACTTCCTCAGGGTTAATAACTATTCGTTTAGTTGAAATTAATACAAACTGTGTGACTAAGGATTTAATAATTAAACTAGTTATAAATGACTCCTAAATGATACATAAGTTTGACGTACTATCTCATATTTGTTTTTTGTATCAATGATATACATTGATTGTAATTAAGGACTCCTAAAATATATCGTAGGGACTGGAAATAATCTACCCTCATACCATATATGTTGGTAATAGGAGTCGAAATTTTCCGTCAAGTGGTTAAAAATTTTTCACACGGGACAATTTGAAGTACCTCAAGGGTCCCGTCTCTCAGTAGTCCCGTCTCTAAAGACGGACAGGATAAGTCCCACCTAGGGATCATAGGACTTATTGTAGACAATATATCGTCTACGAGTTATTTATAAACAACTGGTTTACTTATTACGGGACCTGGGTGTCTCTCCCCCCGTTAATAACATGTGTAGGGAATTGGTTCATTCATAGGCTCTTTATGATCGTAAAAGAAGATTGGTTGTTTAACTCTTCGTACAGGCGAGTCAGTAACCTTTTCTACAATGACCACTTAAAAGTTACTATACTCGTTTACAGACACTATAAATCGACACACCTTTCCGTCATAATCGTCGTGCCACCACCACCACCAAATTAGCAAGTCAGTACAGGTTGAGAACGCTGGGGTACCTGACATCGGGTGGTCCGAGGAGACAGGCACCCTAAGAGGTCCGTTCTTATGACCTCACCCAACGGTAAAGGAAGAGGTTACAGGTCATATTCGGACAAATATTCGGTTTTACATTCGTTGTCGAGAAAGCCGAACTACGCTATCGAAAATAAAAGGATAGCACATGAAAGACAATAGATTTCAGGGATGTTCCTTGTGTATAATGAAAGGATCAGTGTAATTTTCCTTCTTATGTTAGGTCTAAAACTGGGCTAAAATAAAAGTCAAACGCCAATCTCAGATAAATTCCGGACAGTAGGTCGATCTTTATCGTTTTTGAGATAACATGATCTCTCTCCCCTACTCTTCCAAGGATTGTCTCAGACTATCGGGTACGGTCTAGACCTCTCTTCTCTCCGTCGGTATTCATAGTAGTCTATTACTGGTTAGTGACTGATGACAGTTTCCGATTGACACGGTCAGTATTGAGACTCTTCCAGTGGATCTGTCTCTCCCTTCCTCACTCGTGTCCTTTCTTCCATGGTTGTAACCTTTCCTTAGAACATTAGGTCGTCTTATTACGGTGGTTCAGATAAAGTACCGTCAATCGACATCAAGTACCACAACGACTTTGTCTGAAGAGGATTTGTAGTCCTTACTCTTCGGTCAAAAATTTTAGTGATAAAAGAGGGGTGGGATGGAAAGAGTGGATCCTCTTTCCAATTGATCCTAAAGTTTCGGATCCGATCGACATCGAAGAGACCTGAAACCGTCGACAGCGCAAAACCACGGACATACGGTCAATGAACGAGACGGTCGTTTCACACTCCTATTAGTGGGTGACTTCCTAAAGTTGTGCAATACAAAGGGGTCCTCTGAAACAGATTGTTCCATTAAATACTGGACAAGTCCTTAGACCAGAAATGTTTTGTTATTTAAGTGTGAACGCGACCTGAAGTTTCGACGGTAATACTCCGAGGCCATCGTCTTCCGCAGGACATCGACTCTCGGTCTAGTTGTCTATTCACTCAAAAATTACTAGAGAAAGTCCGTCCGACACTTCCCCTGTTTCGACTGTCGGTGACACCGACGTAAACCGATGAGAACGTTTTACACTGGGGTTTAACCGAGGAGGACTGTTACAATTTTTGACAAAGTAGATGACAGAAGTCTTACACCCTAGATACCCTAAACCCTCCACCACCCCCCCCGTCCACCATCCTTGGCCCATAAAGGGCACCCTACCGGTCAACGACAACGGGACCTATTCCTAGAACGACCTTACGGTTGGTTCCGGACCAGGAGGTTGGGTCGTCGGTCGCCTTCGGGTCTTTCAGAGACCTTTCGTACTACCTCCCCATCCCCAATACCCCTAAGGACCACCATTCGACAAGTAACAGAGGTTAACAAAGTTGTCCAAAACACGGATGGATCCATTTTACGACGATTTTTACATCCGGTCCAAAAAGTCTCACACCAGTCGTAGGAACGAACTCGTAGTAAACCCTTCGAACGAGATTTTTAGTGTCCACGGACCCGGAGTGAGATTTCGATGACAACATAGTTGAGCACCACCCATCCGGATCCTTAAGTTTAGAAATAATTGTTTGTCAGGTCCACTAAGAATGTGGTTTCAAACTCTTTGTGACCCAGTCTACTTTTGTCTTTCTCATTTGATCCTTAAATTCGGTCACCCGGAACCCTACTCGTTCTAGATCTATCTTTAGATCCTCGGTGCTAAATATTCGAGACACTAGAACCTGTTCACAGAGTTAGACAGACTTGAAACCAAATGAGTGTACACTTTTCTTTCCTAATAGAAGATCAACACATCTCTCCTTATCGAAGACCGAAACTTCTATACCGGATGGTAGAGGAGAACCGAAGAATTTCGAGAGAGAAATCACAGACCCGGAGGTTGATACCGAAGAGACCACGACAGACCGGTCTGTGTCATTCGATAGTCGAAATGGTAAGGTTCATTGAGGGATATGAGATCGAGGGTACTTATATACACAGAAGACAAACTCTGTGTCTCACACATTATGTCGATGGATATGATAAAAGTGAAGAGAAAGGTAAAATTCTTCGTCTTCTTGAGTAAAAGGTTTACGATCCAAAGTATCTTGAAACTAGTCCAAAAATTTTAACCAAATGAATAACAAATACTTAAAAACCGACACGGTCCAGAAACAACCACGTGTGCACCAAAGAGACCAACGTCACTCGCCCCGAATGAGAGGTCAACCGTCACAAGTCCGAAGAGACACCTCCGAAGAGATCGACGTCTCGTGTCCGAGATGTCGTCCCCCCGAATCATCAACACCGTGTACCGGATTCGAAGGGACTCCGTGCACCTTAGAAGGGTCTGGTCCCCAGTTTGGACACAGGGGAGGTAACCGTCCGCCTAAGGATTGGTGACCTGGTAGTCCCTTCATGTTAGTCCAAAAAAAAAAAATTAACCACGTATTAACGAAATGTTACAACACAATCAAAGACGACACTTTACTTAACTCAGTCGATATGCATATGTATATAGGGATGGGAGAATTTGGAGGGAAGGTAGGGATGGAAGTAACGTGAGGAGATCCAGTAGTGTCTCGTGGTTCGACTCGAGGAACACGATCTGTCGTCGAAGGGTAATCGATAGATAAAATGTGTGCCATCTGTTTATCGAGTTATAGTTTTTTACTTGTTGGGTTAGTTTTTTATCTGCCTTCAGGGTTTATCTGTAGAGAGGTTTCTTCTGTATGTTTACCAGTTCTCCGTGTACTTTTCTACGAGTTGTAGTGATTGATAAACTCTTTACGTTTAGTTTTAATATTGTTCCATAGTGGAGTATGTCGAATCTTACTGGTACTTTCCGTCTCCTTGGTCTCTAGTTTAACGGTCGTAGGTGACCTAGTAACTTTTTCGTTCTCTCAAGGTCTCTTTGTGGACAAAGACGAAATAACTGATACGGTTCCGGAAACTGACACACCTAGTGTTATTTGACCCCTTTTAAGACTTTCTCTACCCTTGTGGGTCTGGTGGACTGGACGGAGAACTCTTTACACATATGTCCAGTCCTTCGCTGTCAATCTTGACCTGTACCTTGTTGTCTGACCAAGGTTTGGTCCTTTCCTCAGACAATTCCGATATATAACATTAGGATGAATAAATTGTATGTACGTCTCATGTAGTACTCTTTACGACCCGACCTACTTCGTGTTCGACCTTAGTTCTAACGGTCCTCTTTATAGTTATTGGAGTGTACACGTTTACTGTGGTGGGAATACCGTCTTTCACTTTTTGATTTGTCAGAGAACTACTTTCACTTTCTCCTCTTACTTTTTTTAGCCGAATTTCGAGTTGTAAGTCTTTTAATTCTATTACCGTAGGCCAGGGTAATGAAGTACCGTATATCTACCCCTTTGTTACCTTTGTCACTATTTTAAATAAAACCCCCGAGGTTTTAGTGTCGTCTACCACTGACGTCGGTATTTTAATTTTCTGCGAATAAGGAACCTTCCTTTCAATACTGGTTAGATCTGTCGTATAATTTTTCGTTTCTATAATGAAACGGTTGTTTCTAGGTAGATCAGTTCCGATACTAAAAAGGTCATTAGTAAATGTCTACACTCTCAACCTGAGATTTCTTTCGACTCGTGGTTTCTTGACTATGAAAACTTGACACCACAACCTCTTCTAAGAATTCCCAGGGAACCTGACGTTCCTCTAGGTTGGTCAGGTAGGATTTCCTCTAGTCAGGACCTACAAGTGACCTTTCTGACTACAACTTCGATTTTGAAGTTATGAAACCGGTGGACTACGCTTCTCGACTGAGTAAACTTTTCTGGGACTACGACGCTTTCTAACTTCCGTCCTCCTCTTCCCCTGCTGTCTCCTACTCTACCAACCTACCGTAGTGACTGAGTCACCTGTACTCAAACCCATTTGAGACCCTCAATCACTACCTATCTCTCCGGACCGCACGACGCCAGGTTCCCTAGTGTCCCTCAGTCTGTGCTGACTTGCTGACTTGAATTGACTTGGTTTTTTAGTTGTTTGTTATTTACCCTTCCTCCCACACCTCTTTTCCTTTGGGAAGAAGCGACAACGACAACAAATCAACGGTTCAACATTTAACTCTATCGGTGATACCTCTTGTCATACCTCCAAGGAATTTTTGATTTTTGTCATGATGGTATACTGGGTCGTTAGGGTGATGACCCGTATATAGGACTCTTTTGAGTTTTACTGTATATGTGTCGTTACAAGTGACATCGTGAGAAATATTAGCCCAAAAAAAAAAAAAAATTTCATCTTTGAGATCACACTACCCACCCCTTCCGAAGTTGAAACTCAGGTGAACAGGGGAGGTAGGATGGGGTTCCGGGGAGTTCCCGGAGTCTACCCTCCCCACAGATAGCTCCCACCCCACCCCACCCCACCCTTCGTCTCTCACTCCTCGGTGAATCGTGTTTCCACTGCTTCTTCGCCCATCACGGTCACGGATGTGACCTATGTGTTCTGTCCCTTGTTCAAACGTCTTTCTTTCCTTCTATGTCAATCAAGCTCCATGGACCTTTGGTCCATTTCTGTGAATCGTCGTCGACCTTTAAGTGTGGGTCTTGGTGTCCGTTTCCAGGTTAGTGTTTGTGTCTACAAAAAGGGAAGATTCAGTCGCCAAGGGTTTGTACCGACGTGAAACCTTTGTAAACCCTTCAAATTTTTATGATGACGGACCCCTGAAGGGACCACTAGGTCACCGATTCTGAAACACAAGGGTCACGGCCCACGGGTCCAAACAAGGGACTAGTCTCTTAATCTAGGGTGTCCGACGTTGATTTCTAGGCGTACGGCGTTGTTTCTAGTTTCTAGGTCTCACGACGTCGGTCCTGGGCCGCATCGGTTTATTTACTATTATTTAAAATTTTTACATAATTACGGACCCAGGATGAAGGTCTCTAAGACTACATTAACCAGACCCAACACAGACCCACAACCCCTTACTCAGAGGGGTCAACTAAGGTCCCAAGTCGTTTCAAACTCTTGGTGATAAGTATCGTATTTTGTAAACAGGGAGTAAATCCGTGTTGATACGTCTACAAGTTAAGTCAACGAGTCAGCACAGGTTGAGAAAAGTTGGGGTGCCTGACGTCGTGCGGACCGGAGGGACAGGAAGTGGTTGAGGACCTCAAACGAGTTTGAGTACAGGTAACTCAACCACTACGGTAGGTCGGTAGAGTGGGAGACAGTAGGGGAAGAGGAGAACGGGAGTTAGAAAGGGTCGTAGTCCCAGAAGAGGTTACTCAGTCAAGAAGTGTAGTCCACTGGTTTCATAACCTCGAAGTCGAAGTTGTAGTCAGGAAGGTTAACGGTGAGTCCTGACTAAAGGAAATCCTACCTGACTAAACTAAAAGAATGTCAGGTTCCCTGAGAGTTCTCAGAAGAGGTTGTGGTATCAAGTTTTAGTAGTCAAGAAACCGTGAGCCGAAAGAAATACCAGGTTGAGAGTGTAGGTGTGTACTGATGACCTTTTTGGTATCGAAACTGATCTACTTGAAGACAACCGTTTCATTACAGAGACGAAAAATTATGTGGTAGATCCAAACAGTATTAAAAAAAGGGTTCCTCGTTCGCAAAAAATTAAAGGACCGACGTCGGTGGTAGACGTCACTAAAACCTGGGGGGGTTTTATCTCAGACAGTGACAAAGGTAATAAAGGGGTAGATAAACGGTACTTCACTAACCTGTCTTATGGTACTAGAATCAAAAGACTTACAACTCAAAATTCGGTCTAAAAAGTGAGAGGAGAAAGTGAAAGTAGTTCTTCGAGAAATCGATGAGAAGCGAAAGACGGTATTCCCACCATAGTAGACGTATAGACTCCAATAACTATAAAGAGTACGTTAGAACTAAGGTCGAACACGAAGTAGGTCGGACCGTAAAGTGTACTACATGAGACGGATTCATGTATTTATTCGTCTCACTATATGTATCAGAACTGTATGAGGAAAAGGTTAAATCTTGGTCAGGTAACAAGGTATAGACCAAGATTGATAAGGAAGAACTGATCGTATGTCTAAAGAGTCCTCCGTCCATTCCATCAGACCATAAGGATAGAGAAATTCTTAAAAGGTGTCAAACAACACTAGGTGTGCCAGTTTCCAAAACCGAATCAGTTATTTCGTGAATTCATCTCCAAAAAGACCTTAAGAGAACGAAAAAGATACTAGGTGTCTACAACCGTTAAACTAGAGACCAAGGAGACGGAAAAGATTAGGTCGAACTTGTAGGACTTCAAAAGTCAAGAACATGACAACTTCTGATCGAACCTCTTAAAACTCGTAATGAAACGATCACACACTCTACTCACTACTCACGTTTAACACACGACCAAACTTATAAGAAACCGTAACGGAAAGAAACCCTAACCTTACTTTTGACTGGGAAAGGTCAGGACACCGGCGACGTCTTAAAAGGTTTAAACGACCGTATAACTCACGTCGTGAAAGTGTCGTAGTAGAAACTCCTAAACTTTATCGAGTCGACCTTAAAGTAGTACAGGTGATCAAAACACACATCACTACGAAGGACTCGGGGTGAACTGAAACGTAAGATCCTACAGACCAATATCCACTCACTAGTGTGGTAACACCAATAGACCTACCGAGATCCACTCACTAGTGTGGTAACACCAATACGTCTACATCCTTCGAAATAATTTATAGGTGTAGGAACCCTAATATAGTTTTTCCGTCTCTGTCTTTACAATTGATGGTAAACATACACAGAACTTCGACGATATTGTTTATTGGTGTTTGAACCACTGAATTTTGTGTATAGGGAAGAGAGTGTGAAGACCTCCGGTCCTCAGACTTTGGTTATAGGAACCCATCTTCAACTACACCATCGTCCCAGTGTGAGAGAACTCTCCGAGTACTCTTCTTAGGTAAGGAACGAGGAAAGTCGAAGACCGACGACCGTAAGACCCGAAGGAACAATAGTGTAACGGAAGAGAAAAGGATGTCCGTTTAGAGAGAGACGTTTGGAGGGAGAATATTTCTATGTTCCCTAACGTAAATCCCGGGTGAATCTACTATGTTTTATTAGAGGACTAACGTTCTCGAAATTAAATTAGTGTGAACGTTACAATAAAATAAAATAAAAAAATGGTGTATTCCAAAATAAGTGTCAAAGGACCCTAATCATGGAGTATTGAAATTCCCTGATAATAAGTTAGTACAATCAGGAGTTTCTAAGTGTAAATAGGGAGTACGTTAAATTTAAGTGGGGGTAGAATTATAGCAAATTTCATAGTTGGGCAATCCCGTAACTGAGGATAGGTTCTGGAATCAGGAGTTTCTGAGTGTAAATAGGGAATACGTTAAACTTAACTGGGGGGGTAGAATTATAGAAAATTTCATAGTTGGGTAATCCCGTGACTGAGGATAGGTTCTAATGTGGTCTTCACTCGGCGTCGAGACCACTTGAACTCGTAGTATAAATTGACTCGGAGTCAAAGGAGAACCCATCTTACTTCTATTATGTCGTAGTTAAAGTAACCTGAAATATATTTCAAATTTACTCTAGTATATACATTTTACAAACAAATATTGACCCGGGTATCAGTTGTCCTGTTTTTATGATCGTTGACACAATCAGACAAGTCTGTCGACATTGTTTGGTGACATGGTTTCTGTGTCACCGAATATTTCTTGTCCTTAAATCCCTTAAGGGACGACCAGGTCACCAATCCCTCCGAACGAAAGTGACAGATCCCAGGTCCAAGGTAAGGACCAGGGACCAGTCCTTTGATTTTTAGGATGTTCGGCATGACACGCCGGTTTTTTATTTAAATTTCTTTAATAAAATTTCTTTTCTTGTCCTTAAATAAAGAGTGTCAAGATCCTCGATCTTTAGGTTCGAGTCCCACGGTCGTACAACTCCAAGACCATTCTCGGGACAAGACCCGACGTCCGACGACTGGGAAGTGACGTAGTAATGATCCGTCCCTGTGACTTCTCGAGAGACCTCAAGGAAAATATCCCCGTGATTAGGGTAAGTGTTCCCGAGTGGGTCTACTGGACTAGTAGAAAGTTTCTGGAGTAGAGGACTATGGTAGTGTCACCCCGATCTTAAGGTTGTATACTTACAACCCCCCGGTGTTGTCAGGTAGTGTCGTTGTTACTAGTTGTTACCGTATAAAGTACTTACAATAGGGTTCTCGACTCCGAGGATAGTTCGATAAACAACCCGATTATCCAAATATTGATTATTATCACTATAGTCGATTCTCCATACATCGAGAAATAACAGTCCGTTATAAGGTCACGAAATGTCTATGACTGGAGTAAACCAGAAGGTTTTATTGGGAGACTCCAATCCATGATAATAATAGGAGTAAAATGTCTACCTTTTCGACTCCGTTTTTCTCTTCAATTTCATCGTCCAGTGTGTCGATTATTTACACTCTTGGTCCTTAACTTGGGTCTGTCTGATCGAGGTGACAGGAGCAGACATCCATGGTGTGTAGACAAAGGTGATATTTTCCCCGTTAAACACTATGCCGTCATCTGGTGACGTCTACCACTGACGTCGGTACTTCAATTTTCTGCGAACGAGGAACCTTCTTTTCGATACTGTTTGGATCCGTCCCATAATTTTTAGTCTCTGTAATGAAACGGCTGTTTCCAGACGTTCAACTTCGATACCAAAAAGGTCATCAGTACATACCTACACTCTCAACCTGGTATTTCTTCCGACTCGCGGTTTCTTAGTTACAAAAGTTTGACACCACAACTTCTGAAAACTCTTAGGGAACCTGACATTCCTCTAGTTTGGTCGGTTAGGATTTCCTTTAGTTGGGACTTATAAATAACCTTCATAAATACGACTCCAACTTCGAGGTCATAATACCGGTGGACTACGTTTGTCGACTGAGTAACCTTTTCTGAGACTACGACCCTTTCTAACTTCCGTTTTCCTCTTCCCCCGTCGTCTCCTACTCTACCAAATCTATCGTAGTGTCTGAGTTACTTAAACTTGTTTGAAGTCCTATCTCACCTCCTGTCCCCTTGGACCACACGACGCTAGGTACCCCAGTGTCTTAGCCTGTGTTGAATCGCTGACTTGTCTGGTGATGACGTTGGTCGACCAGAATTTCCATCAACGACACTAGGACCGATCGACTGAAAACTTCAGGTAGGGTCGAAATCGGAAAATTCATCTTCCGTTCCTCTTTCAAGACTTAAGGGTTAAATAGGGGTCTACCCTCTTTAAGTTTGTCGTCACCAAGGGTGACGGTTCGAGGTGTCGGAAACCCGTTTACTTACGTGAACGTCCAGGCGCACAATGTGACCGTGAGTAACGACCCGACAGTCTAATCACTCTCGACCACTCGTCTTTGGTCCCTCGGACTCAAGGGTGGGTCGGGTAGAGAAACTTGTCCGACGTCGACGGAGACTCCAACAAGAAACCGGTCCTGCACCAACGTTTCAAGTGTGAAATTTCAGGTAAATTCTCCTAAATTTTCTTTGTTGTTGTATTCGTCCACCTCATCCTCACTGGATCAGTGGAAAACGGGGCTCACGACGAAGTTGTCGACCCTTCTTGTCCCAGTCGGTCGTTACGGCCTGGTATTTGGAGACAATGAGTCCGACCGCCGTCGAAACTCGTCTCACGGATAGTCCCTGAGTGAACGAGGAGACGTCGTCTCACTGCCTTAGTACCTTTCTTAACGACGACCCTGACGTTCGTTCGTCTCTACTCTGCACTCAGAATTAAATTCCTTGACCGTAAGTAGTCGTTTCCACTGAAACAACGGTTTCCTCCTTCAGAGAGGAATCACGGGTCTAATTGGAACAACGAAAGTCTCCAGAGTCCAAACTACTCCACACCGCTCAAAATGTCTCTTAAATTCTGATTGACGGAGACTACAACCAAAAGAGTAAGGTCCTTGTTTCACCAAGTTCTTAGACGGGTAGAATCACCGAAACAGATATAGGACCCGATGTGAAGTACTCTTTTACTCTAGTATTTTTGTTCCCCCCAACCCTCCCTCTCAATACATCCCCGTCTATAATATCGTTACAGGACTTAAGTTTAAGTCTCTGTGAATCGAGTCTTTTAGACTCAGTACATAAAACAATATTTGAGGGTGCAAGTTTATGAAATCATTAAAACGGGGACGGGGTGGGGGTTTTGTTAACGTGGAGTAGGATAGGAAACGTCTTTTCTCTAAAATCTATTATAAGATTTAACGACAAATTTTCTGCAACCGATGAAACATAGATCCCAGTATTTATCCCATTGATTAACAGAAATGAACGACCCTGACTCCCTTTGAAAGTCACTATTTGGGTCCGTTCCGGGGTCGGTTGGTCTATCGTCAGTGGGATCGATATTTCTTTCATGTACTATTACTATATATTCTTCACTCTAGTGCCATATAGTATACCACTAAAAAGACAAATGATGGTTTCAATGAGTCGAGGAATGGTAGTGTTTATCTCAGTTTATTATAGTCGGTAAAGACTATGGAGAAGATTTTGACGACATTATTTTGATGGTCGATTTCAACATCTGTCAGAAAATGGTTACGTACAGAAGAAGAGTCAGTCCTGGAACAGTCACGCACTTTACCGTTGACGTAGTAATACAATGATTTTCTCACTCTTTTAATCAGATAAATAGGGTAAAGTTTGGTTCCTACAGAAAAGTATCTTTAATATCACAATCCCAAAATAAAACAAAAAAATGGAATTAAGTTAGAAGACTTTTTGTGACAAGTAAAAGGAGTTTCAATAACTTAAATTAGACAAGTATTTTTCCTGATAAAACTATGTGACCGGACTGTATGGAAGAGTGTGTGTGCGTGTACGTACGGGTGCATCTGAAAACTTTAGAAAATTTTTCTCTTGTACAAATTTGTCAAAATTGTACGCTGTATAATCTTTCTCGTGTCTGAGACCTTAATTTGATTAAATTATCTGTCTTACGGATTAAGACGGACTTTAAGGAGGAGACTTCCCTTTCTTGCAATTAAGAGTGGTGTTGAAGTTAATGACCACTATACTCGGTCTAAAAACGAAGTCACTCTGAGGTGACTTTTAAGATCTCAAGAGTCCTAATTTACAGGAAATAGAAA
The DNA here is from genome assembly GCA_006410555.1 of Capra ibex. Classification (NCBI taxonomy): domain Eukaryota; kingdom Metazoa; phylum Chordata; class Mammalia; order Artiodactyla; family Bovidae; genus Capra; species Capra ibex. The sequence goes on from SJYO01034137.1 coordinate 41,986,219, forward strand.
ACAAAGAATTTTATTATTACCGTAGTAACTTGTCGTAAATAACAAATTTCACTGAAAATATTATCCTTAAATTCGGAACTTATTCAAACATCTATTTGTCGATTGGGGAAACAATGACACTTACTCTTGTCCTTGACCACTAAATTAAATGTTGAAATAGATAATTTCCTGAACCCCAAATTTTTTCTGTAAGATCGTGAGAACATATATATCCTACCTATTTGTTGTTCCAGGATACCATGTCGTTTCCCTTGACATCCTTTATAGGGTGTTACTTGGTATTACCTTTTCTTATACTTTGTCTTACACACATATATATACATATATTAACTTAGTGAAACGACATGTCGTCATTAATTGTGTTGCGACCTTTAGTTGATAGTCAAGTCAAGTCAAGTCAGCGAGTCAATACAGGCTGAGAAACGCTGGGGTACTTAGTGTCGTGCGGTCCGGAGGGACAGATAGTGGTTGAGGGTCTCAAGTGAGTCTGAGTGCAGGTAGCTCAGACACTACGGTAGGTCGGTAGAGTAGGAGACAGCAGGGGAAGAGGAGGACGGGGGTTAGGGAGGGTCGTAGTCTCAGAAAAGGTCACTCAGTTGAGAAGTGTACTCCACCGGTGTCATGACCTCAAAGTCGAAGTCGTAGTAAGGAAGGTTTCTTTAGGGTCCCGACTAGAGGAAGTCTTACCTGACCAACCTAGAGGAACGTCAGGTCCCCTGAGAGTTCTCAGAAGAGGTTGTGGTGTCAAGTTTTCGTAGTTAAGAAGCCGCGAGTCGAAAGAAGTGTCAGGTTGAGAGTGTAGGTATGTACTGGTGACCTTTTTGGTATCGGAACTGATCTGCCTGGAAACAACCGTTTCATTACAGAGACGAAAAGTCATACGATAGATCCAACCAGTATTGAAAAGAAGGTTCCTCATTCACGGAAAATTAAAGTACCGACGTTAGTGGTAGACGTCACTAAAACCTCGGGGTTTTTTATTTCAGACTGTGACAAAGATGACAAAGGGGTAGATAAAGGGTACTTCACTACCCTGGTCTACGGTACTAGAAGTAAAAGACTTACAACTCGAAATCCGGTTGAAAAAGTGAGAGGAGAAAGTGAAAGTAGTTCTCCGAAAAATCAAGGAGAAGTGAAAGACGGTATTCCCACGACAGTAGACGTATAGACTCCAATAACTATAAAGAGGGCCGTTAGAACTAAGGTCGAACACGAAGAAGGTCGGGTCGCAAAGAGTACTACATGAGACGTATCTTCAATTTATTCGTCCCATGGAGTTAATTTTTTTTTCTGTAAGAGAAGGACACCCTTTTGACACCTACGTTGGAACACTACTCCATACGACAGTGGTGTGTTTTGATCTTCGTTTTGTTTGATTGTGTCTCTCGGGAGAGTAGAAATAACACGTTTCACCAACCCCCAACACTCCGCGACACTGTTCGTTAAGAGACCCGTTAGTTCTCTGGTGACTTAATGTGGAAGGTAAAATTAAGAAGTATGACTTAAACTTAAGATTATACATAAAAATAAAATCATTAGAATAAACGGGGGTTTCAATCACTCAACCGGAATTTAAGGTAGAGGAAGTAACAATAACAATTGACTAATAATATTTGATAGAAACCTCTCATCACATCAACATCTTTCATCTTTAAGTCGACTTTCTTCCATACGTGACTGACATCCAGTCACACACCCTTAAATACAACAAGTGTAATTTTTTTTTTAATACAACACTAAATCCCGACATTTCCTTTCTTTAGTTGTAAATAACTCACTAACACGTCAGGTCCGTACGACCACCCATAGGATAGCGTTCAGTAAAGTACGAACGAGTAGGATTCACTATTCGGAGTCAAGGTAGGTTTAAGAAGTCATTCCTTAACCTCAGTCTAAATCTGCAAGCGACAGATGGTCCAGACTAGTGTGTCGGAGACGAGCAAGTTTATAAGGTGTCCCGTCTGGACACGGTTGGTCAAGGGAAGTTTTGTCCAAGGTTTTCAGATACTACGTCTCCCTTTTTTTTTTTACGTACTGAAGAGTTTCTTCTTAGAAACTTTGGTTCTCGATATCTTCAAATATTACAACATCATGGATCAAAGTCAAAATTCTGGAGACTAACATATAAGTTTTACATTGATGACGTTTCTCTAGATTTTGATTTACAAACGTTTTGGTTTAAGAGAGAAGGGGGTGACTTAGATCAATATAAGAAAATCGGTCTGGACCAATATGCCTCCGTCCCCCCACCATATTTACCTAATTGAATTCCTCCCCAGGGGTCGGAGGTCCTAGACTACGGACTATGACACTCCACCTCGGCTACTCCCCAGGGGTTGGAGGTCCTAGACTACGGACTATGACACTCCACCTCGGCTACGTCATTATTATCTTTATTTCACGTGTTATTGGTATGGTATGAACTTAGTAGAGTTGGGAGGAGGGGTGGATCAGGTTCGTTTTTAATAGAAGGTGCTTTAACCAGGGACCTCGGTTTTGTCGACCCCTTGGTGACTTGGATTCACAACACGGTCGAGTCACGGTCGGTAAAGTATCGTGTGTTGGGGATTTCCATCTGTAATTTCAAAGTAAAGTATCCACCCCTCTGATCCCGATGATAACACACTACAGTGTAGGATCGACAGACCGCGGTTTCGAGTAGAAAAAAAAAAGAAAAAATTTTAAAAATAAATTTATGTCAAATAAATGTTATGTCACAATTAAAGACGACACACCGTTTCACGGAGTCAGTATGTACATATAAAAGAAAAAGTATAAGAAAAGATAATGTCAAATAACTGTATACTTACCTATTTCGAGTAGAAAAGTAATGTTACTTAATGGGGAGGGGTTGGTTAGTGTTATGTTTGATCTTTGAACCTTCAGTCGTGTCTGAGAAGAAAGAAGGCAGAGTAGAGATGAATAAGTGAAATACAATAATTAAGAGAGGCTGTAGAACTGGTTGGGATGACAATGACAGGAGTAAATCCAGAATTACTAAGGAATGGACCACAAATCAGTCTAAAAGGATTTACTTGAACTCGTACAGACAAAGGGGGACGGGGTGCCTGGGTGTGTGGAGTATTATGTGATATGATCTCATTGGCTTTCTTGAAAGATTTGACATGAGATTAATATGGGGAACGAAATTTTGGAAGTTACCGAGTGGTAAGAGACGATGGATTCCAGGTTTAAGAAATATCGTTTTTTTTTCCAAGAAGTAATAGAAAAGATGTTAGAAAAGAGACTAGAGGTCAATGAGGAAATATGTTGGGGTGTTTTGGGGAATGTCAAGCGTTAAGTTAATTTTTTTTTCAAAGAACTCGAGGATGATATACGGTCCGTGACGGAATTAGTACCTCTATGTCGTTACTTATTCTATGTCTATCGAGAACGGACTACCTCGATTCGCAGACTTTACCTGGAATTTTGTTCATTAACGGACGTTCTACTGATCATGTTTCATTATTGTGTCCTCGGGTACCGTTGTGTAACGTAGTCCCTTTCACACTATAAATTGGACTGTACACCTCTCACCGTACTAAATCAGGTCGTCTCTATTCTCCCTTTGGGGTTCGTATATTCGTCATGATGTAACCACGTCCACGCAATACTGTATTGCGTACAAAGGTACGTTATATAAACGTAGTATATAAGATGTCATGTGACCTGACCAATAGAGAACGGATCTCTAAAGGTATCTGTCTCCTCGGACCTCCCAAAGTCAAGTACCCCAGGGTTTCTCAGCCTGTACGGGCTCACTGATTTGTTGTTAAATTAAGGTGTGTGGAAGGTGACGGCGAAGTCGTGTAGTGTCCATTGTGAATCTTCCGTGTGACACTGCGATTCAAAACGACCCACAACTTATGGTCCTTTCTTTCTGGAAGAGGAATGTTGATATAATTGTTAAATCAGGAGGTATGGTGAATTCTCACTCGCAGTTGGACGAAGGTTTCTATAAAAGTAGAAACCCATGTCTCTTTTCAGTTTTTTTCAGTTGTAAAACTGAAAAGGCTAAGTCGGTTATAGTCCCTTCTCTCTCACTGTTCCTGTACGAAAGAGACTTATACAAATAGGTGACTCTCGATTCTCATTGTCCACACTCTTTGTCAAAAATGATATATTTGTCACCTCTCTTCTTGGTTTCTGAAGAAACCGAGGTGTCAACTTCGTCCATCGGAGTCGGTGGTCTGTGGTGACTTTCCTTTTGACCATATTTTTGGTGATCGTCGTGTCTACTATCTGCTACTTCGTCTTACCTTTTGGTTGTAAATCCACTCGTCCTTCACTTTGATTCAGCTTTAATCTCTCTACCGTGGTTTCCTCGGGTTCCTAAGTCTCAAAAATTAAGAACGAGGTAAACACTGTCTGAACAAACATTACCTAACCCTCTGATAATTATAAATGTATAAACAGAACGGCACAGAGTGAAAATTTGAATATGAAACTAAAACTACCTCTTAAATATATACAAAAAATCCCTTAAGTATAAAATTGTACTTATAAACTTGAGAAAGAAATGGTAATCGACGTGGTCCTCTGAAAGTAAAGACCTCCTTTTTTCAACAAGAACAAACCCCAGTAATCTTTCTCCCTTCCATCCTTAGACCCCTTTTTCAACACTCTATTTCAGTTCCTGCTTCTCCCTTTTCTATAAAAATACCGTTTTGACATGTTTTGTAGATATACGAATCTCAAAGGTTTCACCTACAGGATAGAACTTAGAGTTATACTTAAGTTACCAGATCAATGGAGTGAACCAGCGAAGTGTGAGAATAAATAATCGTATAGATTCTGGTTCCAAGAAGGTTTAGATGGAAAAGACGTCGACGGGGTTAGGGATTATTATAGTTGAATGAAAAATTTTAAACATAGTTTTATCAACAAAATAAATTTCTAAATAATGTAAAATTTTTATGTCCAACTTACACTGTAAAACCAAGGTTATCATCCCCTCTCCAAGTTATATCTTTACTAATTTGTAATTAGGAATATTGTGTCTGTTATATCATATATCCAGTTAAAAATTAAGACAAAGTGTTCATGACTATTACGTAAATAAGGATGTCTCCCCGATATTCATAGAAGTAGGACAAAACAGAAATAAACGTGTAAGTAGTATTAGTCTAATAAAAGAAAGTCAATTCAGACGTTGTCTTAATAACGAAGATGAATTATAGTTGAAAAAGAAGATTAACAAATAAGGTTTTTTAACATCTCGTTAGAGACTGGAGTATAAAACAAAGTGTAAGGAGTAGACTAGGTAGTTGTTTAGGACAGGACAGAAATTCTGTTTCTAGATCTTAACTTAACATAGAATTGTCGGAGGAATGACCAGAGGGACGAAGGTAGTACCAGGAGGAATCTGGATGGGAGTTATGTCATCGGTCTCATTACGAAAATCTTGTACAGTATAGTAGAGTGATAGGATGAATATTAGAAGGGGATCGAAGGGTAAAAGGAACCTGATTTTCGGAAAAATAATACCAGATGTTCCTGGTAGTGAACCGTAAACATGAAAACGGGAGGTATACCTTACAAGAAACGAGTCTGAGAGGTATAAGTACACGAGGAGGGAATCAGAAACGGTCACTACAGAAGGGTTAATGGTAGATTTGACGGTCGAAGGAAGTCGAGGTAAAAGGTGAGAGACCGAGGGGGACGGGGGAAATGGACTAAATGTAAAGGGACATCGTGAGTGGTGGTAGACTACAAACACAACCAGTGATTCAGTACATGCTGAGAAACGTCGAGGTACCTGACGTCGGGTGGTCCAAGGAGATAGATACCTTAAGAGGTCCGTTCTTATGACCTCACCCGTCGGTAAGGGAAGAGGTCCCCTAAAAGGACTGGGTCCCTAGTTTGAACCCAGAGGGTGTGATGTCCGTCTAAGAAATAGTAGACTCGGTGGTCCTTTCAAATATATCATAGATAAATAGACCCGTAATATACGAATAAGGGTGATCTGAATGAGGGTGATGTCGACTTTAAAAAGACAACAAGTAACGACATCGGAATCGGGGAACTTATCACGGATGTGTCATTTGTCATCTGTAAGTTACCTACAAACACCCTTCTTCCTTCCTTACTTACTTTATTGTTTGACTCCGGAATATTTACGTGAGGTTATTGATAGACACCTCGTCATTTAAATTCTTGTTAACGACTTCCACTTGAGTTATTAAGGACTTATTATTTAAGTCCTTTCGGAGCCGATAATTCCCTTCATATTCTGGGTCCGTTTTTCCGACGAATCATATACATAGATATTTATGTGTGTGTATATGTTTTGTTTAAATTTACAGAAAATGACTTTGACGTTTTTTTTAAAGATATCTTATTCTCTGTCAATGACCTTTGGTTACTATATTAAAGTAATAATGATCAACTTCATGTATTTTGCAGTAATTCTAATGGATATAACTTCCACGACAGAGACGACAAAATCTAATCAGTTATGGACTTGTAAACCACCCGAAAATATTTAGACGAAGGAGAGAACCGAGAGGTCAGTATAAAAGGGGGAATTCAACGTTGCATGAATTAAAGTTTAAAGGAAGGTTATCGTTAATAGTCTTAAGTTTAAGGATCGACATCTTTCTGAAAACTTAAAGAAAGATTCAGAACTTTATTTACTGTAGACTTAAATAAGAGTAAATAAACTTACTCGTAGAAGTTACGACCTGAGTGCTAAGAAGGTAAGTATATCGAAGATTACTCTCAAGTACCTTCCATTTTAAAGAAGAGAGGAGTTGGGGTGTTGTGTCATCTACTACACTGATAATAAAGGGAAATACTTCATTCGTAATTAAATTAATTCTGGGTATTACTGTTTACAACTCCCTTATCGTTTTATTTAAGTTTCTTTTGTTGTCCTTCTTCATTGTTTCTATTCCTTATTAAATACTATATCCTTTCTTTATATGTCATCTCTTGTAGTTGTTTATTCACAACCAGTAAACTTTTCCGATTATTTTAGGTCTTCAGTGGTAACTCTAACTCCTTCTTGTCCATGTTTAATCGATATACTTCCTATTTTTTCTCCTGTGGTGATGTATAAGAAGTCTATTAATTGACTCTTACTCCTATGATACTTGATGAAAGACGGACACACGAACTAATACTTTGATTGTATTGAAACTAAAATTATAAAGTGTTCCTAGTTTCTTTTCTTTACAGTCAAGTCAAGTCATTGAGTCAGTATAGACTGAGAAATGTTGGGGTGCCTGACGTCATTCAGTCCGGAGGGACAGGTAGTGGTTGAGGGCCTCGAACGAGTTTGAGTACAGGTACCTCAGCCACTACGGTAGGTTGTTAGAGTAGGAGACAACAGGGGAAGAGGAAGACGGAAGTTAGAAAGGGTCGTAATCTCAGAAGAGGTTCCTCAGTCAAGAAGTGTAGTGCACCGGTTTCATAACCTCGAAGTCGAAGTTGTAGTCAGGAGGGTTACTTATAAGTCCTGACTAAAGCAAATCCTAACTGACCAAACTAGAGGAATGTCAGGTTCCCTGAGAGTTCTCAGAAGAGGTTGTAGTGTCAAGTTTTCGTAGTTAAGAAACCACGAGTCGTAAGAAATACCAGGTTGAGAGTGTAGGTATGTACTGATGACCTTTTTGGTATCTAAACTGATCTACCTGTAAACAATCGTTTCATTACAGAGACGAAAAGTTCTGTGACAGTTCCAAACAGTATCAAAAAGAAGGTTCCTCGTTCGCAGAAAATTAAGGAACCGACATCGGTGGTAGACGTCACTAAAACCTCGCGGGGTTTTATTTCAGACTGTGACAAAGGCAACAAAGGGGTAGATGAACGGTACTTCACTACCCTGGTCTACGGTACTAGAGTCAAAAAACTTACAACTCAAAATTCGGTCTAAAAAGTAAGAGGAGAAAGTGAAAGTAGTTCTCCGAGAAATCAAGGAGAAACGAAAGACCGTATTCCCACCATAGTAGACGTATAGACTCCAATAACTATGAAGAAGACCGTTAGAACTAAGGTGAAGCACGAAGTAGATCAGACCGTAAATCGTACTACATGAGACGTATATTCAATTTATTCGTTCTACTGTTATATATTGGAACTACATGAGGAAAGGGTTAAACCTTTTTCAGGTAACAAGATACAGACCAAGATTAACAATGGAGAACTGGACGTATGTCTAAAGAGTCCTCCGTCCATTCCACCAGATCATAAGGGAAGACAGAGAGAGAAAAATTAAGGGAAGAGAAAATTCTTAAAAGGTGTCAAACAACACTAGGTGTATCAGTTTCCGAAACCACATCAGTTATTTCGTCTTCATCTACTAAAAAACCTTGAGAGAACGAAAAAGAAACTAGGTGCCTACAACCGTTAAAATATAGACAAAGGAGACGGAAAAGATTTAGATCGAACTTGTAGACCTTCAAGAGTCAAGTACATGACAATTTCGGAACGAACCCTTTGAGATTCGTAATGAAACGATAGCACACTCTATTTACGTTAACACGTCATCAAACTTGTAAGAAACCGTAACGAGAAGAAACCCTAACCTTACTTTTGGGTAGAAAAGGTCACGACACCGGTGACGACTCAAAAGGTTTAAACGACCGTATAACTCACGTCGTGAAAGTGTCATAGTAGAAAATCCTAAACTTTATCAAGTCGACCTTAAGGTAGTACCAGTTAGAGTGAGTATTTTTGTGACTACGTTTCGAAGAATCATTTAATGTACATTCTTTTTTTAGGTTGTTACAAACTTTTCCTATTAATACATATTACTAATCCACCCGGAATATGGTTAGACCCTCAAGTAACCTTCCTGACTATAACTTCGACTTTGAGGTTATGAAGTCGGTGGACTAGGTTTCTTGACTGAATACACTTTTCTGGGACTACGACCCTTTCTAACTCCCGTCCTCCTCTTCTCCTACTGTCTCCCACTCTACCAACATACCGTAGTGACTGAGTTACCTGTACTCAAACCCATTTGAGGTCCTCAACCACTTCCTGTCCCTCCGGAGCGTCCCATCGTTTCTCAGCCTGTGCCGACTCGTTGACTTGACTTGACTTGACTATGGTTAGACGTTTGGATTGTAAACTATTTCATTAAGAGTCGTTTGGTCTTAATCCTCCCTTTCAGGAGTTAGACTATTTCCTACAGATGTTTTTAAGATCTCGTTTACAGTATATATTACCATTCTGTAATTTTCGAAAGGGAAACTGTAAGTCTTTATCAACTCCCACGAATAATACTGGTGAAGATAATTCGGATAATGATCTCCGGGGTCCCTTATTTTGTTCTTCTTTTCAATTTTCCTAACCTTTCCTTCTTTATTTCGAGTGACAAACTCTCATTATGTTGATACATTTATCCTTTTTTGATTGTCGTTATTAGACGTCGTTAATTTATAAGATTATTTAATAATCTTAACTGTATTTTAAACCTTCAAAGACCTATGTTTTAGTTGTATATTTTTAGTTAACTCTCTGTAATTACTTCTAGATTTATAAATTTCCTTATACGGCATGAGTACCCAACCTTCGAAGTCATCAAAACAGTTAAGATTTAAATGAATGTCCAAATTATTATAGGGTTAAGTTAGAGTTGTCTAATAGGACAAAATAACTCTAATAATATTCAGTTCTTCTGATTTTAAACATACCTTTACGTTTCCCGAATTCCCTTGAGGGACCACCGGATTGCTAATTCTGAGTCACGAAAATGACACCATCGAGTTTAAGTTAAGGACCAACCCCACGACTCTAGAACGTTCGGTACGCCACACCGTTTTTTTATTCTCTCTCTCTCTTTCTTTTCTTTTTTATAAGTCTCCTTTTTTAAAAAATTTAGGTTCTAAAAACTTTTTCTTAAGGACCCTACGGAACGATATAATCCGTGATTATGTGACATTTCGATATTATTTGTTCTATAACAACTTTACCATGTCTCCTTTTGTTTATCTGGTGGCCTTGCTAATCTTTCGTGGTTTTAACCGGGATTCTTGTACACTATATACTGTCTCCATCGCTTTGTCACATCGTCCTTTTCCTGTACGAAAAGTTAATTACTATGACCTTATTGACCTATAGGTATACCCTTTTTGACTTTGACCTGAGGGTAGAGTATATTATACGTCTATTATTAATATTTGCCTAAATTTTTGATTTAATGTTTTTTTTTTTTGAAAATTTCTAAAAATACTCTATTCTCTTACGTAAATCCTGGAGTCCCATCTCTTCCTAAAGAATTAGTTCTGTGGATTTTTTATAATTGGTATTTCCTTTTGTTTAAGGTGTTATAATTTTACTATAAATCATTTCCGTCGTAACTTTTTGGGACTTTTCTATCCAAAACGGTATCTTACCCATTTCTATGAACCATTGTATATGTTGGTTACTTCTGGATCTTAGGTCTTATATATTTCTCTAGGATGTATAGTGTCCTTTTTTTCCGTGTCCTTTTAGACCGTCTTTGTTCCTGTCCTTGGAGTCTATTCTCCTTTGGTTTACCGGTTTTTAGTGCACTTTTTTACCCGGTAGAGTCAATAGTTCCTTTACGTCAAAATATGATACCACTCTTTGATGGTATAAGAGAAGTCAAACCGTCTTCCATTTTTATAACTAGCATGGTTCCTCCACCGTGTGTCCTTGAGACTTTGCGACGACTACTCTTACGTGTAAAACCTTAATAAGACGGTAATAGAGTATTTCAACCTGTATTCTTGTCAGAAACTAGGTCGTTGAGACAAGGGTTCTTACCTGGGACGTCTTCATGTCTGCTACATATGGTTCTGTCCGGAAGTTCTGACAAGTGTCGTCGTAACAAATATTAACGGTTTTGGTCTTTATTAAGGTATAATTAATTCCACAGACGACCATATTGTTGGTTACTTTCAACTATGTGACTTTCAAATGAAGAAAGAGGGTATTATTGAGTTACTCCCACTAGGTGACCCCCGGACTATGTGACTTTCAAATGAAGAAAGAGGGTATTATTGAGTTACTCCCACTAGGATAAGTCTCCGAAAGAATCCGTCGTAAGGAGGATTACCACTAGATCCTTAGGTCCCAAAGAGGTGGAGTTCTGAGCTAGTAGAAGGTGTGTACCGAAGGTTCTAATGGGTGTTAGAAGAGGTCAGATCTCTCTGTCCTTCCTAGTCCCTCCTAGCCTACAACCTCCAAGGATACTCGGTCGGGTCTTGGGTACAGGTGTGGAGTGACCTTCCACCTGGACATCAGGTCTATAAGAGTCCTGCTTCTCCGTGGGTTCTCTTTTGTTCTCGTCATTAAGTAACAATCGGGGACGGTGTTTGGTAAGTATTTACCCTACACTAGACCGTTACCTTTACTTGATTGATGTGGCTGTGTGTTTCTACACTTACTGAGGTTATTTTTTTTTACAACTTGTTTTCTTAGGTCTGGGTTTTCTATGAACCTTACACCAAAGTAAAGATAGACGTAGATATATACGTCAAGTTTTGTCTGTTCTGACTTGAGAGGCCGATTCCCTTATATGTATCCATTATTCTCATATTTCTTTTCGTCCTCTTGCCAATGTTACTTTTCAAATCTGGTATGTAGACCTCCTTCTTCCTTAAACACCGACCCTACCTATGTTGTCTTTACCAATGTGTCCCCAAATACATGAAAAGGAGTATACACAATGTAAAAAATTATATAGGTGTGTATTTTCAAGGTTTTCAGTGTACACAAAAGATGGAATTTTATTCTCTTTGTACGATAAACCCTGTCTCTTTTCGTCAAAGGAACTCCGACCTTGTGGTAATGAACGGAGATCGTTTGTGAGGTCACAAGAACGGACCTCTTAGGGTCCCTACCCCCTCGGACCACCCGACGGCAGATACCCCAGCGTGTCTCAGCCTGTGCTGACTTCACTGAATCGTCGTTTGGTTCTAAATGACAGAGGGGAAGATCTTTGATTTATGGCAGGTCTGAATTAAAAAAGACTAAATGGAAAAGCTACCCCTTCTTTTTCAACACAATGGTAAACTGTATTAAAACGGTTTGTGGGTTAAGACAGGAACATAATCTGTGAGGTACTTACAATAATAGACTATGACAGAAGGTATTAATGGCGGGGAGAGGACTCAACTACTTCAAACACCGTGGGCAATCAAAACGTCAATTGTTTACGGTGAAACGATCCTCGCAATAAGGAGGGGAGTACTAGAGAAATAGAAACAAAGGATATCATTGAACATTTAAGGTCACTGAGTATAAAGAGAACAAGGTCTGTGAATCGAAAGTTTAGACATAAAAGGTGGGAGGTCACGTGTTAACCCAAATATAAGACAACACAGAGGGAAAGTAGTAGGAACTTAAGATGTCGACCCTTTTCGAAAGCAGGTCAAGGGGTCGGGACTTGTGGAAACAAAAAGGTAAAGTGTCTGGGTCCTTAGATAAGAGCACATGACTGAGTTTGTGAACCGAAAACTTCCATCTATTAAACTTCATAAGGGTACAGAGAGAGGAACGTATTTTCCGTAAACATGACCACAGGAAGTCGTCTTTGAAGAGAGACGGAGGATGACCCTATAGGTTTCCCAAACCAACCGAAGGTCGGGACCCAAGGTCTCTACCACCGTAAAATTACCGTTCTAAGGGTGATGGAGAACTAACACTTGGCCCGACCTCACTTTACAAGTCACATTTACCCTTATTCTGTTCCTATCGCCTCAACGAAGGGGAACCGAAGGGGACGTAGAAAGTCGAATGAACAGTCTAGGCAAAGTTGGTTCTAGATCCTTTCGCCCCGAACGTTCCAGAAAAAATAGAGAAAGAATAATTTTTTCTTTAAAAAGAGAATTTTTCGTTCACGAAAAAGAAAAAGTAAGTGGGGGTCCTTCTTATAGATAAACTCTGTCACTGGTTTACAAAAAACCCCATAAAGAAAAGATAAAAAGGGAGAGACTCAGTTCAATTCCACCGGACTTTCGACCAAAAGTGCAACGCGTCTCAAATAGAGACCACTACAACCATGTTAAATAGACGTGTGAGACACTGACTTAATGGAGAAACCTCTTTTTCACGTTCAATGTCTCGATTGTGAGTATTTTGATTACTCATCTATTTGTCGTCGGGGGTTTTGACACTTTGTCATTATCTTTATTAGTTCACCCTATATTAAATAATGAACAACGAAAGATTATCAAATAGTATGTTGGATTGACAACAACTAAAGTCCCCAAAGTAGAAGTCTAAGTTCAAAGGATAGTCCGTCTCCGACAACATCCCGTAGAACCCTCCTCTTAGTCTCACGTTCCTTCACACTAAAATACGTTCCGAAGGGGTGTTGACCGAGAAGGGGGTAGAGAAAGATAACATTTAATGGACTCCATCGGACACCATTTCTTAGACCTCGATAAAACTGTAATTTTATTTTAGGAAAATTTTTACCGTAAATAACAAAAGTTTTTATTTAACCGTTTTCATGTAAGTTAGATTTTACGAAGTTCACTAATGAAACCCGCAAAGTTTTTTATTAAATTTCATAGTCCGGACAAAATTTTATTTGAGTTTTTAAGATTTTACACGGATGCTTTTTTTCTTTCGTTATTAAACAATATACATATCTAGAGTTCGAAATTATACTATACTAAAGATGTGGAATAGTACAGTCGTAGGAGTCAAACAGTACCGAATTAACTTTTTTTAATAAAAAGGTAGACTATTTTATCTTTATCAAGAGTACCTTTTCGTATTTTTAAAGGTCACTTATCTTGCGTCACTAGTATATTTCCGAGTAGTTCGGATCGTCTATGGACCGTAAAATTGTCACGGGACTTAGGAGTTTCTAACGAACCTCCGTTCGATTAAACTTTTCTTGATGCATTTATAATTTTTATAGGTACGACCAAATTTTTTCTTTCTTTCTTTGAAAGAAGATTGACTCGATGTACTGAAGAATTTCTTCTAAAAAGAAATATTTCCTCTTATGTATCCGAATAAATTTCCTACAAATTATTAGTCGATGTCAGTTCTTTATTATTTAATTCCGATGATAGGGGTGGTATGAGAGTTTAATCCGTGCATGAGCGTGTGTGTGTTCATGTGTGTCAATCGACTACACCACCGTTAAAGTGAAATTTGACAAACCTAAAAAGACCAACTAGAATGTGTAACTTATTATTATATTTCACAAAACCCCACGTTAGTGAAATATAATGACCAGCTAAGGAACGTGTTTATTACGAAAAGTCTTTAGATGGAATTCCCTTTTTTACAACTTCCTCTTTGTGAAGAGGGGGATACAGACGACATAGAAAGAGGATTTTGACGCGAGATACTAATTTTCTTTTTCAATTTCTACAGGTTTTCATTTCATTTAGTATTTGATCTTAAATTGATAGTCATACCATAGACTCCCAACCCCTTCCCTTACACACCTACCCCACCCCATGTGATCCCCTTCACCAAATTGTCGACCAAGAGGAAGTTTCTGTATTCCGTCCAATCCCATAAAAAGTACAAAGGAGGTCTCGACGGTCGAAGACGAGTGGTCGTTGGGGTCTTGTGTGTCCGAGAGGGGAGACTAGGAGTGTGACAGGTCACGGGAGCAAGGAAGGTAGGAGACACAGTCCCGTTGGTCGAGCCCCAACACGGGATTTATGACCTTTCAGTGTTTAGTGACCAAGTTTATCTGGGCGAAGAAGTTTCCTGTCTCACCCCTCACCACTCCCTTCTCCCTCCTTTCTACGAATTTCACTAAATGCTGGGGGGATCCTCTCCCCAAAACCGTGGACCCGGTAATACGACCCTGGTCCTAGACCGTTCATTGTTCTGTAACTTTACATGTTCCCCGACCATTCCTATCAAGTTAAAAGGGACCTAATCAGTCCGTAAACTATGTTTATTCATTTGTGGTTTTAGTGGAGGTTGTGTCAGGTTTTGTGGAGAAAGGGGAAAGTGAGAGAAAAAAAAGGGGGTTTGTCAAACTTTCTCTGATCTCTGATCTTTTTTCTCCAGAACACATAAGTTTCACGATTAAGTCTTGAAGAAAGAGATTACGAGAGTACTTTGTAAAATTAACAGACTGAAACGTAAGTTTTCGGAACAAACGTTGAGGATTAACGTCCGACGAAACTTGTTTATTAACTTTACGTACTGAACACCCCGGACGAATTTGTTAATATTACACGAAACGGCGATCCACGGCCAGGGGGAGGGTGGGGGCCGGGAAAGACGTATTACTGCTCGTCGGTCGAACTATAAACGTCCGTTCAATTTTGGTACGATTAAACGACGCGACGTTAGACCCTGGCACCGTCGCCGCCATGGACGTAATCACGAACGGTGTCGTTTTTACCGAGAGTATCAAGTTGACTTACAATTCTTCTGGAAAAGCAAAAGACGACTCTCTGAGGGTGACCCCAAAACAAAAGTTTTATGTTTAGAAAGTGCACGGACAATCAAAATATAGATGTGTGTTAAATACCTCGATAAAAGGACTTCTACAAGGGGTTGGACGAAAGTCGTATCAGGAGTTGTTTTCTCCAAGGAATAAAAGTCCCCCGAGTCCAAATCTTTACTTTGTCTTCACAGGTCCAGAGCCCTAGCCGGGTTCTGAACGGTGTCGACGCCTGGTGTGTGTCCCTACGCCGCGGACTTTTCGCCAACGCTAAGGGACCGAGACTCCTAGATCTTGTCCTGTAGTCTACACGGACGTGCCTCAGAGGGATAGTCCTAAGTCTCCGAATTTGTCTGCTTCTGACACGAGAGAACGCAAGACTTGTACTGTAAACAATAGATAACTTTAACATCGTTTTGTGTATTGTCTTTGCCATGAGAAGATTGACAAGTGAATTCTTACGGGTCAACTCACCGAAAGTGTGTGTGACCACACACTAGTGGTTATAGATGGGTGTCTTGAGAAAAGTAGAACATTTTGTCTTTGAGACGTGGGTAATTTCCAATTACGGGGTAAGGGGGAGGGATGTCGGGGACTGTCGGTGGCAAGATGAAAGACCGAGATACTTAGACTGATGAGATCTAACGCGATCACATCTAATTTTTTTCTTTTCTACGATTTGTCTCGTGAAAATTTTTTAGGTTGGAATGTTCAAAATTCTAATTTTTCTATTTGTAAAATGAGAAATTCTTTCTTGATATAGAAACAACCTTACTTTACCAAGTCCATTGACCGTTAAGAGTGTAATAGAGTAAAGATAAATTCTACAACCCACCTCCCTTACGACTCATCTAACTCTTTTTGTATCTGGTTTTTTAAGTGAGAACATTCTACCGTCAAGACGGACTATTTTTATCGTGACTTTTACTGAAGAGACAAGGGTCCATGGAGAATCTACGGGGCCACCAGAACCGTGTAAGGTTCCTACCTCGGAGACCACCAGGTCCGTGATACGAAGTATAAACTAATCAAAATTCCCGAGTGCTACTGGGGACTCTACCCATAAAGAGAAAACACCTACACCCTTCTCTTTCGAGTCTTTTCTACCCATTCAACGGGTGTCAGTGTGTCTCTGAGACATCCCTCTGACCCTAAGGTCGGACCAATGACCCTGAGTTCTGAAGAAAAGTTCAGTGACTCGTCGTGTCGTCCTTCATAGATGTCCTTCACCACGAAGTTTCTGTGATCGACAAACCATCCCCCTCACCCCTAATTGTCGTTTCTGTGTCCACATCGTCCACACACCCTGACTCGCTTCTCTTAAGGAGTAGTAACAATACTTATGGGGTTAGAACGGACGTTATACAACATGGGTCGTCCACCATAACCCTGGGAGAAACTCTTAGAGACCGGATTACAAAGAACCAGAATTAGAGGTCTCTTCTCAAACTTCTATGAGAAGTATTGGGTGAAAACTCGATTCTTTCGGTAAGTAGGGTCATTGTTATCGACCGGAAATAACTCACTAATGGTACGCGGTTCGAAACATACGTAGTGTTTATGTCTGTCGGAACAAGAGTTCAAGGGTGTGAATTGTGATGTCACCTTTTCAAGAGGATTGTATGTTGTGTTCGACGTCTCGGGGAAAGATGAGGTTTGGAAGACACGTCTCGGACACGTACACTGGTAACCCACATAACGAGGTTTACCCTACGAGAATAGATATTCCGAGTCTGGCTCGACAAACTTCATATATAAACTCAGAAAACTTAATGGTATACCACTTTACTGTCTTTCGTAGGTGAAACGAAAAGATCCGTCCACCAGTTCAGGGAGATCCATGGGTGATCTCTTTCTTTGATCACCCTTCCCTTGTCGTCAAAGGTTTGGAAAAACCGTAGTCCCTGCTCAAAGCCCCTTTTGTTTCAAAGGTACTCGGTCCGACACCACCTACTAAAGCACTAATAAGTTCACGTAATGTAAATAACATGTGAAATAGACATAATAATAATGTAGTCGAGACGGAGTCTAGTAGTCCGTAGTCTAGGACTACTAGACTCCTGAGAACTTGATATCTCCCTTATTTTTCTATACCTGTCAGAGACAGAACCCTGTCTTAAAAACAAAGTCCGTAGAACAACTGACTTCGTGTTTGAGGATGTAATAAAACAAGGAAACTTCGGGTTTATTTTTTAAGTTTAAACACGATACCTGTAGTTTACTACATGTATAATACTTAAAGGGGTTTTTCATAAGTAAGTATCATGTCATTAAGTCTCGGGACTGAAACTTCGAACTTTTGAGTACAAGTTTAGAACACAGACAGACAGTAAATAATCGACACACTAGAACCCGTTCAATGAATTGAAAGGAGTACACCTTTTACCCTTATTGTTGTCGTGGATGTAGTCTCTCCAATCACCTCAATGTACCCAATTCACGACTTATTTACTATGGACGATAATAATGGGATTCTCTATTAATCCGGAGGCTTTACAAGAACAGTTTGTGCGAAATGGCCTTAAATTGGTTCGAAAACACAGATGTCACTTCCGAAATTTTGTATGTTCTCCACCTTCTGTTTTATGTGCTATGATGTTTCCCTTTTGTAGTCTGTCTTAATACTATGTCCTGTTCGCCGGTCATAGAAGGAGAACTAACAATCGGTTGTTATTACGCAGAAGGTTAATCAGATTACAAATACGGAGACAATACCCCGGTGACCCGGACCCGTCTCGTCCAGAATCCAGGTACACTACTTTCGATCGACTGATGGGAGTTGGTGTGTCGGCCATTCCTGGCTCCATTCTTGTGTCGTAGGAAAGGGGTTGTAGACAAAAAGAGTTGAGGGGAAGTGGAGACGGGGTGGGGTGCGGTTGAGGATATGGAGTTTGCGACTCTAGTGAAACTAAACCGACGAGATTGATGTCAATCCTCTTGTCGACTCTGTTTTGTTTGTCTTTTTGACTTTGGGTGGGGTGTACAGCCCTAACTAAATGGAAAAACATCTAAACTCAGTGACGATGGACGACTTGAACGATGGACTGACATAGGAGCCCACCACCCGGTCCCGACTGAGTGAAACGGGGTTCACAGACTACTTCCTTTCGTGTAAGTTTCCGTTTAGACGAGTGAGACGTCAAACGAGACCTAATAAGTGACCTTGAAAGTCCTGACTAGATCATCCACAATGACCTTCTTAGACGTCGACACTGACACCGGGAGAAACGGGTCGTAGATCAGGTTATTCTCTGTGTCGGTTCAAAAGTCTACACAAAAGACGACTCCTACAGAAAATAGTAAAAAGTAGAAATTTATGACTGGGTTGAGTTTCCCTGGAGGGGGGGGATTTTGACCCTTAAATTCGTAGTATTACTTCTCGACTAACATTACTTAACTTTGTGTTCCTGATGGATTTTAAGGTGTTGAGATATTATTATCAGTTTTTCTCTTTCGTTCGTTTATTTGAGAGTAAATAATAGTAACCTCATCCAATAGTATGGTTGAGGGATGATTCTTTTGACATTTATTGATACAAAGCTCTTATGTAGTTTATGGTCAACTGTTCCATTCCAGAAGAGATACCCATTTATGACCAATCCTTTACATCTTCTTTACTATTTTAATCTTTTTAGTCGTAAAACGTTAGGGATTTCTTTATAATCTCAGTTGGTTCCTAGGAGACACCTGTCATCTTCTATCCCTTAATCTAAGTGTGTCAAGTTTCATGGTAGGGGAGAGGGACTGTGTGGTCTACGGAGTGCTCACTGTTCTGCTTTTGTTCGTCCCGTAGCCTCATACACTATGTTCGAGTACTAGGAATCGCACTGTTTTCATACTGTCAGTCTGCAATGCATGGAGAACGTTATATTTCATGTGTCGTGGTGGATATTTTATAAGAGTAGTTTTTGTAAAGTGGGTTTAGTGACGGAAATCTATGTCCTTTATATCCCTCCTCTTTTGTTCTATTTACAGTAGTGCTCTCCTTTTTTTAAGTCTGTTAAGTTCTTAATACTATGTAAGGAGTCCTGTGATCAGAACATAGGAGTTAATTAGTTACAGTACTTTTACCTCTCCTCTGTTTCTTTACCTAGGATCGTATCTATTAGGTGTTCGTAGTCCTAATACCTTAAGATAGTAAAAGACCTTCGACTGAAAGAAAGTTGTTGTCACGGGTTACGTTCCTTGTCCGGTATAATCCGTGAGTCCTGTATAGACAATTTACTTTCTTATTCAGTCGGTTACCTGAGATGTCTACTCTAGTTTGTCCGAGGTTCTCGATTGACGAAACGAGTTCCTGTCCATCGACCGATCGTCGGTTCAACCCTGATTTTGAACTAGACAGACAAGGATTGGAAGAATACGTTACGAGATGAAAAACGAAAGAGTACATATTAAATCATGATGGAAGATTTTTGGAATTCTGTGTATCGTTGGTTTATATTACACACCAAGAATCAACCTAGGAACAAACTTATTTGGTTGATGTTTTGTGTAAAACTTTTGTTGACTCTTTAACTTGTCCCTGACCGATGACCTACTGTGTCTTCTCAGAGACTGCTAACGTAGTCCACTCTATTGCCTTAACACCAATGTGTCCTTCACCAGACAGGAATAGAAGGTCTCTGTGTATGGTTTTAAAAATCCCCATTTTCAGTTCTGTGACCGTTAAAAGAAATTTTATGAGGTCGTGCTTCTAGAACCACCTCGTGATCACCATTGTACAATTGTTGATATTGATAATTTAGATCCCTTTATCCATGTACCATAAAAAACAAACGTAAAACAAAACAAAAGCCGATGCGACGAACACCCTAGAATCAAGCGGATGGTCCCTAGTTTCGGCCCGGGAGTCGTCCCTCTGACGTCACGATCGGTGACCTTGATGGACATGTACCCATAAATAAATAATCCTGTAAGAAAGTAAATGAACTTTTACAAGTATTATTCTGTCTTTCTACTGACCAACTATTTGTCCGTCTGTCTAATCTGTCTCTATCTATCTTTGGGTCGGCCGTTTTCGGACCTTAAGAAAGTGAAGAGTTACAAGGAGTTAAAATGGATTAATCCTATACTTACTGTGTTTTCTTTTTAAAGGGTTTGTCGATAAAAAATTCTTGAAATCTTAATTATAACTAAATTAAGAGTCGTCTTTATTCATAAGAACTTGTGGTAATTTAGTGTACATAAACGTGTCATGTTACAGGACTTATCTGTCCAATCTTCGGTGACTTCTCAGGTTTTTATAAATTCTACACAAGGAGTTTGTGACGTAACCTTGACAAAAAGGAGTACTACAAAGTAGTTGTTTTGGTTTTCCCCTCCTACGGTTCCTGTTGACTCCAATCATTTAGGACCCCGATGTCGTCTGAAATCGAAAGACGTCCACGAAGACTCTTCTTCGTACGCTGGGAATCAATTTCATGAGAGGTAGTGTAGACTTATCATTAAGATTCTCCCACGGTGTCTCTCCTGTTCGTCAACCGAAGACGAATTGTAAGACGACTGGGGTTTCTTAAGTCGATAAACTGTAAACCCTTTGTCCCATGCTTCTCTGTCGAGAAAGAAGGATAAATAAGTAAATTTGTTTGTTTTTTTTTACCGTTAAAAAAAAAAGGACGTAACCTAAATACAACGACGCACGGTCGAAAGAGATCAACGTCGTTCGTCCCCCGATGAGAGAAAGGATCGTTCCCGAGATCTCGTGCACCCGGAGTCATCAACATCATGTTCCCAAATCAATGAGGTACCGTGTACCTTCGGAGGGCCTGGTCCCCACCTTAGGCACAGGGGATGTAACCGTTCGTCGGAGAGTCGGTGACCTGGTCCGTTCAGGGAGAAGATGGATAAGATTGGAGGTCCAAATGGGTGTCTTCTCCTCAGTAGCCAGGCACACCGACGTCACTAGTATGGCATGGACGAGTCACGGTCTTATGACATTTGACGTTCTTCTCTGATGTTTAACCTTGTACTCTTTTATAACTCCTTTGGAAACTAAGTAGTGACGTACTCGAACTCCTCGATTTGATACGTACTCTCTTTGGTCTTTCTACTAATACCTTCCTCGTGACAGAAACCTTACCCATCTGGGCCCACAAGCGGGGGCAAAACGGAGGTTGACCGATGGACAGTTAGCTGTGTCCTGAATCGGAAAGAATAGATAATCTATCGATAGTTAGATAAAGAAAGGAACACGGTGTTGACAAAAAACTCTTGTGTCATTCAAACTCCTACTCTACCGACCTACCGTAGTGGTTGAGCTACCTGTACTCAAACCCACTTGAGGCCCTCAACCACTACCTGTCCCTCCGGACCGCACGACGTCAAGTACCCCAACGTTTCTCAGTCTGTACTGACTCGCTGACTTGACTTGACTACACGGTCGATTCTTTGTACAGACGAAGGTCTTTTACTTTCTGTAGTTTTCGACGCATCCCATGAGGACTTAATAGAAACCGAGGTGAAAGGGGAAGGGGAGGAAAACGGACTACGACACAGTTGTGATCCTATATACAGGTGGTCTCGTCTCTTTTTCGTTTGACCATCGGGTACTGGTTGGGTTGAGTGGTAGTGCCAGACACATCCAATATGTCCCCTGGACGGGTCCACAAAAAGATTGTCCCTTCATGAAGAGGTATGACGACAGAAATAGTTTTAATCCTTTTAGACTGTCTCCTAAATTAGATGGATCTCGTTTTCTACAAAAGTCCCTTTACCATGACTCGTATGTGACCCGGGACGGAAGACAAAAANACGGAAAAAAAAAAAAAAAAAAAATTTGTATATGGGACAGACTGGACATATCGACAACTCAAACACTACGAAGAGAGATTTCCTGTTCAGACAGACATGGGACTGAGAGGTTTCCGTACAACAAGGGATTATGTTCCCCAACCCCCCTCTTCGTCCCTCTCCTTCAACTCGTCTCCGACGGGAGAAAGATATTGAAACGTCAGTGTCGTGTCGGTCTGGGTAGAGTGTGAACCTCGACTCTGTGCGACCCCTAATAGACCGAGTTAAGACAATGAATTATATACTTCTTTAGTTCGGAGTCCCTTCAGTTCTCGAACTGTGTTCGGTCTGTCGGCTCGGCCTTGTTCGACTTGGGCTCACAAAAAAGGAGAGGAAATTCTGCGGAGTGGGAGTTCACTTTCACTTTGATATCGAAGATAATTTAGTACAAAACATAGTAGAGACTCCTGGTGTTGAAATCTGTCCAAACAAAGGTGAGGTTCAACTACCAGATTCACTTTAGAGAGGACGACAGGACCGTAATCCTTGGGTCTTTTTTTACTCGGGGGTTCTCATCCGGGTAATCGTCGCACAAGACGTTTCGAAGAGGTCAACTGATTCTTCGTGAAGTCTCTCGGTTCAAGTAGAGAGAGTACAGCGTTCTCTCGTGTCCGAGAACGTCCTTACAGTATTCACGTTTTGTTTCCTTGAACCCCTTTCGTCGTCTCAAAACCCAATTCTTATACTTGAAACTTCAGTTTGGTCTGGACCACCCCACCCCCGTTGAGAAGAAACTGAGGCGAAGGGAAAGACGTTATAGCTCGTTGACTATCGTGGATAAAGTATGACAGGAACAACCTTACTTTACTCTACTATTCATTCTATTACAGTCGTGTATCATTCATGGTCTTTCTATAATCAGTCGTACTAATATCGATCCGTTTGTTTATGTAATACACGAACCTGACGAAAATCATCAAAGACAAAAACCTCTCTGGTCTATTATCATTGAGGGAAAGTGTTCAGTAAATCCATAACTTTAGAGTTATCTGTAAAGCTTGTTTCCAATCCACCGAGGCGCCATTTCTTGGACGGACATCACGTCCTCCGTGTCCTCAACGTCAAAGTTAGGAACCCAGTCCTTCTAGGGGACCTCCTCTTTTACCGTTGAGTGAAGTCATAAGAACGGACCTTCTAGGGTACCTGTCTCTTCGAACCGTCCGATGTCAGGTACCCCAGCTTTTCTCGACCTGTGTTGACTCGGTGGCGTGTTAAGTTATACTACTTTCGTCCTTTAGAGAGTCGTATTTAGAAAACAAAAAATTAAATTCCCCTGGAGTTTGGTTCAAGTTGAGATTAACCCATGGAACCGTTCTGACAATCAGACAAGAGGGACATCATACAGTTTGACCTGTACGAATGGTTGCCCGGTAAGGAAAAGACGAAATTAGTGTCACCCATGAAGGTCTTATTCCGTCGTCAGTGATGATTATCGTTAGTGATGGTCACACTAAAACTTTTCACTTTTCTCTGTTTCCTTTTTTCGGGTTCACTAAGGAAGGACACGTTTACAGGTATTAACGAAGGGTCGGGGTCGTCAGAGGTTCGGTGGTGTATTCGTCGACAAACACACCGTGACACTATGCATGGGATAACAATTAGGGATTCGAATTGTTTGAGGACTCTACCTCACACTTAACACCTAATGATCCTCATGAGAAGAGTTTACTAAAAAACCCCCCTCTGAACCGAAATGTTTTCCACATTCCAAATGAGATTTTCATTAAGTGACTTGTAAAATTTTTCCTTTGTCAACATTTCCTGTCTATTGTCTCACTATAGTTATCCTGGAGTTCAATCCGTGAAGAAACCGTCAGGTCTCCGACTCGGAGGTACGAAGGTACGTCCCCCGGACCCAAGGTAGAGACCAGTCCCTTGATTTAAGGTGTACGCCGTTGATTTCTAGGACACACGACGTCACTAATTTTTAGGGTACACGACGTTCATTCTCGTTCACATCGAGTTATTCATTTTGATTCATAATTTTTTTGCGATGTTTGTGTGTGTGTGTGTATATATAGTGTTTTACAAATATCGATAACTATAAAGGACCCATCACTTCATCATCGATTAAAAATAAAGTGAAAATGGTCAAACATAAACGATAAAAATTAGATGTTATTTACACAAGGACAAAAAAAAATTTTTTTTCTCTCTTTCTTTCTTTTTTTTAGTTAAATTCCTTTTTGTTTGTTTGACTTCATAAGACCTCTAGTATTAGTCACCCCTCCGACCGATGTTAGTATCTTGTTGGGAACAGAAACGACTACGAACGGTTATCGGAAAGATTTGACCGGACAGTTCCTTGTGGGGGATTCCTGAGTCCCGGAACCCCAGAGTCATCGCTATAAATACAATGTTATTTGTACAGACGGTAACATGTCTAAAGTGTGAGACTGGAAAGGGTAAAGGTTTGAGACTTAGATACAGATAGTGTAAACAAGAAAAGAAACCGTTTACCTTAACGGTGTTCTTCGTCTTTGTGACTTAAAAATTGTCAATTAAGGAAATTTGACCCGTACCTCCGTGTCAGAATAATCACGAAACATCATACTTTGAGAGACCTAAAATACCAGAAAAGAGTTCACTGTAAAAGTCTAGGAAACCATTCTGTCGCCGTGGGTGATACGAGGTGAGTGTCAGTCCCCTCACTCTTCTATGTGGGTGGTCTTACAGTCGAGATCAACCGACCACTGTCAATTGTCATTCCTCCCCCTTTGAGTAGAGTACGTTCAAACCTCTCACTCAAAAGTCACTAAGACATATATAAACGAAGTGAAGATACCTACAAAATCCAGAACCGAATGTCCAGTGAAGATGTTCTTACAGGAAGGAACGGTCCCCGGTCGCACTCCTTGAGGCGGGTACCGTTTCCAGTACTCCTTCCTCCGAACCGTATGCGTTTCCGCACTAGTTCGGAGTCCTTTGGGGGACAAGGGCTCGTAGATGGGGTTTTGGTCACAGACAAAATACGAGAGTGGATATGGAGACTGAAATGCCCCCCGAGAGGGGGTATTGGTAAAAAGAGCCTCTTCCTCATTTGCACGTCGAGGTTCCGTTATTTTTAAAAACCCACACTGTTCTCACAAAGTCGAATGCCTGAGGAGACTTCCAATAGATCGGGTGGACATATCCAAGCAGGTCGGTGTACACTAACAAATGTCGGAGGGTTGGACTCTCCGTGTTCTACAAAATCTGAATGATTTCCGTTTAAGAAAACCCCTCAACCTTTAATAATCACATCACCCAACCAATCCTTAATATAACCACTTCCCAAAAAGTAAACAACACAGTTATTAACGACGATTAAGGGAGGCGACCCACCCTGTTCCTACAAAGTCCAGTTTGGAGAGACGACTGTCTGATCGAACACACTGTCCTAATAGGTATGAGGACGGTGTACTAACAAATGATGGAGAGTTGGTATTTGTCGTGTCTCTCAAAACCTCATAAAACTCTAAGAATTAATCGTATCCCGAAAAAGAACAACTCAGTTACTAACGGCGGTCCGGAGGTATAGGAATCCGTGGACCCTTATATAATTAGTTACATAAACCTGATATCTTTTCCTTTATGTCATCAAAAATTCCAATCGTTATGATCTGAAAAACTCAATTACTTAAAAGAGAAAACATTATCTAGTGACATGAAACAATATTTATTGGCACAGGAACGATACACTTTTACATTGAAATAGTGATAGAACTCTGATTTATCTAGAATTCCCCTTGTAACCACTTTCCTAAAAATAAACAACCCGACTACAAACGACGATTTAGAGGTATAAGGGACGGGAATATTACTTATATTGATCGTATATCCTCTTTATTCGTAATTGGAAACTCATATATCTTCTTTATTCATAATTGAAAATTCTAATTAGTACAATTGGAACCCAATTTATTTAAGGAAAGAACTAACATTGAGTGATGTGGGAGTGGGATATCCTTACATTGAAATAAACCTCCCACCACGGACCAAATTCTTTTTTGTGGGAACCTTCTTTATTCAAAAAACCAATAGTCTTTCTTTCCTAGTATTTTACAGTCGTCCAGAGTGAGTACCGGTCTTCTACTACNAAGAACAACTCAGTTACTAACGGCGGTCCGGAGGTATAGGAATCCGTGGACCCTTATATAATTAGTTACATAAACCTGATATCTTTTCCTTTATCTCATCAAAAATTCCAATCGTTATGATCTGAAAAACTCAATTACTTAAAAGAGAAAACATTATCTAGTGACATGAAACAATATTTATTGACACAGGAACGATACATTTTTACATTGAAATAGTGATAGAACTCTGATTTATCTAGAATTCCCCTTGTAACCACTTTCCTAAAAATAAACAACCCGACTACAAACGACGATTTAGAGGTATAAGGGACGGGAATATTACTTATATTGATCGTATATCCTCTTTATTCGTAATTGGAAACTCATATATCTTCTTTATTCATAATTGGAAATTCTAATTAGTACAATTGGAACCCAATTTATTTAAGGAAAGAACTAACATTGAGTGATGTGGGAGTGGGATATCCTTACATCGAAATAAACCTCCCACCACGGACCAAATTCTTTTTTGTGGGAACCTTTTTTATTCAAAAGCCAATAGTCTTTCTTTCCTAGTATTTTAGGGATTCTGGAAAAATACACGTCGTGGACTAAAACTATTTCCAGTCCTGACGACTGGGGGCGCACTGAGACATAAGTAGGGGTATACATTGTTTTCCATATATTCGTTTGGGGTTTTGTTTCTTTAGCCTAGTCAAAGGCCTTTCTGACTAAGGGGGTACAGTGAAGAAAGAACGAAGGCAAAAAGACCGACTTAAGGGTAGACCTCGTACCTACGATAAGGTGCTGCGGCTGAGACAGGGGTGGAAGCTTAGTAGGACCTGGGTGGCCCCGACCTGGGGTCGTGAAGGACTGAGGAGTCTAATCGAACAGGGGACAACGTGACAATAACATGAAACATAAAGAGTGGCACCGTAGAGAGGACGATATTAGTTAATGTACCCATTGACACACAAATTGACAGAGAGGGTGATCAGTCGCTCTCCTTCCTGATACAGAAAAACGACGTTATAAGAGTTGTGAATCAAGACTCCGATCGTGTATTAATAAATGACTTGTTGACTCATTTATTCATTTACTTACTTACTTTATGAAAAGATCGGTCAAAGGAACGGGAGAAAAACAATCCCCCGTAAGTTGAAGTATAACTAACGAATGGTTTGAGTATTATGTCTTAAATTTTATAAAGGACACGTAACGATGTGTCACTAATGACCTATATTAGCCAGGAGATATGAAAAAGTCCCGAAAGGTTCGGGATTCCACCATATCAACACAACGAAAGTATCATCTAAACTCCTTCTTTTCCGAGTCGCTTGCTGACTGGGCTTCAGTGTTTCTCGATCTTCGAGGTCATACTCACAAAGGGTACATGAGTGACTGGGAGGCCCTACTCACCCATTGGACGAGGGAACTCGTAGTCGGGACTGGGACGTCGGAAAGGAGACGTCTTGTAGACCAGGACCCGGGGGATATGAAATCTCCAAGTATCTACCACCTGTACTGATTATTACAAAATTTGAATGAGGTTTAAAAATAAAATATCTCCGTGATCTCTACTAAAATATTCGTAAAAATTATCAATGTTTATATTACACTTAATGTTTTTTAATAGTCGTCTGTGTTTTAATTGGAAAAGGATAGATAATGACGAAACCTACTACGATACATATTTCTTTTCAGTCAAATTTCTTTATGCAGTTTATTTATCTTATTTTTATCAAGTGTCTAGAGCGTTTATGACCCTTCCGTAATGTCTTTATCGACTCAAACCTTTTGTATTAAAATTCAGATTCTTAACTTCTTGATTCATAAGTCATTTACAGGTAAGTAGGAAAATAACGTTTTTAAACAACTCTAGGATGAAACTCAGGATTAACGATCTCTTTGTTACCACTCGTTCTATCATGGGGATGAGAGTCGTTCGATGTCGGTAAGCGTACTTCCTTATCTCCTTTTTTCCTTCCTTTCCCTTCCCCCCCTGATTTTACTTGTCCTTAGAACAGATCTAACCGTAAAGATTTCAAGAACAAGAAGATCCTCGGTAGTGACATTTTCATACGTACCTATAAATCTTTAGTATGGGAGAAACAAAAGTCAAAAACTTATAACCATTTTTACAAGTTTTACAGATAAAAATTTACAACTACATTATTCCCGTCCATAAGAACCCGAAGGGACCACCGAGTCTGTCATTTCTTAGACGGACGTTACACCCTCTGGACCCAAATTAGGGACCTAACCCTTCTAGGGGACCTCCACCTCCCCCCACCCCGTACCGTTGGGTGAGGTCATAAGAACGGACCTCTTAAGGGTACCTGTCTCCTCGGACCGCCCGAAGTCAGGTACCCCAGTGTTTCTCAGTCTGTGTTGAATCGTTGATTCGTGTATTGTAGTGTTATTACCATCCATTACTTAAAATGTAAAACCTAAAAAGTTGTTACACTTTTTTTCCTCCCTCCCTCCCCCTTCCTCTCTCCCTTCTGTCCTCCCTCCCTCCTTCCCCTCCTTCCTTGTTATAAGTTTATGTCCTTAAAACTTCTTATATAATTTCGATCCCCCGAAGGCTCCACCGTGATCACCATTTCTTGGACGGACAGTTACGTCCTCTGTATTCTCTGCACACAAACTAGGGACCCAGTCCTTCTAGGGGACCTCTTCCTTTACCGTTAGGTGAGGTCATAAGAACGGATCTTTTAGGATACCTGTCTCCTCGGACCTTCCGAGGTCAGGTATCCCAGAGTTTCTCAGTCAGTGTTGGTTTCACTGAATCGTACGTGAGTACGTCCTCTCTTGCTAAAACTCTACCAGGAGTATAATATGGTGGACTGATGTCAGGGGTATCTCTCTTCGTATCTCTGATAATCCAGAATGACTGAAGGGAAACCTCCAAGTTGTCTCTGTCTTCTGAGATAGTCATATCTAAAAAGGGATCGTAGATCCAGGTAAACCATCTAAAAATTTTTTATAAAGTGAAGTAAAAAATTTAACAACCGACACGACTCGGAAGAACCGACGCTCACCCGAAAGAGATCGACGTCTCTCGCTTCGACGAGAGATCAATTCCATACGCCCGGAGAGTGACGTCACCGAAAAGAACAACGGCTCGTGTCCAAGATCCACGCACCCGAAGTTATCGACACCGAGGGCCCGAGTGGTCAACACTCCGTTTCCGAATCAACGGGACACCGTACCCCCTAGAAGGACCTGGTGCCTAACTTGGTCACAGGGGACGTAGCGTTCCGTCTAAGAATTGGTGACCGGGTGGTCCCTTCGGGACCATCTATAAGACTGATGATGCGGTAGACCTACACAAGTAGTATGTTTACAGGGTGTTCGGTTTCTACGCCTCTTACTGACGTTTACACGGAGTGTGTGATCTAAAATTGGAGGTCTTTAAAACTCTCTACTCCACTCTCCTCGGGTTTCTTGATGTCTACCAAAAGGATAGTGTGACTTCCCTCCTTTTGGTGTATTCGTTCTTATATGAGACCTTTTGAACCGCTCTAAAGATTGTATCTGTGAACTGACCGACGAATTTTTTCCGTTCATGGACCTGTACGTATACGTTCTTCTTTCATGTTGTTTCGGGGACTAAAACCTATAGTCAAGTTCTAAAATTCAAACTTAGAGGTGGTGAAGTGCCTTTTAGGTAGGAAGCAAACGTCCTTCGTAAAAGGGGTCAAGCGGTAACGAAAGACTCCTTCTACCTATCTAGACGTAGACCGTAAGATTAATCTAATGTCTTATTACTGGTCCCTCTAGAACTCCTTCTCTCCTATTAAATAATCAGTGTAATGAAGGTGGGATAGATTCATAAGTCTTCATTTGCTTAACAGGATCCTAAGTGAATAGTGTGAGTCCTCTGTTTTGTGTTCATCCTTTGTTCGCCGCGGAGACGTGACGATGTCATCCTAGTGCCATTCTCGAACGTCAGTGAAGGTTGGTGAAGGTAGTGAAGGGTGGACCTCTTAGTACGATGGACTTTCTTCCCTACCAACATCATCGATAGTGTTCGACTGTATACAGTCCGCATGAATTAATAGGTTTAATCGGAACACTCCACCTACCTTAATAAGGATAATATATCGTCCACTTTTAATTTTTACGTCTTTTATTGAATGGGTTTCAGTGTGTCAACTATGTACTACCTTGTTCACAAACTCGAGTTCATACTACGATTTGGGTACGAGAGATGACGAGAGGACGGAGGGTTTCCTGGTGAAGGATTAATGTACTATGAGTTGATGTCGACCTCGTCCAGTGTACTATGGGTTGATGTACTATGTCCAGTGTACTATGGGTTGTTGTCGACCTCGTAGAGTCCCGGGTTCTCGTTAGACGTTCGACGTAGATTTGTTTCATAGTTCGTTAATTTTATAGATTTGTTTTATATTTTTTGTCATTGTTCGTTATGATTATTGGTCGGATAGTGAACTAAGTAAAGTCTCAGTTTCGGGTTTATTTGACTACCTCTCCGACACCACG
The DNA here is from genome assembly GCA_006410555.1 of Capra ibex. NCBI lineage: Eukaryota > Metazoa > Chordata > Mammalia > Artiodactyla > Bovidae > Capra > Capra ibex. The sequence continues at coordinate 42,016,924 of SJYO01034137.1, forward strand.
AGGTTTGTGGAACCACTACCCCCTCCGTTCATCCCTGAGTTCTCCGACCGCGGAGGAGGAGACGGGTGTAAATAGAAGAGTCGTGTTCAGGAGTTCGGGAGTCCGATACAAAGGGACCCGTCACTTCACCTTCGGGAAACGGTAAGACTCTCAATTTGACCGGTCCTCTAAACAAAGGAACGTAAAGTAATTGGACAGACGACAAACCACAGCTCCCGTCTTCTTCCGTCGTGAAACCTCCCTATCTTTCTCTTGGACCACTGGATCCCTGACCTGGTGAGGAATCTTCCCCTTGAAACCTGAATTGTAGGAATTATAGTGAATTATAAGACAGACATTTTGTCCTCTAAGGAGTGGAGTACCTCTTCTGATATCATTCAGGGGATGTATGTTTACTCAAAGCAAGACTCTCACACAAGTATTGAGGTTGTTTCAATCGGATAAATACATGGGTTGATTGTGTTAACCGAGATATCATGAGATGACATGATCCAAAAGTCATGAAAAAGGTGTTTATTATGTATTTGTTTTTTATTTCCTTTGTAAAATTTAGAACTTTTCATTTCATCATATCATGTTGTCGACTGCGAAGAATCGTTATGGTCGATGTGGTGATGAGGAACATACGAAGGTCTGTAGGACCCGAACTTTATTTCTATGGCATAATGACATGGGATATGTCAATACATGTCACTTCATGTGTGGTCGTGTTGGTGAACATCTCCTATGTGTGTGCATTGTTACGTCGATCTGTGTACTTGATTGAATACTCTAACTTGTACGTTTGTGTACCAACTTAGAAACTTTCAAGTGTTCAACTTCCAAAAATACATCCACTGAATGATGTTTACACTTATACACACACTATGAATTAGTCCTGATTGACCGTGTCTCTTGTTTTGATCTTTCGTTTAATTCTAGATGTACAGGGGAAACGGTACGAGTGGAAAGGATATGGTACACATATTTTTATACGTCCTGTGAGACGTCTGGGCCGTCGTACAGGAAGAGTATTATCGAACAGACTCATTCATTACAGTGGGAGAAAGTCTACTCCCTTATCCTGTACCGGATTGGTTCCAGGTGTAGATCAAACATCGTCTAGGCCTAAACTTAGCTTCACTTATACTGAACTGAAGGTGTCAGGGTTTGGCGGAGAGTTCTGTTTGTAACCTCTGTGACGAAATAGTCCATTACTCGAAAGAGAGTGACCTTTATTAGTTTATCTCTTTCACCAACATTTCAACCCTGTCTAATCGACCGTCTACGGGGGTTTGAGATCGTAAACATTAAAGTTTGTAAATTACAAGTAAGTAAGTGACTCAGTAAGTTGGAAAATAAATGATATATAAATGAACGTTACACCGTTTCGAAGAGACCCATTGTTCTACTGTCTCTTTGTCAATTATTTCTTCTTTTATTTATAGTGAAGTCTTTCGTTTGAGACTTCAATGTACTTGTCCCAGTACACTACTACACCCCGATACTTCCCCAGTACCCATCTCCGAGGAAATCTATGCCTGCCCTCCACCCCCCTCTTCCCTCCACCCATACAGTCCCTTCCGAGACACACCTCCCCCACAGACTTGTTTCCGGACTTCTACTACTTCTTAGTCGGTACACCTCTGTCTCTCTCCTCGTGGGGTTCGTCACTCCTGTTATTTACGTTTCCGAAGCTCCGCCCTTGTTTCAACGGTCAGTCTCCCTGTTTTTCCTCCTACGACTCGTGTCCCCTCTGTCCTTGTCTGTTCTCCGACTCTCCCCATCCGTCGTCGACCCGGTGGTCCCCGGACTTCCGGTACCAGTCTTCAGACTTAAAATAAGATCAACAGGCCCCTTAACGAGTTTTTTTTTAGACTTGATCTTCGAGAACGGAGTAGGGGTGGGACCACCGTAGTATGTTTTAGGGTCGTACCTTCATACACGTAAAAAGGTATCTTAGTCGTCGTGATCCTTAATGGGTCCAGACGTCTCTAACGGTGACTTAGACTGTATCTAGGTAGACACACACGAGCCCGTTCTTACACTTAAGACAGACCGTCCGTGATTGGTCGTAGTGACTCTTTGGAGGTCCTTCATTTACTCTTCAAAGGAACGAATAGTGTCCAAGTTTTTCGTAAACAGATGTCACTCCGACCGACAGGGGTGGAGGGGGTCGTCTCCAACCGTGGACGCTCGTGAGTTGGGGTACTACTGTGGGACCCCTCAAAAATAAACGTATATTCGTATAGTAGTGGAGGTGGTTTTGAAAGAGGGAGTCGTTGACCCGTCTTCTTCGAAGTCTTAGAGTATCAACTTCACGTTTGATCTAAATGTCAGTTTGTCTACTTACGAAATCTTTAGATATGAAGCGTACTCGTCTTTATTGATGAAGCTTGAAGTAACGGAACAGATACCTTACTACCATCTTTTTGTTAGAATGTCCTAACAACATCTTGTTTTTATACTACTGTATACGCTTTCGTGGATCAGGTCACGGATGGTATGTAAGGTACGAGTTTTTGTATGTAATTTTTTTCGACCTTATCGATTTGAAACAGTGTACTTGGATCCTAGTCTATTCTTTGTGGTGAACCCTTAAAGACTTTCGGTGGAAGTAGAAGAAACACCCTGTTCTCTTCTTTTCCTGTTCTTGTTTGGGTGGAAGGTTCGTAATGAAGTTTTATGTTTATAGAAGTCATAGGTTTTTATTTCATTTTAAATTTATAATCTTAGTCGATTTGAACCCTCTCTCCTTTTACTTATTATTTACGTCCATTTTTAAATCTCAACTCAAAATACGTATGTTCCCCTTATTAATTGATTAGAGTTTCGTACATTTACTCCCGAATCTTCGTAAAAGTTTTGTGGTGTAGGGTAAGGTCAATGTATACGTCTTAAACGATGTAATATTATTAATCCTCAAAAAAAGTGTTTTCTAAATAAATAAAACTTATCTTCATAATTTATAATATGATTAATGACCAATAAAATGAAACATGGGTCCCTTTTCTTTACTTATAAGTAATCGAGGAATTCGATGACTAGGAGGTGGCTGATCTGTCTAAGGTTGTAGTGGTGCTTCGGCACCACCCACCTTTTACGAGGGACATTTTAGTCCGACCGTGATGTTTAGTGGCAGGTTAGATAAGACGATTACACGTGTCCGCTCTTAGGGGTTCACTTAAGACGATTGTGACATGGGGTCTCAGGGGTCGATTCATCGGTTATTTGTTCCTATTTACAATTTGACTAACACTCTGTTGTATTAAAAAGACAGATGTGTTAAGTCGCTAGAACTTGTTCTGTCAAGAATTTTATGAATTGTACCGAACTGTGTTATTTTGATTGTAGAGGTTGACAGGTTTTGTACGGATCAAATGAAGTTTTCTTATAAAGTTTTATGTATAAAGGTAGTGGAAAGGTGAACCGAAAACTATGTCGTGTTTCCTTTTATTGGGGGTTTCCTGGTCCGAATTCGAAAATTAAATACACGGTTTATCGAGTTGTTCGTTTGAGTTAAGAAAATTTGACTAAGTAAACTTTTCTGGGACTACGACCCTTTCTAACTTCCACCCTCTTCGTCTACTACTGTTTTCTACTCTACCAACCTACTGTAGTGACTGAGTTACCTGTACTCAAACTCATTTGAGACCCTCAACCACTACCTGTCCCTCCGGACCACACGACGTCAGGTACCCCAGTGTTTCTCAGTCTATACTGACTCGCTAACTTGACTGACTGACTTTCCCTTTTGATTCATTCGTCATGTAAAAAATTCTATAGTCGGGTCAATTGAAAATTAAAAATTCGGAACGAGTTAAATCCCGTGGAGACATAATCTCAGACACGACACACTAAAAACACAAAAACCAAACAATTTAAAACACTTGTTAAACCACGGACTCCTTCAGCTATGGGGGCTTCCTCCCTTCCTCGATACCGAGACCCCCTTTAGACCAGAACGTTTTTCCCGGAGGTTAGAGAGAGAACTGAAACGACACTGTGACTGGACGTCGGGATCACCCCGTAGAAATGTCCCGTCTCTGACGAGTAATACGATGTGACCCAACCCCTCCTCACCGATCTAGTCCGCACATGTCGCTACGACCGGTGTACCGTTTTGTCAGGACCCAGGACGGAGGGGTACCCATCTTATAACCCTACACCCAAATTCATACATTTTGTATTATAGGACTACCTTAATCGAAAGGTATTTCATCTTTAAGGAGTGGCAGAATTCGTCTCTTGTTTCTCCTTCCGAGACAGGATATGTCCTCCTAAGTGTAAAGATCGACAATCCTGTCTTCTTCTGAGTAAGTTGTTTGTGAATTCGTGGTTCGTATACGAGATGTGAGAACGAGGTGATTCACAAAGGACCTGGTCAGTGCAACTGTATTGGAACCTCGAAGACTCCTTCCGTTCAAGTTCCCAAATAGTTCTGGATGACTTAGTCGGAGGACTCCACTAAGGGTGTAATTTCAAACTCTTTGTGACAATCTGTAACACAATCCATAGATAGTTACTCGAGACGAATGGTGCAATATCTTTATCTTCAGGTCTAGTGTGTACGAATACAGTGTTGGATTCTCTGTCGAGATTGAGTGACGTTCCCTAAACCACATCCGTGAATTTACTATACTCCATGAGTCCCCAGAGGGTACTTCTGAAGTACACTGTTCGGTTCCTCCTCGGAGGGAAGTTCCGTTTGTTCCCACGGAGTTGGGTGGACTGTATCTAGTTGGTTGTCCCGAAGGTAAAGATTTAAGTCTAGTCTTCTCAAAGGGTATATCTTTGAATTCTGTAATCCTCCTAGATCCTTTGTTTCCGACCAGAGTAGACCAAAGATCGTCCGGTGTCTCTCTCCCGATCTTCCTCTTAATAGGTTAGGTAAATCGGTCGATTAAATAAATCCAGAAAGAGGTTAGGTGTCGTGAACGTATCCTCTTTACTATGTTCCATCTAATTACAACTCCCTCCTACGGAGGTGACTAAAGTAACCAGTCAACACACTGTGACATTAGAAATAAAAGACGACATTATCCAGGGTCATCATGAAGAACTGTCTCACGTATCTTAGTGTCTAAAGGGTTTCGGTTTACCTTCGCTGAAATCTCTATTACATCTTTAATTACTGGGCACTCCCAAAAGATACCTAAATATAGGTAAGAAATATCTCAAAGGAGGTACAGTTAGAAATAATTGAACAGATGAAGAGTTGTAGAATTCAAAATGTAAATAGAAAGTTAAAGATCAATATCTTTGTAATATATTTAAATACAACATCTTTTTTAAGTTTATTATATTTTATGTTATTTTTGGACTTTTTAGAGGAAATGAGGAGATGAGTTTCGATTGACGACAATAGTAATCTTACATAAAACTGTCTGAAATAAGACACGTGAACATAACATACATGTATATAGGTGTTCATCAGCAAAATCTACAGACTTGGTATCTTATAATAATCAGACGTTAAAAAAAAAACCAATTAACGAAAAAGAGAAATATAACCTCTACCAAGAGAAGGAGTGATATATAATATGTATGTTAATGTTTTCTCGACGTATTATAAAGTATCTGATCTAAATAGGACTAATGAATAGTAAGGAGATAACTAATTCTAAATCTAAAAATTTAAAAATTTGACATTTAAAATAGTCTACCAGTCTATACTCTCATTGCATATTTTTAGTTGTCAAAGGTACCTATAGTTATTGATTAGTGTTTTGAATTAAAAAATTTTTCGGGTCAGTATCATTATCTTTTCTTGACATGTTCTTGTTAAAAAATTTTTTAGACATTTGACATGACTGTCTATGTGTTCTGATCTTATCATCCCTGTAAATGGGACAAGGGTCTATGTGATGACACCTGTATAGTTAATAGAGTCAGTAGAAATATTTTTAGTTGTGTTAGGGTTTGTTTGTCGTCACCCTTTCAAATATGTTGAACTGTTTAACTCCCATTTCAATAAGATATTGTCAATTCACACTCCTTATCGGTTCATTTAAACCCCTCCTTTTTCTTCTACGTCGATTCTATAGGAGTTAAAACCACTCGTCTAAAGAAAATATAATGGTTCTGTATCCTCGGATCTCCGTCGTCTTATTTGTACAAAAACATGACCTCCAGTAGCGTTCACTCACTTAACCCCACCCACCACTCCGTCTCACTCTCTATCTAGCTCAATCCCCACCTTTGTTAGTTTTAGGTGAAATTCTATTTTAAAGATGAGATTTAAAGTCTCTTTCTGACGATTTTTTTTACTCGGTTTTTTCAGCTGTATAGGAACTACTTCACTTTCATAATCAGTGAATCAGTACAGGCTGAGAAAAGTTCGGGTACCTGAAATCGAACGGTTTGAGGAGACACGTATCTTAAGAGGTCGTTCTTATGACCTCACCCATCGGTAAGGGAAGAGGTCTCCTAGAAGGACTGAGTTCCTGACTTGGGTCCAGAAGACATAATGTCCGTCTTAGAAGTGACAGACTCGATGGTCCCTTTGGCTTAACAATTAATGTCCTTTTCAAAGACCCGAAGAGTCCACCGAGTCGTCATTTCTTAGACGGATGGTTACGTTCTCTACGTACTAACTAGGGACCCAGTCCTTCTAGGGGACCTCTTCCTTTACCGTTGGGTGAGGTCATAAGAACGAACCCTTTAAGGTACCTATCTCCTCAGACCGACCGATGTCGGGTACCCCAGTGTCTTAGTCTGTACTGAATCACTGATTTGTTTTGTTTTGTTTTTTCTTTTTCGAATCCTCAATATACTTTGCTTGTAGTCAAGAGATACACAACCGATTTTTTATCGTATGTATAAGTTGAGTCAGCAGTTACAGCAGTAGGTTTGTTCATGTGTAAAACCCCAGTCTTGTCATACAACTAAGGACTCCCTACACTTATGAACCCAGAAAGAAGTTGAATCCCTTTAAAATAAAATAATATCGATACTAGTTAAGGAGAAAAAAGGGGGTGGGAGGGACAGAAGTAGTAGAAACAACATTTACAAGGGGAAGGAGACGAAGGAGGGGACGGAAAGGGGGAGGGGTGGAGAGAGGAGAAGGAGGAGGAAAAAAAGAGGGGAAGACAGAGAAAATAACCACTTAATAAAACTTAGTTTATGGTCTGTAGTACAGAAAAGTCGAGATGTATGAACGTATATGTAGAGATCTTTTATGTCGTAAGAGATTGTATTAGTGTAATGGTGAAAATGTGTGAATCCATTTACATTTTTAAGGGAACGTTAGTAGGTTCTGACTCCGTGTAAGTCTAAAGAGACAAATTTTACAAAAATATGAACCAAAATACCCTAGGTTTGTTACAGGTATGTTATAATTTCAGAGAGTTAGATTTTAACAGAGAGGAGGGAGGAGAAATAAAAAGGAAAAAAAGTCTGTTGACTGAACATTTCCTTGGTTCACATAACAAGATTTCTTCTAGATTATAAACCTCAAACAGACAAATTAAGGAACATCACAGTTGACTAACAGGTAAGTAGGGAACATAAAAGAGGTTTACCTTCGACCGCAATTTCCAACCTAGTCTAAGTCCAAGTTAAGAAACCGTTCTTATAAAATATCCAGTATCGGACATGAAGTATTGACGTAGTACAGTCCTCCGTGTGTGATAGACTACGTTTCTACCTAACCACCCAAACCCCCTACTTTCAGACCAAGTAACATCTCTAAGGTTGTTTTAAATTAGATTGCCAAAATAGGTGACTATCAATAACGGGGTTCGGTAACGAGTAATCTCCAATTTTACGACTGGAAGATAATAAGGAGGATGTAAAAATACACTTTATAAAAAACATTACTTTTTACAAATGAGTAGTGGATCCTGGTAAACTAATAGGGTTACATTACAAGTGTGTGCTTTCTGTTCTATTTACGAATTAGACAAAAATATGAACTGTGGAAGATCTCATTTTTTGATAACAGCATTAATAAAAGTTGTCACGTATCGATGACTCCACGAAAACCAACAACCACAAGAAAAGAAGAAGACAACAACTTCTATTAATACCTTAGATATATTGGTTACAAAAAGTAAGTTATCCTACGCGATCACGAAGACCACGATGTTCAAAGGGTAGGAATATGTTCCTTCGAGAAAGTCCAACTGAGGACATAGAGAAACTGTACTCGTAATCAGAAACTCTCGTGAGAACGAAAGTCCGTGTTCTACAGGGTCTCTGTAGACCATTTAAAGAATAGGGTCTCCACGTAAGTCAGTAAGGGGATTTGTTAAGACTAAAGAAAACCACAATTCTTTGGTGTTAAACTGTCACTCTATCAACAACAGTAACCCGAAGAAGTTTCGATACTTTTACACGTGAATTTTTTTTTCTTTTGTGTTATTATTCTAATATGACCATAAAGGATAATTTTACATTGTAATGCTCTAAAAATAAATACCATAGTAGGTTTTCCGTTCTCGATTGTTCAGAATCGTTCCTACACGTATTTTCCCTTGGGAACACATAATAGTCACCTTTACGTTTAACTACGACAGTGATACCTTTTGTCATACCTCCAAGGAGTTTTTTAATTTTTATCTTGACGGTACACCAGATCGTTGAGGTGAGGACCCGTATATAAATTTCCTTTGCTTTAGTGATAGAACTTCTATATGGACATGAGAGTACGAGTAACGTCATAAAAGTGTTCTGTACTTTTATTAGATTCACGGGTAACTGTCTACTTACTTATTTCTTTTAGACCATACACATTTGTTACCTTATAATATTTCTTCTTCCTTTAGGACGGTAAAAGATTTTGTTGTACTTACCTGGAACTTCTGGTATAGGGTTTACTTCAGTCAGTCTGTTTATGATAAACTACCCTTCGGATTTTGGGGGGTTTAAGTATCTTTACTTGTCTAACCACCAACAGTCACATCGCTAATCCCCTACCTCTTTTATCCAGTTTCACTGTTGTATTTGCTCAAAACGGGAATACCGTTTTTCACTTCTTCTTGATTTCTCGGAGAACTACTTTCACTTTCTCCTCTCACTTTTTCAACCGAGTTTCGAGTTGTAAGTCTTTTGATTCTAGTACCGTAGACCAGGGTAGTGAAGTACCGTTTATCTACCCCTTTGTTACCTTTGTCACCGACTGAAATAAAAAAAACCACGGTTTTAGTGACGTCTACTACTGACGTCGGTACTTTAATTTTCTGCGAATGAGTGGCCTTCCTTTCAATACTGGTTGGATCTGTTGTATAATTTTTCGTCTCTGTAACGAAAACAGTTGTTTCCAGACAGATCAGTTCCGATACCAAAAAGGTCATCAGTACACACCTACACTCTCAACCTGATATTTCTTTCGACTCACGGCTTCTTAACTACGAAAACTTGACACCACAACCTCTTCTGAGAACGCTCAGGGAACCTGACGTTCCTCTAGGTTGGTCAGGTAGGATTTCCTTTAGTCAGGACTCACAAGTAACCTTCCTGACGACAACTTCGCCTTTGAGGTTATAAGACCGGTGGACTACGCTTCTCGACTGAGTAACCTTTTCTGGGAGTACGACCCTTTCTAACTTCCGTCCTCCTCTTCCCCTACTGTCTCCTACTCTACCGACCTACCGTAGTGGCTGAGTTACCTGTACTCAAACCCATTTGAGACCCTCAACCACTGCCTGTCCCTCCGGACCGTACGACGTCAAGTACCTCAACGTTTCTCAGTCTGTACTGACTCACTGACTTGACTTGACTTACTTGTTGTATACTGGTATCAATTATTACACACACACAAGACAAAGAGTCAAGACAGGCTTAGAAACGTTGGGGGACCTGACATCGGACGGACCAAGGAGACAGGTGCCTTAAAAGGTTCGTTCTTATGACCTCATCAACGGTAAAGGAGGAGGTCCCCTAGAAGGTCTGGGTCCTTAACTTGAGTGTAGAGGACACGGAAGACGTAACCGTCCGCTAAGAAATGGTGACTCGGTGTTCCCTTCGGGTATCAATTATTACGACATAATGTTCACAGTCTCAACGATTCTCTCATCTAAAATTTTCAAGAGTAGTGTTCTTTTTTGAAATATTAACGTACTACACTGCCTACGATTGATTTGAATAACGTCATGTGTAAAATACTATGTTTGTATATTTATATGTGTATATTTTCGAACAACATGTGGAATTTGATTATGTTTCAGTATGTAGTCAATATAGAGTTATTTTGACCTTTTATTCAAATGGATTGAAATTTTTTAAAAAAAATTAACAAAGAAAGTAGTCCTTTTATAAAAGTAGAGATTCCTTTTATAAAAGAGGGTCAGACTCCGGACAGAAAATCAAGAGAACTGCAACAGAAAGTGTCTTATCTTTGAAATTTAAAATTACTTCGAATCGAGTAGTTAAAAAAAGAAAGTACCTACCACGAAAATCACAACATTGATTTTCAGTGACGGTATAGTTTCCAGTCGATCCTAAAAGTGAATCTATTAAAGATCTGAAAGTATCGAAACGTAAAGTGTAAATCCGGATCTTAGGTAAAACTCAATTAAAAACATTTCCCACATTCCAGACACAGATCTAAGAAAGGTGGGGGGGCGGGGTACACCTACAGATCAACAAGGTCTTAAACAACTTCTTTGAGTGAAACGAGGCAACGTCTCAGAAACGAAAACAATTTGCAGTCCACTGACATCATCACCCAGGTACAGACACAAGAGACAAGACGAGGCACTAGACGAACACACAAGACGGCAGTCGTGGTGTGACAGAACTAGTGACATCGAACTGTCATTCAGAACTTTCAACCCACACAATCAGGAGATTGCAACGACAAGAGGAAGTTGTAATACAAACGACAAGACCCAGAAAACGGAGAGGTGTGTCTGAAATCTTAGTCAAACAGTCATAGGTGTTCGACGATTATAAAACTGACCCTAAAGTGACTTAGACAACTAGTTCAACCCTTTTTGCCTGTCGAACTGTTGTAAGGTAGAAGGATAGATACTTGTACCTTATAGAGAGGTAACTAACTTAAACAGTGACTAAAGTAAGTAGTCTGAAAACGTCAAAAGGAGCATTTGTCTGGAAACGTATAAAACAATCTAAATGTGGATTCATAAAGAAAACCCCCCTCACCACCATTACATTCACCATAACTCACAATTAAAGTTTAAGGTGAACAAGTAATGACCATATGTCGTTTCACTAACTGAAACATATAATTGGAACATAGAACGTTTGAACGGTATTAGTGAATTAAGACCCAGACCACGGAAGACAAAACCTTCCAATAATTAATAACTAAGTTAAAGAAAGTATCTATACCCGAAAATATCTAACAGAGTAAGCAGAACACACTCAGACCGTTCGACAGTAAGTTTCTTGCCAAATAAAGTGGATCTAATACTACAAACACTTAGGTCTCAACAAGTGTCATAAGAGACTAATCGGTGAATGACAGGTATCCTAGGCATCACTTCGGGTTAGGAAGTAAAGACTATAATTATTAAACACAGTAACAAGAAATAAGAATCGGACCGGTCTCCGAATGACTGAAATAACTAGGAAAGTTTCTTAGTATAAAACCCAAACAATAACTAAAGGACAAAAGTTTAAGTAACCAAATACGACATTAAGAATAATAAAGAAAGGAAGATTAATGAGACCTAAATTAAAAGAGAAGAAAAAGTTCAAAAGTTTTCACTTTTCGAATCTACTAGTTAAAGTCTAGAAAGAAAAAAGATTATATACGTAGGTTACGATATTTAAAAGGAGATAACGAAAACGAAGTAAGATGTTTAAAAAAAATAAAAGTAAATCGAGTTTTGTAAAAATTAAAGAGAACTATAAAGAACTGAGTACAAATAAGTAAGTTGTTTGTAAAATGACTCGAAGAACAGGACTCGATCCATGATTCTTATGTTCAACTTATTTTGTAAAGACAAAAGTTCTTCGAGATAGATCATTTGTTTTCCTATACTCTTGGTGATTGATATTACTTTATACTATTGTGTGTTACCTCTATTCATATATAATAACACCCCTCTCTCTACTTCCTTCTATTTTAGACGGACTCCGTCTGTGTTTTACGAAAGAACTCAAGAGAATAAGTTTATATTGGAGAAAAATAAAGGAAGGAGTTATCAAAATACATCCTAATTAAATCATAAAGTCACAAAGCTATTGTACGAAATATAAGTAGTTGTCATAGTCAATAGTGTAAAATGATGTCAAACAAATATTGGGATAGTGATTATATTTTAACATTCAAAGGACTGTTGCACCATGTCTAGAATGAGTAGAAACATAAAGATCATGGATTGGATCTATCGTATAAGCTTTCGTCTCTGCAATGAAACGGTTGATTCCAGGCAGATCAGTTCCGATACCAAAAAGGACACCAGTACATACCTACACTCTCAACCTGACACTTCTTCCGACTCTCGGCTTCTTAACTACGAAAACTTGACACCACAACCTCTTCTGAGAACTCTCAGGGAAGCTGACGTTCCTCTAAGTTGGTCAGGTAAGACTTCCTCTAGTCAGGACCCTAAAGAAACCTCCCTTACTACGATTTCGACTTTGAGGTCATGAAACCGGTGGAGTACGCTTCTCAACTGAGTAACCTTTTCTGAGACTACGACCCTCCCTAACCCCCGTCCTCCTCTTCCCCTGCTGTCTCCTACTCTACCGACCTACCGTGGTGACTGAGCTACCTGCACTCAGACTCACTTGAGACCCTCAACCACTACCTGTCCCTCCGGACCGCACGACACTAAGTATCCCAGTGTTCCTCGACCTGTACTGACTCGCTGACTTGACTTGACTTCTCGTAGTTATTATTCTTAAATTATTTAAAAAACCATACATTGACGTGTGTATATATCTACCTTCTTACTCTATTATATACCGTAATAATATTGGTAACAAAATTGTTACGATATAATTAATTGTGTTATCAAACACATCTATGACGTCGATACTGTATCACTCGGACTTCTTTTGTCTCGGAATTTACTTCTGTAATAACAACAACAAGTCAGTGATTCAACACAGACTGAGAAACGACGGGGCACCTGACATCATACGGTCCGAGGAGGCAGGAAGTGATAGAGGGTCAAACAAGTCTAAATACAAGTAACTCAGTCAAAACGATAGATTGGTAAAATAGAAGACGACTGGGGAAAAAGAAAACAGAAGTTAGTAAGGATCGTAGTGTCAGAAAAGGTTACTCAGTCAAGAAACGAAGTCCACCTGTTTCAAAACTTCGAAGTCGTAGTCAGGAAGGATGCTTATAAGTCCCAACTAAAGGAAATCCTGACTGACCAAACTAGAGGAACGTCAGGTCACTTATGACCTACTGAGAGTTACTCTATAATTTTTAACATAATAAAATTTATTGTTAAACATCTAGAAGTAGGGAGACATACGGAAGATCTTTTTAAAGGGGATAAGTTAGTTTATAAAGAGACGATAAACTTTGAGGAGGAAATACGATTTTATCCATTGATGAGAACAAGGGACGGATTTCAACCACTTAGTAAACCAATGGAAGTTACGATTGTGTCGGTAAGTTCCACAGGTAAGATTAGGGTTCTTCTAATTAGATTTACGTACGTAAATCTTACTGACGGAAATCCTTTTCAAGTCTCAGTACGAATGAATGTTCGACCTCCCTTTAAATAGTTTCCGAGTTGCCCATTTTGTGTTTGAGTCTGTAAAGTTATAAGTATTATGTGTGGTAAAGATATAAAAAGAAATCTTTACCTTAATTGTAAGAACATGGTTGACCTTTACCATTTAAGAATGTAGTAGTTATCGAAGGGGTCCGAAGATGAGGAAACGACACGTTAGTAAAACCGAGGTCTAATACTCTTATAACGTCATGTACGAGTAGTCGACCGTTAGATTTCCGAGGAAGATGATGACTTTTGTTGTACACGAGATCCTTTATTTGATATCTTCAAGGGAAGACCCGTCCTTCATAAAGTTTTACCTTTAGATGACGTATAAAACATGGACCAAAGAACCTATAACTGTCTATTGTGTAGACCTAAAATCTTAATGTTTAAATAAAACGATTTGTGTCACGGTACGAATCACATATCATTTAGAACGGTTAACAGAATTCAAGGTAGGAACCTATCCTCCAACCACCGTCTACTACGGACGACCATTGTTCATACATTGATCTCCTCAATGACTCACCCCCTCCCTCTCCACCCCAAGTTTGATTAAAAATTTTCCCTGGAACAATATTCTTAATTTACTTCTTTATATCCGTCTCCCTTTTGTTCCATTCCTTGATAAGTCTACTTCTTTCTGTTTACCTTCCCTCACTCTTTAATCTTAAGTCTAAGGTTGGTGGTAGTGTAAGAAATACAAGGTACCATAGGAACTCTTTTTGTCTACGAGTCAGATTATACGCTATCTTAAAAGAGTGTACACAAAAGTACTTCTCAGGTGACCCCGGAAGGGACCACCAGTTCACCAATTCTCAAGCGGACCGTCACGTCCCCTACGACCAAGTTAGGGACCAACCTCTTGATTCTAGAGTATACGGTACCCAGTAGATTTGGGAGCACGGTGTTGATCCCTCAGGAACACGACGTTGTTTTTTAGGACGGACTGTGTTACTTCTAGGTCTCACGACGATGGTTCTGGGTTACGTCAGTTCATTTAATTTTAATTTTTTTTTTTTCTTAAGATTTTTATGAGGTAATATACGTCTATCTCTACACAACACGACACAGTAAATGCTTTTGAAAACTTTTAGAACTTTTGTTAATAAACAGCTGTGAACCAATACGTGATTGTGTTTTACACCTGTCCTTTCTATGTTCTTCGTAACATAAAGTGGTCGGAATTTTATTTGTGTTCATATTTCAGGAAGTCAGGAAAGAAAAATTGTGACGAACTTCTTTCGGTTACCATTTACTGACTTTCTGTAGGTTAAGACACATTTATTGAGACACTCCATCCCTCCGCCAGTTTTACTACGATGATCTATGGAAACCACCAGGTTTCCACCAAACCGGTGGGGTCACTACCACTCGTGGTACAACCTACTCGGTATCTGTTGGGACCCAAGTTTCCAAATAAGTGACGATTCATGAATAAGACAATTGAAATCGGTTCTACCAGGGGTGCCGTCCGTCCCGACTCTGACACCATGAACACCCGTCTCTGACGGACCTGAGGTCCATCCATTCCCCGTTCCGTCGTTTAAAAGTACGTCTGACGATGGTAAAATCTGAATTAAAGAAGAAGTTTACCTTTTGAATTAGTGACTATTGACAATAACACGAAAACATACTTCAAATGATTTACGTATTTTATTTCCTCTTCAAACCCGTTGATGTAATTTATACTTTGTCGTCGTGTTATTCTCGTGTTACAGAAATGGCATAAAAATAATGATATAATAAAACTAATTTATATCTAAATAAATATATTTATATTTATAAAATTAATAAAACCAATGTAGTCGTTTACATATTTGTGTTAGTGGTGGGAAACCCGTAAATTTTCGTCTACATTGGTTTAACGATGGAACCAGTAATTTTATTATGATAACGATTTATAAGGTGTTTTCGTCGGTATCAAGATCTCTAGACTTGTGTATATATAGGAGGATATTGAGAGGGCGAGAGGACAATGATTCCGTTTCCCTACTACAAGGATAAAAGGGAAGGTAGACGACAAAAGAACGGGTAAAAGTCTGAAGGACACTTCAGAATTTGACTAACGTGTATAGTATCAATGACCTTCCCCTGGGTACACTAAAAGGAACAAAAAGTGGGGATGGACGATAGGGACTCTTACAGACATTGATATGTTCGATCGAAAAGATTGCCCCAGGAAATACTTGTAAGTTTGATCACCGAAGTGGAACCATACGACACCTACGATCTCTTTGGTCCTCCACACTCGGATACCCCCTCGGGGTCAAGTCAAGGGAGGGGGTGACCGGTTGTGCAAGTATCCGGTCTCGTACGACTCCACATGTCCTATAGACGAAGGGACCGAGTCACCATTTCTCGGACGGACGGTTACGTCCTCTGCACCCAAGTTAGGGACCCAGGTCTTCCAGGGGGATCTCTTCCTTTACCGTTGAGTGAGGTTGTAAGAACGGACCCTTTAGGGAACCTGTTTCCTCGGACCGTCCGATGTCAGGTATCCCAACCTTTCTCAGTCTGTGTTGAATCGCCGACTTGTTGTTTTGTTTGTTGTCTCACAGATCTGGAAGTCCCAAAGTACATAGATCAGACCTGGTTACCGAGAGTTTCACACCAGAGGTCCGGTAGTCGTAGTCGTAGTCGTAGTAGACCCTTGACCAATTTTTACGTTTAAGAACTCGAAGTGAAGTCTGAATTATTTAGTCTTTGAAGTCAGTACTCCTAGTGATTAGACACAAAATTGGTTAAGAGGTCCACTAAGACTACGAACCTTTGTGAACTCTTGGTATCTAATAAGAGTCAAACTCAGGTGACCTCCACACAATTCTCACACCTAAAACCTCGGTCTGAAAGACTAAAGTTTAAGGTCAAGGGGGTGAGTGGTGTACGATAACATGTTTTACGAAGGGGAAAGACATGGAGTCAAAGGAATAGACATTTTACCCTAATTATTATCGTATGGAAAGGTAACCGACCAACATTTCTAAGTACTTGACGACTTATTGATAATCGATGAAAATACTTCAATTTGATGACTGACTCCTTAGACGAGGATTCCTTACTTCTAGACCGAGCAAAACGGAACCCGTTTGGAGAAATGAAGGGACTCTGTGTCACTACAGTCGACATTTACCTAGTAATGTAGACTTGGTGGACTTAGTGGTCCGACTACATTCAAGAAACATTTGACAGTCTCTGTCTCTTCCGTCTCATCGTTTGTAGACCGTGTAAGTAGTTACACTAACACTAAAGGAAAGGTAATCACGTCATGTTCAGGTCACTTGACAGAGAAAGTCAAAGAAAGGTGGTCGACTAGTAGGATGGGAAAAATCTCCTGTGAGGTAAGTATGACTCTCGTCGACGATGTCGGATGTTCGACAAAAAGAGTACGGAAAACATCGTGAACAAATCTATAGTTTGCAAGAGAGAGTAGAAGTCCCTGTAGTAAGAGTGATTTATTTATAAACAAAAAGGGGATCACCAAAGGTAGACTCAACTTTTATACGGTATCAATCATCGTACTGAATGAACAACTAGTAGGACCGTTTGAACATATCTCGTTAATATGACTTCTGTGTAATGTTATTATTGGTAAGTAACTCAAGGGGGGTTGTTGGGCACCTAGAAGGGACTCGTCGTACACTCTTAAGTTTAAGTTTTTTTTTTTAAAAAAAATTCTTTTTAGAGTCGTTACTGTTAGGTCGTGTCGGTTTTGATTTATGTATTTCGACATTGGGGGTTTTTATAGATTCCCTTTTTTACAGACTCGTCTCTGTAGTCTTCTACGTGTACGATGTGTTTAGTCCTTCATTTGAAGTGTCTTAATCAATTCTTACTTTCTTTATCTCCGAAAAGATCGTCAGGAAACCTCTTCCTTTACCGTCGGGTGAGGTCACACGAACAGCCCTCTTAAGGCACCTGTCTCCTCGGACCGCTCGATGTCAGGTGTTCCAGTGCTTCTCAGCCTGTGCTGACTCGCTGATTGTGTGTTGCGGTACACGATTCCGAGGTGTATGAAGGAAAGTAAGTAAGGAGTTTGTAGGGACACCTCGTTCGTGATGCTGATAGGGGGCAAAATATTCACTCTTTTGTTTCCGGCTCTCTCCCATTCATTGAACTGGTTCCGAAACGTCGATCCTTCTAGAGAGACTAAGGTTCTCAAGAAAGTTACTGGATGAGACATGTTATTTTAGTGGAAGTGGACCTTGAGAAGTCCGTGAAACTTTTGATTTGTACGATTCTGTTCCTGTTTCTGTTTACTTGGTCGAACAACAGTGTACGGAGAGTTATTCGTCTGAACACAAACCCATCTCAAAGTCGTTGTAAAATCCTTACTTTCTAGTTCCTCGTAAAGTCAGAAGAGATGAGTGATGAAAACAGGGGGTTCACGCAATCCACCTGTAGATTGGAATGGATTTATTCGGTTTTAATTTAATGGTAACACATTAAAAACAACATTAAAACACATTAAAAATTGTTGAAAACAAACAATTAATGTAACTAAATCTATTTAGGGTAGATCACCCCTTAAATCTATTAAGGGGTGAGGGTAGGGATCCCGTACAAAAATTAATTGTTAACTTTATTATAGCGAATAGATAAGTTTTTGTAGAAACTACTGAGGTAAAAAACATTCCGAAGGTAGTAAGTTTCTCCAGTCGTACGTCTCCTAGTGAACCTTTTGGGATTTATAGATATTTTATAAATATTTTGGAATTTCGAATAAATCTTTACACTTAATGTATTCTTTTAGGACAAATGAATATTGTAGTAGAATCCTACACTCGTTTTTTACAGGTTACTAGTGGTTTACTTACAAATATTTTTGGATATATACGTTTGTAAATTTATTTTGGGTTTTTACAGAGTTGGTTGGAGAAATGGACCGTCCACGGTACTAGGGAGTAGACCACTTTCATTATGAATTTTGAGTCAAAATAAATTTAACCCGAAAAACGAAACGAAACAATGTCACAGAACCTTTTGTTTAGATACATCAAAGGGTTCATATGTCTGGACTCTTGACGGGAGGTCTTTATAAACTTATCTAATTAAACGATTACGTTTACTTTTACTTTACGTTAAGTCACCTAGAAAAATAGGGTTCGGACTTAAGACAGCTCCAAGTCTCACGTCAACGAAGTTGAAAACTTCACCTAAAACATTTCTAGGAATCGACAATGGGTACCTACCATACTTAAATACCGTACGATCAGACTTATTTTTGTCGTAATATTGTATTTTACGTAGTAATTATTAAATTTTACTTCATACTAAATATAAATATATTTATTGTATTTTCTTCGGTTAATTTGGTTTCAGTGACCTCACATTTATTGTATTTTTGAATAACAAGACATTCGATGACTTTTATTTGATTATTACTTTCATAAATAGTATGTAGATTTTTGGTTCGTCCATACTCACCCAATTCGTCTGACGTCCCCCTTCGTAGAAATAAAGAGACTGTAGAAATTCCGTCCGGGTTGCAAAAGTAGGTCAAGTCTAAGTAAATTTGACACTGTAATATAGACTTTCAACGGAAAACAGGTAAACTCATTAATTATTAAATTCACATTGTTCCTGTAGAACTAAGATTGTGAAACATTAGACTGATCCTCCTATAAATTTTAAGTAATGTCATGTAATTTGAACGTGACTTGTCAATCGAAGTAGCGTTTTATTTATTTATCGGTTAAACGAAACTAGTCGTCTTTAAGACTATTTTAGTCGTTTTGGGGTTAATTTTACACTTTTTACAGTGGATGACATCAATAAGATTACCTTGTACCTGAATCTCCTTCCTTGACTAAGTTACAAATAAAAGTATGGTCGACGTCGAAGGTTTACATTTAGTAAAGTAAAAACGATCACACCGCTCGAAGATGTTCCGGGGACACAACCAGGATACCAACTTGTTAAATATAATGTATTATTCCGACGAGATACCCCCGACGTCAACTTAAGGGAAGTAAAGGACCGTTTAGTAACAAAAGAAATTTACAAGTGTCAGAAGGGTAGACTCCCTCATGATAGTTGACTATCTCTCGTGCTCGACACTGGTTTACCGGGAGTCAGGGAGGACCGTACACACTTGTGATAGGACCCGTCTCCGTCAGAGAGAGAGCCTTCTTAGTGGTGGGAGACAAGAACGAAGAGTAGCATAGTCAGTAAAGTCAGGTAGTCGTGTTACGACGACAGATGTTATTAAGTCTGAAAACAGTGTCGTACCGTTCAAGTTCATGTTATAAACAAACAAGTAAGGATCATAAATGGGACCACGGTTCACGGTACACCCACGAGTTATTTTGTCACGACCTTCCTGACTCTTTAGGGTGGACTTACAATCAGAGAAAGAGAGATTAAGATACCGTCCACGAACCTGAAAGAGTCCAGTCTTAGGTCTACCGTTCAGGGTCCTGGAGTCACGGAGGTTTTAATTCTCTTATTAATACCGTTTTCTCCTTTTTTGACGAATTTTAAAGTAACGTACGGGACAAATACCTTAAATTTTTTTTTTTTGTATCAACGAAGTTTAACATTCTACTCAAAAGAAAGGAGTAGACGGAAAAGAAGGTACATCCGTCAAAGAAGAGCTGTCTTTGGTACTCAATTAAAGATTGTTCGTGACACCTTAGAGACAGTCGAGACCAGTGAAGTCTTTAGTCATTGTCCTTTCCTTACACGTTTTTACTTTTATTGGCACGACACAGCACCCGCGGCAAAAGAAGACTACGTAAAAAAGTGTTACGCAAAGTAGTAGAAGAGTTATTAGTGTGTACCATCTATAAATTCTTCTTTACAGTGCTGCTCTGGGAGTCGTACCTTGACCCGGGTATACGTTTACTTGAACGAATAATAGGTCGATCTTCTACCTCGGATGCAAATTCGTTTGAGTGTTAAGTTTCTGGAGATTTAATTTGTGGAGAGTCGTTTATGACTCAAATTTTACTTCATTTTATTGACGGTAAAATGACTCAAGTTTTGTTGATTAACAACCCTCCGACGGAAGTGAGTAAACTTCAAAACAGGTTGATAACGGTAACGTAAAGTATGAGACTAAAATATAAAAACAGTATCAAATTTCTCTAAGGAAAATGATTATTCGTCTACTTGGTCAGGTAAACGGTTATTCTCAAGACGCACATACGGAATTATATACGTGACGTTTTGAGTTGGAACTTATACAGGTACACTTAAATTCCGACATAAACATAGGAATTTCGTTTCAATCATCTGTATACTAGAGTAGACGTTGACCAGTAAACAAAAGTAACTTAATCTTACGTATCTCATCACTTTTGTCTTTCCAGATCCATCTCTGGTGAAAGGTGGTGACGGACAAATGACTCTAAGATCCGTTCATGGAGTTGTTAAGGTTCAGAGTAAAAGGATATAAATATTTTACCCTATTATTATGTGGACCAACCATCCTAATAACACTTCCGACCTACTAGTATTTACATTTCGTGTGTCCGCTTGTGACCCGTGTATCATCAGTGAGTTTTTTAAGGTCGGCGACAGTAATCAATGATGGTACGAAACTAATTCTTTGTACCGTACAATTATTCTACGTTCCAGAATCAGGAGTTTTCCCAACGGTCTACTCGTTTAATTTTATGTCCTGTGTTATAGACCCTGTATGAACATCATTTTTTAGTACGTCACAAGTGAACTTTAAATTTAAATTTCCCCGTCGGACATAAAATAGGTCGTTAAGTCACGAATTCAAGACCATGAATTTCTGGAATGTTACAGCACAGGTTGAGAAGTCCTGTAGTACCTGACATCGGATAGTCCGAGGAGCCGGGTACCCTAAAAGGTCCGTTCTCATGACCTCACCCAATGGCAAAGGAAGAGGTCCCCTATAAGACCTAGGTCCCTAGCTTGGGTCCAGAGGGTGTAACATCCGTCTGCGAAATGGTAGACTCGGTGGTCCCTTCAGGAATGTTGACGTAAGTCAAGTCAGTGAGTCAGCACAGGCTGAGAAACACTGGGGTTTTAACGTCGTGCGGTCCGGAGGGACAGGTAGTGGTTGAGGACCTCAAGTGGGTTTGAGTACACGTAGTTCAGCCACTACGGTAGGCCGGTAGAGTAGGAGACAGCAGGGGAAGAGGAGGACGGGGATTAGGAAGGGTCGTAGTCCCAGAAAAGGTTACTCAGTTGAGAAGCGTAGTCCACCGGCTTCATAACCTCAAAGTCGGAGTCGTAGTCAGGAAGGTTACTTGTGGGTCCTGACCAGAGGAAATCCTGCCTGACCAACCTAGAGGAACGTCAAGTTTCCTGAGCGTTCAGAAGAGGTTGTGGTGTCAAGTTTTCGTAGTTAAGAAGCCGCGAGTCGAAAGAAGTGTCAGGTTGAGAGTGTAGGTATGTACTGGTCTCCTTTTTGGTACCGGAACTGATCTGTCTGTAAACAACCGTTTAATTACAGAGACGAAAAATTATACGATAGATCCAACCAGTATTGAAAAAAAGGTTCCTCATTCGCAGAAAATTAAAGTACCGACGTCAGTGGTGGACGTCACTAAAACCTCGGGGGTTTTTATTTCAGACTGTGACAAAAGTGACAAAGGGGTAGATAAAGGGTACTTCACTACCCTGGTCGTATAATGGGAATTTAAAAACCTTTTATTTCTCGTCCATTCTTCACTTCACAAATCTAATATCGAATTAAGAAGTGAAATGAAACCCGTGTCTCTTTCTTTCAAAGGTGACAGTGAAACCTACAGGAACCCTGTGGTACTGTACGTTAGTTGTAGTGGACACGACCGACTATTAAGTCTCCGATACTACGGGAACAAATATCGTGGAAGTTAAGGTGTCTGTAAAAATGAACTGATTAAGTGACAAAGTATGGTCCGTCCCCCAACCCTCCTTTAGTAAGTTTGGTGTACGATGAGACTTCAAGTCAATGAACCGACCTTTTGTCGTCTATTTAACTATTGCCGTTTACCAGACTTTAAACTTACTAAGAAAAAGGTGAAGTCGATTTAGATAACTCGTGTGAGTTTATTAAATTTTCACGACTTTTATTCGTCATAACCCCTAATTACTTTCGTTATATACGTGAGACAACGTAAATAATAAAAATTTAATATCCTGAGGGTGAACTTTCTTGCGTTACTCAGACTTTACTTCGTTAAAACAACAATTTATAACAGTAAATCTTATTTTGCGTACACTGAGACCCTGACTTTGTCGGGTTCAACAACGACAAAAGACAAATACGAATTGATAAAAGTTCACTTGGTTTTTTTTTTTTTCTCATGATTGTTCCTTCATGACACAGAGCTACTAGGGTGTCCCTTAACCGATCTACACCGTGTTTACAACGAGTCCTACACTCTTGGTTCCTCCGTTTCTACCTGTAGGTCTAGGGTCCGTCGAGGAAGACCCCAGGTCGATCCTTACCGAGGAGAAACGAGGACCTAACCGAGATTGGATCATGGAGGTTCTTATCGCCCCAGTCTCTCTCCTTTGTCGCCCGTTTGTCTCTCTGGACATTTAGTACAAGAAACCCCATTTCTGGGATGGGAGTTACTCGAATGAAAGATCATCTTGCCTGTGAAAAACCGATACACTGAAATCCGTTTAAAGGATAGGAAAGACTCGAAGTTAAAGGAATAGACTTCCTACCTACTATGATAGATTGTACTTTCCAAGAACACTCCTGATCTTTACTATGTACGTTTTGAGTACCTCAAGCCTCCTTGTCTTCACCATTGACATTTCTAAAAAAAAATGAAAACGATGAGATTAAAAAACGATACAGAGTAATCTTTACCTTTGGTCGTTTAAATTTTTTTAACGTTTATGGTATACTATACTGTATACAACTTAGATTTTAAACTGTATTTACTAGTATAGATGTTTTTTCTTTGTCTAAATGTATCTCTTGTCTGAACACCAACAATTCCCCTTCCTCCCTTCCGAACCCTTAAACCCTAATCGTCCACTTTTAATAACATATATTGTGTCTATTTGTTGTTCCAGGATGACATATCGTATCTCTTGATATCAATTATAAGACACTATTTGATATTTCCTTTTCCTTTACTTTTCCATATATGTACATATAAATTGGTTGAGTGAGATGACATGTCGTCTTTAATTGTGTGACTGAAACTATTTTAAAATTTTTTTCTTACCTTTGGTCACCGTCTATTTCATATCCTATGGGTCAATTTAAACTTAAAATCTATTTATTACATATTAAAAAATCGTATTTGTACAGGGTGTGTTATATATCTTGTACGAGTTATTATTTTTTAGTAAGTAACTAATAGACTTTAAGCTTAAATTGATCCATAGGAGGTGGGGGGTGTGGGGTTAAACCGTTGGGATTCGTTTTCCAGGGAAGGTTCTACGGACTACTTTGACTTTAGGAAGGCTCAGTTCAAGAGGAAAGGATAATTAAAAAAATATTACACCTACGAAAGAAATATATTAAAATTAAAATTTAAATACACGTTGTCGTTTAACAAGTAATCCTTCTTCCACGTCTCATAATTATAGGAGTCTTACCGTAATATAAGGAATGTCGTCTTAGTTTAGACACGTACGTCTCACCCCCACATTTTATCGTCAGTGGAGTGAATATCCTGTCATATCTATCGTGTGTGATAGACACCCTTTAACTTACACCTTTAACCGTGTCCCTTTCACGTGTTTTTTCCCTTCGATAATAACAATAATAGGTGAATAAGTAAGTTGGTTGGAAGTAACTCTAGGACGTGATACCGTCCGTGACAACTCCGTGACCCCTTTTCCGTCATTAAGGGTTGAACAACCCTCGAAGATATACCGTGTCTGGGATGACAGTATCTGGTATGGAAGATTACACCTTTTGTTTATTTTTATCCAATATAGGTCACTACTATTTATCATGTCTTTTTTACGAGATGTTTTTACTCTCATAGTACAACACGAAGAGTTATCCCACCGACCCCTTCCTTCCGTTACGACGATCACTGTAAACCCGTCTTAGAAAGTACTTCAATCCCTCGTTTGGTGTCTTTAGAAGTCTGTTTCTTGTAAGGTCCCTCTCTCTTCTCTTCACGTTTATAGGACTACGGTCTTTCATGACTTTCCGACTTCTTTTGGGAAATAACTGCTCTGACTAGTCCTTTTGGATAAAACCAAAGGTGTTCAGTCAAATGGACCTTTAAGACCAGAGTGTATCTGGAGTCCAAAAGTTAAAGTCGGGTTGACCTTGGTGACGGATGTTTCGAATGAAACTGTTGGGGGACATACACACAGTTCCGGACTCTTTCACGGTGAATTCCCAAACAAGAATTCCCCTCGTTACGGGTCGACGACGGTGCCGGAAATAGATCGGGGTAGTTGTGATTTTCCACTACGAGGTTATCGGTGGACATAGAACATGATTTGCCTCCTAGAATGTTGTCTTCTCTTTAAAAGCGACGAGAGCAGGTCGAAGTGAAAACTAAAGATAAAGTCGGTAAAAGAAAGAGTCGAAGGGTAAAGATAGGAAACAACATAATTTACTAATAATTTTGTAGGACAGGGACGTTTACAGTTGGAACTGAAGGTCGTAAATAGGTAATAGAAGTAAAGAAGTAGTACTATGCCACTTCCGTCGAATCATTCTACTGGAAGTCCTCTGTAGATCCAACAAAAAAGTTAGAAAATTTATACGTCGAACTGATCAAATCATGGAAGTGTAAAAAGAAGGGGATCTCGAGAACTTTCACGAAAGTTCTTATCTTTTCTTAATAAATTTTATCAGTTTGAGTAAAAATTATACGGTCGTGATATACTTTCACCAAACACCTAAGTCATCAACATCGAGTGAGAATTCCTCACATTTGTATAAAGAAAGTAAATGTAATGAAAGAAGATATATTTCATATTTCTAGTTGAGGTCATTTAATTGGACTATCCTAGATAGTCCAAGTTACAATACTTCCCAAAGAATAAAAATTTCAAGAAAAATAAGAAAAACCATTTATAAAATAGTGATGCCACCACTCGTCTTATCTATGACCCTGTAAAAAGGGCGACGACAACGAGGATAGTCTTAACTGGGACTACGGAGAGGTTAAGACCCCATATTCTTCAAGGGAGACTGTCTCGAAGACTTTCAAATCGTTCTCGTCAACTTCTAGACCCTTGTTACCAAAGAACTTGAAAGACGTGTTCCTGAATAAGTACGTAATAGTTGAAAAATAACTCTGAAGACTCGTTAAAACAAAATCACTGTTGTGTCACCGGGTACTTTCCCTTCCTCAGTAAATCTGATCTTTAAAGAATACAACTTAGGAAATTCGATAACTCCCCATACGGTTCCATTTCTCTCATAATTCAGTACCCGCGGTCGACTCTGTAGAAAGTCCTTCCACCGTGGAGGAGACGGAAAAGGAACCTAGGAGAAGGGGTGGGATCTCGAGTGGTTCTCAAAGGTAAAGAGACTCTTTACCGGTGGTAGAGTGTAAAGGAATCTAATTCTATGAACTAACGTCGAAGATAGTAGGAGTCTAGACCAAAATTGAAAGTTTTTCCTTCAGTAACTTTTGTTTGTTTACGTGTCTCTGAGAGTCGGATTACATGGTCCGAGTAATCGATCCTCTGAACCTAATGTTTCTCACGGTATAACGTACATACGGGAACTCTTTATAGTTGTATCTCTTCATGGTGTGGGGTGCCATTACTGCATGGAATTTTTTTGCGACGGACTTTCAAGTTCGTAAGGACTTGTCAAATAAAAACTTCTACTCAAGGTTGAAGGGTCTTCGAGAAAGGTAGAGTGTTACTTTTATTCTACGTCTCGTGGTTTGTTGTTGTTGTAGGGGAGGGTAGAGGTCTCATTGGATGTCTCATTTTACCATCGAATGTTATTCGTTTGTCGTACTTTTGTATTACATAGTTAATTATTTCTTTTTATTTCAAAGGAGAGGGACGACAAGTGAATAGGACGAGTAAAGAATTATCAGGCTGTAAGTATTTTCCGGTTTCCTGAGACTGGAACTGTTCGATTGACTCGTCCTTTTCCGTTAGTACACATGTTCCGACAGTAGGTGAGGTGTTTAATACTATTTTATATAGAGCCGTGGTCTTTTTTCTCAACGTATAGAGGTCACTGTAGGTGTCATCATGTAAATTCCTAAACTTGTCTTGTCGTTAAGTAAAACGTGATTGTACAAAATACCAATAGTAGTTCGCAATACAGAAGTCTCTGACTTTCCACTACCAAAATACCTGAGACCTAGGAGCGACGTAATAGAAGTGTCGAGTCTTTAATAGAGAGAGAGAAGAAATTAAAGGGGGAAGAGTGAGGGATGGAAACGGGGGGTAAATTTTGTTTCGTCAGCAAAAACATTTCCTTTTCTTTTTTTTTATTTACTTAGGTATAATGTGTTTCCCGTGTTTTACTTGTCTAAAGGTTGGGACTTATCAAAGTTTTACTTACTAATAGACCGATTAATCACTTTATTTATTATTATTAACGGACAGGGAGGAGTAATCTCGGGAATTATCATTTACTTTGAGGTCACGTCTCACGGTCACTCGACCAAAGTGTCGTGTCCTGAGTCTCAAGACTCACCTCCTTTATTTTCTCTCTACTGGGATCGACAGTCTACAGGTGTATGGTCGAGGGAGTTTTCATGGGTATTCTCTTTCTTTTTATCCCCGAAGTCTTAGACGTTTCCTCTACAGACCCCCGACTTTCCCTTATAAAGACCAAAGGAAAGCACGAATTCCCAATATGATCCAAGGTCCGTGGTTTCTTATCGTTGCCTGTGTCTGGTAATCCCGGTTTTGTATCTTCCTTCCTAAGTGGGAACAAGTTTCTATTAAACAAGTCGTTACAGGTACAAGAATTCCAGACTAGATTAAATGAGTGTAGTAGTAAATGGGCTCGACGAAGAATTTGGAACCCAAGATCTGAGGGAGAATCTGGGTGACCGAATCTTCGAGATCCCCACCGGGTCCCACCCGCACAAATTGTTCTAAGAGACCACACGTCAGACTTGGACTTCACCTCATAGGGACGTTCTCAGTCACCTGTCACTCAGACCCGTTGCGACACTTTATTTGGGACACGACGGAACAACCCCTTCTAATACATCGTCCGTTAGAGTAGCTTAACCTAGTAGGGGACATCTCTAAAAATCGGACACCAAGTCAGTGTTATAGGAGAACGGTCCCGAAGCGAGACAGGATCGGAGCGGTGGTGTAAACTTTAATCGTCTCTTGGAAGAGCGACAAGACGAAGACCTTAGTCGGGTCGGTTTGGATAATGAGTTGTGACTTTCGTAGACTAACCGAAGATTGCTCCGTCGTCTAGTCGAAAATCCCCAGACAAGAGACACACTACATACTTACCTCGAGGGTAATTACAATTAGTCACCCCTCAAGGGTAACGAGTCCGTTAACATAACATTTGAGGACGATGAACTATGAGGTCAGTTGAAGAAGGACACAGAACTTCAGGTGTTCACAAGTCCGTATTCGTCCTTAACACTTACTTTTCCAGAAATTGAAAGAGACCAAAAGATTTATTTGGAGGAAAGAGGCTCCGGGTGTAGGTACGACGAGGGAGGTGTTACTGTATAAAATAGGTTATTGTAATTCATTAATTGGTCACATCGGTATTACACGAATCAGGACCCCTCTGTCTCCACAAGGAACTTGAACTCCTTGAATGTCAGACCGGACCCACTGTCTACCCTTTTCCTTGTTAGTATTTTGATGACATGTGTATCTTGCCTGACTCTTCCTTCGAACCCCACCTTAAAGTATACTACTTCTCCTTGACGAGTTCTCCTCTTCTTTACTACGAGTTCTCTTCTACGAATTTTCCTCTCGTAAGGTCTTTCCCTTCCTTCTCGAATATAGTCGCGGTCGAATTGGATATCAAAGGTGAACAGACTTAGAGAGTGTCATTCGTGGCACGGGTCCTGGGTTGAATTACTTCTCCTGACGTCTTTATAAAAACAAGAGTAAATAAAATTTTCATTTTCGTTTTTTCTATATATTATTACTTAAATCGGACCTAATATGAGTCGAAATATGGTTGTTTCAGTATTTTATGTTATAAATTAAAAAATTACCTTCTTCTCCGTGTATTTCCGTTTTTACGGATCCCAGAGTCTTCAGTGTTACCCGATTCAGTAGTCGGGACCGAATACGTTTCCATGTCCACGTCTTATTCCAGACATTGCTGTTTACTATGGATTTCGTGAGACTGGGGTATGGGACGTTTTCTGTGAAAAGATTCTCGGGTAATTGGATGATGATTGAAGAAATGAGAAGTGTTAGGTTACTACATCCATGTTGATGGTGGTGGAGATAATATCTCTATCTCTTTAGTTCCGTCTGATCCTATTAGAGGGGTTTCAGTACGTCTATTATGTGAGTGTATCAGTAGGTCTTTTGGTCCCGTGAAGAGGTCCGGGACATTGAGATATCAGGGGTGTGAATTCGAAATACACCTGTGTGGAGTTTAATAAGTCAATAGACACTGCTTCTCAGATGAAAGAAAAGAAGGTCAGTCGGTGTCCGGTCATGAAAACATTTTTTATTTTTGTTTAAGGACCTTTTTTCTTTATACTTTGTATTTTTTCTGTTCGAAAAAAAAAAAAATTTGTATTTAATTGGGTAAATAATATCCGATCGTTGTAATAGTTTGCCACCACGAAGATAGCCAGGCAGTCAAGGAAGTCAGAAGACTACCGTCTGAAATGCCACTGTCGTCTCCACCACACGTCCAGGTCCGTGGTGGTCGACGACAAAAGTACGTCCTTGGTGTCACGGTTTACGGGTGTCGAGTAGAGAAGTAGAACCAAAACGGTGTCTTCCTCGTCCCTATGAACCGCACGACCGACTAAAGTTAAAAGAGTTGGTAAAAGGACTCCCTCCGTGGTATTACCCAGGGCATAAACGGGTATTAAGGTCGGAAGAACCACGCAAAACGGTACAATTGTGTTGGATCTAGGTTCGGGTTCTTGTTCTGTTCGAAAAAAAAAAAAAATTTGTGATCGGACCCCTGAAAGGACCGTCAGGGTACCAATTCTGAGACGTAACGGTTACGTCCCCCGTGTCCAAACTAAGGACCAGTCCCTTGATTCTAGAGTGTACGGTATGTCGTACCGTATCAGTTTTTTGTAATTTTTATTTACTCGTTTATTTAATTTTCCGAATTTTTTTATTCGGATTAAATCTTTTCTAATTTAAGTTCTATTTCAATACAAAGTCATCATGAGACTACAACGTCAACACAGTTTAAAGATATTTTCAACGAGTACGAAAGGGAGTTACATATACAAATGGACTAGAGTTTCTAAACGTCTGACCGTTCTCAGACACATAGTGTGCACTTCTCGTGACAAAACCCCTAGGGCAGTCATCTTTCTCGATGTTAGAGAGAGAGTCCTCCCCTCACCTTTCTTCAGTGTTGTTCCTCCTACGGCGGAGGGGTTTTACTACCACTTTCCTGAACTCTTCGCCCTGCTTACCCTGAGGTCTCAGTTATTCCAGGTCTGGAAACAGTTGGTTGAGCTCCCCTGTGAAATATGGTTCGTGGGTGCACACTGTCCGGCTCACCCCGGTACAACGGACTCGGAGGACGACTAACTTCAGAGTTTGAAATCTGAGAACCAAGTACTAGTTTACTCCAATATGTATGTACAGTAGTGACTCCGTATGAGTATCTAGTGTTGTCTACAAGTTCATATTTAAAATTTAACCCGGGGTAATTGTCAGGTGTGAGGGATGTCATGAGATACTAAACCATAAAAATTAAATTAGAGATTAAACAGAATACCTAGTATGTTGACGTGACGTAATATGTTAAGACGTAGTTTTGTATTTTTAATTAACATTTTAAATAATTAACAATATATGGTGTCAAAAAACAAAGGAAAGATATAACTCAAAATGTAGTATTCATATACTAGTATACTGGGAAGTTAGGATGGGGACCCGTATATAGACCTCTTTTTGCACCAGACTTTCCTATGTCCGTGGGGACACGAGTGACTTCGTGATAAATATCATCGGTCCTGTACGTTCGTTTGATTTACAGGTAGCTGTCTCCTTACCTATTTCTGATACACCATGCATATATGGTACCTTATAATGAGTCGGTAATTTTTCTTACGTTATTACAGTAAATGTCATTGTTCCGACCTGGTTCTCTGACAGTATGATTCACTTCATTCAGTCTCTTCCTCTTTATAGTATACTGGAGGGAATATACACCTTAGATCTTTCTTTACTATGTTTACTTGAATTGAATGTTGTGTCTGAGTGTCTGAATCTTTTACTTGAGTACTAACGGTCGCCCCTTTACTACTTCCCTTCCCTATCAATCCCTCAAACCCCAGTTGTACATGTGTGACGATATAAATTTTACCTATTGTTTGTTACAGGATGACATATCGTGTCGTTTGACGAGTTACAATACACCGTCGGACCTACCCTCCCCTCAAACCCCCCTCTTACCTATGTACATATACATACCGACTTAAGGAAACATCAGGTGGACTTTGACAGTGTTGACAATGTTGTGACAATTAGTCAATATGAGGTTTTATATTTCAAGAAAAAAATTTTTTTTATATAACGACTTTTTCATCTTATTTCATCCTACAACAATCGTCTTATTATAAAATTTATAGGGTCCGTTATTCAAATATCATTTAAGATAAAGGAATAGAGAGTTTACTTTTACTGGTTAATCTACATTTTCTGGAACTTTTATGATTTGATAACATAAATTCGATGACCAATAACCATCAAATTTTTTGTTCTGATTTCCGGGACTTTACCTCAGTGAATCCGATTTGGGGTGCAGTAGTTTGGTTCTTGATTGAAATAATGTTAAAACCGGGAGGGTCTTTGTCTTAGAATTTGGTCGGTTAGGTCTTCACGGATTGGTCGTTATCAATCCATTAGACAGACTATCTGTGGGTGATAGGGGATTTCCTTTCACTGGAACGTTATTTGTTCGGTGAAAAGGGGATCATATTGAAGGAGCAACGACGAGGTGAGACGGATATCTTCTACCAGTAAAATATGTCGAGGAGTGAGGAGTTTCACGGAAAGATAGACGATCTAATCTTACGGACTAAGATTAGTTAAAAACGAGTTTAGTTGAGTTTCACAAATTTTGTGGAATCAAATAGAAACCTTCTCCTTTGACTCTTCTGGAGGTTCGAAGGGTCTTCGTCGTTTGTTGGTTGAATCCGACGAATTCGAGAGAGGAAAGAGAGACAGGGACCTCCACACCCGTTCACGGAGAATCTTGGATCAAGTTTTCAAAAATGTAATACTCGAAAGTCTGAGATAAATTACAAGCAAAAAGTCTGACCCAGGTATTTAACCGACCTCAGTCTGACTCAGACTGAATTTGGTCTGTCATAGACTCCAGTCTGACCCGACTTGAACTTTGGTCTACCCCAGGTCCTAGTCTGAACCAGAGTGAAATTCGACCGGATCCAAGTCACACTTATTTTAAGACAAAATTCAAACTTGTCCTTCTAATTAGATAGTTTCTATT
This sequence comes from Capra ibex, assembly GCA_006410555.1. Classification (NCBI taxonomy): domain Eukaryota; kingdom Metazoa; phylum Chordata; class Mammalia; order Artiodactyla; family Bovidae; genus Capra; species Capra ibex. The sequence continues at coordinate 42,049,075 of SJYO01034137.1, forward strand.
AGGATCTAATGTCACTGTTGTTACCTCTTGAAAATTGGATCTATTCAAATAGATAAATCCTCCGTGGGATCTCTTACCGTTGGGTGAGGTCATAAGAACGGATCTCTTAGGGTACCTGTTTCCTCGGACCGTCCGATATATCAGGTACCCCAGTGTTCTCAGTCTGTACTAAATCACTGATTTGGTGGTGGTTCGAATAGGTAAATCCTCCACGGATCTCACAGAGTCAGTTCGTGACTGGTATTTCTTATCTCCTTTTTAATAAAAAGGAGGAGATGTCGTAGACCGCTGGTCCGACTCTGAGTGTCCCTGTAGGCGAGAGAGGTGTAAACGTCTACCCTAGGACTCTTTTGGTCGTCTTCGGCCGTTTTTCACTCATGAGTTTGGTTTAAGTCAAGAGGGTCTAAAGATAGACGTCACGAACTAACTCTTTTCTACCGTTTTAAAATACAACAGGGAAAGACAGGTTTAAGTCTAACCGTCCGTTTTATATATTCTTAGTCTAGAAACTTAATACTGAGTACTGGTACGAAAACCCATGGGTAACCAACAACCAGACAAGAGAAGAACCCTATCGAAACGGGAACATACAGAGTAAAACACAGACTCTTGAATCTTTCCTAGGTTTTTATGTCGGTCTGTGTTTCTACTTAACGTCAGATAAACACCGATCCCAAGATGGTTGACAACGGTCGAGAGTCTCCTAACTGACTTAGAAAGAAGGAAAAAAAAAACCAATAGAAATCCTTACCGATAACGAGAACTCATTCATAGAAAACGTGGGATAAACTTCTATGGAGAGTACAAGTACTTCGACAAGATATGAAGGTCCACATGAATGATAAACAGAACCAAGTTTAGACTGTTTCTATTAGGTTTCCTCAAAAATTTTCATCGGGATACCAGTTTTCAACCGGTTTAACCATCGACTATAAGTCCTTCAGTTCTTTGTGGACCTCATTGTCCGTTTAAACCGGAACCTTACTCCTTACTTCGTCCCGTTTCTGATTGTCTCAAAACGGTTCTTTTACGTGACCAGTATCGTTTGTGGGAGAAGGTGGTTGTTGTGTTCTCTTCTGAGATGTGTACCTGTAGTGGTCTACCAGTTGTGTCTTTAGTCTAAGTAATATAAGAAACGTCGGTTTCTACCTCTTCGAGATATGTCAGCTGTTTTTGTTCTGGTCGTCGACTGACACCGAGTCTAGTACTTGAGGAAGAACGGTTTAAGTCTGAATTTAACTTCTTTCATTCCTTTTGACGATCTGGTAAGTCCATACTGGATTTAGTTTAGGGAATACTAATATGTCACCTTCACTCTTTATCTAAATTCCCGGATCTAGACTATCTATCTCACGGACTACTTGATACCTTATTCCAAGCACTGTAACATGTCCTCTGTCCCTCGTTCTGGTAGGAGTACCTTTTCCTTACGTTTTTTCGTTTTACCGACAGACCCCTCCGGAAGGTTTATCGACACTTTTCTTCTCTTCGGTTTTCGTTTCCTCTTTTCCTTTCTATATTCGTAGACTTACGTCTCAAGGTTTCTTATCGTTCTTCTCTATTCTTTCGAAAGAAGTCGCTAGTTACGTTTCTTTATCTCTTTTTGTTGTCTTACCCTTTCTGATCTCTAGAGAAGTTCTTTTAATCTTTATGGTTCCCTTATAAAGTACGTTTCTACCCGAGCTATTTCCTGTCTTTACCAGACCTGGATTGTCTTCGTCTTCTATAATTCTTCTCCACCGTTCTTATGTGTCTTCTTGACATGTTTTTTATAGAAGTGTTGGACCTATTAGTGCTACCACACTAGTGAGTAGATCTCGGTCTGTAGGACCTTACACTTCAGTTCACCCGGAATCTTTCGTAGTGATACTTGTTTCGATCACCTCCACTACCTTAAGGTCAACTCGATAAAGTTTAGGACTTTCTACTACGACACTTTCACGACGTGAGTTATACGGTCGTTTACACCTTTTGAGTCGTCATCGGTGTCCTGACCTTTTCCAGTCGAAAGTGAGGTTAGGGTTTCTTTCCGTTACGGTTTCTTACGAGTTTGATGGCGTGTTAACGTGAGTAGAGTGTACGATCATTTCATTACGAGTTTTAAGAGGTTCGGTCCAAAGTCGTTATGCACTTGACACTTGAAGGACTACAAGTTCGACCAAAATCTTTTCCGTCTCCATGGTCTCTAGTTTAACGGTTGTAGACGACCTAGTAGTTTTTTCGTTCTCTCAAGGTCTTTTTGTACATAAAGACGAAATAACTGATACGGTTTCGGAAACTGACACACCTAATGTTCTTTGACACCTTTTAAGACTCTCTCTACCCTTATGGTCTGGTGGACTGGACGGAGAACTCTTTAGACATACGTCCAGTCCTTCGTTGTCAATCTTGACCTGTACCTTGTTGTCTGAGTAAGGTTTATCCTTTTCCTCATGCAGTTACGACATATGACAGTGGGACGAATAAATTGAATATACCTCTCATGTAGTACTCTTTGCGACCTGACCTTCTTCGTGTTCGACTTTAGTTCTAACGGCCCTCTTTATAGTTATTGGAGTCTATACGTCTACTGTGGTGGGAATACCGTCTTTCACCTCTCCTTGATTTTTCGGAGAACTACTTTCACTTTCTCCTCTACTTCAACCGAATTTCGAGTTGTAAGTCTTTTACTTCTAGTACCGTAGACCAGGGTAGTGAAGTGCCCTTTATCTACCCCTTTGTCACCTTTGTCACAGTCTGAAATAAAACCCCCCGAGGTGTTAGTGGCGTCTACCACTGACGGCGGTACTTTAATTTTCTGCGAACGAGGAACCTTCTTTTCAATACTGGTTGGATGTATCGGATAAGTTTTCGTCTCTATAATGAAACGGTTGATTCCAGGCAGATCAGTTCCGATACCAAAAAGGACACCAGTACATACCTACACTCTCAACCTGACACTTCTTCCGACTCTCGGCTTCTTAACTACGAAAACTTGACACCACAACCTCTTCTGAGAACTCAGGGAAGCTGACGTTCCTCTAGGTTGGTCAGGAAAGACTTCCTCTAGTCAGGACCCTAAAGAAACCTCCCTTACTACGATTTCGACTTTGAGGTCATGAAACCGGTGGAGTACGCTTCTCAACTGAGTAACCTTTTCTGAGACTACGATCCTCCCTAACCCCCGTCCTCCTCTTCCCCTGTTGTCTCCTATTCTACCGACCTACCGTAGTGACTGAACTACCTGGACTCAGACTCACTTGAGACCCTCAACCACTACCTGTCCCTCCGGACCGCAAGACGCTAAGTACCCCAACGTCTCAGTCTGTACTGACTCACTGCCTTGACTTGACTTGACTAAGTCTCGGACATCCGTTGAAAAATTTCTGGAAGAGGGAATTGGATTTTACTTCAATATATGGGTCTCCCTTTATTTTTGTAAGGCTTCGGAAAAACACCCTCCTAGATGGTTTTGTAAAGTTTCTTTGTGTCGAGATTTAGATCTTGTATCCTGAGAAAACTAAAGGGAGACTCGACTTCTAGAAGAGAGACTATTATTTCTTCGTTTGACTTCTACTATGTCAACTTGTTTATCCGACCTTAGAACTACAGTAAGTCCAACGTTAGGTCAAAAAAAGACTCCTTAATTTATATTGACATAACAGGATGTGTAGAAAAGTTCTTATCTTTACGTTACGATCTTTGTTGAGTTTCGGGTGGATAGAAAGAATGGTTAGAGTCTAACAGAGGATAGTACAGTTTTCCGAACGTCTATAACATTTTATGGACACGAATCCCTTGTTTTCAGGAAGAACCACCTTGAACGTAAGAAGAAGATACGTTAAATTCTATATTTACAAGAGGGACCATAGTAGTTCTTAGTTCCATTAAGTATAGTCTTTTCTTTTTCTTTTCCTTTTCCGATAAAACTTTTGAACCGGAATTTTAAACAAGATGTTTATAATCATTTTTCAAGTGTGGTAGGTTCGATTATTGGAATTGTATAGTATGTTGAAACCTACGTTTTCAAGAAAACATCCAAAGGGTTCACCGAGTCACTATTTCTTAGGTGGACGGTTACGTCCTCTGTACCCAAGTTGGGGACTCATCCCTTCTAGGGGACCTCCTCCTTTACCATTGGGTGAGGTCATAAGAGTGCACCTTTCAGGGTACCTGTCTTCTCGGACCCACCGATGTCAGGTATCCCAACGTTTCTCAGTCTGTACTGGTTCGTACGTGTATACAACAAAATATTGAATCACTCAGACGTCATTAGTATAGAAAAACACCGATTTTAATTATCGATCCTGACCTTCGTTGAATCTACAGGTAACTTTCTACTTATCTATGTCTTCAACCCCATGTATATGTGTTGTCTTATGATGAGTCGATATTTTTCCTTACGTAAACTGAACCAAGATTACTCCATCTACTTGGATCTCGGATAATGTATTTCACTTCATTCAGTCTTTCTGTTTATAACACATAATTACATATATGTACCTTAGATTTTTCTACCATGACTACTTGGATAGATGTCCCGTCGCTACCTCTACGTCTGTATCTCTTCTCTGAAAACCTGTATCAACCCCTCTCTGATCCACCCTACTAAACTCTCTTATCGGGATTTTGTATATGTAATGATATGCATTTCATCTCTCAGTCACCCTTAAACAAGATACTGTGTCTCTTGAGTTTCGGTCAAGACACTGTTGGATCTCCTCACCCTACCCTTCTCTCCACCCTCCCTCCAAATTCCGCCCCCCGTGTATGCATATGGATATCGACTAAGTACCACTACGTACCGTCTTTAGTGGTGTTATAACATTTCATTAATAGGAGATTAATTTTTAACTTAATTTTTTTAAAAATTTCGAAATTTTAGAGAAATGTAGACGAACATACAAATACATACAGACATATACAATTTTTACACTAAAAAAAGTGGAGGTTGTCATAGTGGTTTTAACTAAGCATTTGTCGAGACGAATTAACTGAATTTCCATTTATTCACAAACACATTTATTTTTTGGGAAAGTCTTTAAGTCTTTGATTAGATTTACAAAAAGTTCAAGTGTACTAGATCCTACACACACACGTACGTCCGAATCAGCACAGGTCGAGACGCTGGGATACCTGACATCGACCGGTCCGAGGAGACAAGTACCCTAGAAGATCCTTCTTACGACCTGTCCCAACGGTAAAGGAGGAGATCTCAAAGGAGGACTGAGTCTCTAATTTGGACACAGAGGACGTAACCGTCCACCTAAGAAATGGGGACTTGGTACACCCTTCGGGTACCAGATCCTATTAGTCATTTATTTTCGATCAAATCCAAACGACCAAATTAAATTTTTCTATGTCGTGTCTCTATGGTCGTAATTTATATTATGAAAATAAGGAAGTCAAGTCAAGTCAGCGAGTTAGTACAGGTTGAGAAACACTGGAGTACTTGACGGCGTGTGGTCAGGAGGGCCAGGTAGTGGTTGAGGGTCTTGGATGGGTTTGAGTACAGGTAACTCAGCCACTACGGTAGGTTGTTACAGTAGGAGACAGTAGGGGATGAGGAGGACGGGAGTTAGAAAGGGTCGTAGTCCCAGAAAAGTTTACTCAGTCAAGAAGCGTAGTCCACCGGTTTCATGACCTCAAAGTCGAAATCGTAGTAAGGAAGGTTTCTTTAGGGTCCCGACTAGAGGAAGTCTTACCTGACCAACCTAGAGGAACGTCAGGTTCCCTGAGAGTTCTCGGAGGTTGTGGTGTCAAGTTTTCATAGTTAAGAAGGAATGATTTCCAGTTTTGTCGAATACGATAGAGATAATGTCTTAGACAGTTATTCTTTTTATTGAATTCTACTACCAATCGACAAATTTCAGAACACTTTATAAGTACTCATTAGATTCGTAAGACAACAAAAGGAGATAAAGAAACGTAACTAGTGACTCCTTCCGAAAGAATAGAGAGGAACGATAAGAAACCTTGAGACGTAAGTCTACGAATATAGAAAGGAAAAGGGAATACGAAAAACGAAGAGAAGAAAAGTGTCGATAAACATTCGGAGGGGTGGGTCGGTAAAACCAAAAAAACGTTATGAAACCGATGGAATACGCTTCTCAACTGAGTGACCATTTCTGGGACTACGACCCTCCCTAACCCCCGTCCTCCTCTTCCCCTCCTGTCTCCTACTCTACCGACCTACCGTAGTGGCTGAGCTACCTGTACTCAAACTCACTTGAGACCCTCGACCACTACCTGTCCCTCCGGACCGCTAAGTACCCCAGTGTTTCTTAGTCTGTGCTGACTCGTTGACTTGACTTGACTTAGATTCGTATGAATAATTCTTGTTCATATAATTTGTCTACATTCTGTTTTCAAATGTTTAACTGAGAATTTATTGTCAATACAACTGTCTACTTACCTATTTCTTCAACACCATGTATATATGTTACCTCATAATGAGTCAGTATTCTTCATTACTTAATCTCAGTCAACATCACTCCACGTACTTGGATCTCGGACAATATGTCTCACTTCACATAGTCTTTCTCTTCTTGTTTGTAGTATATAATTACGTGTATATACCTCAGATCTTTTTGATCATGACTACTTGGATAAATGTCTCTTCTTTACGTCTGTATCTCTTGTCAGACCATCGGTGTCGTCACCTTCCTGTCCCCTCCTCCTTAACTCTTTCATCGTACTGTATATATGTCGTAGTACGCATTTTATCTATGGATCACCCTTTGGCGATATATTGTGTCCTTCGGGTAGAATCTCGAGACACTACTGGATCTCCCGACCCTCCCCCATCTTTCCTCAGAGTTCTCCCTCTCCTATATCTATTAATACTGACTATGTGTAATTACATGCCGCCTCTGGTGGTGTTGTAACATTTCGTCAAGAGAAGGTTAATTTTTTTTTAATACAAAGTATCGTACAGATGAACTTTTATGAAAGGTTTTGAAAAGACTCTTGAACTTTGAAGTTTCAATATAACTCCATTCATTTTAATGTCTATAAGTGAGTTATAGATCTAGTAAAAGTTTACTCTATTTTATGACTTTGTAGTTAATGACTTGTGTCCAAATAAATAAAAGCGAAAGAAAAATATCTCCTTAGTTTCTGTAAACCCAGATAATCATTTGTACAAAACCCGATGTCACCTTTTAAATGATGATCTTTCTTATACGAAGATCTTTAACACATAAATATTTAAACGGTTAGATATCTTAAGATTAAATTGTCTGTTAGGTGTTAACGAATAAAGTATAAAAAGTAATTCTTGTTTCTTAAGATTTCCAATTGTTAAGATTGGTTATATACGTTCATTTTGAATGATCTTTATTATTCCCACTTTCCTTTGTTGTATGTTCTGTTCAACCATTCCTTTCATTCTTCTAAGGAACAAGGTCTTACTCTTTCTTCTTTTTCTGTATTCCACTTTAGACTTACCTATATTTTTACAACACCTTCCAAACATCTTTTTCTTGGAACCCTTTCCTTAACATACACGTCAGTTCGATTTTAATCTTACCTAAGCAAAACTTTATTATGTAAAATTATAGTTTATATGTGACCATGGTTTAATATTAAAACAAAAGACAATTGTGTTTCAAAATAACCTAAGTACCAGACGAGAATTATTCTCTAACTATTCTCGAGAACTGCTTTCGGACCAGATCGGGCGGTCCGAGACAAGGACCCTAAAAGGTCCGTTCTTATGACGTCGTCCAAAGGATGAGGTCCTCTAGAAGGGTTGGGTCCCTAACTTGGACGTAGAGGACGTACCCGTCCGTCTAAAAACTGGCGACGTGATGGTCCCTTCGGGTAACAAATGTATATAGTCCGGTATCGTTCCTCCTCATTAGGTCGGAAGTTTGCTGACGACCTAAACGGTGTCACGACCCCTATGAAATCAAACCACGTACTGTTTCAAAGGGGACAAAAAGGCTACAGAGGCAAAGAGACCTTGTTTAACTCGGGGGAGAGATAACACAGTCTGAAAAGTAGGTCCCATCAGGTAAAGGGACGGTGACTAATTGTTCGTCTTCGGGTTCCTTTACAGGTAGATCCGAAATATGTTTTTTCTGCGTCGTGTCCGTTCCTACTGATCTTATTTTGGTGGACACGTCAGACGGCTGGGAATTCAAAATGACTGGAGACACCGATACTGGAAAGGTCAGGATCCGGTCTCTTGTTTACCTTTAATGGCTCTCCGTAAGTACTAAGTTTTAATCGAAGGACACGGTCTACGGATGTCGGGACCGATTCTCACTCATGTTTACTTCGATACTAGTCCTTTGAGAGGCATTGAGAACTTTTATGTTATATTGGACAACGATTTCGTTATAGACGGGGGTTTACTAGGTAACTAAGAGACCGGTAACAAGGACTATTATCGTATCGGGATCTAGTAGAAAATCGGTTCGTTTCTCCACAAACATGACACCAGTTGTGGTGAATAACATGAACCTAACTGTGAAGGTCCCTTCGACTCTGAGTCAATGTGTTCTAGTGACTTGTTAGGTCAACCGAATTCACTGAGTACTTTACCCCAGAAAGAAAGTGAACTAAGAGTAATTAAAACCAGTACCCCTGATATCGAGGTTTCATGTGAGGTCTGTCACCCTTAATAGGACGAATATTATTAGTATCATCAGACGGACCATACGACATAAGAGAATTTTCGAAATGTACGTATGAGTGTCGACGATTGGTAGTTCGTTTACTGATCTAAGGGATTCTAATCTCGTATTCTTTTCCGTTCTTCTCTCCTCAATTAAATTTCTTATACTTGGGTTGTACCACTGGACACCTATGGTGTCTCTCCTAGTCGTCTTAGGTACTTTTGGAGTCTCGCCATCGACCCGCATCACGATTATGGAATTTAAAGTAAGTGTAGAGAGTCAATGTGGTTCTCAGACTAGTTTTCCCCCCTTAAAAAGTTTTTTCTATTGTTCGGGTCTTACCTTAGTAAATACGGTTCGGGAGACAGTGGTTTGGTTCTTCAAAGTTGAGAGATTCTTTACCTTAGAATCTAGTCAGTCCTTAGTGTGCTAGTCGTGATCAATCCATTAGACTGTATATCTGGGGACGGTAAGAGACTTCCTTTCACTGAAACGTTATTGGTTGTGTGAAAAAACAGATTATATTAAAGAAACAAGAGTGAGATAGACCAATATTCTCAGAAACTAAAACATGCTAAGGAATCTCGAGGAAATATAGACGATTTAACTTATGACAGACTAAGTTTAACTAAAGACACGTTTATTTGAGTTAGAGTCTTACGGGGTCAAAAAGAACACTGTTACCATAAGAGAAACCTTTAGGTCCGAAAGTTTGGTTCCAAACATATTTTGTTCTACGTGGAAATAAAGGACCCTCTCTTAACATTATTGACGGAATCTAGTGAACGACGGAACGCACAATGAGAGTTAACCCCACAACACACCACCAGTAATGGGAATATAACTTTCCTTGTAGACTAAAATTAAGGTGGTTCAAAAGTAAGTAGATGAAGGGAAGGTAGTTTTTAAAGTGGGTCTACCCTACCAGAGTATACCACTACCCCGTGTCTTCGTTTAGAACGGAAAAAAAGGTGTCTTCCTCTGTACTGACAGACCCTAAACCCCTAAATCTGAAAGAACAATTACCGTTTTAGACCTTGCAACAATATTGAACCCGTCATCTACCAGTGACAGGACTTCCTTTTTCCCGTCAGGTCTCATTTCTGGAACGAGTATCCGTAGTTACGGTGTGGTCGGAGGTGGGTCTTTACCTGGTTGTGTTGGTGGGGTATTCACGGTCATACCATGGGGACACCTCGTCCACCTACACGGAGACCCCTCACCTTGTCATCGTGGGGGGATTGTTCACTACTCAGTATGCTCAAGAGTAGGATAGTAGTATCTTCTATATCTTGACGGGTCCTCCAAACCCCTGGACAATACAGTTGAAGTCTCATGAGTACATTCACACCATGGTACAAAGTAGAATAGATTAAGAATACTGTTGGATCACTTTAGTCATGACAACCAAATGTCTGTTTCTTTGACTCGGTACCTTTGTCGTTCATTGAAAGACGCTTACTGTGTCGATCAGTGACCGTTACGACCCCAAACTTATACCTACGTATCTATTTACAAATTACATTACATAATATAACTATACTGAGGACAAGAAGGTACATCTATGAAATGTATCGAGAACCCTCCCGGGAGAAAAAGTTCTAATAGTGGTCTTGAAGTCTATGTTCTCCGTCCGTTCGATCATAGTCGTCGTGATCTTTGTTGTCAACATTTCTCGTACATGTGTCATTTGTAAACAGTAATAACATGCATGAAGGGGTTTAACGGACTTTGATCATAAAATGGTCTGGGTATAGTGTCTACTCGTGTGTCACGAAAATTCTCCAATCCATCAACGGTGTCGGCGTGTTGTCTAAACCAGAGCTAGTCTCTAAGTTTAGACGACAAGGGTAAAGAAAAGACAAAAGGTTGGTGATAAGACTCAAAAGTATTGTTCGGTAAGGAGAACCGAAGAGTCCACCGTGATCACCATTTCTTGGACGGACGGTTTCGTCCTCTGTATAGTCCGCAAAATTCAAACTTGGGACCCAGTCCTTCTTGGGGACCTCGTCCCGTACCGGTGGGTGGGGTCATCAGAACGGACTTCTTAGGGGTACCTGTCTCCTCGGACCGTCCGATGTCAGCACCCCAGTGTGTCACAGCTTGTACTGACTTCGCTGAATAGTACGTAAGGAGAGACACCGGGTGTGTGGGAGAGAAGGTGGAACAGGACTTGTTTACGTCAAACAGATCCAAGGGAGATGGATGGGAAGAAACAGTGGGGACTCCGGGCGCTACTTTTGATAAATCAAATTTTGAATCAACATTTAGAATCCCTTCCCTTTATGACAGGATGGGGTCCGTCGGAGGAAGTGACACTTAGTGTATTCGTCTTGTCGGAGGGTTTTCCGTGTGAAACATCTTCGACTCGACTTTGGTTCGTTGGGTTGAGGATCATGATTATTAATGACTTTAAACAACTCTTATTGTTATCGAGTCATTTCGGGTGATAAAGGGATTTCCCGTTCATATTATCCGGATATTGAAGTTTGTACATTCTTATTAAACAATAAGTACAATTAGGGGAGAGGTAACGGTTGGTGTAGTTAGAAAAAGTTTCCCCCTGTGACCCCTTTTTTTTTTTTTTTTTGGATGACTTCAGACTTCCCTTTTCTGTTCGTGATTCCACTCGTCGTCGTCGGTCGTTTCGTTGAGTCACTAAGACGAGTAGTGACGGACTCTGAACCTTATAGAGTAACTCCAAGTGGGAAGTGGGGTCCGGGTAAACCGATATTAGAGGGTCATTCCTTCCCTTCACCCAACGCCCCCTTGTTGGTAGTCCGATAAGACGAAAAAAAAAAAATGTTCTTATTGTAAAAAATTCTTGAAAGTGGTACCTCCAGGTCCGCACTAATGAGTGGGACCAATTTCAATTACTTAAGAAACGGTTAAGACAAAGTTGAGTCTTTGTCGTGGGTGAAATTTTGGGCATGTGTGTGGGTCTGTCTCTGTGTCCAAAGGTCCTGAATCAAAAGTTTCAACGTCTTCATAAAGTTCATGTCTACTACAAATCTTTATAAATGATCGGTTGCTGTCTCTTCCTTTTACGTTGTACCTACGTCCACTGAGACCTTTTCGTTCTTAAGTTTATTTAGCTTCCCTGTCGGAGACTCGATTGTAGAATCTTTTCTTTCTTTACCACAATCTGTAAAGGTACCGTAGGAGAGGGACGAAAATGGGTTTACCACTTACTTCTAAACGTCCACTACGGAAAACGATCGTCAGTGTCTACCCGGTGGGGTATAGAAGGACAAGAACAAGGTGCATGTAATCTCTTTTTCGTTTCTAAAAAGAAGAGGTGAAATGAAACGGAAGTGTACATGGACCTTTGTCCTTGTTACCTCTACAGACCGAAAGGGTCTAGAACCGGGAACTCCCTTTGGTTCTAGGAAAGATTCAACTATGATCAGTTTCCTGGATTTCGCATCCTTCTATTAAATTACGAGTGAAAGTATTTTGTCCCGTCGACTCGGAGGGGAGACAGTAGTCGTGCCTTGTTTAGTATGTGAACAGGCCCGAGTCTCTTCCCCTTGGGGTCGGTCTTCGGGGAGGACCCTTCGAGAACTCGGTCATTGGAGACGTCAGATATTGATCCAACAGAGGAAGTTTGACGGGTCCCTTAGTGAGTTCTTCCCCAGAACTGGAGTGACGGAGGTATCCTCTGGTAGACCCCGGGGCAAAACAGTCCCCGTCGGGACTCTCGGTGTCGTGACACGAGACCCGTATGTCTTCGTCTCGTCCACGGTTGACGACAGATTTGTTTAATAAGACCTAAACAGTCCGGACATCGAATTTTCGACGTTTGTCAACAGGAAAAAAAAAAAATTTAGAGACCCTATATAAAAAAGAGGAATCATTAAAAATATAGAAGAAGTTAATTTTGTAATATATGAATGATATATTATAAAATCGTTGTTTTCACACTTTGCATTTTCATTCTTACGAATTTAAAGAAAGGTGGTTGTGGTTTAAGGGTTGACACTTGTAAATCCCTACATGGGAAAGTTTTGAAAAAGGTTCATATATATATATATAGTTCAACCACGAAGGTCGGCGACTTTGGACGTAACGAGACTTGAACGTGTAAGATACAGGACCCGAGGTTATGACCTAAGTAGAAAGTGTAAGATAGACGATACCCTGGAGCCCAATCCAAAGGGGTGTTGTGGATGTTGAACCGGAACTCTCGAAACGGGGTGGAAACTCAGTCAAATCGGTAACTAGTATCAATTCGACACAAAAGACGGTGGACTTACGGAACTAAACAAAAATTTCTCAACGGACCGGAAGGAGAGTAGTCGTCATCTTCTATCAACCGACACCACCAAAGTATTCGGTTTTACGTGTGTTCAACACTGATTCTGGAAGGTCGGATCTCTCTTACGTTCTATAAAGGGTTTAAGATTCTTTTACAACGAATATTCTAAATCATTGTCTATAAACCCCTCTTTTATTGTTTATGGTGTAATTCGTATAAATACTTGAGACTCCACTAAAATGTTTGATATTCTTTTTTTCACGTGAAAACTTAGTTCTTTTATACTATGAAAGTGAGTGAAGTGTTGGACTCAACGTTAGAGTATGGGGTTCGGGGAAAAAACCGTCCCAGATGGGGTTACATAACAGAACCTATAGACACTGGAATTTTCTACTTATCAGAGTTTATAACCAACGATTGCACTTGTACTCAACCCTGGACTTAATTAGATTTAGTAGAACTGTAAAGTGTAACCGTTTGGGTAGAAACGATACTTTTCCGACAGACCTTACTAAAGAAGTAATCCTTAGGACGGACACCGGGAAATGTTTATTTAGTATGGACATCCACTAGGAAGAGAAGTGCCGACACCACTGTCTCTCGTGTTCAGAATCGACGTTCAGATCTTCGACTACTTTATCTATCTTAGATCTTTATGTTTCCAATGTCTTCTTATACTTCGACTCTCACTAGAAAGGACGAAAATCCTACTGAAAGAGTTTGTTCCAATGTACTACTCCATCATTGACGAGTATACGGTTGTCCGTGGTGTGTCGGGACTAGTCAACTGGTTGTGGTTCCGCTGGTCGTTAAGGAGAGTATTCATAAATTCACAAATACATAACCCAACTGACCGGTTTTTCACACAAACCCAAAAGGACGTTCTACAATACCCTTTTTGGACTTATTTGAAGAACCGGTTGGGTTATGTACCCTACTACTTCGTTGTTTCGACCGGATTTCTTACCCACACTAAAGTCTGTATGATTTATAGTGTCGGATTAGGTTGAACGATATTGTAGACTTTAGATCGTGATCTTTAAGTAAATAAACGTAGATACTCAGGGACTCTTCTTGTTATGGAATTCGATAAATTGATTGAACGTTATAGTTATTGGAGTCTATACGTCTACTGTGGTGGGAATACCGTCTTTCACTTCTTCTTGATTTCCCGGAGAACCACTTTCACTTTCTCCTCTCACTTTTTCAACCGAATTTCGAGTTGTAAGTCTTTTGCTTCAAGTACCGTAGACCAGGGTAGTGAAGTATCGTTTATCTACCTCTTTGTCACCTTTGTCACCGACTGAAATAAAAAGACCCGAGGTTTTAGTGACGTCTACCACTAAAGTCGGTACTTTAATTTTCTGCGAATGAAGAACCTTCTTTTCAATACTGGTTGGATCTGTCGTATAATTTTTCGTCTCTGTAGTGAAACAGTTGTTTCCAGACAGATCAGTTCCAATACCAAAAAGGTCACCAGTGTATACCGACGCTCTCAGCCTGATATTTCTTTCGACTCGCGACTTCTTAGCTACGAAAACTTAACACCACAACCTCTTCTGAGAACTCTCAGGGAACCTGACGTTCCTCTAGGTTGGTCAGGTAGGATTTCCTCTAGTCAGGACCCACAAGTGACCTTCCTGACTACAACTTCGACTTTGAGGTTATGAAACCGGTGGACTACACTTCTCGACTGAGTAAACTTTTCTGGGACTACGACCCTTTCCAACTCTCGTCTTCCTCTTCCCCTGCTGTCTCCTACTCTAACAACCTACCGTAGTGACTGANACTTAACACCACAACCTCTTCTGAGAACTCTCAGGGAACCTGACGTTCCTCTAGGTTGGTCAGGTAGGATTTCCTCTAGTCAGGACCCACAAGTGACCTTCCTGACTACAACTTCGACTTTGAGGTTATGAAACCGGTGGACTACACTTCTCGACTGAGTAAACTTTTCTGGGACTACGACCCTTTCCAACTCTCGTCTTCCTCTTCCCCTGCTGTCTCCTACTCTAACAACCTACCGTAGTGGCTGAGTTACCTGTACCCAAACCCACCTGAGACCCTCAACCACTACCTGTCCCTCCGGACCGCACGACACTAAGTACCCCAGCGTCTCAGCCTATACTGACTCGCTGACTTTACTTGACTTGACTTGACTTAATCTTTCGATGGTCCTGAATTGTTACTCCTTACTCTATATTTTCTTTACCACCTTTCCAATTCTACCTATGAATTTTCCTTCAATTCGACACTTTTTTTTAACGTCAGAGAAGAAGTAGAATGAATACCGAACTTGAAAAAAACCTTTTTAAAGAAGAATCGTTTCCTTTTAGGAATCTTATTTTTTACCAAGGGAGACTCCTCCGACCCTGTCTTAATTAAGATTCGTCTAAGAGTATAAGAAACCTTGATTTTCGTCTTCCAAAGCACCTAAGATTATAGATACTATTATAATTATGTATATCTCTCTAAGGTCCACCCCTTGTTCTCGAACGTAACTTAGGTGGGTTCTCTGTTGGGGTGAACCAAAGTCGTGGGAGGGACGACACCTCGATTAAGGATTGTCTTTTACTGTTTTGATAATTTTTAAAATTATTTCAGTCGTTAATTTATAAAGTCTCAATGGAGTAATGTTGTAAAGTGATAAACGTGACTAATAGTGCACCGACGAATATGTCTTTGGGTATGTAGACTGACGTAATCCGAGAGTCCGGAAGTAAACTCTAGTAAGGAAGAGGGAAACACCTGAACGGGTCTTTTACTCTAAATTACTCAGTGGCAGGAGGTACTATTAGTGTCCTCTCGAGTAATCGGAAAAACAGTCTAAACATGGATGATAGACGGGGGTTATACGGATCCTAAAGAAAACTCAATTTATATAATGGTTTTCCCTCTCGAGTTTTCTCGTACAGACACGACTTACGACGTCTGAACTTTGTGATATATTTATAAAAATGTATACAATTTTCCGTGAACTCTCGTCTACTCTTTTTTTTTGGTTTTTTGTCTTTGTGTAGGGGATAACTATCGTAGCGATAAATCTACTGTGTGTAGTAATTTTTCTTATTTCAATCTGTAAATGTGGAAATCTTTGGGACAGTTTGGACAAATTTACGGACTCGACTTAGTTTCGTTCTTTTCCAAGTTTCCTATCCCCTTTTCTCACAGTACTAAGAAAATTAAATAGTCCAAACCCGTAGGAGGTAATACTTAGGATCCTATGAAGTGGTTCAGAAGCTTAGAGTACTGGAAACCAAAGGTGGCCTTTACTGGTTTTCTGTGAGTGTCGTAAAGTAATCTTCCCTGCTTCCGGAATGACGGGAGTTTCTATCTAATTCACTGATAAGTCAGGAAGGTGTCTGGTAGAATCATTATTCAAACTGAGTGGAACGAGACTTTAACGGGTATTGACTTCAGTACTGCACTTAACGGAAGTCGTCTTTAGTTGACTTACTAGAAGACCCAAGAACAAACCTAGGGAGAGTCCATGTCTGTCTCAATGGACCCACTCTTACAAAGAGGACGTTCCAACTTACTGACGGTATCTGATCAAGGACCTAGGATCGGATACAAATAATTCGATTACTTGTTCTCGGTATTTTGGAGACCCCTTACGTTTCAGATAAAATCTAGATTTCAGGAATGTAGGTTTGTTTTCATGAAGACTTACAGAAGCCCGACGTATAGAAAATTTCTTAGACTACTTTTTTATGTTTGACTGAACCTTCTTTTTACAGGGTGAGGGAATCTTTGCGTATGTGTTTGTGTATCTTATAGAACCCCATATTAAGGTCTCTCAAAAGGTCGTGAGACTAGAATAAAGATCTTGACGAACTCCAAGGACCTGGATTCTAAATCAGAACGTATCTAATACTATAGTTCCGTACTTTACTTCATTGTAAGTGACTCTTGAATGATATAATTCTTTTCCGTGACATTGTAGATTAAATTGGAGATGTTTGGGGCGTTCGACATGTAGAAATATTAGGGGTAAAATGTTTACTCCTTTGACTCCGTGTCTTTTAAATTCGTTGTAAAAGTCTGTCGATCAACCACCGAAGTTAGAGATCTCAGGTGCGTAACTTGGTGCTGTAGTGGGAGGGAGAGAACATGTGAAAATAAAATTCCGTGCAACTAAAGGCAAAAGAGTAAAAACGTTGGGGTAGATCATCGAGCTAAACCTCCTTCTTTACCGTGGGTGAGGTCACAAGAACGGACCTTGTATGGTACCTGTCTTCTCGGACCGTCCGATGGCAGGTATTTCAGTGTCTCTCAGTCTGCACTGACTCGCTAACTCGTGATCGTGAATCCAATCCATCGATAGGGGTAAACTCACCCACAACTTCCGCAAAGGTTTCACCTCGTTCTCTAAACAAAAAGTGAGAGAAAAAGTCTGTTTTTTCAGTGTCAATTACTTTAATTTTTAATTTCTGTTTTAAGTACCGAACTCGGAGGAAGGAGGTAATTGATGTCCAACTTTGTGGGATCCTTGTATAGATTAAGGAAAGAAGGGTTGACAAGAAACGGAACTCCTGATTCAATTGTCCCACTCCAAAACTTCGGTACACCCCAAAGGACGTTTTTGGACAGGACACCAAGTGTCTTGTCTCAAAACAAAGATATTTCCTTCTCCTTTTCCCTTCTCGTCCTTCTTCTCCTTTTCACAGTGAGATATCTTTTATCCCTATAACATACGCATCCTAATATGACCTGTAATCTACCTGTAGAGACAGGAGTGTACATCCAGACTTAGATTAACTGTACCTTTTTTTTTACAAAATTTCATAAATTGGAGGGAATAGACTTGAGATAGATCGTAAGAAGTCCCGAACCGACAAGGGTGAGATCTCAGTTATAGAGGAAGGAATTTTGGGGATAGTCGTATATGACGGTCAGGAAGGGATAGTAAGTCACAGTTTACAACCAGGGTAGAAGAACAAGGTCACTTTACCGTCTGACTTGATTGTATCGAAGGTTAGAGGAAGGAGATTTGTACATATCTTTACGACCTCCTATATGTCGGTTTTGACTTTCGTTTGGTTTATCCTTTCTTTTTGACTCTTCCTTTTTCGTCTCTGTTCTTCTTTAGGGGTCCATTGTCTTTACTTCTGTTTGCGTGTCGGTCTCAACGGTAGAGCCGTAAACATTTAACTACGAGGTCGCCGGGTCAACCTATAACCCAGACATATGACAGAGTTCACCACTCTTCGACCCCAAGTTGACGGGTGAACCAATGTCCTTCCTGTCTTATTCCGGGCACGTTCTTCCCCTTGATCTTGACTGTTCCGGTATACTTCAGTCCTAGGATCTTCCGTATAAACCTGTACGTCCCATGTCTCAGACTTGCGTACAATAGGTTGGTTTTCCTTTGGAGTCACGTTATTAATTTTGTTGTTGACCGACGACAGTAACAAATCTACGATTCAGCACAAACTGAGAAACGTTGGGGTACTTGAAGTCGTACGGTCCGAGGGGATAGGAGGTGATAGAGAACCTCAAACGAGTTTGAGTGTAGGTAACCAGCCACTACGAGAGATCGGTAGAGTAGGAGATGGTGGGGGGAGAGGAAAACGGAAGTTAGACAGGGTCGTAATCCTAGAAAAAGTTACTCATCTGAGAAGTGTAGTCCACCGGTTTCATAACCTCGAAGTCATAGTCTGGAAGGTTACTTATAAATACCAACTAAAGGAAATCCCAACTGACCATACTAGAGGAACGACAAGTTCCCTGAGAGTTTGCAGAAGAGATCGTGGTATCAAGTTTTCATAGTTAAGAAGTCACGAGTCGGAATAAATACCAGGTTGAGAGTGTATTAGGTATTGATTACCTTTTTGGTGTCCAAACTTATGTGTCTAAAAACAACGTGTCACTACAGAGACGAAAAATTATGAGATAGATCCAAACAGTATCTATAAGAATGTTCCTCGTTCACAGAAAATTAAAGTACCGACATCAGTGACAGGTATCACTAAAACCTCGGGTTCTTTTATTTTAGATAGTGACACCTGGTTATTTTGGTGACTCTACGGGTAGTATTCTTTTAGACATCTTTGTAGAGTGTTGGGTTCCCCGCACTCTGTAGGGGGTTTACCCTTTTTAGGGAACAATTTTCATTCGGACGTTAACTTTCTTTTGTTTTAATGTTTAGTGTTCTCTTTTATTAGGAAATTTTCTCTGTCATTTGTCTGTCCGTCTTGTTTTTCCCTCTAATTTTTTTGGTGGTGTTATAACATTTCATTAATTGGAGGTTAATTTTATTTAAAATTTTTCTGAATTTTTTTCCCTCTGATTATAAGATTCTTAAATTCTATTGTCCTGTTAGACTTCGTCCGTTATTTTTATTCATATAAGTTTTACTAATTACTGTATTTTCTTTCTAACCTTCGGTATTGTAATCTTGTTCTGTAGTCTTTATCGAAACGGATTCAGTACAATATGAAGACCTTTTTTTTTTTTGTTTTTGTCCTGATAACTTTAAATTTTGATTTATTTACCGTCCAATCAAAGGATCCTGACGGTATTTTTTCATGGTGGTTGACGCACCGAACCTTGTTGTCTTTACATATTAACGTGTCAAGATCCCCGATGTTCAGACTTTAGTTAGTAAGAGGGAGACTTTGGACGTCTCCTTCCTACTTAGGAACGAACGGAGAAAGTTAAAACCTATCAGGGGTTTACAGGGAACCGACCACTGTCGTATTGAGGTTAGAGTGTGTTATATAAGGTGTACAGAGTCGTATGCCACGAGGGAGACTCGTACAGAGACACAGGTTTAGATAGGGGGGAAAAAATACCTGTGGTCAGTCTAACCTAATCCCATTAGAATCACTGAAGTAAAATTGAAAGTTTATTCCAGTATAAGATTTCATGCCCGTCAATCCTGAAGTTACTAAGAAAGAACTTCTTGTGTTAAGTTGAGTACTGTTTACCCAAATTGTAATCTAGTCTATATTGTCTTTCCTTATTTTCTTTTCTATTTAGTCTTTTAACAGGTCTTACGTTATAATTTTTTCTCTATCTTTTAGATTTTCTCTTCAAGTCCCGAAGGGACTACCAAGTCCCTTTGGTTGACGGTTAAGTCCCCTGTGTCCAAGTTATGGACCAGGTCCTTCTAGACTGTACGATACCCTGTTGATTCGGACACATGGTGTTGATGGCTCGGACACGAGATCTCGGGATTTCGGTGTTGGTGACTCAAGTACACGTTGATGATCACTTCGGACTCGTGGGATGTCGGGTTCGGTGTGTTACTCTTCGGTGACATTACTCTTCGGACACGTGATGGTACCGCGTGACGTTGATGTCTTTCGAGAATGTGTCGTTGTTTCTGGATCGTGTCAGTATTTACTTGTTGATTCTCTCTTCAAGTCTCAATATGTCCTGTTTTGTTCTAAGTCGTATGTAGAGAATCTCCTCAAAGTCTTCCTACTCCTTCTTCGTTATAAGTTGCTCTATTTTCTACTCTAAAAAAGGGTCTTAAATACTTTTTATTCACGAATCTAAGTCCTTTGTACGGTTCTCCCTTCGTCTCGTTTTACAGGTTTCGGTATATATATATAGAATGTATTACTTAGATCACTTTCCATGAGTCAACAAGGGCTGAGAAAGACTGGGGTACCTGACATGTCACGATACTTAAGAGACCCGGTCTTATGACCTTACCCATCGGCAAGGGAAAAGGTCCCTTAGAAGAGTTGGGTCCCTAGTTTGGGTCCAGAGGGTGTAACGTCCGTCTAAGAAATGGTCGGCTCGGTGTTTCCTTCGGATCCTTATGACTTCACCCATCGACTAGGGAAGAGGTCGTCTAGAAAGGTTGGGTCCTTAGTTTGACCCCAGAGGACGTAACGTCCACCTAAGAAAAGGTTGACTCGGTAGTCCCTTCAGGTTACTTGGATATCTTGTAGTCTTTATTTTAGAAGGTTTTACAATTGATACTTATTTATTTCTAATCTAACTACCGTCTAAAGAGTAGTCGTTTTTATTTATCTTTGGTTTACCTTTGATTTGATACGGTCATTTTCAAATCTATCCTAAATTGACAACCTCCCACCCCCCTACCACCCGCCGACCCTCGTGTCACCCCCGAGAACCCGGTTCAAGACAAAGAATTAGATCCAAAACTAATATACCCGAGTAACTCGACATATTATTACGATACACAAAAAAAATTTATATATACGTACACATATAGGAGTCAGTGAAGTCAACACAGACTAAGAGACACTGGGGTACCTGATATCGGGTGGTCCGAGGAGACAGGTACCCCTAAGAGGTCCGTTCTTATAACCTCACCCAACGGTACGGGATAAGGTTCCCTAGAAGGGTTGGGTCTCTAACTTGGCTTCAGAGGACATAACCGTCCACCTAAGAAATGGTGATCACGGTGGACCTTTCGGACATACGTGTGTGTGTGGATACACTTTCACTTTTCACTTCAGTGAGTCAACACAGGCTGAGAAACATTGGGGTACCTGAAATCGGATGGTCCGAGGAGGTAGACACCCTAAGAGGTCCGTTCTTATGACTTCACCCAACGGTAAAGGAAGAGGTCCTCTAGAGGGGTTGGGTCCCTAGCTTGGACCCAGAGGACGTAACGTCCGTCTGTGAAATGGTAGACTCGGTGGTCCCTTCGAGTGTTTTGTACGTATGTATATGTATAAAGTCGTTTTTCAAAATTTCTCTCTTTGGTCTTCTTTTTTCCTATCATAGAAGTTTCGTGACTCCTCTTTTTAGGTCGTTTTACTAGTAAGTTCATTGTACTATATATTTTATTTCCGTAAAAAGTTAGTTTACTTCTAACACTTTGAAATGATAAGTGGTGGGTACGACTTTCTTCGTGATTTCCTACACAAAATTGTCCTTTTTTGACATGGGTGTTACTTCCTTATTATAACGTTCCTCGTTGTTACTCTCTTATTTAATTGTATATTCCATTTAAATTCATTGTGAGGGACTTTTTGGTTGTCATTTTTTCTGATCAAAAATCGTTTACTTTCTTATTTCAGGACGCCCCTTTTTATAGTACTTACTACTGTCACTAGAAACCCATGTTTCCGGGAACATATTTAACCCTTTTCCCTTCTTTATAATTTAAACCGAAGTTCATAATTATATGTACAATTTTTTAAAAATTACCTTAAAGAATAGAAAATCAATAATTTTGATTTAAAGTTGGTCACCTCTCCCCTTTTCCCTATATCTTTTAAGTCCAATTTGTTCTCTTCGGTCATTCAAATCGGTCTGATTCATTCTTTTCTGTCCATATGGTTTTATTTTTTCTAATACCCCTTTTCAGATTTCTTTCACTTTAAATTTACCTAATCTAACCGGTTATTTGTCTTTATAAGAATTTAAAAATTATTAAATCAATATACGATAAACTTTCTCTGTACGTGCTTTATCTTACTCTATGTTCCAACTGTGGTCAGTTTATGATTGGGTTTCTTTCAAATTTTTTTGATTGTAGTCTTTTTTAAATTCTACCCTATTTTTGGAATGATCCTCAGTTTTCCCAGTAATCGAATATTCTTTATATTATGATCAATTAAGAAGTTCTTTCATACTGTTAGTACTCTAACTGATTTCGTTTGTTGTACCGGAGTTTGATGTCTTTGTTTGTTTAATTGGTTTAATATTCTTCTTTAACTATTTAAGAGGTAATACGAGGTAAGAATTTGTGATAATCTGAAAATTCAGACGATCCAGGTCGACTACACGTATGTAAAGTAGAGGTATTGATTTGGGATTTTAGAGACTTCAGAAGACGGTACAGGGGGTCGTATGTCTTCCGTGAAAGGGTGGGGAGTTTCATTAGTATGTATTGGGGAAGAGTATATTACCTACTTTCTGATTCACGATATTGTTCGTGTTTCGTGTTTTTCACGTATGATTATTAAATAAATGATTATCATTTATTTATGAACTCGTTTATACTAAATTATTTAAGTATTTATGAATTCGTTTTACTTAATCATCGTCTTATTCATTACTTCTAAATTTTGTCACCGAACTTTTCTCTCTTTTGTATGATAAAGTGATATGAAGAAAATGTCGTAAATACTCTGTGGTCCAGGTCCGACTTAATATTTTAATGATACAATTGGTCTCCTAGTGAATATAAGGAAGATTTACCCCCCTTTTTTAATTTGGACCTTTTTAATTTCTTGGTATTTGTCTTAAACGTAAATTACCTGTGTTCTGTGATCGTTAATACGATGGGGGATCACCGTCTCGTTCCGTTTGGGTTTCTCGAAATATAGAATATCCAGTAAAAGGATTGCTTTTATGTTTCGATGTCTGGTGTTTCAACTATCTCTATACAAGTTAATTACAGACAACGATGACAGTAGTAATAGTAGTAGTAAAAATAGTATGAGTCGGATATCGATTTACGGGAACACTGTCGGTCGTTAAAGGTCCGATAGTCGACGCCGGTCCCGACGTTCCAGTACAGTGTATCTCTCCCACTAAGTATAAGTCCCTTGTCGAAAACCGGTGACAAGCGTCACCACCGTCGTAATTTATGGTCCTTTTGTTAGGTTAGTTTTACACCCCTCTTCTGAATTTGTAAGAAGTTTCTTCTGATTATTTCTACCGATTATTTGTGTACTTTTCTACGAGTAATAGCGAGTAATAATCTCTTTACGTTTAGTTTTGTTACTCTATAGTGGAGTGTGACCAGTCTTACCGGTGGTAGTTTTTCAGACGTTTATTATTTGCGACCTCTCCCAAACCTCTTTTCCCTTGGAAGGACGTGACGACCACCCCTACATTTAACAATGTCTGCGATACCTCTAAGGAATCTTTTGATCCTTATTTTGATGGTATAGTAGGTTGTTAGGGTGATAACCCGTATATAGGACTCCTTTGATATTGACTTTTTCTGTGTACATGGGGTTACAAGTGACGTCCTTTGTCTTCGTTGGATCTACAGGTAACTGTCCACTTACCTATTTCAATGTCATGTATATGTATCACCTTTTAATGAGTCGATATTTTTCCTTGTGTAAACTCAGTCAGGATTACTCTACCTACTTGGATCTCGGATAATACGTCTCACTTCATTCAGTCTTTCTCTTTCTGTTTATAGTATATAACTACGTATATATATACCTTAGTGTCGACCTCCTCCTTTACCGTCGGGTGAGGTCATAAGAACGGACCTTTTAGGGTTCCTATCTCCTCGGACCACCCGATGTCAAGTACCTTGACGTTTCCTAGCCTGTACTCGTTTACTCGTACGTACTTTAGATCTTTCTAAATGACTACTAGGATAAACGTCCTGTCGTTTTCTCTACGTCTGTATCTCTTGTCTGAACACGTGTGTCACTTCGTTCCTCTCCCACCCTGTTTATCTCTCTCACCGTACCTTTATATATGTAATGATATACATTTTGTCTATAAGACCACCCTTTAACGAAATGTTACGTCCCTCGAGTTTGGACCACGAGACACTGTTGGATCTCCCCACCCTACCCCACCCTTCACCCTCCCTCCAAGGTCTTCCTCCCCTCTATACATACGGATACTGACTAAGTACAACTGCATACCGTCTTTGGTTGTACTATAACATTTCTTTAACAGGATAATTTTTATTTATTTAATTTTTTTATTTGTTTGGTGTGTATGTTTTTCTTTCCACACTCACATTAGTAGTGGTGAACCTCTGAAGAACCGAAAATATCATATAGTACGATCTCATCGAGAAACTTCTAGTCATTGCACTTCAAAACAAGAAGTGACAAGACTTATTGTGATTCCCACAGGTAGTACCACATCTTATAGTAAAAGTTTACCGGATTTGATTTTCTTTACCTCCTTCTGTTTGTAAAGTCAATATTGAGTTATCCGGGATAGTGTACACATACATACGGGGTACCTTTCAAATAATTTAGGTACAAGTCTTTACTCAATTTCGGGGATTAACTGTTTTCTAAGATATATCATTTACGGTATTGGGATCCATCACCCGTCATTAAAATGGTAAAGAATGTAAGTACTCCGAGGTTTGAGTTTAAACAACTTTCTCAGATCGTACACCAAAGGTAATTCGAAGGTAGATTTGGGTCAAGGGGTCACGTCCGAAACGTGTTACATGAAGAAATTGTAAATTGTAAATTGTTCCCTTGTAAAGTACGTTTCTACCCGAGTTATTTCCTGTCTTTACCATACCTGGATTGTCTTCGTCTTCTATAATTCTTCTCCACCGTTCTTATGTGTCTTCTTGACACGTTTTTTCTCGAAGTACTGGTTCTATTAGTGCTAGCGTACTAGTGAGTAGATCTCGGTCTGTAGGACCTTACACTTCAGTTCACCCGGAATCCTTCGTAGTGATGCTTGTTTCGATCACCTCCACTACCTTAAGGTCAACTCGATAAAGTTTAGGACTTTCTACTACGACACTTTCACGACGTGAGTTATACGGTCGTTTACACCTTTTGAGTCGTCATCGGTGTCCTGACCTTTTCCAGTCAAAAGTGAGGTTAGGGTTTCTTTCCGTTACGGTTTCTTACGAGTTTGATGACGTGTTAACGTGAGTAGTGTGCGTGATCATTTCATTACGAGTTTTAAGAGGTTCGGTCCAAAGTCGTTATGCACTTAGCACTTGAAGGTCTACAAGTTCGACCAAAATCTTTTCCGTCTCCTTGGTCTCTAGTTTAACGGTTGTAGGCGACCTAGTACCTTTTTCGTTCTCTCAAGGTCCTTTTGTAGATAAAGACGAAATGACTGATACGGTTTCGGAAACTGACACACCTAGTGTTATTTGACACCTTTTAAGACTCTCTCTACCCTTATGGTCTGGTGGACTGGACGGAGAACTCTTTAGACATACGTCCAGTCCTTCGTTGTCAATCTTGATCTGTACCTTGTTGTCTGACCAAGGTTTATCCTTTTCCTCATGTAGTTCCGACATATAACAGTGGGACGAATAAATTGAATATACGTCTTATGTAGTACTCTTTACGACCAGACCTTCTTCGTGGTCGACCTTCGTGTTAGTTCTAACGGCCCTCTTTATAGTTATTGGAGTCTATACGTCTACTGTGGTGGGAATACCGTCTTTCACTTCTCCTCGATTTTTCGGAGAACTACTTTCACTTTCACCTCTCACTTTTTCAACCGAATTTCGAGTTGTAAGTCTTTTACTTCTAGTACCGTAGACCAGGGTAGTGAAGTACCCTTTATCTACCCCTTTGTCACCTTTGTCACAGTCTGAAATAGAAAACCCCGAGGTTTTAGTGACGTCTACCACTAACGTCGGTACTTTAATTTTCTACGAATGAAGAACCTTCTTTTCAATACTGGTTGGATCTATCGTATAAGTTTTCGTCTCTGTAATGAAACGGTTGTTTCCAGACAGATCAGTTCCGATACCAAAAAGGTCACTAGTACATACCTACGCTATCAACCTGACACTTCTTTCGACTCGTGGCTTCTTAACTACGAAAACTTGACTCCACAACCTCTTCTGAGAACTCTCTCCCCCTAGGTTTGTCAGGCGAGATTTCCTCTAGTCGGGACCCACAAGAAACCTTCCTTTCTGCGATTTCGACTTTGAGGTCATGAAGCCGGTGGAGTACACTTCTCAACTGACTAACCTTTTCTGAGACTACAACCCTCCCTAACCCCCGTCCTCCTCTTCCCCTGCTGGCTCCTACTCTGCCGACCTACCGTAGCGGCTGAGCTACCTACACTCAAATTCACTTGAGGCCCTCAACCACTACCTGTCCCTCCGGACCGCACGACGCTAAGTACCCCAGCGTTTCTCAGCCTGTGCTGACTCTTTGACTTGACTTGACTTGACTTGAAGAAATTGTCTTTTCATCACAATCTTAGGGACAGGAGGCGTACTTTATCATGAGAAACACTGAACTCAATAAAGGGAATCCGTGATCCAGGAAAGTCAACACACAGAAAATCTGAGCAGTCCACCTTACGAATTGATTGTCATAATTTATAAAAGTACTCAATGCTGAATAGCCACCGTTTCCTCGTCCTCGACCTCTGTCTGTGTCTTCATTATACTCGTTACCGTTAAACTTCCACTGGCCCGTCAGACCTTCCGTTATCAGGTTCATAGGACGAAATTTACAAATTACACACGTGAAGTGTGTTTTCGATTTGTGTTTAGGTTAGTTGGACGGATGAATCAACAAAAATTCAAATTCTTGTGACAACTTTACTTGAATAGACGTTTTGTCTTTGTCTGTATCTTTTTTGTTTGAATACCAACCCCCATTCGTCCCCTCTCTATTTAACCCTCTAACCCCAACTATATATGTGTGATATATATATATATATATATATATATATATATATATATATATATATATTTTACCTGTCGTTTATTTCTCGAAGGAATCACCGAGTCACCATCTCTTCAGTGGACGATTACGTCCTCTGTACCCAAGTTAGGGGTCCAGTCCTTCTAAAGGACCTCTTCCTTTACCGATAAGATAAATAACTGACCTTTTATCGTTCCTATCTCCTCGGACCATCCGATATCAAGTATTTGTTGTCGTTTCATTCCTGAATGACGTATCGTGTCCCTTGAGATTTGTGAGACGTTGTTGGGTAGATCTATTTCTTAGATTTTTTTCTCACCTATATACACACGCACATCGATCAGTGAACCGACACGTGGACTTCGATTGTGTTGTAACATTTAGTTAATATGAGGTTATTTCAAAATTTTTTATTATGATTATTTTTGTTTTTGTAACAACTGGCACTTTTGATGTTGACCGATAGTAAAGTTTGGGTGGTCTTACCGATTTTACTTTTCTTTACATGTTGTGACTCGTGACCGTTCCTGTCCACCGTGGACCTTGCACCAAGGTGCAACAAACCCCCTGACATTTTACCTTGTAACCCTTCTTAGTAAACCGTCAGAGACTTTGTTCTTTTGGATGTAGGTGGGATACCTACATCGGATGATGATACATGAGTGAATTTTATGCACTTTTACATCAAGGTGTTTTTCTAAACATGTACTTCTCGTCGTCAAAATTTAAAACTGTTTTAAGTTAAATAACCAACAAATAAAATGTTATGTGTGAAAACCATAGAATGGATCCTTTTAAGACGGATGGAAACCCAACACTTCTAAAATAAAAGAAGATCTTCGAAATATCAAAGCGAAAGTATCTATCCAGTACTAGGTAAAAGTCGATTGTTTTTTCTACACATGTATTTTCAAGTCACGTGTAAGGATATGTACTTATTACTCTTTCATCTTTTTCTTTAATTCCTTTGTTAAGGTAAGTGGTAACGTTACTTTTCTTATTTTATGAATCCTTATATAGATGGATTTCTTTGATTTCTGGATATATATCTTTTGATATTTTGTGACTACTTTCTTTAGTTTCTCCTGTGATTATCTACCTCTTTATATGGTACAAGTACCTAGCCTTCTTAGTTATATCACTTTTACTCATATGATGGGTTTCGTTAAATGTTTAAGTTACGTTAGGGATAGTTCGATGGTCGGTGTAAAAAGTGTCTTGATCTTGTTTATTAAAGTTCTAAACATACCTTTATGTTTTTTGGAGCTTATCGGTTTCGTTAGAACTCTTTCTTCTTACCTTGACCTCCTTAGTTGAACGGACTGAAGTCCGAGATGATGTTTCGGTGTCAGTAGTTCTGTCATACCATGACCGTGTTTCTGTCTGTATATCTAGTTACCTTGTTTTATCTTTCGGGTCTCTATTTAGGTGTGTGTATACCTGTGGAATAGAAACTGTTTCCTCCGTTCTTATATGTTACCTCATTTCTGTTAGAGAAATTGTTCACCACGACCCTTTTGACCAGTTGGTGAACATTTTCTTACTTTGATCTAGTGAAAGATTGTGGCGTGTGTTTTTATTTGAGTTTTACCTAATTTCTAGATTTACATTCTAGTCTTTGATATTTTGAGGATCTCCTCTTGTATCCGTTTTGTGAGAGTCTGTATTTAGTGTCGTCCTAGGAGATACTAGGTGGAGGGTCTTAAGACCTTTATTTTCGTTTTTATTTGTTTACCCTAGATTAATTTTAATTTTCGAAGACGTGTTGTTTCCTTTTATATTCGTTCCACTTTTCTGTCGGAAGACTTACCCTCTTTTATTATCGTTTACTTCGTTGACTGTTTGTTGATTAGAGTTTTTATATGTTCGTTGAATACGTCGAGTTAAGGTCTTTTTATTTGCTGGGTTAGTTTTTTACCCGGTTTCTTGATTTATCTGTAAAGAGGTTTCTTCTGTATGCCTACCGATTGTTTGTGTACTTTTCTACGAGTTGTAGTGAGTAATAATCTCTTTACGTTTAGTTTTGGTGTTACTCCATGGTGAAGTGTGGTCAGTCTTACCGACGCTAGGTTTTTAGACGTTCGTTATTTACGACCTCTCCCACACCTCTTTTCCCTTGGGAGGATGTGACAACCACCCTTACGTTTGATCATGTCGGTGATACCTCTTGTCACACCTCTAAGGAATTTTTTAACGTTTATCTTGATGGAATACTGGGTCGTTAGGGTGAAGACCCGTATGTGTGGCTCCTTTGGTCTTAACTTTCTCTGTGTACATGGGGTTACAAGTAGCGTCGTGACAAATATTATCGGTCCTGTACCTTTGTTGGATCTACAGGTAGTCGTCTACTTACCTATTCTTTCGACACCATGTATATGTGTTACCTCATAATGAGTCGGCAATTTTTCTTAAGTAAACTTAGTCAAGACTACTCTACCTACTTTGACCTCGGTTAATATGTCTCACTTCATTCGGTCTTTCTTTTTGTGGTTATGTCATATGATTGTGTATATATACCTTAAATCCTTCTACCGTTACTGCTGGGACATACGTTCTGTCCTTTTTTCTGTGTCTACACATATTGCCTGAAAACCTGAGTCTCCCTCTCCCTCTCCCACCCTACTAAACCCTCTTACCGTAAGATTGTACATATGATAGCACATTCTTAACTTAGCGGTCAGATACAGACTGCGTCCCACGTCGTACGAACCCCGACCACGTACCCCTACTGGGTCTCTCTAAAACACCCCTCCCTCCACCCTCCCCCCAAGTACAAACCCTTGCGTACATTCTTAATTTCTAAAATTTTAATTTTTTTTTTTTTGGATTTTTTTTTTTTCAAGTCACGTCGAAATAAATATTACCGGGGTTTGATCCTTGATGATTGACTGGTAGTTGTTCTACTACCTTTTTGTGTTATACCGTATATATAGGTATGTCGTGGTAGTTCCTTACTCGTTGACTACGTGCATTGTTGACTTTAATTAGAACTCAAATTTTTTTCGTCTGTGTGTTTTTCATATGACAAACAAAGATAAATATAATTGTTATTAGTGTAGATTAACTTCCGTGTCTTCGGTCTTATCACCAACGGACACAAATCCTTAGTCTCCTACGACTCACTTTGTCCTTGTCACCTTGAAAGAACCCCTCTACTTTTACAAGGGATTAAACAAGACTCACTGTGTTTTTGAGTTAGAGGTTTTCAGGAGTTTGACATATGTGAATCCTCAACGTGTAAAATGACATATGTATAAAATAGAGTAAAAATTTTTTAACGACTAAAGTTACGACTATACGACTATAAACGGGACTACTTGACTTTTAGGTGAACTCTTGTGGAAGGTTCCTTGTTCCGATGAAAGGACCTTTGTTTCATTTTCAGTTCAGGAACTTGTCACAACAGTCTCTCTCTTCGAGATTCCGTCTTTTTGGTCCCGTCTCGTTGAACAAACCGAAGATTATAACTTTTTTAAGTGATTACTGTCCAAGGACTTGAAGACGACGAAAGAAGGGATCCTTGTCGACTCACTGTTATTTGTCCTAGGTAAAAAAATCTAATTGAAATTTGATTTATGAAAATAAAAGTTTTGTCCTTGTGCGTCGTCTTAGAGTCTAAAGTAAAACTTAAGTCGTATGGGCAAAGTAGGTAATAAGTAGATGTGACGTGAAAGAACCAAATACTAAAATGATTTAAAGAAGTAAACTTAATACCGGAACACCAGTTGTCACCCGCTATATAATAAGAATATATTAAAATTTTATGTTTCCGTTTACCGTACCTTGTTAATCTTAGCTACCGAACCCTCAGACCGAGAGTCTACAGTATCCGTTTGTGATACGAGAACTGAAATTGGATACCCAAGGTGAAGTACTCCCAACATAAAAAGTATGTAGTCTCCAAAAATATTTAAATGATAAGTTAGGTCGTCGGGATGAAACAAGCGTTTTATATTCGTTTTGTTTATACAGTCCCATTACTACGGTCCTGAGAGGGAATAACTTTTTTCGTCAAATAATTATGGAATAACGATGTTCGATCTAGAATAATAGTAGAACCCAGTAAATCTTAGAATAATCCATAAGACGACCACCTACTTATTAGGACACTATTTAAGAAACGGTACAGGAAGTGTCAACAGTATCGTCCTAGTATTTGTCGTAAATATTGTTAGATCGGATCTCCTTCGCCGACTGTTACCAGACGAATCGTACGTCCTTTATAAGTCTAGCCGACACAGACCAATCTGTGTTCGGGTGATCTCTCTAGGGTTTCAATTTACATCGTACCCAAAGAGACTTCTAAGGGGAAGCTTTTTACGTACTCCAGTCCCTGTACCCCTGGTTTTTGTGAAACCTTCGGTGTCTATCAAAGAAAGGTAGTCTAGACGTCCCGTCGTTCCCTTCCGGGTCCATATCTGATAAAACAAAGACTATCCGACAAACCCAGAAGTAAACTTTTGAGGTCTAGTTCAATGTGTAATAAAGTGTGACTGGTTAAGACACAAGAGTAAAACTGAAGTGTATGTTTTGACTCTGAGTGAACGCAATGATTAATCATGTAAACTACTCAGACTTCCTTTTGTTGTAATACCCACAGTAAGGGTCGTATTCGGTTCATGAACACGAGACAAAGTTTTCACATCTAAAACCGTGAATATTTTTGGGTACAAAAGTATATATATTTTATACGTTAAAACACAATATACTATAATATATACGGATATAAAAAAGGACAAGTGTATTCCCCTTGATATCCATCTGCTCATGTTTAGACGATGGTGATAAGGATCTTTTTAGGTACGTTTCTTCGTTTCCTCGGTCAGGTCATAAAAAGATCGGAGTAGAAGACGATGAATGGAGTCAATTAAGTGTTAAACAGAGAGTAATAAGAGATCTATACAGTCCGGGAAAAAGTTCAGACCAAAAAATATTTTCGACGACAGAAACAGGTCTTATGGGAACGAGAAAAAAAGAAACGGTTTATGAGATTTAACCTAAGACGGTCTTAGTCTTGGATTTTGTTCGTAAACTCCCTTTTCTGAAATAAACCCTCCACTAGGGTCCGGTGTTCGTCTCTTCACTCCATACTCGGTCTCTTCTCTTCCTTAGGTTGTCCCTCACATTTGACACTCGTTAGCTCCGAGGGGGAAGGACGCCTGGAGACTCTCTGTCCCGTCGTAAGTGAAGTCCGACGGGTGGATACGTTTCCCGTTTCTTCGTTCATCAGCAGTCGACGTCCGACGAGGACCGTTCTGAACTGAGGGGTCATGAAAGTCGGACGAGGGACGTACCCGACTAGACGAGAGTCTGTTCAATCCTTGTCACCCCAGTCCTTGTAGGACTGCCACTGACGAGTCCCCTACACACATTCTGTGACTGTAGGAGATAAAGGGTCCGGTTCAGGAGGAATATAAGAAGTTCAGAATCAGTTTCGTAATAAAAGAGACCCTTTCGAAGGAAGAAACTGAGGAGGACAGACACAAGCTACTAGAAGTAAACTAAGAGTATAGGACTACGAATTAGTACCGTGATTAGTCTAGTACAATATTTACACTGACCACTGACAGAGGGGAAGATTTAACATTCGAGGTAATCTTTTCTTAAATACAGACTGAGTACAAACCTAGTGGTCATATCAGGAACTGTTGTAATGTTTTTTTTATTTAATCTAGGTTTTTAATTAATTATAAAAACCTAGGTTTTTATAATCTAGGTTTATAAATGGTTCCTGGATGGTATTCAGTCTGTGATAAAATCCTCGACCCCTTTTCTCGACACTTGTTATATAAGATGAGTCCCCAGAATATTACTTTCATCTTCGCTTTTTTCATCCATTTTCGGTATATCAGTTTCACTATCCTGTTTAAAATCCATAATCATTTACGATATTGCTTTTGTTTTCTCTCCTTCCCCATCTTTTTCTGATCGCAATCTTCTCCAACGATAAGAACACTCCGACGACTCTTTTCCGAAGAGACTCTTTCATTAGATACTTGTCCATAAATTTCATTGTTACTCGTCCTCAATGACCTTTCCCTTCCTCCTTGTCCGCCTCGGGTTTTCTGAAATCCATTCATTTAATGAAACATATAATATTACCACCTATGTACAGTAATATGTAAACAGTTCTGGGTGTCTTACATGTGGTGGATCTCACTTGGGATTTCATTCGATACTTGAAGCCCACTATTACTACAAAATCCCATTCGAGTAGTCAACATTGTTTGCATGGTGAGACCACTCCTACACCTATTACCTCTACGACACACCCGTCCTCCTTGTACCTTCAAATACATGGGAAACGAGTCGAAACGACACTTGGAATTTTGACGAGGGTTTTATACACTTTGTTATTACTCTTCCTGAGTGTCAAGACTTCCGTACCTTCTTTCTGCCGAGGTCCACTTCCTTTATCGTACAAGTTTCCGAACCGTCCTCGTTGACACCGTATGATCTCCCAGTCCTTTCGACGTAACACCACTTGTTTCTCCTTTTCCGCTCCCCTTCTCGAGACTCCCCACGCGTCTCCGGTCCAGTACATCCCTAAAAGACAACAATATTTGATTGGTTCTTTAAGGTCTACAAGTCCAACCTAAATCTTTTCCGTCTCCTTGGTCACTACTTTAACAGTTGTAGGTAAGCTATATCTTTTTACTTCTCTTACGGTCTTTTTGAGATGAAGACGAAGTGACTGATGTGATTTCGGAAACCGACCCACCTAGTGTTGTTTGACCTTTTAAGAAGTTCTCTACCCTTACGGTCTGGTGGACTGGACGGAGGACTCTTTAGACATACATCCAGTTCTTCCTTGTCAATCTTGACCTGTACCTTGTTACCTAACCAAGGTTTAACCCTTTCCTCATACAGTTCCGACATATAACAGTGGGACGAATGAATTAAAGATACGTCTCATGTAGTACTCTCTACGGTCCGACCTACTTCGTGTTCGACCTTGGTTCTAACGTCCCTCTTTATAGTTGTTGGAGTCTATACGTCCACTGTGGTGGGAATACCGTGTTTCACTTCTCCTTAATTTCTCAGAGAACTACTTTCACTTCCTCCTTTCACTTTTTCGACCGAATTTTGAGTCGTAAGTTTTTCGTTTCTAGTACCGTAGACCAGGGTAGTGAAGTACCGTTTATCTACCCCTTTGTTGCCTTTGTCACTGTCTGAAATAAAAAATCCCGAGGTTTGAGTGACGTCTACCACTGACGTCGGTAATTTAGTTTTCTACGGACGAGGAACCTTATTTTAAATACTGGTTAGATCTGCCGTATAATTTTTCGTCTCTGTAATGAAACGGTTGTTTCTAGGCAGATCAGTTTCGATATCAAAAGGTCATCAGTACATACCTACACTCTCAACCTGGTATTTCTTCCGACTCGTGGTTTCTTAACTACGAAGACTTGACACCACAACCTCTTTTGAGAAGTCTCACGGAACCTGACGTTCCTCTAGTTTGACCAGTTAGGATTTCCTTTAGTTAGGGCTTATAAGTAACCTTTCTGATCACTACTTCGACTATGAGGTTTGACTACGCTTCTCGGTTGAGTCTTTCCTAGGACTACGACCCTTTCTAACTTCCGTCCTTCTCTTCCCCTACTGTCTCCTACTCTACCAATCTACCGTAGTGACTGAGGTTTCTGTGCTCAAACTCGTACGAGACCCTCTTCCACTTCCTGTCCCTTCGGACCGAACGACGTCAGGTACCCCGACGTCTCAACCTGTGATGACTCACTGACTTTTTGTTGTTTAGATTTATCTAGATTGTAGGAGTGTAGTTTGTCTTCTTTTAAGTTCTGACCCAATTTTATTTAAAAAGGGGGAGTCACCAGATCTATAAATCCCATTATAATTAAACACTTAAAGAAATAGTAGTATTATGAACGTAGTGAGACCCACTACGTTGGTAGTCCGACGTTACGAACAATCTTAAGAAAGAGTTGATGGATAATGAGTGTGTCGGCTTTTTTCTTTTTCTGTTGGAGTGGGTTTCATGGTAGAAACTTCGTCGTTGTTGTTACTTCATAGTCAGAGAATACCGTTGACCGAGAACGGAGACAATGTTGACTGGAAACCTTCACGACATTGAAGTGTATGCGAAGACACAACCGAGCCTGCCATCTCTTAGACGGACATCACATCCCCTGAGGTCAAGTTAGGGACCCAGCCCTTCTAGGGGACCTCCTCCCGTACCGTTGGGTGAGGTCATAAAAACGGACCTCTTAAGGTACCTGTCTCCTTGTATGGTAGTGTAGGAGTCAAAGAGAAGTTGTTTCATTTTCCCGTCTCTGAATTTACCGGAAATCTCATAGACCGTCAGGATGTTCAGATACGTAGTTTTGTTTCACTCTATCTTCAATATATCGACTAAGAAAATAAATTGAAACATTATCGTTTTAAAATTTTGTACGTCTCTTCACCTCCCTTACATATCACTACAACGTACTTCAGTCATAGTTAGAACTTTTAAACGTTCGTGACATAGTACCGGTCGAAAAGGTACATGTGGTATTTAATATGTTGGGTTATAGGTGGTAGGGAAGTTCCACCTTCGAGACTTTCAGGTAGAATAACTCACTACATCATATGAGAAGGTATATGAGAAATGTCCCCTCCCAACTGAAACCCTGTACCGAACCTTGGTTCCAGTTTCTTATTCCGTCTACTGGTGAGTCTACTATTTACATTTGGAATTTATCATGTATGACTCAAAAGTATAACTTTTGTTTATTAAAAATTTTCCTTTATCGAAGAAAAGGAACTGACCCATTTTGACCGAAACTTTGATTTATGTATAAAACTCGTCACCAAATAGGTGATAACCTTATTAACGAAAGTACATAAATAAGTCATTAATAAGTCACTTATGACCTGTATTCTGTGTCTTTATTATAGTACTGACACGTACTTAGTGTCAGGAAAGGAATTCCTGAGTGTTGGGTTATCTATCCGTGGTCTCGGGGACATCAAGAGTACATGGTCAGACGAGTGAGTGTGTACCATATTATAGATCTATCAAATTAAACAGAAACGAAGGGAGAGGTTCCGTCAGAAACGATATCAACTGTCAGTGGAGACAGAAGTGGAACGACTCGTTTGTGTAAATTAAGATTGTACGAAGGGAGAGATCGTATCTGTTAGACAAATAAGAATTTGAGCCGTGTACCTCTTCTCACTCTGCGTCCACTGGTCCGTGAGTGTCTGTGAGCGATGGTCCCGTGAAACATTGTACGTGAAGGTGAGACTCATTCGTCAACGAGGACTTCACAGACCAGGGTCGGTTTAGTTAACGAGGGTGTTAAGGGTCACTCAGCTACTCGTCGAGAGAGTTACTGACTTACTGAATTACGGTCGGTTAATTTCGAATTTGACAGATTAATTCGGCCTCTCCCTCGGTAGTTGAGTGACTTAAGACTCCGGACAATTGCGGTGGATTTGTTATCTTACTACAATCCACATATAAACGTTTTTCTATACAGACCTGACTTTTTCCAGTTTTGGACATAGTTTAAGTATGTGTTGAGAAAGTTACATACATGAAGACTTAAGTGAAAGGTAAATTTATTGTGTTTCGATTACATGTAGTAATGTACCGTGAGACGATCTTTACAAAAGGTAAAACTAAACACAAAAGGCTAAGAGTGACTGATCACAACGAATAGCATACTGTTGATAGTATGTCGAGGTAATGTGAGTGAATCGGCGTTAAGTGCTAATCATACACGAAGAAAGAGTTGAGGATGTAGTTGTAGTATTGTTGAGGGATAGAGGGGAGGAGACACTTGTTATTTTGACGAGTGAAGTCTTCGTATTACTGGTGGTAGGAGTTCTCGTGTATTATCTTTTTAAACGAAATTTTAGTTTGGGAGTGAATACTTTTTAAAATTTAATAGATAAGATTTGAGAAAAGGGACATTTTGATCGTGAACGTTTCTTATCTTTGTATATGTACCTCTCTACGATCTAGGACTGAAGAAATCGGTTCGTACTTGCGGAATATTTATGGTGACGTCTGTCTCTATGGTGGCAGGATGAAATAGGGATTGCGATCTCGACGTAGCCGGGGACTTTATTATAAATCGTTTCTCCGTAAAATTCCTTCAGTCGTACTCTCTCTTTTTTTTTTAGAAGAGTCCATGCACATACAATAATTAGTATTAATTCCGTATAAACTGTCGAAGAACCGTTGTCTCTGCTAATCAAGGAAAGAGACTGTAGTTTTAGGATTTCCTTATGAACGACAAAGTAATGGTTGAAGTGACCAGAAATATGGATATTATAGGTGAAACTCTTATACTCCAGAATCTCTTTGGACTCGAGACTGTTAATGACAAACGGGTGACGACTGTGGTACATTCCATATTGTATTCGGTCCGGGAATGATTTCTATTTCATGTCCTTAGAACGACCCCAATTTTACACTCAAGGTCCTTTTGAGTACCAGACGGGGTATTACGTAAAGGTGACTTCCCAGTAGGAAGTCTCAACAACCAAAAACAGACACGTCCATCGAGACGTGAAAACTAAAAGGTAATTTAACCTTTCCCTCGTGAACCAAGGGTGACGTTACCGTAGGAGCCTATTCTACCACTCTTTACCCTTTACCTAGGTAAAGTTCTCTCTCCGAGTAAAATTATTTTGGTTTGTTCTCTGAGTGAAGGTAAATTAGTACGGAGTAAGGTAATTACACGAAAGATTTTGCTACGACGAAAGATTTCTAAGAATACTACCGATGCAGCATTTCCTTCGTAGAAGTCCTAAAGCCAAACCACGGAAATGACCACTAAAGTTTCTTAAATAAGACAAGTAAATAACTAATGTTTAAAGTCGGTTCAAAACGAGTTTGGGTCGTCCCTCTAAAACCGGACAATATGCGTTTAAGGGTTCGAGTGAAAGACGACAATGGAAAGTGTCTGTTGTACCCGGATTTTCTGCAAACGGATAAAACCGTGGACAGATTATCGTATCCAACTCTAAATCCACCAAGAGTTTGTCTTACAAAGATGAACTTGTTACTAGTAACGGTAAGAGTTTAAAGAGGACGAGTACCGGGGAGAATCCAACGGAGAATGAGAGAGAAAGAATGTTGAAGAGAGAAACGTAAGAAAATCTGCGAGAGAGAAGGAGACGGAAGAGAATATTACAGAAAATAGCCAGGTTCTACTCTTCGAACCCCCAGCTCCCTTCTGTTTACCGAAACAAAGGTAGTACATCTATTTAACTTTCTTTGTTTTTTAAATTTAGATTCAGAAGTTGAATTAAAAGGGTGTCTCTAGATCTTCGTCTTAGACACTACAGGACCCCAACCTTCCCTGGAGTTCTCCCTTTTTTTTAGTTTACGGGAAAGAGGTAGTGTGTCCGATGTACAGGGGACGGTCTGGTCAATAAGTGATTCTTTACCAAAGACGAAGGTGGTTGAGTTGTAGTACTGATATTACATGGAAAATTTATACCAGAAGTTCTACAATTTTAGTGGTGAAGACGACTAAACCCCAAAGTAACAGATAAGAAATAACATAATGTAGAATCATTCTAGAGTCCCTAAATCGTTAATCGTATTTATGTCGTCAGACTAGTAGTTTTCATTAATTGTCGTAGTTTTATGTCAGAAGGACGAAAACTCCTGAACAATGTGTGTAGAACTAGAAAGAACAATTTACTCATAAAACAAGGACAATCGTTTAATAGATGGCGTTTAACATAAATCTATCTTTTGTTCAATCGAATTATATAACTGTACAAACTTTGTTGTGTCTTTCACTGAGTCATACGACACAATCGTTATTCAATCATTGGATACTACGACGACGACGATTCAGCGAAGTCAGCACAGGCTGAGACACACTGGGGTATCTGCCGTCGGGTGGTCCGAGGCAGTAGGGACCGTAAGAGGTCCGTTCTTGTTACCTCACCCAACGGTAAAGGAAGAGGTTGCATACTTTCACTTTTTACTTTCACTTCAGTGACTCAGCACAGGTTGAGAGTCACTGGGGTACCAGACGTCGGATGGTCCGAGGAGGCAGGCACCCTAAAAGGTCCATTCTCATGACCTCACCCCACGGTAACGGAAGAGGCATAATTGGATACTTATTAATTATTAAGATTATTGTTTTCTTTATGGTTTCAACGAAAAACGTTGATCCATGTTATATATTTTGTCCGAAATACAAAAAAAAAAAAATTCATTTTAACAGTTCATCCCTAAGACAGTTTGACAGTCTACTTTTAAATTCTTTTTAATACCAATAAATAAAAAAGAAAGTCTTGAAAGTAAATTTATAACGACTCCTTTCCTTTTCCCCTCCCTCTATGAAATAACATTCACAAGTTAAATGGTACTTAGTTTCAAAAATTTTAAGATCCTTCAAGGGATCACCAGGTCATCAATCCTGGACTACGAAAGTGACGGTCCCTGGGTCCAAGTTAGGGACCAGTTCCTTGCTTCTCGGGTGTTCGGTGCACCATACCGTTTTTTTTTTTTTTTAGTTTTCAAAGAGTGTTATTTTCTCTTCACATCCCCTCTTTTTGTCAAAGGAGTTAGGAATCCCACGGACCGATGTAGACTTTTAATTTGACTGTCTCCGTCTAATTGTCTTCCCTTTCGTATACATAAATAAATTAGATTCAAAATATGCTACGACCTCGGAAGTATTCCTTTGCACCTAGGTTTGTTTGTCAGTCTGGATCATAAAAACACGACCCAAATTTCTCCGCACCCGTCAGTACCGTGTGTGTCACACTCCCTTACCGTCATTTGACCCCCTTTGAGTCGGTCCGGACAAACAAGTCTAAGAGAAACAGAGTCGGAGAGAAACATAGGTCTCTATTCCTACGAGGAAAGGAGACCCATGTTCCTCCCGTGGAGAGTGCACTCCCAAAATACTGGACAAAGTCTCTTGTCGTTCCTTTCCCAGTCTCACTACCAAGACGAAGACGAAAAAAGAGTTTGAATAAGTCGAATTTTACAAGTTACACATTTCAACGGTATAAAACCTCATCGTACAGGACTTAAGGTTGTCTTCATGTGATTCACATCCATAGTTATCTATTTACGTTAAGAATTGACTCTTGGGACTTAAGGGAAATTGTTCAGAGATGAGTAGTACGGTAACAAAGGCCCCTCAGTTCGAAAGGACAGGGTTCTCTTGGAAGAAAAACTTAACTAAAAGTAAATTTTATACGGATCGAAGTCTCTCTGTTTGAATCGTGTATACTCAGGAATGTCAAGTGTAGATACTGAGCAAAGGTAAAGAATTTTTTAGTTACTATAAACGAAATTACGGTGTTAGAGGGGAGTGGTGTTCTCTACACTCGAAGTCCGTCGAGTCGTAGTAGTAAACATTTCGAGTCTCAAACCTGAAAATGTCCTCTTAGTTTTTACTCTCTGACTGAATTGACTGACGACAGTCTCTTCGAGAAACCTTCGAGAAGGCCTTCGAAGGTCCAAACCGTAAAGATAAAAAACACGGTGATTACAATTCTATTTGTCGTTCAAACCCGTTAAACTCATTTGTAGAGTACAGTAGACGATTAGAAGTTCTAGTGTACCTTATTTGTGTTTAAACGGGATAGTTACGAAATTTCAGAGAAACCATACTCCTAATACTTTTATACGATCTGATTTTGTTCAGAATAAAAAAAAATTCACATGAAATGAAATTAGTACAAACGTTGGACAAGACACGAGTTCTCTATCTATTCTTATTAAAGATTTCAATTTTCGTTGTTCTTCTCTAATTGTCACTTTCTGTTTCCCTGAGTCTGAAGAAAAGAGACTAGATCCTTCCCTTTGTACCTTCATTTAATGACTAAAGAGTGTCCGTTGACGTGGTTAACGTTGAAGTTCGAGTGTATGTAATGGTAGAGGGTTGTTATTGTATAATATATCAAGTAGGTCTAACTTCCATTGTGTGTATTTATTTTTCTCTGAGTTTTTGAAGTATAAGTTTCGTTTTAAAACTTTCACCCCTGGCAGGTACCGGGAACATCTGTGAGGGTAAACATAGAGGAGTATCGACGTAAATATACTTTACTCGAAAGGAATAATACAAAGGAAGATACTTTAGAGTTTCCAATAAAAATAATACTTTATAAATTACCTTTGTTCCTATCTTTCAGTAGCTTCTTAGTGTTTACATTGAATGGTGAGTGACACCGTGTACTTGTAAAACTGTAAGACTGTACTTGTACGTAGTCTATAAAAAAACATTCCTTTATGTACAGTCTCCGTCAACTCCGGGGAGTTCATAGAGTTAGTTTAAGTACCATGACAGGGGAGGGTGAGTGGTTTCGACGACTGTTAGGTGGTACCTGTTCTGTCGACACAACGTATTGAGTGTAACCGGGGACCTCAACAAGAACCGTCGTAAGAGTTACGACCCCAACGTGAAATAACTTTCAAAAGGAGTAAAAGTAAGAAACCCCCCGTCCCCACCCGTGTGACTCTTCGTCTGAAGGGACCACCGGGTCACTATTTCTTAAGCGGACGGTTGAGTCCTCTGTACCCAAGTTAGGAACCTAACCCTTCTAGGGGTCTCTTCCTTCCGTTGGGCGAGGTCGTAAAAACGGACCCGTTAGAGTACCTGTTTCTTCGGACCACCCAATGTCAGGTACCAATAATAAAAAATTTTTTTATCTAGGATATTCTTATGGTGGTGGTACCTAAGTTCTACTAACATTATTCGTTTTTACCAGTTTGCTTATTCGGTTTGTCGAGAAAACACCTGTACCCTACCTGGTTCGTAAGAGTTGATATTTGAACTTTTGTTACGATCGGGTACTTCGTTGGTAAATCCAATTTTTTTTTTTTTTTCCCCCTAAGACTTGTCTTAACGTTCCTAGTAATTGATATTGTCTTGTCACAGTAAGGGTATCCTTCAAGAAGATTTGTGCTATGTGGTAGAACAGTAGGTTATAAGTCTCTTGTAAACCTCTAAATTTTAACCTAAAAATAAGACCTATATTTTCAAGAGGTCAGTATCAAATTTTATTTTTCGTCGTCGTCGTTTTCTACCCCGTAGTCGTTTAAATTTAACTGTGAATTTTAATTCAATCAGTCATGGGACAAAGAAACTTTTGATAATCTACAAAAACTTGTATAAAAGTCGGAAGTGACAAGTGGGAGTGTGTTAAGGTGGTGAGTGCGGTGTGAAAAGGACGTTCTTTAGACCCATGCTGAAGTTACGTTAGGACCTCGTGCACGGAGAGAGGGAGATTTTGACTCTGTAGGAGTTCTAACCTTTTCCATCAGTGTGACTCCTCTTCTGTCTAGTCTCTGTGTCTCAAGGATAAGGGTTTCGATTTCGATGTTTGTCTTTCGTCTCACAACTTAGGTGTTAGGTTTTAAAACTGACCTCCTACAACGATCGACACAAGAGGACTGAGAAAAAAAAACAACAACGGGTCTTTGGATGTTAAGGATGACAAATCTCTTTGTGAGGTCTGGTTCCTTCCTGGTCCAAAGGTTGAAGGAAGAACTAGAACGAAGGTTTGATCACTGATTTCCTTCTGTCGACTCTCCTCACTTACTTCCTAGGTGGTTACTTTTGAAATTCCGTGTAAGTAAGTAAATGGGTAAGTTGTCCACAAATAACTCGAAGATACCAGTGTTCGTATATTACCACTTGTTCTAAAGAGTGGAAGTACTTGCGACAGATCCCTACTTCTGGTTGTATTCACTTTGATAATGTGTTTACTTATATTCAGAGGTTTGGTGTCGGTGATAAACCTTCCTTTTCATGTTCGAGGATACCCTTTAACATCTTCTTCGTCCAAAAATGACCTAAAAATTCGACTTAATATTTATTTTCTTTCTACTTATCCATATCCCTTACTCACCCCGAAGAGTGACCGGGTCCATTACTGCTCACGGTTCCCGGACATTGTCCTTAAGTGTCTCCTACCGATGAATAGTTCTTCTAAGTTCATCTTTCTCCGTCTTTCCTTCGACTTTTCACTCGGTCCCGGACTAGTGGTTCCCAGAACATCCTACGACATTTTCTAACACCCAAAACAGACTTCTCCTTAAACTTCGATAACCTTCCAACACTTATCATCGTAAGTACTAGATTAATTCAAAAGTCTAGTGAGACTGACGGTACAACTTTACATAGTTTCGCCCAGTTTCTTCTCTTGATCCTTATGGTCACTGTTGTACTAAACTACACGTTAAAAATTCTAGTGACTGATGGTTCACCTCTTACACGCCCTCCCCTCGGTCTCATGTGAGCGCTCTACTCAAGTAACCGTTCACGTCGGTGGGTCCACTCTCTACGACAACCAGACCCGGTGCTCCCTCTGTCGTGCGGACCTCTCGGTGGTACCACTCTGTGTTCGACCGGGTGACGGTGAGAGGGAGGCTCGCCGGGACACACCCAGGACTCTCGCGACGGAAGGTTCCACAGACGTACCTGTCTCTCTTCGAGGAGGAGTCCTTCCGAGGATTCTCTGGCGTCAGAAGCCAAAGTCCCGGTTTTTGAGAGAGAGGGAGGACTCGCTGACTGAATAAAATCGGGGTCCGTGTACTCTGTTGGTGGTCAAGACCACGGAAACAACACGACCACCTCTTTTGAGTTGCTTAAAGTTCGGGTGTAAGAGGTTCGTATGGTGAAAAGGGAAGGGTGGAGAGACACTGATTTGAGTCCGATAGAAAATCAAATGAAAAGGATAAGAATAAAACAAGAGAGTTCAAAATTTTAAAATGGATTACCGATATATATTAAAATTTGTGTACCGATAAATGGTAAATCGGTCTAAGGTATCCTTTAATAAGAATTGATAAATAATAATAGTAATAATAATGAATAATAAATAAAACGATAAATTTTATATTTTACCTTCTAACGAAAAGATGAATGTTGTGAAAACAGTGATTTACACACCCGAAAGGTGGGATTCCTTAGGAGGTCAGGGGACTTCTGTGGTTCACCCACAAGACGTTGAATTAAGTTAGGACTGTGATTGATAGGGCTCAATCACGTCTGGGGTGTTTAATTCCCGAGTCAGGGTGTTAAGACAGGGGGAAGTCTGAGGTCAGTGTTCATTATCTTCGGATCCCATAGGGGTGAAGACAGTATGTA
This sequence comes from Capra ibex, assembly GCA_006410555.1. Lineage (NCBI taxonomy): Eukaryota > Metazoa > Chordata > Mammalia > Artiodactyla > Bovidae > Capra > Capra ibex. The sequence continues at coordinate 42,093,308 of SJYO01034137.1, forward strand.
CCGGTGTTTAATCTCAAAGGGTGTTGAGAGAGACTCACAAACTGTTAAAAGATATTGCCGAGTGACTTGAACCACTTTGTGAATATAAACGACCTAATAATATTTCCTATAATATTCCCTATGTTTACTTGTTGGTTTACTTTTCTATGTCTCCTTTTCCAAGTCACACATCTACACAAGTGGTTGGGTCTATGAGAGACTTGAGACGTCATATCCCTAAACATACCACCGTAGTATAACCTTCGTACTAATTATTAAGTCAGGGAGAAGGGTGGGGTCTCCTACTTCCTATCGAGATCTCCTATCACCTGACTCCCAGAGTTTCAAGGTTCGAGGGTCAGTACGAACCAGAAGGACCACTGATCAGAGGTAGGACTTCGGTGGGTACTCAGGGGTCGGTAGTCAGTGAGTGATCATGTATGTTTTCTGTGACACTAGTGAGGTCGCTAAAGTTCTCAAACTCTTCTAAACCCTAGTGTTAGATTCCTGATTTCTGTTTGAAATATTGTTTGATTGTCTGCCGGGATAGTGAGGATTGTCTGTCCCTTAATAATTCTAAATCCTCGAGACACGGTCGTTGACCTCTACTTCTGGTTTATATATAAAGAACAATTTAGTATCATACTATCTATAAGTAAAGTGTTTATGACATTTTACATCTTTTCGAGTTCTTTTTTTATTTTTACTAGACATTAGGGTAGTACCTCTTTATTGTGATCAATTGTAAATATACCCATATCAGAAGATTAGAATAAAGAAACGGATAAATATATGGATAGTAGACAGTTAGAAAGGGTGTCTTTTCTTTCATGTACATACACACACTCACACACACGTCCGTGTAAACACCAATATGCATAAACATATTCAGAGTTTAGGTAAAACCTTGTTACTCTCTTTACCTATTTTTCTATTTCTCTACTGTCCCTGAAGGGACCATCAGACACCAATTCTGAAGTGGAAGGTTTCGTCTCCCATGCCCAAGCTAGGGACCAGTCCCTCGATTCTAGGGTGTACGGAACCCCAGTTTTTTTGGTTTTGTATTTAGAATTCGTTGTGACATTTTTTAAGTTATTCATGAAATGTTTTTTCTTTACCAGGTGTAATTTTTTTTTTAGAAAAAATTTTTTCTCTACTATCAATTTATCTCTCTGTGTCTCTATCTGTCTGTAAAGGGGGACTTAAAACTCATGATCTACTAAATTTAGGATCCGACGAAGAAACTGTTACAGTTTTAACCAAGTAAAGTTGATAAAGGTAGTTATTTATTGTGCGGACGAACAAGTTAGTCTTCGTTAATAAACCGATTCACTACTGACTACTGAATCTCCAATACAATAAAGACAGAAAGGTAGAACTCAGGATTCTCATAAGTCCAACTACCTTCTGACTGATATCCATTTTTCATTTGTGAGAGTACCACTACATTGTCCAAGAATCTAGTATGTCGTGTAGTATGAAATTTAACAAATATGTCGTTTGATCTAAGGGTCACATTTACTGTTTAGAGAATCGAAAGAACAAAGACCGTCGTTAGACACTTTTTCGTCTTTTGACGAGGGTTCAATATAGTTCTGAACCCAAAAAAAAAGTCAACATTTGGTTGGACTTAAAACAAGGGTCTCCTTCCGTATTGGTTCTTGATGTTCGTAGACATGATGGACGGAATCCACCCGACACTGTGGTGGTGGTAGATCTTGTGTCGTGAATCTTAAGTGTGTCATTTTTGGGTACTGGTTTGACGAGAACTTGTCTATAAGTTGAGACGGGTTGAGGAAGAGACTATGGTGAACTTAGGTGAATGTTTATTTTTATAGATTATCGGTCAAATCAGGTATACCAACGTTATACCGGTGTACTCATACTGAAAAGACATGTCTATAGGTATCTTTAAACATCGGTGATATCGTAAGGGGTGGGGGTTTGGCCTTCTCGTATGACTTCTCAAAGGTTACACAGAATTGATATAATTGATCCTCCTACTTCCCGAGGGTGCGGTTAAGAAAGACGAAGAGAAGATAGAAGAGAAAGAGAGAAGGATATGAATAAAATTTTTTTTGTGGAGTTGAGAAACTCCCAAATAACAACTCTACATATGTCAAAAAAAAAATTAATTTATTAAGTCAACTTTTGACATTATACCTCTTTAAAAATGTGGGATCTGAATGGTGGTTTAGTAGAAGATTAAAGGATGGGGACTAATCAGTTCTATACAAATCCTTTACATTAAATTGACCTTATATTAAATCGGTTAAACTTTTGAAAATAACCGTACAATGAATAAAGTCTGTGATAAGCTCCGTGATTTCTGAGGTTTTATTCCTCCGTATCGGGTAGGAAAAGTTAGAGGGTCAAATCATCTATAGGGTTATTTGGGATTAACTCACCTTATAAGATTTAAAAATTTTTTATGAAATAATTTTTTAACTTACACAGGAATTTAAAATTATTTATGTACCCAGATATAAGTTGACATTCAAGAAAGACTAATCGGATTATAGATAAGGAGGACTGTTACTCACTGCTTTCAACTACCACAGATATATTATCTATCAAAATTCTTACAGACGGATCGAGTAGGAAAGGAACACTCTCTCTCTCTCTCTTTTTCTCTCGGGGTTTCAATTCAAATTAGATATTTTGTATTGGGAGGACTGGTGTCGATTTACTTGGTCCTTATTTGTGACCCGAGTTCGACCAAGGTCAGTCTAAACCAAGAAGGAGAGTATCAATTTCATCTGTTCGAACCCAGTCTTGTTGGAAGAGTAACTTTTGTAGATCTTTTAAATTGATAATTTCTTTTTTTGACAAACTTCCGTCTTCTTGTGATATTCCGTAGTTCTAAACTTCTTTATCCTAGGGTCTCTCTTCCTTCCGACTCTCTCAACTCAGTGTGTGAATACACGAAACTTTTTCACTTTCGTAATCAGTGAATCGGCGCAGGATGAAAACGCTGGGTTACCTAACATCGGGTGGTTCGGGGAGACAGGTACCTTAGAAGGTCAGTTCTTATGACCTCCCTCTACGGTAAGGGAAGAAGTCCCCTAGAAGGGTTGGGTCCCTAACTTTGACCTAGAGGGTGTAACGTCGTCTAAGAAATGGTAGACTCGGACAGGAACTCCGTAGACGATTAGGATTTGTTCTTTTCCTTGCTATATGGGCAAACTCACGTCTCAAGGTTGCTCGTTCCTCTCTATCCTTTCGGAAGGAGTCACTCGTTACGTTTCTTTACCTCCTTTTGTTATCTTATCCTTTCTGATCTCTAAAAAAGTTCCTTTAATCACGGACCTCTTAGGGTCCCTACCCCCTCGGACCACCCGACGGTAGATACCCCAGCGTGTCTCAGCCTGTGCTGACTTCGCTGAATCGCCGTCGTCGTCGTCCCTATGGTTCCCTTGTAAAGTACGTTTCTACCCGTGTTATTTCCTGTCTTTGCCATACCTGGTTGTCTTCCTCTTCTATAATTCTTCTCCACCGTTCTTATGTGTCTTCTTGATGTGGTTTTTTCTAGAAGCACTGGGTCTATTGGTGCTACCACACTAGTGAGTAGATCTCGGTCTGTAGGACCTTACGTTTCAGTTCACCCGGAATCCTTCGTAGTAATACTTGTTTCGATTACCTCCACTACTTTAAGGTCAACTCAATAAAGTTTAAGACTTTCTACTACGACACTTTCACGACGTGAGTTATACGGTCGTTTAAACCTTTTGAGTCGTCACCGGTGTCCTGACCTTTTCCAGTCAAAAGTAAGGTTAGGGTTTCTTTCCATTACGGTTTCTTACAAGTTTGACGACGTGTTAATGTGAGTAGAGTACGTGATCGTTTCATTACGAGTTTTAAGAGGTTCGGTCTGAAGTTGTCATGCACTTAGTATTTGAAAGTCTACAAGTTCGACCTAAATCTTTTCTGTCTTATTGGTCTCTAGTTTAACGGTGGTAGATAACACAGTAGTTTTTTCGTTCTCTTATGGTCTTTTTGTAGATGAAGACGAAATAACTGATATGGTTTCGGAAACTGACACACCTAGTGTCGTTCGACACCTTTTAAGAAGTTCTCTACCCGTATGGTCTGGTGGACTGGACGGAGGACTCTTTAGACATACGTCCAGTCCTTCGTTGTCAATCTTAACCTGTACCATGTTGTCTGACCAAGGTTTATCCTTTTCCTCATGTAGTTCCGACATATAACAGTGGGACGAATAAATTGAATTTACGTCTCATGTAGTACTCTTTGCGACCCGGCCTACTGTGTGTTCGACCTTGGTTCTGACAGCCTTCTTTATAGTTATTGGAGTCTAGACGTCTACTGTTGTGGGAATGCCGTCTCTCTCTTATTGATTTCTCGAAGAACTGCTTTCACTTTCTCCTCTCACTTTTATGACCGAATTTTGAGTTGTAAGTCTTTTGATTCTAGTATCGTAGACCAGGGTAGTGAAGTACCCTTTATCTACCCCTTTGTTACCTTTGTCACAGTCTGAAATAAAAAACCCCGAGGTTTTAGTGACGTCTACCGCTGACGTCGGTACTTTAATTTTCTGCGAATGAGGAACCTTCTTTTCAATACCGGTTGGATCTATCGTATAATTTTCCGTCTCTGCAATAAAACTGTTGTTTCCAGGTAGATCAGTTTCGATAACAAAAAGGTCATCAGTACATACCTACACTCTCAACCTGATAACTCTTTCGGCTCACGGCTAACTACGAAAACTTGACACCACAACCTCTTCTGAGAACTTTCAGGGAACCTGACGTTCCTCTAGGTTGGTCAGTTAGGATTTCCTTTAGTCAGGACTTATAAGTAACCTTCCTGACTATGACTTCGACTTTGCGGTTATGAAACTGGTGGACTACACTTCTCGACTGAGTGACCTTTTCTGGGACTACGACCCTTTTTAACTTCCGCCCTCCTCTTCCCCTACTGTCTCCTATTCTACCAACCTACCGTAGTGGCTAAGTTACCTGTACTCAAACTCATTTCAGGCCCTCAACCACTACCTGTCCCTTCGGACCGCACGACGTCAGGTACCACAACGTCAGGTACCACAACGTTTCTTAGTCTGTGCTGACTCACTGACTTGACTTGACTTGACTTAGGATTTCACTACCAACTTCCCGACTCTTTTGTTCGTCTTACAAGTCAACGAAGTGTCCTGACTTCCTTCTTTTGAATATTAAATCCTGGGTGGTCTCTTGTCATCGGTACGATTTATAGAGTCCCAAAGTTGACCCTGAGAAATTCTCGTATATGAGATGACCATTCTCCCTTAACCTATATCCACCAACAACAAGTCAACGATTTAGTATAGGTTGAGAAACTCTGGGGTCCGTGACGTCGTGCGACCCGAGGGGACAGAAAATGATAAGAGTCTCAAACGAGTTTAAGTACAGGAAACTCAGTCACCACGATAGAGTGGTTGAATAGGAGACGACGGGTGAAGAGGAAAACGGAAGTCGGAAAGGCTCGTAGTCCCAGAAAAGGTCACTTTGCATCCTTCCGGGAGTGTTACTGACTTGAAGTAAAGAGTTAGTTGTATTAGAGTCCGACCCAGTTCCACTAGACAGGATACATCCGTCGGAGATTCTACCGGGGGTGACTTTGGATGAAGGACCAGGAGTTCGGGAACCCATTAGGACACTCATACCCGACCTGAATCACTAACGTAAGATTGTTTGTCTTGATCGTTTTACACAACCCAATAGTGAAGACTCTAATCCAATGTCTCTCTGAGAGGAAAACGGGACGTGACGGAGAGACGAAGAGAAAGAACGAGACTCCTGTCGGTCTATGGTACAACACTTGACTAGATATCTCCTCCAGATATACCGTTCCTTGATTATCGAGGTCGTTCGTCAGTCACTTTTAGGTTCCGGTCGGTTGTCAGTATCATCAATAATCGAACAGTCTTCGTCCAGGAGGGGATCCCCTCGGAAGTCTACTCTAGTATAGACACGACTCAACACAGGCTGAGACGTTTGGATACCTGTCGTCGGACGGTCTGAGGAGACAGGTACCCTAAGAAGTCCATTCTTATGACCTCTTCCAACAGTAAGGGAGGAGGTCTGTTCTGGCACGACGACGACGACGATTCAGTGAAGTCAGCACAGGCTGAGACACGCTGGGATATCTACCGTCGGGTGGTCCGAGGGGGCAGGGACCCTAAGAGGTCCGTTCTTCTGACCTCACCCAACGGTAAAGGAAGAGGTCACGTACTTTCACTTTTCACTTTCACTTCAGCGAGTCAGAACAGGCTGGGAGTCACTGGAGCACCTGACGTCGGGTGATCCGAAGAGGCAGGTACCCTCAAAGGTCCGTTCTCATGACTTCATGACAAGAGGTTCTGTTCGGGGACGATTATTGGACTTAAAGTTTATACACTCTCTGAATCTCTGTCTCCGTGGGTTGATTCGGTATGGACCTAAGGACTATGTGTCTTTATGGTTCTATTATTTACATAAGTACATTTCGGTGACTCAAAACCTCATTAAACGATGAACCGTTATCGGATATAGAATTATGGAATTTCTTATTTTTCGTTAGTAGAGAGTTCCTGATATTTTAGTAGGCAAAAATTCAATCGAGATTTTAAAAATATGCACAACAGACTGTTGTTGTTTTATACTTATTTCTATTTTTACTGGAGTGATTAATTCTCCCTTTTTAATCGAAGTCTAAGTGGTCTTTAAGTCTATTACCATAATAGACTCTTCCTGAAATTTTCCTGACTTTACAAATACTTTCATCTACCATCCTGTCTCTTAAATTAGCCTCCTGACTTTTCATGACAGATTTTCTTAGTTTGTCTTTACTGTTAGTTTTTATGTTGTCGATTTTAATTTTTATATTACTTGTCCAAATTGTCGTCTGATCTGTATCGATTTCCCTTCTTGACCCCTGACCTTTTAACAAGTGGTTTTCCTTTTTCTCTCTTTCTTTCTTTTTGGTCTAACTTCTCGTGTCATTTTTAATTTGGACCTACTGTCTACTTACCTATTTCTTCTACATGTGTGTGTGTGTGTGTGTGTGTGTGTGTGTGTGTGTGTGTGTGTGTGACCCTATGATGAGTCGGTATTTTGTACTTACTTTACAGTAAACGTCGTTGTACCTACCTGGATCTCTAATAATATGATTCACTTCATTCAGTCTTTCTCTTTTTATTTATAGTATACTATAGCGAATATACATACAAGATTTTATACTGTGTTTACTTGGACAAATGTTTACCTTTGTCTGAGTGTCTGTATCTTTAGTTTGAATGTAAATGATTACCCCTTATTCCCACCCTCTCCCTTTTAATCAAACCTTAATCCTCTATGTTTGATGATACATATTTCATCTATTTGTTGGTCCAAGATGATATAACGTGTCCCTTGATGACTTATGTAAGTTATAAGATATTATTTGGTATTACCTTTTCTTACACCTTTTCCTTATATACATATATATATATATATATATATATACGTACTTAGTGAAACCATATGTAGTCTTTGATTATGCTGTAACATTTAGTTGGTATAAAGTTACTTTTCATTATTTTATTTTTAAAATTAACTTCTACCTTTTACGTTTTTCAAGATACACGTCCTTAAAATATCCATTTCAATATTATGATGACTTTCTGTTTTTCTTGTATATATTTTTTCTTTGAGATCGTCATTTTTCGTCCTTTGTGGATTTACAGTAATTCTCCTTTTACTTTTTTTTTCACCATAGAAGTAATTTACTTTATAACGTATCTTCAATTTGTCTCATTTGGTCTGTATACATAGTTATTCCTATTTAGACCTTTGGAATTACAAATCACTAATTTTTCAATGGTTTTCTGTCATGTCACAGTATTGTGACTAGTCAGCCCATCCTGAGAAACATTGGGGTGCCTGAACGTCGTGCGGTCCGAAGGGACAGAAAGAGGTAGAGGGTCTCAAACGAGTTTGAGTACAGGTGACTTAGTCACTACAGTAGGTTGGTACACTAGGAGACAGTAGGGGAAGAGGGGGACGGAAGTTAGTAAGGATCGTAGTCCAGAAAAGGTTACTCAGTCGAGAAGTGTAGGTCTTGAACAATAATATGTATTGATAAATTAGTCTTCGTATTAATGAGGTTAGAACCGGAGAAACTTTCGGGACCCTCCCCGAGACCGTTACACAAGTGTACCAGGGCACCACCAAATCAGTGATTCAGCACAGATTGAGAAACGTTAGGGTACCTCACATCGGGTGGTCCGAGGAGACAGGTACCCTAAAAGGTCCGTTGTTATGACCTCACGCAACAGTAAAGGAAGAGGTCCCCTATAAGGGGAGGGTCCCTAACTTGGACCCAGAGGACGTAACGTCCGTTTTTTAAACATTTTTATTTTATAAAATTGTTACGAACCAATTCTGTTAGCAGAGAAGGATACGGTTGAAGTAGTAGACAGAGGGAAAGGAAGTATACTCCATCGTAACCTCACTGGTTCTCACGTAAACCTTTAGACTAAATCCTCTTCAACCCCCTGTGTAAATCCAATCCGAAACACTCCGAACAAGTACCCGAAGTGACGTAAGTTACGTCTTTCACGAGGGTCTCTATGAGGACAACGGGTGGCATACCTGGGAGTGCACCGTAGTACTGAGTTTCCATGTATAGGTTCCAGTCTAGTTCTGCATTTGTTTGGGATGTCGGGGTCCAGGTTCTCCATACCATTTTCAGCCTTTTTTTTTTTTTTTTTTTCGGTTTTAAATCTTACACACCTTCGTTTCGACCAGACACCTTTTAAGAAGGTCGGTCTATGTATTTTGACTTTTGACCTATGAACCAAAAGTAGTGCCAGATTAGTTTTGTTTCAAGGGAGAACAGTCTTTATTTGAGTGTTGACTCGGATATGTTAATATTTGTGTAACAAAACAAAAGAAACCCTCTTTTAATGACGAAGATTCCGTTTGTGTACATCATCATCGTGGTTTCACTCATAAACACAGACGTTTTAAAGTACGACATATTTAAAGTTAATAGTTCTTTTTTTAACTAATTGGTACGATTTCCTTTTTTGACAGAACATAAGTCTAACGATAAAACCATTATCTTAAAGAGATTTTCAAGGTTTTTTTCATAAATAAATCTTTTTCGATTAAATCTTTTAATCTGTTATAATAATTTAGTAAAATATACTTTATTTTTCATACGTCGGTTTTTGAATGTCTTTTTCACATTGTCTCCATACAGTTTATCAATTAATGTTTTTTTAAAAAGATCTAAAACACTATAAGTACTCAAATAAACATCAAACGATATTAAAGAAAAGGGTAATATTTATTTATAAGTAAAAAATTTTCGATGATTTTAAAATATCCAAAGACCACACCTTTTAATCCTAGACGGGGACTGGTGACATATAATAAATAAATACTAAATAATTGTATATGTCATTTTCGATTTTTACACACCTTTCTTATACTTCATTGAATCCCTAGAACAAATGGTTTCCGTATCTTTCTCCCCGGTCCCACTACCCCTACGTCTAAAGAGACATAAATGTCGTAAAATTTATAAGTCATTGACCTTAGTAATTTCGGACCATATTCATTCGTAGGTCAATTTAGACTCTTTACCAAAGTGACTACCTTAGTAGAAAATTCTTTAGTCCACCCTATTCTACTCGGAGTAAGACATCTTAACCTATAGAATAGAGATAAAAATAATTTATCTACATCACTTTAATTCACTCTAGTCTCCATTTTCCTGAAAACGTGTAATATTTTATTATGACAGTTTTCAATATGCCAAACGTTTTACTGTTAGATACGTGTTCATAAATATCATTCTTACAGTTATTATAATGGACTGTAAATAACTCATGAGTAAAATACTATTCATGAGAGGATACGTAGACTGTACGGAAATAGAGTAAATTATAAGGGTCATTCAGATACTCCCTTCATGATAATAATAAGGGTTAAATAAATAGTCTAGTTTATCCATCGAAAAATTACCTTGGTCCTTTATAATTAAAAAAATTGTGGGTATTTTATAAATTCAGTTAACAGAGTAAAGTGAGTTTTTTGTAGTTAGACCCATATACTACAATACATTTCCCACCACCCCCACTACTCGTCCTTATTACGTTTATTAGTGACTCAAGTAAGAGAGTCATCAATGATATAGTATATATGAGTCATGTGTAGTACTGTGTAGAGTCAAATTTAAGATCCATTATACTTCATTACGTGTATCCGAAGACCGAAGAGTGAATTTAAAAATTAGGTATAAGGTGTGATGAAGAAGATTTTAGTTTTGAGTCATTCAAGTCTTACAAGATAGTTTAAGTCTTCGAGGTACAACCACAAATAGACACCTGAGAGAATAAATGGATTTCGTAAGACTTTACGGTGTTGAACATAGTCTTATGATGTCACGATACTTGGGGTTTAAAGGTAATTCATAGCACGTAGGTTACTGATGTAAACGTATTTCGTCCCTCATACACGACGTTTGTCCCCAACTTTCTCTTTTTTAAGGGACGGGGGTGTCTTTATCGGTTAGTTTATTACTCATTTCTCTTTGAGTCTCTTGAGATTTTAATTTCCCCCATCCCTTTTTGACCCTTCTTTTTTTTAGTGGTCCGGTCTAAGAACCATCTGGAGTGGGATAGAGTGAGGATTTGAGGTCATCGAAATAAGGGTTACGGGACTCAGTCCTCGTCCTCGAAACTGTAGAGGATAGTACCAGTTATTACCTCCGCACTTCCCCTACAAACCACTTCGGTTACCCCTTTTTCTCAACCTGTCTGTCAAAGGACGACCTTGCACAACCCTCGCACACCACAAAGTCGGTGTCCGAGGGCTACTACCTTGAAAGCAACGACTTATACTTCTAGTAAAGTCGTGGGATGTTAATACACGGATTAATTTTAATTCTTTAATCTTGTGTCAATTTTCCTTATTATAAAACGAGTGTCGATTAAAGTAATTTCATAATTACTTGTCCTGAGAAAAATACCGGTCTCCCGTTGGTGAAAGGTGTCTCATGAAGGTACGGTCGATTAAATAAGTACGTACTTTTTGTTAGGTTACTCTTTACTCCCTCGAGTCTTGACGACCAGGATTAATTTTATAAATTTTGTGGTTCAGAGAAAAGAAGGTAGATCGGTTTATGGATTCGAACTCGGTCGTACCACGGTTAATTGTACCTTTTTCGTTTGTGTTTGTGGGTACCAAAGACTAATTTCTCGTGTAATACCATGGTACGTTATGTAACAAGTCGTGTATATACATTTACAAATTAATTGGGTACAGATTTAGAGTCGTTGTAAGTTTTTAGCTATTAAATTAGGGATTTGTTCACAGCTAGACACCTCCCCTCTGTGACTGAATATATAATGTCACAAAATAAGATTGGATTAAACTTCGTCAGTACACGAGTGGGACGAGTTCACAAAGAATTCCGTTTCTCGTCCCTCCTCTAAGAATCGAACCGTCTAAAGAGAAGGATCTCGTAGTTCTAACAAACACGCTTTAACAATAAGCGGCTTCTGAACACTTTCTTTGATCCAATCGGAATCCACTATCCTTTAAAAAGTAATTATTACATCCCCCTTCAGACCTGGATTTGGGTAAGCAGTCGGACCTGTCGTTGCTGTTATGTGTGTGTGTGTGTGAGGGTGTGTGTGGGAGAGGAGAAACAATTGATTTCTGGACAGACAGTCTTGTTTGAGGTCTCTGTAGTGACGGAACCTTCGTACAATCTCTCTTTGTAAACTTTACCTCTAGTTCTAAACTTTTGGAATGATCATAATTGAACTTGAAATAGTTATACAATCTTGGTTAAGATCTTCCCCTTAATTGTAAGGTATCGACTTTATCAAAATTCGTGAACGTGAGATCAATAGAGATAGATCAGTTGACAGGGAACTCCGTCCGACTCGTTTCCTTTGGTCTCTACTCTCGTTATTCACTGAACCGCTTCTAGTACTAGTCGCATGTAATCTCGGTCTTGAACTTGGGTACAGGAAGTTGAGGTTTTAGTGAGATGATACATCGTTGAAACGTCTTGATAATTCTTGATTATTAAAAAGAAATGTATTCGCTATATTAGAATTCTCTGGATTAATGATTGGAAAATCGGTAATTTTTAGTAGACATCAAACAAAAACTCGTGAAGAACCTTCCCCAAACCACACCCCCCCCGCCAATCCTATATGATGTGTTCAAAATGAGGATCCCAAAGAGTAACAAAAAGGTTGTTGTCTTTAGTCCCCTAAAATCTGTTTCTAGACTCTCCAGTAGAACAGGTGTCCCAAAGTTTGACATCGTCGTCTTAGGAAAAAGTTTGTATTAGAAATTAGATTGTCGTCATATGACTGTGGTCATTTTCGTCTCGGGGGATTACCTCTTCCACTTAGAGTGACGGGCTCTACCTTCGACTCCGTGGTGGGGTCTTGAGTAGAAGATTTCTTAGGACGTCCTTTACCCCAGGTCTCTCGACTCCTGTGTTCGTTGTATTGTCTGGATCTTAGACGATTCTCATTAGAACTAGTGAACGGGCCAAGAAAAATGGTGCCAGGGATTACCTTAGTTGTCTCTGGTATCGCGTCCATCTTAATATTCTCGTTTTTTCTCCACTCTTCAAAGTACGTTCTAATGATTACTGTTAATTTCTTACACACCGGTTCTCCTTCCAACCGCGTGTTTTGCTCTCCACTCTAACCTCCGTTCTCCGAATGTTCTCTTCGTACAGAGTATGGGTGTTGACGTCTGAGAAGTAAAGTGAAGGGATCCGGGGTCTAAGGAGTCGACTCCTTACCCTAATTATAGAGTGTCTTGAAAAAATTCTTATTTTTTTACTTACTTATACGGTAATGTTTTCGTGTAGTGTAACGTAACATTAACGAGAGGACAGATAAAGACGGTGATCTGATGTAAATAAGGTTCTATTATAAAAAATGATAGAGAAATAGGAGTCGCGGACAGACCTTTTCCATTAAGTAATCGTAACCTGTTATAACAACTTAGGAATTACGATCATAATTAGGGATTGTATATGATTCGTAAATGACACCAATTGTGTCTGTGATTTATAGACTAAAATGAATAAATAAGGAGTATTGTTAGATGTCTGACTATAATAATAACAGAAGTATCGCGTTGATTTTGGGACTCTGTGTCTCTTCGTTGAACGAACGGGTTCAAAGGTCTTGGTGATTCGACACCTCTACTCTACGTATAACACTACCAAGTTAGTGTCTCAGGTTTGGGAATAAGTGATACAAGAAGTTCTCATCGGTTTTACCCTATTGTCTCTATAAATAGTCGATCTCTTGTTTTGTTCAAATTATCTACCTTTCGGTACACTTCATGTCGTGTGTAAGTGACTCTTTGGCCTCTACGTTTAAGTTTTTCTCAAAACAAAAGGTACTGACACGAGTATTCGTCTTCAATCCCTACAAATCTCATGTAGAGACTAGAGATTCCTACTACGACACCTCAGGTTCAAAGGTAGTGTGGTGAGAGTCTTCCTAGTGACTAGACTAAGTTGTTCGGATTTTCTCTTTCTGAGTTTATACGTTGTCGGTTTCCTTCTCTCCTGAGTGTCCGCACCTCTCCTTTCTCCCTGGTACTCTTGTTCCAAGTACTACGTGGTCCTTAATTAATAAGGACACTAGTAGTCGGAGTGATAGCAGTATGGATGTATGTGTTTTTGGGCACGATTTGTCACTTCAACTACACAGACCAATACTTCCTCTGACTACTCTTAGTCGTCTTTGACCGTAGTCGGGAGAGAGTATAACTTAGTGAGAAGATTTTATATTCGTCTGGGTCGTTCCGAAATATCTTTGAGATTCACTATATCGGTATGAGCTAGTACTTCCTTTCGACGCATGTGGACCCAATGTAGGGTCTATAAAAGTCCCCGAAAAATTTTTGTAAAAAATAAGAAATTTTTTTTAATGAATAAAAATTAACTTCCTATTAACGAAATGTTATAACACAACCAAAGACTGTATATAATTGTACTTAGTCGATATCCATTTGTATACAGGTGAGGGAGAAATTGGAGGGAGGGTGGAGGGTGGGGTAGGGTGGCGAGATCCGATAGTGTTTCGGGACCAAACTCAAGGGAAGAGTCCCTGAAAAATAACCCTTCAGTACTAAGTATAATGTCAGTCTTTACCTTATTCCACGACCTACCTGGTGATACGTTATGAGAAGTAATCTAAAGTGTAAATTAACCATTAATCGTTAATGTGACTATATATGTTTTAGAGAGAAACTTCCATTCTACCCAATGTACAAGGACCCAGAGATTATACGTCTACCGTAACTAATTCGGGAACCACCAATATCGTAAAGTTAATAATTTTACTAAAGTTCCTTTCTCGATTATGGAGTAGTGAAATAGAGGGGTTTGAAAGGATATAGAATACTTTAAAGAGTCAATGAATCTTAGACTTAATTTGTTTTACGTAAAAGAATATAAGATCGTTGTACGTTCATAAAGTTTGTAAACTGTGCAGGAGGTTTTGTCAGTCATGTTCTTTTGAACTAAAAAGTTTTCCAAACAAACAAAATTTAAGAGAGAGGTATTCGTTCAAACCAAAAACTTTACAAGTGTAAGTTCTTTTTTATTTTATTTTATTTTCGTCGTTTCGACTAGAGGTTCTGTCCCGAACGTAAAAATACGTAGAAATCGGTCTGTTTGTAAGCAGGAGGGGTCTTCACCCTGTCGATAAGACTTCTTATATTTGAACGACAAAAGAGTTATACGTCTATCCGACAACAGTGTCTAGGGGTATCGTTACTTGTTGAAAAGTTATAAATTATTCGGACCGTAAAGACAGGGGTCCGTCTCTCGCGTCTGCAAACCATAGGTCGATGATTGACTGGTAATTTTATGTCTGAGAGAGAAATTTTACACGAAGTGTTTGTCGGACGTAGTGGACGTCACCCGCCGCTCACGACAAGAGCCGGTCCTCCACCGGACAAGAGGGCGGACTTCTCCGGACCGCTCCTCGTTCGTCCCGATACGAAGAGTTATACGATTGTCTCCGACATTGTGTTGTGACGAATCTTTGTCGAAAAATTTACCTTCCCTTTCAGGTAGTTGTCGGGAAAAGAAGCGTCACAACAATCGTGGTTATTGTCGGTTCGTTCACCATTAATCCTTTAGTCGGAACCCCAAAACAAAAAAGAATTCACTCTTTTTTACTTTAATAAGAAAGGTAAGAAACTTAGACAACGAAGGTAAAAAAAAAAGTACAAACGAACATGTGTCCTTATAAAATACGATAGAGACCACACGACACACTCACACTTACATAACGTTGTTGTTACAAGTGATTAACCTGTCTCCTCGGTAATAAATCATGTTATAAACTCGTAAAATTGTCACCGAAAGGGGGGGAACTTAGGTTCCTCATTTTTGATTACACTTATACTAATATACCTTTAAGTCTTTTAGTAATTATGTTAACCTAGTAAAAGACTTATTACCTTTCGATTATATTACTCATGAGGAACGAGAATGACTCGTAATTCTCTTCAACAACCCAACATTGACATTAAGGTACAATTGTGTTTATAAAGGTCCTAGTGTAGTTCGTGTGTCTACACTTTTAAGAACTAAGCCGGGTGATGTTTTTGATAACAATGGTAGAAAATATTCTGTACTAACGAAGAATAAGAGAAAGTTGTAGTCATCTTTAACACAAAAAGTCATGACTAAAAATACTCCCTTGTTCCATTAAAAAAAGAATTAGTGAAGTCTTATCGACGTGTGTCTTACTACTCTCCGTATTACTTCTACGTCCACTACCCACTGACTGAAGGATCGTCTCCTAGTCGAGATTAGTGGCAAAAGGTAGTCATGTTGGGGTTGGGTACAGAGATTTTACTGTTGAGATGCCAGACACCCGGTGAAAGGTCCTTATAATTAAGATTTTGATAAATACCAGTAAATAACGGTGCGTACTTTCCCTCGTTTGGACAAGATACAATGCAGTCCTTTATTTTGCTCCTGGTCCTCTATTTTAATGTTACTTCGTTCAAGTCCTGGGAGTACTCTTGAAGGTTCGTCTTAACATGTCAGTCATTTTTCCCTACTGTAATCCGGTAAACATCTCTGTACCTACCTGGATCTCTGACAGTATGTCTCACTCCATCCAGTCTTTCTCTTATTGTTTGTAACGTATAATTACGTATGTGCACGTTAGATCTTTTACCATAGACGATGGCGATTCAGCGAAGTCAGTACAGGCTGAGACACGCTGGGGTGTCTGTCTCCGGGTGGTCCGAGGGGGCAGGGACCCTAAGAGGTCCGTTCTTGTGACCTCACCCAACGGTAAAGGAAGAGGTTACCATATCTACTAGAATAAACTATTCTAGTAGTTTATTCTAGAAGAAACTATTCTATTCTTTATCTCTGTCTCCATGTTTTGTTTACATACCTGTAGTTCCTCCCTTTCCCCTCTAACCCTTACTGTATTTATGATAACGAGTATCCATTTTTTATCCATTGAATTACTCTCGGATGACACATCGAGCCCCTTAGAATGAGTCACGAGATGTCATTGGATTTACCCTTCCTTTCTTTTTTGACCCCTATATACATGTGTATATCGACTGAGTGAAACGACATGGCGTCTTTGATTATGTTGGCACATTTTGTTGATATGAAGTTGTTTTTAATTAAACTTTTCTTGACACGTCAGTACCTTACTTGTTCCATTGAATGTTTCATCGCTAGGAGTTTCTTTCCCACTTACTCGCAGATAGTACCTGTGATTATCGTTACAAAATTCTTTTTTGTGATCATATAAAAAATTTTGGAGTACACTTTAGGGTTTTATATTATTTTCACTTTGTCGAGACGAGACCAACTTCATCTTCTGTATCTTGAGGGAAGTCAAAATTGGGGGTTTCGAGAAGTCCGTTGAGGTATTCCGAGGTTCCTTGTGTCAAAAATTTTGTGACGATATTTTTTATAAGGAGTTGTTACATCTTCTAGTATGATTAGGTCGTTAAAAGTTTAAAAGATATGACCCTTTGTGTCCCGTTACTATTAATTGTATATCTTGAACTTGGGTACATATGTGGGTCTAAATTTGTAACGGGGGTTTTTGTAGTACTCCTTCATTTCGTTGTGTTTTAAGTGTCCGTTCACACTTCTCAAGTTCGTCAAGAGTCTGTCGACCAAAATTGGACCGGGTGGAGTGGGTGAGTTCTTTAGAGTGTCTTCTGTTCTCCCAATCTTTACAATGACTCCATCGGAACAAGATGAGATTAACCGGTTTCATTATGTAATTCTTTATAAGTGTTGAAACTCATGGAATGGTTATCACTAGTTAAGAAACCCAGTGTGGAGTGGTGACTGGTGTCGTATGGACCGTATTGACACCCGAATCCTGGGGGCTATTGTTTACTTAACTGTGGGTGTCGGTCTGGTTTCGGGGTCTCGACTAAGTTGTACGATCAATTGTGACCTTTTTACCACTTGTAAACCCTGGAGGAACGACCAGGTCACCAACTCTTAGACAGACGGTTAGGTCCCCTGTGGTCAAACTAGGGACCAGGCCCTCCTAGGGTTGACGACATCCGTTGATTCGGGTGTATGGCACTGATGACTCGGGAGCACGAGATCTCGGGTACGAGGTGTTGTTCTCTTCGGTGGTGTCACTCTTCGGAATCGTGGTATTGATCTCTCATCGGGGGTGAGTGACGTTGATCTCTTTCGGACCCGTGTCGTTGTTTCTAGGTCACGTTGGTTTTTTATTTATTAAAAAGAATTTTTCCACTTGTAAAAATACTTTATGACGTTGGTGAAATTTCAGAGGTTTACAACCCCTAAAATACATATTTTTGTGTCACCAGTCAAAGAGAGATACTTCAGTCTCCCACCCCGTAATATGTTTTTAGTCGGACTCCTTTAAAATGACGAGGACGAGGAAACTTTAAGAACGTTTCGTGAGTTTCAAATCTAGATAGATGTACCATATAAATTTTGTTACCACATAAAAAAACTCGCTTCTTCAAAAAACTCAGAAATACTCCGTGGTCCACACCAAGACTTAAAAAGTGTATGCAATTGAGAGACTCCAAAGTGTTCTTAGGGTATCTACCGATCACAACAATGGGGGAAAAATATCTACACCTTTGACTCCGAATCTCCTCCGTAGATTTCATCGAGTTGTCTGTGCTATCAATTCAACGTCTCTTCCCTAAACTTGGGTTCGGTTAGACTGGGGTTTCGAGTGTTCGAATTGAAGATATGATATGTTCTTCGGACTTTTAAAGACGACAGGTACTCCTCTGACTTCGTCATCGAGTGGTTTCTCGATTAAGAGTTTAACAATGTACTCGAGGAATAGAGAGTAGATACGACAATGACTCGTTGTTTTCTTTTTCTTTATTTGTCGTCTCCACTGTGTCATAACATTAATAGAAAGTTGATTTTTATTTAATTTTTTTTTTTTGTCCACTCCTTAATCTTGTTCCCACACCGAATCGATGAAAGGGACGTTTCCCGTTTTTTTTTTTTTTTTTTTTTTCGGTTCTTAAGTCTAATTGAGTGGATTTCCAGTTTTCTCTTAAAAAAAGGAAAACGTCGTTCAATCAACGGTGAGGACCCGTCGATTGTATCCTGAGGTCCCCCCGCGATGAGAGACGACATGAGTTACGTCCTGACTCTTCGGAGAACCCTTTATCGGGACTCGTCCGGTGTCCTCTGGACACCGAGACGGGACACTGGTAGTGTCGTCATTGTGATAACTGTTTATGGATCTCTCAAGTAATCTTAACGTTTCGGAGGATCGGTAGTGTCTTGACCTAGGAGTTTCGGTTGGAGCGACCCGTATGTGTGACTCCTTTGGTCTTAACTTCCTCTGTGTACATGGGGTTACAAGTAGCGTCGTGACAAATATTATCGATCCTGTACCTTTGTTGGGTCTACAGGTAGTCGTCTACTTACCTATTNTTTTTTTTTTTTTTCTTTAACTCTTTGTCATGTCATTCAGAGGATGTATGTTTGAAAGTTCAACCATTGAAAGGTTCCACGTTTGTACGTAAACGTACAGGTGATTGCGGTACGTACTCACTTTGACGTCGAATGGGAGGT
Source organism: Capra ibex (assembly GCA_006410555.1). Classification (NCBI taxonomy): domain Eukaryota; kingdom Metazoa; phylum Chordata; class Mammalia; order Artiodactyla; family Bovidae; genus Capra; species Capra ibex. The sequence goes on from SJYO01034137.1 coordinate 42,112,391, forward strand.
AGAGGGCAACGACTACCAGGAAGTCGAGATGGTAGAAGGTGGAGGAGAGGGACGAGGTCAGTCATTGAGAAGAACAGACAAGTGAGTTACGGTCTAAAATATGATATGTGATGACATGAAAAGTTTCATACATTTTATGTTCTAATTTTTAGAAAATAAAGACAAACGAAAAATACATAATAAGCACACATTTCATAATATTTTGAATAATAACACATAGGTCAACACAATCAAGCCATGGATCCGATTGAGATAACTTGATTCTTTAGCCTGAACACTTGTACGAGAGACTTACCTTGAGTAAACATACGTCCCCTGAATTACATGGACTTAGAACGTCTCCACTCTGTGTCTAGAGGACTACAGTCTCATGGAGGAAGAATAGTGTAGGGAACCCAGTCTGTAATGAGTGAACGATCTGTTCATCATCTTGGAGCCATATCCACCCGTCGGACACTGGACCCAAGTGTCGGACCGAGGTGGTAACAAGTCAACAATCTATTAGGAACCGTCCAATAAATTGGAGAGATTGGGACAAAAGGTTCGACATTTTACCCCTTAGTATTATCATCTACAGAGTGTCTCAAAAACAATTAACAATTTATTAACTTTAATTTACTGTTACATATAGTTCTCATTCCGTTTTACCCCGATATACCCTTTTATTGATTTTTGTATCACCTATATTTATAAACTAACTAAGTGAAACGACGTGTGGACTTCACGATTGTATTGTAACATTTAGTTGATATGAGGTTATTCTTAAAAAAATTTTCTATCACTTGTATATAGGTAACGGAGGTTTCTACAGGAGAACTGAACTACATTAGTGAGAGAGAATCTACAGAGGGAGAAGGTTCGTTTATGGTAAGACTAAGTACAGTGACATTGACTCGAACATATAGGATCTCGAAATTTATCTATCTTAGTATATCGAACATGAGAAAACAGACCGAAGAAAGTGAGTTGTATTAGTAAGACTCTCAGTATATACAACAACGAATATATCTTTCAAGTAAAGAAAAATAACGACTTATCATACGGTAATGTACCCATATAGTGAGAAACAACTACCGAATAACTACCGGTAAACGTAACAAAGGTCAAAACCCGGTGTTATTTGTTTTGACGATACTTGTAGACACATATATGGAAACATACACACAATCAGTGAATCAACACAGGTTGAGAAACGTTGGGGTTCCTGACATCGGGTGGTCCGAGGAGACAGGTCCCTTAAGAGGTCCGTTCTTATGACCTTACCCATCGGTAAAGGAAGAGGTCCCCTAGAAGGACTGGGTCCCTAACTAGGACCCAGAGGACGTGAGGTCCGTCTAAGGAATGGTAGACTCGATATCCCTTCAGGGATATGGAACCATACCTATATATATATAAAGGAAGGGAGAACCGACCTTTGTTGAAACTCACCTCACCGACTTAGCGTGTCATTCACATACAAATTGAAATAGTCGTACTCTCAAGGTCAAGGAGGTGACAAGACGGTTGTGAATAATACCAGTCAGAAATTCGGTAAGATTACCTACAGAGTAACACTAAGATTAATCGTAAGGAGATTACGGATATCTATATCTCGAAGAGAAGTACACAAATAAACGGTAGACTTATAGCAGAGAACATTTCTCAGACAACTTTACAGAACGAACACAAATTTTTTTTAACCCAACAAAAGAATGGTAACTAAAAACTTTCAAGAAATAAATAAGACCTATCTTCAGGAAGTAGTTTATATAGAAATGTTTAGTTTCTCATTTCGTCTTACCGATCATTATCATTCGTAAGTAGTTTACAATCACAAATAATGATTAATAAGTGAGTAAATTCTTTGGACTTAGTATATAACGATAAGAGGAGGTCCGGACACACGAACCCGGACTACTATACACTGTTTGGGACGGGTTTACAATGAATGTCAGGAACTCTCTGGTTGTACTCCTCTCCAAATATTTCGTTCCCTCCCCCCGTATTTTACTATGCCCGTTCAATGTTATAGTATGTCCATGTATTTTACAGTAAAATAGATCTCGTCGGTCGGTTCTACGAGATTCTCTCAAATACTTCGTTATAGAAATAGATTCTTGTTACGATGTTTAACTTTGTGTCAAAGTTCAATTTGTAGCTACAGTGTTATAAAATATTTTTGGTTGTTGTTCGAGGATTCTAAATCTCAACTTCTGAGAATCAAGTTTAGTGTTAAGATACAGACGCTAGGTTTTTAGACGTTCGTTATTTACGACCTCTCCCACACCTCTTTTCCCTTGGGAGGATGTGACAACCACCCTTACGTTTGATCATGTCGGTGATACCTCTTGTCACACCTCTAAGGAATTTTTTAACGTTTATCTTGATGGAATACTGGGTCGTTAGGGTGACGACCCGTATGTGTGGCTCCTTTGGTCTTAACTTTCTCTGTGTACATGGGGTTACAAGTAGCGTCGTGACAAATATTATCGGTCCTGTACCTTTGTTGGATCTACAGGTAGTCGTCTACTTACCTATTCTTTCGACACCATGTATATGTGTTACCTCATAATGAGTCGGTAATTTTTCTTAAGTAAACTTAGTCAAGACTACTCTACCTACTTTGACCTCGGTTAATATGTCTCACTTCATTCGGTCTTTCTTTTTGTGGTTATGTCATATGATTGTGTATATATACCTTAAATCTTTCTACCGTTACTGCTGGGAGATACGTTCTGTCGTTTTTTTCTGTGTCTACACATATTGCCTGAAAACCTGAGTCTCCCTCTCCCTCTCCCACCCTACTAAACCCTCTTACCGTAAGATTGTACATATGATAGTACATTCTTAGCTTAGCGGTCAGATACAGACTGCGTCCTATGTCGTACGAACCCCGACCACGTACCCCTACTGGGTCTCTCTGCAATACCCCTCCCTCCACCCTCCCCTCAAGTACAAACCCTTGCGTACATGTGGACACCACCTAAGTACAGTTACATACCGTTTTGGTAATGTCATAACATTTAATTTTATTTCCTTTTTTTTTTTGAGTTTTTTTTTAGTGTTAAGATATTTGATGATTGGAATACTGAAATTCTTTTGTTAAATTGAAGAGACTGGTGTTAGTTGAGTAGAGATTTTGACTCTATCCTTACAGGGACCACCAAGTCACCAACTCTTAGACGGAAGGTTACATCCCATGTATTCAAACCAGACCCTTCTAAGGTGAACGGAGTTTCGTTGACTCGGGTGTGTGGTCTTGATGACTCGGACGGGAGATCTCGGGTGTTCGTCTTTGGTGACTCGGGCGTACGACGTTGATGACTTTGAGTTCGTGGATCTCGGGTGCACGGTGTTGTTCTCTTCGGTACCGTTGCTCTTCGCGTGTATGGCGTTGATCTCATCGGGGATACGTAACGTTGATTTCTCTCGAACGTACGTCGTTACTTCTATATCGTGTCGGTGTTTAAATTTTTTATTTATATATTTTACCTCTATTTTATTATTATTTGGAGTGCAAACAATCCGTCTACCTTACTACATGTACTTTCACGAAACATTCAAAAGTTTACCCTAATATTAATAATGATTAATACCCCGCCCTCCCTGTCCCCCTATTTCTTCATCTCTATTTCCTGTCTTCCTCTTTGTGAACTCGTAAACGACTCCCGGACCCGTCGGTGTTGGTCGTCCCCAGGGCGGTACGAGGGTACCAGAGTCCACCCGTGTTCCTACTACAGAGAGTAATTTTCGTCGTCTGTCCCTAAATGAGGTTTTAAATTTACACGTGTTAGTCAAGGGAAGGTACATCAGTCGAAAGAAGAATAAGTGTCGGACATATCTGAGAGGACTCTAAGTCCGTAGAAATGAAGCCCTTTGGTGTAACGGGGAGATACTTACACATGTTGACCTCCGGTGTAACACGGAGGTAGGACCCTCTGAAAAACGGGGGACCTCGAGTGAGGGATCAGTGTTTTTTACGGTGATGGTCTGTGTCCGTGTACCCACCCGTCGGGTAGGGTTGGATGGACTTCTTTACAAAGACAAGTGGTACTAGGGAGACCTCCGAGACGGTTCGTCATGACTAATCTCTCGGGGTTCTCCCCGATTTACCTGTTTCTGTCACTTGGACCCTTTCGTAACCGTAGTATTTTCTCGGATCCCTGACTCTCTTGCTACTTGTCTCGTTCTGTCGTCCCACCTTTCCTTTCCAGTATACACGGTCCGACCCTGAAATCTGAAAGAATACCTTTCCCATATTTCCATTAAGTCAGTTGAGTTACCTTTAGTCACCATTTTCGAGAAAGATTTTAAAATACTCCGATACTTAAGTCCCAAAAAAAAGTTTCTTCGTTTTGTAAGAGAATTCGTTATATGTCTTTATCCTTCGACTCCGATTGTCATCATTTCTCATGTCCGAAGCCCCTGAAGGGACCACCAGGTCACCGATTCTGAACCTCGAGGGTTACGTCCCCTGAACCCAATCTAAGGACGAATCCCTTGATCTAGGGTGTACAGTGTTGATTTTGGACTACGTCGGTTTATTTATAAATTTTCTTTATTTTCTCATGTCTGAAACATTAGTCTGTTTTAAGGTCCCGAAAGTAAATGAGTGGTACACCTGAACCCTTTAATAAGTAACGAGTGTCGGAGTCAAATAAGTGGACGTTTTTACCGATCATAAATGATCCCAAACTAGTTTGATTTTACTTGATGAATTAATACATTTCGTGAATGGTTTCAAGGACCGTGTATCACTCACGATACTTAACCTCAATGATACCTACTTAATTTCGTCGTACTTTTCTTACTACTACAAATGGTTGTGTGACTGATCGTAGCTGACTGTGATTGAACGGAGGGGTCACGTTAAAGATAGAAGGGTCTTATCTGTCACATTTGACGTCTGAAGATCTTTATTTGAGGTAGATCAGATAATCTTTTATATATATTGCTTGTAGTTTCACTCCTCTTCTTTAAGTCTAGCTCAGTCAGGTTTGTAAAACAACAACACTCTTTGGATATACGTCCAGTCCTTCGTTGTCAATCTTGACCTGTACCTTGTTGTCTGACCAAGGTTTATCCTTTTCCTCATGCAGTTCCGACATATAACAGTGGGACGAATAAATTGAAGATACGTCTCATGTAGTACTCTTTACGACCCGACCTTCTTCGTGTTCGACCTTAGTTCTAACGACCCTCTTTATAGTTATTGGAGTCTATACGTCTACTGTGGTGAGAATACCGTCTTTCACTTCTCCTTGATTTCTCGGAGAACTACTTTCACTTTCTCCTCTCACTTTTTCAACCGAATTTCGAGTTGTAAGTCTTTTACTTCTAGTACCGTAGACCAGGGTAGTGAAGTACCGTTTACCTACCCCTTTGTCACCTTTGTCACAGTCTGAAATAAAAACCCCCGAGGTTTTAGTGACGTCTACCACTGACGTCGGTGCTTCAATGTTCTGTGAATGAGTAATCTTCCTTTCAATACTGGTTGGATCTATCGTATAAGTTTTCGTCTCTGTAATGAAACGGTTGTTTGCAGGCAGATCAGTTCCGATACCAAAAAGGTCACCAGTACATACCTACACTCTCAACCTGACACTTCTTTCGACTCGTGGTTTCTTAACTACGCAAACTTGACACCACAACCTCTTCTGAGAACTCTCAGGGAACCTGACGTTCCTCTAGGTTGGTCAGGCAAGATTTCTAGTCAGGACTCACAAGTAACCTTCCTTTCTACGACTTCGACTTTGAGGTTAGGAAACCGGTGGAGTACGCTTCTCAACTGAGTAACCTTTTCAAGGAGTACGACCCTCCCTAACCCCCGTCCTCTTCTTCCCCTACTGTCTCCTACTCTACCGACCTACCGTAGTGGCTGAGCTACCTGTACTCAAACTCACTTAAGGTCCTCAACCACTATCTGTCCCTACCAGATAGTGGACTTCACAGTCTGTGCTGACTCGCTGACTTGACCTTGACCTTCGTGGTGATTTATAAAAATGTAGTAAAATACCACCCCTCCCTTAGTAGTAAAGAGATTCTTTTGATTTCAAGAGTGAACGGTGACCTTTTGTGTCAGTCAGTGTTTACAATTCTTCGATTTCTTTCGTGATTAAAAGTTCGGGAAATTATGAATTAGACCAAGATGTGTATTGTGTCTGTCTACCTTACATATTTTATCCCAAAGTTACATATTAAACACTAGAGTGACAATCGTTTTGTGTCCAAGCATACGGACTACGTGTCGTTCTGGTTTGTTATGGTTTGCAACCTCAAACCCCGTCTCTTCAAATGACTTCCGGTACGTTCATCTACCCACCGAGTACGGAATTTTGGGGGTTTAAGGAGTTTTCGAAAGTCGTTTCGGGAAAAGATCCTTTCCGCTCCTTCCTCACATCAATCAAAGACGTTTGAAGAACCATAGTCTTGGAAACACGAACTCCAGTTCAACACCAGACCGTTACTACAAGGACGTTTAGAGGTGGTTTATTGTCAATGAGAGGTAAGACTACTCTTTCCCGTTCCAAGGTTCCGTGTTGAAAGTGGGAGGCTCCAGGTCAGGACCGATTCTCCTCCATCTAGAGTCGACCTCTGAAGGAGTCCTGTTCTAGGGGTCTAAGACGGATCGGCAGTGACGACTCCTTCGGTCCGTGGGTTGGGTCACCCCGGAGTCCGAGGAGTCCGGTGGTCGTACCGCCCCCGGTCAGGACTTCTGACTAGGATACGTCTACCGTCGACGCAATCCAGAGTCTCTGTCCCTACCCCCTCTCCAAGTGGTTGTGGAGTTCCGGACCCGGTCCGGTCGGGACCACTCCCGAGACCCGGGACGTCCTGTGTCGGGGGTATGACAAGGGACCCCGGGGGGTCGAGTGGGTCAGTCACGGCTCACTGGGTCCCGTCCCACTCGATCTCCCAGGACCCCTCCTCCGACCCTAGACGGAGAATGGAGTGAGAGGTACACTGTCGGTGGTGAGGTGGTGGACAACCCACTTAGGGGGGTGATTGCCGGCGAGTAACTGTCAGTCAGTGAGTAACTATCAGCCACCGAGTCATTGTCAACCAGCGAACCCCCGCCCCGGATGACGTCGTGGCTGGTCACCGACTCGTCCTAAAGCTCCATTGGTGAGTGACGGACCGTTGTCCCACCCACAAAATTACCGGGTGTCGTTGACTCCCAACGATTCCCGACACGAGTCACCGTGAGATAATGTTAATCTGTTTCCCTAAGGTAAGTTTTCGGTATTAGGCGTCTCATACTAGTTCCGGGTCGTCGGTCCCAAGAGGGGTGGTCCCCTCATACTTCTCCCGTAACTCGATAATTATTATAAGCCTTTCTTTATGGACGAGTCCCTTCTTCAGGAAAACTCTTCTTTTCTTCGGTAAAAGACTGTCGGAACCCGTCCACTGGTACCGACTTTTGTTGTGATGTGTACAGAAGACCCGACAAATAGAAATAGTCGTGGTAAAAATGTCCGTTTTTTTCATAGACAAGGGTTCTCTTGGAGGTGATGATTTTGAAAGTCTTTAGAGGAGGGACGACACTAGTGTTAGTGAGGTGTGTGTGTTTACGTCGACACCCTGAGAGGAAGTAATTACACTGGAAAAGGACGAGACAGATTGGGATGTACCCCGAGACCACTGTTGAACCCGGCTGAAAAAGACCTCTTGGATCAAGAAGTGAGGATTCAGCCTTCGTACAGGGGAATGGGACGAGGTAAGTCACTAGTCTTTTAGGTACTCTGTTGGAAGAGGGAGCCTTGTTTTCCCGAAGGTCCTACGAAGTATCCGAGAAGAGACACCCAAACTTTAATATGTGTCGTCACGGTTTCCATTCCGTAAAGATCTCCAAAGAAAGGGAAAAATAAGGTCAAGACCCACAAAAAAATAAAAAAGTAAGGGCGAGGGAGAGGGAGAACACCATAGATAAACACCGGATGTCGTTAGTGAAATCTGAAAAATCTGTGCAGACCTATCTCTATCTACTGTGTTCACTAGATGAATAGAAGGAAAGGGTAGTGATTATTTTCACTGTCGGGCGGATTAATCCGGATTATTTCGTCGGCGTCTTTCTCGCCGCGGTGTCGCTAGACTTCTCTCTACCGCGACTGGGCCTCTAAGTCCACGACGGAATTCCGCAACGACGATAATGAAATAGAGGTCATGTAATGTCGAGCCGAGTACGGTATAAGTTTACGTTCATCGTACAAAAGGAGGAGTTAAGAATCTAGTTCTTGTTTTTTTTTTTTCTTGGGGTAGATTAGTTTTTTCCGTGACTGTTAAAAAGTCGGGGTGTAATTTTCGTTTCTCAGTAAGTCTTGTCACGTGAGGTATAAGATAAAATATTATAGTGAAATTCGATAACGAAACTTAGAGTCTGTAAAGAAACAATTCTTCCTTTTAGTTTTTAAGTAGTCTTCTTCAAGAAAGAAGGGGGTAGAGAGAGAGAGAGAAAAAAAGAAGGTCCCGATTGTACCCCAAACCTCGACCTTGGTTGTAAACATCTTCAATCCTCAGGAATTCGTTAATAACCGCCACTCTCAAACTGTGCGCCCTCTCAACAGTTGTTGACTGAAATTTGTTTCACCTTCCTTTCTCTTCATTTACCACGAGAGTCGTTTTAATTATGTGTCCGGACGTTTAATTACTACAGTAAATAAAAAAATTTCTTCCCCTTTTTTAGACTTGATACGTACTTTGCCGTAAAATTCATGTAGAAACGTTTTTAATAGTCTAACAGTTTGCCGTAGTTTCACTTGACTCAGACGTTGATGAGTATTATAAAGGTGTATACGATTTACGTTTTGAATAGAATGAAATAAGAGGATAAGACATCGTTAATAAATTTCGATAATCTTTCCCCTTTCTCAGGAACTAGACTTCACGGTTACGAACAAGATACGACGACGACAAGATATCGTAAATATTATTCTTTATATTGGGGTTAGAGGGGGTAAATTCGTTCATACGTGTGTGTACGTGTGTGTGAGAGTGTGTGTGTGTTTATGTGTAAGAGGTGATGAATGATAACCGGTTTATGATGAACGGGACTCGTAAGATAGAATGCAATGTAGGTACCAAAACTGACGACGTATATAGATTCATTCAAGGGGGTTAGAGATGAAGGTAGATAATCAAGACTAGAAGAAGAAGACATAGGTCTTACTGTGGGTAGTAGAAGAATCGGAACGGGTTGCACTTGGGAGAAGTTTGTGAGGAGGAGAGGGTGGTGGCTACCATCAATGTCGAGGGGACGACTATGCGACACCAGGGACCATTCAAGAGAGAGAAACAACACGAACGGTTCTACCCCTACGGTACACATTGTCAGTACGGGTAGCAGGTACCTACCGAACGGTTCACAATACCTGTTACTGTATACAACGTATGTCATCAATTAATGGGACTTTTAAGACACCTTATCCGTATAAAACAGGTGTACACGATTAACCACTTTCTTGAAAGTCTTCATTACATTAAACACGTTCGACGAGTCGGTTATCAAAAGTCTTGACCCTGACCATGGACGACTGACAATCCTGTCTAGTCAATTTACCCTACTCCCCCTCCCCGAAATATTAATCACCGGTTCAACAAAGTGAAGTAGTACTCGTAGGAATGTTAAATACGTGGGATTAGTGAAGAGGACTTGTCACCCTACCCAGAAATCAACTCAAAGAGCAGGGATGATAGGGCAGTTTATATAGTGTGATATTCTCGTTAGGGGTAAAGAAGTGTGTGTCTTAGAGACCGAGAAGGGGGATAGTCGACCCATTACGACCCTCTGGGTGAATGGAAGGGACTCCTGATCAAAGGACAAGATATTTGTCCCTACATACTGTAACGGAACATCCGAGACTAGTCCTAGTGTGTCCGAAGTACCTCTCTCGGATCGTGTTGACGGTGATTGGTCTTTCGAGTTAATTCTCGTTAACGATAACAATAACGGTAAGGAAAGACAGTAAGTATGGAGTGTTGAGGAACTTTCGTGTCGACTACTCCAGACGACCCTCCAGTTGACAGCTTTCTCCTATTCTAGTCCGAATCTTAAAGCATCTGGATTGACCTAACCACTCAAACGGTGAATAGCAGAACACTACAACCCTTTTAGTGAATGGAAAGCTCGGGAGTCGAAATCGTTACTATTTTTAACCCACACTATTGTGACATACTCGTGAATTCTCAACCACTTATGAAGGGACCACCAGGTCACCAATTCTTATGTCGACGGTTAGGTCCGCTCTACCCAAGTCAGGGACCGGGCCCGTCTAAAGTGTACGACGTCGTGTTGGTTCGGGTACACGGTGTTGAAGACTCGGACTCGTGATCTCGGGTCCCCGTCGTTGATGACTCGAGTGTACGGGATCTCGGCACGAGGTGTCATCTCATCACGGACGAACGGTGTTGATCTCTTTCGGGTACGTGTCGTTGCTTCGGGATCGTGCCGGTTTAATTAATTAATTAATTTTTAATTTTTTTCTTATACTCACTGGATTTTAAAGATTTTTTCTTGACCATTTTCAAGATTTACACTATTGTGTCTCTCTTGGGGATCATGACGTATACTGTTCGTCTAGGAGAGTAATTGGTCTTTCTTTTCCTCCCCGATGATATTATGACGGACGTAAGGTACGGTCCGTACGCGATTCACAAAGTGTATGTAAGAAACGAGATTGGGAGGTGTCGTAGGGATAATCCAGTGAGGGACTTAGAGTCAAAATATCTACTCTGTTCACTCCGAAAAGATCAACAGTACATATCTACACTTTCAACCTGGTATTTCTTTCGACTCCCGGTTTCTTAACTACGAAAACTTGACACCACAACCTCTTCTGAGAACTCTCAGGGAACCTGACGTTCCAATAGTTTGGTCAGTTAGGATTTCCTTTAGTCAGGACTTATAAGTAACCTTCCTGACTACGACTTTAACTTCGAGGTTATGAATCCGGTGGACTACGCTTGTTGACTAAGTAACCTTTTCTAGGATACGACCCTTTCTGACTTCCGTCCTTTTCCCCTGCTGTCTCCTACTCTACCAACCTACCGTAGTGGTTGAGCTACCTGTACTCAAACTCGTTCCAGACCCTCAACCACTACCTGTCCCTTCGGACCGTACGACGTCAAGTACCCCAGCGTTTCTGAGCCTGTACTGACTCACTGACTTGACTTGACTACGAATCCCTTTGGTACGTTAATGTCTCTTTCATCGACCCGACTATAAAATTGGTTTCGTCGAAGGGAGACCTTTATCACGAGGTTCACCCGAATCTATTAATGTCTCGGGGAAAGGAGGGAGATACTTCTGCAGTGACTGATTACTCCCCTCGAGGTGAGGGGAGTAAGGGCGGGGTGTCTGAGTCGTGTGTTTGTGTGTTGACGATTTGAGTCAGTATGATCCTTTGGAAAGTTCGTATGTAGATAACAACCGTGGATGTTCACACGGGAACAAAGATAATGAACGTAACGATACATAGGGAGAGAAAACAGTAGGTGGGAGGAATATAAAAGAGTTCTTGGTACTAGTATAATAAATAAAGGGAACGGAGAGTGACTTCAAGTTTCGGTTAGTCTTTCGTAATCATTCCAACAACTACCTCGTTTACACCAGTGTCCCAAACATGGTAGTGTACTTCCTACTAAGTACATACGGTTCCCGAACAGAAGTAAAATTTCTATCTTGTGTATCGACGGTACAGGGTAGTAAAGGTGTATTTGAGGTCTGGTACAGTATAACTTGTCTTGTCTTCGACCCGAAGGAAACACCGATGATCTTCAGGATTTACCTACTTGCGATCCAGTCTTACAATGGTAATTAATAAAAAATGACAGAGAAAAAAAACTGATGGATGAGGGACGACAACTAAGTCGTAGAAAGGTTATAGAGTCCCTGAGTTACAGTTTACTAAGGAAGGGTCTATATAAAGATTAGAGGTGTGGGTTCAAAATTTTGTGTATACAGTATGTTCCTTAGATTCTTTAGGGGACAAAACAAATCAGACTATTAGAATCGGTCTTCGTTAATCTCTCGACATAATCATAAACCAAGTAAAGTTTTACAAACCCGTACGAAACCCAAGACTTTTAGGTATACCATTGAGAACCCTTCTTAGAAATCCCGGGGAATCCCCACACGAAGACATGGGTCCGCTGGTCTCGTTACGGATGACTGTTCGTACAATGTTCGTGTCGGTCAGACACCTTCCTGATTAATACCCTTTCTCATCACGAAGAGAAAAGAGGTAACGACCAATCTTAGATGACGTTCACCTTTCACCGAAAACGTGAGGGGTGGTGGCTAAACTACCCGTACTCAAACTCGTTCGAGACCCTCAACCACTACCTGTCGTTTCGAACCGCACGACGTCAAACCCCAGCGTTTCTCAACCTGTGCTGACTCGTTGACTTGACTTGGAACCGAAAGACGAGGGAGAAAACGTATGTGAAGAAGAAAATACAAAACTTTGGTGACCAAAAAATTTTTTATAAAATTTTTATAAATAAACCGACGTGGTCCAGAATCAACACCGTACGTCTGAGAATCAACGTCGTACATCCTAGATCAAGGGACTGGTACCTAACTTGGACTTGGGGGACGTGACCCCCATACCTCAGAATCGGTGAACTGGTGGTCCCCTCAGGGGGAACTTATGTGGAGACCTTCATTGAGTAGTCATGTGGTTTACGTTTCTTTATGAGAAGGTATTTTGTGTTCACCTGTGACTCCCAGACCGTAACGAGAGAGTCCCTAATTGACCATTGTTTACCGTAATTTCGGAAATAAAATAAAAAAACGGTGTGACGAACCGAACGTCCTAGGATCAAGGGATTTGCACCCGGATCGTCACTTTCGCGGATTGGAGACCTGGAGACCCTCAAGGGTTCGGAAATCGGGAATTACGTTACTTTGGTGCTCGAGAGGGCACATGAGGAAAGGTTCCTTCCGCGTATATGTGTGTCTACATATCGAAAATTTCCGTCTGTTATCTTCGATACCGTTCTTTTTTTTTTTTAGACATTTCTCAAAACAGTTATTGGGGGACCGTTCCTACCCAGAAAGAGGAAAACTTTCGGTACACGAGTCTGTAAGGTTCAAGGTCTTGACAAACCACTTGAGGTCCCGTTTTACCCTTACTGTAAGGGCCCTAAATGATGTAACTCACTGAAAATGTAATTCATGTAGAAGGTATAGTGGTTCTCCAAAGGAGACCAGACATTTCGGGGGGCGGAAGGTTATGACTATCGTGAAGAACGGTCTGCCCTTTTTTTTTAACGAAAAATTTATAACTGAAAGAGTCAGTGACGGTTCAGCTGGGTCAGTCGACACTTGGTGTAAACAACGACGGTAGAATAAATCTAGAACTTGAGGCGGTGAACGGTTTGTCGTAGAGATTCCGTTTTCGTTTCAATGTCAGTACTGGGTCTCGACTCTATGATCCGTAGGTTCGGTCCTCGTTTCCTTAGTGACGGAATGAAGTGAAATCCTCAGTGATGACTTGGAGTCTGAAAAGAGACGTTACGAGGACTCGGGTGGAACGGGACACTTCAAGAAGAAATAGGAGGGGAGGAGGAGGAGTAGTAGTAGTGGTGATTGTTAAGGTGGGGGGTGGGGGTGGGGAATCTCCCTAGAAACTCCCCTTTTGTTTAGATCACCATTCAAGAAAAAAACTTTTAAATAAAGAAAATTAACCTTCGATTAATGAAATGTTATAACACCACCAAAAACGGTATGGGACTGTACTTAGTCGGTACCCACATGTACACAGTAGTGGTGATTGTTAATAAAATTCTCAATATCGAGAGGACCACCGAGTCTACCATTTCTTAGACGGACGTTACGTCCTCTGACTCCAAGCTAGGGGCCCAACCCTTCTAGGGGACCTCTTCCCTTACTGATGAATGTGGTCATAAGAACGGACCTCTTAAGGTACCTGTCTCCTCGGACCGTCCGATGTCAGGTACCACAGTGTTTCTCAGTCTGTACTGACCTGGTTGATTGTGAAAGTGTACGATCCGTAAGAGAATTTAATAAAAAGTATAGTGATGGAAGTGATAAAGATTCTTATTGTCGATTATATGAACCTATCATGTGTGACAGTCCGTGACAGAATGTTTAAAGTGTGTGTATTAGGAGTGTTGTGGGGGTCCTCTATTCTTGGGAATGGTAAGGTCGAAGTATCGACTCCTTTGTCGTGTCCCATCAATTGTGCATTCATTCACTTCCCGACTTGAAGTTTGTGTCCGAGGGACCGAGATCTCGGACGACAAGTATGTACGGGAGACTAGGGTCCCCTTTCTGTCTGGATCTCGTTCGTTAGTATAGAGGTCCAAAGAAATCTCTCCCTCAGTTTTCCCCTAAGAGATCCCGACTCAGAACTTCCTACTCGTCCTCATTCAGTCCCTCTTTTCTTTTCCACTTCACAAGCACTTCCCTCCTTGCCACGTGTGTGTCTGGACCCCCTCCCGAATGAGTCCCCTGAGGTCCGTCAAGAACTTTCAGTCTCGTGTCCTACGTCTCCTCTTCCTCCTCCTTCTCTACTTTCATTTTCCATGACTTGAGTCAGGTACCACCGGGTCGACCGAGCAGATTTCAATCTGACTTACTCTTGCTACTGTCGGAGTTTTATTACACTTTGATTCCCCTGACAATGTGTACCCAAAGGAAAAGTCTTGCTAGGGAGCCATCGGGACACCGTCAGTACGATCTGTTCTTTCCCTTTGATCAACCCTTCGATATTCGTATTAAATCCAAACTGACAGTTACAGTCAATAATATTTGAATCCTCTTTTAACAGAAAGAACTGGTAAAACTATAACGAAATTAATTTTTATGGACAGATCTATCGCCTAAAGATTTCAGGAACAGGAAATCTCATACCCAGGGGCTGGGGTCCCGGTGTCTCGTCTTCCACTTCCACTCCCTGACTCACTTCAAAGTAGACAGTGAGGGGTAGTGAGGGCAATGATGGACGTGGTAGGAGGTAGGGGTAAGTACCCTTTCAACAGAAGGTACTTTGGTCCGGGACCACGGTTTTTGAAACCCCTGGTAACGATCTCATGAAGTGACGTCGGTTGGGAAGAGGTACCTTGAGTGTCCTATCATAGTATAGAACTTTAATTTACATTTACTTGAGTGGTAAAGTTCAAAATAATATGATCTTGAGTTGACGAATCGATAACAACAACATATTATAATCATGAATGAATTAGTTTTATAATTCCCGAGTACAAACAATTTAATTTTTTTTTTTAGAAAAGAGAGCAGTAGGAGAAAATGTACTTCGTTGAAAATGGTATCCTGAAGTTTCATGTAGGGATATAGAGAGATAATACAGAGTAAAACCCGGTACCAAGAATTCATTTTGTCACGGGTATTCACTGGTCCTTCAGTCAGTGTCCGACCGACTGAAGAATGTTGTAGACACGTCTATTTACTATGGTACGGACCGAGTTTGATCTTCAAGTATTCAAAATAACTTTTCTTTACTTTAGCTAGGTTACTTTTGGATAGTAACCTGTATCCGTACTTGTTAAAAGTAAATTATAAAGTGTTTGGATGTGCAACAGGGTATTACAGGAGTGTTTTCAGATACGGCAAAATGAAGAAAAGAAACCTTTCCAGAGAATAGTCCTACGGAATGATGTCTTCGTCACCATGTCACTAAGACATCTCCCACTAGGTTGCTGGTTCTCTGACTGTTAGTGACGATTCCCTGAATGTTCTAAATCTTCTTACTAAGGACTAATAGGAGTACTAGTGTTCCTCGTCCTGACCCCCCGTGAGCTTTGTCATGTATTGAGTTTTTATAAGGTATCTGGTGATCCTAAAATCTCGGTCTTCTGTGACTGGGTCTTTCCACTTCCCTAAATGGACTCCAGTGTGTCGGTTAATTGTCGTCGGACTAAGAATTAAGGATCTAGACATAAGAAAAGTGATAGGGTACGACGGACGAGTAAAACATACTTTTATAATTATTTTATATTGATCTTTGAACTACCAGATACTCAGTTTCTACACATTTATTACCATTTGGTCGGAGTTTTTAGGATTACAAATCAGGATAAAACTACAAACGAACAACCTGCCGGTGAATTGCAAAAACTTAAAGTTGTAAGGACAACCAGTATCGGCATTTGGGTCGTCGAGATAGGTACTCCGACCTACGAAGGAGAAGGTGTCGTCGAAGGGGAGACGAGTCTTTAGACACAGAGGTTCGCGACAGAAGTGGAGTTGGATGTTGGAGGAAAAGGAAGAAAGGAAAGTATTCGTTTAATGGGTTTTCTTAGATGTGAGTGTCGGGGATGTACGAGACCCAGTTTCCACCGGGGTGGTCAAGAATCGACACGTTGAACCCCGTTCAGTGAATTGGAGAGGTACCGAACCAAAGGAAGACACATTTTGTCTTGATAATTATCAAGGATGTTGGTCCAATGACGTTACAAATTTACTCTATTGACTCTGTTTCGTATATTCGTAAGTGAGTTGTTTATCAATAGGTAACGGACAAGGTCCTCCCTAAGGGCCATCTCCCCGATCTCGTGACTGGGTCTTATTTACTCAAGAGTAGAGACGTTCCGAAGTCTTAAGGTGAAAACCCTCAACAAGACGTGGAGGAATTGAGGACAAACCTACGAATGTTATTCCGGGAAATGAAAGAAAAGTTTGTAAGTAAATTTTTAATAACGTCGTAAAAACCGACGTAGCCCAGAATTCTACGACGTAAACCCTAGAAGTGACACCGTGTGCCAGAATCAACGAGGTGTCGTACACCCTAGAATAAAAGGGTTAGTCCCTAGTTTGGGAGTAGGGGACGTAACCTTCCCACCCAAGAATTGATGACCTGGTGGTCCCTTCGGGGTCCGGGAAATGAAAGTTCATTTATCTCACACGGAGAAACGGAATCTTAAATTACTTTGATGTCACCTAAGAATTTGTTGTACTCCCACTTAACATACCCAGATGAATATACACCTACAAAAAGATTTCATTTATAATGTCTGATGTGTTAGATACCAACCAACTTAGGTACCTACGACTTGTCCGTCCATACCTCCTTGGAATACATACCTCTTGGTCTCCCGACCGACATTTAATGTGTACCTAAAAACTGATGGGTCTCTAAATCACGGGAAGTGGGACTGGAACAAGTTCCTAGTTGACATGACAATTTTAACAATTTTTAAGTTGTGTTTATATTCCGTAAAATAATCATGAGGAGTTCAAATTCGTGTCTAGACCGTTGGGTTAGGGTTATAACAGAAAGGAAGAAACCCTACGACCTTAGATATCATTTAATCTTAGAAGGGGTCCATAGACTTATTGTTTGGTTCATTTTTAATATGATGAAAGATAAGCTCAGGGGTCCGGTGTTTACGCGTTTAGCCAAGTTTCACTTCAGAGGGAGTCACTCTAAAAGAATTGCGAGAAACCTTAGACAGAGGAGTACGACTGAACCGGGGTGAGACACGATATAATGGGAGCACTCCGGTCTTCGAGGACCTTCCGTTCCACACATAGACCAAGTGTCAGAGGGAGAGGGACTGTGAGCGAGACTACGTCTCGTCCGGACACGTTGATCGAGAACCACTGGTCCGTGATCCTTGTCACATTCCCGACTCGGGAGTCTCCCGTCACATACCACTACCGGTCGAGAGACGATGTGAGTGGTGTAAGAGGAAAAGCCGGGTAGGCACACGGAATATTCATTTATCTTTTACGATTGGAATCGTATAAGTTTTCTTGCAAAATCGTACGTCGTTAATCCAATAGAGAACCAATAAATAAAGAAGTCGAACAATAATCGAGACGCGTCTTATAATAAGATTAATACAGTCGGGTTAGTCGTCATAACGTACAGGTCCGAGTAAAGGTAATCAAACTCGAAACAGAAAGTGTGACACTATGATTAAGTTACTCTGTAGTTTGTAAATTTAGCTGGGCCCTACGGCTCCAGTCCGTCAAAACGGGAAGGTGAGATAATCGTGAGCCCACATTAACACAAACAGTGAGGGGTGTACTGCCTATCGTAGTCCCACTGGTAGCCTCGTGTTTACTCGTTACACGATTATATAATAAAACAAGATATTATGGTTATACACAAATAAGTCACGACCACGACCGGTTGAACTTTGCCAGTGAAATTATGTCGGAGTAGTTTACGACGATGAGGGTCACTTCATAAACCTTGTAAACGATCTAAAAGTTACCCTGGTTTCATTCCTTTTATTTTTACCAACGGTCCCTTTCCTTAGTACTTCCAGAGTTTTCGGAGATTGTCGTGGTCACTCCCGAACCTTTAGTATTTTTGATTTCCATTTTACGTTGAAAGAAAGAGGAGTTTCGTGAAACGTTTTCAGAAGATAAGACACCAATTGTTAAATTTTTAGTTCCACGTCGGATACCATAGACTTGTTTATGTTTGATCACCCGTGACAACTAAAAGTACTGAGACAAAAACTGTCACTCCTTTTACCTCCTTTAGCTATTCGGCACTTTTCTTTTCAAAACCCGTCAGACAATCACACGAAAACAAAGGTACTGTCCATCTATAGACTGTTGTTTGAGACAGGGACTCTGGAGTCACTTGGGGTAGACACGAGAACGGACAATAAATGAGAGCAGTAATCCTCTGAATTTAAAGTTATAATCATATTGTATCACAGTGGGTCTCTTTATGTCAAAACTAGGGACCCACCCCTTCTAGGGGACCTTTTCCTTTACCGTTGGGTGAGCTCTTAAGAGCGGACCCTTTAGGGTACCTGTCTCCTCGGACCACCCGATGTCAGGTACCCCAACGTCTCTCAGTCTGTGTTGAATCGGTGATTTTGTTGTTGATTGACAATGGGTATCGGAATCAAATAATAAGGTGTAAAATTGTAGAGTTTTTCATTGATCCCTTCGACCAAACGGTTCTTCCGGTTCAGTTATGTCGTATGACGGACTAGTCCTCCATGACACTTAAGGTTCTCCTTAAGATAATGACCCAGAGTTGCGGAAAAGTGCTAGTGGTATCCCTTCTGAAACAGTAAGAGTGTCACATTTACTTTTTGAATTCCTTGCAGGGTCCACTAGGCAACCAATTCAGAAACGGAAGGTTACGTCCCCCACACCCAAGTTAGGGATCAGTCCCTCGGTTCTAGGGTGTGTGGAACATCGCTTTTTAGGTTTGGTATTTTGTCTTCGTTACAACATTGTTTAAGTTATTTCTGAAATTTTATCAGGTGTATTTTTTTTTTTTTTAATTGGGACCTCTTCAACCACAGATTCGAGTTCTAGGGTATCGAACAGTTACTGTTACGGTCTCGGCCCAGACCCAAAAATCTAGGGACATACCATTATTGGTCAAGATTTTGGGAGTCGACAGACGGGGGTAGAGAGTTGACGTCCGGTCTTCAAGTCCAGTCGGGACGAGACCACTGTAGGGAATAGGTCCGAGACGAAGTTAGAACCGAGGTGTGTGTCAGGTACATCGGACCCGAACCGAGAAACGGGTCCACCTGAATAGATAGAAGAGGTTTAGTATTTGAAGAATTTGATTACGAACGTACACGTTTCTAGACGTGACTTTCTTGTCTTCTCCTATTTAGTAGGGATTGGAGATGACTATCCAAGTTACTTAATGTGGTTATATACAATTAACTTTTAAACGAGAAATATTTATATCTATTTCGATTTTTTCTATCTTAATTCATGAAAAAATTTCAAAAAAAAATTGAGTGGTGACGAAATTCACTGGGAAGCTACAGAAAAACAAGATAACTAAGATGGTAAAATTTACATCTACGTAGAAAATTAAATGAGATTCCTTAATCGACTATTAGTGGGTAAAAGACAAAACCAGAGTCAAAACGTACCGTCTTAACGGAGATTACATCTATAGTAGGTTAAAATTCTATGTTTCAAAATTATTGACCAGGGTATACTCCCTTTTACCCTGAAAATTAAAATAATGACTTTAAGCTACTCCTTTGACTTTCGTTTGAGTATTTTTTCTTAAACTACGTTAATGATCAGTTGTCAAACCTAAGTTTTCTTACCCTCCTCGAAGTACACCAAATTGTTTAAAAGGGTGTTATTAAGACGTGTAACTATGGACGTATGACTTTCCTCGTGTAATTTGAAAACAAGAGTTTTCTACTTCAACTCGTCTTTACGTTCGTCTTTATTCTCTGGTTGAGGTTCCACTTCCAGTCGAGGGACTCTATACCTGTGTCTTGGAAACTCAAGTGTCGTGAAACCTTTCCACTGTCCTCGTCATTTATTTGGTAACCTAATCTACTCTCCAGTCGTTGGAAAATTTTCCCCACGCGATTTCTCAACTGGGGAAAGAAAGACCGTACGATGAGGGAATACCTGGTACATAAACCAGGTATTCCCTCATCGGTTACTGGTCGGTTACTAGTCGAGCCGCCGACTGGGAGGTCCGATGACCACCAGATCGGTAGGTACACGCACAGTCTCTCGAACCGAATTGACAGTGGAGCCCGTCACTAGCCAGTCCGAGGGAACATGGTTACACCTCTGCACACCATGTCTCCCCTTTTAAGTAGTGTGGTCGAAGGTTGTATGAAGACTACTGTTTCTTTCGTGATCTTCGTATTCTATCATCTATACTATTATTTTATTAAGTATTCTATCAACAAATGGTTTTCTTTCACCCTTTTCCGATTATCTGGTCTTGTACTCTTTTTAATCACTAGTATAGGATACGAAAGAAGGGGAGGATAGTTTTTCTTTAGTCTGTTCCCTTTATTAACCTGTTCAAAAGAGTACCCCCCTCCCACCGTGTACCTTTAGTGTCTGATCCTTTATTTCTTTTTTTCTTTGGTGTCAGTTGTATTTTACGTTTTCATCGGTGAATAAATATGTGAGGAAGGTAAATATTTTCTATACGAAGTCGGAGGCCGACGTACATGTATTATTAATCGCCATTACTTATATTTACTATGAGTGTTGAGTTGGACAAATGTCTCAGGGGTGGGTGTGGGGAGAGGTACAATAAGTCCCTTCTTGACCCAAACCTTTACTCTATATACGACACAAAACCTCGAACTGCTACTGAGTCTACAATAGTTTTGACTCCTGTTCCTTTAGTTGATCGTTAATTGTACCGTACTTTTTCGGTTTAAGTTTCTTAAACCGTGAACCTCAGGATCCGTGACAGTGTTTTCTCCTGGGAGAAAGAGACGTCTATAAACAGGTCTCTCATTATGTTAATAAGGACGTATCGGGTCGTGGACTCTCTACGACTCCCGTCTTTAAGTTCCTCGTTGACATTGTCGTATTCTCCAGACTGTTTTTCTTGTGTCTTGTAATTTTGTTTTTTTTTTTCTTCTTTTCTTACTGTGGAAGAATCAAATGACCCTGTGACGGGAGACTCTTGTCTTTATTTGATGTTTCGACAAACGTAAATATACAGTTTGACTTCTTTGAAAGGATTTCAAACGAAAAATCAGTAAGAACTGATAGACATTGTATAATTCTCTACTCTCACATTTCGATTCGATTCTTCTTGACTTTACCTATAGGAAGGAAATTTCAAGTGAGAGTTTCGAGTGAAATAAGGTTATTGATGACCTGAATGTACGATGAGAATAAATAAGAAGGTTTGTTCTTTCCTGTAGACCAAAGGATTGACTCTCCTATAGACTTCGGTCTTTAAGTATACATATTCTTCAATTATCATTGTCGTGTTTCTGTTTCCGTTCCTCATTATATATTTTACGATCTCTGGTTCACAATCAGTAAGTTAACACAGACCGAGAAACGTTGGGGTACCTGACACCGGGAGACCCGAGGAGACAGGTACTTTAAGAGGTCCGTTCTTATGAACACACTCATCAGTAAGGGAAGAGGTCCCCTAGAAAGACTGGGTCCCTAGCTTGGACCCAAAGGACGTGTCGTCCGTACAAGAAATGGTAGACTCGATGGTCCCTTCGGCCTCTGATTTTTTAGGGTCTTTTAGTCTATATTTTAGAGAACTTTTATTATAGGTTCCTGATAAATCACACTTCCTTGTGTAGAAGTATTTTGAGTTATTTATATGGACTCTTAAAATGTCATGTTTTTACCCGACCTGATCTTTACCTTTCTAATGACTACAAACCATACAAAACAAATCATTCTTTATTTCTTACGGTGTGTAAAATCCTTTCCAAACATAGGAGTCAATGCATGTGTTTTGTTTCAAACTCCCAAATTTTTCCGGTCGGAACCCAAAGGGACCGTCAGGTCATCAATTCTTAGACGGAACGTTACGTCCCCTGTGGTCAAGTTAGGGACCAGACCCTTCCAGGGTGTACGGTGCCCTCTTGATTCGGACACATGGTGTTGATGACTTCGGGAGCACGGGATCTCGGACACGAACCGTTGTTCTCGTCTTTACCGTCGCTCCCCTGACCCGTGGCGTTGATCTCTTATCGGAGATGAGCGACGGTGATGTCTTTCGGACGCACGTCGTTGCTTCTGAGTCACGTCGGTGTCTATTTATAATTTTTTAGTTTGTTTTTCCGGTCGGAGTCCATAAACCTTTTAAGTAAATGTCTTGTGGAGTAAAAGGACACTCGGGTCCTTGGTTGCGAATCACGAGACTGTGAGGACTCTATTGAAAGGAGCGACAACCTACGTGAACGAGACAGACTCCTAGAGTACCAGATCCTGTAAAGTGTTCACCTTTCCGGGACTCTCTAGTCGTCAGAGTCGGTGACTCTTTTGTTCGGTCGGGTCCCATTCCGTCCCTGGAGGGTTTCAGTACGTTGTTGTGTCCCCGTCTCCACCTTGGTTCCTAGGTTCTGAGGTCCCCAAAGATACTTTAATTCATGTTACATGTTTCTGTCGATGTTTAAACCTGTGAAGTTCGAATGACGGAAGGATCGAAATGGAAGACTTCCTCTCTCTCTTTAGTGTTCTTCCCCGTCCTTCATGGACCCCGTAGGCCCGTACACTCATTGTTCTCCTTCGACTCGAGTGCGGTGAACAATCTAGGATTTCGGGTTTGGAAGAGTGAACGGGAACGAGAAAAGACAGAGATTTGGATACGAAGTTTGAACGGAGTAGGTCCTCCGGGTGATCCGATCAGAGAGGATGAGTTTTGAGAAGGGTCGTAGTGTTAGGAAGGTGACTGGTCGGTACACTGTCGACGGACTACTGGATCCCGAGGTAAAGAGGGAGATTTTCTATCCTTACGATTCTAGATGAAGGATCCCACCAACACCCAAAGTCCCCTCTATTAAACACGTTTCCCGGGTCGTGTTGTAGACTGTTTATTATTGTATACTATTCATTCACGAGTCAATTTCTTTCTACAATCAGGAAATAGAACAGGTAATAGTGTTCTCTTTTATTTAGAAGTGTCGGTTCAACAACCCACTGAGGGAGACCCTCTGAAATCGTGTAAGATAAATCAAAAAAGTAAAACAAAAATTAAAAACAACGTTATATCGACGAATGATACACTTGTCGGTTGAGTAACCTTTTCTGGAACTACGACCCTTTCTAACTTCCGTTTTCTTTTCCCGCCGTCACCTACTCTACCAACTTGTCGTTGTGGTTGTGTTACCTGTACTTAAACCCGTTTGAGACCCTCGATCACTTCCTGTCCCTTCGGACCGTACGACGTTATTTACCCCAGCGTTCTCAGCCTGTACTGATTCGTTGACTTGTTGTTTATCAACGAATGTTACAACACAATCAAAGATGACAAAGTCGTTTCGCTTAGTCGATATACTTATGTGTATCGAGGAGAAAAAACCTGAAGGAAGGGGAAATCCAGTGGTGTCTCGTGATTCATCTCAAGGGACACGACATGTCATCCAAGAGTAATCAATGACTAAAATGTGTACAACAATAAGTCATAAATATGTACAACAAGACATAAAACATGTCTCATCATATATACAGGTCTCTTCCGTTACCGTGGGGTGAGGTCACGAGAACGGACCTTTTAGGGTACCTACCTCCTCGGACAATCCGACGTCTGGTACCCCAGTGATTCTCAGCCTGTACTGACTCGCTGAAGTGAAAGTGAAAAGTGAAAGTACGCAACCTTTTCCTTTACCGTTGGGTGAGGTCACAAGAACGGACCTCTTAGGGTCCCTGCCCCGTCGGACCATCCGACGGCAGATACCCCAGATTGTCTCAGCCTGTGCTGACTTCGTTATATCGTATCGTCATATATACAGTTAGAGTTAGAGGGTTAAGTAGGGTGGGAGGAAGAGGGAACTATAGGTAAGTAAACGAGAGATCTAGACAGAAATAAAGACGAAACATTTATTCTATTAGATATGGTTAAAAAAGTCTAACATGTATATATGTAATTATCCGTTATACAAAAGAGATTAAATGAAGTGAGATATGCTGTCAGAGATCCAGATAGGTGGTAGAGATGTCTACTGGGTTAATGAAAGGAAAAATACCGCCTCATTATAAATCAAAACAATAAGACCACAGAGAGACTAGACTGGTGGGGGGCGGTACTCAAGGACCTCTGGTCCCCAGTAGATACGTCCACAGAAACGTACACCCAACTTAACTTCAGAAGAGAAGAGAACGGAGAGAATAGAGTGAACTAACCTTAGTAAAGGTCTTGTCCCTAAGACAAAAAAAAACAAAAAAAAAACAAAAAAAAAAAAAGTGTTTATACCAATCGTGTTCAACCGAGGGACCGTGACTGATACGGTTCGACTATTTATCATTGATTCAAATTCCCAACAATCTTAACAAATACTCCGTTAAAGTATATGTCTTTAAGTGAATTAGGAGTGTTAATGGAATCTTCCGTTCGTCCTGAAAATATTAGGGGTAAAATCTATTCTCTTCTTTTGCCTCCAAGTCCATCTATTTCACTGGGTGGAGAGTGGAAGTCACCCCGACTGTGTGAAAACCCTAGTCCTCGTTGGAACGGACCGAACCGTCAAAAGTTTTTTTCCTATAATTGGGAAGGCGATCTACTCGAAATTGTGTATATTGACGAGGACACGTCATAGGTAAGTTGTTCCTCAGGGATTTGTGTGAAGGGATGTTAAAGTCGTAGAGGGGTGTCGTTGAACAAAAATGGAATAGTTGGTAGCTAGTTTCTTTCTAATCGTTTGATGTTGGTTTAGACTGGATGTTGATCAAAAGTCTACCAGATGTTCAATTTCTAAAATTTCCCAATATTTTTTGATTTGTTTTTGTTTATTCTTTTACGTTGTCTCTACATACTCCAGATGTTTCGGACTGTATAAATGATAGAATGAACAAATTTTTTTCCAAACGACCGGAGACTTAGTTTGACACCAAGAGAAACCGTCAGACTTGTGAATTCTCAAGTTGGATACCGGGAAGAGGTCGTTATCTTATCCTGAAGTACGTTACAGAAAACCCTTGGAGTGAGACTAAGGGTAAAACGAGAGTTTCCTTCATAGAATACACTAAGAAAGTTACGAATTTTTTTTAATTCTGGTGGTGACCATTAGGATTTTGTGTTTGGTAATTTGAGTAACCAAGGAAATGGTGGTTCATTATTGCATGTTATCTGTGGGGACCACAACAGGGACCAGTGAAATGGATGGACTCGTAGGAACCCGGAATTAGTGTAGGGTACTAAGTAAGAATTCCCTCGAAGTTTTGCAGGACGGATTACAAGGACAAGTGATAAAAATTTTGAATAAAATCAGGAAATAGAATATGGTATTATTAGTGAAAACTTTTACTCGTTTATGAAAGTCCTTGTTCCTAAATTCCTTATGTCGAACTTATTGAAGGAATCTTAGAGTGCCCATCAAGTCTCGGACAAACTGGGTCAAGTGAAGTAAAATGTAAACCCCAAAGACAACGATAGGGATTTTTACTTCTTCCAAAAATTTACCTTTGTTTCTGGTTTGGGACAACCAATCACTGGGAGGGGTCGACGTCGGGTGAGAAATCCTCGTCGATATGACTTTGTCGGAGGGCCCGAAAGAGAATCTCCCAGTCGGGACCATTGACGTCAAGGTGGAAGAGCCTAACTTGGTTGACACCTGACTTAGGCGTCCACGTCTTGCACCAAGGCCTCCAGGTAATATAAGATAGTAGAAGGTGTCACCTGGACTCTAGGCGCCTAAAACAATAGGTCCCTCCCAAGGACCTTCGTTAAGAGACACCTATGACTCCCCACTGACGAGTGTGACTCCGTGTGTGTCATGGGGTCGTAAGGGGAGGGACAACCCTGAGGTCGATGAGTGGGAAGGTTTCCTTCTTTTCACCCTGTTTTTGGGTAAGGGTCAATGTACCTACACCCTGGACCACTAACCCAAACCCAAGAGAGTAGTGAGTGGTCGATATTCTGGAACTTAGTCAGTGCATGGGAGAGACTGAGACGTAGGAATAGATCTCCTAATCTCCCCAGTGTGGACTGAATAGGAGGATCACAGACAATACTTGACGTATCCACTCTGACCTACTGTTTCACAAATCAGGTGATTGTAAAGTTTTCGGACATGTTGGCATTCTCGGACAATAGTCTCGTTGTCGGTAAGACGTTGGTCAGATTCTACGAACCTCGACCTCATTAGTCAGAAGAGTCGTGTGAACGGTAGTCTTAAACCTGTACACCTAAAAAGTCCCCTTTCTCTATTCTCAAAATGAAAGAGGAAATGAAGTAGAGATTTGGTGTACCCAGAGGTTCCAGAGTTTCCTGAAAAATAAATTCCTTTTCTGCCTTCTGTTACGTGTGTGGGGTTTCCGATATTTACTGGTGGGTGCGGAGGTGCCTCTTAGAAAATAATTTTTTTTTTTTTACTATCCTTCAGGACGGTGGTCCCTTTAGGGATTATCAGGTCCCCAATTCTTAGACGGAAGGTTACGTCCCCTACACTCAAACTAGGGACCAGTCCCTTGATTCTAGGGTTGATTTGGACACACGACGGTGATGACTCGGGTGCACGAGATCTCAGGTGTACGGTATTACTTCTGGATCTTGTCTGTTTCAAAAAATTTTAAATTGATTTTGTTTGAAAATTTTTTATATACCGTTTTCATAGGAACAGGTATGACAGTTAATCTGCTCTGTTTCACTATGGTTGAGGTACGACTGACTCAGGTCCCTGGTAGGTCTTCTTTGAATGTATAGTAGTTGAAGTTGAAAGACACTGATACAGGACGTGTATCTATGAGAGTGTACTTTACTTGTATAATAAACACACAAAATATGGAGAGACGTGAGTGGAGTCGTTAATTCGAGGACACATGACGTAGATAAGTGAACTCTTGTACAGAAAGTAAACTGTCTAGTTTTTTAATTCGTAGATAAAAAGGAGGATAGAGTTTGGTCGGTAACGGAGATACCTCGTGACTACGGTAAGGAACTTTCGCGACCAAGAAAACTCATCAAAAGTGGAACCCTGATTTGTAGAAAGTGGAAGTCTGAACCAGTATTGTATCCGACCAGGTCTTCTCTACCCATTCCGGTTCCCCGGTGGTAGTAAACGTTCGTCTCCTCCAACAGACCGTAGTAAAATCGTGACGACCCTTTCAATTTTCCTTCGACGATCGATGGTTGCTCCCAGCGAGATACCCGGGGTACGAAAACACGTTCGGGGTGGAAAGAGTGTCCCGAAGGGTCCACCGAGCCACCATTTCTTAGGTGAACGTCACGTCTACTTCCAAGTCAGGGACCCGACCCTTCTGTAGTACCTTTTCCTTTACCGTTGGACGAGGTCATAAGAACGGACCCTTTAGGGTCCCTGTCTCCTCGGACTTCCCGATGTCAGATATCCCAGTATTCTCACCGTGTCCTGAACCGCTTATTTGTTGGTGGTGGTTAGAGTGTACTATGGTTTATGGGACGCAAGGTATTAAATTCCTTTACACACATTTTGAGAAACGTTAATTACCCAATTGTACAAAGTCAAACATTTTAGAAGTTGTAATTAATAATATTTAAGGTATCCAAGTGTAAAAAGTAAGTCATTAAGGAAAGGTCTTAAGGTTGTACAATAAGTCGAGAACGTTTAAAGTTTCAGGGGTCGAGACACAAATACCTAGGTTACCAAATTACCAGGACAACAGTTGAGAGTGACGAACCCGACATTCTCTTCTAAAACTTTCTCCTCAGACCCATCCTTCCATACTCCCTTCTGGTCTCAAGGACCTCGTCTTCCCGTATCCTGGTTTTGTGAGTCTAAAAAGTGTCACATACAACGAGGAAGGATAAGAGGGTCCTGATTTACACGGTGGTTTATGACCCCCTTTTGAACACAAATTTCAACGAGGTAAAGAGTCATGACTAGATCTCATAGGGTATTTAGAAGGGTTTAAACCGTTGTACTACATGATTATGACCTTTCTCTTGATACGATTCTCGATACCAAGGACCGATTCCTAGGTCTGAATCTACGTGGAGGACCGAGGTACTGGGGGTCGTAATGTCTGAAGGACGTGGAGTGAGTAGGTATTTCTCGCCAGTCACGGTAGTTAGTCGGAATCGTGACAATGTTCGTACTTTACAATACTCAATTTACTTTCAAGAAACATTTGACATTTCACGATATTTTACGTTTTCTTATAACGATAATTCAAGAGGACCGATCAGTACACTATTAAGTGTCCTGTGTCAAACATTCCTCTAATACGCATATGGGTCCCAAGGAGTACCAAGAAACACCTCTATTAAAGGTTGAAGAACCACTTTGATTGTCCTTAAGGGACCTCCAGGTCACCAATCCTAAGACACGAAAGTAACGGTTCTCGAACTCAAACTATGGATCACTCCATTGATTCTAGCATATCCGGAGGACCCCATCGGTTTTTTTTTCACACACCCCAGCCCTCCCTACTTTGATCACCGTATTCTTCGGAAGTTTATACTCTACATCCTTTGACTGATCTGATTTTCCACCTTCATAGGATTACAAGTTAGTTCGTGGATGTAAGACGTACATATTTGTGTATAAGATAAAGCAAAGAAAACCAAATTCCTTGAGGCTCTTAAATGAGTACGGATGGAGACCTTTTCTTTCCAATTACCAACCTTGAGAACTGACACTTTGACAGTCCTTCAGTTGCTGTACGAAAAATAAATCAGACATATATTTTTGAACACGATATGATGTTGATACAACGTATCCAGTGAAGACAAATAAGGGGTTCTCAAAACAAACAACCCCCGCAAAGTAAAACAAAACGGTTTCTCGAGCACTTTTCACTGTCTTGTAAGAGTGTCTTCCGACTTTTGACCATGGTCAAATAGGCTGGACCCTCCCAAAATTTGATTTAAATCGATCCTTTTCCCTTATTGTTTTTTTTATAGGTTTCTTTTAGTTGAATTCCTCGAGGGTGACCAATTTCGACTTCGTTAAACCCGTTGTTTCATCCGTTTAATCATCACTTAATATTGTGGTCTCATATTCTATTTATAGGAACTCAGGTATGACTATATTTATTTATAGACTTATTCATTTTTATAAACCCACTTATCTGCTTAGATGACTCGTCTTCTTAAAGTTCATTAAATACATCTATCCACGGTGTCGGAGTCCTCCACCTCGGATTGAGAGGAGGGAAGGTCGCACTCAGTACGTGTCCCTGAAGGATGGTCTCTACTGTCATCCCTTTCCCCGTCTCCCAAGTCACAGTCGAAACGTCCCCTTTTTGGTCTGTTTGATGGAGCCGGTTCACTAGTTCCACTTGTGGTCGTCATCATTCAGTACAACGAACATACATCGGAGGTAAATGATATTACTCTTACCGTGAACTAGGGACACCAGAAGGAGGGTTTTGGATGTTGGGATCAGGTCACTCCTGTTTCATAGTCTCTTTAGAGTTATCTCTCTGTAAAATATTTTAAGGACTGGTCATGAGAAGTTTTGACAGTATGTCTTTTTGTCCTTCTCGGATTTTTAACAGTGTCACTTTTCCTCTAATTCCTTCGTACTGATGATTTACATCGCACTATAAGACCTACCCTAGACTTGTGTCTTTTTCTGTAATCCTTCTTGACTCCTTTATACTTATTTCGTACCCGTACGAATGGCTCCTAGGGATAACAAGTCAATCTGATAGTTATCACCAAGTAATTAACCTTGTTTACACGATAGAATTTCATTCTGCAATTATTGTCTCCTTTGATCTATGTCTATATGTCTTTCAAGGACACGATCGAGAAATTAAAAAAGCATTCAAAGTTTTACAAGATTTTTTTTCAATTAGAAAGTTTTTCTATTTTTTTGATGTGGAGGTAAGTTAGTCGTTTATAAATTTACGGATGTTATACGGTTATTGACAATCTATCTCAAGAATGAGACTACTTCAAATACAGGATCATCCTCTTCCGTAGTGTTTATTATTTCATTTAAGTATTATAGTTTAGGTTTCTAATTAAAATTCGGTACCTTGTTTTACTCTTGTAGAGTTTCTGCGTACACCACGTAATCTTGAACGTTGTACGAATATCTAAAAATTCCGAGATAAACAGTAATGTGTCGTTTTCGAAGACAAAAACCGGAATAGATCCAATAGTTTGTCTACCGAACATTTTTAAATAAAATTTTTAAAACACAAATAATTCTTAGTCGTTCACCCCTGAAGGGACCACCAGGTCACCAATTCTAAGACGTGAAGATTACGTCCCTATACCCAAGTTAAGGACCAACCCATCGATTCTAAGATGTGCGGAACACCGTTTTTGTTTGTTTGTTTGTATTTTGTTTGTTATAAAGTTGTTTAAATTATCTAAAGTTTTTACCGGGTATAATTTTTTTTTTTTCTTAGTCGTTCACAAGAGTCGTTTCTTACGTTTTAGTGTGTAAAGGAAGTTATTAAACCTACTTGTCTTTCATTCTAAAAGTATTAAAATACATTATTTACTGTTGTCTTTAGGTTTCCCTAGAACTGTCCCATTTTGATACATCATTATGGTTCCCATTTTAAATTGTTTTTAAACCAACGTTTTAAACGTGAGTACAGGTTTGTAAAGTTAACGTGTTTATTTTCTACTTCCTAGTTTCACTCACCGTAAAAGGGACTCGTTTCTGAGTCTTGAAACCAACTGGTATCGGAACTAACCACGGTTGTCAAGTTACACCAATTACGGTGAAATTAGGTTTGACTATCCTTAATCACATGTCTAGTTTCTTCGATCATTGGGATGAATAGAGACAACAACAGTCCGGTGTGGACCTCCAAGAAGTGGTAAATATTGGTGGTACAAGAATTTCCTTATAACTGTTTAACCACATGTGTCTCCTTATACTTTCTTGTCATTTCTGAGACCATTGTTCATCGAATGTACTCATTTATCAAGTTCTCATTCTTTATAAATGGTATTCTTTTTCCGATTTGTTTCTACATAATCTTCCACCTATAAAAGACCGATATTTTATCATTTTTTTTTTTTTTCAATCAGCGTATCAGTACAGGTTGAGAAACCCTGGGGTACCTGACGTCGGCAGGTCCGAGGAGACAGAGACCTTAAGAGGTCCGTTCTTATGATCTCACCCAACGGTAAAGGAAGAGGTCCCCTAGAAGGACTGAGTCCCTAGTTTAGGTCAAGAGGTTTTATCATTTCTTCAACTATTTTGGAGAGGGGTCTTTTGTTACTATTTTGACCTGTTTTAACAGGTTTTTTTTTTTTTTCTGTTGGTATAGTCCTGAGATCTTTAACTAGTTTAAGTTTGTTATTTAACCCTTCTCAAAGTAGTACTTTTCCACGACTTTGTTACCTTTACACATCATAAGAATGGACCCCACCAGGAATAGGGAAGGTAGGGTGTCGAGTCAGTCATACATGATATTAAAATGGTCCTGTATCGATGAGTTCTTTTGGTCGTCTAATGACAATCGTTTACTCCAAGTTCACCACTCACTTAAACCTCCCTTTTATCTTTTGGGTGAGTTTCTTTCCTTGTCCCTTAAAGTCATAGAGAAGATCAGACTCTAATACCAGGATCCATCCTTTACGTCGTTGGTGTTTTTTGGTCTTTAAATCGTCCTTCTATGAACTGATCAAAGGGTGTCTTGGGACTGACTAATGGACTAATAGAAGTACGTGCCCCTTCTGTTTTGTTCCGGACTCTTGTTCATTTTTGACTCCGATTAGACTTTTGTTGTACTTGTAAGGTACACGAAAGGTTACCTGTGTCTCTAGTTGACCGTTTCTCACCTTCAGAACACAAACACGTTTCAAAGACCGGTTAATAACTAATTGATTATTGTATGTGTCCGGGGATCCTTTGGAGATCCACTGGTCCAACTTTTTATTTTTGTTGACTTTTTAGTCTCGTGTCTATAATCACCATCGTGTAGTGTCCCGTGTGTCTAAGGTGTCTAATTCGGGTTCTTTCAATGAAATTTTTTTCTTTTCTTAAAAACCAAAGGTGACGATGTACATTACCTCTTCCTTTGCCGTGGGGTGAGGTCATGAGAACGGACCTTTTAGGTTACCCGCCTCCTCGGACCATCCTTGTGTCTCACCTTTTGTTGACTCGCTGACTTGACTTGACTTGACTATGGTTACACAGCACAAGTTGAACGTTGTTTTTATATGTTCAGTACAATTCTCCGGTCCCTTTTTTTACCAGACTACTCTGTTTCGTTTTAGTGTTGATAAGATTCGAAACTGTGACTGTGACCTTTATTCGATTCCCTAGTTTGTTTTTTTACCTGTTGTACGTTCTCGTCTACTCATTATATTCGTTTCTCCACCATTAAGGTTCTTTCTTAGTCCCTGAAGAGACCACCAGGTCACCTACTATACGGTATGAAGGTTACACCCCCTCTCCCCACCCAAGTTAGGGACCAGTTCCTTGATTCTAGTCTGTAGGTCACACCGTACCTATTTTTTAATTTTTCTTTTTTCTTAGTTTTCCTTCACGATCTCTCGTTTTTGTGAAATTTTCTGTAATTCTTACGAAAACTATTGGAGTAGTTATCTGACTCATACCAAATCTTTTTCTCACTAGAACTTCTATGTAGGTATCCTTATAGGGTTTTACTTTTCCTTTTTATTTTCAATTTTATTTTCCTTATCTTATAGGTCATTGACACCCTGTTGACGTTTTCCACATTGTATGTACATTATTTTTACGTCTTCCTTTTCTTTCCTGTCTTTTCTATAGACTTTATTATTACCGTCACTTCACACACATACGTACGATTCAGTGAAGTCAGTACAGGCTGGGACACTGGGGTACCTGACATCGGACGGTCCGAGGAGACCCTAAGAAGTCCGTTCTTATGACCCCGCCCAACAGTACGGGAGGAGGTCCCCTAGAAGGACTGAGTCCCTAGCTTGGGTGTAGAGGACACCGAGGACGTGACGTCCGTCTAAGAAATGACGACTCGGTGGTCCTTTCGGGGTTATTTCCGTCTCTTATAAGGTTTTAAGTAATGTCTATGGTTAGGTGTATGGGTCTTTCGAGTCTCTTATGGTTCATATAATTTATGGTTTTAGATACGACTCCTTATAGTGTGACTTTAACGTCTTTTGGTATCAGTTTGTACTTTAGCACTTTCGTCATTTCTCTCTTTAGTGAAATCTCCACATGTATATCTCCTTGTCCTTATTCTTAATGTGACTTGAAAAGAAATCCTCGGTGTGTTCACTCTTTTCTAATCTCACTTTATATATTTCACAATTTCCTTTTTACGTAGTTAGATCTCAAGACATAGAACAATTTAATAGGAAGTACCATTTCGTCTTTATTTCCGAAATAGCTCTTTTTTTTTTCCACCCCCACCTTAAACAACAGTCTAGGTAATAAAATTAACCTCTGAAGTGGAACAGAGTTATTATCTCTTCACTAGGAAGTACATCTTTTATTCATTCCTATAACGACTTGACTTGTCGTGGTAGTTATATTTGACTGTGAGTATCTTAAGAAGTGAGATTTCGTCGTCTTATATATAGGAATTAGATTGAACCGTATTGTGGGGTTTGTCTAAGGTAAAACCAATTATATTATGTTACTTACCTAAATTTTCTTATCTTTAGAATTTTATACTAGAATCTGGTGTCTCATTTCACACTTTACAGTCAGTGAGTCAAGACAGACTGAGAAACGCTGGGGTACCTGATATCGTGTTGTCCGAAGAGACAGATACCTTAAGAGGTTCGTTCTTATGACCTCACCCAACGTCACGGGAAGAGGTTCCCTAGAAGGGTTGGGTCCCTAGTTGGGACCCAGAGGGTGGAACGTCCGTCTAAGAAATAGTAGACTCGGTGGTCCCTTCGGGGAATCTAGTGCTACCTTAATTTGATTTTTAGTCATTATCTTATAATGTGTTGGGTGAAGATTTATTATGTACCCAGTTTCTTATATAAAAAGTTTTAAAATTCTTTTGATTTACTTTTCCTTCTATGTTCAATGACTTTAAACACTCTATGTCTCTTTCGTGTCAGACCTCCCTTTGACTATCGTAGTTTACGTATATGACCTTTCCTCCTTTTCGAGATATTAGTTGTTAGGTGTGAAGGTAGAATTCCCTTTGTCTTTCTCTTTTCGTGGTAGTCGGATTTCGTTCGGTTTCTTTTTAGGTCAATTTTGATCTCATTTGTGGTTACTTTGACTTTTATACTTTAGTTATGTCTTTTATTTTGATTCTCGTCAAAGAAACTTTTCTAGTTGTTTTAGTTATTTGGGGATCGTTCCGATTAGTACTTTTTTCCTCTTCTTTTTTAATATGAAATAGTCTTTACTTTCTACCCGGTAGAGATGACTAGGGTGTCTGTAGTTTTTGTATCATTTCCATATAATAATTGTCAAGGTACTATTTGAACTATTGGATCTGTTTTACTCAAGTAAAGAACTTTCTGTATTAGACGGTTTTGAATGTATTCTTCATTATCTACCAAGATAAAGTTTGAAGCTTATTTATTAGTTATTAGAAGATTTCTCCTTCGTGTTCCGGATCCATCCAAGTTAGTACTTATGATACTTTGTAAATTCCTTCTTTACTGTAGTTAGGAGACGTCAGAGAAAGTCTCCTATTTTCGTCTTTATTATAAAGGATTAAGTAAGATACTCCGGTCATAATAGGATTATGGTTTTGGTCTGTTTCTGTAATGTTCTTTTGATCACTGGTCATAGAGATTACTTGTCTACATTTTTAGGAGTTGTTTTACAATCCTTTACTTTAGATTGTTTATGTATTTTTCTTAACATGTGGTACTCGTTCAACCTAAATTAGGGTCCATACGTTCTGACCAAGTTGTAAGTTTTTATTAATTACATTAGGTAGTGTAGTTCTCTAAAATTTTTTAGTGTCCTAATATAGTTAGGTACGTCTTTTTCGTGACTGTTTTAGACTATAGGTAAGTGTTATTTTTGAGAGTTATTTGATCCTTATCTACTATTGAAAGAGTTAAACTATTTCTTATAGATATAGTAGCTGAGGTACCTGTACTCAAACTCGTTCCAGGCCCTCAACCACTACCTACCCCTTCGGACTGCACGACGTCAAGTACCCCAACGTTTCTCAGTCTGGGATGACTCACTGACTTGATTTGACTAGATGTTTTTTTTTGATGTCGATTATAATATGACATATCACTCCTTCATTTTTGAAAGGGTGATTTTAGTCCATGTTTCGTTCTTACGTGGGAGATTTTACTCTTGGTGGTATCCTAAATTGTTAAGGTCAAAACCCATAAATAGGTTTCTTTTATTTTTGTAATTGTACTTTTCTATATACGTGTGGTACAAGCAATATAGTAATGAATGTTATCGGTTCTTTAAATTCACAGGTGTCTACACTATATACACTACCTTATGACTGGTCTGGTTTCAGTGGGTTAGACAGACTGTGAAACACTGGGGTACTTGACGTCGGACGGTCCGAGGAGATGGGTACTTTAAGAGGTCCGTTTTTATGACTTCACAGAAACTACTTCTTCATAAGGAAGAGATCCTTATAATAAGTCGGAATCTTTTATTCTTTTGAAACAACAAACGTTGTACTTACCAGGCACTCCCGTAGAACGATTCACTATATTCAGTCTGTCTTTCTGTTTACGACATAGTAGAGTGAATGTACGTCTTCGATTTGTTGTTTGTTTAAGTTTTATTTTTTCGTACTTAAGTACCTATGTCTCTTGTTTAATCGTTAATGGTCTCCACCCCTACTCCTCACTCACTTTACCTTCTTCCTCCAATTTTTCATTTCTGAGGGTCGATATTTTATTCGTTCAATATCCTACATTACATATCGTACCACTAATCTCAATTCTTATAACACTACATATAAACTTTCAACGATTATCTCATTTAGAACTTATAAAAGTAGTGTTCTTTTTTCAAAACATTTAGTCTTCCTGTTTACTTTTCATCTAGATAATACCATTTTAAACCCCCATCTTAAACTTTAATTTTTGTTATGGTAAATGTAATCGTACATTTATTAATGAATATTTAGATTGTTTTATACATGTTCTAGACTCCTTTTAAAATTTTAGACTACTTACTTTAGTTTCTTGATTTATCTTTCTATAAAATATAAGTACCTATTCTTTTAAGATATAATAGTTATACAGTCAAGAAGGTTTTCACAAAATATCCGTTCCGTTTGGTTTAATTTTAGGGTCTTTCAATAAAATACCTAGAGTTGTTTGAGTAGGATTTCAAATATACCTCTCCGTTTTCTAGGTTTTGTCAGTTACGTTATAATTTCTTCTTGTTTCGACCTCCTCACCGTGTTGTTGAAGTCTGAATGATACTTCGGTTTACCGTTAGGTGAGGTCACGATAACGGACCTTTTAGGGTACCTGTCTCCTCGGACTATCCAATGTCAGGTACCCCAGCGCTTCTCAGCTTGTGCTGACTCGCTGAAATGAAAGTGTCATCAGTTCTGTAACATCTTGACTTTTTCTTATTTGTTTGTCTAGTTATCTTGTTTTTCGGGTCTTTATTTAGGGATATTATGTCAATCAACTAAAAACTGTTTCCTTGGTTTCGTTCTGTTTCTATGTTTCTACCGGAGAGGTTGTTACCACAATCTTGTTAACTTATAGGTGTGTGATATAGGAAGTGTTTTTAACTGAGTTTCACCTAGTGTCTGGATTTGCATTTCACGTTTTACTAATTTTGAGGATCTTCAATTGTACTCAATCTACTGGAACCCATACCGTTACTGAAAGTTCTATGATGTAGTTTTCGTAGTAGGTTCTTTCCTTATTAACTACTCGACCTGAAGTAAAATTTTTGAAGTCGAGATACTTTCTGTTACAGTACTCTCGACCCTTTGTTCGGAGTGTACTCTTCTTTATAAAGGTTTTCTGTATAGACTATTTCTTGATAATAAATTTCATATGTTTCTTGAGAATTTTGAGTGAGTATTCCTTTGTTTGTTGGATCAAAAATTTTACCCTGGTTTGAGAAGTGTAGAGTGGTTTCTTCTATGTATCCGCCGTTTTTCGTATGCTTTTCTATCAGGTATCGTATACAGTAGTCCCTTTACGTCTAATTTTGTTACCTATGGTGATGTATGAATAATCTTACTGGTTTTAGGTCTTGTGATTGTTATAGTTTACAACCACTCTAACACCTTGTTGTTCTTAAGAGAAGGTAGTGACCATCCTTATGTTTTACCACGTCGGTGAAGTCTTCTGTCGGACCACCAAAACAATGTTTCAATATATGAGAATGGTATACTAGGTCGGAAAAGTAAAAAAACCATAAATGTGTTTCCTAAACTTTTAAAAATAGGTGAGTTCTTTAGATGTGTGACTACCAATATCTTCGAAATAAGTATTAACGGTTTGGTATCTTCGTTGATTATATGGAAGATCTTTCACTTACCTATTTGACACGATATAAGTATGTTGTTTATAATAAGTCTCTATTTTTTCTTTATTCAATAATTCGGTACTTTTCTGTGTCCTAGGAATTAATGTTTATTGATTAACTTTCTTCGGTTAGATTTTGACTACGAAAACTTCACACCACAACCTCTTCTGGGAACTCTCTGGGAACCTGACGTTCGTCTAGGTTGGTCAGGTAGGATTTCCTCTAGTCACGACTTATAAGTAACCTTCCTGACTACGAATTCGACTTTGAGGTTATGAAACCGGTAGTCTATACTTCTTGACTGAGTTACCTTTTCTGGGACTACGACCCTTTCTAACTTCCGTCCTCCTCTTCCCCTGCTGTCTCCTACTCTATCAACCTACCGTAGTGACTGAACTACCTGTGTTCAAACTCGTTCGAGGTCCTCAACCACTACCTGTCCCTTCGGACCACACGACGTCAGGTACCCCGACGTTTCTCAGCCTGTGCTGACTCGTTGACTTGACTTGACATATTAGAGTTCATATACTCTAAGATCTTACCCGTTTTGATGTCTCTGTCATTTTTCTAGTCAACAACGGTCTCCGACCTCTCTTCTTGCCTACTTATCCACCTTGTACCACTTGAAAGTCCCGTCACCTTTACGTGATATACTATGATGTTACTACTTATGTACAGTTATACATAAATAGATTTGGAAACCTTACATGTTATGATTCAATAACAAATCAACGATTCAACACACTCTGAGAAAACACTGGGGTACCTGACATCGGGTGGTTCGAGGAGACGGGTACCCTAAAGGGTCGGTTCTTACGACCTCCCCCCACGGGAAAGGAAGAGGTCCCTTGGAACGGTTAATCCTTGACTTGGACGCAGAGGACGTTACGTCCACCTAAGAAATGGTCACTTGGTGGTCCCTTCGGGGTGATTCTCACTGGGAATTATATTTGACACCCGAATGTCACTACTACACAGTTACATCCAACTAATTGACATTGTTTACATAGTGAGACCATCCCCTACAACTATTACACCCTTCGATATCCACACTTCCCTATCACTCAAACACTCTTTAGAGACATTGAAGGAGAATCAAAACGACCCTTGGATTTCACAAGATTTTCTCATTTCTGGTTTTAATATGTTTTTTACTCTACTCTATTCTATTTTATTTTTAGTCACCAACAGTCCCCAAACCGTCTTTCCCTCCCTCTTACTTATCCGTTTCGAAACTCGTGAAAATACCATCTCTTTTAAGGTACACTTTGGTTACACTATGTAGATATACAGTTTTGAGTGTCTTGTATGATGTATTTTTGACTTTGAACCCGAAGGGACCACCAGGTCATAGGAACCAGGTCCTTCTAGGGGGTGCAGTACCCCGGTGAGTCGGGTACACGGTGTTGATGACTTCGGACGTGTGGATCTCGGGTCCGTTGTTCTTCGGGTACATGTGTTGATCTCTCCTCGACAACGGTGTTAATTTCTTTTCGGACGTACGTCGTTACTTCTGGGTCGTGTCGATATTTATTTTTATTTCATAAAAAAATTTTTCCTTACTCGGAAAACCATTTCCTATCTGTTATCAATTCCGGAATGTTTCTCGACACTTTTCTTCTCTGCACTTTTCGTTTCCTCTTTTCCTTTCTATATGGGTAAACTTGTGTCTCAAGGTTTCTTATCGTTCCTCTCTATTCTTTCGGAAGGAGTCACTAGTTACGTTTCTTTATCTCCTTTTGTTGTCTTACCCTTTCTGATCTCTAGAGAAGTTCTTTCAATGTCTATGGTTCCCTTGTAAAGTACGTTTCTACCCGAGTTATTTCCCTGTCTTTACCATACCTCGATTATGTTCGTCTTCTTTAATTCTTCTTCACCGTTCTTATGTGTCTTCTTGACATGTTTTGTCTAGAAGTACTGGGTCTATTAGTGCTACCACACTAGTGAGTGTAAGTGGATCTCGGTCTGTAGGACCTTACACTTCATTTTACCCGAAGTCCTTCGTAGTGATACTTGTTTTGATGACCTCCATTACCTTAAGGTCAACTCGATAAAGTGTAGGACTTTCTACTACGACACTTTCACGACGTAAGTTATACAGTCGTTTATACCTTTTGAGTCGTCACCGGTGTCCTGACCTTTTCCAGTCAAAAGTAGGGTCAGGGTTTCTTTCCGTTACGGTTTCTTACGAGTTTGATGACGTGTTAACGTGAGTAGAGTGTACGATCATTTCATTACAAGTTTTAAGAGGTTCGGTCCGAAGTCGTTATACACTTCGCACTTGAAGGTCTACAAGTTCGACCAAAATCTTTTCCGTCTCCTTGGTCTCTAGTTTAACGGTTGTAGACGACCTAGTACCTTTTTCGTTCTCTCAAAGTCTTTTTGTAGATAAAGACGAAATAACTGATATGGTTTCGGAAACTGACACACCTAGTGTTATTTGACACCTTTTAAGACTTTCTCTACCTGTATTGTCTGGTGGACTAGACGGAGAACTCTTTTGACATACGTCCAGTCCTTCGTTGTCAATCTTGATCTGTACCTTGTTGTCTGACCAAGGTTTATCCTTTTCCTCATCCAGTTCCGTCATATAACAGTGGCACGAATAACTTGAATATACGTCTCATGTAGTACTCTTTGCGACCCGACCTCCTTCGTGTTCGACCTTAGTTCTAACGGTCCTCTTTATAGTTATCGGAGTCTATACGTCTACTGTGGTGGGAATACCGTCTTTCACTCCTTCTTGATTTCTCGGAGAACTACTTTCACTTTCTCCTCTCACTTTTTCAACCGAATTTCGAGTTCTAAGTCTTTTGCTTCTAGTACCGGAGGCCAGCGTAGTTTGGTACCGTTTATCTACCCCTTTGTCACCTTTGTCACAGTCTGAAATAGAAAACCCCGAGGGTTTAGTGACGTCTACCACTGACTTCGGTACTTTAATTTTCTGCAAATGAGGAACCTTCTTTTCAATACTGGTTGGGTCTATCGTATAATTTTTCGTCTCTGTAATGAAACGGTTGTTTCCAGGTAGATCAGTTCCGATACCAAAAAGGTCACCAGTACATACCTACACTCTCAACCTGACACTTCTTTCGACTCGCGGTTTCTTAACTACGAAAACTTGACACCACAACCTCTTCTGAGAACTCTCAGGGAACCTGACGTTCCTCTAGATTGGTCAGGTAGGATTTCCTCTAGTCAGGACTCACAAGTAACCTTCCTGACTACAACTTCGACTTTGAGGTTGTGAAACCGGTGGACTACACTTCTCGACTGAGTAACCTTTTCTGGGACTACGACCCTTCCTAACTCCCGTCTTCCTCTGTCCCTTCTGTCTCCTACTCTACCGTAGTGACTTAGTTGCCTGTACCCAAACCCACTTGAGGCCCTCAACCACTACCTGTCCCTCCGGACCGTACGACACCAAGTACCCCAGTGTTTCTCAGCCTGTGCTGACTCGTTGTCGACTTATTATTATATATTTATAACCAAGTATTAACAGTGTTTATATAGGGTGATTTCCGTTCTACAACTATCTTGTCTTCTAACCCACCCAACCTCCTCATATATCTCACGACAAATAAATAAGATATTTGGATTTAACATTCAGTTTTCGTACAAAAATTTTTGGTAACTTTGTAGGGATGCGTATGTGTGTCCTT
Organism: Capra ibex; assembly: GCA_006410555.1. Taxonomy (NCBI): domain Eukaryota; kingdom Metazoa; phylum Chordata; class Mammalia; order Artiodactyla; family Bovidae; genus Capra; species Capra ibex. Next base: position 42,153,766 of record SJYO01034137.1, read on the forward strand.
ACCGACGCTAGACAGGGGACGGGAGGGTTTTTTGTCCGTAATGGTCCACAGCCACTCCTACACATCTTCGATCTTAAACTTATGATGACCTTTGTCATCATAATTACCTTATCAGTAAGATCTTTTGTAAAACCTTCAAATTCCCATTTGGGTCTAAATGGTATGTTGGGTTGTTAAGGTGAGGATCTTTAGATACGTTTTCTTTAATTTTACATTCAGATGTGTTACTGAATACGTACTTATAAGTATCGTCGTAATAAATATTGTCTGGGTTTGACGTTTTGACGTTTGCAGGAAGTTTACCGTTTGACCATTTGTTTTACGCCATATAGGTATGTTACCTTACCTGCTTACCTTAGGTATTTTGCCTTGCTTAGTCACTAAACACGATGTTATACGTGTTTGGAGTTTTTGTCATAGGATTCACCCTACACAATCTGTACTTCTTGACATATTATATACTAAGGTAAACAAAAATTTAAAGTCCCTTTCTTTGGTGTCTCGTCCTTTCGCCTAGGTACCAACGGACCCCGACCTTCACCGTCTCCACCTTCACCCCCCACTGTCGTTCCTTTAAATATCTCCATTTACTTTATGAGATTTGGCCTTAACATCGATACTAGTGTGTTGAAGAAATTAAGTGGTTTCGGTAATTTAACATGTGAATATTATCCACTCAGAATACCTATATTTAATATGGAGTTTTTTCGATAATTTTTCATAAATATCAAAAGACCACCTTTTCTTTTATTTTAGTAAGGTATAACAAGTTTGTCAGTTTTACTTTAAAGTATCTTTTATTAAGATCCCTCAAGTCAGGTCAAGTCAAGTCAGCGAGTCAGCACAGACTGAGAAACGCTGGGGTACTTAGCGTCGTGTGGTCCGGAGGGACAGGTAGTGGTAGAGGGTCTCAAGTGAGGTTATACATCTTCATGTATGTGACCATTAGTCTCAAGGAGTGGTCCTTATTAATACTAAGATTTCGTTCTCGTAATTATGACGACCCACCGGTTTGGTTCTCTTGGGGAAGAAAATAGTTTTCTTGGATTTGAAATTGATCGACCTATAAGACACTAAACATAGACTTATTTAAAATTACCTATTTGGATGAAAAGTCGTCTTCCTCAGACTTTCTCGACTTAAAAAACGGTCCCTTCCGTACTTTATAAGAATGATCTCACTTCCCTATTGTCATTACCAACCTAATTTTTTTTAAATTCGTAGGTAAAGTTTTCGGTGGACGTATATCCATAAGAGATTTCCTTTTTTTCGTTAACAGTAGACGGTCCCAGGTCGGGGCCACCTAGGTCCCATTAAGCTTCGCCCCTACCTCAGTCGCAGGATCCTTAATTAACGAATTAATTTTTATCTCCCTCTAATCTTTCTTTATCACATCATGCTTTTAATCACCTCTTTTTCTCCGACTTATTGAACCAAATGTACCCTATGGTTACTTCGAAGCTCTGTTCTTCGAACGTGGTGGATGCATCCGGTGGCCGCGGGTGAACTTATAGCCTCCCATGGGGTGGGACCCGAGGGAGAGCACACCTTGAATTTTCGGTCCCGTTTTAATCGTCCGAACCGCTCGTGGGTGCGAGGTCTACCCTTAAGTCGGTCTTTTTGCCTCGTGTTCTTTCTTGCTGTGCCCCCTTAGTCAGAAAGGTCTTTGACTAGGCTAAAGAAATAAAAATCCAAACGAATATATGGAAAACAATGTGTATCTCTGTTTACCTTTAAAATTTCAGTGCGTCCCCAGTCGTCAGGACTAGAAATAGTTTTAGTCCACGAAGTATATTTACATATGTTTTTCCAGAATCCCCAAAATGTAGTAGAAGACTGGTACTCCGGACGACTGTAAAATACTAGGAAAGAAAAGACCATTGCCAGTCAGTTGGTTTTGTGAATAAAAGGTCCCTACTAAAAAGAATTTGGTCCGTGGTGGGAGACTTCCATGGTCTATTTCAACGTAAGGATATCCCACTCCCACATCACCCAATGTTGATTCTTTCCTTAAATAAATCGGATTCCAATTGTACTAATTAGATTTCCAATTATGAATAAAGAGGATATACGATTAATATATAAGTAATTGTACATATTCCCGTCCCCTAAATCGTCGTTTGTAACCGGGTTATTTACTTTTGGGAAGTGGTTATATTAAGGATTAGTTGGGTGATATGATTATTAAAGATTGAGGGATTTTCTTAGACGGAAATCATTCAGATTTTGTAGAGCACGGAGAGTGCCAACCCTCCGACATTTGTTAGTGTACACCGGCCTGTTTGGACATGTCCGTCCGATCTATTGGAAGTCTCCTCAACTTTGTGAGAACAGTACGGGTCCTTAAAAATAATTGACCTCGACATCCAATTGAGGTAGAGGTTCTCTCCATTATCCCCTCTCGGGGGGCATTTCAGTCTCCATATCCACTCTCGTATTTTGTCGTTTCACCCGTCTGAGACCAAACCCCCCATCTACGAGCCTTTGTCCCCCAAAGGACTCCGACGTGGGGCGGAAACGCATACGGCTTCGGAGGAAGGAGTACTGGAAACGGTACCCGTCTCAAGGAGTGCGACCGAGGGCCGTCAGTAGTACTTTTATGTCTATATCTAGGTATATTTATATCTATGTCTTTCTATATAGATAAATATCTATATCTATTTCTTTCTATATCTAACAAGGGATCCTCTTGAACTTCTCGTTTTATCGTCTGATGAAAAAACAAAGCAAAACAACAAACATAAAAAAATAGAAATAAAAAATTGTAGTTTTTGTAAAAGATAACCCCATATCGACTCATTGTTACAACACTATCAGAGTCCACTTGTCACTTCCCTGAGTCGATATGTAGATGCACATAGGTAAGAGGGGGTTTGGGGAGAGGGTAGTCCGACCGTGTATTGTAACTCGTCTCAGGGTACACGATATGTTATCCAAAAATAACCAATAGGTAAAATTTATATCGTCACACATGTACTGGAAGGGTTTCAAGAATTGATAGGGAAGGGGGGTCGTTGAGACTCAAGTAAAAGATTCCGATACTCAGAGAAAGACAAAACGTTCATTCAAGTAAACATAGTAAAGAAAAATCTAAGGTGTATATTCCCTATAGTGTACTATAATCATCCTCTGATGAAAATGATCCTCTACGTTTCGTGTGTTTTCAAAGTCTAAACAGGAGACAGAAATTTTACGACCTTTCCGTTAGAAACATCTTCGTCCACTTGTGTGGACTTCGTTAATCGTCTATTGTCTGTAACATATTACTTTGGCATCTAACATCCCATATTTATATTAATTTAAGACATCTTCGGTTTAGTGTCCGTCGAAATTCTAGGTGGTCCTGATTTTATACGACCACTTTGGTATGTTAACTGAGTTGACAGGTGTAGGTTTTGTTCAATAAAACTTGGTCCATAATTCATCAGAAAACTTCCGAAGACTGTGGTTGTACGACAATCTATTATAAGTAGTTCACCAAAGTGTCCTTGTTGTCTTTAATGACGAAAGTTTTCTTCAGTAAATTTTGTCCGAGGGGTTCATGTAAAGACCTACACGTTTAAGTGTAACCTAATAAAGAACTTAAAATGAATAGAGATTTTAGATGTATACTCTATGTCGTTACTTTCAAAACTATCTAGTCACGTTGAGTTCGTGACGATGGTACTGTCAGTAGTGTTAACCTAAAAAAAGAAATATAAAAAGGTAGAAGTCAGAACGGAAGACAATGAGACCCTAAAAAGACTTACCGTAGTTGTGTTTCTGGACACAATAAAGTTGTGACATACCTTTTCGGAGGTTCGTTTCCTTAGAAAACCACCAAGTCTACCATTTCTCCTCTTGACCCAAGCTAGGAACTCAGTCTTTCTAGGGGACCTCTTCCTTTACCGTTGGGTGAGGTTATAAGAACGGACCTTTTAGGGTACCTACCTCCTCGGACCGTCCGACGTCAAGTCCCCCAACGTTTCTCAGTCTGTGTTGACTTACTGAAGGGACAAGAAAAAATTCCTCTTAATTTCAGGAAATTGTATACGTGACCAGCCTCTTCCGTTACCGTGGGGTGAGGTCATGAGAACGGACCTTTTAGGGTACCCGCCTCCTCGGACCACCCGACGGTAGATACCCCAGTGTGTCTCAGCCTGTGCTGACTTCGCTGTCGTCGTCGTCGTTGCATACGTGACGATCCCAATTACTTAGTAGACGAAATTTATGTAAGAGTAAACTTCGACTGAGATCATTAGTCAACACACTTAACGAAAAGGTTCTGAACAGTGGGTGAGAGAGAAGGGGTTGAACGAGGTAGAGAAGAGGAGGGAGATAGGTAATTACTTGAATTAAAGTTCTCCAGAATTAAAGTTATCCATGTACCTGAGGTCCTCTATTGACCAAGGGACCGTTTCGACTGATCGAGAAAACCGTGACTTGAGTGTTAGAAACGAGGAAATTATGGTGCTGGTGAGTAACTCTCGACTCTCCTGGGTAGAAGGGTTGTTGATTATCTACTGGACGACTCTTAAGTGGATGGTGTTTGAGGTAGTTACCGTCTAGACCACAGATTTAAGCGTCTATTGAAAATGGACGACTGTCTCTCAAAAACTTTACCTTCGCGGAGATTATCTTATTTTTGTAGAGTTTGTATTGTGAAGAGAACTGGGACTCATTAATGTATTGTCGATGAACAACACTTTTAAATGTTTTTGAGTAGAGGTAACGAAACAAGTAAGATGAAGATTTATCATGTGTGACTGAATGGAGTAATAAGAAGTATGGTTTGGAGTGAAAGATCGTTTGTTTAGTTGAAAACCATGGGACACGTTTCCCTATTAAGGGTTCACGTGAATTTCTTGATTTTGATCATTGTCGGTTATTTATAAAAATTAAAAAAAAGGAGATCTCGTTTATACGATATCATATAAAAATTAGACAATAAAAGAGACTATAGGAAGACTTTCAACGAGGTAAAATTTTTAAAAGAGTCGAATTTAAAAGTTGATTTACCTTATTCATTGACTGTCTCAAGACAAGACGGAAGTGAAAGATACCATAAAGAAGGTTTCAACAAATAACGGTAAGACTGAAGATTTGACCAAAATATTAATACGGTGTGTGAGGATAGTGTTACTTGAAGGAACGGAAATTTTACACATATAGTCTTACATTTGCGACCAGTGGTGCTGTAAACACCTAAATGAACGGAGATGATCATGACCCATAGTCGAGTATATTATGAAAGTTAAATAAAGAGTTTCGGATTATCTCAATCATTTGTCGTAACTATCGGATCCTAGTTTTACTGGGTTCTTACTTTCGTCAGAAAAAAAAAAAAAGAAATACAATTTTAGTGTTTAAATTGAATACTACTAAACCTTCACCTCCGTTTACATTGAAGAAACAAAGTAGATATAAACTACAAAAGGAAGTGTTCAAGAATAGGCGACAATTCACTCTTTCTTTCTCGATTTATAAGCTTAAATTTCGAGTCAGACTAGACTAATAAAGAAGTCAGAAAAATCTTTTACAAGATGGACAGTCTATCGTAAAGGGAGAGTGATAAAGAGAGAACACTTTCTTAACCACGAAAACTCTACACCACGACCTCTTCTGAGAGTTCTTGGGGAACCTGTCGTTCCTGTCGTTTGGACGGTTAGGATTTCCTTTAGTCAGGACTTGTGAGTGACCTCCCTGACTACGACTTCGAGGTTATGAGACCGGTGGGCTACGTTTCTCGATTGAGTCACCTTTTCTGGGACTACGACCCCTTTTAACTCCCGTCCTCCTCTTCCCCTATTGTCTCCTACTCTACCAACCTACCGTAGTGACTGAGTTACCTGTACTCAAACTCGTTTGAGACCCTCTACCACTTCCTGTCCCTTCGGACCGCACGACGTCAGGTACCCCAGTGTTCAACCTGTCTTGAATCGCAGACTTGTTGTTAAAGAAAGAGTTCTCTTGTAAGACCCAAAGACCCGTCCTACCACAGATGTATACGACCACTTACTCTCTGTTTGCCTGGGGAACCCGTACACGACCGACTGTGGACTCCCAGAGGTCCTGTTACGGGTCGACCACACACAGATTGGTCGGAGTTTCGACCTTAACAGGTAAGAGAACCAAACCGGTTATGAAAGACAGTGCCGTTCTGACCGATAGACGAGACGTCGGGGTTTCTGTTTCCGTGTAACGGGAAAGTCCCATTCGTAGAGTCCGTCCAGGGATCGGTGAAGAGGAACAGTACGGTATACGGGTTTAAATAGAGTACCCCGACGTGGGATTCAATTACTCCCTTTCAGACCTTCTACTACGGTAGGGTCTCAGAAGTTCCCCTCAATCTATCCTGTCTGCTTCAACTTTCTTAGGGAATCCGAAGTTACAATATGAGTGAGTATATCGTATACACGTAAGACCTGTATAGTCGGGAGTGAGGAGACCGAAGTATTAGACTGATGACAATCAAGGGAAAACGTACGAGTGCGAACGAGAATGAACCGGAGTCGTGTATGAGATTTCATGTTAAAGATCACGAAAACGGGAACTTGGTGAGAAAGGAGTGGTTTTTTAGAATCCATACTCCTGAGTTTTTATGTGTATTCCTATCCGACTGATTATGTATTATCTCAAAGTAAGTAAACACTACTCGAAGGGATTCCTTATAAAATTTTCTTTAAGGTGAAAATATTAAAAGAGTGTTATAGGTATTATTGAGTGTCCTTCGATTAATATAGTAAGTTATTCGAAATCCCTTGTTATATCCCTTTTCTTTTATTAATAAAAATTCATGATATAATAAGAAAACATTCACTTTTCAATAAATTACACGAACCCTTATGAATTTGACAAAATCAGTGAGTATATCGTAAGTATCTCGGATTGAAAGTGAACGTTAGAAATATAAGTAATAGTATCTTCACTTCAAACAAGAGAAGTTTCCTTTGATGTCTATCCGGTATTGTAGATCAAAATTAGTGTAATGTTTACTGATTTCCTTTTAATATCTTTAGAAGTGTAACGTTTAGCTTACATTTGACTACAGTTTCACCTTTACATGTGTGTGTATAACAAATTATTTCTTACGACTTTTTATTACTTTCCTTACTAAAAGATTTTAGTACATTAAAAGAACTTGAACTCTGTTTCGAGGACTGAGTCTTACGGATCCGGGCGGACCTTCAACAATGGGACGGTTATAGGACGGATCGAAAGGTTTTCACTACCAGAATAATAAGTTGATTTTTTATTTTCTAGCTAACGGATCTTGTGCTGTAGGTGAAGAAAAAATTATACGACGATATTATAGAATTTTGTAGAATAATTGTCTGATTGGACTTGTTCTAGTTGGTCATTTTGGTAACAAAAGTTTCAAAACCCTTTGTGCCAGGTAAGGTCTAATGGTTAAAATAGGGAAGTTACCTTTTAATCCGCCCGTGTAATTTCAGACCGGAGACCCTGATGTTCTGTTCTGGTTCCTAGTGTAGGAAGAGTCTGTTGGTCGCATTTTTAAAATGTTTCGTGAAAATTTTATTCGTCTGATTTAAATAGTACTCTTTTTATGTCCTTTTGAAGTTAATTCGTACGTTTCACTTTCAGTGAGTCAGCACAGGTTGAGAAACGTTGGGGTACCTGACGTCGAACGGTCCAAGGAGACAGGTACCCTAAGAGGTCCGTTCTTATGACCTCACCTAACGGTACGGGAGGAGGTCGCCTAGAAAGACTGAGTCCCTAGTTTGGACGTAGAGAATGCAGAGAGGACCTAACCGTCCGCCCAAGAAATGGTGATCTCGGTGGACCCTTCGATCTATTGATTCACGAAACATTTATTCAACAGGAATCTGTAGGTCCTGATGTCCTAATTAATTTAGTTAATGTCAAGTCGGTGTGTTATTTTATGTGTCCTTATTAAATTTTAGTACAAGGCCTTGAAATTGACTGTTACCTTCACAACAATATATTTTAGAAGTGTATACTTTTCCAGTAAATTTTTTTCGTCCTAGTTGAAGAAACACACACAAAAATTTTTGTATATATCTCTGATCTTTTGATCTGATATATCTGTAGTTTTCTGATCCTTTCAAATAAAATGTACTATGCCAAAAAAAAAGAGGAAAAGTAAATAGAGTCAAAAGATTTATAATACGTTATTTACAATTAATAAAATTACAATCTTTTGTATTACTATCCTTTCACTAATTCGATGAATTAATATGAGGATCAATTGATTTTTCATCCGTTTTCTTGAAACCTTACCAAGTTCTTAAAAGTAGGTATAGGACCAATGACAGTTGTTTTGGGATACTAGATTCATATAAGTCACCCCGAAGGGACTACCGAGTCATTACTTCTTAGACGGACGGTTTCGTCCTCTGTCTCCAAGCTAAGGACTAGGCCCTTCTGGTGTGTACGGAGTATCGTCGATTCGACCACGTGGTGTTGAGCACTCGGACACAAGGTCTCGGGCCCTCAGAGTTAATCGATGACTTCGGACGGGTGGGATTTCGGACACAAGGTGTTGTTCTCTTCGGTGGTGTTACTGTTCGGGAGAGTGACGTGGATCTCTCACCGGGGTCGAACGACGTTGACCTCTTTTGGGTGCATCGTTGTTTCTGTGTCCTGTCGGTTTTTATTTATTAATATAAGATACTTTAGTCAGTCGGTTAGTTAAGACTACAGACACTATGGTTTCCTCAATTCAGAATTCAAAAATGAAAGTAACCCAATAATGTAGTGATTCGACTATTTCTTGAGCCATCTTTAAGTTTTGTTCACTTGTGTTAATATGAAATGAAAGAATTAATTCGTAAAGTATCCTTGATGTCGAATACTTCTATTTGTAGTAAGTAGTATAGGTTTCTTTCTCAAATTATAAGTGGTCAAGTTCGTAGTATCAAATCTTACCATAAATCATTGATTTAAGGATAAAGAACAAATGTACCCTAGACAGAGTTTTCGATTTACGTTGTGTTTAAGGTTTCTCAAATCAAGAGACTCTAAGAACAACGTTAGGACAATATTAAATTACGGAAAAAACAAAAACCGGTAAAGTTTACACGTTCAAGATAAATTCAAGAATATGGGGGAAGATCTAAAAATTTTTACGTATCAGTGAATAAAAAAACTTATCCAATATTATAAGTCCACCGAACCTCTTCCGTCACCGTGGGGTGAGGTCATGAGAACGGACCTCTTAGGGTACCTGTCTCCTCGGACTACCCGACGTCAGGTACCCCACCGATTCTCAGCCTGTGTTGACTCGCTCAAGTGAAAGTGAAAAGTGAAAGTACGTAACCTCTTCCTTTACCGTTGGGTGAGGTCAAAAGAACGGACCTCTTAGGGCCCCTGCCACCTCGGACTACCCGACGGTAGATGCCCCAGCGTGTCTCAGCCTGTGCTGACTTCGCTGAATCGTCGTCGTCGTCGTCGTCGTTGTTTGTAGTTTTTCATCTTCGAGGGGAGGGTAGGTGTATGGATAGATGTGTCAAGAGTGGGAGGAAGTTGTTAGGAGTAATAATCGAAGACCAAATAGGAAGATTTCTAAAAAAATTTACATATAAGTTCGTATCATATATTAAGATACATAGAATAAAAGGGTTTTTATAATATAACGATAAGTGGAAGAAAAATAATGAATTGTTACATGGAAACTCTAGAAAGGTTTTAGTCGGATCTTTCTTGTAGGTGTAAGAAAAATATCAACGTGACAAAAAACATACTTATACGGTATCAAATAATTTGTTAGGGGTTGACTATCCGACGACCCAACGAAGGTTAAAAAACTATTACGACACTATTTGATAGAACACAGGTATTTAATAATGTATTTACGAGTTCATAATGACGTTTCATTTTACAACTTAACGGACCGGTTGTATTATACCATGGATTGAACATCGAAGACGGTTTGACCAATTTTTATTATAGAGTCATATAAAAACTGTCTGAAAAGAATAATACATATTGTAACTCGTAGAAAAGTACATAAATCCCTAAGACAAACGAAGGGAAAATCCAGTTGAGAAGTTATTTGCAAAAGAATAACTTTAACTTCCTTGAGATATTTGTAATTCCTTTAAGTTGTAGACGTCATATTCGAATTTCAGAAAAAGGGTTAAACGGTAGAAAGAAAACTAAAACGAATAGTACTAAAAACGGTACTTATACTTGTATGTCTATACTTATAATTATGTATGTGTGTTTACACCATTAGAAAAGGAAATTCCGAAGATCTAAAACAATATCAAATGTTTTGGAAAGAAGGAATAAGACTCTATATTAAAAAACACGGAAGAAATTAAATTACCCAAGTAAATAACTATAGTTTTAAAGATACGTAAACCTAAAAAGAACCAAATGTCACGCTTCATACCTAGGTCAAAATTAAGCAGGTCTCCGATGTGATGACAGAGTAGTTATCAAAAACTTATCCAATAAAGAGCGATTAAACGTAACGGTGGAAAGTGTATAGTTTTGACATATATAAAACTCTAGATAAAGTCCTAAAAGATCAGATAGGGTAACAGGACTGATGTGCATGATTATTGTAGTTAAATTTTGGTTCTCAGATATTGTGTGTAACTGTAGACCTTATCGATCAGAGTGATTAAAAACGAGAAATGTTTCCAAAAGACCGACAAAAATCCCCTTTTTTTAACGGACTAAGACTTTTTTTACTTTTAGAGAAAACTATAAAAACTCCGTGGTACAATTTAAATATTTAATTGACTGTAGAGATATTACGACTCAGACAAATCGGTTCTTATCCTATACGGAAAAGGGTAAAAAAAGTTAATGAAATTCAGGAAGTCCTTACTCAATTTCAAAAAAAGTATGTTCCGAAATAACGATCTAAATAAAGATTCATACAATAGAAACCCTAACCATTAACGTCTACACACAAAAGGAAGGAAAATACATGACTAACAAGAAACATATATACTTTTGATCAGTAAAGACAAGTAAAATATGGGATAATAGAATGATTTAAGAGACGAAAGAAGATCTGAGACAAAAAAAGAACATCCTAAAAATTCATATGTTGTTGCCGTCGACGGTTGTCTTTATTCCAAACGAGGAGACATTAAAATAAATAAACTTCTACAACTCCTTATCATAGAGGTCGGAGGTTGTGTTACAATTGATGTGATGTAGAAAGAGAATAAGGATTGTCATTATTCACTCCTTATTCAAACGTCAGAGGGGTAATTTTTATTATGAACAAAATTTCTTTTTGTACCAAGACTTAATCCCCCAAACTCCAACAGGAGGAACCCTTCTCCCACTCGGTTAAGAGATACACAGTCCCTCTCACTGGTCTAATAAACTACTTTTCTTTAAAGGTAAAGTAAGACCGTGTATCTTCTGATACAAAGGATCTCGGGAACGAAAATCTTTTCTATACACCGAAGAAGATTGGTTCACAATAGTGGAAACTCGGTTTCTTGTGTTCTCTTACACATTCTAAAGATACGCGAATAATAAAGGAAGCTACCGTTAACTTCTTTCGTACTCAAAGTCTACTAAGTGGGTGTGTTTACGGTACGGAGGCTTTGGGAGTGGGGCCCACCGAACATTTCTTCTCCAAGGAAGAATGGTCGTTGGTTGCAACGTGCATGTGAGAGTTTTCTTTATTTGGAACAGAACAAAAAATTTTTCTTACATTCTTATTAAGAACGATAAAATAGAGTCGGGAGAGTCAAACTCTCGACTTTGTTTTTATAAAGAGAGTTTCTTTCTATAATAAAATGACACCTAAAAGATAGTTCCTATTTACAACTTAAAAAATTTTCAAGGGATCTAAATGGTTATAATATTTAATACTAGTTTCTAAAAGATTATAAGTTTACACACAAAGACTTTATTTTGGGGTGTACTAAACATGCAAATTACACAAAGACCTAATACGAACACTTGTAAAATAAATCTTAAAATTCCAGATATTAGTATTCACTCTAACCGGACATTAAAAGAAAAAACAGATTAAGGAGAACCCAAAACCATAGTCAAAAATGTGAACGAAGGATGTCTCTACAACCTCTGAAAGAAGGAACAAACTTCACGACCTTGTTGACTTAATAGAAATTTCACTAGACTAGAAATTACCGTAGGACCTTAAAGAGACACTTTGGTAGTCCAGAATCATAAAACCCCTGACCAAGAACCAGTTAAAGGAGACAAACATGTTACCTCGACAAATCTCACGGTTATAGGAAACCTCAGATCAACTATTTGGTAATTAAACGTTTCATTTGATAATTTAAATCTTCTTAACAAAGAATATTAATAGGGTCAAAAAAAGAAAAGATATTTAAGGGGATAACAAGGGATCAAAAGTATAAACGTGAGAGAGGGAAAAAATGACTGATTTAGTCGTTTATCAAATAGAACGGTTTCGAAAACCTAAATAATAAAGATGATGTAAGTAATAAAAGACAAACATGAGAAAGGAAATAAGAGAGTTACATAAAGAGAAAAATATTGAAAATTTAACCTACGAATATAGTACTAAAGATAAAAATATCACACACATATGTACATGTATATGTTTGTATATGTTTATATGTATATATTTAAAAGGTTCCCAATGAAATCAATGTAGGGTATCAAAGACTATACATCCTAATTATACTAGTAAAAGATCGTAGGACAGTAAACTCAAATAGGAAAAAGAAACTGAGTCAATACCGAATAATCTCTCAAATTAATGTTCTCCTATGTGTTGTTAAAAAAAGACAATAAGATTAGGAGGTGCAATCAGAAGTAATATGACAATTTATATAAGTCACGAATGGAGGTCAGGAAAGCGACCATAATTGAACCAGCATCAATCAACTTTACACAAAAGATCGTTAAAGGTGTCCTTCCTGAGGACTACGACGACGTGGTTCAGTATGACCTCGGACCCCGTTTCATTTTTAGTCATCATTACTAGGACAAAAGGAAAATTTCAAGACTACGAAATAAATTGTATCTAAAAAAGAAATAAATCAAATTGTAACGTAGTTTATAATAACAACTAATAACTTGAAAGACCATGAGAGATTAAGTCACGGGTTTCGTGAGTTATAAGGAACCCAAGACATCCAAGTACAAAGAATGAACTTCTTATGAAACTGACTGAGTGAGAAAGGAACTCCTTGAAGGTCCAACGATCAGTAAATATTAAAAGATTTTCTATAACATCTCTCTGAAGGGACCAACAGGTCCCCAATTCTGAAGTACGACGGTCACGTCCTCCCCCGTACCCAAGTTAGGGACCAGTCCCTTGATTCTAGGGTGTACGGTATACCGTACCGGTTTTCTATTTTTTCATTTATTAAATAAATTTCACAAAATTAAAATTTTTTTATACGACACCGTCGGTTAAAAAAAAGTAAACAAAAAATTGAAAAACATTGTTAAGAAATAGAAGTTTTAGATTATTGAAAAGGTCCTAGACACAACCACAACTAGTAAGACCCAGTGTAAAGGAACTGTGTGTCATACTGATAATTTATATCTCTAAATTCAGAAAAAGAAAAAACTTGACATAAAATTTTATGACAAAACATGGTGAAAACCAAAAGAAGAAACCTATAAGATGAATTCACGAATAACCTAGAGGGAACATATAGAAGATTAAAATTTTAAGAAACTAAAGATGAAATGACACAAGGGAAAAGAATAAAAATAGAAAATTTAGGGATCGTTATAAAAGGTATAACGAACAATGAAGAAGGTCAAAACAGAAATAAAGACGCGACCAAATAAAAAAGGAAGATGAAGAAAGGACTAAAGGTGGTCAAATACAAAGAAAAAAAGGAGGATAGAATTCTGAAGAAAAAGTTTATGTCATGACGTGAAGGTGGACCACCCTGAACAATCTTCTTCACTAACGAAATGGCCCAAAAACAACAACAAAACTATAGTTTTACAAATAGGTATTAAGAATAGACGAAGTACTGTTGTAGGGAGCACTCATTACTAGTAGACGATTAGGTAAAACGACGTGGAAAAGAAGGAAAAGGAATATCAAAGAGAAATGTCTGTAACAATGTCCAAGAAAAAATAATGAATAATGACTATTATTATCTCCTGACTTTTAAAAAATAGACTACTCCAATTTTGTTTCCCTTAAACCTGAATTTTGATACTCCATGTTAAAGACCACCTAGATATTAAGTGCTCTATCGTCCTAGTGCACCTTGTCTGTAAGAAGGGTCGGAATGAACCGAATCGAAACTCCTGGGACCGTCGGTCCGTCAGTCGGGGTCCGTCTCGGACCTGTCAAGATATGTCAGAATTGTCGGTCTTCGTCTCTGAATGTGTATGACTGTGGTCCCCAAGGAGTGATTTCCGAGTTAGATTAGTAAAGTTTTGTTTCAACACCAATAGTTCAGGTGGGTGTCCGAGGTTGTAAGGTTTGGTTAGAAATCACGGATGCAATCAGACGGGTCCTACAGTGTTGTTTTATGGTGTGTGACTCGTCGAATTTGTTATCTGAAAAATTTCGGATAAAAGGGGTGTGAAGACCTTCGATCTTGAGGGATTAGTTCCAGGTTCTCTTAAGTCAAAGACCACGTCCGAGAGAAGGACCGAAAGTCTGTCGATGGTGGAACGAGACCCGAGTGTACCGGAAAGGAGTCGTGTACACGTACCTCTGTCTTCCTTTCACTCTATAGACCATAGTGTTAAAATTCCTGTGATTCGGACGACCCTGTCCCGAGGTGGGAATACCGGAGTAAATTGGAAGTAATGAAAGAGTATCCGGGGTCAGAGGTTTATGTCACTGAACCTGTCAATCCCGAAGTTGGGTACTTACCCCTCTCCCCTCTGTGTATTTGTAAATCAAGTATTATCAAGGGGTTTACAACAGTTTTTTTTAATTTGAGATAGATTTTTCGGAGAACTACTTTCATTTTCACGTCTCACTTTTTCAACCGAATTTCGAGTTGTAAGTCTTTTGCTTCTAGTACCATAGGCCAGGGTAGTGAAGTACCGTTTATCTACCCCTTTGTCATCTTTGTCACAGTCTGAAATAAAACCCCCCGAGGTTTTAGTGACGTCTACCACTAACGTCGGTACTTTATTTTTCTACGAATGAGGAACCTTCTTTTCAATACTGGTTGGATCTGTCGTATAAGTTTTCGTCTCTATAATGAAACGGCTGATTCCAGACAGATCAGTTCCGATATCGAAAAGGTCATCAGTACATACCTACACTTTCAACCTGATACTTCTTTCGACTCGTGACTACTTAACTACGAAAACTTGACACCACAACCTCTTCTGAGAACTCTCAGGGAACCTGACGTTCCTCTGGGTTGGTCAGGTAAGACTTCCTCTAGTCGGGACCCTAAAGAAGCCTTCTTTACTATGATTTCGACTTTGAGGTCATGAGACCGGTGGAGTACTCTTCTCAACTGAGTAACCTTTTCTGAGACTACGACCCTCCCTAACTCCCGTCCTCCTCTTCCCCTGTTGGCTCCTACTCTACCGACCTACCGTAATGGCTGAGCTACCTGCACTCAGACTCACTTGAGGTCCTCTACCACTACCTGTCCCTCCGGACCGCACGACGCTAAGTACCCCAGCGTTTCTCAACCTGTACTGACTCGTTGACTTGACTTGACTTGACCTGATTACCTCAAAGTCATATGTCTACCACTAAGGGTTGGTAGTAGAGAAGGAAAGAATAAACTGACGAAGTGGAGAGTCACACGAATCACTCAGAGGTTTGGTCTCCCATTGATTCACCCTTTTCTGAAGGACAAAGTTTTTGTCACATAAATCAAGGTAACCCAGATCTCAATTACCTGGACTACAACGGAAGACACCTGTCACGATACGGGAAAGTCTCCAAATTCAGACAACTTCAGAATATTTTGACCATCTCTACCTCTTGACTGGTGACTAAATTGCAAGAGAAAAGTCACTTATATTTTCACTCACTTCAGTGAGTCAGCACAGACTGGGAAACGTTGGGGCACCTGATATCGGATGGTCCGAGGAGACAGGTACCCTAAAAGGTCCGTTCTCATGACCTCACCCAACGGTAAAGGAAGAGGTCCCCTAGAAGGGTTGGGTCCCTAGCGTGGGTCCAGAGGCCGTAACGTACGTCTGCGAAATGACAGACTCGGTGGTCTCTTCGGGATATTTACACGAGTCAATATTACGTGACAAGATTTTATAGATAATTAACCATATTCTTTATACGTATATAGATATATGGGACACATTTTTGACACAGAGGAGACAACTCCATGTTTGAGTAGTGAGGGATTATTAAGAAGTAGTTGTCTCCGACTACTGTCGAAGTATTATCTTACCCACTCGTAACGTGTTTTTTTTAGTCCAACCCTATAGATATACGGAGAGGCAGTCGTTTCAGTGGGGAAGTTCCATGGGAGTGGAGATGAAAACACCCAAGAAACTGAGGGAGGACAGACATCCCGGGTCTTCCTTTGAGACTAAGAAGTCGTTTTGGTCGAGAATCGTCACCCAAATACACTCTATACAAAAGGGAAACAAACGACGACTGTTCGCATTTCTTGGTGAAAGTGACGACTATTATTACCAATTAAATAGTGTAGGTCGCCTCCGACTGGAGACCCACAGGGTCGGGGAGGTAGTGGAAGTGTGGACGAGTTCGATTAACAATCTCGGTTCACATTTACTTTTAGTTGACCCGATTATTACTTACCTCGGGTAATGAGCGTTGTCGTGTAACGAAATGCTTCCAAATAGTTCTTTGTAATATTGGTCAGGGGACCAGTGTCAAGGGACAAAGTATCTACTCTTTTTCGTTCGTTTGTTCTTCCCTGAACGGGTACTTTTGTTCGTGTCACTGACCTTTGTTGCAGACTAAAATGGAGGGTCTCGAGATCCTGTCAGTGGAGACGTAAAATGGTTTTAAGTGAGTATATGTTTGTCTTTTTCCTAATTCTATAAAGAGCTTTACAAGAACAGTAGACAAACATATTCGTTTACTCTAGTAATGGTCTATACTTCTGAGATTAATTATACGATTAGAGCAAGGAGGTAGTGTTGGTAAAAATTCCGCCAATAGAGGTACCGAAGAGGTCAGTGACGGTGGACGGGATCTTGACGGAACGGTAATGGAAGACTTTCGTGTCTGGGTCGAGGTTTTACAATCTTTACTTTTTTACTCTTGAGGGTAATTTCCCTTGACACAGTTTTCTTTGAGTCTCTAGAAATGAACTGGATGAAGTAACTCGTTCTTTGTTTGACAATGACTTGAGGGTTTGGTTTCCATTAATTCAAGAATCGAGAGTCATGATAAGTATTGTCGAGTCCACTACTTATTCATGTAACAAAAGAGAACACTAGAAAGTGGTCTTTGAAAAAAAAAATTCACGTATTCGAATGAACGAACATCGACAAAATCGATCCTTCGACATTCCAGGACGACTGTACTCCTGATGAATTGAAAATAAACTCCGGTCTCAGTCGTATAGTCCCTTTAGTCCCGTAAAATGTGAAACCAATACACTAATACTTACAAACCTGATCCCCATATAAGTTTGACACCAGAGGTAAAATTAACGGAAAACTGTTGACTCATAGAAGTTCTCCGTCTATATTGTCGTGGTCCTTAGCAGTTGACATAAACTTCTTTGTCGAACTACCTCACGTTCTTTGTCGAAGGTCAGGGGTTCCATTCCCCAACTATATAAAACTCTTACAAAATTTCAAAAAAGTAGTACATGAAATAGACAAGTAAAGATTACGGTGAATATTCGTCAACGTATGATCGTTTCATTACGACTTTTAAGAGGTTGGATCCAACGTTGTTATGCACTTGGCTCTTGAGGGTCTACAAGTTCGACCTAAATCTTTTCCGTCTCCTTGGTCTATAGTTTAACAGTTGTAGGTAAGTTAGTATCTTTTTACTTCTCTTAAGGTCTTTTTGAGATGAAGACGAAGTGACTGATATGATTTCGGAAACTAACACACCTAGTGTTTTTTGACCTTTTAAGAAGTTCTTTACCCTTATGTCTGGTGGACTGGACGGAGGATTCTTTGGACATACGTCCAGTTCTTGTTTGTCAATCTTGACCTGTACCTTGTTACCTGACCAAGATTTAACCCTTTCCTCATGCAGTTCCGACATATGACAGTGAGACGAATAATCTAAATATACGTCTCATGTCGTACACTTTACGGCCCGACCTACTTCGTGTTCGACCTTAGTTCTGACGACCCTTTTTATAGTTATTGGAGTCTATGGGTCTACTGTGGTGGGAATACCGTTTTTCGCTTCCACTTGATTTCTTAGAGAACTACTTTCAGTTTCTCCTCTCATTTTTTCGACCGATTTTTGAGTTGTAAGTTTTTGTTTCTAGTACCGTACACCAGGGTAGTGAAGTACCTTTATCTACCCCTTTGTTACTTTTGTCACTTTCTATAAAGGAACCTGAGGTTTAGTGACGTCTACCACCGACGTCGGTAATTTAATTTTCTACGAACGAGGAACCTTTATTTTACTACTGCTTGGATCTGTCGTATGATTTTTTCGTCTCTGTAATGAAACGGTTGTTTCCAGGTAAATCAGTTCCGATACCAAAAAGGTCACCGATACCAAAAAGGTCACATACCTACACTCTCAACCTGATAATTCTTTCTACTCACGGTTTCTTAACTACGAAAACTTGACGTCATAACCTCTTCTGAGAACTCTCAGGGAACTAGAGAACCTAGAGGGACGTTCCTCTAGGTTGGTCAGTTATGATTCCCTTTAGTCAGGATTTACATGTGACCTTCCGGACTACGACTTCGACTTCGAGGTTATGAAACCGGTCGACTACACTTCTTGACTGAGTTGTCTTTTCTGGGATTACGACCCGTTCTAACTTCCGTCCTCCTCTTCCCCTACTGTCTCCTACTCTACCAACCGACCGTAGTGGTTGAGTTACCTGTACTCAAACTTGTTCGAGACCCTCAACCATTACCTATCCCTTCGGACCGTACGACGTCAGGTACCCCAGCGTTTCTCAGTCTGTGATGACTCATTTACTTGACTATTCGTCAGCTGTAGGGGGGAAGTTCGGTATTTAGTCTTCCTTATACGTAGGGTGTCATTTAAGTCGGTATCTGCATTATGGAAATTAAGGTGTGCAGACTCATTGTAAAAATGCTTGAAGATGGTTCACTAAGAGACATGAAGGTTTGTATAGTCTGGAGTTCTAGTCGTCGAACTCTAGTTAACCCCGGTTTATGGTTCAGTTAGACAAAATCTAGACTTAGCTAGTAAGTATCCTACGTTTATTGGGGGAATGTTAAACTGGTTCACCTTAACTAAAGGGTATTGAAACTAAGAACAGGTTGAAAGGTCTTCTGATGAGAATTTGGACCGACTTCTGGGTCCCGAAACGTGAATGTTCTGGATATGAACAGTAGACGAATTTATACCCGTAGAAGGAAGGTCCAAAACATAGAGTGCCTGTCTATATTTTCTCTCTACATGAGTAGTCCCCGAAGACACAATAGACGATTTATCGGAAGTCAAACTCCCTGTGGTAAGGTTTAAATATGTCGTGTCGAAGACGGACATTACACTGTCCGGTCCCTCCATTCGTATGTGACGGGAGTTATCGTCATAGGTCGCTAAGGTCTCCTTGTTCCATACTTGACAACAAGTCCGACCCCCTTCCTCCGCCCCTTCTCTCTCTTTAAGGGTACCAGTTTACTCTACCCCGTTATGACCCAAATTCCCTGCCCCCTCGGACCACCCGACGACAGATACCCCAGCGTGTCTCAGTCTGTGCTGACTTCGTTGCGTCGTCGTCGTCGTCGTCGTCCTCAGGAAAATAGTTCCTTTTTAAAGAATTCAGATTTTTTGTAATAGTCAGAAAAGTAAAGATACTTATGTCTTAGGAACGAAGCCTTGTGATCACTTGTAGTATATATTGTAACCATAAGTTGTCCTGTGGTCTACCTTTGTGATAAGATTTTCCGGGACGGGATATTTTCTAGGTTATATGATGAGATCGTCCCTTCTTGTTACTTGTTTAGATAGATAAGTGTGATTTTCACTCCCCATCCCCGAAGGGACCACCGAGTCACCGTTTCTTAGACGGACGGTTACGTCCTCAAACTAGGGATTAGACTCTTCTAAGGTGTGCGGAGCCTCGTTGCTTCATGTACGTGGGGTTGATGACTCGGACGTTGGATCTCGGGAGTTCGGGGTTGTTGGTCGAGCACGCGACGTTGTTGGCTTCGGACGCACGGGATCTCGGACACAAGACGTTGTTCTCTTCGGTGGCGTACTCTCCAGACTCGTGGTGTTAACCTCTCATCGGGGATGTGTAGTGTTGATCTCTTTTCGGGTGTCGTTACCCCTGGGTCGTTCCGGTTTTGATTTATTTATTATGTTTGATTGTTTTTGTGACTCCCCGTTTTGGACATGATGGAAGTAAACGTTTGACTACACTTACTCAAAAAGCTAAAACCTAACAAGTCCATGACAACGTTGTTCGGACGTCTCGTTTGCTAAAGGTTTGGAGCGGGTGTATATTGTTGGTTGTAAATGAAGAGCAACTACGTAGAGACTTACCCCACCTTGGTGAACCGAAGTTCGTCATCCAGTTTACGTCCACAAATAGTCGGTAAAGAGTGAGTCCTTAGGTCAGATTTTTCGTCATCGATGACACCCACACGAAAAGAACACCCTATTTTTTAACGACAGTCTGTAGACGGTTTACAGTATTCGGAGTCAAGTCTTGACCATGTGATAGTGAAAATGACACAAAGTAGTCGGTTTCGTTCAGCTTACCGATTCGAGTTGTAGTTGTCCTGTCCCTTTATGACATGGGTGTCGTTTCGGTGTGGTTTTGGTCCGTTTCGGTCCGTTCCCGACCCTCCCTCCGTGGTACCACCCGGTTGCTATAGATGGTGTGACTGGTATTTAAGTTTAGGTTTCACATTGGTACACACCCTTGTTGGTATGAAGATAAAAGAAGTTTGTGTTTACCGGGCAGATCATTATTAACTTTATATGATTACCAATCTGAACTGGTATCCTTATATCTGAGGTAAAGATAAGAAGTAAGAAGAAGGACGGACATGTTCAATCATAAACCATAAAGATTAGGTCCCCTCAACGTACAATCCCGTAAAAGGTCAACTAAGGAGTCATACATAAAACTTATGGTTGTGGTGTTAGTCGGAAAATACATTCTTGTCACTGTGTAGCACATGTATCGTATTGTTTACTGGTGGTTGATTATCGAATTCTGTGTACAACCAATACAGGTACGTGTCGAATCGTCCCGGAGACGTTCCGACACTAGGCCCGGACCCAGGAGGAGACGTTCGAACCGACCCTTTCGTAGACGAAGGTCCCAGTGAGTCCAACAACCGTCGTGAGTACACGAACATCAGTATCCTGAGTACCGTAGATCGAAGAAGTTTCGACCGTTCCTCCCGTTCTGGAATCTCGTTAAAACGATCGTTAAGACGATCGTTCTGTCTCGAAATACATTGTATTATATTAGGGTCCTCACTATCGGGTAATGGAATGGTATAGATAGCAAATACGTGTTTCCCATCCCTAATATGATTCCGCATTTGTGGTCCTACATCGTGAATGCCCCTGGTGGAAGTTCATGCAGGGAACGTTATTCTTTGGATTTTTTATATAATAAACACTGAATGAGATCGGGTCGAAACGGTTCGAAAAGAGTCACCTCTCAGGAAGAGGTAGTACAAGATCTTAACGTAAATGAATCTACTTGGGTGCAAGTGACCCGTCAAGATAAAGTGAAACATAAAATTCTAGAAAAGTCCCATCCTTTGATCGGCTACGATAAGTCAGTGACTCACATCAGTCACAGTAATTGTGGACTTACCGGTTCTTTAGTAAGGTCGGTCTTTTCTGGGTTCATGGTTGATAATCTGAGTACTAAATACAAACACGGACTACATTGTCTGTATTCAGTTGACGAATATGTACCTTTGCGTCGGTAGCGGAGTGTTCTTGATGACTCATACTGAGTACGACACGGATGGGTGTCGGTTTCGACAGTCAGTTAAGGTTTCCATATTTGCAGTTAATTTATTTACCAAACCGTCGGATTTATAAATTATTGACCTACTACTGACCTTAAAAGTGAAAAGTAAGTCAGTGTGTCTGCACCAAAGCCATTTTCTTTATTGACTTCAAATCCCATCAAAAGGAAAAGGATTTTCAGTAGGTAGGGATTTGTATACGACTTACGGATGGTACTAGATCCATGAAACGGATGACAACCCTTATGTCTCTATCTTCTGATTTTAACACAAAGCTTCCTTTAGATAAGAAGTGTGGCAAAGAGTAAATTGAAGTACAATGGATGGGACGTTTATTCGTTAAAAGAATCTTCGGTAGTCATGGGTCCCCGGAAGGGGTGACGAGGAAAAGTTTATAAAGAATAACAAGTCTTTTGGGATTATTAATTGGTTTTTAGTGAAACGACACCGTTTTGGAGTTATGGATATGTAGAGTGACCGAGACTTCTCATTGACCTTACTCTAATAAGGGAGACAACTGTCTTTAAAACATAAATAATTTTAAGACTTACTACCTTTTTAGGTATACTATTTTTAAATAATGATACTACGGATAATATTATGGGGTCCTATTCTTATAAAACGTAAGGATGGTATATATTTTATCTATTTGTTGTTTCTAAATGACATATCGTCTCCTATAACATAAGTCATAGAACATTAGTAGAAATTACCTTTTCTTAGACTTTTTTATATATGCATTTTTACTTAGTGAAACGATATGTGACCTTTGATTATGTTATGACGTTTAATTGATATGAAGTTATTGTTATTTTTTCTTTCTGACGAAACAAGATGTTTGTGAACTCTCGATTTCTAGTGAACATTGTTTGGTTCGTTTACGAAGTTACACACTATTTGTCCTTTACGGTGTACCTCTCCCTGTCAGAGTCTGGTGAATCGGGGAAGAAAGGGATATGAAAAAGACATTCATTAAAATATATAAGGGTACCGAAGATACATGATTTAGAAGTCTCCCTTTTGTCTATTGAATGAAATTATTAGTAAATAGTATTCACACCCTACCCCCCCTATCACTTTGAGAACTGTTTATGGTTCCTGAGGAGACAAGAATTTCGGGGAAATAAGAGTTCCTGAGGAAATAAGATTACATTACCGAGGACTTTTTGGAGGGAAAAGTTCCTATGAAAAAAGTTTGTGTTAGTTATTAGATGTTAGTTGAAACACTAGAGAAACCTTTGGTCCTGGAAAAACTGAAACCTCAAAATTTCTATTTTACGTGTCGACCTAAGGATGTCCGGTTTATAAATTAAAAAAATTTGAAGACCGAATACTTAGTCTAATGATTATACCACCATAAACTATCCATTATCTTTCAGTTTTATATCAAAAAGTTTAATAATCAAAATCCTAAGGTCTCTGCTTTACTCAAAATTTCGTGTAGACCTTTACTATACGACCTTTACTCGAAGTTCCGTGTAGGTGGGTCTCGAACCCAGAGAATTCGTTGTAGACATTGTTCACCAACAGTCGGGAACAAGGTTGTCGGGGTCGTTACCCCTCGAGGGATGGAAACCTGGTCTCTAGTAAGACAGAAGGGTTTGGTGAAATTTTTATAAAAGGAACAAGACTCAGTCAAGAAGATATCGAAATTAGGAACTAGAATCAATATCAGGAAACTCAGAGTAACCTGTTTATATTAGGGAAGGATATTGTCAGGAGTTTTATACACTTTAGGGGATGGTATAGGAGTTGTGAGGTAAGATTTCTACGAAACGAGGAACTTAATAAGGAGTATCTTGTATAAAAACCAAGACAGTGACAGGACGATCGATTAGAAACCCAGTCTTCTAAAAATTGGTCCTACAACATTCTTAGTGTCGGTAAGAAGACTGGTTATTCTTTTCTTTCCCACTCGTCGACATCGTTGACGTGGGTCTTAATTCCTATTGTGAAAGATATAATAAGACACGGTACCTGGTCCTTCTTTGATTTTTATGGGTCCACTCATAAAACGAAGACACTTACACTATTTGGTGTACTAGGTATCACCTAATTTCCAACTCTTGGTAGTAAAATTTACGTGGGGTCAAATAAATAAGAAACTTTTCACATCGTCGACTTTACATTATGTTTTTGGGTCTTCACCCAATCGATCCTGTTACGTCTGACCAAGTGACTTGTTTTATAACGAGGGGAAGGGTGAGGAGGAACAGAGAGTCCTCAGTGGACTTTAGAATTGAGAATACACTTTGTAATCAAGTCAAGTCGAGTCGGTGAGTCAACATAGACTGAGAACCGTTGGTGGCACCTGACGTCGTGCGGTCCGAAGGGACAGGTAGTGGTTGAGGGTCTCGAACGAGTTTGAGTACAGGTAACTCAGCCATACGGTAGGTCGGTGGAGTAGGAGACAGCAGGGGGAGAGGAGGACGGAAACTAGAAAGGGTCGTAGTCCCAGAAAAGGTTCCTCAGTCAATAAGCGTAGTCCACCGGTTTCATAACCTCAGAGTCGAAGTCTTAGTCAGGAAGGATACTTATAAGTCCTGACTAAAGGAAATCCTTACTGACCAAACTAGAGGAACATCAGATGCCCTGAGAGTTCTCAGAAGAGGTTGTGGTGTCAAGTTTTCGTAGTTAAGAAGTCTTGAGTCGAAAAAAATATCAAGTTTAGAGTGTAGGTATGTACTGATGACTTTTTTTATTATCGAAATTGATCTACCTGAATACAGCCGTTTCATCACAGATACGAAAAATTATACGACAGATCCAACCAGTATCGAAAAGAAGGTTCCTCGTTCGTAGAAAATTAAAATACCGACGTCCGTGATAGACATCACTAAAACCTCGGGGAGTTTCATTTCAGACAATGATAAAGGTAACAAAGGGATAGATAAACGGTACTTCACTACCCTGTCCGACGGTACTAGAAGCAAAAAACTTACAACTCAAAATTCGGTCGAGAAAGTGCGAGGAGAAAGTGAAAGTAGTTCTCCGAGGAATCAAGAAGAAGTGAAAGACGGTATTCCCACCATATTAGACGTATAGACCCAATAACTATAAAGAGGACTGTTAGAACTAAGGTTGAACACGAAGTAGGTCGTACCGTAAAACATACTACATGAGACGTATATTCAATTATTGGTCCGACTGTTATATGTCGGAGCTGGATGAAGAAAGAGTCAAACCTGGGTCAGACAACAAGGTACAGGTCAAAATTGATAACGAAGAACTGGACGTATGTCTAAAGAGTCCACCGTCCAGTCCACCAGACCATAAGGGTAGAGAACTTCTTAAAAGGTGTCAAATAACACTAGATGTGTCAGTTTTCGAATCCACATTAATCATTTCGTCTTCATCCACAAAAAGACCATAAGAGAACGAAAAAGTTACAACCGTTAAACTAGAGACCAAGGAGACGGAAAAGATTTAGGTCGAACTTGTACACCTTCAAGTACCAAGTGCATGACAACTCTGATCGAACCTCTTAATGAAGCGATTGTACACTCTACTTACGTCGACACACCATCAAACTTGTAAAAAACCGTAACGGGAAGAAACCCTAACCTTACTTTTGACCGGAAAAGGTCAGGACACCAGTAACGATTCAAAAGGTTTAAACGACCGTATGACTCATGTCGTGAAATTGTCATAGTAGAAAATCCTAAACTTTATCGAGTCGACCTTAAGATAGTAGAGGTGATCGAAACAACCATCACTACGAAGGATTCCGGGTGAACTGAAACGTAAGGTCCTACAGACCGAGATCCACTCATTAATGTGGTAGCACTAATAGACCAAGTACTTTTAGAAAAAACATGTCAAGAAGACACATAAGAACGGTGGAGAAGAATTATAGAAGACGAAGACAATCCCGGTATGGTAAAGACAGGAAATAACCCGGGTAGAAACGTACGTTACAAGGGAACCATAGAAATTAAAAGAACTTCTCTAGAGATCAGAAAGGGTAAGAAAACAAACGAAGATAAAGAAACGTAACGAGTGACTCCTTCCGAAAAAAAATTAGAGAGGAACGATAAGAAACCTTGAGACGTAAGTTTACCCATATAGAAGTGAAAAGAGGAAACGGAAATCGAAGAGAAGAAAAGTGTCGATAGACATTCCGGAGGAGTCTGTCGGTAAAAGGGAAAAACGTAAAGAAAAAGAACCCCTACCAAAACTAGTGACAGAGGACATGTTACAGTACTTCGAGGTAGGTAACAAGAAGTCCGTGAGACAGATAGTCTAGATTAGGGAATTTAGATAAACAGTAAAGACGACATATTAACATTCCCTAAACTAAATCCAGTATGGACTTACCAGATCACCAAAAGGGATGAAAGAAGTTAAATTCAGACTTAAACCGTTATTCCTCAAGTACTAGACTCGGTGTCAGTCGAGGGCCAGAACAAAAACGACTGACATATCTCGAAGAGGTAGAGACCGACGTTTCTTTTATTAGTTAGACTAAAACCACAACTGATAGACCACTACAGGTACACGTCTCAGCAGAGTACACAACAACCTTCTCCCACAAACGATACTGGTCACGCAAGAGAACCGTTTTGAGACAATTCTAAACGGGACATGAGGTTCCAGTTTAAACGGTCAATGAGGTCCATAGAGAACTGAAGGATGAAAACGTAAGGTCAAGGATATTACTTTTCCTGTAGAAAAAAACCACAATCAAGATCTTCCAGAACATCCAGAAGTATCTTGGTAAGTTGAAGTCGAAGAAGTCGTAATGACCAACCCCGTATCTGAACCTAACGACACCATGACTTGATGAACGGAACCTTTACTTGTCTTTGGTAAGACAGTAAAAACTCTGACATGGGTTCATGACGTAAAACCTGAGAAAACAACTGAAACTCCCGATGAGGTAAAGAAGATTCCCTAAGAACGGGTGTTATTATCTATGTTACCAGTAGACTTAATTTAAGTGGGTAAGGTCAGGTAAAATCAAGTGACTAAGGATTTTACAACTACAAGTGAGAACAGTCGAGGACAAACTGGTGAAGATTAAATGGTACTAAGTACCTGGATTGTAAGATCCAAGGATGTGTTATAACAAGAACTATCGTAACCTGAAATGAAGGTAGTGGTCAGTATAGGTGTTGAATCACAACAAAAACGAAACCGAGACAGAGAAGTAAGAAAGACCTCGATAGACAGGTGAGAAGAGGTCATCGGATAACCCGTGGATGGTTAGACCCCTCAAGTAGAAAGTCACAGTATAGAAAACCCGAAAAATATGACAAGTACCCCGAGAGTTCCGTTCTTATGACTTCACCATACGGTAAGGGAAGAGGTCACCTGGAGTAAAACAGTCTTGAGAGGTGGTACTGGGTAGACAGAACCCACCGGGATGTGCCGTACCGAGTATCAAAGTAACTCAATCTGTTCCGACACCAGGTACCCCAGTCGAACTAATCAAAAAGACACTAACACCATAAGTAAGACAGACGGGAGACTGTGTATTCCAATTCTCCTAATACCTTCGAAGGACAACCATCTCTGACTGACACCCCCTTTCACCCAGAACAAGACTACCCATCCCGGTACGAGTCATTTAGAAATTAGGTTAAGGAGGGTTGGAAAGGTCTCAAGTGGAAGGATTCCTGATTGTACCCAGAAGATGAAGTGGTCCGTCGAGACTTAAAGAATTGTATCATAAACCGTTACAATTAACTAACGGAAAGAAAATCAGACGAGATTTGACACGAGTTTTGTGACTTCACGATTCGAGGTTTATGTCCCATATAGGTCTTAATGCCCGGGTTCTCTCTTCTAAAATGACATTCTTTGACTTTATTCTCAGTTGTATTATAATAACGTAACCGGTAGACCCCTTTAGTAGGATCCTACAATGGGTGTCAAAGCCTATTGAACACTACGTTCTGAATTCCACGGTTGGGTTTTACAAGAGACGTTACTTAGTTAGGTTTATTATCGATAGTAGTCTACTAGTTGTTTGAACGATGTACGTAATGGAATTCTTTACATTACTGTTTACGAAGATCAAATGTCATTTTAACAGGTGCTCTGACCTCGAGATTAGGATCTATTACGGTTGAAGATACTGTCTGTTCACGAACCTACCCTCTTCCCGTTGAGTAGTTCAGTAGTGAGTTCCTAGAAGTCAAGGAACGGTGTTTGGACCCTGAGTCCCTCGTTGGAATAGTGCACGTCGTGTTAGAAGACTCATGTATTTGTGTTTCCTCTCAGACGATCGGTGTGAGAGGGTGGCGTTTAATTAGGTAGTTGTGAAGTCAAACGCGTAGTCAGAGAACCCCGGAAACATGTATACTTAACTAAGGAATCGGATTAGGGGAGACCCTTTTGGTTAACTTAAGACAAGAACTTTTCGACTCGATATGTTAGATACGATAGGTCTGAGGGTGTGACCGTCACCGAGATTTACGGGACCTTGGGGATTGCTATTATGGATACATAACCACGGAGTGGCTGGTACATCCTCCCCTCATTGAACGTTGAGGAAATGTGGGGTGGTCTGGCAGGAGACGTGATGAATGGTTGAGACGAGGGAGGTTCGTTCCTCCTCAATGACGAGACCAGTCTAAATAAATAAATAAAAAAGACCAGTCTAAATCTGTAGACTGTCCGGTGACTGTTCTGTCCCACCAGGAATCGTCGGACTGACTGGAGAAATGGGGGAAGGGGGTCAGTGCACCGAGAGTCCATGCCGGAAGTAGAGAGGTAGAGGAGACTCTATCCTCATGTTGACCCTACTGTTTGGACTAGTGAAAGATGAGACAAGGGTGTCCGAGTTGCCTTATGGGTCAAAGTTACGAGTTGAATCACTATTCTATCCAAACTTACCTTATCCTATATAGAAAACTGGAATTCGTGTTCAGTGGAAAGAGGAAGATTGAAAATAGTCTCTTGAGATCGTTTTGGGGTAGGGAAATTTGGGATTTTTAAACGGTTGACCAAAGTAAATACAATCAGATTAAAAGGGGTTCTCTTATATTAGAGGGACTTTTACACCGACTAAAGACCTAAGAAGGACATGAAAAAAAGGAAAGTATCACAGGTCGTGATTTATAAACAAGTGACTCCGGTAAATTGGAAGTGAACTATATCTATATAAATAAAAATAGAATTCGGAGACTAGAAAAGAGTGATCGGGTTTAGTTAGTAGTATCAACCCAAGAACCATGGTTACGTTAATATTGTGTTTAAGTAGAACTTGACCTTAACACCCTGTCCTGATTAATGTTCTACTAGGAACTTCACTGAGTTTCATATTAATATGATTCTCAAGGATTGTTTTTAATTGTTTTTTAAAATTTAAGAATGTCTTTTCCGTGTCGAGGGGATTTTAAGTAAAATTGTCAGATTAAATTTTTTGTAACTACTGATGTGTCTCATGTAGTCTCTACTACTTACGGTCATTGCCTATTTCTCTATAGTCTATAGGTGTGGGAGTTTTATATGTGTCATGAACTTGAAGTTCCTGTTTTCACTTAATTGTAAGTACTCCTTCTTTCTCTGTCGGTCAAATCTCTCTCTTGATAGATCCCGTTGTTTCCTGTGGGTCCCTCCTTCCCCGACACCCTACTCAACCCTGTATCCTTAACTGTATATATGTGATAACTATGATACGTATTGTATCTGTTGGTTACTCTTGGATGACATATCGAGTCCCCTGTGGTGAGTCACGAGGCACCACTGGACTTGTCCTTCCTTTAGGTTTTTTCGCTCCTGTACACGTTTGCATATCGACTTAGTGAAACGATATGTCATCTTTGATTGTGTTGTGACATTTCGTTAATATGAGGTTAGTTTTAATTATTTTTGATTTTTCTTATAACTATTTGTGTTTTTCGATACTGTTTAGATCTGTCGCATAACGTTTCATCTATGTAATGAAACGACTGTTTCCAGGTAGATCAGTTTCGCTACCTAAAAGGTCATCAGCACATATCTACACTTTCAACCTGGTATTTCTTCTGACTCACAGTTTCTTAACTACGAAAACTTGACACCACGACCTCTTCTGAGAACTCTCAGGGGACCTGATGTTCCTCTAATTTGGTCAGTTAGGACTTCCTTTAGTCAGGATTTATAATTAACCTTCTTGACTACGACTTCGACTTCGTGGTTATGAGACCGGTGGACTACGTTTCTAGGTTGAGTAATCTTTACTGGGACTACGACCCTTTCTAATTTCCGTCCTCCTCTTCCCCTGCTGTCTTCCGTTCTACCAACCTACCGTAGTGGCTAAGTTACCTGTACTCAAACTCGTTCGAGGCCCTCTACCACTTCCTGTCCCTTCGGACCACACGACGTCAGGTACCCCAACTTTTCTCGGCCTGTGTCGAGTCGTTGTTTGTTGTTTTATGTTTTTGTTTTGTTTTGTTTCCTCTGGGTTCAGTCTGGAGGACGGTACCAAAGGATTTCGAAGGGCTAAGAACGGACCCAGTGCTCGGACTGTGTCGACCCACACACCAGTCCCTCCTCCGAGACGTCACCGTGACGGGTATAAGGTCAGGGTCGAGGTGTGGTGGTCGACACCGAACCCTTTGAACGACCTGAAGAAGTCGGAGGGAGAGGGGTAGACATCATGACCCTAATGTTACCGAATGAATATATGTACTGTGTATCGTACGTCGATTAGTAGGACCCCGGAACTGAGAATTATTGAAAGGTCTCGACAAGAAGTCTGGAGGGATAGATGTCTCTTCTCCTAAGGAGGAGGTCGAATCCGATTGGGAAGGTAGAAACGGACCCTGAGGTGGTAGGAAGGGGGTGAAACCTCTCCGTGAGTCGACCAAGAGAGAAGGGACAGACGATGTGTGTAGGTGAATCGTAGGGTCACGGGAGAAAGTGGAATTTTAGAGGTGGTTGTGCTATAGGGAGACGTTTATGAAAGGATGTAGATAGAACAAGAAGTCTCTTTGATTGTCTTTTTCACCATCCCATTATAAAAAGTTTCCGGTTAAGTATTGTCCCAATATTTGCGATGTGGATAGGAGACAAGGAAAGAGTTGAGACCGTCGGATCTCTGACTGGGTGTGAGGTGACTTTAACGAGAGGTGTACGACTGTCACGAAGGGTCTACGGTCTAGGTTACCTGTACACAGTGTCTGTCAATACACGACCTATCGTTGTAATCTGATATGACTCGGGAGAGAGGACTACAAAACAAGGGATCCCAAAGTACTATGATGTCAGAGGAATAAAAGAAGGGTGGAGGAATTAGTGAAAAAGAGATGAACAGGGGATTTGTGACTATAAAAAGTCCCGAGTTTTAAACTGAAAGAAGAGTAGACAGACGAACGTACGGTTAAAGTAACGGAAGGATCTACTCAAATACTAGGTCTTAAATGTCGAGGTCGGGACCAAAGAGAGGATATAAGGTCAAACGGTGAAGAGTCGGTTTACGGACTTACAGGATGTTTGTAGACTTTAAGGTGTATGTACTTTGATTTGTGGATGTAAAGGAAGGCTTTAGACGATGACGAGAACAGAAGGGATACGGGTATAGACTGTTTAGTTTTTACGTGAAGACGTAAACCTTTACACTCAAAAAACTTGGAGTTCGTATGTGTACGTATATGTGTGTAGTTTTAAAATCGTGCTAATGAGGTTTCACAAACTTCACAAAAATTTCCCGGATCTTTTCCTTCCTTAGGATAGGGGGAGAAGGAGATGGACTTTCGTCTGAGTCAAGGAAAAGTTACTCTAAATGGAAAAATAGAAATTGTGAGTAGGGGTCTATAGTAGAGGAGGTTCTTCCGAAGGGACTCGGGGACTCGCGTGGTATGTGACGAGAGGAGGTACTGGGGGATAAAGTTGGTGACGTGACAACTTATAGAATCATTGAAAGATAGTAGCGGTGGTCAATTGTCTCGAAAGAGGGAGTGGTCCTAGACTCGATAACAAAATGATTATACGTAGAAACATTAGGGTCACGTACTGTATTTGTTCACGAGTTACTGAAACCGTCTTACTGACGTACCGTTTATGATTTTTCGACCTACTCCGTCCTCTCAGGTACTAACTTTAATCTCCGACTCGTAAAGTGAAGTCTAAGACACTGAGTGACACACTGGAACCGTTCAGGAGAATGGAGGCTCGGACCCAAAACTACAGAAAATTCCTTTGACCTTGTTGTTGTCATAGTTGGAAGAAGGGTCCCAATGACTCTGTTAATTTACTCTACTTCAGGTATTGTAAAGAATCGTCCAAGACATTATAAAGCCCCTTAGATAACCCAGCCAGTTATCTTCCGTTGTCTCGTCACTCTTCTGTCTCCTTTAAATGTTTCAAGATGAGTACACTATATTTGAGGTCAAGGGACAGAGGAGGTAAAACTTTTCCTTTTGGCTCAGTCCTATTGTTTCTAGTAGGTTTCCTACCAACCGATTGTTACACTAGTCCCTAATTACCCCAAATCCACCCTCCTCCGTGACTTATCTATCCTTACCTTATGACCACGGAAACACCACGAACTCGAAAGAGTCCTCCACTCCTCTTCCCGGTTTCTGTACCTCGTGATCTTACAAAAGAGGGGCTTTTTCTAGTGTCACGATATGGATTGGGTTTTCCTTAAGTTTACCAATTTCAGTGTTTCGTCGAGTCGTAAGTAATCCCTAAGCCCGTGTCCGCTACGAGTTCGTGATTATAATTGATACCAAGAATCGGAAACCTCAACCGCTCTACTTGGGTCGAAGGACGTCTGGTTTGTGAATACGATTAACTCCGTTTTGAAAGACCCTTTTTTTTTTTTTCTTTTTTTCCGTCGGTTTAGATTCTCTGGACAGTTGCGGTCCCAGTAGTCACTTCACTATTGGTCGTTTCTCGACTTTAGTTTCCGACGTAGACGGAGGGACGCGTGTAAGACAAGTCACCCTCGGGTGCCACCAGTGTCGAGGAAATTGTTATAAATATTACTTCCTTGCTGCAGCCTCTACAGTTGGAACTAATAAGTATTTCGCAGGAGGACGAGTCTAGGTGGGGCCCCGATTGTCATTTTCATGGACTAAGGGTTAAGAGTTTGTGTTTTCGTATGTCTCGAACTTTCTCCTCGACTGATTATTTCAAACGTATAGGGATTCTTTTTCTCGTATGTTCCTTCTTCTTTTCCTTACCGTTCTAATTTGTTTTTGTCATTCGAACCTACCCTTTACTATTTTTAAAATTTTCCGTTCTTGAATTTAGATAAAAGGAGAAAAAAAGGATTGCAGGAACAAGTAAATGTAAAGTCATATTCGGTCAGCCTCCTTTGTCGACAAAGTAGAGGGTTGATCTTGCGACTCCACGAAACTTGTGAATGACACCCTCGTATTACAACGATTTGAGATAAGACCTCTCCTCAGATCACCGAAATTTGACACTCCTCTCCGTCTCTCTCCGGAAGCAGAGGCCAAGATAATCTGTTCCTCCGGAGTCTCGTCTCCGCAACTCCTGAGTGACTCCATCAGACACATCCCACTTCTCAGGGTCCGGTCGAGACCTCAAATATGGGTGGAAGAGGTCGGGGGATCTCGAGATACTCGATTAATGAATAAGAAAGAGTCAAAGGAGTAAACATTTTACCCTTCTTATTATGGTGGAGGAGGATCCCGACGACTCTTATAAATTATTTACTCCTTTTATTTTGGGTCTCGGACCCTACTACTTTTTCAATTTCGAAATCAGAGAGTTAACACAGACTGAGAAACGCTGGGGTACCTGACATCAGGGGGTCTGAGGAGATAGGTGTCTTAAGAGGTCCTTTCTTACGACCTCACCCATCGGTAAGGGAAAGAGGTCCCCTAGGAGGGTTCGGTCCCTAACTTGGACCCAGAGGACGTAATGTCTGTCTAAGAAATGACAGACTCGGGGGTCCCTTCGACCCTACTGTCAGTCGTGAATTACGATGAACCCAAAGGGAACATCGAATCAGCCATTTCTTAGACGGACGTCACGTCCTCTGGGTCCAAGATAGGGATCAACCCTTCTAGGAGACCTCTTCCTTTACCGTTGGGTGAGGTCATGAGAACGGACCTTTTAGGGTACCTGTCTCCTCGTACCACCCGATGTCAGGTGCCCCAGTGTTTCTCAGCTTGTGTTGACTCGTTGAAGTCAAAGTGAAAGTGAATACCAACCCATCCCAGCACACTGATCAAGACCGTTTATTGACACTCTTCTTTATGGTACATAGTGAAAATCCGGTCTCGAAATTAGCCGTCACATTTTGGACGGTCTTGAGAGAACGACAACGGTACTGTTGGACGTTTACAAGTTTTACTACCTGGTAAGGTAGTTGGACAAGCTCCCAAATATTTAGAGAACTTAAAATCGACTAAATTATAGAAAGGGGTAAAAACCTTTGGGAATCAATCATCGATAATTCATAACCAAGACGGAGCAATAGAGATAACGTACACTGGTGTTTTCTGTACATGTCCCACCACAACGTCGTTTACAAGTGTTATCAATTTTTACTCTTCGTTGTAGTTTTAAGTAGGTATTCCCCTAGTGATTTGACTTAATATAAGAAGGTCACTTTATAATGTGTCATCAATTTTACACTTGGTTGGTATATGTTTATTTATACGTGTTAAGTGTTCTTATAGTATTCTTATTTCATAAAAAATTATATATTTTTACGATGTACATAAGTCTCCGTGTATTTTTACAGCAATTTTCATACTTTCATACGTCCGTGCATAGGAGTCAACGAAGTCGACACAGGTTCAGGCACTGGGACACCCGACATCGGGAGCCCCGAGGTGGCAGGTACCCTAAGCGGGTCGTTCTTATGACCTCACCGAACGGTGCAGGAGGAGGTCCCCTAACAGGACTGGGTCCTTAGCTTAGGTGTGTAGTGGACGTGACATCCGTCTAAGAAATGACAACTCGATGACCCCTTCGGTCATATTTTCATATGTACTCTTAACATTTATCTTTTAGTCTTATCTCCACCGAAGACTTCCTTCTTTTTCAGAATGTTAGTCTCCAATAATTGAGATTTATATTGTAGAATAATGGATTTTTTTCTTTTGATACTTCGTATATAGTGTTTTTCTAATAATATTGACACATACAAACTTTAAAAAGTTTTACAAATTTGTTTGTACTGATTTCCTTGTACATTTCTATACACGGTTCCGTACAAGACGACTTGTTGTCTCAGTAAGGACTTGTGTAAATTTTCCATGAATGATAGAGCCAGGTCAGAGACGTCTCTAGGCTTTGATGTTATCCAATCTGTTCGGGATTCAAAGAGAAGACACTAGTGTCAGATCCTCAACCAGTAAGTCCTGACCGTCGTGTCAAGACGGTAGAAGTTGGGGCACAAAGGTATTGTTCTATCTGACTACGAGGTGGTAGGGGTAGTGTAGATGTCTTCCCGGTTCCCCTCTCGTTCTTTTACAGTTCCTCTGATGCGAAGTAAGGAAAATTCCAATATTGTACTTTGACGGCGTGCATCAGGGAAGAGTATAGTGTAAACACTCTTGAAATCACGTACCGGTGTAGAACATTCCCTTGCACTGTTTACACGAGAGACCGACCCTTTGGTGTGTTGGTCGATTTGAAGCGCCAAGATAACTTTTCGAGTAAGGCTAAGTAGGTAGTGTAGAATACCTTTATGGGGTTTCTTGAAAAACCGGTTGGGTTATAATGGTTTCCTTCTTAATTTCTTACCTATGTCGACTTGGTGATCGGTGGAGACGGCATCCTGTCTAATCGACCTTGATACTGTCTCCATGTCGTCCTTGTAAATGTTTCCCCTTTGAACAGGAAGACAGAAATAGAACCCTAGGTTGGAGTGTTTATCAGGGACGAGTAGAAAGTAAAGGTCTCCACGGATCGAGATCAGAATGAGTCGACAGGACGTAGGATATTCGGGGAAGGTTCTCGTTCTGTGGGATACTCCACGATCTTCAAGTTTCTACCTTACTGTACCTGGGACGGATGTGGTATCAGTCGTTATTTTACCATCATAGCCAAATTAGACTCGTAACCCCACCTAGATACTCGGTCGGTTTTCTCGGAGACTTCTGAAGAGACATTTCAGAGAGGTCCGAAGTGTCTCGTACAACAGGGCCTTAACTCCGAACGTCAAACGCTTCCTTCGAGAGTCCCTCTATTCCGAGACTGGTCGCTCTTATGTATACCTTTCTCTTCCCCTTCGTATTGTACATGTTCTTTTGTTTCTACAAGTCACACTACATTTAACTATTGTGTCACCCGGGTTTTCCTTCGACCATCGGACGTACTCCAGTCTAGTACCCGTCAGTAAGTGTACCTCCGTAAGTCTAAAATAGGACGTATATGTCTCCATTGGTCATTGTTTGACACTTGGTTCCTTCCCTGTTACAATATTTTCCACACAATCTAGTGAGACTTTCATTGTACCTTCTACCTAGTCCTCCCTTTCTCTTGATAATTATCCTTTTTTTTCCGTTCCCAACTGTCAAACCCCCTACCCCTTTCTACTCAAGTTTAACGTGGAACAAACGAAACTCCAGGGGTTTCCTGTTGGTCAAACTCTACCGACCATTTATACCACAATCTATGTGTACTTCGAGACCTCTCAAGACCAAAGGTGTCAGACAATGAGGAACTCAAACGCCAAAGACCCTGTCTATCCGACGAAAAGTCGAAGTCGTGAGTAAAGACGAAGAGTAAAGTGTCCGACCAGACGGTAAGGTACCGTCAACTTTTGAGTACAAGGAGATGAGGGGTCACTTGACCGGGGGTAATTTGACATGACGACCTCCGTGTCCGACCTTTAAGTTTAGATCGACTTGTAGAATGATTGCCTCACTACAGTCGGACTTCCCCGTGGAGACCCCACTCGTGGACCGAAACGTAAACCGGGACAGTACAACTCGTCGAAATAGTCTGTTCTACTTCCGTCTGTTTCGTAGTAGTTGGGTAAAGGTTACTGTGGTTCTGTAATCTCCGTTTAAACACCTACAGTCCGCCTGTCAAGTCTCTTTTGATTCATACGATTTTAGTTGTTCTATTTGATCTTACCCCTTTGTACCTTTCGGACAGTTTAATTACTTAACGTTTTCATTTGAACACCCCTTTAAGACGATGTCCACAAACGATGGGTCTTATGAATTCACAAGATTTCCTACGACCTTTCACAATAGGTCTCGTATCGTTGGTGGTAAAGAGTCCCAGTTAGTCGTTTTGTTTGGACTTAGATAAAAGGTCCCTCTACCGAAGGTGAAATTTATTTATCCACTGGTCACTAGAGACAATTAGTGACAAGATAAGATGTCCATAAGGGTAAGTGAGTGAGATCTAAAAGACCTGTGTGTCGAGGTAAAGAGATATTTACAGAAAGATCTTTACGATAAAGTATTAATGGACAACTGGATACATAAAAATATTCATGATTCGTTCTGAACTCCGTCGAAGGTCTGACAGTAGACAGGTTCGAATAGACATAATCTATCGGGGAACTGATTACAAGTGTTTCGGGTGACATGAAGAGAGAGTTTGAAAGTAGCGGTAGTATCAAGTAATTCAGTTATTCAAAGTTACAACATTCGAGGGACTGACTAAGTAATCAGACAGAGGTCACGGAGTACGTCTCGACCGGGCATCATCCGTGTCTTATTTATACATATCTTTCTCACTTATTTATTTTCTTTTTCATTTACTGACTGTGGGTTGTCCTAAGTATTGGACTGGGAGGATATGACAACCACCATTTCATTTAACCATGTCGATGATACCTCTTGTCAAACCTCCAAGGAGTTCTTAGATTTTGAACTCAACGGTATACTAGGACGTTAAGGTGACACCCCGTACATAGACCTCTTTTGATTAAACTTTTCTATATACGTGGGGTTGTAGGTTTCGTTGTGATAAATGTTATCGGTTCTGTGCCTTCGTTGGATTTGTAGATAGGTATCTTCTTACCTATTCCTTCTATGCCATCCCTAAAGGGACCTCCAGGTCACCAATTCTGAGACACCAAGGTGACGTCCCCCACACCCAAACTAGAGACCAGTCCTTTGATTCTAGGACATTGTACTCCACGTCGGTTTTTTATTTTATTTTAAATTTTCTACGTCATTGACATACGTTTCTTTATAATGAGTCGGTATTTTTTCTTACTTTATTACGGGAAAGGTCGTTGTACCTACCTGGATCTCTAGCAGTATGTTCACTTCACTTCAGTCTTCTTTCACTTCAGTCTCTTTCTGTTTATAGTATACTATGGAGAATATACGTCTTAGATTTTTTTATATATGTCTACTTGAATAAATATTTACCTTTATCTCAGTGTCTATATCTTTTGTAGATGTTTCTTCTTTCCACCCCTCCTCGCTATTTAACCCTCAAACTTTAACTGTCTATATGTAGTCATATAAATTTTATTGGTTGTTCCTGGATGACATATCGTCTCCATTGAGATAAGTTATAAGACATTATTATATTTACCCTTTTCTTAAACTTTTCTTGTCTATGTACATATACATATTGTTAGTAAAACGACATGTAGACTTTGATTACGTTGTAACATTTAGTTGACGTCAGGTTATATTTTATTTTGACGTTTCAATAGTAATGGTTTCCCCCTTTCCCCCACTCCCTTCTATTTAGTCCTCGAACCCTAATTGTGTGTGTGTGATGATCTATATTTTGTGTCTAACGATTGTTCCTGGATCATATATCGTGTCCCCTGACATGAGTCATGGAACATCAATGGTTGTCACCTCTAGCTAGACTCCCCGAAGAGACCACCAGGTCACCGATTCTGAGACGTAAGGGTTACGTCCGCCGGATCCAAACTAAGGGTCAGTCCCTTGATCTTGGACGTACGGAGTTGATCCTGGGTTACGTCAGTTAATTTATTTATAAAAAATTTTTCTTGGACTTTTTCTTATTTATATATGTATGTGTCTATATAAGTTAAACACCATATGGACTTTACTTATGTTGTGACATTTTGTTGATATGTAGTTATTTTTTAAAAAATTTCTAAGTATTAGATAAAATCATTGTGTTCTATCACAGTTTCGAGAAAAAACACGTTGATAAAGTACTACCCTCTTATTTAAGAAAATTAGTGAAAAAAAAAAAAATGATTAATAAGCAGTAATAAGTACAGGTATAACAGTCGATAAAGATGAATTTATTTGGTATATGGAGATTTGTGGTCGTTGTCTCCTGAACAGACTCTCTTTTTTCATCGTTTCTTATATATTATAACGGTGGACGAGAGGACGTGATATTTAAGACGAACATATTTCATCTACGAGGTCTTCTCTTTCTGTCAGTCAGGGAGGAAACGAGTGTAAGTACAAGTAAAAAATCGATCTTTTTTTATTAACAATTTTAAGGTTCGCTTTCGGGAATACGTATTCCGTACTTATTTTCTGATAAACGATATGTTCTCGACTAAACCGATACTTGTCCTCTTTCCATCTTTCTCTCTCTCTCAGGTCTCCATTAAGTTTCTTACGGCTGTCTTACATTCACTTCGATTAGCGCAGTTAAGAGAAACTTACCGAGGACGGGAAAAAATAATGTCTAAGGTACACGTCGACCACTGCACCGAGACGAGGTGTGAGTTGAATGTCGGTAGTTTTTAAGAGAGACGCCTTAAAGGTACCTCCTAAGGCAGACCACATTCACTCTGTGCAAAGTAAAAATGACACCGGATTAATTCCACAAAGGCAGGTGTGACCGAGGTATTTGACATGGTATTTTTCGACGATAAATGTTTAAAACGTTCGTTCGTTACCTAAGGTGATGGGATGTTCCTCGTTTTACGGTAAATTTTTCACACAGTACCTTCTCGTAGCTTGTCCAACAGTCGTTTGGTCAAATGGGTAGCAAGCCATTTCTGGTTGGGTCTAAGGACGGACGGACCTACGACCTTGAAGAGGTAGTCCATCGAGTTTAACAATTAAAATTTTACGGGTTTGAAATCGATAGGAGTGGAAATAAGGTTTCTGGGTTCTTCATCAAAGTCTTCTACTGGTCAAGGAGGGTATGGTTGTCTGTGTCCTTCACTCCCTCGGTAAAAAGTGGGAGCTTTCCTAATCGAGTAATTGACTCCTAGGTTTCGAGGTCCATTGTAGGTTGCAGTTCACTCATTAGGGTCGATGACGGTGAGGACCACTGTATTTCACTGTAAAGTGTTTTTCACAAAATGACGAATTACAAAACGAGGAAATTCGTAGACCTCTAATACTAGTGGGATATTTCACTTTCAGTTCAGAGAGTCAGTACAGGTTGAGAAACGTTGGGATACCTGACATCGGACTGTCTGAGGAGGCAGGTACCCTACTGGTGGAATATGGTGTCAAAATAAAATTAAGTAAAGTGTCGACCCAGTAGGAGTACAAATTATACACCTTTTTGTCTGGGAATTTATATCCAAAGTATTTGTTTGAAAAGTAAGGTTTCTGAGAGGGAAAAAAAAGAGAGTTGAAGAAACATGGCCTTTTCCAACGAACGAACAAAACAAAAAATTGGACGCAATAGTTCATCTTTGTCATAAGGGTTCGTCTGTCCGTCGTCCATTTCATCCTGTCAGAAGAAGGGGAAAAATATACCTAGTACCCGAATAGTTCGTTCTTATGATCCCACCAAACGGTAAGAGAGGAGGTCCCCTGGTGTAAAACAGTCTTGAGACATGACACTAGACAGAGAGAACCCACCGGGACGTACCGTACCGAGTATCGAAGTTACTCAATGCGTTCGGGGAAGTGGTATTGTTCCGTCACTAGGTACTTCCCCTTTCTGACTTCCGTTTCCTCCTCTCCCACCGTCTCCTACTCTACTAACTTATCGTAGTGGTTGAGTTCATCTGTACTCGGACCCGTTTGAGACCCTTTGTCACTTCCTGTCCCTCCGGACGTCAGGTGTCCAACGCTTCTCGACCTGTGTCGAATTATTGACTCATTGTAGAAGAAGGGGACACACTCACGATATCTCGTCTCCATAGACGAAATGGTTATCCCGTCTAAACTTATAGGTATGGGTGGGTCCTGTCTTTTTCCTATGTCCAGAGTAAAAAGACATTCATGTACAGTCTTTCGTTAGGTTTTAATCCGTTGACACGTTGGTAAGAACACTGGTGAATTTTTATTTCGTGGTAAGTGTTGGGTTCACCCTCTGAAAAAGAAAGGATTTCTTTGTGTAATACACTTGTAAAATTTATGGGATTGTTTGTAAGTCCGTCCGAACATCTTTGTAATCGGATGAGTGATTTTGTAAACCCGACAGTATATATTTAAAGTACGGGGAAGATACCTTTACTGGTAAGTCTTCCGGTTTTTTTTTTTTTTTTTTTTCGACTCCCAATGTAACCGGTTTAAGAAACCAACGGTCGAAATTTCAAAAAGGAAGGACACTTTCCGTAGGTATGTAAATTTCCTGAGACAGGTGACAGGGGGTGGAGAACATAAAACAGTTGTCGTTGTTGGATTCTTTACTTTACATACCTCGTGGTGTGTAATGGAGGAGGTTTAAGTAACGAAGTTGGTAGATAGTTAGTACGTCACGAAGAATGATGACTTCTAAAGTTTATGAAGAATTGATACCGAAGGTAAGGTACTGACGTACGAGTCAGAGATTCAGTACAGGTTGAGAAACGTTGGGGCACATGAGATCGAGCGGTCTGAGGAGACAAGGACCCAAAGGATCCGTTCTTATGGTCTCACCCAACGGTAAGGGAAGAGGTCCCTTAGAAAAAGGTTGGGTCCGTAACTTGGAGACAGAGGACACAACCGTCCGTCTAAAAAATGGTAACTCGATGGACCCTTCGGGAAGGTTTGGTGTTGACATGGATTTAGTTTCTATTCCGTATAACCTTGACTCTTCTTTCATTCTTTAAATCTAAGAAAAAAGGGAGAGGTTACCGGTCCTGTGAACTTCCTACAGGAAAATGTAAAAATTAGGGTCAAGGGATCTTCGTTTTACACATTCATAAGTATCGTATTTTGTTTCCCTTAGTTTTCTTATTAAAGTACGGTGTTGACAATAATACTCACTATTTTACCGATCAATCTTCCGTTAAGTCTGAAATTGGTGAAAACCTTTGTCTACCAAGATTTACACTGATTAAAAGGAGTTGTAAATTGTCGTTGTAGTCTTTAATTTGTACAATGTCTTTCGTAATTCCAAGCCAGGGTGAGGACAAAAGTAGTCACAACAGATTATCCCTTTAGTACGGTGTAATTGCATAAATGTAATTAACTCCCTCCTTTGAACTTCTTTCTGTTCTTAATCGATAAGTGACGTATGAGGTTTCCCTTCCGACCGAAGAAGAAAGGGTAAAATTTGGTTTGTTAACGACCAAAGGGAAAACCGGTTCTTTCAACTACCTAGGTCAAGTCCAAAATTTTTTGTTTAAGGGAATCGATCTTAGGACTACGTAAGGGTCCTCGATATCATATAAAGACGGAGTCGGTTTATTCTTATAGGATAAACATTTACAGAAACAGATAGTTTATCATTCTCCCGAACTTCGTCGTTAGGGTTGAGATTAGGACCAAAACAGACTTGGATGTCGTTTGTCAGTTCCTTCTTACGTCTAAATAAGTGAGGAGGACCACCGAAGGGGCCCCCCAGTCTACCATTTCTTAGACGGACGTTACGTCCTCTGTGTCCAAACTAGGGACCCAACCCTTCTAGGGGACCGCTTCTCTTATAAGAACGGACCTCTTAAGGTACCTGTCTCCTCGGACCACCCGATGTCAGATACCCCAACGTTTCT
This sequence comes from Capra ibex, assembly GCA_006410555.1. Lineage (NCBI taxonomy): Eukaryota > Metazoa > Chordata > Mammalia > Artiodactyla > Bovidae > Capra > Capra ibex. The sequence goes on from SJYO01034137.1 coordinate 42,196,472, forward strand.
AAACCTGAGTTGACTCACTGATTGTGAAAGTGAAAGTGGACCACCAAACGTTTCCGTGGTAAGTTTGAGGTTCGAAACTGTACGCAACCGACATGACTGAAAGGAGTTGATCGGTTGAAGTCACTTTTAACAAAGGGGTTCGGGAGACACAAGTATATACTGAATCTACTATATTTTTACACTTCACAAACATTTCCGAAGAAGACTTTAGGAAGTGAGATTTCTACACTAGAAGTAATCATAGAGGACAGGAAGGAAAAGTTCCTACGTGAATTTTGTCAAATACTTCTTCATGTCTATACCTACAATACAAACTTAGAGTTTTCCAGTTGGAGTTTTATTCGTCCCCCTGTTCCACAGTGGATGGTAAAGGTTGTTTCCGTCTCCCTGTCGTTTTCAGGACTCTGTCCTGAAAACTTACTCCCACTCCTTCCCTTGCCCTTCCGACCACTCGAGTTTCAGAATCCCAGGAAATCAGACTCTTCCTCTTACTTTTCTCCCTACTGGTTCCTACTGGTTTCAGAAATTTCAGTAATCCTTCTCTCTTTCGTAGTTGCTCTCGAACAAGTGTGTTGATCTTATCTGAACCCCCCTGAAGGGAGCACCAGGTCACCACTTCTTATACGGAACGTTTCGTCCCTTGTGTCCAAACTAGGAACCAACCCCTTGATCCTAGGATGTACGACGTCTCGTTAATTCGGGTTCGTAGTACTGATGACTCGGACGTGGGGTGTTGAGTTCTCAAATACGTGACGTCGATTTCTACTACGCGCCTTCTAGGGTGTCGACGTTGATCTGGGTTGTGTCGGTCTATTTATTCTTGATCCCTTTCCGACCCCGGACTTCTCTCCCCGTTAAAACTGTAACGTTTGTCTTCTTAAATCCTATTTTGTCACGAAAGGTGTCATTTAGCTACATTTGTTTATTGAAGGAGGTCGGAGGAGGGAAAAACGTTACTAATTTACTTGATCATAGACATTTCGAGATCTTCTCATATGTACAATTCACTGGTACTGGTGAATAATAGTTGTAGTAGTGGTAGTTAAGTAAGATGGTTTAATGTTCTAGGAATCTCTGACCCAACATAGTAAGTGTAAAATTAAGGACGTGTCACGGGACGTGTGTCTTGTACACAGACGACCGGTTGTAATTTGTTGGTCGATGCCCCCATTTGACTACACCTCACTACTGGTCAAAGTACCATATTTATGGGGGTAGTCCTATTTCAAGTTCGTTGGTTCTACTACAGTAACTTTTACCATAACCCTTTTCTACGTGTAGTAGGAAAGAGTCCCCGATATTTTCGACGAGGTCAGGTACTGACCTAAGTAAATCATTTATTAGTGCCTTGACTTTTACTCGGTTTGAAATTTACTAAAATATGCTACCGGTCGTCTCTCGGTCCATGTACTGACAATCCTCATCTTCGTAGGTAAGTGGTAGTGGACATGAGAGTCATTTTATTAGTCCAAAAAGAGGGTTGGTTCTTAAACTGGAGAAGTAGTGAGTAATACAGTGATACTGGTTCCTTAAGATGAACATTGAAATCGTCTTTTGGAACAGTATTGTCCTATATACCCTCGACATACACGGGTATTTGTTTTTGATACACGATGCCATAAATGACAGTGGTTATTTTACATATGATACCCAATTATTTGGTCCTTGTTTACTTTACTTATACTCAGTGAGTTCTCTTTTTTTTGGTGTTTCGTAATCTTGTCAATCACTTAAGAGTCAATTATGTTAGAGAAGAACACTTCTTCGGAAGGAAGATGTGTCTGAGTTCCGGGACAACAGGAACTTACCATGTGTAGTTGAGGGAGAACTAGATCATTATCAGGTCAGGGTGTGATCCAGGGAGGGTCCCGTGCGACGGAGTCGGTGAACCCGTGCCCTCGTCCAGTGGGACCCCCAAAACAGAGGGACGGAAAGTGACTCGAGAGGGATTGGAAAAGACTTCCACGAGTCTTTGTCTTTATATGAAACTTGACGAAAAGACGAATCGTTTTAATCAGAGACTTTAGAGACGGACTTTATACAAAAGAAAAGGGGGAGAAAATTTTACTCCGGGTCGAATTTCTAAGACTTGAATCGTCCGTTGATGTAACCTAGAGGACGATTCACTTAATTAACCACCTCTCTGAAGTAACTAGTGACCAACTAGTTATACAGTCAGTGTCTCGACCTCTATTCTACTCCCATCCTATGTACCCATAATTCTATTTACACTATACAAAAGACTGAAATTGTTCGCACGGTGGGTCATCCTCTCGATTTGTATATTTTCAGATTATAAAATAAAATTCATCTATTAAAGTTATATTATACTGTGTTGTCTCTTTGTGTACCCGTCATCCACGACATCCTTGATTTTCCTTCAGTGATTTGGGTCAGATACTCAACCTACCTCAGTGTCCTCCGAAGGATATATCTACTCGGACTGGGACTCAAAAACGAACAAAGAAAAAATTACGTCCTAAATAGTTCCATCGTAAATATGTGTCATTTTTAATATACAAATCCATATGTTAAAATACTTAAAATTGTTTACGTGTACCCATGTGTCTGTAGTTCTCTATCTTAGTTCTGGCTAGTTCTCTCTCTTATAAAGGTAGGGGAATTTTACAAGGGAATTTGAGACAACACCAGTTTGAGAAAGGAGGTGTAAGTCGGTGACCGTTAGGGACTATACTAAAGATACGGGTATCAAGACGGAAAAAGTCTTACAGGAGGTCATTTCCCTTAGTATCTCATGCATCGAGAAACACAGATCGGAAAAGATAAGTAGTGTTTACGAAAACTCTAAACAGGTACAACAACATGTGTAGTCATTAAACAAGGATAGTGACTCATTATAAGGTGACATACGTTCACAGGGTCACACAAATAGGCCTGTAGTCAACTCCCTGAAAACCTGACAAAAGTAAAACCCGTTAATATTTATTACGACGATGTTTGTTTTTATTCTACTTTACTCGGGCTCGAAACCAACGAACGTAGACGCTCCTCCTTGTGATAAAAACAAGAGTAAAGACAAAGTTTGACGAGTCAGAAAGTACCACATAGAGGTAGGCAGAGGTGAACTGAAGAGAGTCAGAGACTCACTCACACTTAAAGACGCACAGATAAATTAGTCTCACGACGAAGCCGTACTCTCCATTGAATGTTACCTTTCGACGAGAGTCAATCACGGAGTGATTGACTTGAGAGAGGAAAGGAATTCTTTTTCAGAAGTGTGAAGTCCGTCCTTAGCAGTGTGAGACGGTCATGCAGTACGCAGAGAGCGGAGGTCTGTAGAGACAGACTTACAAAAAGGGAGGGTCAGGGTCAATGTTACCAGGTATGGAGAGAAGAGGAATTTCTTCTGTGTGTCGAAAAGGTCCAGGTTATTTGTCTATTGGTTCTGAGTTTTTTTGTTTTTTTTTTAGAAGGTGGATTGGTTCATGTTATTTTATATTGACCCTAAGCCTAGTGTCCGTAGGTATTTCCTGATACATAAACTAAAGTAACTCAAATAACAAGATTACGGTCCACTATAAGTAGTCACCTAGTCAGATGTTTAACAATTTAGAGTAGTTTCTTCTAAGGTGTGAGAACGAAAGGAACCGTCTTTATTTAGGGAACAAATTTTATGCACATCTCTGTTTAATTAAGAAGAGGGAGAGGTATTAAGGACGGTTTCCCTCGAGACAGTATTGTATATGGTACGTCTACGAATTTTTTATCACAGAATAAAAATTATCAGTAATTTTCGTCAAAATTTAAGTACTCGAGACCTCAGACGTGGGTTCATCCTCCCTATTACCTTGGTTGAACACTTCTCCCGAACTGTTTCCTCCGAGTTCCAACTGGTTTTGTACATTAAACCCTTAGGGACAAATCCTTTTGATTGTTCCCGAAAGGACCACCAGGTCACCAATTCTTAGGTGGACCGTTACGTCCCCTGTATCGAAGTCAAGGATCGACCCCTTCTAGGGTGTACGACGTCCCGTTGATTCGGACGCACGACGTTGATGACTCGGGTACACCGATCTCGGGTGCTAGACGTTGCTCTCCCCGGTGGTGTCACTCTTCGGACGTGTGACGTTGATGTCACATCGGGGCCGAACGAAGTCGATCTCTTTCGGGCTCACCTCGTTCGTGACTGAGTTACCTGCACTCGTTCGAGACCCTCAACCACTGTCTGTCCCTTCGGACCATACGACGTCAGGTACCGGCTGACTTGCTGACTTGACTTGACTCACATCGTTACTTCGGTTTTTATTTTTCTTATTTGTGTAGAAATTTTTTGTGTTGTTATTACCTATATTTTAATCCATATTTTCTTTTAGAAATGAATTGTACCCATACACGTTTCACTCCTCAGGACTTTTAATTTAAAGTATTCGAAGTACCATTTGATGGAGGGTAGATCCAAAAGGATTCTCAGGGATGGTCACGAAAGATGTGCAATTTGGGTAATGTCTCCCTACGGATGAATTAGTAGTGGGGTCGGAAGACTCTTTACGTGATAAAGATCGAAACGACGTTTGACTTCTCTGGTTCCAAAATTTTCCAAGTCTTTGAACAGGTTCCAGTGTCACGGTATCTCCTGTCTCAATCGTGGATTGAGGTCGTGGGATACCAACCGGTCGTGTGTTACACCGGAGGATTCTGGCTTTCTAATACGTCTTCAGAAGATGCAAAGAGTCGTAATCAAATAAAAAGAAGGTAGGATTGAAAGGGTTCCTTTTTTTTCGTGCTTGTATTCTCACAAATTTCACGTGCATTTAGACCTGGAACGTCAACGTGTCTTCGCTGAGGTAGTAATCCAGAATGCAAAAGTAGGGGTTGACGAGGTTGAGTTAGGAGGGTTTGTGTTACTCGGGGAAGTAGTCAGTACCGGTTTACCCAAAGCTCACCTACTTTCAATAGCGACGACCAACACCCCAAGAGGTTTAGTGATTTAAGTCTAGTAAAGCTTACAGTTTGACCGTGAATTGTCCGTTGTCGACTCTTAGACTGAACTAAAATAAAAACTCATTTTAGGAAAGGCTCGATTCCATAATATGCTATTAAGGAGTGTAATGGATCTTCACAGTAGTTTATCTTTTATTTCTATAAGAAGTGGAGGAATTCATTAAGTCTTTGTAACCTCTACTAGGAAGATTACGCCTTTCGAGTCCTTATTTCAACGAGTGAAAGTTACCCTCGTAATTGAAGGAATCCTGGGTCTTCGATAGCCCACGTCACTTTATCCATTAAATTGTTTACCTAGGATTCTCCGTCTTTCTCTATTCATAGATTACATAGGTGATGGTTTACAGTAAATTTTGACTTTAATGTCGGTATTTCTGGACACATTCGTACTTAATTCGATTAGTTCTCACAAATGGTTTGTATGACATGAAGTGTGTGTTGTATGTGTTTGTGTATCTCGGAATGATATCGTTGTCGTGACGATACAAGGTTGGTTTTTCTCTCGAAATGTCTAGACAGTTACGGTAGGGATAAAAGTTTCGTTAAATTCTTGTCAAATGAACGAATTGTTAATTCTTGGTAAACGACAGGCGTACGTACCCACGAGTCGACACAAACTGAGAAACCTTGGAGTACCTGACATCGGGTGGTCCGAGGAGACAGATACCCTAAAAGGTCCGGTCTTATGACCTCACCCATCGGTAAGGGAAGAGGTCCTCCAGAAGAGTTGGGTCCCTTATTTGAGCACAGAGGACATGGATGACGTAATTGTCCGTCTAAGAAATGGTGACTTGGTGGACCCTTCGGGAAACGATAGTCATTGCCTCCCCTTTCTTTTCCCTCTTTTCGCGACACAAGGATTTAAGACCGACCGTATGATTCTTTTTAATATGTCTACTTGACTTACCGGATGACAAAGACGGTAGAGAAAAGACATTGTGTGAGACCAGATTTCTACACGGGGGATATTGTCACACCCCGTGGTTCCTGTTCAGACTTTCCTGATTCATTCGTCCTTGGATTTCAGTCCTAGGACATTCGAACAAACTTGACTTCCCCGGGTTTACGTCGTATTAGAGTCTCAGTGTAGTGAGCGGTGCCTCAACTCAAACCATACCTCACCTCGATAAAACTCGGAGTATGTTTCAATTTCAATAATAAAAAAGTTCTTAGGTTTTCTAGAGGAACCTCCAGTGAATTTACGAGACTCGTAGTGAAAAAAGAAAAGGAAGTTTATAAATAACTTGTAGTACACGGTCCGTGACTCCATCCCCGAGACACATCTATCAGTAAGTAGATACTAATAGAACAAGTAAGAAAACTGGGGTCCTGTCTCGTACCATGGACCGTATATCGTCCACCGAGTTTTTATCGTGGTAGTAGTAATAGTGAGAACAATTGTCACCTTCGTAAGTTTCCACTATGTCTCCAGTTGCAAAAAGTCTCCACGTGAGGAGAGTCCGAGTACCTTCGGGATTCAGGACTCACTCACTTACTCACTCACTCACTCACACACACACAAATAATCAGTGACTCAGTAAAGGTTGAGACGTTAGGGTACCTGACATCGGACGGTCCGAGGAGACAGTACCTGAATAGGTACCTGAATAGGTCATTCTTATGGCCTCACCCATCGGTAAGGGAAGAGGTCCCCTAGATTTTTCAGGACTAAGATTGTCGACAGTTGATGAGTCCCCTACCAAATCGTCCTCATCCTGTGTTACTTACTGGAGTAGTCCCGTGAGAAACAGTGTTAAGAGGTGTGTTCAGTGTCTTTGCAATGACACTCCGATTTCACTCAGCAATGACCAATCTTTTTTTACTAAGAACACAAGCAGTAGTCTTTAGATGTCATACTGAAAATTTCCTTCCGGACACATAATGTGTGATTACCGAAGATTCAGTTTGATGTTTTCCTCTAAATTAATTTTTATACTGTTAAAATGGTACCGTAGAGACTCACTGGGAGATACGGTACGAGACGAAATCTGTTAAATATAAGTAGGTGAGTGAATTTAGAGTAGTGAAGGAGGACACCACCACAACCGAGACACGGGGTGAAATGTCCATCTCTGAGATTTGTCTGATCATCCTTTTACTCGTCCCCCTGGTCCGGTATACAAGTCCTTCTTCGGGAATACGTTCATTCCGTCTTTAGATCCGTTTTAGGACTCTCCCAGGGACCCCACTCCTCCATCTCTTAAACCACTCGATTTTTAGTCACTCGAGAAATCGAACCTTTCTTTCTTACTTTCCCCCTTACTAGTTTCCGATATTTTAGTACTTCTCATTCCTCTGGTATTTGTACCCAAACAAGTGTTCTACTTTCTGACCTCTACCTTTTATACTCTTCACTTCTGTCTATTACCTAACCTACATTAGTGGATTCTCTTTTAGTGATTTCTCTTTTTCTACTTCCCGTTTCAGTTCTAACTCCCGTTCTAACCTGCCGTTTCAGGTAGGTTTCCTTCTGCTTACAGATGATCTGTGTGAAAATGACGGAGAGATGATCCAAAGATCGAAGTACGATTCGAGAAAGGATTACTCACGTAAACTAGGATTATTGTTGGGGAGGTCCCTCTTACAGTTCAACAGAGTGTCGACGAGTTTACGAACCAGTTAATTTAAGACGCGATCCCTGACGTAAGGTGGTCTTATCGATCCAATAAAAGTTCAAAAGTACTACAGAGATTTAGGTAACGAGGACCAGTGAGTAGAAACACAAATAGATAAAGAGACAAGGGTAAAGTGAGATTAACTTAAACCTCATTGAGGCGATAAACTTTTTGATACGAGAGGGTTTGAGGAACAAGAGGAAGGATTGCTTACGGGGTAGTCAGAGAAATAGACAATATCTGACTTACATACTGAGGAGGAGTTTAACGATCCAACATTGAGGAGGTAGGATACACTACCATAATCCTTCACTCCGAAGACCCTCCATTAATCCTAATCTCCTCCAGTACTCCCTCCCCGGGAGTGCTTACCCTAATCACGGGAAAAGTCTCAATCCTCTATCCCCTGTAGGGATCGTCAGGTCACCAATTCTGAAGTGGAAGGTCATTTTCCCCACACACTAACTCTTCGATTCTAGGATATACGGAGCATCGGTTTTTTGTTTTTGTATTTTGTCTTCGTTATAACATGATTTTGTTTTTAGAGTTTTTGTCTCTTTCGAACGAAGGGAGAACCGAGAGATGGTACATTCCGAAGTTGTTGTTTAGTAGTCGGACGTTGGACCTTTTCCCGGAGTGGTCTTGGGTTAGCACGACTATATGATACTAGGACCTGAATGTTGGAGGTTTGACACTCCTTATGTAAAGAAAACGTATATTCGGTGAAGTAGTTGTCATAGAAACAATCTCATCGTTGGGTTTGACTGATCCTGTAGCAACACGTCTTTGGATCCCAAAGAACTTTTTTTTTTTTCTTTCTTTCTTTTTAGTTCGTTTCTTTCGACAAATACACCTAGGTTATCGTTTTACATTACATCTGTATCGGTTTTCTTCAGAAACTCTCGATCTTATTATTTTACGTCGAAAATTTTTTCTACCATAAGTCGACACTATTTGTTCACAAAAATGAAATCAACTTTTTTTACATCTACATATATCCAAATAGGACAATTTTTTCTTTTTGTCTCTAAACCAGTTGTTATTTGGATTATATACCCGAAGGGACCACCGAGTCACCCATTTCTTAAGTGAACGTTACGTCCTCCGGGGCGATGTAAGGGACCCAACCCTTCTAGGGGACTTCTTCCTTTACCGTTGGGTGAGGTCATAAGAACGGACCTCTTAGGGGGGCCTGTTCCCTCGGACCGTCCGATGTCAGGTACCCCAGCGTTTCTCAACCTGTACTGAAACGTTGATTTGGTGGTGGTGGTGGTGGTGAGGGTCAAACATAGTGGTTAAATTACATTGAAGGTGTCTTCTATTGTACTGAACCCGGAGTCACTATCGACGACACGTGTTTAGTCTTATATGTTGTGTCCCCGAAGGGACCACCGGGTCACCAATTCTGACAGGAAGGTGTCGTCCCCCGAACCCAAACTAGGGACCAACCCCTTGATTCTTGGGCTTGTCATATTTTGTTCTTTTCTTAGGAGGGTGAGGGTGGGAGCTGTTCTTATGACGAAAGCAAAGATCTTCGATACCGATCTTGTCGATATTAAACAAGTTCCGTTCACTAGTGCTGTCACTTCTTTAAGTTCGGGACAGTATACTCCTTACTGAGGTCAATTACCCTTATGAATCGACGTTTATAACTTTCCTCCTGGTCCCTAGTTCCTCTCTTTTATTAACAAAAGTTAATACGTTTCCCGAGGGTACACCTCTTAACCAAACACAACCAAGCACAATATGTTGAAGTTCTCCGTCTTGTTCTTGGTTATTATCGTTACTATTTTCGTCAATGGAAAATAACCCAAGAAGGAGACACAGTCTATGATGTGATATAATATATATATTCCTGTAATATAAGTAATGGGATAAATTAACAGTGTTGTTAGAACTACAATTATTCACCGTCAATGGTTCTTTGTCTATATTTTGGTTGTGTCTTATTATAAGATTGTCAATCAGTGGTCTCTACTTTATCCGATACAACTTTCTGTGGTCACAGATAGAACAGTGACGGATACTGACTAATACACGACCTTTTGGGATCCACTCTCCTACGACAGCTCTCTTAAGCTCGTCGTCTACCCCTCGACCCACTCCAGGGTGTTCAGGGAAGATCATGAACGACCTTATTTTTTCTATATTTGTTCCTTCCGGATTATCTCCGAAGACTTACCTACTTTTGTCTCCTTGTACTTTGTCTGAACTTCCTTTTTGACTTTGAATAAAGTTCCTTTAACTCTCCAGTAATTATATTTAGTTCTGTAGAAGTCATTGTCTTGTTTCAGAGGAGAGATGTCCCACCAAAGAGAGACTAGAGGATGTCACCGTTTCCGCTAACCCGGTGCACGTGGGAAGGTTAAAACACCTCTTTGACGTCCATTGTACGACCGAAGAGACCTAGGAAAATCCTAAACTATCGACGGTCTAAGATCTTAGGTCGTCTTCAGAGGTTTGAGGGTACCAAAGATTGGTGGAGTTCTACGATAAGGGGAGTACCGATACTATTGATGTTAACGCACGGACGGTTTTGTCGGAACACATGAGACTTTCCGGAACCTGTTAGGTTTTTGGACGGTCGTCGTTTCTTTTGATACCCCTTCACTCATTTAGCCTTAAGAAGTTTTGTCATGACCCTCATAAAATCTATAAATCTTGTTCTACACACTACCGTAAGCTAAAATCTTTGGTATAGGTTTCGGGTAGAAGTGAAAAGAAGGACGGAGAGTACACGAGAAACGGATTTCCTCGTTAACCTAGAAGATAGATTCTACACAAAGGATGTTCCTTCCCTCTCTCTTCCCTTTCTTCCCGTGCACTCTTTCGTCTCTCGTCGTACCTCCACTTCCTCTTTCTCTTCTCCTCACTTTCCGTGTAAACGTCTGGCTACGTTTCTCACCCCAACATGGGGGAACTTCTATCATTCCCTGATTGCCTTACTAATATCGACTTGACATTCTTACCCCCTCGGTTCAGATGTGCTTCGTCGAGTTCTATGTTTGCCTTCTGTGTCTACAGTCGACGGTGGTTTGTGACGAAGGACCCTGAAGAGACCGTCAGGTCCCCAATTTTGAGGTGAGAAAGGTTCGTCCCCCACGTACAAGGTGGGGACCAGTCCCTTGATTATAGGGTGTACGGCACGTCGGATTTTTTTATAATTTTGTTTGGTTTTTGGTAACGAAGGACGGAAAATGGAGTCTTTGTCCTTCCTCTCAGCTATGGTTTTCAATTATAGTTCCTGAAGGGACCACTAGGTCTCCAACTCTTAGACGGACGGTTACGTCCCCTGCGACCAAGTTAGGGACCACACCCTTCTAGGGTGTACGGTACTCCGTTGAGTCAGGTACACGGGGTTGATGACTTCGGGTATGTGGGATCTCGGGTACGAGGTGCTGTTCTCTCCGGTCGTGTTACTCTTCAGGTGTATAGTGCTGATCTTCCATCGGGGATGAGTGATGTTGATCCCTTTTGGGCTCACGTCGTTGCTTCTGGGTCACGTCGGGGGTTTTTTCAATTGTAGTTTTTCGGAAACTCTGGGTTAAAAAGTGGTTTATAACTCGGTCACAGGGTCATGTAGTCGATGGTGGAGAAGTGACCCTTTACGTGACAGGACCGGATATCAAAACAGGGTCCTCCCGTCATATGGGTAAACGATTTACTACAAAGATCTTCTTTGAGAACGAGAACTCATCGTTGTTCTCTAAGTGTCTTTAAGTTGAGGTCGTTCTTGGGAGAGTTTCGGTAAAAAGGATCAAGGGGACTTGTTTCGTCTAAAAAGGGAGGTGAATTTGTTGTTGTTAAACAAAATGAAACTATCCAGGAGGATTTATGACCAAAGTAGTAATTTGTAGACCGAAGAAGGATCGTCTAATCCGGAGGTTACTCCTTTCACACAAATATTAAAATTAAACTTTGTGTCGTGTAATTATACGACTAAGAGTATTACAAACGGAATTGGACAAACCTCTTTAATACTGATGTTTATAGAACATGTGTTGTGGAGATTGATGGTCGAACATATTTGTTGTATTCTCGGCCTCGCGGAGTAGGTCTGCTAACCTTGGTGAAGTCTCCGCTAGTACTAATCACGAAACCGACCTTCGGTGTAAAATGTGTATTTGAGTCGTAGACAGAGACTCTACGACAGGACCCGACTGTCTGGGTGGAGGTGACAATGATTATTCGTGTAAGTTCTCTTGGTCTACCAGACTGCCCTTCTTAGACGGAAAAGGACTCGATCCGTGTGACCTCCCTCCCACAGGTTCCCTCCGAGACTCAGGATAAAGGAGTCCGAGGTCCAGGGACTCTACGACACTCGTTTGTCAGAGGTGATTTTTTCTTACATTTACTCCCACGATAAGTAATAAATGCCGACCGTGGAACGGTAGGGGAGGAGGAGACCCACTGCCGACGGGCATCCTTGTCCCTTTCGTAGACTACTCTCGACCCGTTGGGACCTCCGCAGCTCAGTAACGTTTCGTCAAAGAAAAGAAGACGGCTCCTAGGACGTCCGAGTCGTAAAGACCGGGTGTCTTGTCGACTCGAAAAGTGAAGGAAGGATTGTTTCGTGACCTCAAGAGACCGGAGGTGCAAACAAGGTTCCCACAAACAAATGTTAGGTTGGGTCTTTTCGTCGGAACGACGAGATAAGAGAAAGGTCTCGATTCCAAGAAAGGGGATTCGGACCCAAGTTCCTTTATCTTTTTGGTAGCCAGATGTGACCCCTCCGTGAGCGTTCGTTCAAGTTCTGAGTTGACCGATCTTCAACGTAGTTCTCTTACCGAGGAAGGAAAACTCACTCACAGATGTCTGGAATTCGATACTATGAATATATAAAGTGTGTACATGTAGTAGAAAACACTTGACTAAAGTTCGTTGTACTCTCATACCTTGTGCGAAATATGAATGAGAATTAAAGAGGTTTCATGGTTGGTTGGTCACAGGTCTTCTAGTAACAATCTGGGAATTTGTACCAAAAATTGAGAAGTCACTTACAACACTGACTTATATTTTACAAATTGAAATATAAAACTTAACTTAGTTTAAATAAAGGTATATGTAAAGTTTTAGCTTTTCGAGAACAACGACCTACGAACCTCGACCACGTACCCCTACTGGGTCTCTCTACAATACCCCTCCCTCCACCCTCCCCCCAAGTACAAACCCTTGCGTACATTCTTAATTTCTAAAATTTTAAATTTTTTATTTTTTTTATTTATTTTAAATTTTTTTTTTTTTTTTTTTCTTTTCGAGAACAACGACCCCAACTGTGTCTGGTCGAGACACACAACTGACGGTTTGTAGTCTAAGAAAAGGTAGGGTAGACTGTCAAAAAAGGAAAGTTTCTATATTGGGGTTGACAATTCCTTTTTTAATTTGTCTCTCATTACCTGTATTGACATACGAAAGAAAAACTTGTACCTTTTTAAAAGAACGGATTCCTATATTTTCTACGACCGACTATCATGATCAGGTCTAGGAAACTCCGTTTACTGTTTTAGGGTTGAGATAAGAATAGTTCCCCCATCCCTATACAACCGAAGACTTAAGTTTGATATTTTTCCCGTGCCTACCTCGATGTGAGTCCCAACCCACCTATGTTCCTGTGTCTCAAGAGGGGAGGGAGAGAAGGAGGAGGGGTGGGGTGTAGAGACATACCCGGACGTATGAACGAAGTGAAAGACATATGTTGACTGGGGTGTGTAACCTCTATACCGGTGTCCGTTGGGTCCGAATATAGGGAGATCGGTGTGTTTGTTCTGACGTTTTTTTTTCCTAACAAAGAGAGGTAGTCAGGTCACTCTTCTCCCTTCCTAGACCAACCGGATTCCACTTAGCCCAAGGGTAAGGACCCGGTCAGTGCACCGATCTCCTTCTTATTTACTCTAGTCGAGACTGAGACAGCACACAGATGGAGACTGGGTCCTCTCTCTTGGTCGTTCGTGGGTGGTTACTGGCCACTCCTTTATGTCTGTGAAAAGTTTCTATTCCTCACAACGACGTTCCTCTTCCGTCCTTTTCTCAGACCTGGTTGAGTTACAAAAGACACAATGAAGTAACAACAAATCAAGTGACTCAGTACGAGTTGGGAAAACGTTGAGGTGCCTGACTGTTTTACATCAGGTGACCTCTTCCGTTACCGTTTGGTGAAGTAATAAGAACGGAACTCTTGGGGTACTTGTCCTACTTTTCCGTTTTTCTATACCGTGACTTTCTACTTGAGGGGTCCAGTCATCCACGGGTTATCCGGTGACCTCTTCTTACCTCTTTATCGAGGTCTTTCTTACTTCTCTGTCTCGGTTTCGTTTTTGTTGTGGTTCAATACCTACACTAACCACTACCTTTATTCAGACTACTACATTTCTTGTTATAGCGTATCCTTGGACCTTACAATCCAGGTACTTAGTTCCATTTAATCTTCACCAGTTTGTCCTCTACCGTTCTAACTTGTAGTTGTAAAATCCTTAGTCATTTGATTTTACCTGACGTTACCCGCTTAAATTAAGTCTACTGGTAATATAGATGATGACACCCGATTTTAGGGAATCTTCTTTACCTCATCGGGAGTATCAGTTGTTCTCTCAGACTTTACGTCATAAACCCATGTTAGAGTTTTTACTGTCTTACTAGAGACAAGTAAAGGTTCCGTTTGGTAAGTTGTAGTGTCATTAGGTTCAGATACGGGGTTAGTGATTACGGTTTCTTCGACTTCAACTTACCAAGATACTTCTGGATGTTCTGTAAGATCTTGTGGTTTTTTTCTATAGGAAAAATAGTATCTTCTGACCTTACGTTTCATCCTTCAGTTCTCTGTGGACCTCATTGTCCGTTTAAACCGGAACCTTATGTTTTACTTCGTGTCGTTCGTCTTACGTGACCAGTATCGTTTGTGGGAGAAGGTTGTTGCGTTCTCTGTTGAGATGTGTGCCTGTAGTGGTCTACCAGTTATGGTGTTAGTCTAACTAATATAAGAGACGTCGGTTTCTACCTCTCCGAGATATGTCAGTCGTTTTTGTTCTGGTTCTCGGCTGTCACCGACCTGAGGAATAACGGTTTAAGTCTGAATTTGACTTCTTTCATCCCCTTTGGTGATCCGATAAGTCCTTACTGGATTTGGTTTAGAGAATGTTAATATGTTACCTTCACTGTTTATCTAAGTTCCCTAATCTAGACTATCTGTCTCACGGACTTCTTGATACCTGTTTCCAAGTTTTGTGACATTTCTCCGACACTAGTTTTGGTAGGAGTTCTCTTTCTTTAAGTTTTTCCGTTTTACCAACAGACTCCTCCGGAGTGTTTATCGACTCTTTTCTCTTCATTTTCCGTTTCCTGTTTTTCTTTTTTATATGGGTAGACTTACGTCTCAAGGTTTCTTAGCGTTCCTCTCTATTCTTTCGGAAGAAGTCACTAGTTACGTTTCTTTATCTCCTTTTGTTTTCTTACCCTTTCTGATCTCTATAGGAGTTCTTTTAGTCTCTATGGTTCCCTTGTAAAGTACGTTTCTACCCGTGTTATTTCCTACCTTTGTCATACCTGGATTGCCTTCGTCTTCTATAATTCTTCTCCACCGTACCTATGTGTTTTCATGATATAATTTTTCTATAAGTACTGGGTCTATTGGTGTTACCACAATAGTAGATCTCGGATCTCGGTCTGTGAGACCTCACGCCTCAGTTCACTCGGAATCCTTCGTATTCGTAACACTACTTGTTTCACCTTCACTGCCTTAAGGTCGACTGGATAAAGTTTAGGATTTTCTACTACGACCCTTTCACGACATGAGTCATACGGTCGTTTAAACCTTTTGAGTCGTCACTCCTGACCTTTTCCAGTCAAAAGTAAGGTTAGGATTTCTTTCCGTTACGGTTTCTTACAGGTTTCGTGACGTGCTAACGTGAGTAGAGTGTGTGATCATTTCGTTATGACTTTTAAGAGGTTCGATCCGAAGTTTTAAGAAGTTCGAACCAAGTTGATACACTTGACTCTTGAAAGTCTATAAGTTCGACCTAAATCTTTTCCGTTTCCTTGGTCTCTAGTTTAACGGTTGTAGACACCCTAGTAATTTTTTCCTTGTCTTAAGGTCTTTTTGTAGATGAAGATGAAGTAACTGATACGATTTCGGAAACTGACACACCTAGTGTTCTTTGACACCTTGTAAGAATTTCTCAACCCTTATTGTCTGGTGGAATGACGGAGGACGCTTTGGATGTACGTACAGTTCTTCGTTGTCAATCTTGGTCTGTATCTTATTGTCTGACCAAATTTTGACCCTTTCCTCATACAGTTCCGACATATAACAGTGGGACGAATAAATTGAATATACGTCTCATGTAGTACGTTTTACGGTCCGACCTACTTCGTGTTCGACCTTAGTTCTGACGACCCTCTTTATAGTTATTGGAGTCTATACGTCTATTGGGGATACCGTCTTTCGTTTCTCCTTGGTTTATCGGAGAACTACTTTCACTTTCTTCTCTCACTTTTTCGACCGAATTTTGAGTTGTAAGTTTTTTGCTTCTAGTACCATAGACAAGGGTAGTGAAGTACCTTTATCTACCCCTTTGTTACCTTTGTCATTGTCTGAAATAAAAGACCCCGAGGTTTTAGTGACGTCTACCACTGACGGTGGTACTTTAATTTTCTACGAAAGAGAAACCTTCTTTTTGATACTGTTTGGATCTGTCGTATAATTTTTCGTCTCTGTAATGAAACGGTTGTTTCCAGGTAGATCAGTTTCGATGTCCTGAAGCAAAAAGTCATCAGTACATACCTACATGGTCAAACTGGTATTTCTTTCGACTCACGGGTTCTTAACTACGAAAACTTGACACCATTACCACTCTCTTCTGAGAACACTCAGGGAACCTGACATTCCTCTAGTTTGAACAGTTAGGATTTCCTTTAGTCAGGACTTACAAGTAACCTTCCGGACTACGATTTCGACTTCGAGGTTAGGAAACAGATGGACTACGTTTCTTGACTGAGTGACCTTTTCTGAGACTACGACCCGTTCTCCTACTCTAACAACCTACCGTAGTGGTTCAGTTCTTTGTACTCAAACTCGATCGAGACCCTCAACCACTACCTGTTCCTTCGGACCACACAACGTCAAGTACTCCAACGTTTCTCAGTCTGTACTGACTCACTTGACTAGACTTGACCTGAGGGTACCTGGGTGGTCCGAGAAGACAGGTACCCCAAAGGGTCCGTTCTTATGACTTTACCCAACGGTAAAGGAAGAGGTACCCTAGAAGGGCTGGGTCCCTACCTTGGATGTAGAGGTCGGGACCTTCCCTCTAAGAAATGACGACTCGGTCGTCTCTTCGGGATAGAGAGAATGTTGTACCACAACCCCCCTCCCTTAATACGTTGTGTACAAAAATAATAAAAAACAGTCTACAAAAACGAAGTTTATTCAAATGAAGATGTTGAAACCTCTCATTTCTGTTCCTAAACTGACAACTATTATAAAAACTAGAAACGGGATTGTTGAAACCTCTTTAAGTCTTTAAGACGGTAGGGTGTGGAGTAAAGATTACAAACTGCCGACAACAAAAACAGAATTAATTTTAGGCTACACCATCCTCAAAATCTTCTGTGTATCAAGATGTTCCCCACCAATACCTTTTATTAACAAGAGGATATTGGAGGGGAGGTATGGTCATTTCGTGGAAATGATAAATTGACTCATAAATGGAGGTATTGAAATTATCGTTCATATTCGAAAAAGGAAACCGTTAAAATCAAAATTCATAATAAATAACCCTGAAGGGACCACTAGGTCACCAATTCTTAGACGGAACGTTACGTCCCCTGAACCTAAGTTACGGACCAGTCCTTTGATTCTAAGGTGTACGGTACACCGTTGATTCGAGTACACGGTGTTCATCTCTCAGGAATACCGATGTTGTTTTCTAGGACGTACGACGTTGATTCTAGGTTAAGTTTATTCATAAAAGATTTCATAATGGATAACTAAAAGGGATAATTTTTATTTATAAAGTGAAAAAGAGTCGGGGTCGAGTTGTGTGTGTGTGTGTGTGTGTGTGTGTGTGTGTGTGTGTCCGTATGAAGGTTTAAGAGACACGGGTTTGGATAAAAATAGTATGAAAACCAGACGAGTAATAGGTAAAAATGTAATACTAATACATTTACGATAAGATGATGACTTGGTACTTCAGATAATATTAAAATGAAGAAAGAACATGTTGAAAGATAAAAGAGATCAAAACGAATCAAACGACCAAACGAATCGAAGAATCCTTAAGAGTGATGATAGTAGTAGTCTGAGAGGGGACTAATGGGTTGAAAGGAAAGTTAAGTCAGTTTGTGATGGTAAAATAAAAACCTTAAGAGAGAAGGACCTGGAAGACTAGTCGAAGTCAGAAGACCAACGAGAAAACGAGACAATGTGTCTAAGTAGGTCCTCAGAGGAAGTTTGTAGTAGGATTTTTAAAAGAAGTGGAGAGTGAATCCAACTTAATAAAAAAAGAGTGATAGACATAGAAGTAGTAGTAAACAAATAAAGAAACAAAACTGTTTATGAAGAAGGTCAACGAAATACTATTTTTAAATGTCCTCTCCGTTTTATAACACCGGAGTGTACAGATTTTTTATATATATATATAAATAAATTAACCATGTGAAGTGACTATAAAATCGACCCATATCTTAGGATACAATCTCTACGGCTCAAATTTCGTCTCGTGTATGTCTCAGATTTCACTGACCTAAGGACTAAGAAACTGATATTAGAAGGGGGACAAGAAACTTTCGAAAATCCTGGTAATACTGGGGTCATAAATCTTTATAAAAGTCCTACACGGAACCGTCCTTAGATAAAAGTAGATAAAACGATCTATGAACTACCTAGAAAAGTACGACTTTTGAAATCCAGATTCAAGAAAAATAGGACTTTGGAGGTCGGGAACTTAACAAATAACCTATAGAAGGGAGTAAAAGTAAGTGAGTCAAGAGTTAAAGTCCTTAGAGATATAAGTCTACAAGTTCGAGGAGTAGAGTAGATTACGAAAATAGGAGAAAAGATGACAAAATACAAAAGCGCGGGAGAATAAGACCAAAGATGTTTTAAAGGTGTTAGAATAAAAGGTTTAGAATATAATTCGAATCCTGAACGTAGTATTAAAAAAGGTTCTGGTAAAATCAAAGATAAGAATACTAAAAGGTAAATAATGTTGTAAATAAGAACGAAACACTTACATTTTAGTAGAGAATTGACTAAGAAGGACTTTAGTGGAGTTTAAAAAAAAAAAAAAAAAAAACGGATTCTCAGAAAGTAAAATCCCTCTTCGTTAAGAGTCTACGGACCAACTAAGAAGTGACAGACTAGTGTAAATTCTAATGTAGTGGTTTTGTGATTACCTTCGAAACTCATACATCCAATCTAAAAGTCGAGACCGAATGACAAAGGAACCCTTCAGAGGTTGTAATTATAAAAATCTAGAAAAGAGTATCGGATCAGTCTGACAAGTCTATGATTTAAGGGTTAGAGTAAGTACTCCAACTTTGACCGACGATCGAATTGTCCTTAGTTTACCTTTTTCTTTTGGTTCAAGAGTTTAAGTCCTTTAAGAGGGATAAAGATATACCATAGGGATGGGAGAATTTATGAAATACATGGAATCAAGTTTCTTTTTTGAAATTTTGAAAGACAACATAACCCCCCCACGTTATAAATGGACAAGAACCAACCCCTCCCTTGTCTGCTAAATTGGACGTAAGGGTCCACGATCACCATTTCTTGAACGGACGGTCACGTTCTCTGTATTCTCTGTACCCAAACCAGGGACCCAACACTACTAGGGGACCTCCTCCCGTTCCGTTAGGTGAGGTCATAAGAACGAACCTCTTTGGGTACCTGTCTCCTCGGACCACGTGATGACAGGTATCCCAACGTTCCTCAGCCTGTACTGACTTCACTGAACATTGTATATATCGTGTACGTACAGGTTATATCCTCGATAAGCGATCGCCGGTCTGTAGAACCTTACACTTCAGTTCACCCGGAATCTTTCGTAGTGATGCTTGTTTCGATCACCTCCACTACCTTAAGGTTAACTCGACAAAGTTTAGGACTTTCTACTACGACACTTTCACGACGTGAGTTATACGGTCGTTTAAACCTTTTGAGTCGTCACCGGTGTGCTGACCTTTTCCAGTCAAAAGTAAGGTTAGGGTTCCTTTCCGTTACGGTTTCTTACAAATTTGATGGCGTGTTAACGTGAGTAGAGTGTACGAGTCTTTCATTATGAGTTTTAAGAGGTTCGGTCCGAAATCGTTATGCACTCGGCACTTAAGGGACTGTAAGGTCGACCAAAATCTTTTCCTTCTCCTTGGTCTCTAGTTTAACGGTTGTAGGCGACCTAGTACCTTTTTCGTTCTCTCAAGGTCTTTTTGTAGATAAAGACGAAATAGTTGATACGGTTTCGGAAACTGACACACCTAGTGTTATTTGACACCTTTTAAGACTTTCTCTACCCATATGGTCTGGTGGATTGGACGGAGAACTCTTTGGACATACGTCCAGTCCTTCGTTGTCAATCTTGACCTGTACCTTGTTGTCTGACCAAGGTTTATCCTTTTCCTCATGCAGTTCCGACATATACCAGTGGGACGAATAAATTGAATATACGTCTCATGTAGTACTCTTTGTGACCTGACTTTCTTTGTGTTCGACCTTAGTTCTAACGGCCCTCTTTATAGTTATTGGAGTCTATACGTCTACTTGGTGGGAATACCGTCTTTCACTTCTCCTCGATTTTTCGGAGAACTACTTTCACTTTCTCCTCTCACTTTTTCAACCGAATTTCGAGTTGTAAGTCTTTTGCTTCTAGTACCGTAGACCAAGGTAGTGAAGTACCCTTTATCTACCCCTTTGTCACTTTTGTCACAGTCTGAAATAAAACCCCCCGAGGTCTTAGTGACGTCTACCACTGAAGTCGGTATTTTAATTTTCTGCGCATGAGGAACCTTCTTTTCAATACTGATTGGATCTATCATATAAGTTTTCGTCTCTGTAATGAAACGACTGATTCCAGGCAGATCAGTTCCGATACCAAAAAGGTCATCAGTACATACCTACACTCTCAACCTGACACTTCTTCCGACTCGCGGCTTCTTAACTACGAAAACTTGACACCACAACCTCTTCTGAGAACTCTCAGGGAACCTAACGTTCCTCTGGGTTGGTCACGTAAGACTTCCTCTAGTTGGGACCCTAAAGAAACCTTCCTTACTGTGATTTCGACTTTGAGGTCATGAAACCGGTGGAGTACTCTTCTGAACTGAGTAACCTTTTTTGAGACTACGACCCTCCCTAACCCCCGTCCTCCTCTTCCCCTACTGGCTCCTACTCTACCGACCTACCGTAGTGCTTGAGCTACCTGTACTCAGACTCACTTGAGGCCCTCTACCACTACTTGTCCCTCCGGACCGCACGACGCTAAGTACCCCAGCGTTTCTTAGCCTATGCTGACTCCTGACTTGACTTGACTCGGTGACTTCGATACATTCAAATTTTATTAAATTTAATTCGTTTTACATTTTAAACCAAGGAATCAACGTGATCAGTGTAAAGTTCGTGAGTAATTGGTGTACACTGATCACCGACAACATAACGTATCGTGTCTATCTCTTATAACGTCCTTCAAGGGACCCGGTCGTGACGAGATTGACAAGACTTTATGTGAAAACCTGGTTAGGAGTACAAAGTCAGGATATAAGGTCTCTATAGACCATAGGAGTCAAGGACTCGGGTGACCTTCAAGACTCCATGTTTAGACCAACTCAAAAACCGAAAAGGATAGTCTAACCATTGAGGTATGTCTGTCACTAGAACCAAAACCAGTGACTATGCAGTTTCCTGGTGCTTCTCCCGGATCGTGTTTCATCTATGAGGTATTACGAATACCTTACGACTCATTTATAAAACGGAGTATCAACTGAATCCTAAGTCTCGAGAGTCTAGACGATTCAGTTAATTGACGAGTAGGAGGGACGAAAGATCAAAGATTTTACAATAACAATTGGAGAGGTGAAAGTGAGACGATGAGAGGTGCAGACTAATGACGATACAACCTCCTCACAGTCCTCCCTTGTCCCTATGTACAAATATGAGTTAGTGGTAAAATTTGGGGTTCACGTAAAGATTTAATTTCCTTTCTTTTTTATTTAAATCCTATGGTTGAAAAATTTTCTTTTCTACATCAAAAAGGATCCCCCCCCTTTTTTTTGACTTTGTTTATGGTCCCTCCAGGTGTTTCTACCCTTAAAATGATATGAGTTTTCTTCTTTTCTGACTATCATCAGAATTCTTATTTCAGTTAGGTACCATATCTTTTCAACAAATACCAAAAGAATGTACTACTACTACATTATTACGAATAATATCTCACAAGTGTCCTGTCGTATGAAGTGCTCAGTTTCGTGTGAGGTGGTGTCTTCCTCCGTCAGTGGATTGGTCGAAGGTTGTGTCGATACCACGTGTTTATCCAACTCCAAACGATTCTCAGTACATTGGATCTGATTCTTAACCTTTGATTACTGGGTTTCCTGATCCCTACCGGATCCTAGGTATACCGACCTCACAGACGTCGGATTGATCTTCCTGTCACAGACCGACGTATCGATCGGCTTAGATAAGAGTCTAGGATTTAGAAAAAAATTTTTAACGTTATTTTTCAAATTAAAGTCTATGAGTCAAGTGGTAAATATTTATGTGATTTTGTATCAGTTACGATTAAGTCTAATTATTATCCATGTCATAAAATTGTTTTGTTGAAGAGATTTTCCGGTATCCGTTTGGTCACTGGACAAAGTGGGTCTTATAAATTGACTAAACTTTATTCTTTTACTTGAGAAAAGATCTAAAACTCCGTTTTTGAGACTTCGGTATAATAACAATTTTTTTGTTTGTTTGTTTGTTTGTTTACTGACTAAGAGGTAAAGCTACAGGAATCCCAGGACTTTATGGGGGTGACTGTTGACTTGAAAAGGATAGTATCTTTTCTTTTAGAGGGGATAATAATTTTTTTTTTTTTCTTTTAGATTCGTGGATTAGGTTATAGGAAATTTAGCTACGAAAACCAAATTTTTGTCGTCCTACTCAAAGACATTGATCGTTCATTCTTGGGTCTGACGGTTCTTAAGTATAGGGGGTACAATCCTTGGAGATCAAATTTGTCTCTTATCACATACTTCATTTATTGGGTTGTAAAAAATTTTCTTCTCATTCTCTAAGAACCCCAAGACTTACAAGGTAAAAGATGGGTTATATTTTTTTGTTGAACCCTTTTTTTCTCATGAACGTATTGAAGTTCCACAGAAGGTTTTATAAATAATGACAGACCAACAATATATCGAGATGTTTGAGACTATGTGGAGTAAGAAGAGGAATCACACCCGGCCTGAACGACTGATGTCAGATCCCATATCTTTCCCTTCTTCGTGGCGACCTCATCTCTTTGGACCACCTGCACTGGACCGTGTCTCTAGTTGCAAATGTACCGGCCGCTACCCGGGACACTGTCGCACCACGTGGGGCTGCTACCGTCTCGTGTGACGGTGAAGATACCGTAAAGAGGGGTTTTCGGTCTTGAGTCGGAGTACTACTGTTTTTAGTGTGTCTGGGTTTGACTCCGTTGAAGATGTTTTGCGAATTTGTCTTTTTGTCTTCCTGAGTCTTTGACAGTATAACCTCTTCTGTGTTGTTGATCTGCGTGCACCACAGGGCCTACCCTACGACCGATCTTTCTGTTGTGACCATCTTTTCGCCACTGTAGTCTTATTTCAGATTCAATCAGTTGTCATGGCATAGAGTGGTTACAATTAAAAAATCAAAACCATTCGTGTAGTGCCAATTTTTTTTTCTGTTAGTTAAAAATTTATTCCGAACCTATTCTCTTTCCTAGGGATTTTATACCGAAAGATGTCTCCATAAATAAAGTTCCTTGTGCTAATTTGAGTACGAAATAGGTTTAAATACTGGACGGAAACTTGTCTCGATTTCGTCACGAAACAATGTGTCTTTCGGAGAGAGACAGAGAGAGACACATCGTGACCTTTAAACACCAGAAAGTGTAGGTAAGATCTTCGTAATCAGAGAGGAGACAGTTTCTAGAAATATGAGATTCAACGTCTTCTACGGGACTGCTTTTTGAGTGTAAAATTCCGTCCAATCGAGGGTTCTAGATCGGGGTGTCGTTATACCTTATTTTAATAAAATTTCCTCATTGACTCTGGCTAAAACAAGACTTCCAAACCGGACGATATCGGCATTAAAGTTTGCCCGGAAGATTCTTAGGAGAAATTTCGACACATTTCTATAATATTAATATAATGAAGATAGAGATAATAATAATTTTATGTGGTAAGATATGGTTCGGTTGTCCGGATGGAACATCCGACTTCGACCCGACCTTTTACACGAACGAAACTGAAATAAAGGGTCTCGATAATTATCTGTTTCCCACACTGGATGGAATGACGAGAGGAAAGTTAGTCACCCATATCACTCGTTGAGATTAACCGGTAAGTGACAGGATCCATGATCCCTATGTTCTAATTTTTCTGTGTCAGGGACCATGTAAATAAAACCGTTTACAAACTTTTTTGGACTGTTTCCAAGTTGAAGGACTCATAAGGTAGGTCCACAGGACGACGGTCGATGTAGATAGGACAATGGTTTGGACGAACAAGTGGTCTGCTATACCCGTTAATACAAAGGTTCAAAACTTTACTACTTGTTCAGTAGTTGTTATCTAAGTCATTTATTTTATATTCCCGAGGAACAAGTTTTTACTTCTTTAACTTCTGTCGTGTGTCCCTGTCTTTCTAATATCTAGTCCTCAGTTACTCTAAAGAGTCGAGTGATGTTTTCAAAGTCTCGAGTTTTCATAGTGGTGGTAATGCTTTGTGTCAAAACCTTCAGGATCGGTATTATTAGTCTCTTCTTTACTTTCCTTAGGTTTAACCTTTTCTTCTTCATTTTGACAGTGACAAACGTCTATTTTGTCATGATATGTATCTTTTAGGATTTCTACAGTGGTCTTTTGATTACCCCGATTAGTTATTTAAACATTTCAACATCCTATGTTTTATTATGACAGTGACTTGATATGACGATTTAGACCAATTTTATTATACAAAATATATTAACTGAACATGGTGTTAACTTTTTTTGTGTTTGTAAATCTTTCTTCATATCCAATTATCTTCCTTGAAGGGGTTTGAACGAAAGAAGGTAGTACCCCCTTATTGTCCTTTCAGGTAGATCCTAAATCATTTAATCCAAGTTTAAGGGTAAGTTGAGAGTGACCGACACACAGAAGTTCGTTTATTGATTTGGAGACACTCTCCGTTTACACCATTGCCTTTTCATTTTAAAAATTCTTCGTGATCCGAAGTCTTTTGACCACCGGTTCAGTCTCGACTCGGAATCCGTTTACTCAAATATCGTGTATCGAGTATCTTGACGACCTCCCCCGCCCATTGTCCTCGTTTCCGATACAGGGATGGATAGGGAGTTTTGTCTCCCCCAGTTTGGTCCTCCAGGCAGTTATGGGGAAGAACTAGGTACAAATCAGTTACTAGGAAACGTCTCCTTCTCGATTATGTGGTGGATGAGTACAACTCACAGATCGTCCACTTTCGTGGGGTCGAAGTTCCCGTCAACCCCCCGTGGGGTTGGTCGGTGTGTCAAAGGAGACGAATCTCCTCGGGTGTGTCCCCAATTGTAGGACACCGGTGACAGAAGGTACAGAAGTAAAAACTTGTTCCTAGGGACGTAACAGTAAAACGTGACTCAGGACGTTTAGTACGTCGTCCGGACTATGGGTTGTGACACGAATCACAGGTCCTGTATCTTTATTTTGTCTGGGCATGAGAGTCCCTTGAGGTTCATTCATATAATGGACCCTTCGTTTAAGATGTATTGTTTGTCCTGTAAGTTCCTTTCTATAATTGCACGGGAAAATAAGGGATCGGACTACTATCTACCTTTCGAGACTTCTATGAATGAATAGGAATCCTGTCGAAGACCAAACAAACGTGTACTTTGTGTGTGTTCGTGGGGATATCTGAGTGGATCGGTGTGGGAACACTCTACTCGACAGAAGGACCTGTGAATGTCGAGGGACTCCTTACAGGTAGACCTGTGAGGTCCCTGTCGATTCACGGACTTCGACACCAAGAATTTCACACCAGGGGTCAGGTCCTCGAAGAACCTCTACAATTAAGAGTTCAAGTCGGGGTCTGGATGACTTTTCGAGACCCACATCCGGGTCTTTAGACCTAAAATTGTTAGGACGTCCACTATGACTACGTCTCCGATCATAGTCTTGGGGATCGGATCTACTTCCCGAAGGGTCCACCGAGTCGCATTTCTCAGGTGGACGGTAACGTTCATCTGTACCCAAGTCAGTGACCCAACCCTTCTACGGGACTTCTTCCTTTACCGTTGAGTGAAATCATAAGAACGGACCCTTTAGAGTACCTGTTTCCTCGGACCACTCGATGTCAAGTACCCCAGTGTTTTCTCATCCGGTATCGAACCGTTGATTTCTTGTTTCGGATCTACTAGTTTAAATTTGTGAAATAGTGAAACTTCATACAAACAATAGTAAGGAAAAAAAGAAAAAAAAAAAAAAAACGACCCCTCCCACGCAACCCCCTTAACTACCTCCCAGTCCAAGAAGGGTTGTAGGGGGAAAGAGTGGGACGTTATGGTGTTAGTGGTCGTTAAGGGCTTCAAAGGCTAGAGAAACACACAAAGGGTGTTTTAAGTTAAATTGAACGTGTGAAACAAAAACGGACAAGTAAGTCCTGTGTTACGTCGGGGACCAAGGAACACTTGTTTGTAGGGTGAACTTGTACAGTTCATGGACTAAGTAAATCTGAATAGGGTGAACGAATTACAGACGTTGTCTTCGGAGGCACTATAAGAACTAGATTTGTCGACTCAATTACGGGGCCCTTGTTTCCCCGGACCACAAACCCACTCGAGGATACCCTGACTGGCGGTGTTTCTCTTCGAACAACTTACGTGTGTGTTTTTTCTCTTCTCTATCCACCGTCTCTGATCTAGAAATACTGGGAGACTAATGCGATAGTCAATCAATTCCGTATTTAGGTAGGGGACTGATTGTTTTATGACAAAATGAAGGAAAGTGAGGTATAAAATAGAAAATATCGGTTATTTTGTATTTTTGGAATGTTTCCAATACAAGAGTAGTTAAAAACGTGATTTACTGTTATTTAATTCACCGTCAATAACGTCGACGGTGTGTCCGCAGTCGGACTTTGAAAGACCTTTCTGTTAGGAGGGAAGGGTGACCACCTCAAGTCTCGACGGTCAGTTTCTGCGTCGAATTGTAAAGTAAAATTACCGTAACGGTAAGATAAAGAAATTCATTAATCTAGTACGACTCGGAAATGAGTGCAAAGAAGTTTTAGTCGAGACCTGTGTCTGAATCTTTTGTTTGACGTCCCCTTTCCTGTCAATCCCTTAAACCCTACCTGTACATGTGTTCCGATATAAACTTTACCTATTGGTTGTTCGTGGGTAATATGTCGAGTACCTTGAGATGAGTTACAAGACATACGATACACGGTCGGACCTACCCTCCCCCCAAACCCCCACTTACCTATGTACATACTCATACCGACTCAGGGAGACGACAAGTGGACTTTGATGGTCTTGTAACAATTAGCCGATATGAAGTAATGTTTTATTTTTCAAATTTCAAACCCTCTTTTTTTAGACGAGACTTCCGGTTATTTATTTTTTCTTATACTTTTGTGCTTTGGAATTTATAAACAGTCTATATTTTTTATCGATGTCTTGATGAAACTCAGGTTATAGAAGGTCAAGAGTGACATTATTCCACCGGGTTTCACGGTGTTGTGACTTACCAAGGGTTACGTATTTGAGATTTATGTGAAAAGTAAATATATTTTTAGTGAATTGGTCGTAAAGAGGTTTCAAGGTACGGTACTCAGTCATGGTTCGTGCATCTTGTTCTGGACCACGTGTCGTTCCGAGTTGTAATCGAGGGTGAGAATAAACAATAACAACAATGACATCGACAATGACACTCTAATACACGAGAATATCTAATGTACGATAATACGCGATTCTTATACTTCACTTTTCGTTTTGTCTACACCGAGAGGACAAGAGTACTTCGAGTACCCGATCGTCGTCTCTGTCTATGGCTTTTTATTAGAAGTTATTCACATTCAATTTTTGACTTGTTAATTTTACATTGGGTACCCCCTAGGTTTGATTCTTTTCGGGTCTCATCAAGACATAGTAAAATACTAAGACTTTGGAGAGCCTACGAATGAAAGTTGGTTTAGTACTGGGGAGGGGTCTACAAAGGTTTCGGAAGGTATGATGATACGTTTAAAGTTTATATTTTGTCGGGGGTTTTAACGTTTGTTTATAAGTATAAAATAATGACATGGTAAGTTGTAGTCTTTGTGACATGATTAAAACATCGATTCTTGAATAAAAAAATTATGACAATTGTAAAGGTTTATGTCTTTGACTCTATAGGGTTCTTTGTTCGGACACAAGTCTATATAAGTCGCTTAGCAGGTACTTAAAAGAATCTTGAAATAGACAAGTTTAATTAACCAAATTCATACGTATGGTGAAAGAACTTGTAATATTGATAAAGAATTATTATGTTTAATGAACTAATTTTTGAAAACATAAGTTGAAAATTTTTAATATTTTACCCAAAAGGTCACTGAAGTGAATCTCGGTTCTCGTTCTTTTTCTTTAAAAACTGGTGTCTTACAATTGACCCCTTTAAGTCCCTCCGGGTGACCCTGACAGTGAGTCTTTTCATGATCTCAACCCCCCTTAGGACTCTCGTAGGGGGTTTTAAGAAATATCGGGACGTCCTCCCGGACCCGAGACCTAGGTCTGGGGGTACACCTAAGACCGAGGTGGAGAGGCACAGACTTGAATCCCGATCATCGAATTGGAACGAGTCAGAGTCGGAGGACGAGATCTCTTACCCATGAGTGAAGTATTCCTTCGTTGACCTTATCGACCCCCTTACCTACGTTTACGAAGAATCGTACTACGACTTTGTGTCACTCACGAAGAGGTGTTGGTAAGTTCGGAGAGGTTTGAGATAAAGGATTACTCTGTTCTGGGTTTCAGTGTTAATGTTATTTTGTGTTTGACCCTGGGTCTTACGTGAAAGGTGAAGGGTACATGAACAAGAACTTACAGTATCAGGGTGGGATCCTAGGTGTGTCCCGGGGGTCCCCTCGATGGTGGGGTACCTCGTCTACCGTCCATCCACAGGAGACTCGGACAGAAATCTCTGGAGATGTCGGACTGGAGACCCGAAGGGACCGTCGTGTCACCAGTTCTTATGTGGACGGTTACGTTCTCTGTACCCAAACTAGAGACCCAGTCCTTGTAGGGGATCTCGTCCTGCACCGTTAGGTGAGGTCATAAGAACGGACCCTTTAAGGTACCTATCTCCTTTGAACACCCGATATCAGGTACCCCAGTGTTTCTCAGTCTGTGCTGAACCACTGATTTATCGGACTGGAGGACTATACAAGTCGGGACCGGGTGTAGAGTACCCCGTTGAATAATGGGTTCACCTCTGACGTCGATTCATCCAGTTCGTCTTAAGAGGGGAGGTCTCAATGAAGTAGTGTGTATAATGGATCTATGTATCGTTAGTTGAGGACACACGATTCTTGTAATCAGGGTATTGTGTGAGTCCTTCCCTTGGAGGGACCACCAGGTCCCCAATTCTTAGGTGGACACTTACGTCCCCTGTACCCAAGTTAGGGACCAGGTCCATCTAAGATGTACGACACCCCGTTGATTCGGACTTGTGGTGTTGATGACTAGGACACGAGATCTCGGGAACGAGGTGTTGTTCTTTTCAGTGACTTTATTCGGGCACGTAGTGTTGATCTTTCATCGGGGGCGAGCGGTGTTGATGTCTTTCCGGCACGTGTCGTTGCTTCTGGGTCCCATCAATATTTATTTATTTATTAAAAAAATTTCTGTGAGTCCTTCCTTTTCAGAAATCTGACACCGGGATTTGGGAAAGGAGGTAGGTAAATTTTGTGTGAATGATGACATACGAAACACAGTGTGAAGTACGATCTGAGATCTATATTTTTACGGTTTCTAAGTCAGGACAGTAGTTCCGGAAGTGTTAGAACCTCCTTCTTCTACGAATTGTCTGTTAAAATTACACTACAACAGCAATATCACCTTTTTCGATGTGTGTTCTATAGTTTTACAAAAAGACAAACCTTAAACCAGACCCTTCATTCCATAAATTCTGGATTCAAAAAATTTTTTTGAGAAAGTTTTACTGATATTATGGTTGAAACCAATTGACTAATTATGTGTAGTTAACATTTTCTGGGTACGTTACTTCTGTTCGTTTTTCCTTTTGTATTGAATATTAGACTGACAGACTTTATTGATGACAATTGTAAATCGACGTACCGGAAGATCCAAAATTTTATAACTATCTATAGCTAATGATTTGTTCTATACTCTAGTAAAATACGTCTCGTACCATTGGACCCTAAAAGTGAAAAGGTGTTTGTATATATTGTATAAAGACCCCGTCACTTGCGAGGGGATCAAATAGTAAAATTCACTAATGTGTCTTAAGGTGATATTCAAAGGAGTAAAGAAAGTGACAGAAGATGACAAACTATAAATCTGGTGAAGGTCAAAAAAAACCAATATTATTTGTAATACTGTAAGAACAAGTGTGTAGGAAAGTTTCGGTCTAATGAAGAGGTCTTATTGGAGGAACTCTCAACGTAACCTAGTTCCCCATTCGTACCAAAATTTGACTGTGTCTACTCGGATAGATACTTCGTCTTTGTTTGAGTGTCTGTCTCGTTGTCTATACACCGACGACTCCCCCTCCTGTCTACCCCCTCCCTACCTCACCCTCAAACCCTAGTCGTCCACGTTTGATAATGTGTATCTTACCTACCTGTTCCAGGGTGACATGTCGTGTCCCTTGATATAAGTTATAGTACTATTTGGTATTATCTTTAATACTTTTTCTTACATACGTATACATATAGACTCAGTCAGGTGACATGTCTTCTTTAAGTGTGTTGTAAAATTTAGTTGATATAAAGTTAATTTTTTAAAAAATTAATTTTCCCAAGTCGTACAAAAAATTCTGTAACTATGGATAGTGGTTTAACGGGATGTCTTTTCGACATGGTAATTTATAGTGGTAAAGGGGTACAAGCTAAATCTCGCAGCAAGAAGCATGAGAAACGTAAAGTATCAAAATAAAAAAATTCTAACAAAATACATCTGGTAAAATTTTCAAAATTAACTTAAACAACAATTATGTTGTCACGTAGGAAAAATCCAAAACAAGAAACCGGGACTCCGTACACCCTAGAATCGAGGGTTTGGTCCTTAGCTTGGCCGTGACCTTCCGTTTCAGAATTTGTGACCTGATGGTCCCTTCAGGGGTATAAAAATTTAAAATTACATGGGTGGAATCCATTTTTACAACGAATATTCCCGTAGAAAAAGTCTCCGTTGATACTGTAAACGAGTTCAATCCGTCGACACTCGACGGGTTAGTAGGGTCAAACTCAAACCCCGGAGTCGTGAAGAGTTTGAAGTGGTACGTGTCTTCAGTAGACCCTAGAACAACGTTACACCCAAGACTCAGTCATCCAGACCCCATCTCTGACTCTACGACGGACAGATTGTTCGAGGTCCACTACGGTTCGAAGACCAGGTACTTGACATGAAGTTCCTCGTTCCTCGTGTCGAGAGAATAGAGTTCCGGGGAGGGTCGGGGATTTTCTACGGGAGTAGAGGGGTCGTAGAAGGAGGAGTTTTCACGGGTCGTCCGGAGTTTAAGGAGATGGTGAGTGAGGATGAGGAGCACGACAGAATTTGTTAGGTGCCTTCCGAAGGGACTACCGAGTCACCATTTCTTAGACGGATGGTCACGTCCTCTGTACCCAAGGTAGGGACCAGGCCCTTCGAGGGTGTACGGAACTTCGTTGATTGGGTACACGGTGTTTCTGACTCGGACACGAGATCTCGGGTGCCCGGTGTTGAGGACTTCGGGCACGTGGGATCTCTGGCACGAGGTGTTCTCGTCGGCGACGTCACTCTTCAGGCACGTGGCATTCATCTCTCACCGGGCGTAAGTGGTGTCGATCTCTTTTCGGTCGTGTCGTCACTTCCAGGTCGTTTCAGTTTTTGTGTAATATTTTTTGTGGTGGCTGTTAAGTGGTTCGTAGTCTCCCGGAATCAAATGGGTAGGCACTTTACTTTTCGTACCTCACAGACCAGTGCTTCGAGGAAGAGTGGACGGACGTGTTTCCCTTCAGAGGGACGTGTTTCTCTTGCTCCACACGGGGCCCTGCCAGACTCATAGACGAAGGACAGTCGAGTGTCCGGTGTGAGCCTTCCTCCGGTTCCCTCCCCTACTGTGAGGTCGTCGACCACTGTCGGTGTCGGGTTCCTCTTTCATGGGGACTTTCCCTGTGAGAAGAGGTTTATGGAGAGAGGACCCCTCAGAGGTCTACAGTAGTGCATGTGGAGACAAGAAAAGGGTTTTTCTTCTCTAAATTGTTCTTGGATTCCGATTAAACGAGTAATTTCCCTGTTTCTCCCCTTCCTCCCTCTGACAGTCTTTATGGCGTAGACATTTATAGAGTGGTTTCTCGGAGCCTTCCGTCGAGACCCGTTTCCCTCAGGTCGTAGGAGCTCCTGTGCAGTCAGCACCGATGAGGGAAAACAAGACAAAATGGGAGATCGAAAAGACGTCGTTGTGGATTTCCGTCCGTCTTTGTCTTTCTCTAGGAGTCGTGGTCACGACCACCTTCACCAATAAATTTGTCTACAACCTGGATGTCTATATAAAAGACGAAACGGTTATCGTACTTTTACACCGACAAGAATAAGACACCCTCCGAAGGGTCCGTCGAGTCTCCATTTCTTAGACGGACGGACGTTTGCGTCCTCTACGTCTAAGCTAGGGACCCAGTACTTCTAGGGGCCCTCTTCCTGTACTGTTGGTGAGGTCATGAGAACGGACCCTTTAAGGTACTCGTCTCTTCGGACCGTCCAATATCAGGTGCCCTCAGTGTTTTTCGGCCTGTACTGACTTCACTGAATCGTGCGTGTATGCGAACAAGACACCCCTGCAGTCTGTACATAAGAGGTGGGAGTTTCTTCTGTCTGGCAGTGCACGGGGTCAAGTTAATTAAATAACTTATTCTGGTACTTGTCCCGGGATCAAGTTAAATCAATAGTTTATTCCGGCACTTTCTAACAGAGGAATTTAAGAGAACAGAAACCTTTCTGACTTGGCCCTACTAAAGAATAACCATTATCACGTGAAAGAGAGAAGGAGTTTTCTATGAAAGGGGTGGAGAAAGATAAATGACCGTCCTTCAAATTGTACAAGTACTTTAAAAAAAAGAGTGTAAGCAAAGGAAATAGAAGGACACTTGTTGAGAATTCATAAACCATTCACTAGAAAAAATTTTTTCATGGGTACAGGAGACGGAAAGAGAAGACCCCTACCATAGGGAAAGAAGGGTCCCGGAGGGTGTTTTGACCCTCCGAAAACAACGAATTTAATCCGGACTTAATCCATACTACCAGTTGAGATGGCTTATAGTTAATCGTGTTTATGTAGTCGTAGAAGGTGACATTTACGACCACGACGACCGTATTGAGTGGAGGTGAGACGTTCGGGTCTCAGGAGGAGACCTCGACAAGTGGTAGGGGACGAACGGGTACAACTCCACCTCGGGACCGGTCCTACGTAACGAGACTTCTGGTTGTCGGAATTAAGGAGGGTTAGTAAGACGTCGAACAGTCGTCCTGGGTTCGTTATTTTTCTAGTTATTCTTATGTTTAGGGGGGTTAATCCAGGATGAACTACAATTTGGGTGTCGTAGGTTCTAAAGTCGATGTATTACGACTGAGACCTGTTCCCGTTGTCTGAAAAGAATTCTTCTATTTAATCTGCTCGTGTTTCTTCTTTCTTTTGCCTGTACGTTGATTGACGATTTTATAGACTCTCGGAAGTGGCACCAACCGCTCGATTCGTTTCCCACTACCAAAGAAAAGGGTAAAGGAAGTCAAAAAATAAGAGATGACAGGGAAGAGGGACGTTGTTTACAAAACGAAAGTTGTTTATTCTTAGACTTTTTCTTATTTATACTAATATACTTATTGACTTTTTCTTATCTATACACATATACTCATTGACTTAGTGAAAAGACATGTGGACTTTAATTGTGTTGTGACATTTAGTTTACATGAGACTAATTTTTTTCTTAGAGTCATCTCACGAACCTTACTTCGTTTACGAGTTTATATGAAAAAAAAAGTGCATGATGAAAAACTAGTCTCTACGGAAAGAAAGAGAACACGTGACCACAAAACAAAAGGTGTGACTTTAATATTCCATGGGATTTCTGCCGTTTACGTTCAGGATCCTCAGCGGCACGATGTGCGGTAGTCGACGCTAGTATAGTTCTACTTATATAACAGTCCTTGGACATCCATCGTAAAGTAAATGGGGTGAGGGAGGGGATTCTGTCCGAGTCGGTCCCTAATCTAATAATACGTTCGAAAGACCTGGGTGAGGTTTACATCTGACGTTGATGTTAAGCTTCCCTTTGAATATTTTCCACTATCCTTTATTTGGAAGATGTCTTGTGAAAGATATTTTTTTTTTTAATTGGAAAAGTTTCAAATTAAGGTAAGATACATGGGTATTTATCTGGTCGAATGTCCTTGATTTTCGATTAGGATATCATTATTGTGTTTCGAACTATAGAGTAAGGTGTGCTAGTAATTATGACGAAATTTGTAGTGTTCTTTAGAGAAGCTGAAGAATTCGAAACATTAAGTAAAGACATGTGGTTAAGTTCTTTGGAGTAATTAAATCCACCGGAAAAACACCATGTAGACTCCGTGCGTTTATAAACTCTAAAAATGGAATCCAGTCTCTAATTCTTTTTTAATTGAAAAGTAAAAGTCCTTCCTAAATATTTTCACTTTTTTTTTTGGTGAAAACTGTCATTACACAAATACAGTAGATCAAGCTTTTATTTTGTCCGATGTGTCTAGTAGCTTTCATTTTTGACTTTCCTTTTTTCCTCTTTCGAAATATATTTACTATCTCCATAAAGAATTCTTTCTTTTTTTAGACCAATGGAGAAGTGGCAAAAGAGGGTATTGGGTCAAAGGTATAAGGTTTACTCACATTCTACCTTCTCGAAACTAAACCCTCTCCTTTTTTTAGGAAACTTGTGACTAGCTGAGCGCTAAACACGTTAATAAAATGGATCTAAATTAAGGGAGAAGAGTTGAGAGATTAGTAAACTAACTGACTCTACGACACAGGTAACTCGGCCAAATGTTAATAGGAATTTGGTCACTTTGAAGTTTCTGACAAGTTATCCATAAAAGGCAAGAAGTAATCTTGAGCATTTACATATTGGACGTGCATTTGTTCAGTGAGACGGATTAATTTACCTTAGAGAAGCAGAGATAATTTTTAAATCTTCACGACGGACTCATATTTGTACAGTAGACTCTTCCCCCGTCCCTCGTGAGGACATTATAGGCACGTATTGGTTGACTTAGCGAACATTCGTTTCCGTGCAATTATTGTCGTCTCTACGTGTATTTAAAAAGATTAATAAAATGATAGTTCTTTCTAACAAAATTCCATTTCCTATAAGTAAAAACCCTCAATGGGGGAGTTTATAATAGATTTATTACTATAAAGATCCCTTTACATCAGACCCACGAAATTTAAATGAAGTCTCTAATAGTGTATCGGAAAGGGGATGAAAGAAGAAGTTCGTAGACACAGGACCTTCTTTATTACCACAAAAAGAGATTATAAACATAAATCGAATCTCTTACTCAACAAACAAGACAAAAAAAAGAAAATTTGGTATATAGATCTCGATCTTAAGAATCCTTCTATTAGGGATTTTCGACAAAACCTTCACGTTTACAAGGACTTCACAAAACTCAAACATAACAAACCGGACAACTTCTTTCGTTGCCAAAAATTTGAGACGGAAAAAAACCTTTTAACTACATCCTTAATATTTCGTGGAGGTCGATTTGTTCGTCAACTTGAACACGAAGCTTAAGTGAAGGGTCCAAGGGTTGTAAGAAAATTTTTTTTAGACAAGTATTTCAAACTTTGTTATAAACACTGTAACTCGAAATACAGTTTTCTGGTCCGTCTTTACCATCGGACATTTACAAACTCCTCCGTCTACATCTAAAGACTCGACACTCCACAAAACAATCGCGTGGGAGAACACCAGTTTGTAACCGTTGTGTGAAAGACAAGGTGTAAAAAAAACTTCTTGTTCAAGTCGTTAAGTGTATCACATTAAGACTGTTTTTATTCGACATTCGGTCTCAACTTGAAAGATCAGAAAACAAGCCAAAACCTGGGAAAGGACAAGAGGTTTTTGTTGAATATTACGTAAGTGAGTTCTCTTGTCCTTTTGCATACTTTCAAGAATTTACATGCTCTAGCGAATTGTGTATACACGTGTTCAATGTGTATCATAAGAATCACTAGACCCTTCTCTCTTTAAGAAGATGTATTTTACTGTGGGTAGGGTTTTACAGGAAGTCGACCGACACCTTCCCTACCGAAGGAAGGGTCGTAGGTGTGGGGACCGTCTATGGATAGATATCGTACTCCAACTGTATTGCCGACATCCGGTCCACCTACTACAGTCGGTAGTGACGGACTTTACAGAATTTTACGACACTATGTCTGACTTGAGTAGACGTTCCTCTTATATATAGGGGTCGCCTGGTCCCCGGGTCGACGGAGTCAGGAACTCATCTACATTCACATCGAAAAAACAATATAGACGAAGTTTTCTCGATAACCATAAGTTTACTTACTTTTTTATCACTTACTTCATTAATATAAGTCCATCAAGGTATTAAACAATTTATACATTTGATATTTGGTAATTTTTTTTGATTGTAGTACCATGGATCAGGGTAGTGAAGTACCGTTTATCTTGTTCTTTTTCATCTTTGTCACTATCTAAAATAAAAGAACCCGAGGTTTTAGTGACATCTACCACTGACATTGGTACTTTAATTTTCTGTGAACGAGGAACCTTCCTTTCGATACTTTTTGATCTGTCGTATAATTTTTCGTCTCTATGATGAAACGGTTGTTTCCAGGTATATCAGTTTCGATACCAAAAAGGTCGTCAGTACATACCTATACTCTCAACCTGGTATTTCTTCTGACTCACGGTTTCTTAACTAAGAAAGTTTGAAATCACGACCTCTTCTGAGAGCTCTCGGGAAACCTGACGTTCCTCTAGTTTGATCAGTTAGGATTTCCCTTATTGGGACTTATAAGTAACTTTCCTGACTACCACTTCGACTTCGAGGTTATGAAACCGGTGAATTGCACTGTTCGTCTGAGTGACCTTTTCTGGGACTACGACCCTTTCTAAACTTCCGTTTTCCTCTTCCCCCACCGTCTCCTACTCTACCAACCTATCGTAACTGATTTACCCGTATTTAAACTCGTTTGAGGGTCTCTATTACCTACTGTCCCCTCTGACCGTACGACATCAGGTACCCGAGTGTTCCTCGACCTGTGCTGAATCGTTGAAAGGTTGTTGTTTGGTGAAGATACCAAAGTCTTACAAGATGGATCTTCGAAGTGACTTTTAGTCCTAGAAATATTATTTAGGACGGAAACTGGTCTTTTGGACACCAATTCTTAGTAACTCTTTACTCTGGAAGAGAAAGTATGATACCTAAAATCTAGACCTCCCCTCGGACCTCTAATATTTAACGTTTAAACGGAACAGTGTCCAATTTTTTATTTATTTTCGGGTAATTCCATATCCCTATACAGGTTCCAGAGGACCATTTTTCGTCGTTCGGGTCCTGATCTTCCGGTAGAGAGTTCATATATTGATCGTACCGGGTAAGAGGAACGTTTCTCGTAGGACCGTGGGTTAAGGGACACCTCCGGACTCCAGGTGTCAGATCGAGTCACCAGGGACTTGACGATGATTTTGATGAAAAGACGATTGCTCACCAGCAGAAACAAGAGAGGAGTGGAATTCTTTATTTACTATAAGAAGGAAACACAAATCAGAAACAGTCAAACTAATCATACACAGAGCCGTACAAAGAGGAACCCAAATAGGATATACGCTGAGAAACACAGAGAACCTGAACTAACTGATAAAGGTGCAACCTCTTTAAAAGTTGATATTAGAGAAGTTTTTAAAAGAGTATAGGAAAGAAAAAGAGAAAACGAAGACCCTGGGGATATTAAGCTTACAACCATACAAACTATAACAGGGTCTCCAGAGACTCTGATAGGAGTCAAGAAAAGTAAGAAAAATGAAATAAGACGAGAAGTTTTCAGAAAAAGTGGTAAAATAGAAGGTCGAGTGACTAAGCAAGAATACGAAGCCTGAGAGACGACAACTAAGGAAGATCTCATAAACATTAAAGTCATTAACACAACAAACAGAGACATACAAATAAGAAATTAAGAAGATCCAGAAACAATTAACTAAGAACGTAAAAGAGGTAAAACAAAAGTTCCAAAAACTAGTAGAAATGATAGTAATAAGACTTAAGAAAAAGTCCATCAAACGGATAAAGAAGTAAATAAACCTGAAGGTACAAAGATCAAACAAGGAAGTAATCACACCATAAAGAGACTGAAAAGTAATAAGAGAAAAAAATTGAATAACACAAACTCCAGAAGAAAAGGGTCTGAAGTTCCGACTTAAGAAAGAACGAAAACCAAAGACGGGAGGATTCCAACCGGGTCACCACACAAATTCGAAGCATGTCCCACTCTAGACACGACTCAAAAACGAACAAACAGACGAAAAGGAGACCACTATTAATCTGTTCATTAGGACAGACGACCACTAACCCACATATAAAAACAAAACAAACAACAAATCTACTCCACAGGACGTCTCCCACGATGACCACCAACCCACTACGGCCCAGAACACAAGTTCACCAAAGGAAACGTATCAACAGTGATAAACTAAGGGGGATCCGAATCAATAGACCATCAGATCCCAACACCATGTATAAGTGTTACCTTATAATGAGTCGGTATTTTTCCTTGTGTAAGCTCAGTCAAGACTACTCCACCTACTTGGATCTTGGATAATATGTCTCACTTCACTCAGTCTTTCTCTTTCTATATATAACATAAGATTACGTGTATGTGTCTTAGATCTTTTTACCATGACTTCTTAAATAAATGTCCCGTCGTTACCTCTTTGTTTGTATCTCTTATCTGAATACCTGTACCCTCTCCCCTCCTCTCCCACTCTACATACCTTTCTCATTGTACCTTTGAATGTAATGGTATACATTTTATCTATCGGTTACCCTTAAACGACACACCGAGTCCTTTGAGTTTGTCCCCGAGACACAGTTGGATCTCCCCACCCTACCCCTCCCTCTACCCTCCCTCCAAGTTTTCCTTCCCCTGTATACATACGGATACCGACTAAGTATAACCCCAAACTGCCTTTTGTTGTTTTAAGACATTTCGTTAATAGCAAGTTATTTTTTTTTTAAAAAATTTCTTTGTTTACTGTTGGTATAAGAAATTTTGTTCTGATCGACGGTAACGTTTGGTATCGGTTTGAGTTATGTTGTCACTTATGTTGTAGGAGGGGTCTTTACAGGTCTTAAGGGTCAGGTAAACCCCAGTACCTGACACCCCCGAAGGGAGTATCGAGTCAACCATATCTTAGACGGACCACACGTCCTCTGGACCCAAACTAGGGACTCAACCCTTCTACGGGACCTCTTCCCTTACCGTTGGGTGGGGTCATAAGAACGGATCTCTTCAGGTACCTGTCTCTTCGGACCGTCCGATGTCAGGTACCCCAGTGTTTCTCAGTATGACACCTCGAGTAGTCGGTTTGAAAAATATGTTTTACCTTAATCTCATACATTCCCTTGGTCATTACACGGTAAAAATAATATCTGCGGTCACAATTATTAGGAGGTACTGACTGAAATATCCTATAACCAGTAAGCACTTTTATCTTCGGGTGTCCTACTGAGTGGCATTCATTTTCTTGACTTCCCCCGTAGTAGTCAACGGGGGTCGACTACTGTGTAATGTACCTCTACACATGTGTCGTCTCGCCAAGAGACTCCAACTGCCTTTAGGTGGTTCTAGACTACACCGACACCAGTATTGTCTCTACGGGTGTTCTACCGTGAGAAGAAATGGAAATTAAGTATTCGGTTTTTCTCCGCAAAAAGGTGTCAGATTGTTATTTGCCCTATACATCCATTGAGGTATATCATAATGCAAGTTACAACATTGTACGTAGTGTCAATGCTTTTAGACGGGCAGTGGAGTAACTCCTACTCACAATTACCTTCTACCTTTCCGAACCTTTCTACCCACAACCACGAGACTCCTTTACCGTCCGGAACCCTCTTTCTCACACACACACCGCCCCCACGCATACCGACACACACACCCACCCCCACACGCGGACACAGACACACACAAAGAGACACCCCCACACACATGGTGTACCAAGGTATAAAAAGGATTTTCCACTCAAGACAGAAGTCAAGTCAAGTCAACGAGTCAGCACAGGCTGAGAAACGCTGGGGTACTTAGTGTCGTGCGGTCCGGAGGGACAGGTAGTGGTTGAGGGCCTCAAGTGAGTCTGAGTGCAGGTAGCTCAGGCACTACGGTAGGTCGGTAGAGTAGGAGACAGTAGGGGAAGAGGAGGACGGGGGCTAGGGAGGGTCGTAGTCT
This sequence comes from Capra ibex, assembly GCA_006410555.1. Taxonomy (NCBI): domain Eukaryota; kingdom Metazoa; phylum Chordata; class Mammalia; order Artiodactyla; family Bovidae; genus Capra; species Capra ibex. The sequence goes on from SJYO01034137.1 coordinate 42,236,934, forward strand.
CAGAAAAGGTTACTCAGTTGAGGAGAGTACTCCACTGGTTTCATGACCTCAAAGTCGAAGTCGTAGTAAGGAAGGTTTCTTTAGGGTCCCAACTAGAGGAAGTCTTACCTGACCAACCTAGAGGAACGTCAGATTCCCTGGGAGTTCTCAGAAGAGGTTGTGGTGTCAAGTTTGCGTAGTTAAGAAACCACGAGTCGGAAGAAGTGTCAGGTTGAGAGTGTAGGTATGTACTGGTGTCCTTTTTGGTATCGGAACTGATCCACCTGGAATCAGCCGTTTCATTACAGAGACGAAAACTTATACGATAGATCCAACCAATATTGAAAGAAAGGTTCCTCATTCACAGAAAATTAAAGTACCGACGTCAGTGGTAGACGTCACTAAGACCTCGGGGTTTTTTATTTCAGACTGTGACAAAGGTGACAAAGGGGTAGATAAAGGGTACTTCACTACCCTGGTCTACGGTACTAGAAGTTCATACAATTAATCTATCTGACGGATGACAAAATTCTCAAAAGACAGAAGTTCCCATTTTCTCCGAGAGGTTGATGACGCGGAACGAGGTGTTTCAGGGGAGACTTCTTCGAGAAGGTAGAACCAGTGTACGTGTGTGTCTCGTGAGGTGGAGGGTACGACCCTCACGCCCTGGATGGTTCAAGAGAAATCATCCACCTTCTATTGTAGACTGAACCGTCCTTCTACCTGTTTCCTTTTATTATCTGTCTGTAATAGTCTTCCGGAGTCACTGGTCCGGTCTCGAGAGTTTCGAGTGAAAGTGTCGTGAGGTCAAGGTGTTTGATCTGTCTTTACACAACGTTTTTTTTTTTTTTTCGACCGAAAATTTGTTTTCCAGGACCTTGTTGACTTACAGATGTGTGTTCTACCTGGGATCCGTGTCTGGACCGTACGACGTCCGGTACGACGTCAAGACGGTCAACGTCTTAGCCTGTACTGAATCACTGACTTGTTGTTGTTTCGTATCTGGAATGAGAAATGTATTTTTAATTGAGTCTCATCTAGCATCCGGGGTTTTATTTTACCTTTTTATGTTTTTGAAGAATTTGTACCTTCTTTTAGATGTACGAACACCTAAACCACTATTCAAAAATTTATGGATATCGTATCAGCTACTTTTCTTTTTAATTAACCTGAAGTAGTTTGAATTTTAAAGACGAGTTACTCTGTGTGACAATTCTTTTACTTTTCGATTCGGTGTCTGATCTTCTTTTATAAACATCTTGTGCATGGACTGTTTCCCGATTATAGGTTTTATACTTTCTTGAGAATTTTCAGTTACTAAATTTTATTTCTTAATTTTCCTCAGTTTTTAGACTCGTCTGTGGAGTGGTTTCTTCTATGTCTACCGTTTGTTCGTATACTTTCCGCGAGTTAGTCAAACCTAGTCAAGTCAACGAGTCATCACAGACTGGGAAACACTGTGGTACCTGACGTCGTGCGGTCCGAAGGGACAGGTAGTGGTTGAGGATCTCAAATGAGTTTGAGTAGAGGTAACTCAGGTACTACGGTAGGTTGGTAGAGTAGGAGACAGCAGGGGAAGAGGAGGGCGGAAGTTAGAAAGGGTCGTAGTCTCAGAAAAGGTTACTCAGTCGAGAAGTGTACTCCACCGGTTTCATAACCTCAAAGTCGAAGTCGTAGTCAGGAAGGTTACTTGTGGGTCCTGACTGGAGGAAATCCTACCTGACCAACCTAGAGGAACGTCAGGGTCCCTGAGAGCTCTCAAAAGAGGTTGTGGTGTCAAGTTTTCGTAGTTAAGAAACCACGAGTTGTGATGACCAGTAATCCCCAAACGTTCACTTTTGATGTTACTCTATGGTAATGTTCTACTAATCTTACTGTTATAGGTTTTTGTTTTTTTTGTGTCAAGTTTTCGTAGTTAAGAAACCACGAGTTGTGATGACCTGTAATCCCCAAACGTTCACTTTTGATGTTACTCTATGGTAATGTTCTGCTAATCTTACTGTTATAGGTTTTTGTTTGTTTTTTGTTTTTTTGTTTTTTCTGAGACTACGACCCTTTCTAACTTCCGCCCTCCTCTTCCCCTGCTGTCTCCTACTCTACCAACCTACCGTAGTACCTGAGTTACCTCTACTCAAACTCATTTGAGATCCTCAACCACTACCTGTCCCTTCGGACCGCACGACGTCAGGTACCACAGTTCTTACGACCGTTCTTACGTCCCACGCCCTTGTGAGTGAGTCATGACTACCTTTGTGTTTTGCCGTGTCGGTGACACTTTCTGTAAAACCATCAGAAGGAGTGTTCTGATTTGTGTCAGAATGGTGGACTGAGTCGTTGACATAAGGATTCTTAACACAAGGTTCTACCGTAGTAGTTAAGCTACCTGTGACAGTTTTCGACCTTCATTGGTTGTACAGGGAATTATCTACTTTCCTGTTTATTTGACAAGATGGAGGTCTGTTACTTCGTAAGGAGTAAACTATTTTTGTTTGTTCGTTAGTTCAGTAACTTTTTATACCTAAATAGAATTCACGTATAGTGATTTACTTTCTTCAGTCAAACCCTCTCGACGGATGATATACCATGGTGTATATATTACAAGTCCTGTCCTTTTTACATTTGTAGTGACCGACGGTCCTCAACTCCCCTTTCACTCCAACTCCTCCACTGCACGTCCCCTAAACCCGTCGCCCCCCTCCATGAAGACACACTATGACATTTCGTCTACGTTTGATCCCCTTTTTATAATAAATCTTCTAATGTCTTACCTTGTTTTTCATACTATTGGGTTAACAGTCCAGGTGTTTAGTCCTGTTTAACCTTCACCGGTTTGTCCTCTACCGTTCTCACTTGTAGTTGTAAAATCCTAAGCCGCTTTATTTTACCTGGTCTTACCCACTTAAATTGAGTCTACTGGTAGTATAAATGATGACACCCGTTCTTAGGGAAACTCCTTTACCTCATCGGTAGTATCAGTTGTTTTCTCAGGTGTTACGTCATGAACCTAGGTCAGAGTTTTTACTGTCTTACTAGAGGCAAGCAAAGGTTCCGTTTGGTAAGTTATAGTGCCAATGGGTTCAGATATAGGACTGGTCATTACGACTTCTTCGACTTCAACTCACCAAGATACTTCTGGATGTTCTGGAAAATCTTGATTGTGAGTTTTTTCTATAAGAAAAGTAATATCCCCTGACCTTACGTTTTCATCGTTCAGCTCTTTGTGGACCTCATTGTCCGTTTAAACCGGAACCTTACGCCTGACTTCGTCCCGTTTCTGATTATCTCAAAACGGTTCTCTTGAGTGACCAGTATCGTTTGTGGGAGAAGGTTGTTGTGTTCTCTTCTGAGTACCTGTAGTGGTCTACCAGTTGTGGTTTCAGTCTAACTAATATAAGAAACGTCGGTCTCTACCTCTTCGAGATATGTCAGTTGTTTTTGTTCTGGTCCTCGACTGACACCGAGTCTAGTACTTGAGGAATAACGGTTTAAGTCTGAATTTAACTTCTTTCATTCCTTTTGGTGATCTGGTAAGTCCATACTGGATTTAGTTTAGAGAATGCTAATATGTCACCTTCACTCTTTGTCTAAATTCCCTGATCTAAACTATCTATCTCACGGACTACTTGATACCTGCCTCCAAGCACTGTAACATGTCCTCTGTCCCTAGTTCTGGTAGGGATTCTTTTTCTTTACGTTTTTTCGTTTTACCGACAGACTCCTCCGGAATGTTTATCGACACTTTTCTTCTCTTCACTTTTCGTTTCCTGTTTTCCTTTCTATATAAGTAAACTTACGTCTCAAGGTTTTCTTATCGTTCCTCTCTATTCTTTCGGAAGGAGTCGTTAGTCACGTTTCTTTATCTCCTTTTGCTATCTTACCCTTTCTGATCTCTAGAGTTCTTTTAAGCTCTATGGTTCCCTTGTAAAGTACGTTTCTGCCCGAGTTATTTCCTGTCATTACCATACTTAGATTGTCTTCGGCTTCTATAATTCTTCTCCACCGTACTTATGTGTCTTGATATGTTTTTTCTAGAAGTACTGGGTCTATTAGTACTACCACACACTAGTGAGTGGATCTCGGTCTGTAGGATCTTACGTTTCAGTTCACCCGGAATCCTTTGTAGTGATACTTGTTTCGACCACCTCCACTACCTTAAGGTCGACTCGATAAAGTTTATGATTTTCTACTACGACACTTTCACGACGTGAGTTATACGGTCGTTTAAACCTTTTGTCGTCACCGGTGTCCTGACCTTTTCCAGTCAAAAGTAAGGTTAGGGTTTCTTTCCGTTACGGTTTCTTACGAGTTTCACTTCAGCGAGTCAGCACAAGCTGAAACGTCGGGGTATCTGACATCGGATGGTCCGAGGAGACAGGTACCCTAAAAGGTCCGTTATCATGACCTCACCTAACGGTAAAGGAAGAGGTCCCCTAGAAGGGTTGGGTCCCGAACTTGGGTCCAGAGGACGTAACATATGTCTACGAAATGGTAGACTCGGTGGTCCCTTCAGGATTCTTTCGAGTTTGACGAGTTAACGTGAGTAGAGTGTGCGATCATTTCATTACGAGTTTTAAGAGGTTCGGTCCGAAGTTGTCATCCACTTGACACTTTAAGGTCTACAAGTTCGACCAAAATCTTTTCCGTCTCCTTGGTCTCTACCTTAATGGTTATAAACGACTTAGTAGTTTTTTGTTCTCAAGGTCTTTTTGTAGATAAAGACGAAAAAACTGACACACCTAGTGGTCACCTTGACACCTTTAAGAATTTCTCTACCCTTATAGTCTGGTGGACTGGACGGAGAACTCTTTAGACATACGTGTAGTTCTTCGTCGTCAATCTTGACCTGTACCTTGTTGTCTGACTAAGGTTTATCTTTTTCCTCATACAGTTCCGACATATAACAGTGGGACGAATAAATTGAAGATACGTCTCATGTAGTACTCTTTGTGACCTGACCTTCTTCGTGTTCGACCTTAGTTCTAACGACCCTCTTTATAGTTATTGGAGTCTATACGTCTACTGTGGTGGGAATACCGTCTTTCACTTCTTGATTTCTCGGAGAATTACTTTCACTTTCTCCTCTCACTTTTTCAACCGAATTTCAAGTTACAAGTCTTTTGATTCTAATACCGTAGGCCAGGGTAGTACCCTTTATATACCCCTTTGTCACCTTCGTCACAGTCTGAAATAGAAAAACCCCGAGGTCTTAGTGACGTCTATCACTGACATCGGTACTTTAATTTTCTACGAATGAGGAACCTTCCTTTCAATACTGGTTAGATCTATCGTATAAGTTTTCGTCTCTGTAATGAAACGGTTGTTTCCAGGTAGATCAGTTCCGATACCAAAAAGGTCATCAGTCCATACCTAAACTCTCAACCTGATATTTCTTTCGACTCGTGGTTTCTTAACTACGAAAACTTGACACCACCATCTCTTCTGAGAACTCTCAAGGAACCTGACGTTCCTCTAGGTTGGTCAGGTAGGACTTCCTCTAGTCAGGACTTATAAGTAACCTTTCTGACTACAACTTCGACTTTGAGGTTATGAAACCGGTGGACTACGTTTCTCGACTGAATATACTTTTCTGGGACTACGACCCTTTTTAACTTCCGCCCTCCTCTTCCCCTGTTGTCTCCTACTCTACCAACCTACTGTAGTGACCGAGTTATCTCTCCTCAAACTCATTTGTGATCCTCAACCACTACCTGTTCCGCCGGACCTCACGACGTCAGGAACCCCAGTGTTTCTCAGTCTGTGCTGACTCACTGACTAGACTTGACTTGGGTCGACATAGTGTTTACATACTTTGTTGAAATAATTTGTCCGGTCACCCCCGACCTCCCTTATTACGATTAGGACCATTGAGACTTTTATGGTTTCCTTTTGTGGTTTCCTTTGTCCTTGACGTATGTCGTAACATGAGATCAGTTATTTCTGAAAAGGAACCCCTATGCCCAATTATTAAGACTATAGATATGTGTATATGACCTTAACTTGTTGATTCAATTTCCTACCGTCTACCGTCCTCGGTCTAAAGAGTAACAACCTCACACTTAAATGTCTATTTCTTCCCCTCTGCCGATCTTACTCGGTACGTCACCACCTGACCTCGACCACTATAATCATACGTGAGTATGAATCGAATTATGTGTACGTCTACCAATGTATGTCTTTTAAAATATCCGTATACATGTATGTCTCTATCCCGAAGGGAGTGTCGAGTCAACCATTTCTTACAAAGACGTCACGTCCTCTGGGACCAAACTGAGGACCCAGTCCTTCTAGGGGACCTCTTCCCTTTCCCAATGGGTGAAGTCATAAGAACCCGAAGGGAACACCGAGCCGACCATTTTCTTAGGTGGACGTTACACCCTCTGGACCCAAGGTAGGGACCCAACCCTCCTAGGGGACCTCTTCCCTTGCCGATGGGTGAAGTCATAAGACCGGACCTCTTCAGGTACCTGACATATCAGGTACCCCAGTGTTTCTCAGTCTGTACTGACTCGGTCAAAGTGTATATGTGTCTAATCATGTGTGTGTATATAAAGGAACGAGAAAGTCGACTCTTCTGGATCTTCGTTACGGTAGGGGTGTCGTCACTCGTAGCGATTACGGGTCTAGGACCAAAGATTATGATAAGAGGTACTTTCCTTGGTCCCGACGAACCTCTTCGCCATCTAAGTTCCTGACCTCGTCCTTTATATGTTCTACTCAAACCTTGTATAACATCGAGGTTCTTTATTTCTTGACGAGTTTTTTAACTACACAGTATCCTTGTGTCACAATACCCTTTGTGACTGACTCAGTAGTCGTACTCAACAAAATACTGTCCTTCGAGACCATTCCTTGTGTCTTAATTGTTCGGTGGTGGTTGCTCTTCTTAGGTCCAGTTTTCAGTTTTCCGTAGAGGGTCTTAGGAAGAACGACCGTAGATGGAAGCGACTCGTTACGTACGTGGTACTCCTTCCCGGGACTCAGTCTCTCGGACCGGTTTGTGTCGGGGGTTTGGTTGGGGTACTGGTATTTTGGGCTCTAACGCTCGGTGCACCGTCTCGTCAGGAGGAACCAAGGGAATGAGAGACAAGAGCCGGGTCCACGGGGAGGGGTTATTTCGGAGAACGAAACAGTCGTGTACACGACTTATACGACTTAAGAGGAATCTGTTAAGTGAAGACTCACAATCTTTTCTCGGAGGAAAGTCCGGGGTCTTCCCCAGGGGAAAGGACGTTGTTATCCTCAGTTGACTTTCTCGAGGATTACCGGGTTTACCCTTATTAATTTCGTTCTTTTAATTCATCGTAACCTAATGTTGGATTTTGTACTTTATTTATAGGTACTCCGGTATGACTATATTTGATGACTAATTTATTTATTTTTCCCTTTCCTCTGTTTAGGTGAGACGTCTTAAGGTTTATTGAATATGTCTATGAGGTAGGAGTTCCTCTGCCGTGCACTCTGGTGCGAAGAATTCAGTGAAGGAAGGTGTCTCCTGTCGTACCTTTGTCCTCCTTCCTCATTCTGTCTGTTGGATTCTGTCCACTAGTTGTGACTGTCGATTCACTACAATGTCACTACCCTCCTGGAAACCACGTTCTACTCCTTCTACCGTAGAATGGAGACATCGGAAGGAGGTTTTCATATGATTAGATTAGTACTCCTCTTGTAGCCTGTTTAAGGTTGACTCCTTGTAAGATGTTTTATAGACTGGTCGTTAGGAGTTTCGACGGTTTCAATGGGTTTCGTTCTTTTCAAACTCATTGATGGTATATTTCCTCGGACTCTTCTGTGACGATGTATAGTATAGTACCCACCCTAGTCCTTTGTCCTTTTCCTGTATTCCCTTCTGACTTATTTACTACCTAAATTTAATGATTGTTATATAGTTACAACCAAATAAGTAACATTGTTTGTATAGTGTGAGAGTACAAAAATTTTTCCCTTGTGGCCTGCACCCTTATGCCCATGAGAAAATGATAGAAGTGTCATTAAAACATTTAGAATTTGATACGATTCTAGTTTGCGAACGATATTCTTCACAATTGTCAGAAAAGGGTAAAGTGTGTGTACGTGTGTGTGTTTTAATTACTTGTCTAAAAAGAAGGTAAAAATAATTTTAAGACGACGTCTCCGTCACCTACTCAATTAATGGTTGAGCCAAACTCATTCTGTCATAAGAATGACCGGCATTCTAAAACCTTTTCAGATGGAACGACTCGGAGTCAAGAGAGTAGTCAGTTTACCCGAGTACTATGGATAAAGGTCCGTACGACCTCCTTAATTTGTAGTAGTAGATACAATTTGTGTATTGTGTCGTGAACTGTCTCTCATTCGAGTTCTCTAACGACGACAATGTTCGACCTGACTAACTATTTTGTTTGCAGGACCATCATTTGTCTAAAGTTGTCTTTTTGAGTCTTGCATATTTTAGAGATATGACCCAAGGAATAACACTTCCTTCCTTACTGTCAAAAAGAGAATTGGGTAGTTCGTAGTTGTAGTCAAGGGTTTTTTATAAGTTATCCACGAAGTCCAAATTCGTTATGTTAGATTAAGTATGTCTCGGTCCTAGTTCGTTGTGTCAGATTAAGTATCCCTCGGTTGGAGATACCCTCTCTATGCAAAACAAAAAAAAAAGAGAGAGAGATTAGTCGAGTCAGACAGAGGACCCGAGTCGGGTATGATTTGCCCAGAAATCAGAGACCGAGACACCCACGTCGGACTTTTTCCACGAAGGAGTGGTAAGGGACACGGAAAAAAAAGGACGGAGAGGAGAACGAGGAAGTGGGGGAGAAGAGGGGTTTGGAGGGAGGGTACGGATAGACGTCTCTGGGTAGAGACGAAGTGCCAGTTCAGGTCTCTGATTTTGGGATGTGGGTCGTTACTGAGTGCGGGTGATCGTTCGGAGGAATATACGATGCTTTGAGTCGCCCCTGTAAATATTTGGAGAGTATTGTTACACCCCTTTACGAATACAAAATACAAGAGTATAAATCACTTCCGTCCAGGGGTTTGGATTATATGTAACACAAGAGATTATAGAAATTTGTACGTACCCCTAATTTTTTTTTTTTTTTTTTTCGAGATGATCTGGATTTATAATTGTTACCAAAAGTGACCTATGGACAATGAAAATGTCCAAAAAGAAGTATTAAATTTTTTATAAAAAGTACAAAAGATGTAGTACAATGATAATATCGGTCCTTTTTTGGAATTTCGACACCTCGGGTGACATCGTTAACGAAGATAAACAGATTTTGTCTTTCCAATGAAAAATCCAATACGACATATACACTGTCAGTTCAACCAAAATATACTAATTTGACAAAATTTTTTTCTTTCTTTCTTTTTCTACTGCGAGTGTCCCCTCAAAGTAACATTTTCTGGAGGAAGATGAGGAACCGGGGTCGTTCCGTCCGACGTCCTGTCCTCCTCTCTTGCCAAGTCCTTCTCGGTGAAGGACTTGTATATGTGAAGTAAAGGATCTCTATAAAATGTGCGTATAAACACTCCGTACCTTTGAGATGTATGTACTAATATTTTAAGGGGCAGGTATTTGGATGAAGAGTAAATATATTGTGTAAGACACTACAGGGGTCTTCCCTGAGGATCCCCGAACCGGGGTCCTTGTTCTCACTTCCGTGACGGACCTCCATTCTGAGTGGTCCGACCAAATTGTGTAGGTAGACTTTGTCTGTGGTGTGTGACGTCCGAAGACCGGAAAAGGCACAAAGGACTAGAACACCCTGGTTTTGCGGGGACTTAGATCCGTCGGACGATCAGGGATGTCGAAAATGCTAATAGAAATTGAAGTCGGTAGACTGAAGTCGTCGTCTGGACCTAGATCTGTGCCCGATGGGTGACCCGTGGGGGTTTAGACATAAGAAACGACCCCGCCACCATCTTTTACTGACTAACTAATAAATTGAGTGGAGACTTTCCCTCGGGAGTATTTGGAAACTATAGATTCGGTTTCGAAGTAGGATTTTATATCGACTGGGAACTCGTTCCGTCCAAACTTACCGGCAAACTTGACACGAATGACTATCCAAAAAAGGTTGTATTTATCATGGACACAAAATGATATATCTAGAAATTGATTCACATCCTCTTTCAGACGTAAGTTAATCTCTAGTGTGATACGCCCTAGGTTTCTTGATCCCGAACTTATACCTTTTTTTACTTCCGTCCTCCTCTTCCCCTGTCGTACTCTACCGACCTGTCGTAGTAGGTGAGTTACCTGCACTCAGACTCGTTTGAGGTTCTCTGGCACTTTCCCTTCGGACCGCAAGTCGTCCGTCAGGTGCCCCAGTGTTTCTCAGCTGACTTGTTGTTGCTCCCAAACTTAAGACTAAGATAGATTTAAGAAATTCGAAGGTCGAGAATCTACTTAGCACATGGTTAAGGAAACAAAAGTTCCGTCTCTATCTCGTACTCCCTCAAGGTAAGGAACCCTCCAGTCGTGGGGATTGGGCGCGCACCAAGTTCCCAGTTTACTGGATAGAATGGACCGACAAGGTCAATTTGCAGAACTTAAATCAAAGGTCAGTTGCGACGGATGACTCAATAGGAGTCCGGGTCTCGTTTTGAAGGGGCGGTCCGACGACCCTACCGCTCGCCGGGTATCCGGCGGCTCTCACGCCCTGGTTCCTCTCAACACTTCTCAGAGTGGACGCCCTCCCGTCAGGACCCGTGAACGTGCACCGCACCCGCCTCGGTGAGCGTGGGAGTGGGGGTGGGGTGAGGAACCGTTGGACCCCGCACGAGGCGAGCGAGGAGCGGGTGGAGAGGCGCACGAAGTCCGGGGCCGGGTCGCAAGATCCGCTCCAACGGATCCCCTGGCTCCCCGCGCAGGGCGGGTGGATCGAAGAGGACGTGGACGGGTGGGCGGTCGTTCACACCAAGCAGGTCCCCTTCTATCCTACGAAAGATGAACCTTATAGAATTCCTAGCGCACCGACATTTTGCGTAAAGTGGTCTCTTCTGACTTCGGTCTCGCGCGAGTAGTCGGTCACACCCTTTGGTCACGAGTTCTCGTCGATACCACGACTACAACTCAATTTGTAGTCGATTCCTGGTGCCGTCGAGTCTATGTCAGGACAAGAAGGTGGAGGACAAGGAGGATGGTTCGGGAGGTCCCAGTCAAGGAGCGGTGGACACGTACTAGTGCGGGACGACTCACAGACCACACCCGGAGAGTCCGGACGTACCGGGTGGACGTGATGTCTACCTAAGGCCCGCCCTGTCGGGGTACACCGACTATAATCGAGGACGAAGGTTCTTCGTTGTCCGAAGTAACCCAGACTCTTTTCCCTCCGTTCCCGGACGGGGTCAGGTAACATTCCGTCCCTAGACCGTAATCGGTCGGGAGACGTAACGAGTGAAGAACCTCTGGTCGTCAAGGTGGACTTCCTCCGGAAACTAGTGTCATTGTCTCCTCTTGACGTCAGAGGGGGTTTCAACCGAAGGACCCGGTCGGGACGTCACACTTGGACTCTGGGACGTAGGGTACTGGAAGAGGGCCGAGGGTCGACGGACCTCCTGTGTCGGCCGAGAAGTACATTTCGGGTACACGTCTGTGACTCGGGACTACGTGTCCCAAAGATGACGTGTAAGGGATGGGGTGGGTCACCCGTGGTCACGGGTGGAGGACCTGTCAGGGTCTCGAGTCGTCCTCGGAGTACCGGTGTCGGGGTAGGACGATTTTTACCCTACCCCTTGGTCGGGTCGGGGTTCTTATCGACACCAACTAAAAATTTGACTACCTGTAAAGTAGGGACACGTCATGACTTGTGGAGTGACATGTCCGACGGGGTCACCCTCTGTCACCGGTGGTCCGAACGTTTGCAGTTTGACTGAATCTCTAATCCTAGAGTCTCGCTTCTTTCCAGTTCACGGCCCTCGGTCGTACTCCTTGAGGCGGGTACCGTTTCCAGTACTCCTTCCTCCGAACCGTATGCGTTTCCGCACTAGTTCGGAGTCCTTTGGGGGACAAGGGCTCGTAGATTGGGGTTTTGGTCTCAGACAAAATACGAGAGTGGATGTGGAGACTGAAATGCCCCCCGAGAGGGGGTATTGGCAAAGAGAGCCTCTTCCTCATTTGCACGTCGAGGTTCCGTTATTTTTAAGAACCCGCACTGTTCTCACAAAGTCGAATGCCTGAGGAGACTTCCAATAGATCGGGTGGACATATCCAAGCAGGCCGGTGTACACTAACAAATGTCGGAGGGTTGGACTCTCCGTGTTCTACAAAATCTGAATGATTTCCGTTTAAGAAAACCCCTCAACCTTTAATAATCATATCACCCAACCAATCCTTAATATAACCACTTCCCAAAAAGTAAACAACACAGTTATTAACGACGATTATGGGACGAAACCCACCCTGTTCCTACAAAGTCCAGTTTGGAGAGACGACTGTCTGATCGAACACACTGTCCTAATAGGTATGAGGACGGTGTACTAACAAATGACGGAGAGTTGGTATTTGTCGTGTCTCCCAAAACCTCATAAAACTCTCAGAATTAATCGTATCCCGAAAAAGAAGAACAACTCAGTTACTAACGACGGTCCGGAGGTATAGGAATCCGTTGACCCTTATATAATTAGTTACATAAACCTGATATCTTTTCCTTTATCTCATCAAAAACTACAATCGTTATGATCTGAAAAACTCAATTACTTAAAAGAGAAAACATTATCTAGTGACATGAAACAATATTTAGTGACACAGGAACAATACATTTTTACATTGAAATAGTATAGAATTCTGATTTATCTAGAATTCCCCTTGTAACCACTTTCCTAAAAGTGAACAACCCGACTACAAACGACGATTTAGAGGTACAAGGGATGGGAATATTACTTATATTGATTGTATATCCTCTTTATTCATAATTGGAAATTCTGATTAGTACAATTGGAACCCAATTTATTTAAGGAAACAACTAACATTGAGTGATGTGGGAGTGGGATATCCTTACATTGAAATAAACCTTCCACCACGGACCAAATTCTTTTTTGTGGGAACCTTCTTTACAAAAAACCAATAGTCTTTCTTTCCTAGTATTTTACGGTCGTCCAGAGTGAGTACCGGTCTTCTACTACATGGAAAAAATATGTAAATACACTTCGTGGACTAAAACTATTTCCAGTCCTGACGACTGGGGGCGCACTGAGACGTAAGTAGGGATACACATTGTTTTCCATATATTCGTTTGGGTTTTTATTTCTTTAGCCTAGTCAAAGGCCTTTCTGACTAAGGGGGTACAGCGAAGAAAGAACGAGGGCAAAAAGACCGACTTAAGGGTAGACCTCGTACCTACGATAAGGTGTATTAGGTTCAATAAGTCGGAGAAAAAGAGGTGATTAGAAGGATGATGTGATAGGCAAAGATTAGAGAGAGATATAGACATTAATTTATACATAAAAAGGTTTCTGCGACTGAGGCAGGGGTGGAAGCTTAGTGGGACCTAGGTGGTCCCGACCTGGGGCCGTCAGTTCAGCAAAGTTCTCATGTCGGACACGACTGACCGGTGACAAGAAGGTCTCGGGGACGGGAAAGTTCTAACGGGTAAGGAACTTCGAGTTTTAACCGGAAAGGTAAAGTTCATGTTCCGTTATTTATGAACATAAGTGTGTCCTCTCTCGTCAACGATCTGGTCCTCGTTTCTGTCAATGTTTCGGTTGACTAAAACGTCCTTCGTACTAAAGGTGGCATAAAATAATTGAAACCAACAGAGCTAGAGACAGCGAAGTCCCCATTCGACTAGTGGTAGATCAGTCCTTTCGTTGGACGTCCCAAACGTCCCTGTACTAGATGTTAGACTAAACTCGGGACCCAAACATCCTTGTACTATATGTTCGACTAACCTCAGGAAATCCGGGTCCTCCCCGTCCAAGAGAGTTCCCCCCTCCCGAGACCCCACTTTCCTCCTTCGTTTATCACAGAAGGGTCTTCTCGACCCGGTGCACTCTGACTCACCCTCTCACGATTCACCTTCTGTTTCGACCACTTTATAAGGTACGAGTCCGGTCGTTTCCGGACCTAAAGATACACGTCTAAACCTCCAGAACCGGTTCCCTTATTTGTTTCCTATTTCTCCGATCCTTATTCCGACTACACGTAAGAGACGTAGACAAGTGTAATCTCTACTACGTCTTTCGAGTGTAATTTTATCTTGACCGTCAATAAAGTGACTTCTCGAATCTGCAAAACTAAGGTGGAGGAGGAGACAGAGCAGATACGAGACTTTATTAAAAGATACCAAACAAAAGGGTCGTTAAACCTTATGTGATAGGTCTCTCGTAGGCAGTAGAAGGAAAAGAACGAACTTCTGAGATTTGCCTTGGGGATTTAATGCGAGGAGTTTCGTGTTTCAATCTAGATTTAGTACCTCGAGACTTCATAGACCTTATGAATCCTAAATGTGCCTTGCTTATAACATTTAATATTTTAAAGTTTTCTCTTTCTTCGGTCCTCCATTTGTATTTTTCTAAGGGAAGGTCACTAAGTAGGACCGTACACCCGACAGGACCACTGACTCCCTTCTTTACCATCTCTTAGTCTCGTTCTGACCCTTTATCTAAAATGGTAATCCGTCCCGGAGTAAGGGGGTAAGTGATGTGGTCGGTGATTCGACAAGGGTCTATCTTGGTCATGGCACCACCCGTTCAAAAATTAAGGGACGTTTGTGGGTCCGAGGGGGCAGTCTCCAGTCCTGTGAGGTCCGCGACACACCTCCGACCATGACAAGGAGTAGAGACTTCGGTCGACAGGGTCCCGGTCCGATGAACGATTTCCGATCAACGAAGAAGGAAATGAGGTCTTGGGAAGGGAACTTCTGTTAGGTCCATATGTAGAAGAACTTGCCCTGAAACCTTTGAGTTTTCGACGGATTGAGAAGGTACTTCGTTCCCCTCGGACTGAAAATGACGGGTTTGGAGCCAGGAGGGAAAAGTCCTACCCCTTCCTTTGGACGGAGAGCGAGAAAGGACTACTTGAATGACGGTTCCTTTGTTCTCGAGTAAGAGTTTTCCAACAGGACGGTTTGACAATTGTCACACTAATCAAGATCAACCTCAAGGTCAACTAAGTCTAAAAGAGGAAATATGAAAAGACATCAAAACTTGAAGGATATCACTAAGACAACAGAAGAAGGACATGCAGTCCTTTTTTCATGTTTTTATTATTTTAATGACAAAATTCCTAGCAACAACAACAAGTAAACGATTCAACATAGGTTGAGAAACACTGGGATACCTGACCTCGTGAGGTCTGAGGGGACGGGAAGTGATAGAGGACCTAAAACGAGTTTGAGTACAGGTGACTCAACGACTACGGTAGGTTGATAGAGTAGGGGACGGAGGGAGAAGAGGAAAACGGAAGTAAGAAAGGGTCGTAGTCCCGGAAAGGGTGACTCAACCGAGAAGCGTAGTCCACCGATCACATAACCTTAAAGTCAAAGTCGTAGTCAGGAAGGTCACTTATAAGTCCCAACTAAACGAGATTCTAACTGACCAAACTAGAGGAACGTCAGGTTCCCTGAGAGTTCTCAGAAAAGGTCGTGGTGTTAAGTTTCCGAAAGTCCTGATAGAGAATGTTTTGGGAAGGTCTACAAAATAGGGTCCACTCTTAGTCGATGACACCTGGTGGTTCATAGAATGGACACCGACGTAGGATCGGAAATAGCGAGATATACCAGTCGTGACGGAACAAGAAGGTTAAGAGTCACTAATCCGTGGTCGTATATCATCCGAAAGATGACTTATACAATTATTCAGTTATTTACTTATTCACTTACTGACTGTCTAGGACATAATGGACGAGTTGAGACCTCAAATTTTACAAAGGATCAGTATCTACTCAAGTATAGATAATCAGTATCTACTCAAGTATAGATAGATAATCAAGTATAATCCTGTTTCCACTAGGAAATTCTGGTTCTACCAAAAGGGTACGAGTCCTTAGGTTCTTTATACCGTCAGAACGACTATATCTTTGGATTTTGAACAAACTTTATAAACACATAAGGACTAGGTTTGAGGAACGATTAGGACCGTAATTAATTAGAAAGTTTTAATGATTAATAGAGATTATTAATTAATTAGTATGAACCTTCATACTATCGGAACTCGAGATTACCGATCCTTTCAAGATTAACAGGAATGGATGATGAATTTTTCCTGTCAGTGGAGGTGTCGGCCCAAGGTAACTGTATTGTAGAAAATACCAAACAAAGAATAATTGTCTTGTGACTACCAAGATAATGGCTTGTTGTTCCCAACGTCCCTTCCCGATCACTGGTAAGATTTATGAGTCGGGTGAAGAGATAACACTAAAGTCCCCAAATTCTTACGGGAGAACTTGGGGTCGGTAAGAGGTAAAGAAGTGATTGAGGAACTATACCCTTGTTTCGGAAGTAAGGTTCTATTTTGAATGGGATATTTGAATGGAAGTTATTTCTCTGTACCGATTGTTGCGACAGTTCTAAAGTCGTCGTAGGGTGTCTGGGACTTTCCTCTCTCTCCGGGACGTCTCTGGTTCGTCCCCTCAAACCTCTTGAATTCAGATAGGAATTAGTCAGGGTCAAAACGGGTCTCGAATGGATCGAAAGTCTGATCTGTATCCGATAGATTACCATCTTAGGAACCCAACCCTAAAGAGATTTCGGATATATCGTACCGAAGACCAAGCGAGAAGGAAATGGGATATGACACCTCTTGTTCTGACTCGTCCTACTAATCCCTGCGTCTCGACCATTGTCGTGTTTACGTTCTCTCCTGAACGTTTCCCCCTTCACACAAAAAAAAGACAAAATCCTTTGGACGACTGTATCCCTTACGAGGGTAAAAAGACGTCTTTACGACGGAAGTCACCTGTTTTAAGTCGGTGTTAGTTCGATTAACTTACGTGTTTACATTATAAAAAGGACCCGTGGAGGTTAAATTACGAACTACTTTAGCACAGAAAGCGTATATAAATGTTTTCGAAAAGAAGTAGGTCTTTACAGACAATTTTAACGAATATCTACGACTCTATCGTTTAGTGAGAAGATTACATTACTCTATTCAGTAGAGATATTTGAAACGAACGAGTTTACATGAGCGTATTTTCTTTAGTCCGATGTCCGAAAAAAGTTATTTATCTTACTTGTTGATCTTGAACTACCGATATCGTACAAGACGGAGTAACGATTCTCTACAAATTTTAACGAGGGAGAGAGAGAGCTCGTCGCGTCAAAAGTAAAACCATCAACTACCTTTTTCCTCCAGTCTATTTGACTACACCTATTCTTCGGTTTCGACAAACAGTTTTACACCCCTCTCCGGACCTCTAACCTCAGTAAAATTTTTGATTTTTAACTAAATTTTCTAAAGACAGGAGTTTAGTAAAAAGAACGATTTACATCGGTAAAACATTCGGACCAAAGGAGACGAGGTCGATAGAAATGGTTATTAAATACGGTTCCCTTAAAGTGGATGACCCTTCTTAACATACATGTTAGTAACCACGTATAGGGTCCTTCTGTCCAGGCTTCTAGTCTCAGGTACCATTTCTACTCCGGAACTCTCGAAATCGGTAGACAAAGAGTTCTAAACAGAAGGATGAGATTAGACCTTCGGTTGTTACACTGTGTTTCCAAATCATCCGGTAGAGTGTGTGGGAGTCCCAGTGGTATATCCCGACAATACATGCCGACGAGTCCGGTACGTGACACATGAGGCTCCCCTATATGGTAAGTGTATCCGACGTTACACTTCCCACAGTAGACCTCGACACGTTACCTTGTCAGGACAGGTCCGGGTGGTACACCCGGTCCTCTCTTTTTTTTTAGTATAGAAGAGTCAGTATCAAATTAATCAAATTATTCGATAATTCAGTATCAATTATTCAAGGGTACCGATGTGACGTACTTAAATAGAAATTGAAGAGGTTCTTATGTTAGTCTCAAGAATAATAGTCAACGGTTTCATAGTTTCGGACGGACCACGGGAGAAGGAAGAGAAATGTTTCACTTTAACCCTCTTTTCAGTTTAGGGGTCTACCAAGAAATGAAGTTCTTTGCCAAACCTGTCACCTGACACCTCCTGTGAGACTTTAGGTCTTATACTCTGACTTAAGGTACACGGCAAAGACAACCAAAACCTTTTGTGATCCGTCGGTGACCAGGTAAGTCCCCTCTGCCGTCCGTCGCAGACCTTACCAAGAGACCCCCGGAAGGAAAACGGTCAGACAGAAAACCTAAAGATAAGTGTGGACGACCCCCCAGATCTGGTCGGTCCGGTCCCCGGCCCTCGTGGACGGGTCGGGACGGAAGAGGGAGGTGAAAAGACAGACGACCACTTTGTGTGACACACTACCCTTCTTTGTTTCGGATTTATGACGAGTCGGGGGAGGGAAGACTCCAGTTGTGGTCTTACACCCCCTTCGTCTTTCAGAGGTGAAGCATCCGTCAAGACACTTGAGACGGGAGTTCGTGTACTTTTTCAGATAAAACCCTACTCTCCTTAGTTTGGATTATGCGTATCCTCCTCTGTAAACTCTTTTTGGGGATAAAAATCGGTTTAAACGTAATAAAAAAAAAATTAACTTCCTATTAACGAAATGCCTTCTTCCGTTACTGTGGGGTGAGGTCATGAGATACGGACCTTTTAGTACACCTACCTCCTCGGATTATCCGACATCAAGTACCCCAGCGATTCTCAGCCTATGCTGACTAACTGAAGTGAAAGTGGAAAGTGGAAGTGAAAAGTGAAAGTACGTAACCTCTTCCTTTACCGTTGGGTAGGGTCACAAGAACAGACCTCTTAGGGTCCCTGCCCCCTCGGACCACCCGACGGCAGATACCCCAGTGTGTCTCAGCCTGTGCTGACTTCACTGAATCGTCGTTAACGAAATGTCTTAAAACAAAAGACAGTTTGGAGTTGTACTTAGTCGGTATCCATATGTATATAGGGGAGGGAAAACTTGGAGGAAAGGTAGAGGGTGGGGTAGGGTGGGGAGATCCAACTATGTCTTGGACAAACTCAAAGGACTCGGTATGTCGTTTAAGGACAACCGATAGATAAAATATATACCATTACATTTAAAGGTACAATGAGAAAGATATGTAGAGTGGGAGAGGAGGGGAGAGGGGTACAGGTATTCAGATAAAAGATACAGACAAAGAGGTACCAACGGGACATTTATTTAAGAAGTCATGGTAGAAAGATCTAAGGCATATATATACAATCTTATGGTATAAATAGAAAGAGAAAGACTGAGTGAAGTGACATCTTATCCAAGATCCAAGTAGATGGAGTAGTCTTGACTGAGTTTACGTAAGGAAGAATACCGACTTATTCTCGACTGAGTAACCTTTTCTGGGACTACGACCCTCCCCAACTCCCGTCCTCCTCTTCCCCTGCTGTCTCCTACTCTACCGACCTACCGTAGTGCCTGAGCTACCTGTACTCAAACTCACTTGAGACCCTCAACCACTACCTGTCGCACCGGACCCAGCGACGTTAAGTACCCCAACGTTTCTCAGTCTGTGCTGACTCACTGACTTGACTTATAAGGTAATACATATACATGGTGTTGAAGAAATAGGTAAGTAGACAACTACCTGTTGATCCAACGACGGTACAAGATCGATAACATTTATCACGACGTTATTTGTAACCCTATGTACACAGAAAAAGTTAAAACCAAAGGAATCCCATACACGGATCCTTAAACGTAAAAGAGGTAAAACAAAAGTTTCAAAAACTAGTAGAAATGATAGTAATAAGACTTAAGAAAAAATCCATCAAACGGGTAAAGGAGAAGTAAATAAACCTCAAGACACAAAGATCAAACAAGGAAGTAAACACATCATAAAGAGACGGAAAAGTAATAAGAAAAAAATTGAATAACATAAACTCCAGAGGAAAAGGGTCCGAAGTTCCAACTTAAGAAAGAAGGAAAACCAAAGACGGGAGGATTCCAACCAGGTCACCAAACAAATTCGAAGCATATCCCACTCTAAACACGACTTAAACACAAACAAGTAAACAAAAAGGAGACTACGCGTTCCGACTCACTCCACCATTAGGATAGACGACTACTAACCCAAACATAAAAACAAACAGAACGTGTCCCACGATGACCACCAACCCACTACAAAACATAACTTCACCAAAGGAAACACACTCAAGAGTGATAAACTGAGAGGGATCCCAATCAAGAGACCATTAGATCCCAGAACCTTAGTCACGAGGGTGAGGTTTCCGAGTCCCCAAATAGAGACCAATCCTTGTTTCTAAAGTGTTCACCAAACAATACCCTAATTCACTCTAATTTTGTTTATAGGTTTTTGTTCTTTGGTTTCTACTTGGGGTCTTATTACCGTCAAGGTTTTAGTCCGTTTATTATTAATTTTATTACCTTATATGTGTATATGTGGGTACGACGACGACGACGATTCAGCGAATTCAGCACAGGCTGAGACACGTTGGGGTATCTGCCGTCGGGTGGTCTGAGGGGGCAGGGACCCTAAGAGGTCCGTTCTTGTGACCTCACCCAACGGTAAAGGAAGAGGTTACGTACTTTCACTTTTCACTTTCACTTTTCACTCTCACTTCAGTGAGTCAGTACAGGCTGAGAACCGCTGGGGTACCTGACGTCGGATGGTCCGAGGAGACAGGTGCCCTAAAAGGTCCGTTCTCATGACCTCACCCCACGGTAGTGGAAGAGGGTATGTGGGTACTCGTTTCAGTTTTGTCAGGTTGTTTTTATCTCATGTCATTTAACTGGACCGTTTGTTTCTTTTAGTTTTTAATATAAATGGTCAATTCTTACTTTGATTAATTTCGTGTTTGACCTTTTGTTTTGATTTCGTTCCACGGTTCACCCCTTATTTCGTTACTTTCGTTTTGATTGTTTATACAGCTCTTCTTTCTTTTCTTTCTTTCTTATCTATCTATACGTTTCAATTTATCTCCACCTACTTCTAAAAGTATGTGATTTCTAATTACGTTCCCCTTTTCTTGTCATCCTTTCCGTTTGTTTCCTTATTTACATCTTTTTTATATTAGCCAAATTTTTAATTCTTAATTTTAATATTTTTTCTCTTTTCTTTTTTTACCTTCTTCTTTCTTTTTTTCCTTTTCCTTTTGATGTGTTGACGGTTTTGGGGTACATCTCCGTCTCCAAATATTGTTGTTATCTTTTTACACTGACTCCCCTTTTTGTTTGAGTTTTCGAATTAACCTAAAGTATGACGGTTATTTTAGTTGTTCATGTTGTCTCCCCCCTTTTTAGGTTTTCTAAGATGTCTTGTTCAGTTTTTTATTATTTATTATTTACAAAAATGGCTCAGTGACGACAGTTCTCAGGAAAGGGTGTGGCCCTCAGTGTCAGGTGGAAAGGAGGGATCCTACGGGAGGTTGTGACGACTAGAGACCTGGACGACACCCCCGTTGAGATTAGACCAGGATAAGGACACACAAGAACGGAAGTCACAGGTGTCAATAGTCGTGATCACGTAAAAGAAAGCACCCTCGAAAGTCACCGAAAAATATATAAGGTTTCTGTGTGTCCGACAGATCAACTGACATGTCGACCACCCTTCCAAAAGCCAGAAGGAGGAATCGGTATAACGGGGGCTCAAAGTTGACACCAAAATAAAGGAGGTGTCGTACACCCAGCAGGTGACCCCACACGAAGACTCCGACGGGACCTCCTGAACCCAAACAGGGACACTCCCGGTCCACACCTCCACCACGTCGACGAACCCAGCGTCCCCAAGACCGTCGTGGTCCATGAGACCCCCCCCAACCACTGATCCCGTCGTCCTTTATATACGAGAGCTTCCCATACCGTTGGTCATAACCGGTTATGCGAGGTCATAAGAACGGACCTCTTGGGGAGAGGGACTGTCTCTTCGGACCGTCCGGTGTCAGATGTCCCAACGTTTCTCAACCGGTGTAAGCTTCCTTGGGACGCACGTGTCTGCCTTCTGAAAAAAACGGACACCGTCGACCCGGGGTCATTCTCAACTCGCACTTTCGCCACGTCGACGAACCAAATGCCCCTGGGACCACCGCGGTCGACACGTCCCTGTACCTGACGGAAACCGTGTCCTCAATACCCGGATAGTCTCAGAAACAAGGTCGGAGAACGTCGACCGCTAGTCCGGAGAAACCGGTCAGAAAGAGGCGTCGAGACGGACAAGTCCGTGAATTTCCCAAGGTAACGGACCCCAGGAAGAGACAACAAACCACGGAGTCCGTGTATCTCCTCGGGGGACCGACCCTAGGATGACACCTAACCTCGTCGTCCGTGAATTTCCCCGTGGGACCCACCCCAGGATGAGACATCAAATCACGGAGTCCGTGAACGACCCCGTCGGAGAGGTAACGAGTCGACGGCTGCGACCGGACACGCACCTCTCTCCGATACCACTACCGAGGTGGGGGATACGACCTGAGTCACCATAGCGGAACGAAGGTACCGACGACCCGAAAGGAGGTTTCCGTAAAGGGGGGTGTTAGAGAAGGGAGTGTAGGGGGACTAGACAGAAAAGTGTCAGTTGTCGTCGGGAGTGGGACCCTAACGAGGTGTTAGGGATTTGAGGTCGAGGATCGGCGACGTGGAAGGTCCCCTGGTCGCAAGGACAGACCCCATATGTACCGACGCCGTTCCTGACAGACTAAGAGTAAGGTAAATCCCACCGTGTCTAGTCAACAAAGTGAGAGTCGGAATTTATAAAAAGGAGACGGAGACTGTTAACGGGACTACACCCCTAGCCTGGGGACGAAGTCAAGGGGTTGAGTAACTCTCGTCAAGGTCAGGGTGATTGTGAGGACAACAAGGGGTGACCAAGGAAGTAGGATGGTTGCCTGCACCAAGATATATAAGAAAAGGTGACCAGTCCATGAGGACAAGTGAGAGTTCACCACAAGACGTACGTAAAGTCACAGACTTCCACATAGGGGCTACATAGGTACCTCTCTACGTGAGGTCCAGGTGGATGAGGAGACGGTAGAACCAAGAGGGGCGATTGAACGTAAAATTTCTCATAGAGTAACCTAAATGTCCGTGAAGTTCCTGGTGAATCTCTGAGTTTCTCAATACAAGGTAGACTCAAAGATGGATTTCAAACGGTTTCCAGTTTTATCGTTTAGTCAGTCGAGTGTCTACAGCGTAGTACATGAATTATACCACAACAAAAGTGGTCTAGACTTCCGACTTTTCACCCCGTCTCCAAGAGGTCTAAGGGGAGACACAGGTTGGTCGGGTAAAGTGTGGACGTAAAGGTAATGACGGATCTGGGACGTCCGGTGGTTCACGTGACCTGTAATCGGTCTTCAGTTCTTAATCGTTGACGGTCTCGTAGGAGATGTTTGTCCTTTACATTCTTAAATCCCTATCAATAGTTGTGACGGGGTCGGGATGGGGGTCGACTCCCCTCTATGGACATACTCGTTCGACAGGTGTTCCAGGACCCGATTCTTCGGATTCTTGTCGCAGAAGTGGACCGCTTACCTCTGTCTATGTAGTTATGTGTATGGACAAATCGAACGTCGGATCGGTTAGGTACCTTCCTTCCTGGTCTCTGGTGCACTGAGATCCTTCCGTGGACCGTCCAACCCTCCTCTAATTCTCCCTCTGCATTAAGAGTGACGTGACTGGGAAACACGGAAAACTTTACACTTGGTCCGGATTCCTAGTCGAGAGGAGGTACTAGTTCTGGTACACTTCACACACCTCTCGAAGGACGGTCGACATTGTGAGAGGGAATCTAAAGTCCCACTCCAACTTTACAAAGAAAGAGACCCAGTAGGAAGAGTTAGGAGGGTCCGTTTTGGCGAAAGAAGAGCCACGTGGACAGGTGAACACAATGTGAAGGACCTGTTCTTACGACATCGGACTGAGTGACTGTACACTCGGGAACTCCAACCCTGTCCCACCACAAATAAGGAGACTGAGAATACCCTTATAAACGTCATAAACGACTTGTGTGGTAGGGTGGGGAAAAGGGTCAAACTCCGGGGACGTCTACGACCAAAAGTGGACATATTTCTACTCGTCTCTACTTCCCCAGTAAGACCCTAAAGGGGGTTTCTTTGAAGAGACAAATAGGGAACCCATTTGTCTTTACGGATTATTTAGAAGACAAATATTACTTTCCACGTGGGTTAGGTGAAAACTATGCGGAGGACACGACAGGGTTATGTGATCCACGATTGGTGTATACCTGTGACTAATAAACTTTACAGTTATCGTACTGACTCCTTAATTGTAAAATTTAATAAAGTAAATTTATTTGTATTTACATTTGTCGGTGTAGACCTGTCATCGATGGTATAACCTGTCGAGAAAAGTTCTCGAAAGGAGGAGCTCCCCTGTCGGAATGGTCAACTTGTTCTGTTGGGACTTCGTACAGAACTAAAACTTTGTTAATTAACTCTCGTTCCAGGTGTTCATGGACAAGGATGTCATTTTTAAGTCAAATAAGTAGACAAATACTGTGTCATGAGCTCTCCGTTTCACAAAGTGTAGTATCTAAAGTGAAGGTTTAGGAACCTTACAAGTAAAGAAACCGATATTTCTCCCTGATCGGCCCTTACGGTCCATTACGTATCCTTTGATTTGATTGTTGTCTCGCCCACCCCACCCGTCGCGATTACAGTAGGAGGGTCCCCACCCGTGTCCCCCGACAATCGGCGTTCGACTGACACCTCTTGACAATCGACCTCGTGCCTCGTCGGCAGGACCTACGAACCCGGGAGCGTCCCCAAGTCAGTAGGGGTGGTGTGTCCATGTCGTCGCGAAAGACCATCAGCGGGAACCACAGAACGATGTTTACCGGCTCTTTTTTTCTTTAAGATCCAGTCCTCTGTCTAGGTTTAAGACGTCCTTGTCTCTTCGTCTGGGTACCGTGTACCTCCGGGACACCCTGGACGGGTCTGCGGAGGTGGGGTAGTCTCCTAGGAGTCTCTCACCAGGTCCCCCTAATGACGGTGTTCGCATCTTTTGCCCCCCAAGACCCCTAATTGTACCATGCACTCGTCTCCTGTCTTGGACCAGACGAGGAGAACGTGACTCCAGGACGTCTATGGTGGGAGAAAGAGGGGTCGGACGTTGGAAAGTCTCTTCTGTGTACTCCGGGGAACACCCGCACCCTTCTTCGACTATCTAATTCCTTTATTAATGAATTCTCAGATTTACCGGGGTCTTAAAATTTGTATACGGGATACTTTGGATCAACATCACTTGAGTCGAGACTTAAGTAGGGACCACTGGTGACTGTACGGAAACTGTAAAAGTCCTAGAAAGTCTTTTTCCCCAAACGTTGTACGCAGACTTGATTTGTGTCCGCCTCCCTGGTGTCACTGACGTTAGTCACGAATATTTTCCTACGAGGTAAGGAGGTTTTGTCCCTGTCCGATTTGGTCCCCTTCTCTGTCCCCAAGACTCACTCCTTTACAACGGGTCCGAATAGTGTCTCCTCAAAATTCTTTACGTTTATATTATTTTACGTCAAACTTAACTGACTTCAGAAAAGTCCTACAATCGTTCAAAATGTCCTAGTGACAGTATTTGTGGTTGATAGTGACATCTTATCCACACCCTTTATATTTTATAAACGGACTAAGAAATTGAAAGGTCCTGTGCAACATTATCGTGAAACTCTTATTTGGGGACTATAAACTACTCGTCGTGGAGAAGGGACCCCTCAATCCTTTGTCTTTTGGTGGTAAAACGGTAACAAGACTGTCTGTGGGCGGACTCTGGGGGTCGGGAGACTACCGGTCCACCCCGAATGGACTTACATCATCATGTCCCTGAACGGCATGAAAAAGAACTTAAGTCTAGATTAAAAGTTGTACAGGTGAAGTGACGCGCTCTGGTACTAAGATTAGTCCTGGAACAGCGCTCACGGGAACGGGACTTTTAGTTTAAGTATGAGATTCTATGTTAAGTGACTGTTACATTTAGTAATTTTTCCTCAGATCGCCCCTGAACCACTAAGTCACCCATTCTACGGTTCAAGGATTGAGTCCCCCGTCCCCAAGTTAGGGACTAACCCCTTGATTCTAGGACGGACGACGTGTCTTTTTTATATATATATATATCATTATTTTTTTTTTCAGATCAGCCAAGAGAACGTGTATCTTGACTGGATCCAAGAACTACGACGGGATTCTCTAATGTTACTATTGTCACTTTGACGAGGGATTTCTTGTGACTCGTAGAACCTTAAGGTTTGTGTGGTCACCGTGTTTGGGGAGGTGTGGTACGTAAATTGTTTACACTTGACTCGTGATTGATGACGTTCCGAGTCTCAATTTCGTACGCTCAAGTGGGTACATTGTGTTTCGAGGACCGAGAACCCCCGAGCCCCTCGTGTGCATTGGTGCAAGTGGTGTCGAGACACGGTAGTACTTGCCATGTTTGTTATTCCTGGTGACTCTAATGAAGGTCTTGGAATGTGGTCTCTTGTCCAGTTTACACTGTACCTTGGATTCCCCTTGCCCTTCTCTCCGGCATACCCATTCTCCCACCGGGTCCTTCTCCGCCGTTCCCGAGCCTTCGGCCTTTCGTACTCCGTGTGCACTGTTCACCCTTTCCCCTACCCTGACACCCTTCTCTACCGGTGACTTCCCTCTTGACGTCCCGACCGAAACCTGAGTATGTCTGGGTTCAAGTTCAGGCCGATACGTTGGAGTTCGTTCGGCTTTCGAAAGGTTCGAGGTAAGAGGAGGAGATCTTTCTTCTACCGGTGTGTTCAGGGTATCCAGAAAGTCATTACTAAATGCTACTCCAGTCGGCGTGTTACGGATACCGTGTCACCGACGAGTTATCGGAGAGAGAAGGAACGGGTAGGAGTGAGACCCCGTGGTCGCCCCTTCGTGACTCTTTCGACTCGTCCTTAGATTGCACTAGTGGTAGACCGTAAAAGGCAGGGTACCGTGAGACAAAAGACGGACAGGTGTTTTTACGTGACTTCATCGACCCTCTTGGGCTTCTGACTCTTGGTGGCCTGACGTCGAAGGGAGACTGTCCACGTTCGTGTCGACTGGTCACACCGGTGGATCTGTACTCCAGAGAGGGCGGCAGGCAATCAATGCCTCTGAATCAAACCCGGTGTTTCTTTCCTTTCGGATCACACCTTTGTACCCGGAGAGCCGTCCGACGAGAATGGAAGTACCTCAGTATGTCAGACAGTCGCTTTATGTCCCCGAACAAGACTTACGTGACCTGACGCCCCTCCTCTTTTCCCAGTCGTTTACCCGACGTGTTACCCTTTACGAGTCCCTTTTGGCCCCTACGAGGTTTCGGGGTTCACGAAAGTTTAGTCCCCTCAGACTCCCGGTATCTTTGACTGCGTATATACACACAACGGGGGTTCCTGTCTCGGGAAAGGGACCAATAGAACAAGACGGACCCGTCGAGAGGTAGGATGGTTGTATTGGGGCAGAAGTCAGGGTGTAGAATTTAAGTATGCCACTTCTAATACTTTGATGGATGTTGTGCATTTCTTCAGTGTGAAGGGTTTCGGTGGACTTAATAGTCCCACCAGTAAACAATGAAGAGACGAAGTCGTGTCACCTGACTTTCGACTACAGGTGATCCTACCCCGTCACCGCCCCCGCCCCACACACACACACACACACGTGAACGAATGGGTCTAAGTCTTTCCGTAAAAGGTCCAGAGGAAACTGGAGGAAGAACTACGAGAGGTCGTACAGTATTCCCGACATCGAGAACATGGAAAGTTTATGATTTCTTTTCGTTGTTTGTTAATAACATTGTCGGTGATTCTCTCGACAGTTACCAGTGGGTGTCTCAATGTGTAGTGTGTGTGTGCCTACTAGTGTCGTAAGACCCCCAATCCCTGACGGAACACTTGGTCCCGGTTGTGACATGGTCAACGGGACCCCGTCGGGAGGGTACGTAGACAGGACTTACCGTGTCGGGTCCCGCACATAAAACTGGTAGAAGTAGAGATATCTCACCTTGGGTAAAATAGATTCGATGATCTTGGTCATACATCGTGGGTCGGTTCAGGTAATAAAGTTTTTTACACCGTTCTCTTTTACTGGATCTGTTCTTCTCCGTCGGGTGGTTTGTCCGTGGTTTGTACCTTTTATAAATCCCCTTTTTTTTTCGTAGGTTTTAACCTCTCTTTCAACTTACCTAAACCGCTCCTTTTTACGCACACTAGTGTCCCATGTCTCACCTCTTACTTGAGACAAGACCGTCTGGGCTCGGGGTTGTGTCTGTGGGTGACCGTTACTGGGTAGACCCTCCCGGGAAGTAAGCCCAGGGTCCTGAGATTCTGGAGGGGTCTCGTCGTGGGTGGAAAGACCTCCACCGTGTGCGAGGCGAGCCAGTACTACGACTAGGTGAACCCTTGCAGTCAAGGAAAGGAGAAGTGTGGTCGTAGTATCTCTAGGATACTCGTGTTGGTCGGTCCTTTCAATTGGGGTGTTAGGTCTCTCGTTCCAGTAATTTTTGTGTAGTGCGTTTTTTTTTTTTTTCTTTTTTTAGATACGAAAGTTTTACGGTTTACTCTCTCCTACCATGACGTCCGTGTCCTTTTTACACGATAAAAGAACTAGTCACAGTTTCAGAACGAATTCTCGTCAGAAGGACTCCGTACCTGTGTGTCATGCTCTGATCCAACAAACACTCCGCCTACGACTTGGTCAGAAGGGACTTGCGGCTCCCTTCTTGGTTCTCGAAGATGAGTAGATGTCTTCCTATTCGGTTACGAGTGATCACGGAGGTCGAGCGGAGGTACACCGGGAAGGTAGATGACTTCTGTCGACGTCCAGTCCACGGGTGGGACCCGAAGAATCTCTGACTCTTTTAATATATCGACCCTTTTTTTCGACGAAGTTGGTGTAAGAGTCAAAGATCTTTTAAATCCCCGATGTTCGTTACGATTCTTACAGTTCCTTCCGCCCTCTTTCCGAATGCGTCCTCGGTTATGGGTAACTTACTGACAGGTGATAGACCCGCGACGTTTCGGATTGAAGGTAAAGAAATAATTTTTCGAAAAAGATGGAAGACGATTTTCACGACACACTTTATATGACTTAAAATTTTGATTTTACTTAATTTTAATTGGAACAAGAAGTCGAGGAGACTTTATGTGACTCTGTAGACAGCTGGGAGACCCTTTCCGTCCGTCAAGTGTCACTAGACTTAGTCGAAGGGTTGATCAAGAGTCACTAATACCCTACTCTTCGTCGTCCTCAAAGTAAACCGGTCTTTCGTTCCTTCCTGGAGACGGAGGGAGCACAAGAGGGGGTGGTGGGCCCCGTCCCCCGAAGGGGCAGGGACCGGTGCGGAGATGGTGGAGGAAGGTGACGACACACAACATATGACATAATCCCAAGTAAACGTCGTTGACGTGTGGTCACGTGTGTCGACATCGGGTGGGACGCCTTTGACCAAGGAGGTATGTTCGTTTCGAACTTGCTCGTTTACACTCAGTCGACGACTAGGACCTTGATTGTGGCCGTAATCTTCCAACATATTGATACCGAGGGTCTTTCACGTTTACTTCGGGTGTCCAAGAAACTGCAGAGAGTGAGGGTTTGTACCTCGGGTGGAGGAGAGGGCGACAGACCTCCGACCTGGATCCCTGAACGGAGACTACTTGTCACACCGTCTTCACTGTCACACCCCGAGAACTCCAGTGTAGGATTTACCGTGGACCGAAGGAGGACTACGACAGAGAGAGTCTAGTGAGGGAGACCCTCTCGGACGACAGTGTGAGACCCTTGTGAGTCTGTCGGGGAATCGCTCCGGGTGCACCTTTCCGTGATTCAGGAGGACAGTTGTCAGTGCACCCACCCAGTAGGCCCGTCGGAGGACTCCGTCAGTCCGGGAGTCTCCTACGTCGGGACCAGTTGTTAAACAGACGTTGGAGTACTCTTCGGGACTCGGTCTTGGTGGGTTGGTTCGGTGAAGGGTCACGGACTGGGTGTCTGTGACTCCCCATTATGTGCGAACACCAAGATTCGGTGACTCAAAGCTGCATTAAACAATGCGTCCTGTCTACTGATGTTTCTGATAGGTCTCTGATCCTTTGTTTTGTGGTTTGGTTCTTCGAACCGTGACTGGGACCGCAGGACTAGATAGTCAAGTATTAGTTACTGTCTCGGTAGGAGACGAGAGGCTGGGACTTTCTTTTTTTTCTCTCTTTCTTGTAGTTTACACATAGAAACATGTAAAATTTTGACTTTTACAACTAAAGAGGGGTTGAGTACATTCGGTGATAAATGACTTACCTGTGGGAGACTTTTAATAAGAAGTGAATTTTCAGATCCGTTCTGGTTCCTAACGATGTTATTAACTCCGTCACTTCATCCCCCGACATGGGAGACACCATGGGTAAGGACCCGATTCGTGGAATGTCTTAGGTGGGAGACAGGTGGGGGTCTTTTCCATTACTATAAATTTAAGGAAGGGAGTCTTTCGTGTGTTAGGTCTTCCTCTTTATTCCTACCCTATTTACCATTTCGGTTCATAGACACCGAGATTCGTCTACACTTTACGTTTTCTTCCCTCTTTAGGCAGTTCATCATAGTAGTCGTTTCAGATACCTGTTGCGCCATGTCGACTCCATTTGGGTCTCCTACACAGTCTACTCCCACCATGTCCCCTTACCCTCTTTCGGGGAGGTGCGTTCTCCTTTCAGAGTCTCCTCACTCCACTCGTCCCCCTTTCTGACCCCTCCTTCTGATTCCCGCCCGGTCCCATGTCTCCTACGGACTCCGTCAACTCCCAAACGTACACTATGTCGTGTTTACTCAAAGCTAGTCCCATACTCATTTTGTCATGTTCACCTAAAGTTTTACTACCCATCCACTGGTCTGAGTCCCGTCCACCATCTCTTCCCTCGACCCCTCCCGCCTTACCTCCACATCCACCGGTCCTACCTCACACGGGTGAACAGAAGTCCCAAGGACCTACTTTAAGGAGAAGGGAACGTCGCGAGTCTCAGTAATTTGACGTGTACCCAGTCTTGAGTCTGAATCTTCCCTTCATGGAAAGTCGATGTAATTACACAATTGGAACCGTTTGTTCGTTTCTGGAAGAGGGGTCCGTTTGGTGATGGACCCGTTTGGTAGGGAATTCTTTAATATTGTCCACTTTCTTTGTTCTCCCAGTGAAGGGTGACCCAGGATACACTGTTGTATCTCTCCGTTTTACTGAAAGGGGTTCAGTGTTCCGACCGTGTCTTTAGGTCCGGTCCTCGATTCTCGACGGAGAAGTAGGAGACCGGGGTTTCAGGTGGACTGGTATGCCAAAACGTCCTATTCTTTAGGATAATATGTTTTTACTGTTGAGACGTCAACCTTCACATTTGGGTGACAGTTTTATGTCGACCTTAAAGACTACGTCCGGGTCTCCTGACTCAATTAAGCGAGGGCTCATATTTTACTCCATACGTTGAACGAAACCCTCCTTCGTTCCTGTTTCTTTGCTCGACCTTTGATTGGAAACGCTCCCGCTGGTAGTCGAACGCCTTCAGCGGTCTACACAGCCTTTGCTACAGGAAGAGGTCTAGCCAGAACATGTGAACCTTTTGTTGTGTAGACCAAATTGTGGAGGACGGATGCGTCGGTCGGTGGGATGGGTAGGAGACGGGTGATTCGGAGACTTTTCGTCTTTAGACACCGTCGTACCTACATGGGGATTTTTACTCCCACCTAAGAGTTCTTCCTTAAAATGGGAGTATTTTAGTCTTGATAATAATAATATAATAATAGTCACTGTTCGTTATGTGTCTCGTCCTAGTCTGTCCCTTAGGAGTTCGAGCGGAAACTAATCCCTGGAGGACAGATCGATTTTATGATAAAGGGTTTGAAGAACTAATATGAATAAATCTTGTACTTTTTTAAACCTCCTGATGTGTGTGTGTTTGTGTTAACACGAAATATAGGTGACTAACTCTTTTACGTGTTACCGTTTTTTGATCATTCTTAATTTCCCATGAAAACTTACTTAAACATAAAAGGATGAGTTGTGGATACAACTTTACTTCATGGCGTGTGGTCCGTGCGACGTAGTGAGTGAGGTGGAGACCGGAGGAGATGACGAACCATGTGTACCAAGACGACAGAGAACTTTGTTACTGGGTGTCAGTTCAGACCCTTAGCGGAGCCGTCTGTGACCTGTCGTGAGTCATGTACTTTAGGTGCCCCCTATGAAAGACGAAGAGGGGTAGTCTAGAGAAAACAAAGTATCAGAGACGAAAGGGAGGGCATATAGGAAGACTTGATCAAGATCCCCCTACGTCAGTGTTTCGGGTCCGATAGTCCTCTACCTCCTCTCACTGGACCAGTGTCGTTTGGGGACCTGTCAGGTCTACCGTCCATAAAGATGTGTACCTTAGGTTCCTAGGATAGGACTTGTGGTCTGGTCCCCCGGTCCTATCACCAGGGTCTGTGTTCCACCTCACCTACGTGGTACCTGGACCCCGATGAGTGAAAGGAACATCTGAGACAACTAGAGGACGTCGAGGACCAACCAGGAACTCGTCTACTAGAGTTACTCTCTCAGGAGTAGTCAGGGGTCGGGGACCCTTGGTCCGTCGTGTCTGTAATCGTCCCTTTGGGGAGGGCCGGTGATCGGGTGAAGAGACTTGAGTTAGTCCATTTGACGGGCGTACTCAAGCCAGATGTCACGCGGGGAAAGACGTAAGGAGGACTCCCTAGACATGACTCAGGAACCGTGTTCCATTACAATATAAGATAAGGAAATTTTTTTTTTTTTCGAAATGATCTTATTTCCTGTCAAATTGACCGTAAAAAAAAATCGAGTTGATATATATATATGTGTATGTGTGTGTGTGTGTATATATATATATATAAAGGGGTGATATATATTTGTATATCAATTTACCCTTCTCTGTCATTACCTTATATGGTTGTACAATCTTATGTCGGGAAAAACCGCTACCCAAATATTTTACTTATTGAAGTAGAAGAGAAACAAAGAAATAAAAAGTTGAGGAGATTATTAGTCGGTAATAAAAGTATCTATTCTTTAGTAAATGAAATAATGTGTTAAGACGAGTAATTAAATTTTATTTCCTTATATCTCTAAAACTCGACAAACAACCGTCGGTCGTAACAATCTAACTTTATTCAGAAAATACTCCCTTTCCATATCTATTCTATTTTAAAAATCGAAATGGAGAAACTTTACATTTTGACCCAATTACAATTTTTAAAGTAAGAACATGAAGGTAAAAACGAACTAATGATACGTGAGAAGTCCGTAAAATCTCTTCGTTTTCCTTTATTACTTCGCGGTTTATTTGGAGCTGTGGTTGTGAAATAATTCCTTACTCTTAAACTACCCACTACATAAGTTTAAATTATATATGTGAAAACTCGACCGCACGGTCTATCGAACTTTCCTGAGTTACTTTGTACATAAAGTTTCGACCGAAGTACTAGTTTCAGTTCTAAATTATTAGTCCTAAGAGATTATGAGTAGAAAGGTTTATACCTTTATAGTGAAACTTGATTCGTCTTAATGGTGACAAATTTTACATTTAGTTAATATTCCACAATTATGTTATTCTTTGAATGAATAGGTGTACTCTTCACACAGTCGATAATTAATTTGAATAATCTCAAATACACGGGGACTTTTTCATCAAACATATTATACTCGATTCGGAGTCCAATTATCAATTAAGACTTAAAATAAGGAGTTAGATTAGATACTCGGTTTCGGAGAAGAGGGTCTCAAAAATTAGTACTAAACAGCTCCACGAACGTTTTGGTTTTAAGGAAGGGAATCGTTTTCCAGATGTGTTGTAAGATATATTTATAATATGTCTCTGATGGTTCGTAAGAAGTGTATAAAATTCCCCGTCAAACAGTTAGAACTCCTACATTTATATCAGATTTTTTATTGAGTACGTAACCTTCTTTACAATAAAGAATTGTAACAACTTTACATTTTATCGATGTCGTTGTATCTAAACAAAAGAACGTAGTGACTATACGGGTAAAATTGTGTCCTTTTAAGACTCACAAAAAAGAGGTATAAATTTTCACTGGAACCGTTAAAGTTTGAACCGGGTTCGAGAGGTGTCTGACAGGTGTCAAGGGTAGTGTTCCCGTTACAGATGACATGGTATGCCGTCTATAACGGTCACCATGACGGTCTTCAGTTTTGTCTAAAAAAAAATTCGTAACAAGTCAATTACAGTGAGCCTCGAAATACCTAAAGTCTTCCCATGAGTCGACACTATCGATTACCTACTCGACCGGGTTCCAGTTTCTAGGTCGTCAGTTTCGTGCAAAGTAACCTGGGTCAATGTCTCTAATGTTACCACTACCTGTCGAGAGTGCCCAGACAAAGTCCAGTGATTATGGATTATTGTCTATGTTCATTTTAGCGTGTTTAGTGTTTACTTAAGAACTTCCTTTATTCTATCTGACTAGACTTCACTACTACCACTCTTCTTTGAGTCCTCTCCGACCAAGTAGGTGCCGAGGTTTCCAGGGTTCTGACTCACAAAAGTCACAAGAAAAATAGTGCGTCCTAGAAATTCACAACAACTGTAAGAATAGTAAGAATTAATATGGAAGGGAGGTTGTATCAGATGAATCTATTGAGTCTCGGTCAGACGAGTTTATTTGACTCGTGTCGAATCCGAATTCGACCTTTTGACTAAAGTCTCGTTTACCGTCGGGACTCGATAGTTGAAGACCCGGGACCTTTGCGGACCGACCCTTGGACGGAGGGAAAGCTTCACAAGACACCCTCTTCGCTACTGTTGACTTGACATTGTAATCGATCACTGTCCGAATGTCCAGGCAGAGAGCCAATTAAGTCTTTACCACCGTAGTGTCTTTTGTGCGAGCCTGAATTTTCCTTTGTAGTCTTGACGTCGAAGACGGAGACATGACTCCGAAATGGGTCGAAATGGTCGTCTCCCGTCACTGTGTAATAAGTTTCACAGTGTCCGTGGAATCCTTGCCTAAGATACGAAACGACATTGTGCGCAAATACAAAGACATAGATAATGTAAATACATTGTGAACTACAAAATCCATGTGTATTTTATGTCCCCGTGAACGTTGGACCTTAAAAATGATAGATGAAATTGGAATTTTAGGTACAAGTTTTATTGACGTTTTTATGTTTGTTGTGAGTCATCATACACGAAACTTTTGTGTCCTTGGTAAGTGCTAGACTTTAGTGTGAATTATATAGGTGACTATAAGACTAAAACGGGCTTTAGACTTAGTTTGTTACCCTAGTCGTTCCTCTTCCAGTCTTCTTCTTTGTTGGTTTTCTCGTAGTCGTCTAAAGACAATTCGAAGTGAATTGTTTTCGATACTCAAAATGAAAACGGAATTACAGTATTGTTTAGAAAAAATTCCTCCTTCACATTAGTTCCTTCATCAAAAAGGTTTACCATAAGGTTAACGGGTCCACGGTTCGTCATCGTCGACCATTGACTGAAGAGACGTAGTACTTTAAAGAAATGTCAGAATTTTTTTCATTAACTTTATAAAAACCATGTTTAGGACTCTGAATTTCGAAGTCAAGTAAGGGGGTTTTACTGAGGTTTACTCTTAAGTTGTTTTGACTTTTAGTGGATTAATATGAGTCTTTCGACATTAAGTGTTTATAATTACCGTCTAAACTGTCTCTAACGTAAAATGTGTACAAATGGAAGTACCTGCGAAAGTCGAGTCTTCGTAGTATGACTCGTCCACAAAAGTTTTCCGGGTTTTAGTGACAGAGGTCCACCGGTCTGTTCCGACTGAAGTCACGACTACGTTCAAGGAAGTCTCTTTGTCTGCTCTGGTACCTTTTCAACCAATCATTGACAATCAAGGAAATTTTGATCATTCTGTTTTTATCTCCGGACACAAACATTTCGTCCAACACTAAGAAACTGTTGAGGCCCCACAACCCAGTTTCATAAGAAGTTGACGTAAGGGAAACCGGTCTGGGTTTCTAGTCTTTGACCTTCTAATCTGGAACGAGACTATTTTAGGTTCGACTAAAACGGAAGAGGGGGTACTTATTTTACTTTGGTCTCGTCGTGTGTTTCGGAGTTTTTCGATACTCACTTACGGAAAGTGTTGAACGAATGTGAGTGGGTACTAAGTCGGATGTCTCCCGTCCCGGGAAAGGTCCCAGTTCCCGGAACGATTCTTCCTCCACCAGTCTCACCCCTCGACGGTCCCTTCGTCTCGGGAGTTCCGGACAACTATTGAAGGATATTTTCTGAAACACGTTGATACGGTCTCCACCAAGGTCTTTCAGAGGTCAACTTTGGTCTCCGGTGGTGCACCGATCTTCATCCAGTACTTCAAAAGGATACGTTTTGTGAAGTGGATAACTCTCTTTGAGACAAAAGGTACGGTTCAACCTTACCACAACTGTCTCCATCACTCCTATTTCAGGGGGGTAAGTGAGGAATTGAAGGGGTAACACATGACAAAGAACTTCCAAGGTGACAGTGGTATTTTTTAGGTGACTGACTAAAGTTCAGTCTCCGGACTCAGTCGTTGTGTATACGTCTGTATAGGGTTAAGTTACACCGAAAATGTCTACGAAGGAGTCCCTAATATGAAGGATGTTTGGTACTCGTGACTCACTACCGACTTGAGAGAACGATGTTATTAAAAAGAAGAAAGAAAGGTGAAAAAGGGAGAAGAAGACAGGGAAGAAAGAAGGAGGGGACGAGAGGTCGTCGTGGGTACCGTAGATACTACAAATCGGAGATCTCTACACACGTCCGAAATCCCCCACTACATGTCGGACGAAGTCTCTTAGAAGAGTTTAGTAAGTGTTTGCAACTCTTGACTCTACCCAGAATCTCTATCAGACCTGGTTGAGAAAGTAGTGGATGAAAGAGGCCGAAGGGGTTCAGGATCATTGTGGATCGTGAATCCTTCCCTGAAAGTTTCGATGAGGAAGGTTAATATCGTGGTTAAAAGGTTGAACCTTGAAACTCCAATCCATTAAGGTTTAAATCAGATGGGAACTGTGAAGGGAGGTAGGTAAGAGACAAGTCTAAAATTTATCGTAGACCCGTGGATGACTGAAGAAGGTGTAGATATTATTTGAAGAGTACCCGCCAGT
This sequence comes from Capra ibex, assembly GCA_006410555.1. NCBI lineage: Eukaryota > Metazoa > Chordata > Mammalia > Artiodactyla > Bovidae > Capra > Capra ibex. The sequence goes on from SJYO01034137.1 coordinate 42,274,030, forward strand.
TGAAGGACGAAGAGTGTGACAATTCGTGTCCCGAAACGTGAGACGTCTTTGAGGTCTATACAAACTGTTTATTTTATGCTGGTAAGGAATATGTCTCTTTGGACCGTAGAGGAACTTGTACTTTCTTTGTAATTTTAGTTAGGAGACAGGGTCGTGGACAGATGAACATGATCGACATGGGTACGAACGGAGAATGGGTCCGTCGGAACCAGGGATAACAATTTCTGAGATGTTATGTCCCGAAAAGGGTAATAATACATTTGTTATTCCAAGACGAAACTCCTAAAGGAAGTCTTTCATAGAGTTCCCTGAAGGGACTACCAGGTCACCAATTCTGAGGTACGAGGGTTACGTCCCCCGTGTCCAAGCCCCTTGATTCTAGGGTGTACGGCGTGTCACACCCGTTTTATTTTGTTTTTATTCACACGTCTTTCAATAGAATTCATAAAATACATAGAGTGAAATTTTATATTGTTGAAAGGAATCAGACTGTCTGTAGTTCTTAGTCATCCTGTCACTCGACTGGGGTCGGGTGTCGTTTCGGACACTCCAGTGGTTTAGGTCGTACTAAGACGTCATAGAAGGGAGGTCGTCCCATACGTTCTCGAACCAAGAGGTAGATAGAGTAGACTTTAACTCTAGGTCCGAAGATACTAAGTTACATGTGAGCACACAGGTGTGGGTCGATACAAGCTTCTGGTGTGGGACATTCACTGTCGACTTCCTCGTTGACGTCCGTAAAACAGGTTTCTCCATCCAGAAGTCGAGGTTGTCTTGAGTCAAGATGGTCGAGTATCTAGGAAAGCCCTTTCATCTCTTATTTGGGAGGGAAGGTACGGAGTGATGTCATCCAATCATTTTCAGATCGACCTTCTTCTCGAAATAACGTATACTCTACTTTCTTTGGTGTACGAAAGGATAAATACAGGAAAGGTTGACAAACTCTCCAACCCGAACCCGAACTGGACGTTGAGGGACCTGGGACCCCCAGTACGGTGAGGTTCACATCTTTGTAGAAAAGATCTTAGGAAGGTCGAATGGAGGTGACACGAATAGTAGAAAAGATCTTGGGAAAGTCGAGTGGAGGTGCCACTGATACTCACTTTTGATATTTTGTCTTCGACGCCCTTCGGTGCGAATACCGTGGTAGGTTCTTATTTAGTTTGCGGAAATTATCGTTCTTCAATTTTTATTTCGTCGAACAGGAATTTTTATTTCAAAGGATTGTGGCGCTATTTTATTTCCTACTTGTTGACGACCCGACTAGGAATTGGTGATCACCTGTTCGTTCACTTTTTTTGGTCTCTTCTGGGAAAGTCGTTACCGTCGTACCGTACAACTTCTACCGGACCTCTGGTTTATTTGATGTGATTGATTTGGGACCACCAAGGTCTCCAGAATTCTTGCGTTCACTTTAAAAAAAAAAAAAAAAATGAAATTACTCTTCACGTACAGTCCTAGTTATGAGTTGTCTCCAATCACAGGATTCTAATTTAATTTTTGCAAAATAGTTCTCGGTCGTCTTGAGTACTTCTACTTTACTCACCAATGTAACTTTACTCTCTTCGTGTACGGGTCGTGTTTCATTCGTAAGTCATTTACTATGGACCACGACAACAAGGGGTCGGAAAGATAAAGATAAAGGTCTTGACGACGGAGATGTACGAGACCGAATCTTCTCCAACACCAGAAATACTTACTGGAGGTTCGTGGGGTCCCCGGTGTGTACACACTCGACACTGAGAATGTTCCTACCTTCCCCCTTTGGAACCTAGGGGATCCCAAGGTCTTCCGCGAACGACCATTCTCTTAAGTACTTTACTTTTTGATTACCGACTCCTGGACTTTAAGTTGTTCGTCACGGGATATCAGGAATCGGATGGCATGGAAGAACCAGGAAGAGACCATCCGTTTCCGTTATAGGACAGAGACAAGTAACGACGCCAACCAGTCCTACAACTGCTACCACTGGAGTAGGTGTGGATACTTCTATGTTCAACACTTCTCAATGAGTTGGTATATGAGATCAGGAAACCCAAATGTTTCTTTCCAAATTCGTACAAAAAAGTTGGACTATATATATATATATATATATACATAACAAGAGATTTGACTTTATGCTTCTGTAATTCTAAACAAGAGAAAAACAGTCGTGGGAGTTGGGTTGTACATGTAGGAAAAAAAAAGGAATGTCGGACTTTGGAGTTCCGGTTGACTTTGAGATTTTACAGGTATAATTTTTTTTTTTGTTTTGATAAAATAAGTATTTAACGAAAGACCTTAGTTGTCATCCTCCACGTAAACACTCGAAGCCGTCAGTTTGCTTGTTGTTTCTAAATCTCCCTAAAATTTACTTCCAGGGCTTAACGGTAAATTGACCCCTAAATTGTCTGTCATTGACACTGGACTTAATTATCTCTGTTAATAAATATAAATAACGTCCTAATGTCGATATATTCGTCGATCCATATTAAAGATATTAATATCTTTGACAGTACTGTTTACTCAGTCTAAATTATACCGTCAACATAAAATTATCGTATTAACTAATTATGTTAGGATGAATGGCTTCTGATTTAACAAAACATTCCTTTTATTTTCAAGGTGACGAAAATTAGAAGTTATCCGTTAAAATTATTAGTTAAAATATTGAAATAATTTTTCTCATTCACAAAATTAGATTTAATTTAGATTTAACCCTCGAAACTTCACGGTGGTTTTATAAAATCATGGATAAAATTAACCTTGTACACATAAATGTTTCTATTCGTTACGGAAGACCATAGACTTTCAAAGGTTAAAATGTAGTCTTTATGAGGATTGTACGGTGAATTGACTTCTTTCGTGTTAAAATTTTTAAGTCTTTCACTTTCCAGAGAGAGGACTGACTATTACTTGAAACAAATTATTTTCCTTCTCGGAAACGGTATTATCCTATCCATTAAAGACTCACGCTCTCTCGTCTCACCAATTCGGATGTCCCAGTATGTACTTAACGTTTTTCGGACCGGATTTCCTTTAATCCTCAACGGTTTCAGTATTGACAGTACGAGACTCCGTCTCCAGTTCTCGTCTGACTGTCTCTTCTATGAGATTTGAGAGTTCACGCAATCTTTCTACTTTTCGTCTTTCAATCTTAAAGACCCATATTTTTATTTATTCTAAATAAAAACATAAATATATGAGTAAAGATTCACTAAAATATGGTTACAATCCCGAAGGGTCCACCGAGTCGTTATTCTTAGACGGACGGTTATGTCCTCTGTACCCAGGATAAGGGCACAGTCCTTCTACGGGACCTCTTCCTTTACCGTTGGGTGAGACCATAAGGACGGACCCTTTAGGGTTCCTGTCTCCTCGGACCTCCCGATATCAGGTACCCCACCGTTTTCGACCCTACGTTGAATCGTTGATTTGTTGTATGGTTACAATCACTCAATGGAATTGACGTAAATACGGAAATCGGTCACCGTTACATCTATGGGTTGACGACTTATACTGTAATAAAGTTTCTACGAATAAAGTCGTGACGTATATTATTTATTTGTCGCTTTATAGATTGTTGACTAATTTATTTACAAAAACAAGTATATTACCCCATGATATATCTGTAAAATTTACTACCATAATTGACTGTACTTTTTTACAAGTGTATATGACAATTCCTTTTTTTTACCCAACGTTTTGTCATACGGATTAGATTGGACTAAAAAAATTTTACTTACGAGTACACATTCTTTTATGTTTTGGAGAAATATGGTTTTTATTAAAAAAAATTTAAAGATAATGTCATATCGACTAAATGTCACAATACAATCAAATATGGTTTTAAAATTATCACTAGTAGACTCACCATCCTAATATCTATTAAGGTTCAAAAGTAGGAAAGTTAGTAGATCTCAAAGGTTTAAGTGGTACTACTCGTAGTTTTCCCATAAAACTTTTTTATATATGTGACCCTTACCGTATATTGGTGACTAAATCTCAGTTGATCACTAAAGTAGAGTTCTCTGAGGTCACACCAAGATTTATGAAACCAATCTTATTTTGTACTATACGTACTATCGGTCCTTGACATAGATATAGTAAGAGAAACCAAAGAGTTTGTAGGATTACGTTTGGTAGAATACATTGGAAGTGTTGTTGTTACACCGTCCCACCGATAAAGAGAAGGATCAAATATCGACCCTTCGACTTCGACTTCGACGACAATGGGTACCTCTGTAGACGGGAGGACCCCAGGGTCAGAGATGTGGTCGTACTTTTCCCTAGACTTGGTACTGGAGGTCTAGACGAACGTGTTTTGTGATTGTGTATTTTAACTTGAACTTGCATGTAAATCAGAGTTAATCCAGGTTCGGATTATCTAAAGAAGTGTCTGAGTAATTCCGAAACCCCTGATGAAATCCCATACAGACCCGTGTACCCATCCGTACCGATGGGTTTGTTCACACAAGTGTCCACGAGAGAGAGAGAGAGAGAGTTATCAGATATGGAGATTGAAATATAATCTTTTTTACGAACAAATATTTACAGAATAATAAACTGTGAATTGAAAGAATGGGTTTAGACTTTTACGACCCTTTATTGTTTTATGTTAATATAGGAGATTGGAGATTATAAAAGACTTTGGTTAAACCCAACGACTGGACTTACATCCGGTTCTTATGACTGGGTATATTTGTCATAAGAAGGGATCTTTGTTTATGTGCCAACACAAACACAGTCTTATCCAGGACTCGGGTGGATTTACTGTCAGTGCACTTCGAGAATAATTTTTGTGTCGTGGGATCCGGGGTAGGACTCTAGACTAATTTCTGCGAACCCCTGTACCCTGGACCCTTCGTGGTAAAGTTGGTCGAGGGACCATAAGAAAATCTGAGTGGTGATCTCCACCCTTTCGTACCCATCCCTGACCTTTCCGACGACCGTTACACAGATACATATAATTTAACGAAGATGGTTGACGAAGTATGGTAAAGACAGGAAATAACGGGTAGAAACGTACTCTATAAGGGAACCCTAGAGAATTAAAAGAACTTCTCTAGAGATTAGAAAGGACAAGATAACAAAAGGAGATAAAGAAACGTGACTGGCTACTCCTTCCGAAAGAATAGAGAGGAACGACAAGAAACCTTGAGACGTAAGTTTACGTATATGGATAGGAAAAGAGGAAACGAAAAGTGAAGAGAAGAAAAGTGTCGATAAACATTCCGAAGGAGTCTGTCAGCAAAACGAAAAAACGTAAAGAAAAAGAACCACTACCAGAGTTAGGGACAGAGAACATGTCACAGTGATTGGAGGTAGGTCTCAAGTAGTCCGTGAGACAGAAAGTTTAGATCAGGGAATTTAGATAAAGAGTGAAGGTGACATATTAGTATTCACTAAGTTAAATCCAGTATAGAGTTACAGATTACCAAAAGGGGTGAAAGAAGTTAAATTCAGACTTAAACCGTTATTCCTCAAATGCTAGACTCGGTGTCAGTCGAGAGCCAGAACAAAAACGACTGACATATCTCGAAGAGGTAGAAACCGACGTTTCTGATATTAGTTAGACTAAAACCACAACTGGTAGACCACTACAGGTACACATCGCAGAAGAGAACACAACNTCTCAAGTAGTCCGTGAGACAGAAAGTTTAGATCAGGGAATTTAGATAAAGAGTGAAGGTGACATATTAGTATTCACTAAGTTAAATCCAGTATAGAGTTACAGATTACCAAAAGGGGTGAAAGAAGTTAAATTCAGACTTAAACCGTTATTCCTCAAGTGCTAGACTCGGTGTCAGTCGAGAGCCAGAACAAAAACGACTGACATATCTCGAAGAGGTAGAAACCGACGTTTCTTATATTAGTTAGACTAAAACCACAACTGGTAGACCATTACAGGTACACATCGCAGAAGAGAACACAACGACCTTCTCCCACAAACGATACTGGTCACGCAAGAGAACCGTTTTGAGAATAATCAGAAACGGGACGAAGTAAGACATGAGGTTCCGGTTTGAACGGATAATGAGGTCCACAAAGAACTGAACGATGAAAACGTAAGGTCAGGGGATATTACTTTTCCTGTAGAAAACCCCCATAATCAAGATCTTCCAGAACAAGTTAAAGTCGAAGAAGTCGTAATCACCAACCCCGTATCTGAACCTAATGGTACTATAACTTACCAAACGGAACCTCTGCTTGTCTCTAGTAAGACAGCGAAAACTCTAACATAGGTTCATGACGTAAAATCTGAGAGAACAACTGATGCTCCCGATAAGGTGAAAGAGATTCCCTAAGAACGGGTGTCATCATCTATATTAATTTAAACTCAATTTAAACGGGTAAGGTCAGATAAAACCAAGAGACTAAGGATTTTACAGCTACAAGTGAGAACGGTAGATGACAAACTGGTGAAGGTTAAACGGAACTTAATACCTGGATTGTAAGGTCCAAGGATACGTTATAACGAGATATGTCGTAGTCTGGAACAAAGGTAATGGTTAGTGTGGGTGTTTACCCACAACAAAAACGTATAGTTATTGGAGTCTATACGTCTACTGTGGTGGGAATACTGTCTTTCACTTCTCCTTGATATCTCGGAGAACTACTTTCACTTTCTCCTCTCACTTTTTCAACCGAATTTCGAGTTGTGAGTCTTTTGATCCTAGTACCGTAGACCAGGGTAGTGAAGTATCGTTTGTCTACCCCTTTGTCACGTTTGTCACTGTCTGAAATTAAGAAACCCGAGGTTTTAGTGACGTCTACCACTGACGTCGGTACTTTAATTTTCTGTGAATGAGGAACCTTCTTTTCAATACTGGTTGGATCTGTTGTATAATCTTTCGTCTCTGTAATAAAACGGTTGTTTCTAGGTAGATCAGTTCCGATACCAAAAAGGTCATCAGTACATACCTACACTCTCAACCTGATATTTTTTTCGACTCACGGCTTCTTAACTACGAAAACTTGACACCACAACTTCTTCTGAGAACTCTCAGGGGACCTAACGTTCCTCTAGGTTGATCAGGTAGGATTTCCTTTAGTCAGGACTTATAAGTAACCTTCCTGACTACAACTTCGACTTTAAGGTTATGAAACCGGTGGACTACTCTTCTCGACTGAGTAACCTTTTCTGGGACTATGACCCTTTCTGACTTCCGCCCTCTTCCCCTACTGTCTCCTACTCTACCAACCTACCGTAGTGGTTGAGTTACCTGTTCTCAAACTCATTTGAGACCCTCAACCACTACCTGTCCCTCCGGACCACACGACGTCAGGTACCCCAGCGTTTCTCAGACTGTGCTGACTCGTTGACTTGACTTGACTTGACTGACTTGACTGGTTGACGAAGACACTCCACGTCCCAGTCGATGTTAGAATCCCTTTATTTACGAATGGAAACAAGTTTTGGGTCCATTCTTTATTGTGGACTTCTTTCAAGTGAGGTGTTTGAAGTCACGTCAGGGTACGAGAACTCGTTACTTTGAAGAGAATCGTTAGTTTGTTACTTTGAAAGACAAGTGTCGTCGAATCACAAATCGGTTGTCAGTCTTAGGTTAGGTTAATAACCTTGAGGGGTATTTCTCAGACCCACCAATTGGACTTAGAGTGGACCCTCCGTCGTTGCCGATATCAGACTTCCGTAGAGTCACATAAAATGGATTTAATGAGTAGTACGTTGGTCGGACGACACTACGTCATAGGTCGTACGACCCTGGGGACTGGTCACTTCCTAGACTATGTAATGTGTTTACGATTATGGTCGTTGATGTCTCTGTTGATTTTTGACAGATGATCATCTTCGGGGGAGGAGGAGGACTCTCGAAGTGGATGTAGTCGACAAAGAGGGGATGGAGACAGAAGTTCAAAGTTTAGCTTGATCTTTCTCCTTTTTTTTTAGTGACCCGGATCCTATTTACCAACTCAGTTTCGGTGAATTCCGTATAGGATACAACCTTGTCGTCTTACGTGTGTAGACGGTCACCCTAAATTGGTAGAATAGAAGTCTTGTGGCGACGAAGGAGAGTTGGACGATAGTATTAACCACTCTGCCATTAAGGACGCCTTTTACCACGTCAGGTCCAACTTCGACGTTCCCAGTAGGCCACTGAGTAGTGAAGACGGGTCCTACGTCGACTTCCTACTACCGACTTGTGAGTCGATGGATACAGTCGTGTTAGTGGCAGTTTTTAATGTGTCGCTCATGGTCGAGAGAGGTCCTTTGGAGATGTTACTTGTTTCAATTAGGACCGCACCCACGGAGACGGTGAGACCTAGACATGAGAGACGAGAAAACACGGGCACACTTCCCTTCACAAACGGTTCTCTTCTTCGGGTCGAACTTTTATTTGACACACTCACTTCGTTTTCGTATTTCTTTTGTTGTTTGACCTTATTACGGAGGAAGGAGAAGGGTAAGAAGGACACAACCTATACCTGCCAGTGTTTCCTTACACTCGTTTCGGAGTGGGACCCTTTGTCACTGTGTCTATCCGCTAGGGTGTCTTACACCCACGTTTGTATCATTTAAGACCCTAAGTCTGTCTAAAAAAAATTACAAAAAAAGTTAAATCAAAAATAAAATATAACCTTATATCCACTAAATGTTACAACACAATCAAAGCCACATATCGTTTCACTAAGTCAATATGTACATGTATATAGATGAGAAAAAGTCTAAGAAAGGGGTATATCCAATAATGTCTTGTGACTTAAACTCAAGGGACACGATATGTCATCCGGGAAGAACCAATAGATAAAATACATATCATCACACGTATACAAGTAGGATCGGAGGATTAAATAGTGAGGGAGGTTGGAAAGAAGAAACGATTGATATTCAAATAAAAACTTTAGACAATTCAGACAAAACGTTTATTTAAGTAAACATAGAATGAAAATCTAAGGTGTATATTCACTACAGTATACTATAAACAGGAAGAGACTGAATGAAATGAACCATACTATTAGAGATCCAGGTAGTTACTACGGTGTTTACCGATTAAGAAATAATACCGACTTATTATAGAGTAGTATATACACATGGTGTAGATAAAATAGGTCAGGAGACGGTTACCTGTAGTTTACAGAAAAGTCGTGGTTATCTTCAATTTTAAAGGTTCTGACCACTCCTAGATTCTGTGTGTAAATAAGCCGGGGACTCTCTTTTGTCGTGTTTTCAAAAATTCGTAAATGAGGGACTTACTTTTACCGACCGGTTAGAAGAGTTGATATTTTTATCAGGTGAGACTCGATCCCGTAGACCTTTTAGTCAGAGACTAGATTCACGGTCAGTGGACTTCGGTGTCAAGACTGTTCACTATGGTGTCCTTCCGTGGTGACTGTCGTCCCAAGAGTATCTTTTGAGGTCCCAGCGTCCAGAGAATTTGGTGGGTAGTATCAAAATTTTGTTTCTTGAGAACGTCAGATTTTATTACCGACTTAGGTTTGGGTGTTTTACCCGGAGGACCTCAGAGGAGGAGAGACACCCACCTTTGGGGTCCGGACGAGGTGTACACCGTAAGGTACCTTTTACACATAGGAATGACTGGTACCGTTCCTTGGTTCTCCGGTAAGACTTGTCCTACGACTGAGTGTAGACCGTTCTGTGTGACCAACGTGTCTCTTTTATCTAAAGTAAGACGAACTATTTCCTGAGTCCTCCGGGAGTCCCGTCCCGACTGACCAATCTTTTATTTCCTTTTGACGGGTCTAGACGAGGAATAGATCTAGTCTCCTTTTCGGTCCTGAACCGAATCTAATGGCCCGTATAGTCATAGTTTGGAGCCTTTGGTGGAAACGTTATTCCAGTGACCCTCTCCTTCCGGTACCTGGGTACCCAAAATAATTTTGTCATAGTTGATAAGTGACTTATGGATGTTACACGGTCTGTAAAATGCTCCATGAAACATGTTTGTTCAGGGATAGCGTTAACAGTGGTGCAGACACACACTCCCCACAATACCAGTGGAGGTGACATGGGCCATCCCTTTGGTTACGAGTGTTCCGTTTCCGAGGGGGTTCCAGTGTGTTCATACAGTGAACGTCTCGACCCTAAGTTCAGGCCTAATTTCTGGACGTGACCCGATAAGACGAAGGTCAATCTCTTTTGATTGGTTTGATTTTGTACTCCGTTCTCCTTCCCTTGTACAGGAGACTCACGCCGGTTGACGGGAGGTTCTGACAAAGAGGTCCCGAGCGAGAGTGAGCTGACCGATGAGTGGTGACTAATATCGTGTCCGAGATACCCAATCCATAAGTGAACATCTAAAACCAGGTCGTCTTTCCTGTCAAAGCTTCTAATACCGAAGTCACGAGAGTTTAAGTACTTACCAGAGCATAGGTCGGGTCATTTGAAGATTGTAAGAAAAGAGTCACGAATATTTGTTAGTCGGAGAGTTTAAAGGAAACTTGGTCGGGATAGAGTTACTTAATTACAAACTGTACACAAATAGGATATAGTGTTCTCATAGGACATATGAGAATACTCAGTGTAAACATGGAAAGACTTTAATATGAAACCACGAAAAAATATACTGTGAGGAGGTAGAACAAGGATTTTTCGTAGACTCTGTCATTACGCAGTTAAACAGATGTCTTGACCTGAATGATAAGTCTTGTATGTTTACATGTTGGTAGTTTATTAGAAATCTATTGTAAACGGTGGGTCATTGTTACGTGTCGGTGACTACTCTATTGGGGTGACGCCAAAAAAATTCTCTTTCTCGATCTTCTGGGAGAAGACTTTGATCGGTAAGTATTGAGCCGTCCTTGGATTTCACGGTTGTTCTCACTAAAATCCCTGTCCCTTCGTGCACGTACATGTGTGTGTGTATGTGTGTGTGTGTGTGCGTGTGGTAACGGGTTTCATAGGAAGGATGGTAGACTGTGCCACGATGGACCGGACTAAGTGTCTTTCGTGTCAAATCGATTGATGAAGATTCTTCTTCCAAGCCGGCTCTTTAATTTAAAGAAAATAAAGGTAAGACGAGACCAGAGTGGAGTCGACTCAGGGAATCTTTCCTAAATTCGTAGTAGAGAAACCATTAGGGTGACCTAAGAAATGATTAGATCTTGGGACAGCCGGAAGACACGTATTAGTGTAAAGACACTTTGATGCCCTGGTCGTCTTTTTGTGCTCCCGGTGACGAGTTCTAGGTTTAGTTTATTTTGACGTTTACTTCCTAGCACGTATTTTACGTTCGTCGTTAAACACGGGACAGCGAGATAGTCGGAGGACTCAGTACTTCATTTTGTAGACTTGTCTACGTTCTCTTTGACGGTGTGAGTGGGACTTGAGTCGACTGTCTCTTCAATGATAAATAACGGGGTCGTGACGTCTGTGGTCTATCCTTACACCACTGAAGGTACCAGGGACCCACAGTGACCATAAACTAAAGGAGTTACCTGTTCTCCATTACCAAAAGATGTTTTCTTTCTTGACTCCCCGTCCGTTGTTGTCGGTTACGGATACCACTCTTTCCGTGGTCCCTGAGGAAATGGGTCCAAAGTGTCCGAGGAATCGAACTCACACCGTAGATATATGGGCTCATCTGTTACTAGGAGAACTTTTAGTCTCTTAGACCCGGGCGTTATTTCCACCGATACTGAGTCGTGACCAGTGAGACAAAGGCCGTCACGACACTCTACTCTTGAGTCAGATCTCATTTGAACTTGTGTTTCTCTTTCAGAAGTTGCCCTTCCAACACAAGGGAAGACAAGTTGAAGGTCCTATCACTCTTCCGGGACCCGATGTACTCAGTGTTTCCGGAAAGGGTATTCGCCCAAGCGTGAGTTTGAACCCCAAAGAACCAAACCCGAGGGTTGAGGTTTCGGGGAGGGTCTCCTCTCTTCGATGAAAAGGGTCGGTTAGACGGAGGGTCGTAGAAGTTCTTTTATGTAAGGCTTAACGACAGAGTTGACTTACTTATATGGATGTCCATACGTCCACTTTGCGTTTTGTGTGTAGGACCGAACGAAGGGTGACGGTACCCTACAATCAGAAGATCGGTTCGAACTTTTGAATTCGTCAAGGTAAAATTTTCATATTCTCTTTTTTTTCACGTTTTTGAACGTCGTAAATACGAAGATATGAACACGATTATTCTTCACCCCCTTTTTGTGGGCGATAACGTTGGGAAGGCCTCTTGTGTTTATGTCGATTTTAGTTTTGACCGTTATTATTATCCCGTTGAGTAATGGGAGGGGAAGGTCTCTTTCTCTCTGGTTTCGACATGGTTAAATAACCGTGAATGAGAATTGAGAGCCCAACACGACGAAGATTAATGTTAGATAAAATACCTCAGATCTAAGTAGGAAAAGATTAAATCGACTGAAAGGAAAGATCAATAAACCTGGGTATACCATTTGGTGAGTGTCGACACAACATGTGAGGTGTCATATATAAATTGGGTTCCGGTTAGATCTGGTTCTCTGAGGATGTCTAAATTCAGAGTCGTTGGAGAACAATTAATTCGTTATAATGATGAAAATGTACCGAAATAAGTCGAAGATTGATCTGTAATTAACTCCATTCATTAACGTCTCAGATGGAGTTCGGTCTTGTATGTGTTTTGTTAGTACGTAAACCAACTCCACTCTATGTGCCTTATGACTCTGGGGAATTTTGGCCTTTGTTTCGTCTGAAGGTTCCGTACTCGATTTAAGTGAAACCTTTTTCCCTAGTTCGGAGTGCTCCCCTGACAATTAGGAAACACCTATACCAGGCCTAAGGCCTAGACAGAAAACGACGGAATAGAACGGTCGGTGTACAGGTGTGAGTGGAAATTCGAGACGATAGACACATGTAAAAGTGATGATAAGTCCAATTGATACATGGAAGAGTGTACTAGGGTCACCGGACCCACAATCTTCTCCAATTACTTTACTTCGGGAGTGGGAGTTACTTGAGTGTAAGACCATCCTCCTCTGTTTAGGCATGTATTTATTGAAATTGTGTTACACTGTTCTCGATATTTACTCTACTTTTCATAATACTCTGTGTCAGTTCCTTATTAACTAAGACGGAAGGACGATTCTCTTTCGAACCTTTTCTCCGACACGTAACCGAGTTCAGTTCTCTACTCACTCCCCTGAAATGACAACTAGATCATCAATTCTGAGGTGCGAAGTTTAGTCCCCCACCACCCCTCCTTCCAAGTTAAGGAACAACCCTTTGATTCTAGGGTGTACGGTACACCGTACCGGTTTTTTTCAAACGGTTTTCTCTCTCTCTCCCTATTCACCCTTGACGGGTCTACAATCTTCACCCTATTGTGAGGGTGATCTCCTCCCGACGTGTGAGGACTCTCTAGTTTCCGAGACACACCCCGTACTTTATCGGACCTCTACTCCGATTCGTCTCTTAGACAGTACCTACTGCGTCCTCCGAGAAATCTTTATTTCTGTCTACGGGAGCGTCGGGTCTACTCTCTAAAATTCCCGTTTCCCCTTCCCTCCCTACTCTCGATGAAACTCCGGAAGACTGGTCAGATACGTCGTGGTTGGATGCCTAGAGTCGGTCCAGACGGGGAGGAGTGGGAGGGGTGACGTCCGAACGGGGTCCAGTGTTAAGAGCACAAATTGTCTTCACTCTTTGGGAGTCGGTGTCCACTGAACGAGTGTCGGGAAGAAGGAATCTCGTGAGTCTGCTGTCGTGTCAGTTACATGCAATCCGTCGTGTTCATTACGGGTCGTACGAGATGTAAGTCGTGTGCGTGTTTGTGCATACGTGCGTGTGGACCCGATGTGGTAGACTCTCCCTCCGGTGGCTCTCAGTGGAACAGGACCAGGAAACCGAAAACAAACATAGTCGTAAACTCCAAATGGGAAACAAAGGAAACTATAGTTCCTTCGTGGTTAATTAAACGTAACACAAGACCTTTTCCCAAACTCGACCTTCGACCCATTCCGCAGCGTGTTCGAATTAATGTGAACTTCACTTTCCGTGAGATTTTTCCTTCCATTCTAGAATTAATCGAGCAAAAAAATTTTTCTTTCATCACAATTATAGATTTTTCTAGTCCTTCTTCCTCTTTTTTTTGTTTTTCCCTACACTAAAAGAGTTGATATCGACTAGGAACTTGTTGAGTCCCTAAATCCCACGACTGGGAGGGGCATCACCTTTTAGGTGTATATTGAATATCTGTTGGGAGGTGTATTAACTAAAGTATGGGTACGTAGATTGGTTGGAGACTAACACATCATGAATGATAACTTTTGATAGGTACATTCACATCAAGTTTGGGTACAACAAGTCCTCAGTTAACATTATTGAAGTAAACAAAAATTAAACCAAATAACGAAGGGCAATGTTTCCATTATATACAGTAGTATCTCTTAAACCTTTTATGTCTTATATAACTCAATATATATATATGTGTGTGTCTCTTATTACGGAATAAAAAGGAAAGACTGTATTTTTTTAACAACACTATACTAGTGTGACATATATGATAAGACCCCTCTCTCTCGAATTGGTACTCAGAGCACTCTAGAATCAAGGGACTGGTCCCCAACTTGAGTTCGGGGACTTCGTCTTCGTACCTTAGGATTGGTAACCTGGTGGTCCCTTAAGGGACATATATGATAAAATACAGGTGAAAAATACGTTAACTGTTTAGATTCCATTTTAAATACAGTTTCACTCACAAGGTTTTAACTAACGTTCCTACCAACGTGTTCAGACACTTATAAGATCGTTTTTTTGTGTTTGTAACTAAACATGTAAAAGATATCCATTTAACATACCCTACACTTAAAATAGAGTTATCGTTACATTTTGTTGACAAATATTTGAAATGAAAAGTATAACGCCACTGTAAGTTGTCTATAAGTCACATTATATTTCTCTCAATAGTATTAAATGATTCAGTGAGAGGTCGATCTTCTCTCCGGACCCAAAACAGTGGTAGTACTGGTTATGACTGTTATTGTTGAAACGGTCTTGTGACTCGAGACATACCATAGTGTCAGATAGGAGAGTTCTCATAGGATCTTCTTAAGTTTCAAGATTTATGTGGTTGTTAGATCTTTGATAAAATTTCCCAGTTGTCTAAATTCTTTTAAGTCAATGAGAAATTTTGGTGATCCGTGGTTTTTATTCATTTATTTTTCGTCAGGATTCACCCTGAGTGACCCGCAATTCAGACCCTTTCTTCTGCTGTTCCCTGCTTTTCGACCTGGATGTTTATACTGTATATAGACTATAGAAATCTTAGTGTCGGTCTTTTACAAGAGTACGGACTGGTGTTGAATACCGTTTCATTCTTCAGACCAGGACGGTTCACCCACCGTATTGTAATCCCACGCACTCTTGTGTCGGGACCCCGACCTGACTCAGTGTAAGTTTAGGGTCAGACTTGGTGTCAGTTCTCTGGACCTCGTACAATCAGGATTTAACCCAGGAGGTATATAACCCCTACTATCGTGGATCATACTCTCCTAATTAGACTTCAAGTGGATCCTTATTACAAGGACTTCACGGACCACGGTACGGTCGAGTATTACTCGTCGTGAGTTAGTCCTCGAGGACGTTGGGACTATTACCACTACAGTCGACGTAAACTGGTTTGGTCTTACATCCTTAGGTTTAGAATCGAGAGGTCTGAAAAGACGAATCTTTGAACTCATAAAAAGATGATTGGGTCTTTCCCGGACTTCCATAAAAATAATGAGACCCTCAAAGTCGACAATGGTCTTAAGTGAACGCGTTAGAAGTGTAAGGTCACGCGACTTTCGAAAGAGTACGTCCCTATTTTCGTCGGAAACAGAGTTCGAACATTTTCCGTGGTAGAAACAGTCTACTCACTCGACAATTTGAAGATAAAATAGAGATGTTACCGAACAACCCTTTGGGATCCTTATATCCGTGTAGGTTTATCGCTCTGTCCCACTCAAAAATCCTCTCGCCTGACACACACACACACACAATTCCATTGTATGAGATTCAACAGATATACCGTCCGTGGTGCGATACACGAAGTATGAAGTGTTGTTGGGGCACTCCACCTTTGAAAATAATCGAGGGTGAAATATCATTCCTTCAAGTCCGAATTCCTTCGATTTACAAAAGGCTCTCAGACGTCAATCATTTAATCACCGTCTCGATTCTAAACTTCGGTGTGTGTGTGTACTAGAGTAGGTGGTCCAAGGTGGTACATCTTGACTGACGTCCCTCTATTCTGGACGTCTAAAATCAAAGTGAAGGACTAATCACTGAAGGACTGAGGGGTCCGACCGGAAACTGTTCATACCAGTAAATTTTCGTGGTTTTCTCTACCGAAAAACTTCCAATCAATCAACAGGTCCGGTCTGTACGGGTGCCACAGGAGTACCTTTGATTCCGACGAAACTCCGACTACTACGTTCGGATACAGCGTAGTCTTGGTCTCCTGGATTTCCTAGAAAGACATAAGGAAGAATAGGAGGTTTTGTGTCATAGGTCAAAGAGGTTCCCAAAATCCTTTCCACTGATACGTTAAATAGGACGTTTTATGCTGTCAAGACTCCCACGTTCCCCCCGTGTTAGTCATTTATACGTCCGTATTACCCCTGGATGCCAGTAGGGTCAAAATCCGGGGTGTCCAATGGGACTGACTCCAGGGGTCAGACGTCACTGGACATACACTTGACAACCCCACACAGTTGTTCGTTTTTGTGAGGTAATAGGATTGCAGGACACCGAGCAGTCGTCCCCTACTTGGTCGTCAGTCTTATCGACGACCTAGTGTAGAGACAGAGTGTTCGAAACGTACATTTCTTCACGAAACAGGTTTCCACCCCTTCTCACACCACTTAGTGTTAGTAACGTCACAAAGGTCCCTAGGTCCCTACCTCGTTGGGGTCTCCATGTACGAAGTAGTTGTCTTCGGAGTTTCAGACCAGTGTCCGAAAACATCTGTGTCTTTTGTCGTACTACTGCACTTGTCCAGGAACGAGTTGAGATGGGCGTTTTACGAAATAGACGAAATAAAGTCTTACCTTCGAAAATACGGAGGACCAGGAGAGAATGAGTAGGACCTTGAGATCCTTTATGTCAGTAGGACTTTCGAGAAATTTAGACTCGAGGTCCGGGTTCCTCACTGTATTGAACACCTCAATTTTTTTTTTTTGTTTTGGACCTAAAAAACGAGTAATCTAGTTAGATTCTCGTTTCGTCGTTTTACATGGGTCTTTAAAAGGTTGTTTTCACTACTTTAAGTTCCCCTGAATCCTGATTTTTCTCCGGGAATCCCTAGTGGTACTGGTTAAAGAAGGAATGTCTTCCCCATAACTCCGGAGACTCGGGTTTCGTGTGTAGGTCCCGTAGTCCGGAGGACCGGGACTTTATATTCGAATAAAGGTACAGTGATACGGTAAACCAATTAAAGAGTACGAAATTTAGAAGAAGAGAGGTTCCCCTCCTCCTTCCCTCCTTCGACCTTCCTTCTTCCCTTCCTTCCCTACCCCATCCAAACCTAGTGACGTAATTTCGAGTTACTGTTAAAGTTTACTGGTCACATACTTCTACTTTCTGTCTCTGATTATTGTAAAACCACTCTCAGACTGTTCTCCTATTTGTATACCGAATGGAAACCAGAACTACCGACAAAGTTACAAGTCTCGTAGGGCGAGTCGTAGTTTCAATCACATGCGAAACTGACTGGGCATACGTGAACCTCCACACCTCACGACTCCAATTTTCTGTTTGTGTGACTTCAGTATGTGTAAATTTTAGGAAAACAACTTTACAGTCAATGATTTTAAAAAAGAGGATAACAAAACAAAAAATCGTTAAGTTTAGTAAGAATCCGGTCCCTTGAACATTCATAATTGTCCGGTAGTGTGTATTCTATATTTTGAAGGAACAAAGGTTACTCTTAAGAAGTTTCCGAGTTGATTCTTAAACTATTTAGATAAAAATGAAAAGTAGAATTAAAAACACGTTCGAGTTTCACCTGTTGCGTTTTGAACTTTGGTGGACAAAGAGACCCCTTCCGAAACTTCTCGTGTTTTGGCCCGACCGTCGTTAAACTTTGTTCGACCTTTACACCTTTGCGGACTTACTGTTCACACAAAGCGGTTCAAAAACGATGTCCGTGTACTTAAAGGTGACCCGGACATAGTTACAAGGAATTTTTCGTTTGCGTCTCACGGACGGACGAACAGAGATAGTCCATTCCTCCGCACGTCCTCCACAGAAGGAGGATGGGGATGAAACCGGTGTCGGCACCGTGGTTCCACCAGTCCGGTGTACCGGGTGTAGGGGATGTATGACCGGCTGAAGGCGGAGAAAAGAGAGGAGAGAGATGGGAGGGAAGACGACAGAAAAAAAAAAAAAATTGAAAAATGAAATATAACCCACATATCGGTTCATTGTTACAATACTATCAACGTCCACGTGTCGTTTCACTGAGTCGGTATGTACTGTGCGTAGGTGAGAGGAGGTTTAAGGGGAGGATAGGTCCGACTCACATCTGTGTATTGTAACTCGTCTCGAGGGTTGTATATGCATAAAGAGGTCTGTTCTGTATGTCTACCGGTTCTCCGTGTACTTTTCTACAAGTTGTAACGATTAATAATCTCTTTATGTTTAGTTTTGAGGTCACTCTACAGTGAAGTGTGGTCAGTCTTACCGGTTGTAGTATTTTGGGGAGACGACAGAAAGTGTGTTAGGGAAGGTGGTTGATGAGAAGGATCTTAACACAAAAAGACAGAAAATTTGGTACGTGAGTGAGAACGAAAGGTCACAAAAAGTTTCGGGACCTTTTGACAAGAACTAGACTCCCTAGGTGGGATCTGACTCCATTATCGTGTCAAAATGTAGTCAAGAGGAAAGGTTTCGCAATTGAAAAGAGGAAACTTTAAGAGAATGTCGAAATAAGGGGGAACGATAGGTCAGGCTTTCGTTTCCTGTCCGATTTGTCGTGACTGTTATAGGTGGTGGAAGTCGTAGTTCCGAGGGGATAGGATGGAGGGGGATCTTGTCTGAAGGGTAGTATGTACTGAAACAGTACCGAGCCGAAGACCTTTCTCATTCTCTGACTCAGGGGACTGAGTGGAAAGGGGGTGTGTAGTACAATGTTCCGCAGGGTCGTGAATAATGAATAACGTCACTCCGACGTGTCCATTCGTTGATTCTACGGTAGGAAAGTTTACAGAGGGTCCTGTTTGGGTGTTTAGATTCGAGGACACCTGTTTTATAAAGTTTGATTGAAACACTAGTAGAATCGATTTGTCATTTAGGTCAATTATATATATTGACTTTGGGTCACCTAATAGTTCCACAAAAAGTAATATTAAAGTGATTTGAAAGGTCATTAATTGAGTTACCTTTATCGTGTGTGTTAGTTCTTTTCCATTCCTGTCTCATAATAAGACTTTATGACTGATCTATACAATCTCACCGATGTTTTATTCATTTCTTTAGATACCCTTGTGTACAAGATTAAATAATTGTTAAGGTTGGTGACAAATGTTTCCGTTCGTCAGATCAGTAACTCGGTATACTGTACACCGAAGTATGTCGTCCACGATACAGTAGAGTAAAGTTTTTGTTGTCACTCATCCCTTTTCAAAACGTATGAAATATAGAGACCTTTATTTTAATTTACCCGTTAACTTCGTTAGTGGACATTTTAAGTAAATAGACTTTTAGTTTAATTCTTCCGTTTTCATTACAAAGAGAAGGGAGTTACATGACCTCTTGTGTACTGTAAAAGACAACGTCAAGGTAGAGACGTGTGGTTCTTTGTGTAGTATGGACTCCTTGAAGTTTCCGGTGTACTTTTCGGGAGAATACTTTGGACTATGATTTTTGCTTAATTACTAGAAGAGGTAATTCTTTTTTTAATAAATCGAGAGTCTGAACAGACCTGGAGTTACACGGTGAACATACCAACGGTCGTTGTCATACGTGTTCCAGGTTCTCCTTTCTCCTTTTGCTCCATCCGATATATGCGGTATGTTAAACACGAACGTGGTCACTGTAGTAGTTTTGTAAAATAACCATTCGTGGTCCCTGCCTCATAAGGCAAGGAGTACTGGGTCCGACGACAGCTGGGTGAACTCACGAAACATAAAATTAAAGTCACTGTCGTATAAAACTTTATAGACATTGTATACAGATATCTGGTCATAGTGACGACTCAAAGACATTTTCGGTCAAGACGGTTCTACTGGACCTTCTACATACCATAATGATCCATTAAATGTGTAAGTGTTGAAATATAAGATTAAATAAGATTTTCGTAAACGTTACTGAATATTAAGACGTATATCGAAAGTTTTAAAAACTGACATTTTGTTTGTTTGTTTTTTTTGGTTTACGTAGTCTTACAGATCCAAGGACACTTTCTGTTTATGTTAAGACTCGAGGGACCATCGGTTTCGTTTTTTCCGTAGTACTACTTAATCTTATGTCTTATGAAAGTAATAAATCAAATTTTTTTAAGATCACCAATATCTCTTTTCGAAAAGGTTTTGTACGTCCTAGTAAAAGTTGTACCGACGTCAAACTACGTCGGTAATTACCTTTAGACTCCCGCACTACGATTTTCAAGACACAGTAGTATTGTTCATAATAGTAACCGTACAATTCATATATCCTTCTATTTCAAGGTCCGTGTAGTTACAGTGATCACATACGGGTTAAAACTAGACTGTGGTTTTGTCAAAGACCTCGGTATTGTAAAGAAAGTTTAACTTGATGGTCCTTGTCGATTTCATTACCCCTTCTGTCCTTGGTTCTCCCCTTGCTCATAGAATTAAGACAGGAGTAAAAGAAATCTACCTGTTCCTTTTCTTCCCCGTATCAATGGGTCTCTACGGGTTGAGAGTTTTTAATGTGTTTTACTTTTACTATATGAATGTAGTGGGAGGTTTGACTCGAACGTGTCTTAAAGTACTTGCCATCTGTAAAACTTTCTTCGACCTTTTTTTCATGTTGTGTTTCAGGAATAATGCTTCTCTAAGGGAAGGGGACTTCGTGTCATTAAGTAATATGATTAGAGATGAAGAACCTGGTAAAGTGGACCACTATAATCTCATTATAAACGTTTGTCTACGTTAAGAGTAGAACACTGAGTCTTTCAATTTCGACTCTCTGCCAAACGTAACAAACCCTACCTGATGTCTTGACCGATCAAAACAAGGACGAGACGAGTTTCTCTTGAACCTTACTGACTGAACATTTATGTTTTTAGTTTTACGAAGGGTTGTCGTCACATTGAACAGAATTGTCCTATTCTGACTTAGAAAACCAAGAGGATTTTGTGTCATTAGAACAGCTTGATCGGTAATGAAGTCATAAAAAGTGGTCATTATATAACTTTTCCCAGACTTTTGATACCTACAGTTGACTTTAGTTGTCGTAAAAGTACCACCGAGTAAGGATTTATCTCGGGAAATAATGATGGGGATTAATAAGAGAATCGAGTGGTTACTACTCTCCATAATCTTCTATAATTTGACAACTACTCTTTCTGTTACCTGTATAGAAGACTACAATTGAGTAGGATACTTTCTCATTATTAGGAACATAAATTCTAAGTTTTACCGACTTTACTACAGTAGAAGGTCAATTATGTGAATTGGCCCGTCACTATGGTGTCGGATTACTTAACCGAAAGGTCGAAACGTTAGTGTCAAGAGCCTTAACTACGTGGTTGGGGACAGTTTTTTTCACGAGTTGACCGTCCTTTAAATGGAGTCGACTCTGTTCTGTCCAGTAAGTCGTCGTCGGAGGGGTTTTGTTTCTTTTATCTCGTCTCGACACAGGAGTTTGTCACCTTTACTGGAGACTTGATGTCGTTGAGGACAAAACGAGAAAATAATAATAATAATACAAAAATATATAAACGTGGTCCAGGATCAGTACCACACACCCTAGGGGCTAGGACTCCTTACGTCCTAGAAGTCGACGTCGTACACTCTAGATCAAGTGACTTGTCCCTCTCTTGGACCCGAGGGACGTAGCGTTCATGTCTCAGAACCGGTGACCTGGTGGGTCTTCAGGGACGAGAAACACGAATTACAAGAAACTAGTTCCTTTATCACGGGTACGTTAAATCGAAAGACAAAAGAAGGTTATCAAACGAATCAAATGTACAAAAGTATGTTGACCGAACCTCCCTGATAAAACTGTGTCTGTAAGAGAGTAAATAATCTTCCGAGACCTGATCCGTCTAAGGTCCGAGACACCCCTCACTCAATATTCTTACATTCTCTTCTCCTAAACGGAAATAAACACCAATACCTTTATAAAGACGTTCTGAAAGTGTTATTTGAGACAAGATGTGGTTGAGAAGAGAGAGCTGACTACGAATATCTTTACAAAATTCGTACCGTTTTTTCTTTCAGTGTCGATAAGGTTGAGGAGGTAAGGGTGTTGAGAGTCTGTGGTAGTGTGTGTGAGGGTTAGGGACGTTATATGGGGTGGTGACCCTATATTAGGATTAAACATTTCAACAGGAGGTATTTATTTGACACCATGTAGGTCTATTACATCATAATAAGTCGTGATTTTTCTTTACTCGATAGTTCGGCACTTGTCTGTGTCTCCATTGTTTACGTATAATGATTCACTTTTTTTAGGCACACTTTTCCGATGTATAACATACTAAGGTTAATATAATGTAAGTGCTTTTCCGTGTTGGTACCTCTGTCATTCTCCGAGTCACCAACGGTCCCTAATCTCCCATTCCTCCCTCCCTTCTTGACTGCCTCGTATCTTCTAAAAATCCCGGCACTATGTCACCTGTGTATAATAATATGTAGACACTTTTGGGTATCTTAAATATTGTGGTTCTCACTTCGGATTATATTTGATACCCTAAACTCACTATTACTACACAGTTACGTCCAGGTCGTTAATTTTGTTTACGTGACGAGACCACCCCCTAGAACTCTCAATCCTCCGACACACACATCTTCCCCACGACCTTTATGTATGTTTGAGACATGAAACGTGAGTTAAAAAGACACTTGGATATTGTCGGGAGTTTTCAGATGAAAGAAATTCTCATCGGTCTGACAGGTTCCCGAAGGGTACATCGAGTCAAACCATTTCTTAGACGGACGTTACGCCCTCTGGACTCAAGTTAGGGACCCAACCCTTCTAGGGGACCTCATCCTTTTACTTATGGGTGAGGTCATAAAAACGGACCTCTTAGGGATATTTGTCTCCTCGGACCACATGACGTCAAGTACCCCAACGTTTCTCAGCCTGTGCTGTTCACTGATTTGTGTCGTGAGTCGTGTCTGACAGGTTATATGGTCGGTGGTCGGTGCACCGCTGGTCTGTCGGTGGCCGATAGTTTGTAATTTTCCACGAGTCAGGTTTGACTCTACACGAATTCATTCACATTGCATGTGTGGTCTAAACCTTCTGAAGCACACTCTTCCTTCTGAATCACACATTTTAGATTATTAAGGGTTGAAGTGGGACCCGGTTCTTTGTAAAATATCCCAGTGGAGTCATAGGACGACTCTAAGTGGTTTCGCCTCCACCTGAGGGATCCTGTACCTGGGGTACCGGAACTGAGAGCGAGTACCCCGAGTCATTCTTGACCTGATCCGGACGTCACTCCCTATTTGACAATAGGAGACGGAACACCTTAAGATCCGGAGTAACATTCGTCGATTCTTTATTTTTACGGTTTTGTTTTTCTGCTGGTCATTTAGTCTTGACAAAGACCTACCTAAATAATCTGGTCCGTGAAGTGTAGTCAAGACTATAAATCCTTAGGCGTCGGTGTCTCCGTCCACTCCAAGACGGTCCATCAAGAAAGTTCGACGGAAAGGTCGAGACTCGTGGTCGGACCCTCTGTCCAGAGTGGTACGGGATCTACCTAGGGAACCACGACATGGTGTCTTGTACACTAAGTTATTAGGAAGAGTGCGGGTGTTGTGTGACTGTGTCTTTTAGTCTAAAATTTTTCGGGTGTCTAAAGGGAAGGGTAATTGATAGGTGTCAGCATGACGAGAAAGTGGTTGAGTCACCGAGAAAGTACGGTGATAGTTGATGTAAGGAGATAAAACAGAACAGTGTTGTCAAGTTATAGGTAGGAAGACACTACAAGAGAATGAGGTCGAGGTAGGTCGGGAGACAGATAAGGGATCGTTTTCACCTGAACTCCCTGAAGGGACCACCAGGTTATCAATGAATTCTTGGGTGGAAAGTTACGTCGTCAACACCCAAGTTAGGGACCAGTCCCTTGATTCTAGGATGTGTAGCCCCCCGTAGATTCGTGTGTGTGGTGTTGATCCCTTCCGGTGTACGACGCTGATGACTTCGGACGTGCGGTGTCCCTTCTTACCCGTGTCGGGGGAGGTTTTCTTCTTTGTCGTTTCCCTGAACTCGGCTTGACGGGGAACGAAGGGGAGTTTGTGTGGCATTGACGAAATTAGGTGTCGTAGAACTGAGCACAGAGGGCAGGGTGACAGAAGGGGAAGAGAAGAGGATCAATGTCTGAGACGGGCAAAGAGTCCAGTGATCGTGAAACCGTATACGAAGTTGTCTCACCGACGCCGGAGGAGGGACGTTGTGACAGAGGGTGGAAAACCATAGTCTTTGTGAAAGACTACGGTGAGTCGAATGAACGACACTTTGTCATAGGACTCAAGGACGGTACGTAGTGTATAAGTTTACCGTTGATGTATCATGTTAAGTTGTTTTGCCAGTAGACGACCTGTCTCAGGGCCAAGGGGTTGTCTAAATTCTTCCGAGAAGTGTGACATCCACGATTACTTTGAAAGTCTTTGTCACTTAACTATAAAAACGTATTAATTGTAACTATACAATGATAGATATTCGTAAGACGTCTTTTTCTTATAGTGTTATTGGCTTTTTGTTCTAGGTGCTTCGAACGATAAAGAGGTACGTTGTCAGAAGACGTAGGTATGTTTATGAAGGATGAAGTACGTTCGAATTGCCGTTTCTGTAAAAGTGGAATCTTTATTTGTACCAGGATCAAGAAGTGATGCCGGTTAGGTAAATAAAGAAGTGGTATAGGACCAGAGGAGTGATGTAGGTTCTAGGACCGTTACGTTTCAGTAAAACGTCTACTGATTAATTAGAGGTCTTCTTTGTCGGCCGAAACGGTGAGTATTATAAACAATTTTGTAATCGAATTATATCACGTAAACTAATTACTTTTCTACAGTCCCACGCCGATGGGAACTTTCACCTTTCTCTTTCAGAACCGTCCCGATGACGTCCAATGTTTGTGACCACTGTGGGTCCTTTAGTTAGTTGTTCGGGGATTGTGTGTGTGTGTATGTGTGTGTGTGAGAGAGAGAGTCGGACGGGGAGTAATTTTCGACTCTGTCTGTGTGTGTTTTGATACATTGTGGCTGAGGTGAAGACGTCCTGAAAAGTCGAGAGAAGGAAAGAGCCGGGTCCTTCTGTTCTGGTCCAGTGGGTCGATTACTACTTCCCTCCGTCCCCGGGTCCAGGTCCAGGAGTCTGAGTTCCCGGGAAAGTTGAAGTGGTGTCACCTAGAAGTAAGGTTCTCCAATTTTCTCTTCTCTTTCTATTTTCGTACGTACTCCAACCGATTTATGGACTCTCCACTGTATGACTGATCAAACTCTTCCCGTCAGTGAGTGAGACCTTCCGAGTTCGGTCTTGTTGTCCCTTTTCAGCCTCCTCTACTCTGCGTCCACTTACAAGGTCCCCACAGTTCTATATTCCGGTCCAAATTTTGGTCGGTGCAGATTACACCACCGTACACGCCCGGACTCTCCATTCAAAGACCTACCACGTATAAATTCACACCGACACCTTTCCCTAAACTGGGGTTATGAGTGTCATAGGTAAGTGTCATAAACGAGACCTCCGACTTAAAAGAATGACTTTGTTATCGAGACGGAACCACATGGATGACAATCCTGTCATTGACAGGTATGGTAGCCCCTGTTAAGGTGGGGATGACTGGTGAGTCGTGTTACTTTTTAAGGATTCGGGTAATATTCGTCTTAGTGGTGAAGAAAAGACCGTCTAGAGAGATACCTTGTACTTTTACGGTAGTGAGCAAGGTTGTGACGTTGGAGCGGGTCTAGAGGTTGACCAAAGTTGAACGTCCTCTCTTTTTTTGTTTTTAGTCGTTTAAGTTAGACAACTACTCATGGAGGTGTATTGTCTCTTCCCGACCCACTGATCTGTTCTGACAATTTTAATGGAAATAGTCCATTTCAAAAAATCTTTTATTGGTCTCCCCATGTTCCTCTGACTGACTTTCTCGGTGTGGGTAAAGTTTGACCGAACTTTATTGAGTGGTGACCCCTCCCTTGAGTCTGTGGGGTGGGATTACTTCCCTTGTCTGTCAAATGAGATCGGAACTTTTATAATTATTTACTCCGACAATTAACGGACTGATGGTTTCTAAAATCTCACGTTTCGATCTGTAATTTCTTTCGACACGTCGACGACCTTTTGTCCGTGGAATGTAGCTTGTATTTCTGATAGAATTCCTATTTAATTCCCAAATAGAAATTTTTTTTCTAATATGACATGAAGTCACGAAGTGAAAGTGTTGTATCAATATTCGGCATGTTCGTTTTGTCGGAATTTGAGAGGGGATTGGGGGTGGGTCATTTTTCATTTTGTTTCGAACGTTTTTCCACCTTTTGTTTGTTTTTCATTTGATCTTCAATCGTGAAGTTTATTATTTTTGTTCAAGATGACTATACTTAATACTTCTTGGTCTAGGTCTTTCGGGTTTATCGTTAAACATGTTTGTTTGTTTTTGTGTGACGTTGTCCGAGTAGACGTGTCGTCTTGGACTCATATTGGGTCGTCAAAGCACCAGTGTGGGTGAAAATTTTACACCTCACAACTACACAATGGCGTTTTGTGTAGGGATCGTTGGTACTACTTAGTTAGTCCTTGACCTACTATGTTTCCTAAAAATTTTGGTTTTTTTTACCCACTCCCACACCCCCACCTCCCGACCCTAAGGGGTGGTTCGGGAACAAACGTCAGGACACAGATGTCCTGGTCTGACTTTAAAATTTAGTTTTCGTTCCTTTTTTTTTTTTTTTTCGTACTCAGCCCCCCTTCTCCACCTCGAGGGTGACATCAGGTGAGAGGTGGGGAAGGGGTTTGGTAAAAATAAATTGTCTTGGAAAGACTTCCGTGGGTCAAAAGGGGAACCAAAAATACCAGAACTAATTACAGACTCAGTGTTCGCGTTCAGTAAGGGCTCTTTAGGACCTTAAGACGGGTCACCGGAACGAGTTTGTCTCGTCCTACCTGTGTCGTCTTGAACGAGACCGGACAGGGAAAACGACGGACTAGACTTAGTTATAAACAAACGATTGAAGTCTGTGTTACGTCGGCGCTCGAGAGTCTCGGAGAGTCAGTTAGAAGACTACGTCCCAATCTCATCCGCCTTTCTCTGTGCGTCTTACTACAGTGAACCGAGGTTCGCGAGAGTCCCAACTCTTTAGTTCCAGAAGTGTAGATGTTGAGTTAAAGTCACAAAATACCGGGTGTATAATGTAAAGGTCACCCCGGCACGACGAATGTCATTTTTCAGATGTGTCGTAAGTTCTAAAAGGTGTGAGACCTGAGATGGATGAAAAGGAATTTATTTCGTGTACGTATGTGTGTGTGTGTGTGTGTGTGTGTGTGTGCATGTTTGTGAGTCGTGGTTTCAGCCTAACCTGACCATTAAGAGGTTTGTGTGAGTCACGATAAGGCACTGGAGGTACAGACCCAAAAAGTTCAGGGGTCCTGACCCTTACGAGTTACACCTAGTCGACTGTAGGAGTACGTTGAAGTCCCATGTTTTTGATGACAATTGAAAGAGGACGTGGAGAGGGACGAGGCCCAAGGACAGAGAGAACCGCACAGACACTTCATAGTCTCGACTCTCATATTTCAGTCAGAAGGTGAGATAAGCGGGGGTCCCAAAGGCAGAATGAGTGACGGTAAAGGGATGTCCAGACTCGTACTCACGAGTCGTGTGACCTCTATAAGTGACTGTAAAACCATACAAAATGTGTGTGACCGAGAAAGGTGTAAAACAGGAAAAGGGGAAGGAAAGGTTATGTGAGAGGAAAGAGTTAAAAGAAAGAGAAGGAGTCTGACTTATAGAGTATACGTCAAGATCAAGGTGTGTATTTCTCGACCTCCGCAGTTAAGGGTCGGAGATAAGTGTAGAAACATTACAGGTTATCTAGGTAAGGCCCCTGTCTGAGAAAGAGCACTAGACGTCGAGAAGGGTTGAGGGTGTCGGGGAGTAAATATGGAGTAAATCCGGGGGACCCAGGATCGAGACAGGTGTCCTGTTACACCTTTTCATTGGAGGTAGACGGTACCGTTCGTTTCACCCTTTCCTCCGTCCTCCCTCATTCCCAAACGTTCACCGGAACCCTGAGACTAAAGGAGGCCCGACCCTCGACCCACACCGTCCCTCTGTTTCCCGTCCCGCAGGTACACTGTCCGTGAGGGAACTGAGTCTTGAAGGCGTGGTTCGGACCCTCCTATTGAGTCTGGTGAACATACGATGACTGAAGAGAGACTGTTCTGACTTGATTCTACCAAATTTTTGGAAGTCCGACATGGGATACTCTCTCGAAACCTCCAGTAGAGTCGCCTGGGTGACTCTTCCCGTTCGGACCCGTGGAGGACTGGGGAAGACGACTGGACGAGGGGTCGATTCATCTACCCCTGGAGTAGACCGTTGACCTCCTCCTTTCTCTCTGGACTGTCACTTACTCAACCCATCCCCCCCTAGAAAATAAACCTCTGACGACAGGAGACTACATCGGATGTTACTCTTATCCCACACCGTGGTTCCCTCTTTTTTTTTTTCCTCCACCTAAGGTCATGCGTTTTTTTTTTTTTTTCTCATAAGGTAAAGACAAGAATGTCAGTTTAGGTCTTCCGTCCAATTCAGTACTATAGGACGTTGTTGTGAAACGGATCCTCCAATTTGTACTTCGAGTCCAGACACCTTGTCGACCTAATTTCTCCTTTACTCGGGGTTAGTTCAAACCTTCGATTATAATTAAACCCTTTTGCATTTCAAGTGTTAATTAATGACGGATATGTTAAGTGAGTAAAAACAAAAAGAGGAGTGATCTAAATTTTGGATTTCTCGTCTCACCACGAAAAAAAGCCGCCGCCCCCCACCCCCCCACCACAAGACAAAACAAGTGACGACATAGGGATTCACGAATATGATCGTTCATCTTATACTTCACTTTTACTTCACAATCAACGAGTCAGTACAGGATGAGAAACGCTGGGGTACATGACATCGGGTGGTCCGAGGAGACAGGTACCCTAAGAAGTCCGTTCTTATCACCTCACCCAACGGTAAAGGAAGAGGTCCCCTAGAAGGACTGGATCCCTAACTTGAGTCAAGAGGACGTAACGTCCGTCTCAGAAATGGTAGACTCGGTGGTCCCTTGTGTCATCTACCTTGTAGACTCACCTTGTATCATCTGCGAATTATTTATGACAGCTTATTTCTCCACAAATTCCGTCGGGTCCTCTCGGACCCTACAAGTAGACCGTGTGGGTGGGAGTCAAGCATTCTTTACGGAGTCGTCCGGGTGTCGGGGTGTGTTTCCTTCCTGTTTCCGGTCTAAGATCCGGGTAGCCACGTCCTTCTCGGATGTTTGGGGTTTTAGTTATTGTTACATCCTCCTATAGATGGAACGGTCCTTTTTATGAATTTAATCTTTAGTCAGTCCTTTGATTGCCGGTACTGACATCTGTATAGTTAGCTATGTCATAAAAATTATCGAGTTTCTGTCTCCTACAATTTATAACTGTGGGGTCAGGGTTTGGTTCAAGTACTAGTTTCGGTCACTCAGTCGTCATAAAGGACCCGTAAATGTTGTCCGTTCGGCAAACCGTGATGTCCTTTAGTGTTTTAGGTCCGTCAGGAGGTTAGTATTTTGAGGTTGATTTTTTTAAATCAAACTACCAGTGTGGGAAGGTACCGTCTATGTTAAATAAAGACCCCTTTCGGAACTGAATTCGAAACTCTATTGTCTGCCTCAATCTTCCCTCCTCTCAAGGTGTCCGTCGTCAGAATTGTGGGGACTGGTCATTCCTGTGACTTGGACCGGAGTACACTCTAGAAGGAAGTGTGACGGACTCATAATACACCAGGAGAGTAAGGTACCGGAGTTTATAATATTTAATTTTACGAATCCAAGTTTTTCCACGGAACGATAAAAAATTTATTGTGTTGAGGGGACTCAACGATTCCTAAAATCCTGGTGGTTGGAAGGATTACGACTTATAATTGTTTATGCCTAAGTCAGACGATGAGAGGTCGACCCATATCATTCATGTCACTTCCTCCTCCTTACCCTCCTTACGTAGTCTTGACCTATTCGTACCAGTCCGAAAACGTTATACAGTCCCTCCTCCTAGAGGTTCCTCCGTTCTCCTTATGTCTCTTTTCATCTCTACCACTATTCCTGTATTAATGTTAATGTTATTACACTAGTTCCGGTCGTAATTTTGATTCTTCTGAAGGTCATTTTATAAAGTCACTAAAAAAAAGAAGAATGGATGTGTAGAACGGAGGGTGAAGGGTGGTGAGACTTGGGGGTTCGACCCGGACATGTTAGTCATGAAAGATACCTTCACGGAAGATGTTGTAACGAAGTCACGCTGTCACGGAAGATGTAAGGTTTACTGGTTCCAGGTCTGTCCGTGTTATACCATGTAAAACCTATCTTGGATAGTTTTCAGTCATACTCGAGTTTCCAGGTCTTGGGACCTGAGGTACTGGAATACCAAGACCTATTTCTGGGTCATTCAGGGATACTCCCATGACGAGAAAATATGTGTTTAACTCTTATGGAAGGTTATCGAAATTTTACCGTTTGGTATTATGTTTTTCTTACTATGACGAAACCATACTGTGTTACGAAAGTCCCACGAGATGTTTAAATAAAAACTTACTTGTACAAAACCTTGGAAACTATTATAGGGAGTCCCCGTTAAGAATTTGGTGAAAGTAGGTATTCCTTTGTCTACGGGTGAAGGGTGGCAGAATTGGCGCGGAACTACCTTTTGTCGGGAGGTGCGGTCCGTGATCCCGGGTAGAGTGTCTCGATGTCCCTCTCCGGATCCCCCGGTGCGGGACAAGACATGGGAGACGGAAACTGAGTAACTTCGTAGTCGCGGTCAGTCAGTCACTGTTGAGATGGGTGTCTTGGTGCCCCCTGTGAAGGAAGGACTTCGTTTTCACCAGTCCGTTTAACCTTTGAGAAGTCTGTGTGCCTTTAGTCTTTACGAGAGGATGTCCTATTAGATCTGTTTCCTCTTCCTCGACTCCAAGAAAGCAAGACAAGACAAGATATCCCCGTCCTCCAGCGACGATTTTTGGCGATGGGGAATAGTAGGCAGGTCAACGAAGGGAGAACGACCAACCGTGTTCAAGGTGTTTACGTGTAAACAAAGTTCAGTTCAATTGAACGTTGTCAACCCCTAGGGAAAGATCTACCGGCATTCCGAGCACAAGTTACGTCTCCCACGGCGTGGGAGGCGAGAGGAGGGCTGGGCCCCGAGGATCCCACTGGTGTGGGTCGGGGGGCGTAGCGGACCGCGCAGACCTTACAACCCCGGAGGGAGACCGGGGGAGCGGCCGCGGTGGAGCAGACCGAAGGATGCACGTGAGCCCTCCCTACGGGTTGGGGAGGAAGACGGAACGTGGGGGGGTACGGCGTCGTGTGGGCCGCGGGGAGTGAGGATAGGTTTGGAGGAGCGGTGATCCGTTGGAGGGGCGGCTCGGGGATCACGTCTGCTAGGGAGGCCGGGAGAGGGCCCAGGGGCAGCGGTCTCGAAGAGAAACGTTCCGACTGAGAAAGGGACGGAGAGACGTGGCGCGGGGGGGGATGGGGCGGGGGCGATCGAGCCGCCGGAGCCCGACATCGCCTACCCGCCCGCCCGCAGGGCGAATGGACCCGACCCGCGTCACGCGAAAGTCGCAGGGGTCTTAGACTTGTCTCGGCCGACCGGACCCACCCCGAAAATATCAGTGGTGTAGGAGCGCCACGTGATCTCCGGGCGGGGCGGGGCGGAAGGGAACGGGGAAGGGGACGATCGTGGGCCTGAACCCCCACTGAGTGGGAAGGGCGGGGCGCGCGGGCGGTCCCGGCGGAGCGGGACCTTGTAAGGGACCCGGCGCGGTCACCCTCACCGGGGCGCGGGTGACGGCATGGGAGGCCATTTCGCGACGACTCTGAAGGGGCTCCGGATAATCGCCGGAGAAAAAGGAGAAAGAGACGAAGAGGTCGCGGTGCAGCTCAAGAGTCGGGACGGAGTCCAAGTATAGTCATGTCAACGTTCTGAAATCAGCTGATACTCCAACCAATTCAGTAAAATAAAAATTCCGAAAGCTACGTTACCTTCCTTCTTATCAAGGTTCTTTGTATTTAGCACTAAGGGGACTCGACCCGGCAACCGTAGGTCGGGGGCCAATGGCAGACGTTTGTATAATCGAATTGGAGACTGGCCGGTAAGGGCCCTCCTCGCGACCCTGCCCCCTCAAGGCGTCACAGGACCGACCGTTTCCTAAGGAGGCGGAACCCCGCGCAACCATGTGTCCTTCGGTGACACCGACAACCAATCCCCCACCCTCCGGCTTCGGTCCTCGTTCTAGGGTGGGAGGTCGGGCCCCTCCGCGGGAAAAGGGTTTGGAGGGCTCTGCGGCCCGGAGGGCGCACAGCCCGTCGACACGTACAGGAGGACCGTCCGTCAGGGTCCGACCCACCCTGGTCACCGAAACTTGGAACTCAAGGTTGTTTCTTCAAGGAGGGAAGGCAGAAAGGATTGACCGAAAAAAAAAAAGGGAGAGTTGGAGTCGAACGACCGAACCAAAACGATAAAGAGCGAACAAACAAACAAACAAACAAAAGTAAGAGACGAAGACACTTGGTGGCACCGTCATTCGTGCGTTTACACTAAAACACACACTAACACTTTTATGACATGAGTGTGGAGTTTCATCGGCCTTTCAAAACGATTCTTAGGGTTTTTAGAGCGAGACGTGGAGACTGAAGAAAGGAAAGTGTGTGCAGTGCATCGAGAAAGTGGACTACGAAGATAGCTCAAAATTAGAGGACAGAGCGAATTGCAGACAAAAATGAAAGATCAACTCGCAGTAAAGTAAGGACCCTTAATTCTTTACCGCTCCGGTTCTTTAGTAACGGTTCGAGTGTCAGTTCAGGTCTGGTGTTTACCCCAGAGATTGGTGAGTCGGGTCTCGAGTGACAATGGGCAAAGAAGGTGAGTATTACTTTGTACTATCTGTGGCAGTCTTCCTGTTTATCTTTTATTTCGTTAAGACAACTATGTTAGAGACTAAATGTAAACACAAGTCAACGATTCAGCACAGACGGAGAAATGGTGGGGTGGTTGACATCAGGTGGTCCGAGGAGACAATTACCCTAAAAATTCGTTCTTATGACCTCACCCAACGGTAAAAGAAGAAGTCCCCAAGAAGGGGTGGGTTTCTAGTTTGGACGGAGAGGAATTAACCGTCCGCCTGAGAAATGGTGACTCGGTAGTCCCTTCGGGTAAATGGAAAGTCAAGTCGAGTCAAGTCAGGGAGTCAGCACAGGCTGAGAAACGATGGGGTACTTAGCGTCGTACGGTCCGGAGGGACAGGTAGTGGTTGAGGGCCTCAAATGGGTTTGAGTACAGGTAGCTCAGCCACTACGAAAGGTCGGTAGAGTAGGAGACAGCAGGGGAAGAGGAGGACGGGGATTAGGAAGGGTCGTAGTCTCAGAAAAGTTTACTCAGTTGAGAAACGTACTCCACCGGTTTCATAACCCTCAAAGTCGAAGTCGTAGTCAGGAAGGTTACTTGTGGGTCCTGACCAGACGAAATCCTACCTAACCAACCTAGAGGAACGTCAGGTTCCCTGAGAGTTCTCAGAAGAGGTTATGTCAAGTTTTCGTAGTTAAGAAGCCGCGAGTCGAAAGAAGTGTCAGGTTGAGAGTGTAGGTATATACTGGTGACCTTTTTGGTATCGGAACTGATCTACCTGGAAACAACCGTTTCATTACAGAGACGAAAATTTATACGATAGATCCAACCATTATTGAAAGGGAGGTTCCTCATTCACAGAAAATTAAAGTACCGACGTTAGTGGTAGACGTCACTAATACCTCGAGGGTTTTTATTTCAGACTGTGACAAAAGTGACAAAGGCGTAGATAAAGGGTACTTCACTACCCTGGTCTAAGGTACTAGAATCAAAAGACTGACAACTCGAAATTCGGTTGAAAAAGTGAGAGGAGAATATCGAGGAGTTAAGTCCGACTTTCGAAATGTTGGTCTTTAACACAAAAAGACGGATTAGGGACTTATAAAACCTTGTCTTCCTCTTGTGTCTGACTGTTATTACCACCCAACCTAGGACAGAGGGAAGACAAGAGGGCCGACCAACGTGTCGGAGACTAAGGGTCAACACAACACTATCCGTGAGATGTCTTCTATTCTAAATTAAGTTTAGTACACCTCATGGATCCTCGGTTCATAGGTGTTCTTACGAAAACGAATAGATCCCGTAGATCGTTTAGGTTTGTATGTCTAGACAATTTATCGGTCTCAGTCGAAGTATGATGTCTTGAAGTGTGACCACAAAAGTATTCTCCTTCGACAACGTCCAGTACCTAACGAGAAAGACTCCTTACACCCCGGTCAAGACGGTCAACTTTACTCGGAAACTTTGAGACACGTTTCTAGGAAAAAAGAAAGAAAAGGGGGGTACCAACCTTCTTACAAATGTTGTTGTTTAGAGTCTAATACAGAGACGACGACACGTAAGACAGGAGGTTTCGGAACTGAAATAAAACAAGTGCGAAGTAGACGACATGGAGTCGTGATGATTGGCACGGCTCGATCGAGGTCATGAGAACGGACCTTTTAGGGTACCTGCCTCTTCGGACCATCCGACGTCAGGTACCCCAGTGACTCAGTCTGTACTGACTCACTGAAGTGAAAGTGAAAAGTGAAAGTACGTAACCTCTTCCTTTACCGTTGGGTGAGGTCACAAGAACGGACCTCTTAGGGTCCCTGCCCCCCTCCCCCCCCGACCCCCCCCCCTCCGGACCACCCGACGACAGATACCCTAGTGTGTCTCAACTTGTGCTTACTACACTGAATCGTCGCCGTCGTCGTCACTGTCCGGCCTCTTCCGTCACCGTTGGGTGAGGTCGTGAGAACGGACCTTTTAGGGTATCCACCTCCTCGGACCATCCGACGTCAGGTATCCCAGTGATTCTCAGTCTGTGCTGATTCGCCGAAGTGAAAGTGAAAAGTGAAAGGACGTAACCTCTTTCTTTACCGTTGGGTGAGGTCACAAGAACGGACCTCTTAGGGTTCCTACCCCATCGGATCACCCGACGTCCGATACCCCAGTGTGTCTCAGTCTGTGCTGACTTCGTTGAATCGTCGACGTTGTCGACGTCGTCGTCGTCACCATCCGTGAGTGATTTTGAATCGTTTGTTATCTTAATAAGTGGGTTATTATCTTACAATCTCGTCTCTCCCCGGAATTGTCCGATGAATAGGTCAGGAACTAAAAATATCTACATCTTTGACCTCGGGTTTATTTCAGAGGACGGGTCAGGTCTCTACCTTTTTACGTGAGTTCAATGAATAACGTCAAATTGTTTAATGGTGGTTTTGAATCACCAAGTTTGTATTTATTTTGGCAAATGAGTACTAAAACGTTACACCTGTCCTGAGTCCCCTGTCGATCAGAGAAGAGTCATTACAACCCGCCCCGACGAGTTGACCCCAACGTCCTACCTTTCCGTAAAGTGAGTAAACAGACTACGGAGGTGACCCCAACGACCTGACGGACCCTCGTCCGACCTAGAGAAACAGGAAACCTGACAGTAGACGGTCCAGGAGGAGATGTGGTCCTATCATTCCCGTCGGCCGAGAGTTGTTCGTTTTCGACCTCGACGGTCCGGAGAATCGAACACCCGATGGGATTTTGTCGGACCTAACCAAAACACCCGACATCAAACGACTAGAAGTGAAATTAGACAGTAGACTAGTCAGAAACCGAAACGGAAGACCGGAGAACTAAGGTGAGAGACTCTACAGAAAGGAAAGGGAATTCTTACCAGGTATAAACAAGGTTAGACGCAGCAATCATCTCTGAGCTTCCGGGTCTTTGAAGAAAAGGAAAAACTTGACAAAGACACAGGTTGGACCGTCAGGAAAGTAATTGTATTAATAGAAATTTTAAGACACCCGAAAGATATGTAGAATAACTCCAAGGAAGACACGAGGTTTTAAATATAGGCTACCTTAAAAAGAGTTTTGAAAACTCCTTAAAGACATTTAAAATTACTCCGAATTGTAGGTTTACAAGGTTTTAAGTGTAACTAATAAGTATAACTAATAGGAAAGATTTTTTCTAGACTCAAACAGTTCGACCTTGTTACGTGAATTCTAAGAGTCTTCGGGACTCTACCGGAAGTTTCATGGTGTAATTTAGAAAGACCTTAGAATTTTTATTTATTTTCCCTGAAGAGACCACCACGTCACCTACCCTTAGACGGACGGTTACGTCCCTTAGACCCAAGGTAAGGACCAGACCCTTCCAGGAAGTACGGACCTCGTCGATTCGGACACGTGGTATTGAGGAATCGAATGTGAGATCTCGGAGCCTCGGCGTTGATGACTCGGGCGTTTGGTGTTCATGACTTCGGACACGACACGTTGTCCTTTTCGGTGACGTTCCTTCGGGGGTGAACAGTGTTGATCCCTTTCTGACACGTTTCGTTGTTTCTAGGTCACTTCATTTTTTATTTATTTAAAAAAACTTTTTTTTAATTTTTTTTTTTTTTCTAAAACGTTGGTGTGTACTAAACTAGAAATAGGACCCCGGTAAAGAATAAAAGGTTTAGAAAGAAGCCGATCTTAAGACGAATTTTTGGTTTGCATACAAATGAATCATGAAAAAAAAAGAAAAAGTGAAATAGTATGTGTCGATTTTCTTCTGGTGACCGTAAAAGTCGTAAGACGGACCTTTAGAGGAACCGATCTAAGTATTCAAGTAATCCGTGTAAAAGATAGTGAACACAATGGTGTCCGTTGTCATTGTAATTTGTAAGACGGTTGTGTATTGGACCCGACGGAAAAAAGGTTAGAAGGTACCGTTAAAGGAATGGTGAAAAGGTTCGAGGTCATTGTCAGAAGAGAGATCAATGGCAGACCTTCATCTCAGGTACAGTGTGTAAAATCCAAAAAGGATGTCGTTGTGAAGTACAGGTGTAAGATTAAAGACAAAGTCAGAGGACAATGATCCTTTATTCGGGTGAAGGTTTATAGTCTTTGAATCTTGTCGTTGTTTACATAAACAAGGCTAAGATACTTCCCGTGTCAAGTACCTTAGTCGAGTAGAGACCAGATAAATCACAACAAACGACGACGATTCAGTGAAGTCAGGACAGACTGAGACACGTTGGGGTATCTGTCGTCGGGTGGTCCGGAGGGGGGGGNTTCTTGTGACCTCACCCAACGGTAAAGGAAGAGGTTACGTACTTTCACTTTTCACTTTCCCTTCAGCGAGTCAGCACAGACTGGGAATCGTACCTGACGTCGGATAGTCCGAAGAGGTAGGTACCCTAAAAGGTCCGTTCTTATGACCTCAACAAATCCCTCTGAGTTTACTTCCACCTTCTAGGTATTCCCGGAGGGAGGTCGTCTCATCAATAACTGGAAGTTTCCTCACTTTCACCTTCGATGGTCCGGGTCTTCACTTTGTCACCGTGAAGGGACGTAGGGTAACTAGTTCCCTTCACTATATTGGGTCTAAGTTCCATTCCCCTTTATTAAAGGTGGAAAGGTATTTCCCTCACTATATACAAAGTCAAGTCAAGTCAAGTCAGCGAGTCAACACAGGCTGAGAAACACTGGGGTACTTAGTGTCGTGCGGTCCGGAGGGACAGGTAGTGGTTGAGGGTCTCAAGTGAGTCTGAGTGCAGGTAGTTCAGTCACTACGGGTAGGTCGGTAGAGTAGGAGCCAGAGGGAGAAGAGGAGGACGGGGGTTAGGGAGGGTCGTAGTCTCAGAAAAGGTTACTCAGTTGAGAACCGTACTCCACCGGTTTCATGACCTCGAAGTCGAAATCGTAGTAAGGAAGGTTTCTTTAGGGTCCCAACTAGAGGAAGTCTTACCTGGCCAACCTAGAGGAACGTTAGGTTTCCTGAGAGTTCTCAGAAGAGGTTGTGGTGTCAAGTTTTCGTAGTTAAGAAACCGCAAGTCGAAAGAAGTGTCAGGTTGAGAGTGTAGGTATGTACTGGTGACCTTTTTGGTATCGGAACTGATCTGCCTGGAATCAGCCGTTTCATTACANCGACAGATCCAACCAGTATTGAAAAGAAGGTTCCTCATTCGCAGAAAATTAAAGTACCGACGTTAGTGGTAGACGTCACTAAAACCTCGGGTTTTTTTATTTCAGACTGTGACAAAGGTGACAAAAAGGTAGATAAAGTGTACCTCACTACCCTGGCCTACGGTACTAGAAGCANAGATCCAACCAGTATTGAAAAGAAGGTTCCTCATTCGCAGAAAATTAAAGTACCGACGTTAGTGGTAGACGTCACTAAAACCTCGGGGTTTTTTATTTCAGACGGTGACAAAGGTGACAAAAAGGTAGATAAAGTGTACCTCACTACCCTGGCCTACGGTACTAGAAGCAAAAGACTTACAACTCGAAATTCGGTTGAGTGAAAGTAGTTCTCCGGGAAATCAAGGAGAAGTGAAAGACAGTATTCCCACCACAGTAGACGTATAGACTCCAATAACTATAAAGAGGGTCGTCAGAACTAAGATCGAACACGAAGAAGGTCAGGTCGCAAAGAGTATTACATGAGACGTATATTCAATTTATTCGTCCCACTGTTATATGTCGGAACTACATAAGGAAAAGGATAAACCTTGGTCAGACAACAAGGTACAGGCCAAGATTGACAATGAAGGACTGGACGTATGTCTAAAGAGTTCTCCGTCCAATCCACCAGACCATAAGGGTAGAGAAAGTCCTAAAACGTGTCAAATAACACTAGGTGTGTCAGTTTCCGAAACCGTATCAGTTATTTCGTCTTTATCTACAAAAAACCTTGAGAGAACGAAAAAGGTACTAGATCGTCTACAACCGTTAAACTAGAGACCAAGGAGACGGAAAAGATTTTGGTCGCACTTGTAGTCCTTCAAGTGCCAAGTGCATAACGACTTCGGACAGAACCTCTTAAAACTCGTAATGAAATGATCGCACACTCTACTCACGTTAACACGCCATCAAACTCGTAAGAAACCGTAACGGAAAGAAACCCTAACCTTACTTTTGACTGGAAAAGGTCAGGACACCGGTGACGACTCAAAAGGGTTAAACGACCGTATAACTGACGTCGTGAAAGTGTCGTAGTAGAAAGTCCTAAACATTATCGAGATGACCTACTCACTTTCTTTAACAACCGTTGGTGAAAACGTGTGTTAGGTGGTGTTAGGAATTTGATCATTCACCGTCTTGATTTAGGTGACGAAAAAGGTTGTATGGTAGAGAGAGTGTGTGGTGGTGACGAAGTCATTCTTCGTCCGACAGAGAGTCAGGACATGTAATATACCAAATCTCAAAGTGATTGGTATTTCGACAAGAATGGAACTTTGAACAATATGTGTTAGTCATATATTATTACATAATATAAACTTCTGTACCGGTCTTCTTCTTTTTGTGGATAAACCTTTTGGACTATAGGTCTTATAGTCTTATAAGTCTATAGTCTATATAGTCTATAGTCTCAAGATCTTTCTTTTTATCCCTTTTACTTCCCCTCTTGTAGTGGTTTTGTATTGACTCCTGTTAAAAGATCTTGACTTCCGATACTCCGAAATCTGACCTTTTTGGTGTTCATTACCTTTTTGTTTGGGTTCTATGTAATAGCACTTTAAAGTCTTGTGACTCGCCCCGGTCCCCTTTCTAGGATTTTCTAAAGTCTCTCTAAATTTTTTGCTGAGTAAATACTTCCCATTCTTTCTTTTGACCGTACTATGAGTTCTGAGTCTAGAATCAAAGGTTTATGATAAGGGTCATTTATTTGGTCAAGAATTTCGTTACCGACCTAGGTCTCCATCTTGTGTTTTTTAGACACCACTCGAAACACGATTTACTGTGTTCTCTGTTAAATTTCCTCAAGAGTGACCAATTTTGACTCCCATTAAACTCCTAGTATAACTTATCACTATCCTTGACTACTATGTGTAACTTATTAGATCATCATTTTATCTTTTATGTCCTCACCTGTCCTCTTCAAGAATTAATCTATTCTTACGATTGACTATTTACATAGTCCTTTCTATTTATGTTTTTTTTAGTAATAATACGTTGATCTTAAGGTATGGGTCCGTGTGATATTTAGTTCTTACCTGAAGGGACGACCGTGTCACCTATTCTTAGGTGGACGGTCACATCCGTTGTATTCAATCTAAGGACCACATCCTTCTAATGTTTACACTACCTTGTTGATTCGGGTACATGGTGTCGATGACTTCGGGTACACGGACCTCAGGTACGAAGTGTTGTTCTCTTCGATGACGTTACTCTTCAGACTCGTGACGTTGTTTCTCATCGAGGTCGAGTGGTGTTGATTCTTTCGCACGTGTGTCGTTGTTTCTGGATCGTATTGGTTTTTATGTATTTAATTAAAAATTTTCTTACAAAGTAGTAATTGTGAAAAGTTTTTATAACAAATACGGAGACACGGGACACAATTAAAGGATTCTGACGGCACTTGTTTGACGTTGTTGGACCACCGAATTTTCTTGTCTTTTCATAAGAGAATGTCAAGAACTTCGGTCTTCATACTTTGACTCCATGGACGTCCCGGTGTGAGGGAGGTCTCCGAGATCTCGTCTTGAGAACAGAGAACACCGAGGTCAGTAAGCTACACCGACGTATGAGATTAGAGAAGGAGGTTGAAGAGTTCCGGGAGAAGAGACAAGGGCACAGAAGAGGAGAAGACAGAAAGTCTTCTTGTGAAGAGTGACCTAAATCCTAGTTAGATCTAAGTCAAGTCAAGTTAGCGAGTCAGTACAGGATGAGAAACGCTGGGATACCTGACGTCGTACGGTCCGGAGGGGCAGGTAGTGGTTGAGGGTCTCAAATGAGTTTGAGTACAGGTAACTCAACCACTACAGGAAGTTGGTAGAATAGGAGACAGCAGGAGAAGAGAAAGATGGAAGTTAGAAAGGGTCGTA
Organism: Capra ibex; assembly: GCA_006410555.1. NCBI lineage: Eukaryota > Metazoa > Chordata > Mammalia > Artiodactyla > Bovidae > Capra > Capra ibex. The sequence goes on from SJYO01034137.1 coordinate 42,315,255, forward strand.
GTCCCAGAAAAGGTTACTCAGTCGAGAAACGTAGCCCACTGGTTTCATGACCTCAAAGTCGAAGTTGTAGTCAGGAAGGTCACTTGTAAGTCCTGACTAAAGGAAGTCCTACCTGACCAACCTAGAGGAACGTCAGGTTCCCTGAGAGTTCTCAGAAGAGGTTGTGGTGTCAAGTTTTCGTAGTTAAGAAGCCATGAGTCGAAAGAAATATCAGGTTGAGAGTGTAGGTACGTACTGGGGACCTTTTTGGTATCGGAACTGATCTGCCTGACAACAACCGTTTCATTACAGAGACGAAAAATTATACGACAGATCTATTGACTCCTATTAGAAAGAAGTGTAGACATTGAATAGAAGTCTAGACATTGAATTAATATAGACGTTTCTGAGAAAAAAGGGTTGTTCCTTTATAAGTGTCTAAGATTCTGACTCCTACATCTGTATCGAAATCCCGTGGTGGTAAGTAGGGTGATATGTGGGATTAGAGTCCTCTGAACACTTACCACATGAAGTGGTTTTGTTCTCTTATTTCGTTTTAATGCTTCGTCACCTAAGTCTTTTGTTCCCTAAGTTACGTTTTTATTCACTCGTCTTAAGGGTCTTACTACCCCTCCTCTCTTGAACCTTACTCTCGACACGTCGTCCGTAAGTCCCGTTGGTCACATCGAACCTCTTCCCCTGATTACCGAGATCGTGTGCACGGAACCTTTGTCGTCCTCCTTCGTTAATGGTGTCCCCAAAATTCAATGACCCTTCTTTAATTGTCGAGATAACCTGCCGAAACCTTACTGAAACACTCGTACTATTCCTTTTGATAGTTACTTTTCGAGACCCTTTTTTGAACAACGTCGTACGATATTTGACTTACAAATATAGGGTGGGTACTAAGTATAGAACTTTAGATTGGGAGATGTACTCCCATAAATCTTTACCCCGAAAACCCTTCACTTATCCAGTACTTTCGTCTTGTGAGTATACTCTAATCATGAAAATATTTTCTCGGGTCCCTTAAGGGACAACCAGGTCACCAATCCTGAGACACAACAATGACGACTCCCGGACCCAAGTTTTAGGGTCGAGTCCTTTGATTTTAGGGTTTTCGGTGCACCCAGGAGTAGTCTAGAACTAGAACCTGAATAGGTAGAGGTCTCGATACTCTTTAAACACCGTCAAACGACACTATCGGATTTACCTGATTCTGTGTGTATAATATAAGAGGTTTCTGCTGGGTAGGGTCTACGAGGAGGTCTTAAGATGGTGAAAAGGGAGTTCTCCTCCTCCTATACGGGTCAAGGGAACTTAGAGTACTGGACAACACTTAATAGACTGGTTGTCTTGTGTCGTATTCAGTACGACACACGGAAGACTCCGATCTAGTATTAACGTAAAGACGAAACAAATGAACCCTGTAAACGGAACCTTAGGTCAGTGGTAAGACACTCCTTCGCGTTCGTCGGATACCTCTCCAAGGTTTCAGATGCCGACTGTCGGTCATGGTTTGACTGTATTTCGGTAGAATTTTCACCCGGTACGGTCTTCGTCCCGTGAGTTTTCGACCCCGAGGCCTTGTTGGGTCTCCCTACCCCACCCCACCCTTCCTCTACCCCCCTGTGTACAAGTGGGTACCGAGTACAGTTACATACCGTTTTTGGTAGTTAATAGGAGGTTAATTTAATTTTTTTTAAAAATTTCGTCTGGTACGGTTGACTTCAACTCATCTCTGTTCGGAGAAGGTGGTTCGAGACAGGTTTGACGTTTACTCATTCGTTTTGTTTACTGACAAAATTCTTTGATTTAAACCTCCACCAATCAATAATTATATGGCGGTTTTTCTCAACGTCACTCTTCTATTACTTTTGTATTGTGTAATACAATACGAGTCCAATACAAAGACATTAACATTAAGATATTTGTTGTAATCTCTTTTATTACATTAGTAAACACACATATAGTATCCATTCCTAATTTTATAGAGAAAAGTAATTTTGTATTATTTACGATGAATTTTGACTTTTTAATTCTTTGTCACCTTACAATAAGTCTTTATTTAACCACTTTGAGGTGTTCTTTATCGACGTTTACGACTTTTATAAACCGAAGAACCTCGTCTTTAAAACTCATGACACCTACTCCCACTCATTAACGACACACACACACACACACACATACACACGACAGTGTCTTCTAGGTTTAAGGACTGAAGTAAGACTAATAAAAGAAATCGTTGGGAAAAGAAATTTCACCTGTGTCGTTATATGAGTCGATTTTCTAACGTTAAAAGTCGAAGTTCTTTTAGAGGAATTTTTCTTTTGTCGTCAACTGTACCCGAAAACCAAACAAACCAGACCAATCATTGAAAATGGGACTTTAGGGGAAAGGAGGGATGAAGGAAACGGATTATGAACGACACTACAGACCTCGAGAACGTCAATGATACCCGCGACTCTTTTTGACCTTCTACTTTTGATCCGTGTTTCCTACCTCTTGTTTTTTGAACTCGTACTTTTGCTTTCGTATCCCGTTTTGTAGTTCTCCTCTGACAAAAGGACTACTAGCAATTCGGTACTCGAGTTAGGACCTGACGAGAGGAGGTCTAAAGAAAATGTACTTTCTTTTCTTAATTAAACATGGAATTTCATGAATGTAAGTCAGAGACAATGATTTTCTATTCGACTTGTGATTGAATATATCTTAATATATCTTAAGAACACTTTTATACACGGAACATGTTGATAAGAGAACATATTGAATCGACTTCTATTTTTAATCTTCACCTCCCTTCTACTTTCCTTCTCCCTCTCTCCCTTCCTTCCTTTCCCCTTCCTTTCTTTCTCCTCTTAGTCTCGCTTACTCAGTCACTTGTTCTTACCCCGAACCTCACTTGGGTCAGGACCCCAGAACAAGACAGACGAAGAAACTGTTGGAATCAAAAGAGTGAACACTATGACGTTCTGTTTACATTTCTAATCTGTTTCATGATTTTTCACGGATTACATAACATGACAACGTTTTTTTTTTTTTCTCCCCCCCCGCCATAAAGTGACCGAAAAACTCAAGAAGGTCGTAGATCGGGACAACTTAAGTACCATTCAGAAGTTCTTTGAGCACAACTTAATTCCACGAAAGTCACACCTGTTTGGTGTTAAACAAAACTCTATAAAAAGTCCCTTTACATACGGAGAAAAAGGGTCAACATTGTATATGAAAACCAGAGTCGAGTAAGATATGTTCCGTAGGTCTTTTCGAAAGATTCTTTATCAAGACTAATGTACTGGGGAGAGACCTTTAGGAAGAACGAGGGGGTGTAGAAAGGGAAGTAAGGGTGAGACGTGGGGACGGTTAGTGTGAGTACGGAGGTGTCCGGAAAGAAGTCTGACAAAGGGACGGGAAAGGGTGAGAGGAGCTCTGACTCAAAGAAAAGGGAGTTCGGAGTCTCGTTCATGAAAGAGTACTTCCTTTTGGAAAGGGTTCGGGAAGTCCATCTAGACCGACATTAGACAAAGAGAACTATAAAAACACAGGGAGAGGAGAGAGTCAATAGTGAAACATAACAATAAGAAAATAAACAACCAGAGACGTTGATCGGCCCTCGAGGAACTCCTGTCCAAAAACCAACACGACTGTAACAGAAATGGGTCATGGACGACAATAACATAAAGAGAGGTGTTTGTGTAATGAAACAAGATAAGTTTGAATTTGTATAGACAATTTATAATTACCCGACAATCATAGGTCTCTCCGACCTTTACCGACTTTATCCTTAAGAATTTACAATAGTCACTCTTCCGTTAAATCCTCATAGATAATTATAATTTTAACAAGTATGATCCCTTAAGGGAACACCGGGTCACCAATTCTGAGACACGAAGGTTACGTCCCCCGCACCCAGACTAAGGACCAGTCCCTTAATTCTAGGTTGTGCACGACACCGGTTTTTATTTATTTTAAAAATTTTAATTTTTTTTTTTTGCAGCACCCCCGGGTCACCAATTCTTAGACGGAACGTTACGTCCCCTGTGTCTAAGTAAGGGACTAGTCTTTGATTCTAGGGTGTACGGTGTCTCGATGACTCGAGCGTATGGTGGTGAATTCTCAGACGTGTGTCGTTGCTTTCTAGGGCGTTCTTCGTTACTTCTGGGGGTGTACGGTGTTGGTTCTGGGCTGCGTCGGTTTATTTATTTATTTTATAAAAAAATTTACAAGTATGGGAAACTGACTCACTAAAACGACGTTCTTTCGATAGGACTTTTCCCACACAGTATATACTAGTGTTGTACACACACATTCCTAAAAATAACATCGCAATTTTCTGTCTATATGGGATTTACGAATAGTCAGTCCGATTTAATTTTAATATTTTATAGATATAGTAGTTGACTTCGACCTTATCTAGTTATACCTGTCAAAAGTTTTTATATCTGATCCCTGAAGGGACCACCGGGATGAGATCCGATTTCGATCGGATGAGTCACCAATTTCGAGGGACGAGGGTAACGACCCCCGGACCCAAGTTAGGGATCAGTCCCTTGATCTAGGACGGACGTCTTCGTTTTTAGTTTCTAGGACGTACGGAGTTGATTCTATGCCATGTCGGTTTATCTATTTAAAAAAAATTAAATTTTTTATATCTCATTTTGTTCTCTTTCGTCTTACAGTCACATCGGACACAGAACAACCGTACGATTCAATGTTATGATTATATATTTTGTAATATTTTTGTCTAAACCGATATTTGTAGGTGGGATAGCACTACTAAGAATGTAATTTAACGACTCTATAACCCTACGAAGGACTCGGTAGTATCATCGTAGAATCAAGAATGGAGTCGTGTAAAACGACGTAAAAATACCAAACCGTTCAGTCTCCTATTTATAAAGTTTAAGAGGGTCGGAGATAGTAAGGAAGTTCGTCATAAAAGGTGTCTTACAACGTGTTGTATATATGTTCATAAATCCACGGTTCACAGACCTTACTAGAATTAAGATATTATTTCTTCCATAGAAAATCAGTATTCTCAAACGAGTTTTATCATAAGAAGTATTTTATTTTACAAATCACTCATATTTTTGTATCTCCATCGATGTGGAACTTGTAAAAGTAGAAATAATTTATAGATGATCTATGAAAAAACTCACAAAACTGATAAAAATTTGAAATTTCTGGAATACTAAACACTCAATTTTTCATTTAATCTAATTATTATGATTAAAACTCATAAATATAATTATCAATATATACATGTAAATATATAAATGTGTACACACATTCACATANCAAAACTGATAAAAATTTGAAATTTCTGGAATACTAAACACTCAATTTTTCATTTAATCTAATTATTATGATTAAAACTCATAAATATAATTATCAATATATACATGTAAATATTATAAATGTGTACACACATTCACATATATATATAACCTTCCTATATGTGGTTCGACTATGACCGATCGAGAACCCTTTCTTCTTTTAACCACATATACACATTTCCTATTACGAGTGGAAAATAAAATATATGAAGAAATATAATGAACTAAAAACAATTATTACTTATATACAATGAAGAAATGTATCTTTTTTATTTATATCGATCACTTTTCTCCCGAAGGAAGAAATTTCCTTCTAATTCTAATACTGTGTAATTCTAATACTGTCAGACACGGTCCGAAGCCCCTTTTGAAGGTAGAAGAACTACCATAAAAAGTTTATATAAGTTCTTTTATGTTAATTTTTTGTTATCTCATTTTCAATATAGTGTCGTGGGAGACACTTTTTGAGTTAGACACTCTTTTGGTAGATCATTTTAGAGTAAACTAAAACTAAGAAGACTAGTATTAAATACTATTATGTTGGATACGTCCCGGTCACGAATGTATCAAGTATATGATATGTCTTTGTTTTTCCAAACGATTTGTTTAACTATATTATTTATTCTATATAACACCGTATTCCAAACACCTTCCCATCTCATCTGAAGAAATAAGTCTATTGGAAACAGAATGAACATCATGAAATAGAGTCCCGTGGTACTGACGAATACATAGTTCGACATGGTAGTCTGACCCTCGAGGGATAAGTAGAAACGTGGAGGTCGTGGACTAGGTCGCACCCGTGTACTGTCCGAGCGGTAGAATGTTCCAGACTCAAACGGTCTGAGAAGAGATAACGACTTTCACTTTCACTTCAGCGAGTCAACACAGACTGAGAAACGCTGGGGTACCTGACATAAGATGGTCCGAGGAGACAGGTACCCTAAAAGGTCCGTCATCATGGCCTCACCTAACGGTAAAGGAAGAGGTCTCCTAGAAGGGCTGGGTCCCTAGCTTGGGCCCAGAGGGTGTAACATCTGTCTGCGAAATGACAGACTCGGTGGTCCCTTCAGAGATGACGACTCAGGACACGATTAGTAGCAGTTGGAGTCCTCCTCCTCCTCCTTCTCCAAGACCAGGATCAAGACTAGGATTGACTCAAATGAACTTGTTTAGTAGGTCCTAGATACTAAGACAAAGAATGGACATTTTGTTTTACTCCGTGAAACTGATCTTTTAGAAGTTTAAGAAAATTGAGATTTTGAGTTAGAAATTATACGTTTACATTGACTAAATCCGTGTAATTTCATATATTCGTGTACCTACAATGATTTGTCTTTATCCAGAATAGATAAGTAATTTTGTCTGGGTTATCCTAAAGATTTACCTTTATAAAACTTGTTGTTTTAATGTGGAGAAATGTTTCTCTAGTTATCTAGTAAAAAATAGCTTATGTTAACCGGTGGAAGAAAGAGACGTAAAGTAAAAACAGGTTTAATCCTTTCACATGGGGAACACGTTGACTTATATAAGTGTATTTCAACAAAATTAAGTCTAGAAACTCAGTACCCTGGGGTCGTACAAAAAGTAGGGATTCAATAAGTTTACATTTCGACACTGACTCTTTGTAGTTAAATTTCACTTTATTTCGACAACCCTATAATAGTTTTATTTTACTTGATTGTCCGGTTGACAACTTAGAGAGAGTACAACGTTTCCTGAAATCTAAAAATTATTGGACTTGGACACTATTGTATGAATCCATTGAATTCATACCCTGTAATGTGACCCGTATAAGTCTATGATAGTCGTGACTATTCCAAGTCTCAGGAAGGGTAAAACATTCCCCTGTGACCGTTTGTCGTTCGTCATACTTCGACTGAAACGTTGGGTTCTCCGGTTTCGACCACGTCCCTACGATATCTTCCTACAACCTTCGATCCTCTCTTGATTCGATCTATAGTTCCCTTCTCGATTCCTGTAATACTAGAAAATTTGTAAAGTTTCCTGTTTTTCGTTTCTACTTTAGTTCCAATACATCGACCTTGTTGTGTCTTCGTTTGTCTTCCTCTCTTCCTCGGACCGTCTGCTCGAGGTCCACTCGACTTCACCGCAGAACGGTGTGAACGGAGACACCGGGTGCCTACACACTATGGACCACCAGTCCGAACAAACTACACTTCTCGTCTGTATCTGCGACTTAGTAGAGAGGGTGACGAAGTTGGTTGTTACGTTTTTTTCTTCTGTTTTTCCTCTCCTCTCCTTCTTCTACTGCCACTTCCTCTCGTGACACTCCCTCTTATGACACCGTGCCCCCTTTCCCGACTGTCAGCCGTGCGGACTGGAACCGTGTGGACGGTGGTGAGTGGTCGAGGTGGACTCAGAGACGTGGACCCTTGATCCGTAAAATCGGACCTAGAAGTCACTCCGAGAGCGATCGAGAATTTAAACATTCTGGATCAATTTTTATGAGGTCATGAGACTGGACCTTTTAGGGTACCTGCCTCCCCGGACCACCCGACGTCAGGTACCCCAGCGATCCTCAGCCTCTGCTGACTCGCTGAAGTGAAAGTGAAAAGTGAAAGTACGTAACCTCTTCCTTTACCGTTGGGTGAGGTCACAAGAACGGACCTCTTAGGGTCCCTACCCCCCCGGACCACCCGACGACAGATACCCCAGTGTGTCTCAGCCTGTGCTGACTTCGCTGAATCGTCGTCGTCGTCGTCAATTTTTGTCTCAAATTTTAAGAAATTCTGAGGTAATTTTGTTAGTCACTTTCTAAGTATTAGACTGAAATAATGAGTTCGTCGTCCTAAAATCAAACTGAGGAATTGTGAAACCGTTGACCAACAGGTACCCGGGAACTATTCTTAAGGACTAACGAAAGATTGTCCCACCTAGAGTCCTGACACAATCTTCGTTTTCCGTTTGTCTACCCACCCGACGAGATTTGTCGAGATCAACGTGAAAAAAAGGAAAAGAAAAAAGTTTACTCTTCAATCAGAAGGGGTTTAGGGTTACGAGGTGAGGGATTAAACCTCTACTTGGTCTACTAAAGTGACCAGAAAGGGAAGAGACCAAAGACACTGAGTAGTTGATATCGTTGGTCCCACCCCAATTTTATTTGTTACGATTACGAGTCCAATACGACATCGAGTTTTCCTTCCTTAGACTCTTTTTGACAATCCTATCAGTTTCTTACTTTTTTTTATCCTGAGTATTATGAGGATTGAGTAAGTAGAAAGGGTCCTCTAGTAGGATATAGGTCACGGGGATAAAAAGAAGAAATTAATTGTCGATGTACTTACAAAACAAATAACTACACATATAAAAAGATACTTTTGACCATTTTACCAATTACATCATGTCTCTTACTTTGTGTTATTGAGGTTAAAGTTCTAGACCACCTCCATTTACTTATTAACATTAAAGTGTTTACATAGTCTCTACTTTAGTTTCACGATCCCTTCGGGTCCTCGTCAATTGGAATCTCTTTCCTTCACTCTATCAGGGAGAACTGGTTACGTAAGTTCCAATGAGTATCGATAATTATGAACTTCAGTAACACTTTAGTATTTTCTCCTTTACATTGTATATGGTTTCATAAGGTATAGGTACACTTCCTAGTATCATCTCTCTGTATCGACAATTAAGAATTTTTTTAGTAAGGTAATGTTTTTTTCCATGTCTCCTAATCAGTGACCTCTTCCACACAGATGAATAAATTACGGTGATAACACTTTTGACACCTTTATAAAAACTGTTAAGAAGTGAATTCATAAAGGGAGTCTCGGGTTCCGTTTAGGACCAGTGAACTCTCTTCAAAAGTCCTTGTCGATTTCCAGTGAAACTCTGTTCCGAGTACTGAGTCTCTCATTTCCTCTCGTCTTCTATGACGGTTGTCCCTAATTTTTACGTACTTCCCCACTAGTCCAGGAACAAACTAGTGTAACAAGTTACCTACTCATCATAGAAAAAAAAAAAAAGGATCAAAATTCCTTTAACTAACAAGACTATACTCCAGACTTCAGTCGGGTTACTCCAAAAGTCTCAAAAACTCTATGATTTATAAGCGTCAATATATTGCGATAAATTTTCACCAAAGAAAGAAAAAAAACCACTTTTACAGGTTTTTATATCACCTGACTTTACATTAGAAGTTATTACTGTATTTACTCCTGACTCCATAAATATATGGTTGTTTTTAAGAGTTTTTGGGTTATGAGGGTGTCCGTTTCCTTACCAGTCCAAACGACGTCAAAGGTTACTTACTGTAGTCGAAGGACATTCAGAGGTAGTTTTACTTAAGTCAATTATGACAATTAAAGATAAGGGAAGGTCTCGGACACCATAAGTACACCCGTAAGACCTCTCGACGTCGTTTGAATTCTTCCTTTGAGTCTGTCGACTTCTCCTTTTCCTATTCCGTGTCTCAATCGCCTATCTCTAGTCAGGTCTCTGGAGGTGGTCAGTCAGGAATGTTTCCAACTGGTGAGTGGACCTCGACGTTAATAAGTAGGAAGTATTTGTCTCTAGTAAAGAGTCTTAACAATTGTAACGAAGACAATCAGAAATTTGTTTCGCCAGACAAATATTCAATCCTTGTAAAAAATTTTTCAGTAAGTGGAACATAACAAAATTTTTTTTTTGCTTCAGACGTGTGTGAGCTATGATTTGACTTTTCCTTACCTCTCCTCTACCTCCATATCGGACTCTGGGTGTACCCAAAAATTGACCGATTCAAGTTAAAAGAGAAAGTTCCGACATCATCGGTAAATTTTATAAATTTGTAATTGTGTTTATAGTGTGTTTGTAGTTTTTCAAGACCCCTCCTCCAGTACGGTAATGAGTGGGTTTACGAGTTCAGAGACTCCCTCCCGTTGAACCCAAAGTCGAACCCGAGTCGACGACCCGAGTGAAAAAGAAAAAACGAAAAGATCTGCGGTCTCAGGTTCGTAATTTTCCATTCCTCTCAGGTCACTCTATTTTCATTGTAAATTTCTCAATTGGTAAGAAAAAATTCACTGGAAGAACCCTCCTATGGTTGAGGGGGACGGGGGGCGGGGGACGAGGCTAAATCTTAGGTGAAGGTTTACTATGTTGACCTTAAATTAAGGGGTTTCCTGTTGAAAACGTTTCCTTGGAAATAGGGTAAATCGTATCGAAACTCGAGATCTCCTTCCTCTCGGTACACTGAATGGAACGTACTCCTAGACATCATGACTAATGGTGGTCGACACTATACAGGTTGAGGTCATCTGAATTCTAGACGTAACAGATATAGTGACCGAACCGGTGTAGCAATGTATACACCACCGTCCGCATAAACCATGACGTCTTTGTTTCCACTTGTCTAACGGGCATGCTGACTAGTGATGTCGGAGTTCAAATCCGACTTTTTTATCGGAAGGAACTAAAGAGACGGGAGTCTAACGGGATCAAAGGTAAGACGGAGGGTTAGATCGACTGTATAAAGTCGGTGTCAAAGGTAATATCTTCAAATTGGTGCACCGGGTGGAGATGACGGTGGGAGTAATTTTTCGAAAACTAATAAGGGGTAGAGTTCTGTTGCCGAAGACAGAGATTCTTCCGTGAACCCCGAAAAATAACTGTTGACGAGGGGTCGTGTGAAAGAATCCATATAAAACCAAGGAAGGGGTATTTATGGGTACCGGTCCAGAATCCGTGGGACCTTCCGGACGGTAAGGTTGTTCACCACGTACAAAGATGGAGACGTCGTACCTAAAATGACAGGGAGTCGAACTTTAAAGGGAAGGGTAGACTGTTTGAGGAAAGTTTGAAGTCGAGTTTACTATGGAGAGTAACTACACTAGACTGTGATGAAGTGTAAATATGTCACTGAATGTCAAATTTTTGTTGAAAATATATGTATATATACATAATAAATAACCTTCTGGTGATCTCGGACATCTTATACTACCCTTCCGTGGTTTAAGACCTAAAGTGTCTACTTTTCTGTGTCCGAGTTTTCCTCTCTCTATGACGGAATCGTTTGCCATGTCGACTCTGAGTGAGTCACGAGAGACGAAGGGTGAATAGCGGACGAAGAAGGTTGTTTGAGACCTGACCAATGAAGATTCTACGTCGAAGAGTCTGGAGAGGTCCAATGTCGACTGTTAAGGGGTTGACGACCTACACTTAATTGAAATCGTCCCCGAGGACTCTCCACCTTCCGAACCGACTGTCGTTTGAGTCGTGAGGGACTATACGTTTTACTGTAAAACCGGGATCCGTGAATCATTCAATGTGTCAGGAACGAGGAATCCTCATTTTCAAAAGTCCGTGATCTCACATCGTAATTTTTTCTCGGTTTTACTTAATCCTTGACTGGATGATGAAATAATCGAAGGGTTGTACGTGTGTATATCTCTGTAAGTTCGGACTACGTGACACTAATGTCAGAGGGAATAGGAGAAGGACTTGAGTTTTATTGAGTAACACGTTAAGATACTCCGACGTACAACCTTGACCTGTCTCTAACGAAGGGTGACGGGTGACACCGTGAACCCTTTGATATTAAACGTAGTGAAAACCACCCCGTCTCTCGTCTATATGAACCCTTTACATAAGTTAATAAATAAAAAGTGTAATCATTTTGACGACAAACGTATAACAACCTTGGGTTCTGATCAATTTTTATTTTTTGTTTTAGGTATTTTATGTAAGGTAAAGAATAAACATATCTTTGACAAATGAAAGAGTTAATTTGTTTCTAACATTAGTGAAATAAAACCTAAGTAAAGAGTGAAAGTCAACCTTTGAAGTCCTCATTTAAATTTATAACAGAGTACCTTCTAATACGTCAGTCATTCTGACAAGGACCTGTGTTGTACGATAAATAAGTCTCAGAGTAGATTGTCCAATTTTATTTTTTTTGGAATCAAATCACAGACGTCAGATTAAAGTCATCTTCAAACAACTTTCCGGACAAACGTCTCACCCCTCCTTAACTCAAATGAACTGCAACCTCTTGTAGGGACGTCGACCTCACCGAAGGTCTCAACACACTTTCTCATCCAAAGAAAAGTCGTACGGTCACTGAACATGTACCCACCTGTGCCCATAGAGAAACTATTCGAAAAAAAAAGACAGTGTCTTTCTTAGTGTCCAATATATAAGTACCCGTTTGTTCGAAACCCACGATCTTTCTTTCAAAAATTCTCCAAAATTTATGACATAGAAGGTTGATAATTTAGATTGGACTTAAACTTGAATGGGCCAACGAGAATTTACTCTATATCATTGTAATTTACTCAATCATAATATTTTGACATAGGTTTTGTACCTTGAAGTCAGAAAAAACTCTGCACTAACCATAGTCAAGTGAAGTCAGCGAGTCAGCACAGGCTGAGAAACGCTGGGGTACTTAGCGTCGTACGGTCCGGAGGGACAGGTAGTGGTTGAGGACCTTAAGTGAGTCTCAGTGCAGGTAGCTCAGGTACTACGGTAGGTCGGTAGAGTAGGAGACAGCAGGGGAAGAGGAGGACGGGGGTTAGGGAGGGTCGTAGTTTCAGAAGAGGTCACTCAGTTGAGAAACGTACTCCACCGGTTTCATGGCCTCAAAGTCGAAATCGTAGTAAGGAAGGTTTCTTTAGGGTCCCAACTAGAGGAAGTCTTACCTGACCAACCTAGAGGAATGTCAGGGTCCCTGAGAACTCTCAAAAGAGGTTGTGGTGTCAAGTTTTCGTAGTTAAGAAGCCGTGAGTCGGAAGAAGTGTCAGGTTGAGAGTGTAGGTATGCACTGATGACCTTTTTGGTATCGGAACTGATCTGCCTGGAATCAGCCGGTTCATTACAGAGACGAAAACTTATACGATAGATCCTACCAGTATTGAAAAGAAGGTTCCTCATTCACAGAAAAGTAAAGTACCGACGTTAGTGGTAGACGTCACTAAAACCTCGGGGGGTTTTATTTCAGACTGTGACAAAGGTGAGAAAGAGGTAGATAAAGTGTACCTCACTGCCCTGGCCTACGGTACTAGAAGCAAAAGACTTACAACTCGAAATTCGGTTGAAAAAGTGAGAGGAGAAAGTGAAAGTAGTTCTCCGGAAAATCAAGGAGAAGTGAAAGACGGTATTCCCACCACAGTAGACGAATAGACTCCACTAACTATAAAGAGGGTCGTTAGAACTAAGGTCGAACACAAAGAAGGTCAGGTCGCAAAGAGGGTCAGGTCACAAAGAGTACTACATGAGACGTATCTTCAATTTATTCGACCCACTGTTATATTTCGGAACTACATGAGGAAAAGGATAAACCTTGGTCAGACAACAAGGTACAGGTCAAGATTGACAACGAAGTACCGGACGTATGTCTAAAGAGTTCTCCGTCCAATCCACCAGACCATAAGGGTAGAGAAAGTCCTAAAAGGTGTCAAATAACACTAGGTGTGTCAGTTTCCGAAACCGTATCAGTTATTTCGTCTTTAGCTACAAAAAGACCTTGAGAGAACGAAAAAGTTACTAGGTCACCTACATACCGGAAATTATTTGTACTTAAAAATAAAAATAAGTTTTTGTAAAAATTTTTAACAAGAAAAAAACCCCCCCCNCCCCCCCCCCAACCCCTCCCACCCGGAGTACCCTAGAATCAAGGTGTTGGTCTCTAATTTGAGACCGAGAGTCGTCACTTTCACATCTCAAGATTGGTGACCAGACGGTCCCTTAGGGATTTATGTTCAAAAATTTGAAGAAAAGAACGCGTCCCAAGTATCGACGGGTATCTGAAAGGGAACACTCATTTCCTAGATTCTGACTCAATGTCTGTTAAATCGACCATCGAGTGTGTCATTTCGTAGACAGACGTTACGTCCTCTGGACCCAAGTCAGGAACCCAACCCTTCTAGGGGACCTCTTCCTTTACCGTCGGGTGAGGTCATCAGAACGGACCTTTTAGGGTACCTGTCTCCTCGGACCATCCGATGACAGGTACCCCAGCGTTTCTCAGTCTATGCTGACTCACTGAAGTGAAATCGATGTACGACCTTATACCCCTCCGAGAATAGTCGTGTTGAATCATCCACAGCTACCATGTAGACCTCCGAACCGATCAGGACTCAAACCAGAATCCAATCTGTATGTACATACGTTTACATTAACAACGGAGGTTCCTCGTAGACAAATTCCTGAAAATGTTTTATGAACTTTCTCTTATTACATCCATTTGTCGACTTTAAGTATTAGACACCATAATATTATCCGTCTCATCCTTAAATTTCGTCTTTTTAAAACAAAAATCCCATAAGTTGACATTCCTTAAAAGTACAGACCCTGAGAGTTTTGTACTCGGGGATTAAGGAAATGGGGACGGTAAAGTAAATCCGTGAAGATAACGGACTAACTAATAATTTAGATTAATCAGAAAAGGGGAGTCAGAAGTAGGAGGAACTGGAAGGATATTATGGACTGTGACCTTGTTATGTAAAAAGTATTTGAAAGAGATTTTATTAGGGTTTAAATATTTCTTCGACATCTTTATCATGTATATCGAGGATATGTGGAAAGTGGTTCTGAGGGACAATTGGAAAGAGACGAGTTCAGGGAGGTTAAACTCCGATTCAAGTATCTGTACTACAGAGTAATGGTATAATATGAAGTCACAGATAAAGGATTCATGTCCAGTACGAGACTGTATTGGTGTAGTTTCCTTTACTTGTTTCTATGTTGTCAGGAGGTCACAAGAGAAAGAAAGTACTAGTACTGTAAAAAATTCTAATCACCGGTTAATGAAATGTCTGATACGGAAACCCAAAGGGACCATAAAGGAATATTAAATACATATAAACCGTTCTTGTATGGTGTTTTTACCCAAAATCCACGTGTGGATCTTTGTGTGTAACGACTAAAAAGAGTAATGACCACTATGGTTGAAATTCGTGAACCAATTTTCAAAGACGTTCCAAATTCGTAATTCATTTGATTATTCGTACAATACGAATAATAATTATTGATAGACCGTCACTCTAAGAAATACTAATGAGTTTATAAGAGTAGACGATAGTTCAAAAGTGGGTAACGTAAATCGTGAAACTACCAAAAATCGAATAATAACATTACCAACGTTTAACCACTCGATTAAGGTAGTAAGAGAGATCATATAACTGTAAGATGATGTCTTATAAGGGAAAACGGGATAAAAATTAAGTAAGTATATTCATACTTGAACACCTGATGATAAAATGAGTTTCCTAAAGTTAGACAATATAGTAATTAAGGACGAGTTTACAGTGGTCTGGACCCCTGAGGAAATTCGATCGAGGACACAAGAGAACTGTACCTTGGTAGTAAGACACTCGTGTAGGTGTTCGACTACAAGGTCCAAGTAGAAGAAAATTATTAAAATAAATAAATAAAAACCGACACAACAGAAGTAACGACGTGCCCCAAAGAGATCAACACCGCTCGCCCTCGATGAGAGATCAACACCATGTGTCCGAAGAGAGTACCTTGTCCCCGAGATCCCACAGACCTGAAGTCATCAACGTCGTTCACCCGAGACGTCAACGTCAAGAACCCGAAATCTCACGTCCGAGTTGTCACCACCACGTCATACATCTCAGAGGACATAACCATCCGTCCGAGAAGTTGATAAGTTGGTGGTCCCTTCGGGAGGTCCAAGTAAAATATCAAAGGGAAGGGGTAAGAGTCTTGATCATTAAAGAGGTTCCTCGTAATCAAAGAAAATCACTACTTACCCTGAATCTTCCAGACCTATGACCACGATCCATACAAGTAATGATGGTCTCACGATAACGAAGATCTGGGATAGTCGTCTTAATCCGTCATACCTACGTATGCATCTGTGTATAGATAAAGTGGTAGAGAGATAATTCATGGTACTTAAGTAAAGGTTAAGGTCTAGTTATGGTGTCCCAAAAAGGGTAATAAGAGCCACATAAACGAACGAGTTAATTAAACCATATATTGGTTTGAGGGTCGATGAACTCGGTTTTTTTCCCCCTTCCTCTCCTTTCTTTTCTTTTTTCCGGTGGAACCAAGGTCTGTACAGGGTCAAAGAATCATACAGTCGGGTTTCCACCCGGGGATTGTAAGGACAAAGAGGATTCAACGTCTGGGTGTAGAAGTCAGATATCCAAGACATCCTATAACGGTTGTAAACCAACTTTTGTATTGATCAACAGAAAAATGGGGTAGGTATAAGAGGGAGATTATAAAAGTATTATGTTTTATTATACTTCAGAAAGAGGAAAGACTTATTTAGTAATATAACATTGAGAATGTTTACTATAATAGAACGAGTTTTTCGGAAGTTATAGAGAAATGAAATATTTAAATAATAATAATAAAACCGGTACGACGTATCGAACACCCTAGAATCATGACGGGGATCGTCACTTCCACATCTCAAGATTGGTGACCTGACCGTCCCTTAAGGGAGAAGTAACGAAAGTCTTAGTTTAGTTTGATAGACCCTTATTAGCAGTTAGGGAAGGTGATGGTTCGAAATTGAATTGAGTTGAAGTAGGAGGTAAATAGTAGGAAACAACAACAAGTCGACGATTCAGCACAGGTTGAGACAGTGGGGTACCTGACGTTGTGTGGTCCACAGGGACAGGAAGCAATAGAGGGTCAAACGGGTTTAAGTACAGGTAACTCAGTCACTCCGATAGAGTGGTAGAGTAGGAGACGACGGGAGAAGAACGAAACGGAAGTTAGAAAGGGTCGTAGTCCCGGAAAAGGTTACTCAACCGAGATACACTCCACTTTCACAACCTCGAAGTCGTAGTCAAGAAGGTCACTTATAATAAATCCCAACCAAAGGAAATCCTAACTGACCAAACTAAAGAAACGACAGGTTCCCTGGGAGTTCTTAGAAGAGGTCATAGTGTTAAAGTTTCGTAGTTAAGAAACCGTAAGTCGGAAAAAATACCAGGTTGAGAGTGTAGGTATGTACTGATGACCTTTTTGGTATCGAAACTGGTATCCCTGAAAATAGTAGGAAATGGGAGTACGAATAATTTACTCGTATAATCGATGAAGGATTTTAGTCAAGAAAAGTACTTTTAAAGAGAGTACGAGATTACGAAACGAAGGAGAAATAGGTGTAATCATAAAATGAGCAAAAAGTTTGTATCGAATTTCCAGTAAGGATGGTACTCAAACGGAATGAAGATTAATAGGGGAAAAGAATGAGGACAGTGATAACACGATGAACCTATAGGAAGAGACATAATGTCGATTAACACATATGAATAGACGGGTTGATCCAATCCTTTAGGGGAATTCCGTCTTTGGTCATAATAGCAATTTAGAGTTCTCTGACCATATTATGTGGGTTTACTACGAGTTTAGACCTGATAGTTAATTTCTCTCCTGTTTCAAAACTGTCCACAATTATTTACGTTCTTCTATATCGAAATGCACCATTTTTGTACGTCCATCCCTGTTCTTTCCGATTAGACATAACCATTTCGACCCTACCTCGTCTACAACGGAATTACGTCCCAAACCCTCTCAAGACTCTGGGTACCGTTACCACACCGTGACGGTATGACCTCACACAAAGAATTTCACCTATTCTTAGGTGGACAGTTACGTCCCCTGTGCCCGAGTTAGGGACCAGACCCTTCTAAGGTGTACGGTTCCTCGTTGATTCGGAAACGTCGTGTTGATGACTCGGGCGTACGACGTTGATGACTTCGGGTACTCGGATCTCGGACACAAGGTGTTCTCTTCGGTGACGTTGCTCTTCGGGTACGTGACGGTATCTCGTCGGGACCGAGAGACGTTGATCTCTTTCGGATACACGTCGTTACTTCTGGATCGTCCCGGTTTTTATTTGTTTAAAAATTTTTCTCAGAATTTTGTATGGATGAGAAATTTTTTTATTATTAAGCACTAAAATTGATCGATTCAAAACCCGATTAAAAAATTTTAATAAAAGTTAACCTTCTATTAACAAAGTGTTATAACACGACCAAAGACGGTATGTAGTTGTACTTAATCGGTATCCCTATGTAATATACGAGAGGCAGAATTTTAAGGGAGGATGAAGGGTGGGTAGGGTGGGGAGATCCACAGTGTTTCCTGACCTAAACTAGAGGGACACAGTATATCGTTTAAGGGTGACCGATAGATAAAATGTATACCATTGTGCAAAGTGCCAATGAGAGAGTTAAGTAGGGTAGGAGAGGAAGGGGGTGACACAGGTATTGACAAGAAACATAGACGTAGAGGAAACAACGGGATGTTAATCCAAACAGTCATAGTAGAAAGATCTAAGCCCAATTATATTTCATAGAAAGAGAAAGACTGAATGAAATGAGACATATTATCCGAGGTCCAAGTAGGTGAAGTAATCTTAACTGAGTATACACAAGGAAAAATATCGACTCATTATAAGGTAACACACATACATGGTGTCGGACAGACAAGTAGACAGTCACCCGTAGACAACGAAGACACAGGATCGATCACACCCTATCATTATCAAATAAATAATATGTCATTATTATCGTGTGGGTCGGGTCTTAAGTTCCTTATGTTGACCACTTTGCTTTACTTGCACAATTCGTTCGAGAGAACGAGATCAGTGTGAGGAGAAGTATGAAAGATTCATCGCATAAATGTTTCATAGGGTACTCCTTGGACCTTCGGTATAAAATGAGGGGGATGGTTGATATAGTGGTCCAACAGTCAGAAAAAGAGAATAGTGAACTCGGACTAGGATAAAAATAATGAAATTAAGTAAAAAGTTAATAATATTGTACTGAAACGTGAAAAGATGAAGGGATGTCAGAAAGGGTCGAGGTAAGGTAAGAGATATAATTACGGTTGTTCTTGAAAGAGTTTTAATATGGACTAGTACGATAAATAAAAATAATTTTTAGTGATGATCAAGGGTGTGACGTCTCCTGTTTTAAGTTTACGGCATCGTGTCACACGGACGAGGACAGGATACCGAAAAAGAGAGCAGAGGGTGCAAGTGTCGGATGTGAGACCGACCGAAAGTGGAGACGTATACGACGAAAGAAAGACACACCTTCTGAAAAGGAAGAAAGGAACATTGAGAATGAATAAAAATCTCCGAGTCGAGTTCCAAATAGGTCTTGAAGGAGGAATTAATAGTCCAGGACCAATCTACTGAAGGAATGAAATGAAAAAACCCCATGAATGGTGTTTCTAGTCATAACGCAGAAGGTGATCTTCCAATCGAGTACTCTTCTGGTTTTAGATAGAAGCTATGACTCTATAAGTAGATAAGTATATAAGTTCAAGATAGACGACTCGCTGATACATAATACATACAATATGTGTTCACTTGTTTTGTTTATACGGGGTGGAACCGTATCGAACATCAGATAAATTCTTCTTTCTATCATTATTCATTTTATTTGTTCATAAGACTATATACTCATTCTTAAAATACTCTCATTTGTGCCCCTGGTTAAAATCCAACACACCGTGTGTCCATGTGAGTTTGTAAATGACTTACTTTACAAATATGGAAGTGGTGTTTCTACATTCACCCGGTCCGAGTAATATAGAAACGGTTGTGACTGACAAAAACAAAAAAAATTTTGTAGAAACGAGTATGACAGTTACAGTGAAAGAACGAATATGTCAGAGTCATGATTTTTAGTTATTTTTCTTGTGTTCTGTTCAAGTTTATATGTAATCTTTTTTCTTCGAACTAAGTCGTGTTCACCTTTTGTTTTTGATCGAAATATATATAATAGTCTCAATGAGATTATGTACCGATTCTATTAAAATTTTATTAGAGAACATTCTCGTGTGTAAAATAATTCATTTTTGATTATGATTTTTTTACTTTCGGTACAGAAAGACCATAAGTCTTCAGACTTCGTTAGTAACGAATCGAAAAGATTTTCTCGTTTAATGATCCCTTAGGGACGGAAAGGGGACCAAGTGACGGTTTACTGAGTCTTCACCTCATAAAGTCCTTTATACCCATACACTGTTTTCATTTTTTTTTTTTTAGTACTGGTGAACTTTGTTTCGAGTTATAAAATTTTTCCCTTACCGTCCTACTCCTTTGATATATAATTTTATGTATTCAGTTAAAGTAATTATTGATCAGTAATTTTATAATATATTGGTTGGTTTTTTGAGTTTTGTTTTGAACCATCATTTTTCTTATAAATTTACGATGAATGTTGTCGACTCTTCCAACGACCCCGATTAAAGAACATAATTATATTTTACGTATTTTTTAAGGTTTTTGTTTTAAAAGGGAACCTAATATTTCGAATATAAAATATTTACTATGTGTATAAATCACGTCTAATTTCTTATCCTTATGTTCTCAAGTAGGGAAGTATTCATGTTTATCAACCGATATTATTGTAATTTACTGACCGGGAAAGGATTTAAGTGGGAGTACCAGGACTTTTAAAATTTAGTTAATCATATCTGCTCCTTTTTCTCGAAGACAAAATGGTGTGCAATCAGAAAGATCGACTTTATACTCTAAAGAGACCTTTTATGTGAGTAGACAAACAAAAGTCATCACATAAAGTTGTGGATCGGTCCTAAACACGGTTCCCTGTCTCCGTCAGTGGCTTGGACAATGTGGTGTTCGAAAAAAAAATTTGTTTGACTACTAACGGGTTGTTTTTTGACAATTGAAGGAACACTTAAAAGTATCCGTGTCTCGAAAAATAAAAAGAAAAACCGAAGACGTTACCTTAAAGTGGTCAGAAATTTCCATAATTGAAGCATTGGACGTTGTTAGTAGTAAAATTTAGTCATCTCTTTTTGACAGTCTACCCAGTCTTTATCCTAAAGGCATTTAGTTTTAATAGAGACTGTCATGGTTCTAAATTGGAAAACTCGTTTGGGGTTATCTGGTCGTAATGTTGACTTTACTAATTGGATTACACGTCAACAATTCAGTACAGGATGAGAAACGCTGGGGTACCTGACATCGGACGGTCCAAGAGGACAGGTATCCTAAGAGATCCGTTCTTATGACCTTACCCAACGATAAAGGAGGAGGTCCTAATTAGATTATGTAATACTATGTATAACGAGAACTTTCTCGTCTAATAAAAGGATGAATGTTAAAAAACGATTTCCAGATCATATTTTTATAAAAGAAGAGAGATATAAAGGGACGGTGCTATTACGATTTTGTATAGATATCAGAGGAGTTTGGAGTCCACAATTCCCGTATAATCGGACAAACTCAACCTTGTGACGAAGTGTATCAGTTTCACAGAAAAACAAAAAAAAATTCCGTGAGATTCTTGAGAGTTCCTGTCATTTTGTTTTTGTAAGGACAACGGATGTCTAGAAAGTCTATATAAAAGGGAGTTTTAAAAGATTTGATTTACAACACTATTGACCAAAAAGAAACAAAAGGTACCATGTCAGAAATTCAATAAAAAGAAAATGAACTTCGGTGAGGAAGTAAAAGCTGAACGACTCGTCCGTCCGAAAAGCAAAGGTGCCTTTGACTTAAGGACACCGAAGCCCATCCGTAAGAACAAGGTGGTCAGATCCTCTTCTTCGTTTCTTGTCCTGTCAAATTGTACAAATATTATGTCAGTTGAGATAACAAATATAACGTTTAACAGGAAATATATAAAAATCGAAGATCGGTGAATTGACGGAGATTCGTTCGAAATTAGACTGTCAAAATTTCATACTGTAAAAGTTTATTGTTAGTCCTTTCGTCTGTTTAGTCCCATTTGGTTCTCTTCACTTTTCCTTTTAGTGAGAAGACACAACTTAGACCTTTTCAAACTTTACAATTTACTCCTTTACTTCCTTACTGTCTGGAAATCTTGTTACACGAATATTATTGCCTTGACTTCCTGTCATCCTTTCTTCTTTACTTTTGATTCTTCCCTCCCCTTCCTTGATATTCCAGTCGCTACCATTTCTGCCTCTTCTTTAATACTTGACCTCTTTGTCGGTTGCTCATTCTTTTTGTGTTCTCAGGTTTCCTCTTCTTTCTATGTTTCTTATTTACACTTTCTTTCTCTTTTATTCTGAGGTCAAACTTTACTTTTGACTTTTTATGGGTTGTTTTTGACATCGATTTTACCGAATTTTATGACTATTGAGTAAGAAAGTGAACAGATAAGAAAGTGAACAGATAAAAGTGTTCAGATAAGAAAGTGAACAAGGTTGATTAATTGGTGTAAATACATAAAAGAACCGGTTTCAATTGTTACATGTTCTTCAACAATAAAGATTTTCCTAAGAGAGTTATTATTCTCACCTCTTAACTTTTTATATTTGTTGGAAACATTTGGTATTTTGGTGACATTTAATGTTTTATTAGGAGTTATAGACGTAAGATCGATAAAGAGGTTTCCTTAAAACCTGTAAACGTCTAATTATGTCTTTCTTTTTTTTTTTTGTCTTTTATACGTGTACTATATTTTCGCTATCTACAACAACTCACTTTATAACTCTTCTTATCTCCTTAGTTATTAAAACTGAGTTTCTAAAAACCGTCGTCCCTTCCTTTTCAGCCTAAGTGAGTGTCTCTTCTTTTCAAAAGGAAGTTGATTTGAGCTTGACCTTGAAGAATGTACTATATTTCTTACCCGATGTACCATTTGTCATAGAGATTGGTACCAAAATGTTTTCAAAGACTCTTTATAGTAAGTTGACAATAAAGATCCTTCCTACGATATTTCTCATATTGTAATTAATATTGATTTTATAACTCAATATTTTTTATGAAATTTTGTAATTTTGTGTTAAATGAATTGTAAAATAACATGAAAATTATTCCGTGACGTCAGTGATTAATGATTGTGAACGAAAATATAAAAAGGTATAGGATGAATAGTTAAAAATTAACGTAGTGGTATTAAAATAAGATACATAAGAAGACGTTTAATGGAGTTTATAAAGTACTTTATTTTTTCATATGTATTTTTGACGTTTTTTTAATATTGAGACGAAAAGTATCCTTGTATCCCGAAATTGATACACCAAGGGAACGAATACGGGAGTGACCCGTCCGATTATCTTAAAAGAAATCAACTGATATTTGGAATGTTTTTTGTCTTTCAAGACGATTTTACTGACCCAAGTGTTCTCGTATGTTGAAGTGGATAGGATGGTTATTTGTGACAAAAATCTTACCACAACACTAATTGTACCGTTTATACCTGTAGTCCAACTTTACGTATCAATCACTTCATCTAATTATTATTTGTTGGCTCACCTTGTAAAATAAAGTCTTTTCTAGGATGGAAAACAACACGACACCCTGGGTCACTGAATCCACCTTTTCATGTTCCATAAGAAGGTACTACCTATACTATACCATTATTCTCTGACCCTAGATTTCCCTGGGTCCCTTGACTCTCCGACCTTCCGTGTGGTCCTTCCGACGTTACACAAAATACGTTTAACATACGACAGGATCACTGAAAAGGTAGTCTCCAAAACATCTAGTTCTCGCTTCTTAGAAGACGCCGCACTCTGTTGTTCATCCTTGGGAGGACGTTTGATTTAAGTGTCATTTTGAGTTGACTGACTAAGTGACACAGTTAAAGTTATCGTGAAAGAATTAGTACTAGATAATTGTTTTATTTTTTTTTGTTAATCCCCTTACCCTGTAGTAGAGATTTTTGTGAGACTACTAGTTTATTCTTAAATTCTTAGAAGATTAGATAAAAGTACCGAAAAGTCGTTGATCAAAATCAAGAATAAGGTTCAAGTCCTATATATTAATGAAAGAAAAGTAACAATACAGTCAGTTAAACCTTCAAAAGTTATTAAATTACGCTTTGTTTATCAGAGGGATTAAGAGATTAAGGACCTGTTGTGTATTGCTTTTCATGTGTCTGTATACTCATACATTCTTGTATATGTATGGTAAAGATATGTGTTGTAAATTAATTTGTTCGTGACATGGATGAAAGACAGATGATTATCCGCTTGTCTCTATCTTTCCACTTACACTGTGGGATGTGACTTTTCAAATTTTATTTCGTCGTCTTTGTCAATTGTCTTGTTAGTGTTATACTCTCCGGGACTGTAAGTCTTTTGCTTCTAGTACCGTAGACCAGGGTAGTGAGGTACCCTTTATCTACGCCTTTGTCACCTTTGTCACAGTCTGAAATAAAAGAACCCGAGGTTTTAGTGACGTCTACCACTGACGTCGGTACTTTAATTTTCTGCGAATGAGGAACCTTCTTTTCAATACTGGTTGTATCTATCGTATAACTTTTCGTCTCTGTAATGAACCGGTTGTTTCCAAGCAGATCAGTTCCGATACCAAAAAGGTCACCAGTACATACCTACACTCTCAACCTGACACTTCTTTCGACTCGCAGCTTCTTAACTACGAAAACTTGATACCACGACCTTTTCTGAGAACTCTCAGGGAACCTGACGTTCCTCTAGGTTGGTCAGGTAAGACTTCCTCTAGTCGGGACCCTAAAGAAACCTTCCTTACTACGATTTCGACTTTGAGGTCATGAAACCGGTGGAGTACGTTTCTCAACTGAGTAACCTTTTCTGAAACTACGACCCTCCCTAACCCCCGTCCTCCTCTTCCCCTGCTGTCTCCTTCTCTACCGACCTACCGTAGTGACTGAACTACCTACACTTAGACTCACTTAAGGCCCTCAACCACTACCTGTCCCTCCGGACCGCACGACACTAAGTACCCCAGTGTTTCTCAGCCTGTGCTGATTCGCTGACTTGACTTGACTTCGTCAATTATCCATGACTTACAAATAGTACTTGATTGACAACGTGACAAATACAGGAAAAACAGTAATTTAGGATGTGTTGTCTAGAACTTCCCTATTTTAATAATTGAAGTATAATCTCTGTTTGTTTTTAATCTCTACAATTAATTAAACGGGTTCAAGACTCACGTCCTGGACGTATATTTGGGTCCGTTAGTTTGTGGTTTTTTTTTTTTTGTGGTATGGGAATTAATATTAGAAGATGATAGTGTTATTATTCAAGACAGTTTAGAGGTAATTTGGGAAAGAGGAATCTTCCGAAATTCCTTAAGTCACATGGTTGTACTTCTCCATTTTCCTATACTAACTGTAGGACACACAAGGAAAAAACAACAACAAAAATGTGAGAAGATCACGTTTCCATGATACCCCCTATTCAAGAAGGAGTGTTAGATAGTAATTTTTGTTCCTAATTAGTATGAATATTAAACACTTGGAATGGGTAGTTACCGAACATTTACACTAATTCCTGTGTTACATTGTTGTTTTCGTTTTTACACTTGCTACAATGAAACCTCTACCTCATTCCCTGATGTTAGATTCTTTATATCCATAAAAAGGTTTCTTCCGTATGTCTACCGGTTATGGTAATTAATAGTCCCTTTACGTTTAGTTTTGGTGTTACTATATGGTGGAGTGAGGACAGTCTTACCGATAGTGGTTATTCTGTTATTTTATTCACAGTCGTTCCTACACCTCTTTTTCCTTAGGAACATGTGATGACCACCCTAATATTTAATCACGTCGGTGATAACCTTTATCATCCCTCCATGGAGTTTTTGAACTTTTAACTTGACAGTATACTAGGTCGTTAAGATGAGAACCCATAAGTAGTATATAGTTTTTCTATATATTTGTGGTTACAAGTGACGTCATAATAAATATTCTTGGTTCTGTCCCTTCGTTCAATTCACAGATGACTACTTGTCTATATATTCTACACTGTATTCATGTTACCTTATGATGAGTCAGTATTTTTTACTTTATAACGTAAACGTCGTTGTACCGACAATAGATCTTCCATAACACGGTACACTTTATCCAGCCTTTTTCTGTTTATGGTATACTAGAATGCATATATACCTTAGACTTTTCGTTTTCTTTATTTTAATTCTATCTGAATGTCTATGTATTTGTTTTCCCACCAACGACTGACCCCCATCATATACACACCTCTTTGTCCGTGTCCCCCAAATCCTCCATGTTTGGAGGTTAATATTTATTCAGTGTTCCTACATTGTGTGTCGTATTTCTTATATTATTTATGATAACATTGTTGAACATACCTCTATATACCAATAATCTGAATAACGTTAGTGAAGTATTACATACGTTTATAGTTTAGTGATAGATCATATGGACTTTGATTGTATTATAACATGTGATTGATATAAAGTTAATTTTTCTTTTCTTTATGTTCGTCGGTGATCTTCGACTTTTAATCCGTTCCTTTGTTGACGGAGGATTCTCGGAGGTCTTCCTCGGTCGGGACTACTGTGTTCAAATCAGGTCACTTCTCTTAAAGTCTAGAAACTCGAGGTCCTGATATTCTCTTATTTAAACACAACAGACTTCGGTAATTCAAACACTATTAAACAATGTCACCGTTATCCTTCGGTAACATTATCGACATGTCTTTTTTTACAAATTGACATTCGGGTCATTTCGGTCTACGATAATATAAAGGAGGAATAAATATAAAGGTGTTAAGGTGAAACTGTGTTGTCTTATTTAAAACATAAAGATCCAATAAAAGACAGATAAGGATTGTTCTACATAAGTTTCAAAAAGGTGGGTTCTTTTAATCTGTATAGTTACTGTTTGCGGAGGTCTCATGAATGGATGAATTAAAAGAATCTTATACAACCTCCTACAATTTATTTGAACTTTAGGATAATTTGTCTTCTTTAGGTTTATTTTAATTCCTTGTTTTTGGAATTAGAATTCTTGATATTGAGGAGTCCTTCTCTTTACAGAGTTATTGTTTTCTATTGTTGTCTACTTTATTACATTTTGTTTATAGTTTTACATAAAGATTGAACTGACTTAAAATCATAAGTGAAGTAAAAACGGTAAAAGACTAAAGGGAATTTTTAGTATTTCATAAAACCGAACACAGTCAGTCTTGTCACTAGTCATTTCTCTAGTGATAAAATAGAAGTTCGATACTAAAAAAAATTTCTTACATAAAGGGAAACACAAAAAAATTTTTTTACAAAAACAAAACAAAAATACCGACATGGTACGTCGTATACCCTAGGATCAAGGGGGTGGTCCCTAGTTTGGGGGGACGTGACCAAGTGTCTCAGAATTGGTGACCTGACTGTCCTTTCAGAGAGTTTGATATTTGCAAAATTATTCAAATATTCAAATTTTAAAAACTTTATTCAAAATTTTCAAATTTTTCAGAAATCGTGTTAATTAGACGTCTTCTCAAACGGAAAATCTCTACCACCACCACATAAAGTTTCTTTAACTCTCCATGAAATTTACTTATTTTCCTTTACTTTATATTCTATAACTAAATTTATAGAGAAGATTTGGATGTAAGTAGGAGAACTAATAAATAAATTTTTACCAAAAGTAACCCTCTCCATCTCGTCCGTCACGTATTTACATACCTTTTCGAAAAGATAAGTGTATACATTTATTTTTCAATGGGTAGTTTTCTTCATTATGAATATTGTCTAAAAATTCATATTCGTTTCTTCAGTTTGAACTTAGACGTCGGAAGTTTTTGATACTGTTCGGGGTTTCGACCTTGATGTCTTGATTATATTCAGTCCCGTTAAAGGGTAGGAAAGTCTACTTAGTTTGTATAATTGATAGTTTCGACAGTAGGATCGAGTCGTCACGCGAGACCCCTTTCAGTGAGGTTCAAGGTCAAAGGAGTACATATTTTACCTCTAATTTCCATGGTGGTCGAAAAAGACCTTTCAACACTCTACGTTTAATTTAATTAAAGTTAGACTATATGTCATTATCAACCATCTTCTTGTTTAAAAATCTTCAATCTTATGGACTTACTCACAAATATAGGGACTCGAGTTTCAGACTGACCGGATAAAAAAGGGTGGAGAC
The DNA here is from genome assembly GCA_006410555.1 of Capra ibex. Lineage (NCBI taxonomy): Eukaryota > Metazoa > Chordata > Mammalia > Artiodactyla > Bovidae > Capra > Capra ibex. Next base: position 42,343,375 of record SJYO01034137.1, read on the forward strand.
CTTTCTTCACTTTATACATACGGGTATCAAGTGATTCTACCTTCTGAGGAGATAACAAAATCGGAGGAAACAGAATTCATCTTTATGACCACGGTGATCTTGTAAATTAAACCTCTACCTTTACTAATTACACTTTACCTAGTGTTTGACGCAGTTCCTTTCGGGGTCAAATATTTTCCTACTTTCAGAACTTTTATTTTTTAAATTTGGTTATAAATCACTATTTCCTATTAATTACTAGTACAATTGTTCGAAAATTTAAGGTTGGTGTTTTAAAGAATGAACTCACGACTTTCAAAAAGAAAGTTAAGAAGACTCCATTAAAGAAGTTCGTCCTTTTCGAAACTACATTTGCGTAGTTATACAGGATTTTATTTTCTAGTTTGAATTTTTCTTGTTAATGACATAAATTTTTAGTTTTTTCGATTCGATAGGTTAGAAAAATTTCTACAAAAATATGTTTATAGTATTAATATTTCCTTGAAATATAAGATTTTTCTCTTTATCTGTAAAATAATTCATATAATTCATTTCGACATAAAATTTTATTGTCCTCTTCAGTCTAATATTTCCTTATATATAATTAAGATTTTATAAACGACTTGTATCTTTTCAAATATGTGCAGGTGTAGTTTTTTTAGTAGAGATTGAGATGTTAACTTCTTGTTGTTGACAACTTTATCACCAAAGATTAAAGATGATTTCAACGTAAAAATACCTTTAATTTAAAAATCTCTCGAAGGGTCCACCACGACCCGAAGGGTCACCGAGTCGTCATTCCTTAGACACACCTTACGTCCGTGGTATCCTGTACACCCAAACTAGGGACCTAGTCCTTCTAAGTGACCTCGTCCCGTACCGTTGGGTGAGGTCATAAGAACGGACCTCTTAGGGTACCACCGGATGTCAGGTGTCCCAACGTTTCTCGGTACTGACTTCACTGAATCGTAAGTACATACGTGTATGGTATTATAATATTTTCGTTCGTCTATTTTATTTTAAATATCAAACCCATACTATTTATGTAAAGAGTCTGGTTGAACCAATTCCATTTTTGAACCGAATTAATAAGTGTTATCGGTTCTACACGTATTGGACACAGGTGGTTGTCTACTTTCCTATTTTCACACTATGTGTGTGTTTATTACCTTATAATAAGTAGGTACTCTTTTTTCCTTTATGACGATAAACGTTGTTGTATTTCCTGTAACTCCTGTGATACGATTCACTTTATTCAGTCTTTCTCTTTCTATTTATGACGTACTATTGAATATACTCCTTAGACCCCCTTATTTTCAGTTTGAGTATCTTTCTTCATCTTACCACCAAGAGTCCCCAACCCCCGATTTTCTCATGTTTGGAAGTCGATGTTCTACTTAGCCAGACTCCTAGATTACATACTGTGTCACTGAGATCGACTATTATCATCTAATATATTGACTATAAACCATTCTCTCATCTTGAGTTTACAAGAGTAGTTTTTTTTTTTTTGTTTGTTTGGACCTCCACGACCTAAACAATTAAGTTGATCTACTCTCCTTAAGAAAATGTTACATATGTATATAGTTTAGTAATACTATATATTAAATTTATAGAATTTTACAATAATCAATATGAAGTTATTTGGAATTTTTTTAGATCGAATAAAAAATTAATTTCGTGTACTATCTCTAAAGGATACCAATTTTTTTTTTAGTTTTATCAGACGAGGTTCAGAATGAAAGAATATTTGTACTGGATTAAGATCTTAAGTTTCTTTGTCGTTTGAGAGTACTAATGTGGACGTGTACAAGAGGTTGTTTTGTCCAACTCTGTGTTGTGACTCCGGAACCTTACACGGTCCCTTCACTATGTTTTCTACCACAAATCAATTTACAATGTATTAGTGTACTTATGTTTTGGGTACAATAATGTGGTCAGTTTTTGTAGTTAACGATTCTCATATTATGAGTGATTACGACTTTTATTATAGTGAAATTAAAAAAATCGAAGGTTTTAAACCAATAGTTTTGTGCACTGGACCTCTCAACTGTAGTTAGTATTACGTTTTTTGGACGTTTATTAAATCATAGAGTAAAGAATAGAACGGGGGAAAGTAAAGTAAACGAAACACGAGTATTTTTTCTTAATCTTTGTAAAAATGGTCTATGAAAAGAAGATTCTGTTGTTTAGAAAAGGGTACGGATGAATAAGAAAGGACACGGTTCAAAGACAAAGTGGAGACGTAAAGATTGTGAGTAATGTGACACTGCAAAGATTATTTTTCCTGTGTCAAAGTACCAAATTTCTGACAGTTTTCCGTTATTTATAATTCATGTTATTTTCTCAAATCTGTAAATGACTTACACAGAAACTCCTTTGAGTGTCAAGAATGGAAAAATTTCGTTAGAGTTACTTTTCATACATAATATCATATACAGTTTATGTCAATCTTTATATGTCTCTTATGACATCATTCAAGATACTCCCGAAGTTAAGAGAGTTGTGACCTTGTAAAATTGGTCACCCGGAGTTTACTCAAGTCTACAAATAGAGGATCAGAAACCCCGTTGACGTGTTCTGAACCCTACCCTTGTCGAAGGACCGGTAATTTGGAGCATCTGAGAAAACGTATAGTGTCATACGATAGGTTTATGAAAAAATTCACACAGTTCCAACCCTTCCAATCAATTGTGTTTAGTTCCGAAATGTATGTACGTACTTAAGTATGTGTGTGTGTGTGTGTGTGTGTGTGTGTGTGTGTGTGTGTATATCCGTCCGGGATGAGATGTACATCATCCCCTACTATTTTTATTAGTGCGTATTCGGTTTTAATACGTTCGCTAAAATTATTAGTTACCCTTTTTAATGTTAACAAGGTAATGGAAATGCTAAAAAACCAGTTTTGTAATATTTAAGGGGTAGTCGATATTTACGTACCTCTTTACTTCTGTCATTTTTGATTAGAAATAAATCATCTGATATTTAACGTTTGTTACTCTAAATTTCATAATAAAGTAATGTTTTGAGTAATAATTCTCATCAGACTTATCACGAACAGTGGAAGAGGACAAAGTTGAATATCCCTCAACATTGTTGAGGGATATTCTCAATCCCTCGACATTGTTGAGGGATATTCTCAATCCCTCGTTCGTGGATATTCTATCCCTCGTTCTCGGAAAAGATACGACACCTCCTCCCAGTGTGAACGACTAGTAACAACCTAGTCGAGGGTCGCAATATGGAAAACGTGAAAATTCCAGTACTTTATAGAGTTTCTCAAGGAAGTTACATTTTATGACACGGTCCCAGTAAAGAAGTAGGAAATACGGTGTTTGTGAAAGGAATAAATACACTCAGTCAAGTGAAAGTGATTCAAGGAGACCACCGAATAGAACAGAGAACTTGGAGTCGTCACAGTTGTAAAGATGACAGTCAATAAAGAAGATATTGAGGTAAATATAAGTTAAGTTTAAGGTAAAAGTCGTCATACCACAAAACAAAGAAACGACACGAAATTAGAAACAACCGGTCAAGGGAGAAGACTAATAGGTGAAAATGTTTTGTAGTACCTCAAATAGTGACCCTCTGTTCCTCCCTAGTGTTGATCTGTAAAACGAAAGATACGTACTAGAGTCATTGTCCATGTGTCACTGGTTTTTGTGACTGTCTGAGAATTTCCTCACTATACTAACCACTGTCCAGTATTACGTACAGACAATAAACACATCACTAGACACCTGATTTCTCAGTCGTCATTTCAACCATCAAATGTGTTATTGTAAACCATATGGAAACATTGACTGTGAACACCTATAGTCTTATCGTGTTTCCTTTCTGCCGAACATACAGGTGATACGTCTTAACTATATGTAATCTATTGACTTTTCATCTATGTCTTCAACACCATTCTACTGAAACCCTTAAAAGAAATGTCTTATGTATAATCACAAACCCCGTTCTCCCTTTTTTCTTATGTCGTTAGATTTCCTTCTCTTCTTGCACAAGTATCGTTTCGTCCGTTTGTTTTTTGTTCATAAAAATAAGATGGACTCTGATCCTCGATGTCCTTTCCATAAGTTCCATACCAGGGACCTGATGGTCGTAGTCATGGTGGACTCTTGTCCGATGTTTACGATTTCAGAATCCAAGGTTAGGTCTGGATGACTTAGTCTGTGAGGATCCCAGTCCCGGCTATTAGAAGTTAGATTGTACGAGATGTTTACTGACGCTGTGTGTCAGTTAAATCTATTAACGACTTGATCTCAGGATATTTAGTTATATGAGAAGTCAAGTCATTCACTGTAAAACATAGAGAACACAAAACATACTATGCGATATAGACTTGGAGAGTTAGTGTGTACATTGGAGATGAGAGTGAAAAGAGAGGTCTTCTAGATTACGGTTTTTATTTTCTTTCTTTCGAGATTACGTGACCAGGGGTCGAAACTAAAGACTCTTCTTTGACAGAATTTAAAGAAAATTTAAAACTCTAGTATCTCGACCCGTCCCTTTTGACTGTTACTTTACGGTGTCAATTTACCTCCTCGTCAATCGTTTCCAACTCACTCCTTTTGTGTCCAGTGTTGAATCTTTCCTGATCCCACGTACTAACGTACCCTTTCTTTATGCTCGTACACCTTTAGAAGACCAATTCTAAAGTAGGGTCAAAGATTCTGTGTTACTTAATAAACATAAGTCCGTGTGACTAATTGTAACAATATGTGTGTCACGAAGTAAAAACAATGGAGACTGGAGGGAGGTTGGGGCAAAAAAGGATCGGTTTCAATATTTGTGAAATGTCGTTTCAATACTTGTGAATTTTTAACACTGATCCTGAAGGGGCCACCGTGTCACTTACTCCTAGACGGACGGTTATGTTCCCTGTGTCCAAACTAGGGGTCAGTCCCTCCTAAGTTTTATGACGTTTCATCGATTTCGGACACGTGGTGTTGATAACTTGACGTACGCCGTTGATGACTTCGGGCACACGAATCTCAGACACGAGGCGTTGTTCTCTGCGATGAATCACTCTTCGGGCACGTGACGTTGCCTCTCTGCGGGGACGAGTGGCGTCGATCTTTTCAGGTACACGTCGTTGTTTCTGGGTCGTTTTGGTTTTTATTTATCCATTTATTAACTTTTTTTGACTGATTTAAGACTAGGACGGTGACTACCTGAGACACCGTATATACTCCCAAAGAAAAACAAGAACAACAACGACAAAATTTATTCGTCGTAGAAAGTAAAAGTCGTTGTTTCAGTAGGAATTATTTGGGCTCCTACGATGTGACGTGTTGACACTCCTACTGGCAAGTATACCTTACCTGACCCGTGCGACAGAGAACCTGCCACATGTTACACCTCTATTATTTTTTATAAAAGATAAAATATACATTGTCTTGAGATGTTGTTGTAAGTTTCCTCTCCTGGTGGACAGTCAGATGAATGAATTGTACTTATTACAAGTCAATAATTAAAGAAATTTCTTTTTAATTTTCGATATTATAAAAGAAGAACATAAGATTACCGAACAGAATTTGTGTAGATCCTTTTCATTTTACTTACTTCATATATTTAAGACACCAAACAATAGATGGTAAAGGGAAGAGGAACTGAAAAATGACAAGGAAGTTGGTTAATAGGTTCGGTTGAAGTGAGAGATTTTTTATGAATAACTCGTGGAGACACACAGTCTATGACAAGGTCCACGAATACTATATACTTATTTGTTTTGTCTGTCTCTGTCCGGTATTTATGATACTCATTAATTTAATGTATTAAACAATCCCCAACGTCTTTTTCCCTTACCCTGATATAAGTCTCGGTTTTGGTCCTCTTCTTTCTGTGGACCTCTACACTCAGACCGTGACTCCCGACGAAGAGAGAATCCTCGTGGACAATTAGACCTCTTTCGTTGACTCTGGATTCTCTACTTGGTCTCAAAAGTTATCAGAGAGTCCTAGTCTTCTTGTTTTTGACCAGATACTTAATCTATTTGTTTGTACGACTCAACCCTGGGACCGAGTCACGAAGAGATGTTCCTGAATGTCGAAGTTGTACGTGACCGTGTGTACCTATTCTAAATAATATCGTTTTCCTATGTTTATTTTCCTCTTAGGGTTTTTCCTTTTCTTCACACCCTATTTCAAGTCTCTTTTACTCTACGTCAGAAGTTTTCAGGAAACAGCCGAAAGGTAAACCCTACTATTTTTTCGAGATCTTTACCTGTCACTACTACCAGTGTACCGTGATCCTTACATGAATTAGTATCCGTTAGTATGTGATTTTTGACGTGTGGTCCTGAAGGGATCGTTAGGTCACCAATTCTGTGACACGAAGGTCACGTCCCCCGTCCTCACTCTAGGGACTAGCCCCTTGATTCTCGGGTGTAAGGCACCGGTATTTTATTTGTCTATTAAAAAAAAATTACATATCATTTAACATGGGACCTTAACAATTTTACCATGTAAAATACAATGTTTGTAAAAAGATGTTAATTTTTTTTCCGGAAAGAGTGACCTCGGTGTGTTCTAAGTGAATTAAGGAGGTCGTTGTAGTAGAAAAACATGGTCTATTTGAATTACTTCTGAGTCGTGAGTTACGAAAATAACCCCCTACGTAGTACGTCCTTTGGGAGACGGATTGTGTATTGTTTTAAGGTCTGTGAGTCTTTCGTCTACAAGTCTCATTCGGTATAATAAATATGTTTGTCACATCCATGTTACTCGGGAGGAATAGTCGATTACCTACAGACTGTAGTCGCATCTTTTGACAAATGATCGGTTCAAGGCTCTACGATCGTCTCTCGGTCGGAACGTTCGTCCGAAAAGGTTTCTGACCGTTACAGTCTGGTACTTACCGTTGTAGGGTCGTCATTCACCCTTCGTATGACCGGAAAGATCCCACGTTTCGGTTCGAAGTTTGGTCCATTGAGGGACATTAACCTAATGTCACTTAGGTCTAACGATCACATCAGTTCTCATTATATCCTTCTGTTGTGACATCGAAACTGTAGTACAGGTCTTAAAAAATATATGTCATTTTTGACCGAGGATTTCTTATAAGACTGTATGTTACTTCTCTGTACCTTATTTGTTCTTCTCTCTTTTTGTTGTACCGTGCCTTACTTCACAGGGACATTTTTCTGTACAACTTTGGGATTTAAGGATGAGGGAGCTTTTCACTGAAAGGAACCTTTATCTTGACAACATCTACATTAGTCGATACTACCTTCACTTCAACGAGTCAACACAGACTCAGAAACTCTGGAGTACCTGACATCGGATGGTCCGAGTAGACAGGTACCCTAAAAGGTCCGTTATCATGACCTCACCTAACGGTAAAGGAAGAGGTCCCCTAGAAGGGTTGGGTCCCTAACTTGGGTCCAGAGGGTGTAACATCTGTCTGCGAATTGGCAGACTCGGTGGTCTCACCTGGAAATTAAGTCATACTTACCATAGAAATATCCTTCTCCTATCTCTGTATGTCCTTTTTTCTAGGACGTACTACTGTCTCCGTCTCTACTTTTACTATATAGATGTTTGGTCATTACGGTTCCTAACGACCGTTTGTGGTTTTCCTTTTTCCCCGTTGTTTCCTAAGAGAGAATATCCAGAGTCTTCCTCGCACCGGAAAATTTTGGAAGTAAAATTTGAAGGTCGGAAGTCTTGACACTTTGTTCATAGATAACACAATTCGATAGGTCAAACACCATGAAACAATACCTTCGGAATATTTTAATTGTGTGTGTGTTTATTATCTTTTCTGAACGTTTCTGAGATCTATTGTCTCCATAATCTATGTCTGAAATTTCGTTAAAACGGATTATGTGGATTCTACATAAGTGACACGGATTCTGTATTAACTCTGAAAAATATCGTTGCTATGTTTTCTTAACGATATGTTGATATGTTTTCTTTACATATTTTTCTTGGTTTACTTTTTAGATCTTGATTTTTTTTTGTCATTTACTTTAATTCCTTAGCCCACTACCCACTTTATCACATAATCCCTATCAACTTCTCCTTTAATCATTTGATCTTCTTTTATGATTCTTAGTACATACTTCTCAGTTTTCCTCCCATTTGTCTCTTCTCGTACATTTCGTACAAGTCTTGTGTCATTCTACATTGTATTATGTTGGATATAGGTCTCCTCTTTCGTTTACTCCTCCTTCACTACAAACCACTCTATTACTGACTCTTAAGAGGGTTTGACCATTTCCAGTGGTTTAGTGTATGGTTCCTCGTTATACAATATTTTACTCGTTGTACATTTTTCCTTATAAATGTTGTTGTTTTCTGATTGTATCCATGTTACATCCTGTTAACAACTTTCCCCCTCTCTATTTTAAATTTCAGACTGTTTCTTTTTCTTTGTATAATGAACGTTTCGTCGTATTTACCTATTTGTCGACTGAAAAGTTTTCTTTGTTTCGGTCCTTTGTCTCACCCAATTCCCATCCAACCCGCAGACCCCAATCGTCTACATTGAATGATATATGTCCTACCTATTTGTTGTTCCAGAATAGCATATCGTGTTCCCTAATATAAGTTATAGGGTACTAATTTTATATTACCTTTTATTATATTTTTCTTGTACATATATATATATGTGTGTATATATACATCATATTGACTGTAGAACGAAATGTTGTCTATAATTACGTTGTGACATTTAGTTTATATGAAGTTAAATTTTTGTCTCGTTTGTAACTTGACTATTAGTCTTTGAGGAGTTTTTCTTTTGAGATCCGGGCGTTCGAAGTGTGCAGTTAACATGGTTTGTAAATTCATTCTTTATTGTGACTAAAAATGTCTTTAAGATGGTCTATTGTCTTTTTCTCCTTTGTCTAGGGTTTAGTAAAATTCTGTATTTGAATTATGGTTATGGAGTGTTCCTTTGAATGTCCAGTTAGAGTGAATATTTGTGTTTACCGTTCTATTTATAATTATTTGACTTAGATGGTTATAAACCTGTCTCCGTGCCCCAGTGTTTCTTAACCTGTACTGACTCACTGATTGTGAAAGTGGTTATAAATTTCTCTCATTATATAGCACTCGTTCGACCTTAATACCGTCCTTGTGTTCAAACCTAATTGTAAAATTTTAATTAATTATACTAAGTAGTGTAATCACCTTATTTTTGCAATATGGTAGTATATTAGAGTTATTTATGTCTCTTTTATAGACTTTTAAAAAAAAAATGGACGAGTAATAATTTTAAGAATTGATCCGTATCTTTCCTTGAAGAAAGATGTTTGTTTTCCTTATGTGTTTGTGGGTATGTTTTGTGATGTATTTTACCACTTTACAACTTTTAGAGAAGGAAATTCTAATCTGTGTCTGTTCCTGCGGGTAATAAATGGAAGATAAACTTAAGATCCGTTTCCATCGTTCCTTATTTTTCCATATTACTAACATTTCTTCTTCATTCTACCAGTAATAAACGACCCTTGTATTAGCAAATTGAACTTTTATATTTAATAATCTTACTCGAATCGGTTCAATGATTCTATGTTCTAGTTGTATGTTTTAATTATCCGTTTATTTAGGACATAATAGTCATTGTCGGATATTCTTTTATTTTAAAGTCTTTATAGTAAATATTGTATAGTCGGTTGTTGTTTTTATAAATTGTTTCCTACACACTCTTGGAATGTTTCTTTTAGTATTTCTATAATTATCTTTAATTTCTATATTTATCTTCTTATAAATTGATTTCAAATGTCTAACTTCCTAAACAATAATATTTTTCGACAATTAGACAAGGTGTAACTGACTCAGTTACGTGAAGGATTGTTTTTCGGGTTAGAAGGACAACGACCACCGACTTTGACTGTTCGACTAGGGGTTTAGACATTTACGTTTCTCGGTTCTTGTCGGTTCTTTAAGAACTTCTTTTTGTTCAACTGTGCCTTGATGAGGTATGAGACATTACTGGATATACCCTTTTCTTAGATTTTCTCTCACCTGTATACACAGACACATTGGCTAAGTGATACGGTGTGTGGTCTTTGATTGTGTTGCGACGTTTAGTTTATATGAGGTTATTTTCAATTAATTTTTATTTTTCAACTGTTCTAAACGAAGTAGTTTGTCATTTTCTAAAATATTTCGATTACATTAATTCTGTCACGATTCACATATCGATCTCATTAATGAGATTGATCTCATTAATTTTGTCTTATTTCTTTATCCCTCAGGTCGAATCTAAGTACATATATTGAGTTCATTTTACCCTGTCGTCTCTTACCGATCAGAAAAAATTATTTACCACGACTTTTGACCTTTTTTTGGTTATAAAGTACGTTTTTATTTATAGTGTCTTTGATACATAGACCTTTAATTTTTTATTAAAATCTTTCCAAAGGTCTTCTATAATATAAGTACTACGAGGACATTCCTTGTGAACAATTTGGTCCGTCTTTTTGTTGTGATTAGTATTTCTTTTACCGATTTATAACCATAAATACTTTAAGTTTTCTATGGTAATTCGCTGACTTTTCCGTTCTCGTCCTCTTTTAATGAACATTGTAAATTTTGGTTGCTTTTTGATTGTTCGTTTATTTGTTTTTGAACTGTTGTCACTATCTCCAGACTTATCCGTTAAGTGTTTTCACTTATAGGTTTACTAATAATTAGTATACTTTTTCACAGGTTGAAGTATTTATTGGTTCCTTTTCGTTCAAATTTTGTTATTACCCCCCCTCTCTCTTTTTTTTTTTTGTTATTACTCTACAATTATTATGTATGGGTGGTCGCACTGATTTTAATTTGACTATTACGGTTCACACCCGTTCCTACACCTCTTCTATATTGGGAGTGTACGACGATTATATTCACATATAACCATATTAGTAAAACCTTTCGAAAGACCTTAATAGATCGACTTCAATTACATCGAATTCGATACTTGGTCATTAAGGTGAGAGTCCATACACGGGTTATCGTTATGTGTGTGTAACGAGATTGTCTGTGAATACAAGTATCGACGTAATTGTGTCTGTGTTGGCTTTGTCCGAGGGTCTCAATTTACGTCTTTATTTACCACCATATAAGAATTTTTCCTTTTACAGCTTTTCTTTTTATAACAATATATGTTGTATTCGAAGTTTTTGATAATTCGTTTTCTTCCATATTTACTTTCTTGAAATATTAAGATAGGTATGTCTCGACCACTTTTGGTTTACTAATGCAATCTTCCGCCCTGTGACCAATGATCACCTCTTCTCCTTCTTCCGATATATTCGTTCACCGTTTTCTACCCAGAGACCGTCAAAAGTCGAAGAACTAGACCCACACTCAATATCTCCACGTCTGAAACAATACATTAAGGAACTCGACATGTAAAAAGTGAAAAGAGAACGTAACCGTCCACACAAGAAATGGTGGACCCTCCAGGAAAAGAAAAGTGAAAAGACTTACATACAATATGAAATTTTTATTGTATATGCTTTCTTTTTATAATAGTTTCGTTTCCATATACAATATTGGCTGTTATAAAATCCTGTCTTCATTATAATACATCTAGAAAAACTTTTAATACGTATCTCTTCAAGAGTCCCAAAAAAAACAAAATCGGACGAAAATTAGAAACCAATTCTTTAGGAAAAAATGAGAGTATAAAATTAGATTTAAAATCCAATTATCGATAAAAAAAGAGTCATGTTTTTATATGTTTCATATTGAAGTAACAGAACACCGTAAATAAAAGTAATTCCTCTTACCATGAAAATACCGTAATATAATGTATTATATTATATCACTTCCTGTCCCTTCAAACCGCACGACGTCAGGTACCCCAGCGTTTGTCTGTACTGACTCGTTGACTCGTTGTTGTTTTTAATGTATTACCAACATTCTTTTTCCTAAACACATATCTCAGGGACTCCATCTATGTTGTTTTTTAATAATAATGATAAAACTAACGTGGTACACCGAATACCATAGAAAAGGAGTCAGTCCCTGACCTGTGTCCCGGTACCGTCACTTTCTTGACTCGACATTGGTGACCTGACGGTGTCTTAAGGGACTTGTTTACAATAATACAGGTAATGGATGTCTACTTTTTCGACTCCTGAGTGTTCGAATTTACTAAAATGGGTTTCATTTTTCTTTCGACATTTCATACTTCATGAGTATGTGTATAGAAGACAGAGTGTGTAAGTCGTACTAAAAATGTGAGGTAATATTAACTTTTCGTGTCCGACACCTTAGTCTTTTGTGTACCTATGTTTAGGGCCTAGAGGGTGTTTGACATTAGAACTCGTTATTTGAGATATTCGGAGTCAAAGGAGTAGACATTTTGTCTGTTGTGAATAAAATGTCTTATCACTCCTAATCATTGTTACCTATATGTCAGGAACTGGATGTAGTGTATGAAGTAATTACTGTCAATCTTTATGACGACATAATGAAATATATATCTTTTTATGAGTATATGCACATATATATATGTGTGTGTATATGTCAAAGATTCCTTTTAAAACCTCTTAAAGTGCACATAATATAATATTAAACCAAACTCTCACCATCTATGTGTTCCTTCGTTTTCCTCTCTTGTTTTGTTTTATGTGTCGTCATAGGATTCTCGACAATATAACCCTCGGATTCTCCTCGTCTGCGATTTTCGTGTTCTTATCATGTCCCTCCTTCTGGTTGTCTTAGTTTTTGGTCTTATGAACTTTTCTTTCTGTAATGATTGAAGTTCACACAACAAGTCAACACTTCTCAGGTTGAGAAACACTGGGGTACTTGAAGTCGTACGGTCCGAAGGAACAGGAAGTAATAGACGATCTCACACGTGTTGAGTACAGGTAACTTAGTCACTACGGTAGGTTGGTATATAGTAGGAGACAGTGGGAGAAGAGAACAGGAGTCAGAAAGGGTCGCAGTCAGGAAGGTTCCTTATAAGTCCCACCTAGAGGAAATCCTGACTGACTAAACTAGAGGAACGTCAGGTTCCCTGAGAGTTCTCAGAAAGGACTGTAGTGTCAAGTTTCGTAGTTAAGAAGTCGCGAGTCGGAAGAAATACTAAGTTGAGAGTGTAATACATGTACTGATGATCTTTTTGACATCAAAACTGATATTTCTGGAAACAACTGTTTCACTACAGAGACGAAAAATTATACGACAGATCCAAACAGTATCGAAAAGAAGGTTCCTCGTTCTCAGAAAGTTATAACACTGACGTCAGTGGTAGATGTCACTAAACCCTCGGGTTCTTTTACTTTAGACAGTGACGCAAATAAAAAAGGGGTAGATAAACGGTACTTCACATATGATATTGAGTATAGATCGTTTCGTAGTATATCCATTTTTGTTACAAGTTAATCGGAAATAAGTCTACAGTTTCCCTTTATTATTTGTGAAAACTTCTCTCTACATGGTTCATTATAAAACATATGTAGAAAATGGAGAACTGGTAGACATCTATCCGTGAGAAGAAATTTTGGTGATTCAGATGTGCTACATTCCATCTTGATGTTTTGTCTCTCTGATTCATTACTCTGTGTGTACGATGAAATCTCAGTATGGACTATATGTTGAATAAAATTAATATAACAGTAAACTCTGTGGTGCTCCTGTTTGACTGATAATGAAAGACAAAAATAGAATAAAGGACTTTCATTGACATCGTTTTTAAATAAATCCTCAGGTAAGAGGATTTGAGGGAAAGACAACGTTGTAAAGAGAATTTAATTTTCTCATTATTTTATTTTAACATTTTTTGGAGTTTTGAGTGTCTACAAAAATTTTATCATAAAACTTTGTAAGTGGAGGTGTAATTTTTTTTTTTGGGTTTGTTTCGTTTGTGTAGTATATTCTTATGTCGTAATTCAAAGAGTGGTTTGTCAAAAGTTTCTGTGATTTATGTGGTGGAGTAATGTAGTTTTACTTACCGAATAGTCATCTACCCTAAGTGACTACTATTTATCGTACGTTCCCTTACTGATGAATACTCAAATGTCTCATGTCAGCAGGGGGGAATAGGTGTCCACTGTGTTAAAATCTCGGGGGGTCATCTACGGACTTTGACTGACATGGTTTGTAATGTATATGACAAAAAAGGATGTGTATGTACGGATATTATTTCAAATTACATATTTAATCCGTGTCATTCTCAAATTGTTGTTATTGATTAATATTCTATCTGGTTAAAATTGTCATATGATATTATTTTCTAAAGACTTACACCACACAAAGAGGGAGGGAGAGAGAGTTTTTATAGAATGTTTAACTTACGGAAAAGGTAAATTTAATTATGAATAGACGAGACACTGTTATTGGAAACACCAAACTCCAAACAAAACGTCAAACTGTCGTTTTGTTTGTACGTAAGAAATAGGAAGTATTGAAGTTCTGTCTTCTAAGTAAGACTGGTATCTAGAAACGGTGTGTCGTATATTTAAAAGAAAGGATTAATTCTTTTCTTTCGACTTTTGAAAGTTGAAAAGTGAATTTCCTTCGTCACACGTCAAAGAGGATTCGTATACGTTTAACGGTCGTAGTGTATGAGAACGTGAAACCCCGACAATTCAATTTTTTCCCAATGAACTTCTATTCGTGACTATTGACCCTATGATGTTTGACTGATTACCCGACCTCTCTGATCTTTTCCCCACTAAGTGTAGGGTCCGTGATATGTTTTACCACACGAAAAATTTTGAATGTTAAACGAATAAAGACCTTAGCAAGTAAATGATAAAGTCTGGTACCAACTGATCAACTTCTATTGACTTTGGTGTCTCGTTTTGACGTTAATTCCTCACTGATAACGACCTAGTAGCTTTTTCGTTCTCTCAAGGTCTTTTTGTAGATAAAGACGAGATAACTAATACGGTTTCGGAAACTGACACACCTAGTGTTATTTGACACGTTTTAAGACTTTCTCTACCCTTATGGTCTGGTGGACTGGACGGAGAACTCTTTGGATATACGTCTAATCCTTCGTTGTCAATCTTGACCTGTACCTTGTGGTCTGACTAAGGTTTATCCTTTTCCTCACGCAGTTCCGACATATAACAGTGGGACGAATAAATTGAATATACGTCTCATGTAGTACTCTTTACGACCCGACCTTCTTCGTGTTCCACCTTAGTTCTAACGGCCCTCTTTATAGTTAGTGGAGTCTATATGTCTACTATGGTGGGAATACCGTCTTTCACTTCTCCTCGATTTTTCGGAGAACTACTTTCACTTTCTCCTGTCACTTTTTCAACCGAATTTCGAGTTGTAAGTCTTTTACTTCTACCACCGTAGACCAGGGTAGTGAAGTACCCTTTATCTACCCCTTTGTCACCTTTGTCACCGTCTGAAATAAAAACCTCCGAGGTTTTAGTGACGTCTACCACTAACGTCGGTACTTTAATTTTCTGCGAATGAGGAACCTTCTTTTCAATACTGGTTGTATCTATCGTATAAGTTTTCGTCTCTGTAATGAAACGGTTGTTTCCAAGCAGATCAGTTCCGATACCAAAAAGGTCACCAGTACATACCTACACTCTCAACCTGACACTTCTTTCGACTCGTGGTTTCTTAACTACGAAAACTTGACACCACAACCTCTTCTGAGAACTCTCAGGAAACCTGACGTTCCTCTAGGTTGGTCAGGTAAGACTTCCTCTAGTCGGGACCCTAAAGAAACCTTCCTTACTACGACTTCGACTTTGAGGTCATGAAACCGGTGGAGTACGCTTCTCAACTGAGTAACCTTTTCTGAGACTACGACCCTCCCTAACCCCCGTCCTCCTCCTCCCCTGCTGTCGCCTACTCTACCGACCTACCGTAGTGCCTGAGCTACCTGTACTCAGACTCACTTGAGACCCTCAACCACTACCTGTCCCTCCGGACCGCACGACGCTAAGTACCCCAGCGTTTCTCAGCCTGTGTTGACTCTCTGACTTGACTTGACTTCTCTCTCACTTAGTTACTAGAATAATTGTGAGAGTATTTTGTACTTCTGTTTTATAATTGGTTTTATATCCTTTCCAAAAGTTCACTCACTGGATAAAAACCTAGTTGGTTCTTTTCGTGTGATTATTTGTGAATTAACGTATGGTCTTTAATACGATTCATGATGTTCTTATATTGCAAAGTAGTCTGAGACTGAAATTTGATCGATATCACTTCACTTTCAGCGAGTTAGCACAGACTGAGAAACACTGGGGCACCTGTTATGTCAGTTACCTTAAGAGGTCCGGTCTTATGACCTCACCCATCGGAAAGGGAAGAGGTCCCCTAGAAGGGTTGGATCCCTAGCTTGGGTCCAGAGGACGTAACGTCCACCTAAGAAATGGTCGACTCGGTGTTCTTTTCGGGTTACCCTTCTATCCTGTCCGAAAATTTTTTGTTGTTAATTCATCTTTCGTTGTTTGGTATTTTCACCAATTTTTTTTTTTCCGTTACGTTACTCTATAGCTTCCTTCCTTTAGTGTACTTCCTTCCCGTCGAACTCTACTGAGCGTACGTCACTCTATACTCCCTACTTGACTCTTCACGTCCTCACTTCTAAAGTTGTCCTACCTTGTCACAGTTATTACTAATAGTTCATTAGGAAACGTACTTCATACAATGGACATATACTTGGGTCGGTTGTGTTTAATTCTAGGACGGATTGATAAGGGGATTGTTTTTTGTTTTGTTTCATTTATTTGATAAAGTAGCTCTATTATGCACTCTAAATTTTTTATTACAGTATTTAAATTCTTTTAAAGTTTTTTATATAAAATTTTGGTTAATATATCGTGAAAATTTTCTTCGGAACAATCTTTTGTATAGATATAAAAAAGTAATATGAGGATTTATAAAATTTTTATTTTACTAATGTAATTATAAGTATACGTTGATTATTCCCTTATTCTCTCTTTAGTTTTGTATACTATTAGTGACGAGTGTGAGACGATAAATTGAGACGTCATCTTTACAAAATTATCTTTCTTTATGATTATGTTAGTCTTTTGACTTTTAAATTTCATATCTTAAATGTCTATTTAACTTGATACATATAAATGTTTCCTTAATTTTTCCTCTTGTTTCGGAGAACAAATTGAATGGTTGTATTTTACTCCTCAACCTTACGTTATTTGAAAGTCAGGTATTCGCTGTCTCAAGTGAAAGTCAGTCTCGAAGTTGAGGTATTGTTCGAACTATGAGGTGAAAACCATCATGTATTTGACCTTTAACGACGTTAAGTTCCAATATGAGAATATTTCGAAATAATTAAATGATAATTGTCATTTATGTAAACGGATATATTGAATCGGTGAAAAGTTTTACAAAAGTCCATTAGAATAAAGTAGAAAAGTTTATGTCAACCTACATCCGTCTTTATACCCATCTTGGGAATCATCTGTACCCGTCAACACCTATTTTTTCTGTAGCACTTGGTTCTCGGAGGGGATGGGGGTTGGTTTTAGTTGTATGGAGAGGTATGTATTTGTATAAAATAAAGACACTGACTTGTACTGACTGTCCTAGGAACCTTATTTGGGACCCAATGTATTGATGGGTTTCCAAATTTTGATCTTCGACCCTTCAGTACTGACATTATGTATGATTATTAAGAGTTCTCCCAATTTTTTTTCATACTAAAAAAAAAAAAACGGACAAATTTGGTAATCAGTGTAGTAGAGTCCGAATTTATGAGACTCGTCGAACAAAAGTAAGATGTTTACATACTCGTGATCATGAATGTAATTATGTGTACCTACAACGAGAGAAGTAATTATGTTTTCTGAAATAAGGTCTGTGATGCATGAACTGTTTAATCGGTAAATCACAAATAACCAGTCCTGACATGTCTTATTCGTTTTACTGATATGGATGCTAATCAGATTTACTCTTCCTTTAGGTACGGACATTATATTATATTACGATCAGTACAAGTGATACGAGTATAATTGAGTAAAGACAGCTTCTTTTAAGATTAGAATTGTCGTCAGAGAAGTAAAGATCGACCGTCTCCCTTTTTGTGTACTAAATTCCTTGAATTTCAATATATCGGTCAATCATGAACACTCTAACCCGAAGGGACCCCGAAGGGACCACCAAGTCACCATTCTTAGGTGGACGGTTGTGTCCTCTACTTCTATTACGTCCAAACTAAGGACCCAGTCCTTCTAAGGGACCTCCTCCTTTGTCGTTGGGTGAGGTTATAAGAACGAACCCTTTAGGATACCTGTCTTCTTGGACCACCCGATGTCAGGTACCCCAACGTTTCTTAGCCTGTGCTGGATCACTGACTGGTTGAAGACTTTAATATGATTCGACAGAAAGTGAAAATATGAACTTTAATGGAGTATTTACAAAGTCTTACTGACTAAAAGTATTTGACCACTTAAATCACCCGGATTGTATTACCACCACAATTCTTATTAAGTTTAGGTCATTTTAAAGACACTTGTTATTGAAACCAAGTAATAATGGAAACTTATAACATTTTCAGTTCTCGTCACGAAGAATTTGAAGTTACACGTACACTTATTGATAAAATTTTATTTACACCTTAGACTCCACTTTTGGTTCAGATATGTACAAATTGTTCGACAACAAGGACCCCGGTTTCAAACTCATCATTCGAGGGATGTCACAGAGGAATTAAATTTTTTTTTAATACTAATCCTATTATAACGACACACTATTCGACGAAGTCAACACTGAAAAACACCGGGATATCTAAGATCGGACGGTCCGAGGACACAGACACCCTAAGAGGTTCGTTCTTATAACCTCACCCGACGGAACGATTTCAGTGAATTAACATATTATTAAGAAGTCGTTAACCATTAGACGTAAATACCAACGAATATCAACGTTTATTTTGGGTCTCTATTTCTTTACTTCCGAGTTTCCCAATTCTATGCACGAGTTCCTGTGTATTGGTCAAGTGTCGTCTCAACCTTTTACTTATTGACTCTTTCTTCTAGGAGAAAACCTAGTACTTATCCATTATCTTAATTAAGTTCTAAAGAAAAGTTTAATTTTTTGTAATGAGAAAGACTTATGTCATGAGACCCCCTAAAAGAAACTATTATGACAGTACAGATATTTTGATTCAGAACTTAGACCATAATTAAATACATAAGATGACGGTAGAGGTCCTTCGGTTCCCTTCCTTTTCAGACTTATAAAATAGAGTCATGAGGTTTTAATTTCACTTTAAAATTCATGTTCAAAAGTTTAATATATGTAATTTGAATGACAAAAGAAATAGGGAATTAACAAGTGAAGATTCATTTTCGAAGAGAACCAAAAGACAGAAGGTTAAATAGTGTATTTGGAAGGTTTGAAAATGTATGTAAGGTTTTATAAAGTATCGATCATAGGACAGTGATCCTATCACTGTATTGGACATAGGGTTATCCATGTAAAGACAACAAAGGATTCTAAGTTCGTGGAAGTCCTATGAAAAGAGACCTGGCTCTTACGGTTATATTTGAAGTTCTATTGATCTAGATTCGAAAAATTAGGGAAGTATTATATTGAGAATCCTTTAGACCAATTGACTTTGTCTGTTATTATATTATAATTTAGTAAGTCTCCATAAAACAGATCTAAAGTATTGATGTACATCTTGAGTCATTCAAGATCGAAGTAGAACTCAAGGTTTAATCGGAGAAAAAGTAGTCAAATCTCACCGACGACAAGATCCAAGGGGAGACAACATGTTCTAATTCGTCTTAGAATTACTCTTTTTTATTTACTATGACCTTTGATTTTAGAGTTAATGTCATTGTCTCTTAACTTCTTTGTTTCCCTTTTGTTTTTCTTCTTTACTCCAAGAACCTATCGTCTTCAACTTCTCTGAAGACTCATAAAATTTTGAACTAGATTTGGTCGACCAAAAATTCTTCCTTTACGATTACTCCTACGTAAGAATGGATTGACCTCAAATTTGTGATGGTGAAGTTTTAAAATTGATGACGGAGTTAAAGGGAAGGGATTGTGGGAGGAGAGAGGAGTTCGGAGTTAAAAAAGAGTGAATAAGTTATAAATAAATAACTCAAAGATACCTTGTTTTGTAAACTCTTTTTGTCTACTGATCCTATACTAAGGCTTCCCTTGTATAAGATGATTCCTTAAATTTTATACACATGATTTGATAATGTATATTACTATCTATTTTATTCATAAGCGACTTTTTAAATTTTAATATGAGTCCCAAACTGTATTAGTCTTTGTCTTCCGAGGATAAATCGATAAGAAACCCCGAACCACCAAAACTATATAAAACTACTTCTCACTTATGAGAAGATATTCCAAAATGTTTGAAGTGAAATCAGTTCACTTACTGTTACAGGAATTGTCCAATAGAGTGACTTGTTAATTTAGTCCCAGGTTTTATAAGGATCCGATAGGAGTGAATTCTCTAGGACTGGTAGTTATTAAAGATGCACATTATTCGACCATCTAGTCATGTCTTACCATACCCGAGTGTCTTTACTACAATCGCAGGTTTATTAGTCTATCGTCCATTCTTACTTACTTTATTTTAGAACTTTTATGTTAGGTTTCGTGACTACGATATACATAAGTTCTACACGTACGATACCGATAATTGAAGTAGTGTCAATTCATGACTACTCTGTTCTTTTTTAATCATTTATTTTAGAAAATTATGTCTCTTATGAACATAAATAGCTTTTCCTTTGATTTTAGTCTGGATATCGTAAAACAGTCACGATACAAAACAGTCAGGATTACAAGAGAAAAATTTTTGAGAGATGGTAAACGAATTAAACTTTGGTCGACCAAAGATTTTAAAGTTCAGACTTGGTCACTACTTATGGTTAATACTCTTGAAAAGAAAAGAAGAAGAAAAAAATTTAAGTCAATGTGGAATTATACTATTTTCATCATCAGTCCCTGAACTAGGTGTTCCCAGTCACGACCTTGTAGTGTCAAGGAATCGGGGTTTGTGTGACTGTAAGATGTCACTAGTGAGTCCTAAGAATTACCCACCGTCTAATTTGTCGTTCTTTGTCTCTTGTAGTTTTTTCCTTCCTTGATCCTGAAGGTTACATCCCCCACACCCAAGTTAGGGACCAACCCTTTGATTGTAAGGTGTACGGAGTATCCTACCGGTTTTTGTAAATTTTTTTCTTTATTTTTTTATTTTTCTTTCCCTCCTTCCGTCCCTTTTTTTCTTCCTTCTTTCTTTTCGTCCTCCTCCTTTCCTCTCCCCTTCTATTCTTCCTACCAGCCTTCTGCTTTCCTTTTCCTTCCTTCTTTTTCACTTGATACTATTTTACCTGTGTTGTCTTTTTTATAATTCTTTGTTTCCTCTCTGAAGTAATAAAGAATGTATTAGTAAATATGGTATTTTCGAGGAGAAATGGATTTAAGTAACCAATGTGTGTGTTTTTGGCTTGATTGGACTTTCTCTTGAAGTTTATAGTTTATATTGTCTTGACGGTTTTCTTGGTTAATGAGCTTCACATCGTTTTTGAAATTGATTCCTTTTATAAATATGGTTTAGGGGTTTCTTTGTTATCCCCTTTTTCCTTTCTTCTGTAAATCAGAAGATAGTTCGGACCCTTCTGTAGGAGTTTACAAGTACTTTCGGGTGGAAAGTTTTACGTTTGAAGATTTTATTGAGTTTTTCTAAGAGTTTATTTCTTTCTTTCCCCACCCTCCACTCTCCCCCCAAGTCTTAACCCTTGAGTACATGTGGGCACCGACTAAGTACAGTTACATACCGTTTTGGTTATGTCATAACATTTCGTTTTATTTCATTTTTATTTTTAATTTTTTTTTTTCTTTTTTTTTTTCTTTCCCCGGTTATTTCCTTTTAAGTTTAAGTGTGTCTTTCGATCTTGTATACACGGTCAGAGATCCAGTTCGGATATTACCACGGCAAAAAGTGCTTCAAATGTATATCAGGTACGTTCTTACAATGGTCGTGAGTACTAATAATGTAAGTTGATTTGAAATAATTTTCACAAAAGTCATAAAATGATTTTTTAGAGTTGGACTTTTTTGATGATATTCTTTCTAGTTATTGAATTTTAGTTTGAAGTAGTGTTACCGTACAAGTTATAAACGACGGGTGGATGAATACGATGCTATAGGATTGAGGGGTTCATTGTTGAATGAGAAGACTAAAAGAAGGCAAAAAATCTTGCACCAGACCAGAGATAGGAGACCTGCGACGTAGCGTGTTCATTGTTGTCCAGAACGTCCGACTTGTCGAATATTTGTTTTAAAGGAAGGACTCCTCGATGTATAAGACTACATAGAAGTTGTATCAGGACTTCAAGTATACCGTTAGGAAATTTTTATTAATATAAGTAGTAAAAATAAAATTTGATGAAATAGGTAGTATTTCAAAATAAAATTTGATGAAATAGGTAGTATTAGGTTCTATTTTGTTAACTTGATGGTCGAAAGATCAAGGACACAGGTAATGTGATAATCGTAAAGACAAATGATATTGACATTGAGGTCGTTCTCGACTTTAGTTTCGAAATTCCAAGAGAAGGAAAATAGGATGATGGGAGTGTTTTGATAGTCACTCTGTTGCATGCTTCATTTTTCTTCAAAATTTTTCATCACAATAAGTATTATCTCTGTCTGGACTCCACGTCGGAATATAGATAAAATGTTTTACTTTTTCATGTTTTGACGTCAGACTGTAGTTCTTGTTCATTTAAATCTAATTATGTATAAATAGTACTAAAAACTGTGTGAAGAGAAAGTAGTAAAGCCGTTTGGTGTAATAGATATCAAATGACCGGTAACATTTACAACTTATTTGTGTCCAATGTTTTTAGTCATGTTAACACCCATACAAAAACCTCACTTCCAAAAATGTGTCAGTTACTATCAAGTAAAAGGTTAGTTTTACTTGGTAGTCACTGATGCATTTCTAGTATTTGCAATAATGTTTCTCTTTCCTCCCCTTACTCCCCCCTTTTTTGGATTCCTGTTCCTTGTCCGTTTGTCAATTATATTTTAGGAAACATTTATAAATGAATGCAGGAAAACCAAAGACTTTCCGTCTTCCGGTCTATCTGAAACCGGTCGATCTCCGTAGACTGCCTCGTCTCCCAACGAGTCTTTATCCTCCGACAAATCTCAAAAGACTCACATAATTCCCGTTAAGTCCATAAAAAGACCTTTAACCAAAATTCTCAAGTAGGACGTAAAAATTTTAAAGAGGTTGACCTAGTTTAAAAAATATATGAGCAAACTATCCAAAAAAATTTTGTGTACTGAGAAGTCCTGATGTTCATGATAACCAGACCAAAGGACATCTTCAGACAGGACTCCTTCTTAAATCCGATCGACCAAATCTTGAATTTAATCTTGGGTGAAGTCGACAGAAAGGTAATGATAATAAAACTGTAAGGTATAGTTACTAATTTGTCAGAAGTAGACATAGTGATGACAGTTCTTGATGTAGAAGTCACAATCGACGAAGACTACATTGTCAGAAAAGGAAACTTAATGACAGACACAAGAGATCTTGTAAATGAGAAAGTAGTTGTGAGAGGTAAAGTCACCGGTATAGTAAAAATAATCTCCAAAGTTAAAGGTATCTTGAAAGATTAACATTCCCTAGTCTACAAAAGTTCAGTGATAGAACGTGGTTTCCGAACAGTCTTAAACTATAGAAAAGTGGTGTACCATATTTAGAGACTAGTAGAAATGAAAACCTGAGAAGTCCCGGTAACAGATAGGATGGTCAGTGGTCGACGAAGAGGAAGACGTTGACAAGGTAGTCTTAGACTCTATTTGAAGATCTTACTCGTCTTTACAGACCACTTCAACCACGGAGTCTACACAGACGACACGACCCCCGACACTCAGAAAGGCAGTACCCCCGATGACACCTCCATGAACGACCTGAACCACTGAAACTACCAAGCCACCACCAACGAGGTTTTCAAAGTTCAAGACACTGTAGTAGTAGTTTGAGGTCTAGGTTTAAAAGAGCCCAGAGTTAAAAAGCCGTGAGCAATTGAAGTATTCTATAGAATTCTTTTATATAACCGTTTGATAATCGTTGTTAAGATCCGGTGGGGAGTGGATAGTCACTGGGTAGTGTCTGTATCAGGTATGAGAAATTTTCCTCTTTCTTTTCAACTTACCGAAACTTTCCAAGAACGAAACTGTCTCATAATCGTTGATAATGGGAATAGAAGGGTTACTTTGCAACTGCTTTGTGTCTTTTTAAAAGGTTCAACGATATGGTATCCTTTATCCTTTATGAACACTTGATGATGTAGAGTTCTCCATAAGGGTGATTAGTTTTTGTCCATCCTGGAGTTTCTTCTTTACGCTCCGGTTTGTCCTTCCGTCACCTAAAGGGAAGTGTGGGTGAAATATACGAGAACGTCCCTGAATCCACTGGTCCTCCTTTCGGAGAACCGTGAGATTCCTTTGACGTCGACACCTTGACACCTTACGTTGACACGTTTTCAGTGGTCGGAGATTGTAGTTAGTCGTAGAAAGAAGTGTTTAGGTGAGTCCCTTTTGTTGAGAGTCGTGATACTCCTTTTTACCTATCCTTTACCAAAATGAGATAGAACCGTGTACTTCGGTGACTTCCAATATCAAAAATACATGACAAAATCAGTACCTTCTTGAGGTCAAAATTAAATAAGTCCTTATTTGACAGAACAGTTCATCGTTTTAGAGAGGAATCCGACCGTCTCATAAAATCTATTTGTGGTACTTTAACAAAATGTCGAATCCTAAACTCTCTTTTTATAAGACTGTCGGAGTCCGTCACTCATTCTTTCTAGGTAGACACATTTAGTGGAGAGACTTTGAGTTAAAGGAGTAGTCATTTTATTACTATTATCCCAGTAGTAGAATCCAAACAAGATTCGTAATTTTCACGTTAATACATATCTTTTAAAGAACCATATCAGTTAGTGTCATCAAAGAGTGATTTGTTATGGTGTAAATCATTTTTTTTATTTTATTTCGATATGTAACAAATGCACTCCGTAAGAATGTGTTTTTCCAAGTTCCTCTTTGTTACCCTGTACTCTAGTTCTTTATTTCTTTCTTCCTGATTGTTATAATTCACAATCTCTTTTCAGTTACGTTTTTCGTAACCTATCTTTTTCGTTAGAATACAACTTGTTTTCTACTTCGGGTCCTTTAAGGGCCTGTCGGGTCCCCAATCCTGAGACATGATGGTAACGGTTCCCGTACCCAAGTTAGGGACCAGTCCCTTGATTGTAAGGTGTTCGGTGTACCGAACTGACTTAATTTTTTTTTTTGGAATTTTCTTTTTTTTACTTTAGGTACTACTTATCTATTACTAAACACTGTACGGTTTATTGTAATTTTAACAGTTTTGACTTTTTATTTTCTTTTTAAACTTTCTTTGTTGACATGAACCAGTTACTATGTGACAAAGATTCATTCATTTCTTTCGCTACTTCTTTCATACTTATAAATTATTGACTTTGTTTCTATTTAGTTACTGACTTTTGTATGTGTATCTGATGTTTCTATATGGAAAAGGGCGGGTTCCTAGCTTCCCCATAAAGGTTTCTGCCTGATGTTTAATTATGTGTTTCTTTTATAGTTATTTCATGTTTGGTCTTAGATGATTCCAACTGACAAATCTTCCTTTATCTTAGTCTTTAGTAATTCGTTTTTCAGTTGCTTGTTATATGTACGTTCGTGAACCTTTAAATTTTGACGGGTTTGACAACCTATTTTCTTCTTTAATCTCACTATTAATGACTAATAAATTTTTCGTTGTTTTTGTTCTTCTCAATAATTTTTAGCTTTCATAGTAAGTATCGGAAAAGTTCTTTATCCAGTTCCTATTATATAAGTTTTATTACTTTAAAGTATTTATATTTTGGTTTTAATTACTTGACTTTTTATTACGAGAGTGGCGACTGTCTTGTTTAAACCCATTTTAATTTTTACCATAAATGGACATTTATACACGAATACTTTCCTAAGAAGACAATTTGTATAATTAATATAGTTATTTTATTTGTGAAGGAATTACAGTACTTTATGGATTAGCCACAATTTTAAAAGATCAGACTATGTAAAGAAAAATGTTGACAAATGACCTTATTCCTAGGGTGGATCTAGGACTGAGATGTAAACCAACTACAGAGAGTTAAAACAGTTGTTGGGGAGGGAAGTCGGGTCAAGTCAACGAGTCAGCATGGGGAGGGAATGAGAGCCGGTCAAGGGTATAGGTGGTCTATAAACATCTTCTTTGATCTAGTCAATAGGACACCTTAAAAGGTGTAAGACCTAAAACGCAGGGGTACTATAGTGACTTGTGTACGAAGGGGATGTAACGGATAATTTACTAGATTATCGAACTAGTCTAAGTCCGTGTAAAATTTTTTTAGAAGTATATAACATACACTATTACATATGGAGGGTGAAGTCAGTCCTCCGATTACTACAAACCAATAGAAAGAAGAACACTAGGATGTTAACAAGACAACGAAGTAGTGCACAGTTGTTGGATAAGATAGTTTTAAGGAATGACTAGAAAATTACTAAAATCGTCAGTAACTACTACTAGTGACGGATCTAAATGATAAAGTAATCCTCGACGTTCCAGAAAAGACCACCGAGTCTTCCATTTCTTATACGGACGTTAAGTCCTTTGACCCCAAGTTAGGGACCCAGTCCTTCTAGGGGACCTCTTCCCTTACTGATGGGTGAGGTCAAAAGTCTTATTACTGAACTATGTGTTCGTAGCAGACTTCCACTGATTGTGAGGAAATTTTTCTATAATGAAATTTAAGTACCTAAAATTGTATAAAGTATACAAAATAGATGACGTCTCAACAAAAAACACTGTCAGTTCGATTGTGTAGAGCCCGGTTGCCCTTTTGGAAGTTCGTAGAAAAAATGTGCTAAGGTCAAAATAATATTCTAAAAACGAAGAAACTAACCGTAAACATGGAGGATACGATGTTAAGAACCATAGATTATGTTTGTATTCATGAACACACAAAATAGTATGATAGATTGTACAAGTTTTATTCTTGTCGTTACGGTAATGATTGTTACACTAATAATTTACTTTAAATTCTAAAAACCGTTAAGGAAGACTTGTACTATATTTAAAAACCAGTGATTTAATAGACTTACTGGTAAAAGTGAATTATATATAACCTATAGTGTAATATCAACGTATGGATCTCAAAAGACTAAGAAAGATATCCGTATGAAACCTCTATAACATATAAAGTCAAGATTTGGTGGTGTTATTTCGTTTATAGTGTTTTTTTCACTGAGTGTTAAAAAAAACAAAGGGTCCCGTATATTTCTATATAAATGTAATATTAGATAATTCACACGTCACTGTAATACAGAAATTTTCATATATGTAGAATTAGTTCTTTATGAAGTGACGATTTTTCACGATTGTTAGTAGACTCGGAAGTCGTTCAACATTGTCATTGTAGTTTTTAGTGTCTAGTGGTATTGTTTATATTAATAAAACTTTATAAGCTCTTAATGGTTTTGCACAGTGTCACTGTACTTCACTCTTTTACGACAACCTTTTACCGTTACTCACTGGACGGACTACGTCCCAATGGTCTTTGGAAGGTAAACATTTTTGGGTTTTGTCGTAGAAACTTCGTGTCATTACGTTACACACGGACATTATCAACGTATCATCCGATTCTGAGACTACGACCCTCCCTAACCCCCGTCCTCCTCTTCCCCTGCTGACTCCTACTCTACCGACCTACCGTAGTGCCTGAGCTACCTGTGCTCAGACTCACTTGAGGCCCTCTACCACTGCCTGTCCCTCCGGACCGCACGACGCTAAGTACCCCAGCGTTTCTCAGCCTGTGTTGACTCTCTGACTTGACTTCTACATGTCGAATAAATTATTTATAGGATGATTCCCTGTACTCCTGACAAAGGTTATTTATGGAATCTCGACGTTACTTATAGGACGTGTTTATAAAGTAAGAAAAGATCATATGGAAACTCGATGTAAAGATTTTCACTCTTAAGATCCCATTTGCTACTTGTATAATCGAAAGGAGACAAGACAAGCATGTAAAAAGAAGAATGTTAAAAACTGACATCTTTACAATGTCGTTAGTACAAAAAAAGGAGATTATTGAAACATTCTTGAAGGTAATTGTTAGGAGAAAACGAAGAGTACAAACTCTACCCAAATAGACGAGTCTGACAATGGACATCCTCTTGTTAGGACACACCCTGACAGGGTCCTGTCGTAAGTATCTGAGTGCCGAGATTCGGGTACAAAGTAACAATGATGATCTATACATACATATGTACTTCCAACCAAACGTAAGCACACACGTATATTTTAGAAATCATGCACTTGAAGGACTACAAGTTCGACCAAAATCTTTTCCGTCTCCTTGGTCTCTAGTTTAACGGTTGTAGGTGACCTAGTAGTTTTTTCGTTTTCTCAAGGTCTTTTCGTAGATGAAGNTGTGTATTATCCCTAAATCAAAATAGTCCAGGAAAAGGAACAGTTGTCATACACTTGGCACTTGAAGGTCTACAAGTTCCACCTAAATCTTTTCCGTCTCCTTGGTCTCTAGTTTAACCGTTGTAGGTAATCTAGTAGTTTTTTCGTTCGCTCAAGGTCTTTTCGTAGATGAAGACGAAATAACTGATACGGTTTCGGAAACTGACACACCTAGTGTTATTTGACACCTTTTAAGACTCTCTCTACCCTTATGGTCTGGTGGACTGNTTAGACATACGTCCAGTCCTTCGTTGTCAATCTTGACCTGTACCTTGTTGTCTGACCAAGGTTTATCCTTTTCCTCATGCAGTTCCGACATATAACAGTGGGACGAATAAATTGAATATACGTCTCACGTAGTACTCTTTACGACCCGACCTTCTTTGTGGTCGACCTTAGTTCTAACGACCCTCTTTATAGTTATTGGAGTCTATACGTCTACTGTGGTGGGAATACCGTCTTTCACTTCTCCTCGATTTTTCGGAGAACTACTTTCACTTTCTCCTGTCACTTTTTCAACCGAATTTCGAGTTGTAAGTTTTTACTTCTAGTACCGTAGACCAGGGTAGTGAAGTACCCTTTATCTACGCCTTTGTCACCGTCTGAAACAAAAACCCCCGAGGCTTTAGTGACGTCTATCACTGACGTCGGTACTTTAATTTTCTGCGAATGAGGAACCTTCTTTTCAATACTGGTTGGGTCTATCGTATAACTTTTTGTCTCTGTAATCAAACGACTGATTCCAGGCAGATCAGTTCCGATACCAAAAAGGACACCAGTACATACCTACACTCTCAACCTGACTTCCGACTCGCGGTTTCTTAACTACGAAAACTTGACACCACAATCTCTTCTGAGAACTCTCAGGGAACCTGACGTTCTTCTAGGTTGGTCAGGTAAGACTTCCTCTAGTTGGGACCCTAAAGAAACCTCCCTTACTACGATTTCGACTTTGAGGTCATGAAACCGGTGGAGTACGTTTCTCAACTGAGTAACCTTTTCTGAGACTACGACCCTCCCTAACCCCCGTCCTCCTCCTCCCCTGCTGTCTCCTACTCTACCGACCTACCGTAGTGCCTGAGCTACCTGCACTCAGACTCACTTGAGACCCTCAACCACTACCTGTCCCTCCGGACCGCACGACGCTAAATACCCCAACGTTTCTCAGCCTGTACTGACTCGTTGATTTTGACTTGACTTCACTTGACTTAAGGGGAGATGGTGTTGACAGACTTTTGAATTAAAAGGAAATGGAAATTACAGAACAAGACGAGTTATGTCTGAAATGGTGATCCCGGGTCCAGTAGAGTTTTGATACAACTGCAGGACTCACAGGGACGTGAATGGATGTTTAATCTCAGGTAAGTGTAATAGAAGTGAAAAAAATAAGAGTGTATAAAGTGGTAAGAGAAAGGCAGACCCTAATAAAAGGAACACGAATTTCTTATAGGTCCGAAGGGACCACCGAGTCACCATTTCTTAGACGGACGGTTACATCGTCTGTACCCAAGCTACGGACCCAACCGTTCTAGGGGGTCTCTTCCTTTACCGTTGGGTGAGATCATAAGAACGAACCCTCTAGTGGACCTGTCTCCTCGGAACTCCCGATGTCAAGTCTCCCAACGTTTCTCAACCTGTACTGAATGGTTGATTGGTGGTGTTGTTTCTTGTAGGTAATCTCCCCCAAACGTTCATCGTTTACGTCAAAAATAATTATGGAATTTTATAGAAATGAATTAAAAAATAATAAATTCCTATAAAGTGACCGATAAAAGAGGGTGGTGTTATATGACAGGGTTCAGAGGACCGAAGGTAACAACAACAAATCTTCAATAAACGGTCAGATTGAGAGTCAGGAAATGTCCGTTACACGGAAAACCAAGAAACCACCGAAAATTCTCATCAAAAACAGAGGTTCATACCAAAACAGGGTAATAGAGAGGATGTGGAAGGAAAACCCAGTTTCATATGGTTACAACCTGTAAGAGTGATATAATAGATATGGAACATGGGATGAGAGGTATAAAAGAAAAGCAACACAAAGTAATGTTAATCAATAAAGTCTGGGTTGGAGTCAAATAATTAAGAAGATAGTCAAAAAAAGATTACACGATTATTGGTAGAAATGTCTTAAGAATTGACATGAACTATATAAAAAGTGATTTTAAAAAATTTGAATCAAGAAAAAGTTTAGTAACAAACACTACCAAGAATGAGTTCTCATAGGTCAGAGGAAGTCACAGATGAATAGAAATTTACGAAAGGCCTACGATATAAACTTTCAATAAACATCTTTATTATACTTCGAGTTTTACAGTAAGACAAGGAGATTCTTAATAAAAGTGAACGAAAACGATCCATAGACCTCTATGATCGTTAGGTTTTCGTAGACTTAGGTTCAAGTTCCGGACTTTTGGGTCCTATGTTAGATACTCTTTCGACTAAATAAAGACCAAGTAGGAATGAGGACCCCAAGTCGGGACGTCCCAGGTTCGAGTACCACCTTTTCACTGACCAGGACACTACGACGGTGTTTCGTGTAAAAGACAACGGAGAAGTCTTGGCCGTTTATAGTAATCCCGTTTTAATGGGATGCACTGTCCGAATGGTTGGACCTAAGGTCAAAAGAAATGATAGATTCAGGATCTATTCAAGGGGAATAGAACAATCCAGAAACTACTAAGATTCTTTATTTAAATATATTATTCATGTGACAAAAAGTCAACTGTAGTCATTACCTACCATTTTTAACAGACCGGACGGTAATGACTTTCTTCAATGAGACAGTAAAAAATAGGGAGAATTGGATGAAATAAAAAAAATATCATGAACAGTGACTGTAAGTAGAGTGTAGTTACACTCAAAATCCATCTAAAATTTTACATTTTGTTGTCTTTTGTTGGATATTTTTGAATTCTTTCCAACCTTCACGAAATACTGTATGTGTAGTATTTTTGTAACTTTCCGTTTATCATTTGGTTTTTTATGTATCCGGTTATACTTTTTGTTTTCCAGTTATAAGAATTTTTTCATACTCATGAATACACAATTATTCTTGTTGTAAAAGGATAAAATAAAAGATTAGACCAAACGCGAGAGTAAAATAAGTTCAGGAAAAAGTATAAAGGACAGGAACTTTTCACAAGGACTAGTACTTAGGATAAGAGTAGAGAAAAGGGATTGGACGAGGCAAAAAGACGTTTCGTAAATAATTATAAATAAAAATTGTGACAAAATTAATACACAGGACTGTGACTACATTTAAGACTTTTTTTTCTCTGAAATAAAAATAAATGACAGCATAGGAATCACGTACGTTATCATAGACGAGTTATTTATAAACACCCTATTTATTTATTTTCAAAACATTTTATCTTACAGAATGAGATTATTAGTACCCTTTTGTAAAATGTTATGTGTTTTATTATTTCCAAACATAAATACTTTACGGTTCGTAACAAGATTTACGAAATCTACGTAATTGAGTAAATTAGAGTTTATTAAGATGCTCAATCCAATAGTAATATACACGGATGTACGAGTTAACACAGACTAAGAAACACTGTGGTGTCTGACATCGGGTCCGAGGAGACAAGTACCCTAATAGGACCCTTCTTATAACCTCACCCTACGGTAAAAGGAGGAGGTCTCCTAGAAAGGACGAGTCCCTAGCTTGGACACAGAGGACGTCGCCGTCCGTCTAAGAAATAGTGACTCAGTGGACCCGTCGGGTACAATAGTACTACAGGTAGAATCTCTACTCGTTTGATCTGTGTCTATCTAATATATCAAACGGATTCCAGTGTATCTATTATTCATATATGATTATTCCTAATCGTTAATCCCGATTTATGAAAGACGTAGTTAGTTTGAGTAGACTAGGAAAAGTATGGATTTTTGATAACTTATGATTACTTTGGTTAATTTATTTTGGTAATGGTGTGACTGGCGGTAATGACTCAAGAATCATATATTTAAGATGATTTCTGACACGAGTTGTAAAATACATATTTATAGTTTAAATTAGGACTGTCATTAAAATACTTCGTCCATAATAGTAGGAAGAAGGTATTATCATCTTTTGACTCCGACTTCCTCCAATTTAATCGACAGATTTCAGATCTAGGTGGTCCCCAAGTTGAAATTGAAAATTAGATTGTAAATATAAAAATTGATGGTCTAAATCTCTGAACATCATTTTGTAATGTGAAATTTTCCTATTTGTTCATGTAAGAGAATTCCTTTTTTTTATTTCACAATGTATGTAGGTAAAGTCTATATATAAGAAGACCAAACAGGTATTTATGACGTCTGTGACCTTGTCTACATAAAAACCTGTAGTATTTAAAATTCCCTTGAAGTACCTTCTAAACTAAAGAGAGAGAGTGACAGTAAAAGAAAACCCCTTCACCACTTAATTATATTTAATGAAATTGACCAAAACTTGGAGTTTTGTCTTTTTCTTACCCTCACTAATCAAACATCATCAGTATTTTTTAATTTGTTATATCCTACATGTTGTCTTCTTAGTGATTTGTTTTCTCTGTGTCCTAACCTTTCACCTTCGTCTACAGGGTATGTACACGGAATTTGTACTTCTTTAAATTTCTGAGAATCTCTAGATTCCCGTTCTTTAAGAATGACCGTTTTTTTATGCAAGACAAAGATTACTCAAAAATCTCCTGAAACAATAATTATAATACGAAAATGACAGTAATAATGAGTCAATGAGAACTCAATATGAAAGTTTTTCACTATTTTATCAATGGTCTCTTATATAGTATAAATTGGGATTAAACATCAAAATAAAAATCTGTATCAGGAAGTAAATGATCTTAACACGATAATGTATATTCTTATAATTAAAGTCTTCTATGTTTTTAGATAATTTATACTTGTTTTTGTCTGCCCTTTTTTATAAAATATGTCTTAAGTACACATTTGTGATTAAAATGACAGTTCTCTCTCTGATAGAATACAAATATTCATATCTGAATGAAATTCAGACTTAAGGTTATTATCCATTCGTTTGTTCGGGACTTTTGATTAGATAAACTCCGACAGATTATTTTATAATGTAAGGAAAGTAAAGTCACCTTCTGTCTTTTTGGAAAGGGTAAAGGATACAAAACCGGTGGGATTTGATATTAAAAAAAGAGATGAAGAGTGTTTGGATCGTACGTATGTCCAGGACCTCTAGATTATTGAGTGAATACTCTCAGTTAAGATCTCGTCGTGATATATTATTTTTCAAGAGGACTTGTATTGACAGTTTAAATGTAGGAGGAATTTAGTTTTAAATTCGAAAAACATAAACTGTTTAAACATAAATCTCTCGAATTTCTCTTGACAAACTTGAGGAGAAAACTCTTGTAATGAACTGTACCGTTTAGTGTGTGGACGTTGTCCATAATGAACTTATGTGTGACCTTAAAGGGTGACAAGGAACATCGAACCAGGTACTAATAAATTATTCCATTTATTACTAACTGATCAATTTCGATAGACTCCCACCATAGAACGTTGTTCGAAGAGACGTAAACCCAGAAGTGATTACAGGACTTTTTGTTGTATTTTGAAAACTAATATGAAAACCTTTGAAACTGATTCATTACTCTTCTTCCCTCTTTAATTCTTTCCTATGAAATCTTGTTAGTCAAATATATGTGAAATACTCCATTTCTTCTAATAAAGTATTTCAAAATTCCTTCTAGGGTTTGGTAGAATGATGAATGTATTACGTATCGACGTCGATAAACAAGACCACAAAGTCACCTACCATACCATAGAAAACTGTCGACGTTGAAACGTCCGTAACTTCCTTTATGACAAAAGTGTAT
Source organism: Capra ibex (assembly GCA_006410555.1). Taxonomy (NCBI): domain Eukaryota; kingdom Metazoa; phylum Chordata; class Mammalia; order Artiodactyla; family Bovidae; genus Capra; species Capra ibex. The sequence goes on from SJYO01034137.1 coordinate 42,377,664, forward strand.
AAAATGTGAAGGGATTCATTCTTTTTTTACTTACAAAATATCTTTTTAGAACTACATAAAAAAGGACTTCATAGAAAAGTAATTTGAATTTTAAGAAGTAAGATGATTTACGTTCGATAGTTTAAATCTCGGAAGAATTCTATTCTGAAAGTACAAAAAATGAACTGTTAGTGGTATACATACAAAAATTTTTTCCTAGGTTCTATTCCTACGGTACCTTAAAAGAGACAGTGAAATTTAAGATTGGAGAGTAAAATAAGTCATGTTCAGTATTGGTCCACATTTTCTTCCATAGAAGAGGTGTGTGCATGAAGGTTATACTAACACTCATTTTAGGAAATTTCCCCGAAAAACGAACATAAGTCCTTGTAATTTTTTCTATCTTTGATTCTTTTAGTTCTTTATTTCGACCATCTTTATTAAAAATTTTGTAGTTTATGAACATCGGTATGTTATTTTCCCCTGTGTATACACAACGTATAAAATTTTTAATGTAGAACGATGACGAGTTTTAAATTCGTATTTATGACTTTATATAAATTTATTACAAAGATACACTTTATATTTACTATAAAGTCTGTTTTTATACAAATAAAAATAAAAGTATACTGTTTTGAATGGTTGCGTTCTTCTCAAAAAAGATTGAACTTAGGGTAGAGATAAGACTTACCCTTCTTAGGGTAATTCGACCACTGAAGTACCTCTCATATCTTAAGACCTATGAAAAAGTGAACAAGTTATGTTCGAAAATTTTAAACGATTTGTAATTTTTAATTCTCTTAAGTAAAAATGACATGAAGAGATTGTTACGTTGTTTTTATTAAATCAATGTATACTGATATATTAATAAATAAAGTTCATACTCGGAGTAAGTAATTGACTTGAAGATTATTGAGTCGGTATGACATATAAGAAATAAACTAAGTTTGACAATAAAAAGTATTGTTAAGAAAAATCGAATTAAAGAAATTTTTTACTACAAATTATTAGGATTTTCATCGTTAACATAATCTTAAGAGGTCCGGTCTTATGACCTCACCCATCGAAAAGGGAAGAGGTCCCCTAGAAGGGTGGGGTCTCTAGCTTGGGTGCAGAGAACGTGACGTCCGTCTAAGAAATGGTCGACTCCGTGTTCCCTTCGGGTTCTTATGACCTCACCCATCGGATAGGGAAGAAGTCACCTAGAAGGGTTGGGTCATTAACTTGGCCCCAGAGGACGTAACATCCTCATAAGAAATTGTTGACTCGATAGTTCCTTCGGGATCTTAAATTTCAATCTCTTCTGTATAAAAGATACGATAAATTCTTTGACAGTTTCTTTATGTCTGTACACTTTTAAAATTGTATGAAACACCGTTATTTTAGTCGATGTACTTACTAATCTTTATTCAAATTATGGGATTTTTCTAAAGGTTCGTGTTACTTAATTACTTCATCAATAGAATGTCCAATAAGATTAGCAGTTAGATTTTTGATTTACTCTTTCTAATATTGATTAAACATAAAAGAAGAGAGGTTTTACAAGAGTTTTATAATTACTGAATGTTCCTCTACATTACTCCTTCCTTTTCAGTGACAAAGTGGGTTTGTCTTATATACGGTGAACACTACTGTGCATTTATTGAGTTTCTTCGTGTCGTTAAAACCTCCCCCATCCCCTCATTTATTGCATTTGGTATGTGTGATGTAATAGAAGATTCTATGTTAACAGAGAGCCATAGAGACCTTAGAGGGTACCTGTGGTTTTAGACTCCTACGAGTTTACCGAGTGTATTTTACCATATATCATAGTAGTCGGTAGGTATAGCTGACTGTGTCTTGACCGTCTATACCTCCTGGTTTACCTACAAAAAAGAAGTAGAGAGCTATTTGAAATTAGACTTGGAAAATCTTATATCAAATATAGTGTTTTCGAAAATCGTTATTCATGTGAAAATATAAAATATAGGGGAAAGGGAAGTCTGTAATTATTTTACACAGTAATGTTTAGTCATAGGAATGAGGTTATGGAAAAGTTTGTATCAAAACATAGAAGAGGAGAAGAAATTAGGAGAGAGGGACGATAGAAAGTGTTAAAGGGGGATTTAAGATACGAAAAATTATTACTGAGACTATAAATTAAGTCCTATAATAAACGTTGACCCGAAGTAGTCACCGAGTCTACCATTTCTTATACGGATGTTACGTCCTCCGGACCCAAACTCGGGACCCAACCCTTCTAGAGGACCTCTTCCCTTACCGATGGGTGAGGTCATAAGGGTGGACCTCTTAAGGTCCCTGTCTCCTCGGCCTGTCCGAGGTCAGGTACCCCATCGTTCTCAACCTGCACTGACTCGTTAATTGTGTGTGTGTGTGTCATGAACGTCAATTCCGTATACATCCTATTGTACCTCTTAGACAAACAAAAATTATTGGGATCAGTTCCCTGAAAGGACCACCAGGTCGCCGACTGTTATACACGAGGGTTTCGTCCCCCAGACCCAAATTAGAGACCAGTCCTTTGATCTAGGATGTACGGCGTTGATTCTGTCCCCGTCGGTTTATTTATAATTGTTGTTTTTGTTGTTGTTTTTGGATCAATTGACGTTTGAGTCTAGACGCTTTATAGAAACGAGTAAATATTATAATCAGTTGAAAGTGGAGATTGTAAGGACAGGATTTCATCAGTAATGTTTTTAAACTTGTACGTTTTCTTTCGTTATAGATTCTTGATACACTGTATGTCTGACAGGACTAATCTATAAATAGACTTGTAGAAAGACCCATTTTGAGACAACTCACAGTGTCACGAGAAATTCATTGAAATGAGTCATTAGTCCCGTTCTCTTTTTAAGTCACATTTAGATACTGTCAAAATATGGACAAGAGTCCCCGACCTTAGTTCTAACGGCCCTCTTTATATTTATTGGAGTCTATACGTCTACTGTGGTACTAATACCGTCTTTCACTTCTTGATTTCTCCGAGAACTACTTTCACTTTCTCCTCTGACTTTTTCAACCGAATTTCGGGTTGTAAGTCTTTTGCTTCTAGTACCGTAGGCCAGGGTAGTGAAGTACCCTTTATCTACCCCTTTGTCACCGACTGAAATAAAAAGACCCGAGGTTTTTAGTGACGTCTACCACTGACGTCGGTACTTTAATTTTCCTTCCTTTCAATGGGAAACCTTCCTTTCAATACTGGTTGGATCTGTCGTATAATTTTTCGTCTGTAATGAAACAGTTGTTTCCAGGGAGATCAGTTCAGATACCAAAAGGTCACCAGCACATACCTACACTCTCAACCTGATATTTCTTTCGACTCGCGTCTTCTTAACTACGAAAACTTGACACCACAACCTCTTCTGAGAACTCTCAGGGAACCTGACGTTCCTCTAGGTTGGTCAGGTGTGATTTCCTCTAGTCAGGACCCACAAGTAACCTTCCTGACTACAACTTCGACTTTAAGGTTATGAAACCGGTGGACTACACTTCTCGACTGAGTAAACTTTTCTGGGACTACGACCCTTTCTAACTCTCGTCCTCCTCTTCCCCTACTGTCTCCTACTCTACCAACCTACCGTAGTGGTTGAGTTACCTGTACCCAAACCCACCTGAGGTCCTCAACCACTACCTGTCTCCCGGATCACACGACTCCAATTACCCCAGCGTTTCTCAGCCTGTCCCGACTCGCTGACTTCACTTGTCCATATAATATGTCATAATAGATAAAGACGAAATAACTGATACGGTTTCGGAAACTGACACACCTAGTGTTATTTGACACCTTTTAAGACTTTCTCTACCCTTATGCTCTGGTGGATTGGACGGAGAACTCTTTAGACATACGTCTAATCCTTCGTTGTCAATCTTGACCTGTACCTTGTTGTCTGACCAAGGTTTATCCTTTTCCTCATGCAGTTCCGACATATAACAGTGGGACGAATAAATTGAATATACGTCTCATGTAGTACTCTTTACGACCCGACCTTTTTTGTGTTCGACCTTAGTTCTGACGGCCCTCTTTATAGTTATTGGAATCTATACGTCTACTGTGGTGGGAATACCGTCTTTCACTTCTCTTCGATTTTTCGAAGAACTACTTTCACTTTCTCCTCTCACTTTTTCAACCGAATTTCGAGTTGTAAGTCTTTTGCTTCTAGAACCGTAGACCAGGGTAGTGAAGTACCCTTTATCTACCCCTTTGTCACCTTTGTCACCGTCTGAAATAAAACCCCCCGAGGTTTTAGTGACGTCTACCACTGACGTCGGTACTTTAATTTCCTGCGAATGAGGAACCTTCTTTTCAATACTGGTTGTCTCTATCATATAAGTTTTCGTCTCTGTAATGAAATGGCTGATTCCAGGCAGATCAGTTCCGATACCAAAAAGGACGCCAGTACATACCTACACTCTCAACCTGACACTTCTACGGACTCCCGGCTTCTTGACTACGAAAACTTGACACCATAACCTCTTCTGAGAACTCTCAGGGAACCTGACGTTCCTCTAGGTTGGTCAGGTAAGACTTCCTCTAGTCGGGACCCTAAAGAAACCTTCCTTACTACGATTTCGACTTCGAGGTCATGAAACCGGTGGAGTACGCTTCTCAACTGAGTAACCTTTTCTGACTACGACCCTCCCTAACCCCCGTCCTCTTCTTCCCCTACTGTCTCCTACTCTACCGACCTACCGTAGTGTCTGAGCTACCTGCACTCAGACTCACTTGAGGCCCTCTACCACTACCTGTCCCTCCGGACCGCACGACGCTAAGTACCCCAGCGTCTCAGCCTGTGCTGACTCGTTGACTTGACTTGACTTGACTTCCCATAAAGTGTCGACCATCCATATTTCATTGATTTTCTAGAATAAATTTTATAAATTAAATTGTAAAAATTAATTATACCTGCACTGACTCGCTGAAATGAAAGTGTGTGACCTCTTTCTTTACCGTTGGGTGAGGTCACAAGAACGGACCTCTTAGGGTCCCTGCCCCCTCGGAGTACCCGACGGCAGATACCTCAACGTGTCAGCCTGTGTTGACTTCACTGAATCGTCGTCGTCGTCGTCAATGAATGTAACCTTTTTGTTGATTCTCACTTGTTTACTCCAATTCTCTAAGTCCGACTAGGGGTAGTGGGTAGGTGCTTATAATAAATTGTAAGTTTCATAGAACTTTTAATTTTTGTGGTTTTTGTGTATGTACATGTGTACTAATACTTCTTTCTACTTTTACTGATACGTAAAAGTAGTGTACATACTTTATGTAAAAGTATGTACAAAGTTCGAATTGTAAATTGTCTGTGATGAAGACCGTTATATGATTTCATCATAGAACTTGTCGTGAGAATAGGTTTATTGAGTCTATCCAATGGATCGTTACAATAGGTTCATTGTAACGATCCAATGTTGATCGATGAAAGTACGTAACGACCCGAACCATTTTCGCTCTTCTTAGAGGTTCTTGGTATTGATTTATTTGAGGTTTATGGATCTTACTCCTTTTTGTCCTCGTCACTCGTCATTCTTTGTGTACTTCACCGAACTCTCGTTTACAAAGTTGATCAAGATTCTAATCCAACCCTCGACTTGTAGTCTCACGATGTAAATGACGAACTCTTCGTCTCTAGAATTATCTATAGACATATGGGTGTAAGTGTCGTCGTAATAAGTTTTGTCTTCGTTTAGTTCACAGGTAGTTACCCACTTGCCTATTTGTGTTACAGGTATATGTATGTTACCTTATAAGTCGGAATCTTTCCTTCAAGACGGTGTGTGATGTCGACCTACTTAGAACTTCTGTAATACCATTCATTTCATTCAGTTAGTGTTTTTCTGTTTATGATATACTAAGGTGAATATACCGCCATAAATGTCGTCTGTTTAAATCTCTGTCTTTCATTTACCGCACACTATGTTATTCTTGATCAAACGCAAACAAGGAATAAGGACTGTATCTAGAGGATTTCGAGAACCTTAGAGGATTCACTATTCTTACAGAAGAAATACGATTACTCTACTGTTTTCCGGGTATCCGCCGATCAGTGTTCATCGGTTACTATACTGGTTCGTATAGTGATTCATTAGAGGTATCTTCGGGGGAGTTGTTGGAGTTCTTGTCTTAGGTCTCTAGAAGACCCAACTTCTGTGCCTCCAGACCCTCCCATCACACGAACCTTTCCCGTACCTTCGAGGCACGGAGAACGGAGTGTTGAACGCGATACGTGGAAAGAGAAGGTAAACCGACAAGGAGTCAACATAAGAAATATAATTTGACCTTTATCGCCCATTTTATGAAGGGACACAAGAGATTCGGCAAGATGGATTAATAACTTGAGTTCCGTCCCCACTCAGTACCTTTGAGACCCGAGTCACAGAGTTCTCAATCTTTTAGCTAACCATACTCCCTTTTTAGGGTGTATTTACCAAAGTTTTCACAACACTTATCTTTGTCAAGTCTCTGTCCCTATCAGAGTCAAAATGTCCTACTTTTCTCCAGACCTCTAACGGTATGTTTTTATACTTACATCAACTATGATATCTTGACGTGTAAATTTTTTACTAATTCGGTCATTTAAATTACAATATACATAAAATGGTATTAATTTTACTTAAAAAATTTTTCCATTCCTTTAAGACTGTGTTTGATGTTGTACCAACTTAAGACTTCTGTAATACGATTCATTTTATTTGGTCAGTGGTTTCCCATTTGTGACATTACTGAGGTGAATATATTCCGTAGATCACTTCAATTTTAGTATCTTTATTTTTCATCTTACCACCGACATTCCCTGACCCACCTCCCGTTTACTACTCAATAAATTACTTATATCAAAGTCAAACTCTTCTGCCTTATCAAACCCTTACTTATTACTTTTAGATAAGTGTTGTCACAAGTTCATAAATTACGATGACTTGCTAGGAATTTTTACCAATTTTACCATTTAAAACAATATATAAAATGGTGTGGTTTTTTTCTCTTTATATTCTGTCTGACTTTGGATCATTCAAACCCTTAGGGTTTTTTTCTGAACTCTTTTACTTTTTCTTCGTTAATTAACTTTTACCGACTCCCTCCACCCTCCCCCCAAGTCCTACCCCTTGTGCACATGTGGGTACCACCTAAGTACAACTACATACCGTTTTGGTTATGTTGTAACATTTCATTTTTTCTTCTTTTCTTTTACCGACTCTTAAAATTTCTTAACTAATACTTAAATTTATATGTCTATTTCTCTGTGTTACTTGGTTCATCCTAAAAGAAAAATATTTCATGTAACATTACTGTGACATTATATAGTTTTTATTTCTCGTTAGTCTTTCTTTTCTGTCTAAGGGATTTTCTTTGACTGTTAATTTGTAAAAAGTTATTATTATGTACTCGGTCTTTGTCCTCTTAATATAGTAGTTTGTGACTCTTTATTTTGTTTGACAGTTGAATCTTGGTACATACCTGATTTCGATAGAATAATTTTACTCTTGTTTCATTTTTATAAAGGTCCATTTGTTTCTTCTAGTAAGTGATGGTCCTCTAAAAGTGCTTTCGTTGTAGATCTTGTATTTCGTAAAATCCTTATTACTTCTCCTAGAGTCTTGCATATAAACTTTTCATTCTCTACCTTTCCGTTTTTTTCCAGGATTAAACATCGATTTACTTCTATTTATAACGGGTATATTTTATTATTAAGTCCAACCAAATTCTTTCTCTGTCCTAATAGTATACTGGGATGTTAGTGTAAGGACCCGTATATAGGTCTCTTTTATGACAAAGTTTCCCTATCCCCTGTCGATCCATCAAACCATACCAGTACATGTGTGACTATATAAATTTTACCTATTGGTTGTTCTTGTACGTGTACCTTGAGACGAGTTACAATCCACCGTCGGACCTACTCTCTCCTCAAACCCCCTCTTGCCTATGTACATGTACATACCGGTTCAGGGAAGCGACAAGTGGACTCTGATGGTGTTGTAACAATTAGCCGATATTTGGTTATGTTTTATTTTTCGAAATTTTTGAAAATAAATAAACCGACACGGCCCAGAATCAACACCGTACCCCCTATGTCAAGGGCGTAATCCCTGACTTGGGTCCGGGGGACTTAACCCTCGTACCTCAGAATCGGTCACCTGGTGGTCCATTCAGGTAAAAAGAGAAATTTTATATGAAAAAGATCGAGGTATTTGACTTTACAAGAGTCTTTGTGACTAGTTGGATCCACGTCACTCGTAGGGGTCACGGGTCTGACGTCAAAACTTTATAGTGATCTTTGATTCCGAGATCCTCTAAGAACTAAGGTCCCGAGCCAATCCATAACATGTTTTGTTCGAAGTTTCTGATGATTTTACTGAGCTTCGGTCATACTTCTTGGGTAGTGACAAGTTTCGACCATAATAGACTTAAAGTTTTTCCTATTGACATCACCTGATTTTGGGTAGTTTATATGAATAGAAGTACTAAGTTATTATAATTTTTTTTTTTTGTCACTAGTGGTAACATTTCATTCTTCCCCGGTTAATACAAAAACTTTTGACTATTTCTTAGATCGTAAAAAAGACGATGTACTTTTCCCTTCGGTTTGTCATCTACTCCTTTTTATAGAAATATTTTAATAAGGTTGATTACTTATTTTTATTTATTACGTTTGTCTTAGAATATTAAAACGTCTGGTTCACTTAGTTACTTAGGTTCGTAATTTGTAGTTATCGAGGATTGTAGAGTTTTAGTCTGTGCACAGTGGACTAATTTCTTATGTGGTGGTAGATATACAAGTTAGGGAAACCGTTCTGATATTAAGATTAGTTCAAAACCTAGGTCAACTGTTAAAGCTTCTTGATATCTCGTTTCTCCTTATACAACTCCTAATAATACTTATACATTAATAGTTTTAGATCTGACATCCTTTCAGATATCCAGTTTGCTAGGTCCAAGAACTATTCTATCAATTTCCCTTTTTTTTTATACCCCCCATTGAACATCTAATTTTCTTTGACAAAATAGTCCATTTCCTTTTTTAAAGGTTACATATGTCATCAAAGGAAACAGGTCCCCCCTATATGAGATTCTAGGTCACCTACAGGCTTTAGTACCCATTTTGGTTTATAGTAAAGGATAGGTATATATAGATGCTATTTAAATTTTTAATCCGTGTCATTCTCTGATTTTTGTTATTTTTGTTAATATCACTATAACATTATTCAATACCCGTACACCGGAGACGGAAGTTTTATGGAATGTTTTAGTTCCAGAGTAGTCAGATTAGTTTCGACATTGAAACCGTCAAACTCCGTCCCGTTGTTTTGTGTTTAAAGAAAAAGGAAACAATATTAAAGTACCTATCTTCTAATCAAAGACTACATTTAAAATCGTGGACGTCGTATACTAAAAACAAGAGAGGAATGATTCAAGTCTTGAAAGTGGAAAAATGAATTTCCTTTGTGAGACACCGAAGAAATACTGTATGGGTTTAACGGTCGCAGTAATGTGACCGTGATGACCCGATAATAGTTCGTTTCATTCCCACTGAACTTGTGTTCGTGACACAATGGAGTTGCTAGTAGACTATTAACTCCACCAATGATTCTCTGAGTACCCACCCTCTACGATCTGTTTTCCTGCTAAGTGTAAGGTCCACCCGACTTCGTCCTACGACTCTCAAGTGGTACGATGAGTTTTACTATACACTACTTAATAAAGACGTTAAAAGGTAAGTACCTATTGACTTTGACTCCTTTCACTTTGACGTAACTTCCTCCCTGATGATAGTCAAGTCAACGAGTCAGCACAGGTTGAGAAACGCTGAGGTACTTAGCGTCGTGCGGTCCGGAGGGACAGGTAGTAGTTGAGGGCCTCAAGTGAGTCTGAGTACAGGTAGCTTCAGTCACTACGGTAGGTCGGTAGAGTAGGAGACAGTAGGGGAGGAGGAGGACCGGGGTTAGGGAGGGTCGTAGTCTCAGAAAAGGTTACTCAGTTGAGAAACGTACTCCACCGGTTTCATGACCTCAAAGTCGAAATCGTAGTAAGGAAGGTTTCTTTAGGTCCCGACTAGAGGAAGTCTTACCTGACCAACCTAGAGGAACGTGAGGTTCCCTGACAGTTCTCAGAAGAGGTTGTGGTGTCAAGTTTTCGTGGTTATGAAACCGCGAGTCGAAAGAAGTGTATGTTCGGTATTTTGAAAACATAAATCTTATAAGTTTTTTGAGGGTGTTTAATCATTGTTTTTCCCTTTTATGATATCTTATTTCCCTTTTTGGACTTGTTAGTCGAGTGTTCTTTACTGGTTTTCTGTGCACTTTTCTATATGTCAGAAAACATGTCTCGTGGGATAGGAGATCGAACTAATTTTGATTGTACTGATTCATAGTTAAACAACTTTTATACTTCGTTTTTGAAGAGTTTTAGACTACCCATCTTACATTTCACCGTATTGGTCAAACCTTTTGTCAGATTGTAATAGATGACTTCAACTTCTACACGGATAAGATATGGGTGTTAAAGTAAGGATTAGTATATAGGTCATCTTTACACACGTGTACACGTGCTTCTCTGTACATACTGTTAAAAGTGTCCCCGTGACGGAACTTATCGAGTTAGCTCTTTGTCAGGGTTAAAAATTTTTACATAAATAAAAAATTAGCTTCCTATTAACGAAATATCTTAAAACAACAAAAGACCTTTTGGAGTTGTACTTAGTCGGTATCCATACGTATATAGGGGACGGAAAACTCGGAGGGAGGATAGAGGGAGGGGTAGGGAGACTATGTCTCGGGGACAAACTCAAAGGACTCGGTATGTCGTTTAAGGATAACCGATAGATAAAATATATACCATTACATTCAAAGGTACAATGAATGAGAAAGGTGTGTAGAGTGGGAGAGGAGGGGAGAGGGGTTCAGACATTGAGATAAGAGACATGTTTGTCGGATTTAAAACTAGTTGTCTTATTTGATAAATACACGTAAACATTCACATGTCTTTACTTTTATTTACTTTATGTTGATGTGTGTATGTATATGTATTTGAGTGATTGTATGATAACTCATTTCGTTCTTAAGACAAGTGTATCATGTTTTCTCCCCTGAGAGGTCCACCAGGTGACCAATTCTTTTGTGGAACGTTACGTCCCAGACACTCAAACTAGGGATCAGTCTCTTGATTCTAGGGTGTCCGGTACCTCTTTGGTTCGAATGTGCGGTGTGAGACGTCGGATACACGGTGTTGATCTCTCAGACACAGGACGGTACTTTCTAGGGTGTACTGTGTTGTCTCCAGGGTACACGGTGTTGATTCTGAGTTGTGTCGGTCTATTTATTTATGTATTTATAAATTTTTATTATTATTAAGTGTATTTTAAATTTTTCTGTTTTCGTTCGGGTTTGCTGGTTTTTTTTTAAAAATTCCGCACCTTTAATAGTGTGGTCAGTGAACCGTGTCACTAATAAAGAAGTTGTTCCCTTTTGTAATAAATCCTCCCTATGTGTCTCCCGAAGGTCCAATTACCATTATAAAATAAAGAACTGAACCTTCTCAGTGTTTCCACAAGTTATATATTAGTAAACAACCTTTCGATATATATAAACAGGATTTATGAAAAGGTATCCATGTAAAGTATCGTATTTTAATTTTAAACTTTTGTTATTTTTTAGTCAATTTATAGTCACTCAGAAACCCCACTCTATGTTTTGCATTGTTCTGTTACACGACGGTTCAGTTAGACCTATTTTTCTGAATTTCGACTAACGATCGAGAGTTTATTACATGAAACAATTATTTGTACAAATAAAATATTTTCACCATTTTTTTTTTTGGGAATTTTAGATGTAGAATTGGTAAAAATTCACATCTCAAGTTATGATGATTCACATAGTTTAACTAAACATGTCTCTGATCAAAATTTCCGAATTTTTATTAAGTCTTACCCCAACTATAAAGATCTACCTATGATGTTGAGATTTAAAAATGATACAGGTGTTTACTACCCTCCAACGTTCCGTCTCGCTAAATGTACGAAAAAAAAACGATTATATAGACTTATTAAATTTATATTATTATTTTAATAGACTACTTTAAATAGTAGACCACCGACAAATGGTACTCCTATCACTTGTGTTTAAATACTGAGTCAAGATTTCCTAGTAAGTCTAAAAATTCCTGATTCTATTGAGGAATTTGGGGTAAGAGAGTATTCCGTTTAGTCAAGTAGTGTAGTTTAGTAGATATACTCATTTTATGTTGAGTTTATGTCATCGATCTAGTAATTTTCTTTTATATACTTATACGACATCACAGACTAAAACTCTACAATAATAAAGATCATAAGGGTAGTGAATTTATGTACTACTTATTTTCTGGATATATGTTAAACCAGAGATTAAACTGTTGTAATTATACATGAAAACCTTTTAGTAGTGTGTAAAATTTTACGACGAACGGATAGTGAACCGTCGAATTTATTTACACTAAAAAGAAATGGAGACACTTCTCTACTCGTGACAGTCTTTCGTATAATATTAGGACCCGTGTAAAGAAACGTCTTAAGACGTTTTTAAAATCCTTAAGACATTGAAGAAGTAAGTGTACAAAAAAGTAAAGGACTAAAACTTTTTTTTTTTTTTTTCTGTGTCGAACCTTATTCTGCGGACCAATTTTTGTTAGTGAAGAGTTAGTGTCGTAATTATTAAACTTGAATTTAATATAGGTCTCGTCTTTAGTGTTTTGTCAATTGACACGTTTTTCTCTTTTCGACTACTGATTGTGATGTTAGTCTTTAGTTATATAATTAAATTATTTTACAAGACTTAATTGTATTTTTCCTTGTTTGTGAGTTTACTATTTTATTCATGTGTATACTTATCCGTTCAATGTTTTATTCTTAGTCTTTACCGAATATTTGTGTACGTTTCACAAATAAAAGTAATCATTGGTAATACGATATTTCGTTCTCTAACGATAAAAAAGGGGTATACAAGTCATAATCACTTCTATAAGACCTTTTTGGAAACATGTTGTCACTATGTATGTTTAGCCAAATTTTAATGACGTCTTGCTAAACGAGTACATATTGACGTCGAGTTTCGGAATTCTTGTACATATCAAAAAGTAGACCATTAATATAAAGATTCTTAAATAGAGTTCCTTTACCAGTGTCTATACTTGTTACTCAAACGTTGTCACTACGAGTTGTGTCGTTGTGTATTGATTCTTAAGCCTTTGATGAATTGATTTCATTATTAATGTGTTTTTAAAATTTCACTAAGTTCCATTTCAAGATGATGATCATGAATTGCACTTGATCCCACTTTATATGAGCCTTGATCTTGTTTTACGGAATTGGTATTATCTTATTTCTTGTCTTAATTTCTTAATTATAAGACAGTTAATTTAAGGAAAATAAAATTTAAAAATAATTATTATAAATAACATGGATTTTTCTTTTCGTTTAAATTTTATGAAGGATCGAAAATTTATAAAAAATACCTTCAACTTCTTGTCTTATGTATGGTTCATGACGTTCATCAGTAAAAATAAATAAGGTTGTCAAAACCTTAAACGTCCCTGAAAACGTATAAATTGGTTATTTAGGTGTATTAAAGAGACAAGAGAGACACTCTTTGCTCTCTTTGCTCCTATTCCTTGAGAACCAAAACCTTCTTCTTGGTAAGGTTGACACCAAAATTGAAAAAGGAAACGAACTCGACGACTTAATTGACAGCCGAGTAAAAGATGTCTTGGACGACTCCGTAAGTTTGAAAGAGGATATGCAGACCTTTTTTTTTTATGTCTATGTTTATACACGAAAAGTGTTCTTCTAATGATAGTACTTTAAAGTACTAACAGTTAGTGGTACCTCTTATATCTCACTAATTGTCTGATTTAAGACTTAATAAGAGATTGAGACGGTGGACGTAAAACTATAAATCAGTAAATCATACTTAATTCATAAGACATCCTATCTTAGTATAGTGTTCAGATGGAAGTCATTAGACTACCTCTCCTTCTCCGTATAGGAATTTGTTCAATAAGTCAAACCTTCAAAGAGGGGAAATAACTTCTCCCCAATTAGTGAGGACGGTTAATATATACGTCCATAAAACCTAAATGTAAAATAATGTTATATTCAACGAAAAATCATGAATTTAAGAAGTTATTCTAAATAGTTAATTGCATCACTTGTTTTCGGTGTTCCTTGTACTATCCTACTCCAGTGTTAGAACGTTAAGTGTTTAAGTAACTCTAAGATTTAAAAGACCAAAGGAGACGTAAATAATAGAGTTCTTAATTTTTCTTTCAGACTTGTGACATACCTATATAAGATGCCTTCGTTATCAACAAACTTTTTTCAACATGTTAGGAGATAGTGAGTACGTGTACCGACTCAGCTAACTTTACAGAACATATTTATGTCCTTTAGAACCGTATAGATATCACTTACGTGATTTCTTTTTTGTCACTCATCGATCTCTTGGACAATGGTATAAATAAAGGTTTTGCGATGGGGGTTAAATTTTTTTTTTAGTGGAATAATTGGGTCAATTCCATGTACTTGTGTTTAAAGAGTGGACCATGTATAAGACAGAGACAATGCGGATAAGTCACAATATTAGATGTAAAAAGTATCCTCAGAATTTAATGTGTGTGTTTCGATGTAAAAGAATCGGAGACGTTGAAATTAAAGGTGGCGTCATTAACATGGGATACTAAACCAAGGTTTGATTTGTTGTTATTGGTTTTCCTTCCCTTTCATTACTTTCTTACTTACAGACGACTAAGTAAGAAGTAAGGAGGTAAGTGAACATAAACTCACTGATGGTGCACGGTCGGGATACGACCCATCATCTGTATGTTGGTTGTGATTCGTGCTATTCAGAGATGAGAGATCATAAAATATTAGTTCACACAGTCCGTTTGCTTACCCCTTCTTTGTCTTCATTTATACATATGGTCATGTTACACTGATACCTCTGGAGCCCAAAGGTTTGACTTGTATAACTGATCCACTGACCCCTCTTAGGATTCCTATACCTTTGGTCCCTAATTCTCCTTCTTTCCCCTCCCCTTTCTTTATAGGTCTCGTTACTAAGAGTTTGATTGTCATAATTGGGAGTCTCGGAAGACCTTAGGACACGTATATAGACCCAACAGGGTTTTATCTTCTTATCTTCCGTAAATCTCCAGTCCTTACGATCTAAAAATACACACCATCACAGGACGTGTTGTAAGTCTCCAGAAAAGTTTGAAAGGGAAGAGTATATGTTTATTGACACCAGACAATAATAATGACATAATAATAAATAGGTCGTTATTTAAAATGAGAATAAAAATACTAAAAGAACCCTATATCAAATAGAATTTAGGTTAAAATAAGTGCAATCGACCATGTAGACTGACGAAGTAATTTAGAAGATTACGTCATCGTAGATGATATCGTACTATTTTTACTAAAAGGAAAATAAAGTGTAAATATATTTCATAATAAAATTTCATAATACAGACACCGATGATTATAGATACTTAAGGTTAAGTATCGTTTCTCCGTAGAATAAAGAATAATTGTAAACAGTACGTTTCATCCTCTCAAAGTCGGAGCATTCAGACTCTTAATGGTTATAGTCGCAGACCTACTTCCCACTCTGTTTGGGGTAGATTTTGATGGTGATTGCACAAAATCTAGTGGAAATTTTATGATCTTATTTATACCATTTTTAAAGTTTTCAGAAACTTTTTTTTTTTCTGAATTCTCAGGGGGGTTATTCGTTTTATAAGTTCTGATGAGAAAATCTTGATTTGAGACATATCTTTTGATTAGTTCTCTCGTCCAATCACTTGTCTTTTTCTTATAACCTTTAATTTTATTCCTACGAATCTAACTGAGACTTTTATTATCTCCACTTCTGTATGAATCGATGATTTCAAAGAGGTTATTGACATTTTTTTTTATTCGTATAAAATCCGATTGTTTTACTTATAATTGACGACTAGAACCCTTTTTACATAATGTCGTTTAACTAAAGAGTGATCTTTTACAGAACTCTCGATAAGTTTGGATTGTCATAACACAGGCGTTGAGAATTGTTATGACGAAGTGTCGACAGAGAGACTTATACTCTTGTACAGACAGGAACACCGTGTTTGACCGTTTAAATTAATTCGACGACGTCGTTGTTCTACGACTGAGTCTATACGGTCGCATCCTTACAGTTCTTTAAGATCGTCAAATTTAACCGATGTAAGTCGTTTCTTACTTTACCGTCACGTAGTTCTAGTAAAGACACACGTTACGACAGTTTTAGAAGTAGTCCCACGTTCGGTTTTCGTAGGCTGTCCCAAAGAGATAGGTGTAAATGTCGTAATATAAATTGAATTCAACTATCAAACTTCAAAAGAAGGAAGTAAAACAGTTGATGGGTAAGAGGAAAAAATGGAATTCAAAGATACCTTTTTTCCGTCTTAAGTTTTGAAAAACGAAGGGTACGAAATTTCAGAGGACCTAACCCATCGAAGAAATTCATCGTAAACCTTTACCATGGACATCGAGGGTAGAGTTCAGATGGACATGGGTGACTTAAACTAAATGAATACGTGTGATTTGTACAATTTTAAAAAAGAAAAAAACATAAACTTCGATGAAAGGGAAAACGACGGAATTTTGAGTCAATGTTTATAGATATTGGTCTTTGATTACAAAATTTTCCGTTTAAAAATGGAAAATAACCTCCCTCTTCCCAACTTATTTTTGGAGTACAACAACTTTCATCGTATTTGTCTCCATAGTGATAAAAGGGTTCATACAATAAATATCTTGTATTTTTTAATGTTTTAATCCCGATTATTTAAATGTAAGAAAGATCAAAAAAGGTAGTTCTTTTGACCATTAATTTATATCAGACTTTTAAGTAAGAATGATATTCTTTTTCTAAAATCCTCAATTCACATGAGTCGAAGGTCATTATACAGGAGAGGAAATGTATAAAGTCTGATATTGGGTGTGAACCCTATACGATTTATCTTGGTCTAACTGTTTCTTAGTATTTTATAAATTCTTCTTCTTCGTCTTACTTATTCTGATTATGACCTTTAAAAATCAGACCTTTCTACTCGGACTCTATTTTCAATTATTTTCACTCAAAAAAAAAAAAAATTCTCATTTCTATATACACGTGATTTAGAGTCCTGTACTCATAACCATCCGTAAGAAACTAAGTTTATTTGTTTCCGTCAACAAATGGACCATTATTCAAAATCTTCAATCAATAGAGGTTCTTTACCATGTTCAATCTATTGTCTTTATCGAAGACTTTTTATAAGTATCCACGTGTGGCTATTCCTTAAATGCCAGAATTGGAAAACATCAACTATGAATGTTTCTGTTATTAATACGTGAAACCGTTCTTTACAACGAGGACTTTGACGGAGAAGTAAAGACTTTCACGGAATAATTATGTTAAAGACGAACGGAAATAAACTTGAATAGATAAATAGACTACCTTATTTTTTTCCTGAACAAATTACAAAAATTACCGATAGACCGTTATAGATATTTTTAATCTTAGTGTGTGCGTAGAAGGAGAGTATCCTTGAATAGGAATATGGTCGTCCATATATTTTTCCTACGAGTGACAAAACATTGTCATCTCCTTACTTTTGTCGGATTTACTTATAGTCACCATCGTTACTTAACTAAGGTGATTCTATATAGTGTCAGTGGTCTTTTGATCCTCCTTTTAACCTCTCACTCTATAGCGGTATCTTTTGTCGAGTAATAGAAATCTCCTCATCAAAATTGTTACTCCCATCCTCTGTCTAGTATCACTCTACAAGTCACTTCCATTCACATTACCCTACACGTCAATTCCCTTCCACAAAGGGGACGGGGTGGGGGGGTTAAGACAAAGAGTTTATCTACGAGGTTTAGACAGAAGACCGACTTCGTAAATTAGGTAAATTTCATTAAAAACCATTACGATAGAACAAGTGACAAAAGACATCCAGAATATCGAAAAAGTAGGGAGTACAGGAGGGTCGTTCGTATATGTTCATGTTTCTTCAGATTCATGTTTGCTCTCTTCTCCATTGTTTGATTGATCCTCCCTAACACTTTAAATCCCTAACTCTGTACTGTTTGAACTCGTACGAATTTATGACTAGTTCTCTCTTGTTTCTCCCTTGTTTCTGGACTACCAGATCACCAATCCTGATTCGAAGGTGACATCCCCCGTAACCTAACTAGGGACCAACTTCTTGATTCTAGGACGTTCAAACGTGGTGAATTGGTTTCACGGAGGGTTTGTTTTTGTTTTCTCTCTTCACCCTCATTGTCTCCTACGATTAACTGTCCTATGACTTTTTCACCTTTTCTACCCCAGGGTAAGGTACGTCTCTCACCTTTATACAAAGGAGGTAAGGTTTTCCTCACCTCTTTCTACTTTCATGTGCAACTCGAGAGGATCCCCTCGAGGTTAAGAAGTAGACCGTATAATAGTAAAGAAAGATCATTTGAAGTACTGAGTCAAAATTCTAAGTAGGTGTTATCTCATCTTCGTCGGTTAGTGTTTCCTTTCTTCTCGACAATATCCGTCCATTCGTCACTCTTCCCCTTTAATAATAACAGTATTATGTGTAAAAGTATGGTCTTTAAACCACCATACTTTAGATACCGTTAATCCACCATAGATAATTTTATATTTCACAAATATCATAGGTGGGTTTATTAAGTTAAAGATATTTAAATAGAATATCTTTATTAATGTTCTTTAAATATTTACAATGACAAATTTTGACGTGTTTGTAACATGTTACATTTTGATTGATTTTCTTAATTTTCATAGAGACATTTCATTATACGTCGGTATTCTTCTGACTTTATTACATCCCCGTGTTTTATGCATTTCATAATACAATTTACTTTTTTGGTTTAACGTTTTCAAAATGTCACAAATATCATAAATGTCACACTAAAGGTGGGGGTGGGCGGGGAGAAAAAACCCGGTGTATGGCGTACCGAATAAGGGACTGTTCCCTAACTTGGGTCCGGGAGTCGTCACTTTCGTACCTCAGGATTAGGGACCTATAGGTCCCTTAATGGGGGTAAAATTATACGTAGACAAATTATACGTACACATCTCTTTCCAGAATTTTCTACAATGTATACATGTGGTTTCTCACCAGAAAACTCCTATGATTCAAGAAGATAAAAGATTAAAAATGTAAGGATATTAAGTTTACAAAGTATCACCTATATCTGTCCATCTATATTTTGAAGTTCATAGTCTTTTTATAGTTTATACCTATATTTATTGGTTTATTCATATAATGGACGATCTATTTTATGTATCAAGAAAATTTGAACCTCGGTACCTGACTAGAAATATTAAAAGAGCTCTTTTTTTACAGAATTCTGGTAAAAAACCACTTTGTAGGGACTTTTTGTTTCATTAAATGAACCTAAACTGTTGACTTTATAGTCCGATCTAATTGTGCGTTAATGTTGACGTTAAATTTTGATGTACAGGGGTTGGAGAGGAAAGGGTCTTTTAGTCGAGAATTATAAAATTGAACTACGTCGGTACTTTAATTTTCTACGAATGAGGAACCTTCTTTTCAATACTGGTTGGATCTATCATATAACTTTTCGTCTCTATAATGAAACGGCTGATTCCAGGCAGATCAGTTCCGATACCAAAAAGGACACCAGTACATACCTACACTCTCAACCTGACATTTCTTTCGATTCGCGGCTTCTTAACTACGAAAACTTGACACCACAACCTCTTCTGAGAACTGTCAGGGAACCTGACGTTCCTCTAGGTTGGTCAGGTAAGACTTCCTCTAGTTGGGACCCTAAAGAAACCTTCCTTACTACGACTTCGACTTTGAGGTCATGAAACCGGTGGAGTACGTTTCTCAACTGAGTGACCTTTTCTGAGACTACGACCCTCACTAACCCCCGTCCTCCTCTTCCCCTGCTGTCTCCTACTCTACCGACCTTCCGTAGTGACTGAACTACCTGCAGTCAGACTCACTTGAGACCCTCAACTACTACCTGTCCCTCCGGACCGCACGACGCTAAGTACCCCAACGTTTTTCGACCTGTACTGACTCGCTGACTTGACTTGGTCTACACACTCAAATCTACAAAATAAAGAACATATCAAAAATTCGATCCGGGTAAGACTTTAAGAGGTTAAAGTTATTAGTCGGAACAAAAAATGAAATCATGAGTAGAATCCGAGACACCGTATTGTGATTCGACAAACTAACGTGTTTCTTTTACAAAGAGTTGAATAAAAACGGAGTAAGTGATAACACGAGCCGGTTTCTTGTGATGTTTCTGACTAATAGGTTGATAAAGACAAATGAACCGTTTACACTAGTTATCACACGGAGATGATTTTGGTGGTCATTCCAGTATATACTAAAAGGTATAACATTAATTAAATGTCTGATTGTATTACAACAGTTCCGAAAGGTAGATCATTCGTAGTTTATTTACGACCAACTTCCTTTGTTAAATTTTTAATTTATGTGACTCTGGGTAATTAGATCCCTCCGGTTTTTAATCATCCTAAGATATCTTTTCCTGTCAAGGTTCCAGATATTACGTTACGTTTCCGGGACTTGGTGTAAACCAAAGTGTTACAGTGTCATATCTTCTCGTAGACACAACGTAAACTTGTAAGAAATGTCGTTCTTTGTATTTGCTCGTATAGAGATCCTTGAATGTTGTCTTGTTAGACTAGTTTATCGTGGACGTCGACCGGTAAGGATTTTACCCTTTAGATCGTATAAACGTGGTATAAGTAAAAATAAAGATTTCCACAAATAGATTTTTTGTTACTAATTACATGTTTGTTATTTTAAAATTTTAGAATAAACGATATGTGGTCCCATCAAAGAATAATGAACGATACCAGGACATAGACACTGTAGAGTAATTTAAGATTTTAAAAACGTATTGTATGTTTTTGTTTCAGTGTCCGGGGTCCCTAACACTCGAGGAACCTCCTTCCCTCGTGACAAACATTTTTCGTTCATGAATAATTCGTGTATGACTAAAATAAACTATTTAAACTGTACAATATAAAACATTTAACTTCCATATATCGTACAATGAATCTACTGTAAAGATATAACATTATACTAACGGTCACTTCGTTATACTTAATATAATGTAGTAATATGTGTTATAGTAGTAGATGTAATGTGGTCTTATGTATGACTAACTTAGAAACTCAGTCCACGATAGAATCGATAGAAACAACAGAGAACATTGGAAATATAAGAGGAGACGATCGTTTGAAGAAGTGATCATATCTACGAGTCAATTACACACAATTTAACTGGATTTCATCGTGTATGTAATCTAAAGATAACGGTTATATAATGAATTATCTCAGAAAATAAACCCTACCAGAGTATGTGAAGATTTTATCAGATACGTAAATGGAATAGTGAACTATGTCATGAGAACGGACCTTTTAGGGTGTCTGCCTCCTCGGACCTTCCGACGTCAGGTACCCCAACGACTCCCAACCCGTGCTGACTCGCTGAAGGGAAAGTGAAAAGTGAAAGGACGTAACCTCTTCTTCTACCGTTGGGTGAGGTGACAAGAACGGACCTCTTAAGGTCCCTGCCCCCTCGGACCACCCGACGGGAGATACCCCAGCGTGTCTCAGCCTGTGTTGACTTCACTGAATCGTCGTCGTCGTCGTATCTAAGGTTATAATTTTTTTTTCGAACAGTTAAGAATTTCTTCCAGATAATGAACATGTCTATACCTGATCCAAGAACTTATGTTCTTATAAGGTCATAGAGAGGAAGTGATTCTGGTTGTTATTTATGTGTTACCTGAATATGTATGTCTGTGTTAGATTTACAACTTAACAGTAGCGAAATTATCTCCTTCATGTCAGTTTCTATTGAGTTTTGACGAGTCATCCACATCTACTCTTAGTATTTGAGAATTCGGTGATTTAAACAGGAGAACAAAGAAGGTCTAGAGAAGTCCGGTCTATGGGAGGAAAAGACTAATCAGTGGTTTGGGTGAAGTTAGAGTAAGGTATCCACGGATCAGTTAGGGAGTCAACACAGACTGAGAAATTCTGGGGGTACCTGACGTCGGACGGTTAGAGGAGACAGGGACCTTAAAAGGTCCATTCTTATGACCTCGTTCAACGATAAAGGAAGAGGTCCCTTAGAAGGACTGGGTCCCTGACGTGGACACAGAGGACTTAACCATCGACTTAAGAAATGTCGCCTCGGTGGACCTTTCGGGGAGTTAGGTGAAATCCCCTAATGTTTGTCTACATTGAGTGGTCAAGTTGGAACCAAGTGGGTACCGGTAGTACCTTAAGTATAAGGATCTAAAGAGGAAGTGAGATCAAGTGTTAAGACGACGGACCGTCACATCCGAGAATTTCCTTCTAAAGAGGTCTTAAACGTGAGTTGACTCCTTTTTGGTTTCTAGTTCTTGTTTTAATCCACTAACCGTCCGGTCTATGACAATTGAGTCTACTCCGTTCTTGGACAAGGATTGTGGATGAGAGTAGGCTGTGTCTGTGAATTTTTTCTCTTTTTCTCGTCTGTCTACTTATAAAGGTTCCAGAAACTCCTTCTTGGCGCTTCGACTGTGTCCTAGTCAGGAAGAGGCAAATTGAATAAGGTCCTTGAAGCGCTTTTATTTCTGCCTTTGTCTAACCGCAAAAGTAACGAGTGTCTGATTTAGGGTAAGCCCGTGCCCTACATACAGAACTGACTCGAGGGACGGGGCTGAGGGAATGACGGTTTTATTTAGTACGAAGGTGGAAGGGTTTCTATTAATACCCCGTTTAAGACCGCTCGCTGCTTCCCGTCTGCGAGACCTATAGTTCTTAGAAAGTTTGTCTTGGAGTGAAAACGCTTCTGACTCCAGATCTATTGAATTCACCTTAAATTGCCCTAGTTCTTCTCCTTAGTGATCGTGATGTTTAGACCAGACTTGTAGTTGTGAGGTTCAAGTCGCGTAGAGGACTGTGGGACACTCATGTCTATGCTCAAACACTCGTTGCGTCAGTTTACGATCTCAGAGAGAGAGTCATTGCCTGCCCGGAGTGGACAAGGATGACTTGGGTGGAAGGTGTGAAAACGGGCCTCTCCCCGACCCCGCTCTCTCGGCTCCTTCTGTCTTCCGTCCGACTCCCTTTCCCTTGGCTTCCTCTTTGTTCCAAGGTCCCTCCTTTCTTTAGCCGGTCGTTTCGGCCTCTTGTCCAGACGCAATCGTAATCGACACGTCCCAGGGCCTGCCGGCTACCCGGCGGTACAAGGGCGGAGGGCTGAGAGTGCTCGCGCGGGAGGGGTGGCGCAGAGGCAGTGCTTCGACAGAACGGCGGGTGGAGGACCAGGCGCCGCCGAGACCGGGTCTGGCGCTGGGGGTGCTTTGTTTTTGTGTGAGGGGTGGGCAGAGGAAAGAGCGAGCGCGTGGGATCCTTCCGGCATAAATTTCCTGCGCCGCCGTGGCGGAGCTGGGACGCACTACCGCAGTGGTCACTGCGTCACCCGCCCCGGGAGAGGTTCAGGGGTCTGACGACCATCAGACGGAACCTTCGACTCTGTCCTAAACGACCTGTGAGCGAATTCCCCGACGACGATGATTCAGCAAAGTCAGCACAGGCTGAGACACGCTGGGGTATCTGCCGTCGGGTGGTCCGAGGAGACAGGGACCCTAAGAGGTCCGTTCTTATGACCTCACCCAACGGTAAAGGAAGAGGCCCGACGTATAACAGGGATCTTTCAGGAGGTGGAACTCCCATACCATTTAACCTTCCTCCTGTCCACTGTTCATGTCATGACCCTTATGGGTCTGAAATAACACTGAAATGAGTTCACAGAATTGACTGAGTAGTTATTTTATCTCGATAACACTCGTGTACACACACTCGCACCTCACGGATAAGTTATCAAAAAACTGTCCTAATTTACGTAAAAGCATATGAAGCTTTTCGGGATGTTGGCAATTCGACAGACAAAGAGAACTGATCGTCGTTGGAAAATGGTTCTTCCAAACGAACGAATGTAGAGGGAAGGTCTTATAGTGTACACATGACTGGACAGGGGAATGGAGAAACCAAGGAACCTCGATTCTCCGTCAGAGGACCTAATATGAGAAGTCATTCAGGGATTTATTTTAACTTCGAGTGTCGAGAGTACAACACAAATAAAGTCACCGCACACACGTGCGTGCGTGTGTGCGTGTGTGTGTGTGCGTGTAATATCTATGATACCCTTGGGTTACTCCTTCCTTGAGTAAGACTGACTCTGTTAAATCTCTGATGAAGTCTCTTCAAAGTAAATCGACCCAGAACTTCCTGATGATCCTCAAGTGACCTATTTCCCCGACACCAAACCACCCTTCTCGTGTCTACATACTTTGTCACAACGTACAACACCCATCCTCTTGTCGATGACCTAGTGACACAACCCCTTCACTTCCGTTAATCTGGCCCTTTTCCCTCCCCGGGTTCTCCCAGAAATACGGTACCTGAATAAACTCAATATCGCTTTTGTGCCACACACACACACACATTTTGTCAAAAATTGACTCCACATTAGGTACATAAGTGACTAAAAATCAATTCACGTGTCGATACGTCGATAGTTGTGATGGTTCAAAATCTTGTAGAGGTAACGGGACTCTTTAGAATACACGAGGAAAAGTCAATTAGAGGGAAGGGTGTAAATAGAGACCGGTTTGTGATTCGTCGAAGTATTAAGATGTCTGAACGGAAAAGACCTAAGAAGTCTATTTGTCTTAATATGTCGTATATCAGAAAACGTAGACCTAAGAAAAGAGGATCATCTAGTAGGTAAAAACTCCCAGTAGATACAACATGGTTCATAATCATTAACAAAACAACGATTTACCATCGTGTAAATATATATATATATGGGTAAAACAAATAGGACAGCTGTACTACTTACAATCTACCAAGGGTGAAAGACCGATAATACTCAATAGAACCATACTTGCTAACATATGTTCATAAACACACTTTAAACACAAAAGTAAAGGGAACCCGTCTATGTATCTTTATCTTAACAACCCAACATACCATTTAAACACAAACTGAAAAATTTTTGTGACGGTTTACAAAAAGTTTCACTAATAAGGTAAAATAAGACACCTATAAGTTCGTCTTCTTTCTAAAATAAAGTAAAACGATTTGACTCTTTATTTGAGCATTCAACATGATCTTCGGTTAAGGTAAAACTTTCTTAAAAGTTCTCATGAGTAAAACTCAAATATTTTACTAAGTCACCTGGTGTTAAAGTTTTTCTTGAAATTTTACGTTCATGGACCGATTCACTTCAATAGTCTGAACAATACACATAAAGAAGAACAGTTGGTTTAGTACTATCTCTTTACACGTTCTAGAAAGAAAAAAAAAGTTAGTCATGGTGCAATAAAAGGATGGGGAGTCGATTGTTCGAAGGAAACGAAATAGACCCTACTTGAACCGGTACTTCACTTCGACCATTGATGAAGTGAGTCCCTTAAAGAAGAACGTAAATGTTAGTAGGTATTCCATAAAAGTCTCACTCTTAGGTCTTTATCAGGACAACGTTTCGGAAAAGTTAGATCATTAACTAAGTCTTTGATTACCCTCTTTATGACAACGGTTATCATCAAACAAGATTAATCCGAAAAGTCGTTATTTACTATGAAGTTCACTCCTCCTTAATAGTGAGGACTTTTCGGTCTCTTTACGATCGATACGACAGTCTTGTCTTACTGATTTCATAAGTTTTAAAAGATAAGTCTTCTATTATCAAAACTTCATATAAAATAACCTAAGATATACTCTGCCAGAGACCCGATTTTATTCTGGGTCTTAATTGACAAGTAAACTTACGGTTAGAAAAAAAAAAAAATTAAAAATTTTAAACTTCATATCAACTAAATTTTACGACAATGAAAGATCCAATAGTGTCCTAAAACTTATATTAAGAGACACGATAAGGTATCCTGGGACGACAAATAAATAACTATGTGTATTATCAAAAATTGACGATTAGGATTTGAGGATTAAATAGGGAGGGATAGGGGAAAGGAAAAACCATTGGTATTCAAACAAGAGATACTGACACTCAGACAAACATAAAACATTTATTCAAGTAAACATATAAAATCTAAGGAACAAATTCACAATGTATACCATAGACAAAAAGAGACTGAATAAAGTAAATTATGGTATTAGAGATCCAAGTAGGTACAACGAGGTTTACCGTAAGAAAGTAAGAGAAAAAAAATTACCGACTCAGGTGACATACACACATGGTGTAGTAGAAATAGGTAAGGAGACAGTTTCCTCTCTCTAAATCCAACGAAGGTACAGAACCGATAACATTTATCACGACGATAGAAAAACTTAATCTTAAAGGAGACCTATAAACGGGTCCTCACTCTAACGACTTAGTGTACCCTTGAGATAAAAATCCAAAAACCCCAAAAAAAAGTTGGAGGTATGACAAAAGGTGTCACCAACGTGGTTAAAGAGTCGTCAAAAAAAAAAAAAAGGAGGTGTCAGTGAGACACTTACGATCAATAAATATCCATCGGGAATTGATAGGGAACCTGACGTTCCTCTATGTTGGTTAGGTAAGATTTCCTCTAGTCAGGACCCACAAGAAACCTTCCTTACTACGATTTCGACTTTGAGGTCATGAAACCGGTGGAGTACACTTCTCCACTGAGTGACCTTTTCTGAGACTACGACCCTCCCTAACCCCCGTCCTCCTCTTCCCCTACTGTCTCCTACTCTACCGACCTACCGTAGTGCCTGAGCTACCTGCACTCAGACTCACTTGAGACCCTCAACCACTACCTGTCCCTCCGGACCACACGACACTAAATACCCCAGTGTTTCTCAGCCTGTCCTGACTCACTGACTTGACTTGACTGACTTGATAGGGTGTCTCTCTTTCATTTCTGCCGTCTTTATTAAGGTTCATCCTATTGATTTATTCATAAACAGAAATCTTATGTTACATATAAAATACCTTTGTCATTTCTTTCTTACCATCCTCTATCTGCACTCTGAACAATCCCCCTACTCTGAACATTAATTGACACTCCCTCCGATTTTAATTAAAAACAAGACATTCGTTTCTTGTTCAGTGTCAACTTCGTAGAAGAGGGGATGTTTCTTTAGTAAGACCTTAATTTTTATAACAAACTCTTTAGATAGTCCGTCTATTTATTGTTTACCTAATAACTCTGTACTGAGATAGAATGATCTCAGTCATAAAGGGGAGGTTTCCTCTTTTTTTAGGTCTTAGTATCATTTGTGTGTTTCTGAAAAGAATCGAGGAATTAGTATCTATTTAATGTAATCCTTTTGTTCGAGTGACTACCATGTCCTTTTCCTATTTCACCGACAATTAGATCGTTCTCCGAAGACGGTGAGAACCTACAAGTCCAAACGGAGGTCTGTTTGACCCCTAGGTAGT
This sequence comes from Capra ibex, assembly GCA_006410555.1. Taxonomy (NCBI): domain Eukaryota; kingdom Metazoa; phylum Chordata; class Mammalia; order Artiodactyla; family Bovidae; genus Capra; species Capra ibex. Next base: position 42,405,121 of record SJYO01034137.1, read on the forward strand.
CACAGTAAGTACTACAAACAATATAGAATTACTGAAACCTCTAGTAAAGTTTATAAATAAAATGATTCACGTTCTCTGCGAATCCTTACACCCACCTCCTTTTCGGGTTGAGTCAAAGGAAATCAGACTGAAGTCAGACTGAAGGTTTATAAAATATTACAGTTACAGGAACTGTAATGAAACTTTTATTAAACACTACTCCGAAACGTAGCAATTTTAATACACTATAAATCGACTTCAATTGAGATAACCAAATGAGGATAGACTAGATGAGTTCTCTTCCCCGGTCCGACCCTACTATGTTACTATCGGGTCATTTCAGTTTAAAAATTTCAGAAACCGTTGAAATTTCGGAAACCGTAGTAAAACTGTAAGAGGAAATTACTAAAGATTTCGTTTCTACTGTTTCACACCACACTCAAGTCCAAAAGAGGGGAGGATGTAAGTCTCATCTATAGTGGCTAGTCAGTACCGTGAGGAAACTCTTAGGAGTAAAGACGTTAAGACCGTCGATGATAGTTAGTTATCTACAAAGGAGTGTTCAACTTTAAAGGAAGAAACGGAAAAGACTAGTTTCCCATCGAGCTAGGAACATATACAAAACAAGGGACGTTTTATCTCTGTTTAATATAAAAAATTTCATGACGGAATATCTGGTCACGAAGAGTTTACAATTATACGTTTGGTTAGTGGACCCCTAAAACACTTTTACGTGTAGGACAAAATCATCCAGACCCTACCACGGATTCAAAAACGTAAAGACTGTTCCAGTTCCAGTACTCACTACGGTCACGGTGTCCAGATACCTGGGTGAAACTCATCGTTCCAACAGGATGAGGTAAGATACCTTTGTTCGATCTTTTGACATGTACGTTGAGTTCTTGGTTTCTTTTCTTTCTTTTTACTCCGTTCACAAGGTAATCTTCGACTTTAAAATAATATCCTATTGGCATGTATTTCGTGTAGATTTTAACTACACAAGTTACGTGAAAATTATTTCCATTACATTATAATTTCCATGTCAAAGATTCATGTTATATTGTTGTAAGTATAATCTTACTTTTAGCCTCATAAATTTTCTGTTGTAATTTAGAGAGAAAAAATGTCGAACATAAATGTTTTACTTAGTTTTATAAAAAAAATTTAACTCCTGAGTTATTTTATTGTTTGCCGACCTTTATTCGTCTGATGACATTCTCACTTAACTTTTCTTTTGGGTTACAGTCACTTTTCAACCTACTAGGAGATTATTTCTAGTAATCGTTTCAAAATCATGTTATGATAAAAAATCCTAAGGGTATTTACCGAACGTAAAAATCACACCGTCTTTTCCTCAAAAATGTATGACATGTGTTTTGTCTGTCGCGTATAAATATCCATGTCATAATGACAAAGACTTGAACGTACATATAAATGTCTTCCGACTCAAACAATGAGTGTCTCAAAACACTTTAAACACACGAATTAGGAGTTCTGGATGTGTGTTAATCTTAGTCGTAAAGTACACCAGAAACTTTTACACCGAAATTTTGAACCAATATCTTCTTTCATAATTGGTATTCCGAACCGTATGAAATATTTAAATGGTTTTGTTGAGTCCCTTTTTCAACCTGAACCCCGTGTGGACAACAGTAACTTGTTAATAGTTTACGACTGTACACGACCGGTGACACGTCTGTGTTTCTCTATGATAGAGATAGGAATCCTTGGAATCCTATGCTTTACCCCGATTTTTTTTTTTCAAAGTTAGGGAAAGATTCGCTTCGTTATTCCTTACTTTACTAAACATAAGTTTCTCTAAAGAGGGATTTGACATCGGTTAAGTGGAATTTTCCAATTGATAATCGTAATCGAGAGTAATTGGTGTACTAACGTAAATATTAATTCCATTGTCGTTGAGAAGGTATTTTTACCTTTTACAGATCTTAACACCCATTTATAAGTCACGTACCTTCGGTTATTGGTACCGAACTCTTAAATAGTGGAAGTTAATGTTTTTCACGTCATTTGTCTTTGTAAACGAGATATAAATATTTAACGAGTTTTTAGAAACGATTTCTAGAATGTTTAAGTCATTATAATGTCTTGTTAAGATTAGTTATAAATTATTCCAATTGATGTAGGAATCAATCTATAAACTATATGCACCTAAAAAAAAAAAAATTCTTTCTGCTATCCAGAACCCTCTTGTCCACTTTCTTAATTGATTCGAGTAATAATTTACTGAAAATTTACTTCCAGGAAGTGAGTCAAGTACCTTGACCAACTCCAGTTCAATTGTGTCTTGTAGGGAACAGTTTCGACGAAATACCGGGTACAAGACGGTACTATCGCCTACAGAGATATGAAGAGTACCGAGTCCATCCTCCCCTTTCCAAATAAGACGGTAGTTCGGTTGTTCCTATAAAATATATTTACACATAATAGATAATATCCTCGATTCATGTGTTGAGACAGTCCACGGTTATTATTCCACGGAATCATTCTTTTTTTTATTATGAGGTAATTTGATCTCACAAAGAAATCCTAGAACTTCCGGACCGTTTAATAAAAAGTCGAATCCTCTATACCATATTTCGGTTCATCGTTTGTATTTCATTTACGATTATGTAAAAGTATATAGGTATAAATATTTGTTTAAGTGGGATATCTACAGTTTATAGGTATGATTCCTTCATTAAAATAGGATTAATTTATGTGAGATCTTATTAAATATAGTACTATAATACATAAATTTCTCTTTTCGTACAGGGTTTAGGTCGTGAGACTATGTCGACGGTCAACCCGTGTCCATCTATATATATATACATATATATATGTTTATATATCAATATGAGTCACTTTAATTGTTCTGGGTTTCCACCATAACAGATCCTTATTTTCCCAAAAAAAACAACAACAAGTGTTTTCATTGAATAGATCGTGGTGTGTAGTCTTTTTGTGTTTTTATCGTGTGAGATCAAGATTTGTCGATACAGATTTTATCTAATATATCATTTTGGTCATAATATGTCGTATAACACCTAAACTATTTGTCTATTTATAAACGTGACTCATCCGACAAATATTATATTGTAAAAGAATAGATATGTCTTACTTTCGGTTTTTCAATTGACATATCTCTACACGTCTTGTTGTAATTTATAATACTGAGTTTTCGTCCCTGCTTCCATTTAAACTTTCTTCTCATTCTCTCTTTTACAAATGTCCGGTAATGTTCAAGAATTCAATTATCATTTATTCCTTAGTTAACGAGTTCAACTTCTTTCGTCATTTGTTCTCTAACGTAAATGTACGTCTACAGATTTTAAACATAAAAAAATTCAGATACGTGTTTTCAGTAAACAAAATAACGAACTGTAAGTCAATACCGATCTAATAAATTGGATAAAAAAAAAACATGAAACCTTTGTTCTTATAACAATTTCCACGGTATTTTTACCTGTTGTAACTTTTGCCAAACGTTTATTTGGTGGATTGTGACGTCAAGAAATATGTATAATTTTCGGAACAGACCCCAAACAGCATACAATTTATATAAATTTGACCCTTTTATACAACAACGAACTTCGGAGGGTAACCGGGTTTGTAGGTTATGTTTTTGTGTAGAGGTGTTTTCCTCGTCCGTCTGTTATGTCCATGTAAATTTCTTCGTCGGTCGATTACAGGATTACAAATTTTTAAATGGTGACAAAATATACTCTAAAGTTTGGTAACACCGATTCTTCTCTCAAAATCTAAGTCCTTCTACACATGTCATGTATGTCTAAACACACACACACTTTAGTATAAGTGATATAACGAGTTCTTAATAGACGTAAATGTATACGTTAGACAAGTTACTATTGGTTTAAGCATCCTTATGATAAGTAGGTACAATTTCATTATTACTCCTCTTTCCTTAGTGTGTGCTTGTGACGTTTCTTGAATTAACGAGAACCTCTTGTTGTATTACCGTATGTGTCCTACAGTTTCGATTGTCCTTCGATAGAAAGTAGTCAAGAATCTTCCCTTTCTCTTTTTCTCCACACTACAAACAACACCGTTTGTGATTTACAGTTGTCGTTTATACCTAAAAGATCCGTAGAGGAATTTTAAGAGTATAAGTGGAATTGTGTTCTGAGGTACAATACAACGTAACGACCTTTCTGTAACAAAGATAAACCTGACTTATATCCCTATCATAGTAAGTAAATATTTATTTATTTACTGACTTGCATAAATAACGAGATTCAAGACTCCCAGACCAATTTGTACCTCTAGGGGACGTAGATGTTATAGAGGAATCATACTTCGGTCCGAAGACCTAATAAAATTTTTGACATGACTCTCGGACTGTTTTTACTCGAGTGAATGCGTTTGTTTGTTCGTTTGTCTGGGTCTTCACTTTGGTTGATGAAACATTTCTATCACGAACGGTCGGAATAGAATGCTTATTTGTTATTATCCTTTCAGAGAAAGTAGTTTAGACCACCTTGGAGAAATTATTATGATCACAAAACCCTTATGTTACTTCTGCACATAGTGTCTGACAATTATTGTCTACTAAATGACAACGTTGACGTAAATACCCGAATATGGGACTAGATATCCTATTTCAACAAAAATGCCCGAAGACGACACAGTATAGAAATCCATTCTTGACCCTTGATTTACCATATTATACATACAATTATTGAACACACATGTATATACACACACATATTTGTATATATATATACATATACCTCTCTCTCTAAATACGGTCAAAAGTATCAGAAATAGTAGTTTTGTTCCACTGCCAAAGAAAAAAATAGATTTGTTGTACCTTTCAATAGGATTTAAGACGAAAAGGTACCCCATTCTTTTATCCATTACGAAGAAGACTTTTACATGAGATCCACACCTTCTTAGTTTCACTTGTCAATGTGCCTCCAAGTGACTCCAATACCTTTCATTGTATAAGTTTATTAATGAAAGTTTTACAAAGTTTTTGTATTTTACAATGGGATTTTTGACCGAGTACAACGACAATGTAACCACCCAAAACAAAGAGAAATATCGGTAAACGAGAATATAATTGAGTTGTCTAATGTTTACCTTCATTTTCTCAATTTTAGGGGGGTTTTCCTTAAAAGACAAACAAACAAAGATCTCCTCTTGTGTCACTTTTATCCTCAATGAACGACCATAAACTTTTTTTTTTAAGTAGAATATGGAGAGAGTGACGTGACTATCCGTCCCGAGAATAGAGTGCTGACGAAGATTTTTAAAAATATGTATGATATATCTTAAACTTTATGGAAAATTATATGTTACTATGTTTATTTTATATAGTTCTTATAAAATTAACAATCTCTTTGTCACTCACCTCAAACATCCTGACATGAAACTTACTACGAGAACCAACTAATACTGGATAATCAAATAGAAAACTTGTATGACCGTAGTGAAATATGACGAGACCTTCAATAAGTTACAAAAATTCGTGTCTTCTGGCTTCTTATATATGTAAGACTTGTTTTGTTTTACTTGTTATCACTTCAAATGTGTGTGCGTCAAGATGTGTCAAGTGAACACGGAACCTCCCTATCATAATAGTATTAATAATTGTTATGTTTTGTGTTAAAACAGGGTCATCATGACCGGTGGGACAAAATTCTCAAAATCTTCTAGGGACTCGTGTAACAAACAAAGAATATTGGGCTTGAGGTTTTACTATCCCGAAGATAATAACTATAGTTCTACCTAACAGTAAGTGTCATTCAGTTAGCATTCCACGAATAAATGGGGAAAAAAAGGTGGTCAGTCGTGTTTCTTGACAGTCTTTTATTAAAAAATAATAATAATAGAAGTTTATTATGGTAACCTTCCTGTCTACTAAATTTGTTAGTTACAAACTTTGTCACCGAAATCCTAATAATAGACCGACGGAGAGTTGTTATTGTTCACTAAGTTAGCTGTAAGGAATCGGTTTTTGTTTTCCGTTTTTTTTTTTTTTTTTTTCTTTGTTTTGGTTTTTTTGACATGTTTATACATTAAAAGGGACTCCCTAGTTTCATGTGGACCTTCACGAGATACATGTATAACGTGATCTCTCCTTACTTCTTGTACACGTTTTTTCGTTGTTACTCTCTTCGAATGTAGGATGAATTTGGAAAAGTAATTTCTAAGATGATCCAACAAAACGTAAAACCTTACAGCCTTGTGTTTGTCGATAAGGCATTCAGATTTTGATTTTTGTGCATAAAGATGATACCGTGTAAGTTACTTTATTTTTCAAGAGGTTTCTGTCTATCTGTTTAAGGTAGTTCTTTTATTATGTTTCAAACAAACAAACATAAAGAAAAAAATCTTTTAATGTAATGAAAGAAAGAAACAAAGTGTAATGTTTTAGACAAAAAAGAAATGTGTTTAGTGTAAAATAACGTCCTTATAAAGTTCACGGTAGTTTATAAATATCTTCCCAATTTTTTTATCTTCAGAGAGATTTCACCAGGTCTGTTCCGAAACATATCTTATTTAGAAAAAAAAAAAGGTAGAAGATCAAAACTAAATTCATAAAACTTATGTAAAAGAAAAGGTAACTGTGAATCATCGGATCTTCGCCAGGCTGTGTATGTGTAGTATGTATGTTTTTGGTGTGTGCGCGCGTGTGTGTGTGGGTGGGTGAGGGAGGAGTGGACTGGGAGTCGGGTAGGGGTATGTGAGTGTCTCTAGACTTATAGGTGTGATATTTCTTGTTGGTTTGAATCTTCGTCACAGAATTCATTACAAAAGAAATTCAATCTTTCCCACTTAATCCTACGACTTCTGAATTTTTTTTAGGTGTGGAAATTTCGTTTAATCCTACGACTTGTGAATTTTTTTTTTTAGGTATCGAAATTGGTGTTAAACGTGAAAAGTAGACGTGAAAACTAAAGTAACACTGGTTCCGGTCAAAGAAGTGTTGTGTTACGTTGGTAAACCTGTGGTGACATTGGCTTCCACAAGTCCGAAACACGTTTTCGGAATAAATGGTATGCAAATTTTTAACATATTCTCCGTAATATCGTCAGTCCTATTGTTACTACACTAAGGTTAGAAATTTTCTGATAACCTGTAAATTCAAATCCGTTAAAATTAATGTTCTTGCTAATTCTTATTAACAAGATATAGTCGTTCATAAAACACAGTAGTGTGTCCATAAAGATATTATTCCTTCTTTTAATTTTATGTTTCAAAAAGTGTAGGAAGAGACGTGAAGTATAAAAAAGTTGTTTTTAACAAATTGAAGTCTAGGGTTGAAGCTAGGCATATTATCAACAAGGGAGTAAAGTGGCTCGCGCGGAGATGATGAGACAAGGATGTGACAGCTACATGAAGCAGAATTTCAGGTGTGGGACAAAAAGAAAGTGTTTCTGGATCATCGTCGTAGTACAGTTACATAGAACCAAATGAGGTTTTCGTTACAGTGGTACCTCACTGAATGACTCTAATCTCGTAGAAAAAAAAAAAAAAAAGTAATCCATGTACGTTTTAGGAAAGACCCTTTTCTTTAAATACAAGTTGTAACATAAGAGAGAGTGGGAGTCTCTTCAGGTTAATCGAGAGTAGTAAAGTGTTTACCTGTGACCTTAATCCAAATCAACGAGAAATTACGCGATCGTGGATTCCGACCAGTATAAGTCTTTCGAAACCAATTTTTGTTCAATTATCTGAAATTATTTTAGTAGGGGTTTAAATCACTTAGTTTTACTGTTTTTTCGTTTTTGTTTGGGGTTGGTTTTATTTTGTGTGGTAAAGAAGGGTTTTCCTCTTTGTTGTCCCCCTTTTTTTTTCCTATTTATTTATTGACTTGATTTCAACCATGAGATAAGTCTCATATTTATGATAACTAAAAAATTCCTTGCAAATAAATTTAATTTCTAAACTAAATTGGGAAGAACGGGTTTATATTTATGATATACGACTATCAATGGAGAGATATATTTCAGTGTATTTCAAAATATACGAACATTCTTTAAATTCATTTATGATAAGAGTAGTAGATGAAAATACGAATTTGGGAATGACATAAAAACCTTTTTTTTTTTTGTTTGAATTTTTTTTCTACAATAAATCCGAAGTATGTGTGAAGACACACTTATCAAGGAAGGGGAAAAGATTCAGGGAGTCCTTTGTTCAGTCTTTCAGTCACCTCAATTCTTGGCTCACCTCCCGAGACCCACTGGGTCGTCCTCAACTTAAGGACGTCTTCTAACCTCCTACCCCCTTCTTTGGGACCACCATCTCCTCTAGGAAAGAAGGGACATTTTCCCACGATCCTTTACGAGTGGAAAGAAATGTGACACCCTTCTACCAGAGAGAAGAGATATCTGTACCAGAAACTACAGTCCGGTCTCCAAACTTAGGGTGAGGTTCACACTGATTTTAGTAGATTTGTGGATATAAGGGTTTCCAGTGAATAAAATCTTATACGTGTGAACAGAATAGTCTGACAAAGAAAGGGGAAGGGGGGATGACCCTTAATACATTTTTTGTTTTCTGTGTGTGTATGTGTTTTAATTTGTTTTTGTTGAGTTATAAAGAGCGGACTTATGTTTTCGGTTTGACAGAAGAGTTCTAAATTATTTTATTTAATGTCAGGTGTCAAAAGATCACTTCTATTTATGTCTTCTTTTACAAACGTCGAACGCAGCTGAAGTGAAATTTCTGAATTGTTATCAATTGTAAATTTATTCTCTTTGACCAAGTTGTAGCATACAAAGGAAACGGGAGGACAGGTAACTGACACTTTATACCTCTTCTCACAAGATCTTACTGTGGTACCTCTCCGTCAATCAGATCTTTGGTAAGTGAGACTTTCAGAGTCCCAAGGATCTACTATGGTTCTTGTATTTGTAAGTGCTTCATTTACGAAGTACAGAAGTGTGTACCCCTCACACGCAAACGAGGTCTGTTTTTAGAAACCCAGGAAGAAGATGATTTTCGATCTAAGACTATTTATAAGACCAATGACTAGACAAGAATTTCGGATTCTTAAGGTTCAACTCTGACTCAGATGAGTTGACACACTTTGCTCGTAGGGGGGTGAGGGGTTAGAGGTACTCCACCGTACGAGCTTTCGAAACCTTTTTATGACACGTACTCCCGCATGTAGGTGGGGTTAGTTAGTGAGTTGAAACATACTTCGTATTTGTGTAGATAGGAATTTGAATAGGTTTTTCGTTTCATGTTAAATCCCTCTCAAGACACAGATTAAGGTTTAAGTGTACATTTTTTTTTTTTTAATTAGGTTGTCGTACTAAAGATCTATACTGGTCGGTCAGAAAATTTTTATAAACACATTTGTCGTCGTATTTATGGAGGGCTGCATGGAAGGTTCGGAAGAGTCAATTTGGACACAAAGACCACGTGTACGCTGTGCTGTCACTTGTGCGATCGTAAATTAAATTTCTTTTTTCCACGTTTTACTTTCACGGAATAGTTAAGTTGTCCTTTTCGATGAGGTCATTGATGTAAAATATAATTAATTTTGTTATATATTTGTTATAGAGAAAAATCGATATATATCAGAAGTACGGGTAAATGGGACATTATATAATATTACGATAACAACGATCACGGTACCTGGGAAAAGCACGGCAGGACGACTGACCGTTATTAGCCACTTTTTTTATTTTTGAAGGAAGTACTCTGTTTCTCGTTCAACACGTTTCATTACGACGTTGGAGGCGATACGTGTGGTCAGTGGCTAATCACGACCTGGGAGACACCAATGGCTGTCTACCCACTGAGACATCTTTCAGACACCCGTCACTCGATGTTCTTTTCCTGTAGAAGGTTGAAATCATGGGCGGAAGACGACATTTGTCTCCAGTTGCTAGTTCTTCAGCTCTGTCTTTTTCCCAGGTATAGACATCCGTATTACCTTTAGTATACGTACTCTTTTTGTTCAAGTTGAAAATAAACAAAAGTAACAAAGGGGAGGAAACGGACTGGGGCTAGTGGTTTCTTACACGTCACACAACCGCGAGGTCCAGACACGTCCCGGTATATTTCACAGAGCCAATTAACTAAACAAACAAACGAAAAGTAACAAACCTGAAGTCTGTAAGATCTTCACGAATCCACTATGTAAATGGGTAGTTAGACGTACCGACCGAGTTTAAGACTTCACTTGTTGAGGAACATATTACCTCCTTTTACTTCAGCGTGTTACAGACCCATATAACGAAATTTGCGGTAATCGAAAAGACATACGGCAGGTGTATTCCGAGAATTACATCTGTGGAACGTATAATTGACATTCACCTTCTTTCCTGTACCCCAGTCCTCTCTTCTTTACGTTCTTAGTTTTTAGTCCCTTAGACCTGCTCGCAGTGTTACGGCAAATGTTACTACTTTGTGTGAACTATGTCGAATTTGTAGATCATTATCTCCCTACCATTTTTATTTACTATCTCTTATGGTCCATTTACAATTTATACTAAAACTTCTGTTTATAACAGAAGCTATTAGACATTAGGCCTTTCTACAAGTATTCGTTTTCTTGAGTTCAGAGAATGAAGGAGGAGGACAAGGTTGTACGAAAGACGAGATAGTAGGACTTGGGGTGGAAAATGGTGACCCCTTTTCCTTCTCTACACCACCGTCCCTTGTCTCTTCGCCCGTTTCCCCGTCGGTGCCCATCTATTTCAGTGACGATGATGTCCGTTTCGGTAGACAATGTATAAAATACGTTTTCCTTATGATCGATTGAGGTTGCTGTTGTTCAAAGAAGAGATCTTTCTCGAGACGAATCTTGTTTCGTTAAGACCCCGACTCGTTTCCCGGGAGCAAACTCCCCCCCCCTTCAATTGTACTGACCACCTCAGAGTCGTAACTGATAAATGGACGACTCCTGTCGTCGTACTGAACGTGTCTACGAAAAATTTGAGATTTCGTGACATGACGTGTCTTATAAGTTGAGTCTTGTTAGGATTCTTTACAAAGTGGTCTTGTAGTCAGAACTGGTAGACAATACACAATCCACGAGAGATATTAGTTTCTGGGATTACCATAGGACCGGAACCCCGTTCTTCTACCTCTTCTCCAGAAGAAGGTAAAGGGTAAGGACGGAGTCACAGAGTAAATTCTCTACGTTTTAGTTTTTGTTTGACGTTAATTGGGGGTTGAAGAAAGACTGGAACGGAGCGATAGTCCTCTTTTCTTACTTTCATTTGTCCTTCTTTTGGGGTTTGGAAAGTTTAGTAGTAGACCTTGTTATTTTGTTTATTTTATTAGGTTCTTTCTTGTCCCGACTAAAAAGATTCTGATTTATGTATGATGATCGTCATCGTGGCTTCCCATAATCGGATAAAATTTAACGGTAGGATTAATATAGAAATGACACTTTCTATTATTTGTGTTTTCTTTAGAATACAAAACGTATATCCCATCATTACTCTTTGACTACTTCTTTTATGTTTTCGGTAAATAACAACTAATAATTACTTAAATTACCTTTATCTTGATTTTAATTTTATCTGCCAATAAGACCTACGAAATCAGGAAGTAGTGAAGGAAGAAGATTTAAGGTTCTAAATTTAAGGTTCAAGAGATCAAATATAGTCATACCCTGTAATTGAGACGGAAGACGGGTAGAGAATACCTTATCCCATCCCCCCACCAAAGTCTTACTAATTATGAAATTTTTTTTAAGATAGTAACGAGGTAATAAGGTCCTGTGAAATATTGGTTACTATTATCTGTCTGAATTGGACTTAAAACCGTGTTCTCTTAAAAGACTTTACCTCTATGAAGAAAGAAAAGTCATCGAACAGTGAATGACTCTTAAGACCCCAGACCACCGTACTGAATGTTTGTACTAACCACATTTGCAACCGTTCCCTATTCAGTCGACACAGTCGACCTTTGGAATCGAGAGTGGAAACAATCATAAGGTAGAAGAGCCACTAAGAAGACATCCTGTACAACTTCTCGATCGACTTAAAAGACAACGTCGAAAAGTTAAAAATGGAAAAGGACGTCGGTACTCGCTAGATTTACACTTTTTGGTCTGAGGAATCTGAAGGTCATACCACAGTCTTGTGGGTTAAGGAGGACTGAGAATCTGTGTCTAATAATGTGGTGTTACGTCTCAGTCCCTGAGAATCCGGTGGAAGTGGGGAGTAAGTTTTAAACGAGGATTTCTTCTTCTTTCGATTAGATACTGTGTCTTGTCTCACGATTCGGAAAGGTAAAAATAACTGTAGACTTCCTTTCCTCCCAGGAGGAGAAGGTTTTTCTATCAGTAAATTTAGATTTTGGTACAAGTTTGTTCACGTTTACTTTGGTGGTGTCGGGGAGTTGTGAAAGATTTTTAATGCAAAGACTTACTTTATGAGTATAGTTAAGAGGATCGGTAATGTTTTTTATACTTTTAACAGAATGCTCATGTTCCCTTGATTTTAACAGTTCTCTTACGGTTTAATTAATTCCCAACAATCAAATCCTATCTTAGAAATACTGATTCTTAAGGTTTTCCTTCTACCGTTTAAAAGTTTTCACTAATAGTGGTTCTCCGTCATGACCAATTTTTGTCTCTAATTTAAAGCTATTTGAACACCCACTGTAGGTTTACCTGAAATTCTTTTTTCTCTTCCAAAATTTGTGGTACAATAGGACCTCTAACCACAATTCCTCCCGTTCGGATAAGATGGTGTCGTAAAAGGAACAATAGTCCTCCAATTAACATCTGTCCCAAAATAAGTTAAGAGTAGAGAATTCTCAAATAGTCTTATCGTACTCCAGAAGAATTTTATCCTGTACATATTTACACACATCGTCTCCCTAACAATGGACTTTTTGACTTTTAATCTAAAATTGCTCCTACCGTCAGAGAGAACCATAGGGAGACTTATAAGATATCGGTAAGATTCAACACATGAACATTTTTAAGAAATGAACCTGTCAAATTTTTGGTAACATGAACCAATAGAATGGACGACTGTAGTCCTGTTTACGTCTTTTATTACGTTAAAGTAGAAGTCAGTCCACGTATCTTGTATTTGAGAAAGGTTTAAGTTTATGTTTCGATTATTTCAGAAGTGTTGGACGGTTTTAATTTCTGTCCAATCCTAAAATCAATAATAGGATCTCTTTTTTTCTACCTTTTTTCACTTCTCTCTAGATGTTCAACTTCTAGTCTCTCTTATGGTTATTGTAAAGAACATCAAATTATGAAAGTTTGGAATTTTCTTTTTTAGTCAAATCGGTGGTAGTGGCAATGATGGTTATAGTAGTAAGTGTTACTCTCCCTCAAAAATTTTTATAACATTAAATTCTATATATGTACATAAGAAAATAACTAGTGTGGTGTACCGTACACCCTAGAGTCAACGGACTGGTGCCTAAATTAGTCATAGGGGACGTCTCCTTCGTGTCTCGCAATTCCTGACCTAACGGTCCCTTCATGGTAACTGTCACTTGACAATAATCCACTAATGATACAGTCCACGACGAGGCTCTCCTGAGAGACCCGTAAGATAGCTATGATGTTGTCGGGATACTTCTTTCATCATAACAATGATGGGGGTGACATTTCCGCTCCTTTGTTTGAACCCTTCTTTTCCTTACATGGGTTCTAAGGTGTCCCTCCTTCATTGTCGGACTCTCAGTTTCGATCTACGGATTGAAGTCTCGGGTGTGAGAATTGGTTGTCTCAGCTTCTCGATATCAGACGTTACGATTAAAGTGAGTAAAAAACAAAAGGAATTTTGTTTGTTCTCACAATTTTGTTGTGTGAATTTTTACTTTTGTTTACTGTGAAATACCATCATTTTGGTAATATTAATAGTATCTTGACTTTTGCATCTTACACTTTCAGGGTATTTTTTTATAGGTGGGGGGTTTTAACCAATTCAAACCACAGACAAGAAAGTCTAAAGGTATAATACACGTATATCAATTTACAGTTTCCCGATAAGAGTTCATATATATATATATGGAGAGTTTATATATAAGAGTTTATATATACGGTAAATTAACAAAAACTTTAGTAAATTGTTGTATAGAACCTATGATAGGGTTAGAATTATTGAAGTAGAGTGAAATAAATATCTGTAGATTTTATTGAAAAAAGATTCCATATACGGTGTCAAAGTGAATTGATATGAAAGAAAGAAACTATAGAGTAATTGTAACAATAAACTCCCCATACCTTCCCGTCTGAAAGTCCAGAAACGAACTAAAATACATCGTTTAGTATAGAAGGTCAAATGACTTATTTGTATAGGGGACGTTTGGACCAAGAATTTTAGACCTTCCCTTGACTTCTTATATATTGTATTTAAAGAAACTACTGGTTTATCTATTTTACTTTGAGATCTGGAAATGTATAGTATACCTGTGTTTCGTAAACTCGACACATTTAAAAGATACCATTAATTAGTCTTTCATAATAATTGTGTCCATACGTAATCACATATTGTAGGAAATTGAGAATATAGGTTTTTTGAGGTGCTAAAGGTAAAACAAGTTCTCGATAGTGGGTTGAGGGTAGAAAAGGGGATCGGGACTAAACTTCTGGTTCGTGGGTCTCCAAAAGAATGGATTCCTAAACTTCTGTAGCCCCGATCGTATAAAGGGTAGCTTCATGTGACATAACAAGACTCTCAGTTTCCGTGCCGTGTAAGACTATTTATGGTGGAGATCTCTTGGACTCGTTTCCGTCTTTACCTTACCCAATAAGACAGAACCGCTCAACTAAAACTGGAATCTCTGGGGGGAAGACTCAGTTGTCCCGACCCGAATCGGGTACCCGTGAGTCAGTAGAATAGAGAAATAAATCTTCCCGTCTCAAGTGATCCCATTAATTTCTGAAGACGGATTCGATTCCGGACATCATGAATTCTCTCTAACACAGGACGTTTTTATGTCAGAACCTCAACGATCTTTGTGTACACACGCACACACGAGTCAACACAGACTGACAAACGTTGGGGTACCTGACGTCGGGAGGTCCGAGGAGACAGGTACCTTACAAAGTCCGTTCTTATGACCTTGTCCAACAGTAAAAGTATGAGGTCCCCTAGAAGGACTAGGTCCTTACCTTGGTCGTCAGCGACCAAGAGGATATGACTGTACGTCTAAGAAATAGTAACTCGGTGGACCCTTCGGGTCTTTGTGTATCTCAGGACAATAATTTTGTTCGTTCGTTTTTCGGTCCCTATAGAGAGACTTAAGGTATTTGTCGGTAGAAGGATTGTTTAATAGTTTTGTAGGACTCCTGGACCCCGTGTCCTTGTTTTGTGTCCACTACCAATCCTGACCCCTTACGTCCACAGAAAGTTTAATTAGAAAAGTGTCTCTCTTCTTCGTTTTACCTCTCTTACAAAGGAAGTTTATTGAGTTTGTAATTTTTTTTTTTTAAGGAATCAAAGAAGTTCACTTTGGACTCGATAATAGTAAACCTCTTTTTGACAAGGGCTGTGGAAGGAATGGTTCGTAAAGAAATTATTCGACCACTTTCGTCCAATCCTTCTTTAGAGTTTTAAGTGAACGTTTCGTGTATGGACGAAACTCTTCGTGTTAAACTAGCAAGACTGTATCAAGGTATTTAGGTAGTTACGCAAACCGTTTGAGGTGGTGCATGACATATCGAAGACATTAAAACTACCGTGTGTTAACGGTGTAGTGGAGGGCGACGACAACTTCTCCCTTTATATAATTGTAGGTGCCAATGGGTATAGAAACTGAGTCAGCAAAATTCAAAAGGATAACACATGTTAGAAAGAAACCTTTATCTAGGGGTTTTCGATCTCCTAAATTCTTATTTGTCAACCGGTCAATGAGCCCAATGTTACTAACGAAGGTTCAAGAAAGAACAGAGGAAGTTAAGGAGAGAACGGTAAAACAATCGTTTCCCGTCCCCCCTCTACAATACCCGTATATACGTCGTCTTCTACTTTTGGGTATACTCCTTTCAGTGCGTACGGCGACGAAATTGGGACCCGGGGTCTCTCGCCCTTTCATCTTAGAGAGGAAAATTCGTTAATGAACCGGAGCCCCTTAAAGTATGGTGAAATGAACTCCTTCCCTTCTTTCCCCTCAGTCAATGTAAAGGACACGCGGACGATACTCGACCCACGAAAGACTGTAGGAACAGAGTAAAGTGAAAGTGTTCTTGTAAGAAAGTAAACGGTATTTACTTGTGTTTGCGAGTTTCTCCAAAGTGTCGATCCGCCATGACCTCGACACTAAATTTGGGGTCGTAAAGACCGAGCCTTAGGATAAAACGTGTGGAACACCAACACATTACGAAAGGACGAAGGGTAACATTGACACCGACGAACACAATGGAGTTTCCGTTTGTTCCACTACACGACGATAAAGGGTTGGACAGTACGAATTACGGAAAAATATATCGGTGTGAGGTTAAATCAATGTCCGATTGGACCCAGGCAGAACGACGAGTGAATGAAAGGGTTAGCATCAAATTCCGACAAAGGTGGTTATATTCTCTCACCCTCTTTATGACTTAATCCTCGGTCCCGAGTACCAGATCAAGACTACAAAAGTTAGAGGTCGGTATACGATTCCCTACAATCAAAGGAACAATCTACTTCTCCTCCTAATTGGAGTTATTAGAGGTGCCATGCAGGATTCGGTCGTAAAGGTGGTTCTAAACCTCCCCTTTAGCTTCGTAAAAGAAAATGATTCCCGTCTTACCTATTAATTTACACGAGGAAAAGGTCGGGACGGGAGGGTAAATTCATTAGACAACTCGTCACACAGAATATCATTATCTACTCCTCGTCGGCGTGACGAACAGTCAGAGTGTAACGATCTAAGTCTGACCTCAATCCTAGTGTCGAAGGTGTAAAAAAAAAAATTGTGTATAAGAGATTTGAGGAAAAATTGGAGACTTTGCTACTCCGATTCTAATAAAATGTAGCTGAAGGTCTGGCACTTTAGAGGGTAACACTATAACCCTTTTTAGGGTTGAGTAACTCCGAAGACCTTCGTCGAATTAGATCGGGGGACATCTATTTACTACCCTGTTTGTACATGTCAATAGTCTTGTTGTCTTAGAGACACGATAAAGACTTTACAACGTGTCACTGTAAAGTCATTCCACTGTTTCGGGGTCCTTGTATTAGTCGAGACCTTCTTTCTAATAATTTATCTTTAGAGCATAGACTACTTTCTGTAAGTAAAAAAACCAGACAAACATAAGTTTAGAAAATGTAGAGGGTCGCAACGGAGTTAGAATCCATTCTGACAAGTCTCAAATGGAACAAAACTATTAAGAGTTAGAGGAGGACATCTTTTCAGACGGTGCAATAGACGACCTCGAGAAGAGAGTTCATAACCGTTCAAAGGTCTACACTAAATCTATATAAGACACGTTCCACAAGATTCCTCTTTTTGTCCTCTAGTGTTGTACTTTTCGGTAAGAAGAAACCTATTAGTCACAAAAGGGATGAGTTAATAAGTTAAATTTTCCATTGTTCATATTTCGTTGTCCGACTTGGTCCAAATTCATTCATTAATTTGGTATAAATTCATTCATTAGACCTTGATAAGACACAAAATCTCGTCCTTCTTCCTGTCCGTTTCGGTTGTAAATTGTTATTCTAACGTACGGAAGTTTCTGGGACGATTAGAACTGAAAGACACCGAAATGTGATCACAGACCCTCATTCGTTTATAGCTGGATCTGTTCAGCACTCTTTACTGACTGTGTTAGAGATGAATCGTAAAAATACTTCTGTGTAGACGGTGTATGAAAATACCCCTCCCTGATGAGACTTTTTAATCCTTTACCATAAAACATACTGTTGTTAATACACACCACAAACGAAAAGGACGTTTTAAGTCTTGTTCGTAACGACTTTCGGACGAGTCAGCAATATATATCACACCACCAATTCTCGACCTGAAACGTCGGTCTAACTGACCCAACCTTAGAGTCGAGACGATAAATCATCAAGACACTGGAATCCATTCAATGAATTGGAGAGACACGAAGTCAGAGGACTAGACATTTTACTCTTTTTATCATGGATAAAATATCTCGAAGACACTCTTAATTTAGTCAACTCGTGAGTCTTGTCTCTCCTATTGTGTCGTAGACAATGTATTTTGTAAACAAGAATATGACTTCATATTCCTAAAACCTCTATAATTTCTTTATCTTCGGTTTATTCAAAGAGTTCCTTGAATATTAGACCACTTGTACATGTCTGTGCGCCTTTCCTGTTAAGTTCTGTAATCTGTCGTATTCCAACTTAGTATAGTCTTCTCTTTCTTTTTGTTTCCATTATCCACGATAGTGCCTTCCCTCTCTACTCCTTTTAATCCGCTACGAAGAACCGTCTTCTTCTTGTAAACCTGACCTGGAACTTCTTGCCCCTCCCAAACCATCCGTCTCCGGTCACCACACTCCGTCACCCGGACAAGGGGTAAGCTCCCTACCATTAACTTTCTTGTTTACACCGTAAACATCCTCTATCCTTCTACACTATTTCACTACTAAGTTTTGTCCTCATAACCATCCATTCTCAGGTTTAGGACTTCCTAGACTTACACCTCTGACTCTCATACCTGAACTGACTGTTTTACTCAGTCACCCTAAGAGTTCCCCCTCGACTGTATTACTTGTGACATGAACCCCTTTGTCTTGTACATCAAGACGGCGACCACCTGACTTCCCACCTCTCCAACCTCCTGGTTACTCTTCCGACGACTTTAGAACTACATTCCCTGATTGTCGTACTTTATTCAACGATTATTAACAATGTCTTCCCTTCCTGTTAATTTCTTCATAAAATTCCTGTAACGGACCACCGGGTCACCAACCCTAAGGTCCGCAGGTGACGTCGTCCACACCTAAGTAAGGGGCCAACCCCTTGATTCTAGGACGTTCGACACCTACACCGATTTTTTTCTTCATAAGATTTCCTTTTACCTATTCTAAGGTTCTTATGTTTTAGTATGGGGTTTCACTAGGGGAAGAACGTAGAACTTATATCTTATTCTTTCAATAAATTTTGTTACCACAGTTCACGTTTGAATCCTTGTGATTATTCTGATAAATAAATGTTCAAACAATGACGAAAGAAGTTTGTCTTAGTTTAAACAAACACACTTTTGTCTCGGTCCTAGTGCATTTACTTCGAACTTTGATCTTAGAGGAATCCCTTTGACTTTGTGTCATTTGAGTTATCGGGAGGAACCGTTGTATGTCTGCACTTTTGTTGCATTCATTTGTAGTATTTGTTATTTTGTATCTACTTTCCTTTTTTATGTCCTTTCTCTCTGTCTTTGACTCTCTCTCTTTCTCCCTCTTTGGTCATTTAATAAACAGAGTCTTAGTCACTACGAACACTTCTCTTCACCCCTCATTTCTGTTTTTATTACCCCTGCGTATTTGTTCTTTTATTTACACATTTGTCATTTGGTTAAAAATATTTATACCCCCCTTTTACTACGTCTACTTCCCAAGTGTCCCTTCGACCCTCTTAGGACCTTCCCCTTCTTACCCTTCTCCGAGAGCCATAATAGAAGGTCTAGGACAAAAAGAGATCAATTGTGCCAGTTAGTAGAAGAACAAAGCAAAGTAGGATTTTTAACAGCGGGGATGGACAAACTCAGGTCGAAAATCTTCTTTATTGTTTACTACGTTACAAGGTACTGGTCATCTCCCGTCACCGACGTAAGAGTGGTCGACGGAAACTAGTTTTAAGTATGAACTAAACCGTTCCTATTCTAAAATCTGTGAAAGGATTAAAATTCAGAGGTAAAGTCGTCTCTTCTTTTACGAGTCTACCTCATTTTCGATTCCTCAATCACGTCAGAGAGTCTGTTTGTCAGACCATATCACTTTATGGAACCTTGATTCTCAATCCTCTGGACAAAAGACCAGACTCGAGTCAACCCATTGAGTAAAACACTGTTCGCTTAGTCGAGTGAAGGAGTTGGTACTGACGCGTAGTCATCTCGGTTCCAGATCTAAGAAGTCTATCTTTAGGACAGAAGATTCAGTGTCTAAAAGTATCACCCTACCTTGAAATCTATAATAGACCAGATTTAAGAGGAGTGAAACATCCATTATTGTAATTGTTACTACTATTTACAACTGTGACTCCATCTCAAATGATACACGATACGAGTGTTTATGTATGTGTGTATGTATATGTGTATGTGTCAGTATGTGTGTGTGTGTGTATATATAAAACAGGAATCAGAAATACTGTCAAGATCCCCCTTTCTATGATTACTGTTAACATGTTTAATAGGGGTAAAATGTCTACTTTTTTGGTTCGGTGCCACTCCAATTCACTGAAAAGTTCCACAGTATCGACCGTTCACCTGTCACTAAGTTTGTATATGTTTTCGAGGTCTTAGATACGAGACTTAGAAATATAAGGTACCCACCCCTCTAACGTCGAATGTCTCCATTGCACTGAATATGATCCAACATGTTGGACGTCGTTTCGATCTTAGTGGGTATATTCGACTGAAGAACAGAGTACGAAACGGGTTGTAAGTCAACAGAGAGTATCTTCCGAAATCATTAATATCATTGTTGACGTTAATCGACAAAATAAAGAGAAAAAAAAAAAAAACGAAGTGGTGAACCGAACGACCTAGGACCAAGGGATCCGTCTAAACAAACACACTTTTGTCTCGGTCCTAGTGGATTTACTTTGAACTTTGATCTAGGGGATTGGTCCCTACCTTGGTTCCTGGGTACCGTCACTTTCGTGGTGCAGGATTGGTGACCGTGCGGTCACTTAAAGGTTCGGTTGAAAGATTCTTTTACTTGCATCTAACAAATAGACCTCATACGTTGACTCCATGATTCACATAGTCCACCCGGTTTTTCAAACCAACCCGAAAAGGTATTCTACAATGTCTTTTTGGGGTTGTTTGAAAAACCGGGTGGGTTATGTATTTCCCGTTTAAAGCGTCGGTCTTTCAGTCTATATAAAGTGATTTTCATTGCCTCACATCTATGATAATGTCTTTCTCAACTAGAATCCTATACAATTAAATATTAAATAAAAGGTTAACGTGTTCACCAAAGTAAACAAAGTTTAGATTACTGTTTTAAATCGGATTTTACCTCAAAAATCAATTTCTTTCTCGTCCCTGAATTTGGGATTTCCTTTACAGTCCCTTAAAGCCTCTCGAAATGTCTTCGTAATCGTTTCAGAAACTGGTGAAAATTCGGTGAGAATTGGGGAGTTTGATAAAATGTGTACATTTACCCTGTCTTTTAGTCTCGGGGTAATGTAGGAAAAAGGTCTATCTCAAAACCCAAACGCCTTTTAGGACTACTACTGAATTAAAATAAGTAACACCTTTTACGATGTTATGTACACTTGTTAGGGAACAAATCCTCTTTCACCTCTTACCTACTTTCGTGTCCCGAGGGCCCGAGGGACCCTCCACTGCCGACACCGTCTCCTTTCTCGGACCAGTCCTTTCTCCCCGACCCCTTTGACTCACGTGAAAGTCGGGCTCACGGTACAAGTCCCCGGTGTGTGTCCGGTTCAACACACCCAATGGAGGCCCGACTTGTAGGCTGGTCGTTTGTCCTCTCTCAGTGAGCATAAATAGTATTCCACCTTCGTGTGGATTTCACTCAGTCCAGTAGAAAGTACTATAGTTCAGTCGAAAGTTAGTTTAGGAATAAGTAAAGACTTTTAAAATGAAAGTAATGTCGAGACGAATTCCAAGTCGGTTGGTTCTAGAGTACTGTTTTTGCCTTCCAAAAACAAGATCAAGTTCTTTTTTTTTTTTAGTTTGGATGGAGACGAGTCGAACCGAAGATCAAGTCTCCAAAGAGACAATTAGTTTTCTCGACACGATGTGGAAATTACGACACGTCACCAATTTCTGGTCCGAATTTTACAGGGACGGGAACTCCTAAATTTAAATCTGGGTATTTTTCCACGAACACATTTTTGGCATTTCTTGTAAGTTAAACAATATAAACATCTTTCTAAAATGACCTTTATATTTAAAGTGAATTTTTGACAAAACACCCCATGTCTCCATCTCCTTTGGTAGATTTCTTGTGTTGGCAATAAAGACACTTGGTTCCTGTAGACACGAGTTCAGTCTTGGACGACCAAGAAAAGGTACACTTCAGAAGGAAGAGAGGACCAGAATTGAATCAGTGGGGGTGTCGTTGATTAACTTTATAGGGTCTCCTAATATTGGAACATACTCCTTGGTGCCCCACTTTGTCTAGTTTAAGTGTTTGTCGTTTCCGGGAATAGTTTCAAAGAGATTATTATCACGACATGAATTTTTAGCTAATTTATATTGTCTCCTACAATATTGTGCTGAGGGAACTTTACTTTTCGAAAGGTAACAGACACGATTGTAAAGATCCAGTGTAGAGGGTTCTTCGTGGTTACAGTATCCTTACTCCTCTACTGTCCCAAAAACAAAAAAAAAAAACGTACCACTCAGAAGATACTTTATGTAGTCAAAACAGTAATTGTAGGTAGTGGTCTTAAAACCTTTCATTTCTTCGGTTAAAGGGAAATTACAAATATTTCCACTCTACGTATGTCCCTGACCCTTCACTATATTTACGGCTCACCCTACCTGGGTAAACTTTCCACCCTCCGGAACTGATCATGGTCAACCAACAACTGTAAATGTTTATGACTAGGTCACTTTAATCTAGTAGGGGGTGGGGGCGGGGGTGTTCTTTGACTTTTAGACTTGAAAGTCTACCTTGGGAGGTCCAAATTTAAAAATCGTTGATTAAGTTTTTAACATTTCGAGACGTAACCAATTTTTTGGTACAGATACCCGGTCCAATTCAACCACCCAACGGTAAAAATAGTGAAAGTCATATTTAGTTATGAATCTCACATTGCTTTCGTTTCTTCAACCACCTCGGTAAAGGACTCGAATATCAAAAGATACCTTAAATTCTGACGAAATTCAAGTACGACAGAGTCGAGATTTCGACTCTCCAGTCAGTCAAAGAGCCTATACACTACCCTTTGTCACCTGTCAGTTTTCGTTCCCCTTTCCATCTTAATACTTCACGAAGGTTCCCTCTGATGGGTCGACCGAGTCTACCATGTCTTAGGAGGACGTTACGTCTTCTGGACCCAAACTAGGGACCCAATCCTTCTAGGGGACCCCTTCCCTTACCGATGGGTGAGGTCATAAGAACGGACCCCTGAAGGTGCCTGTTTCCTCGGACCTCCCGATGCCAGGTCCACCAGTGTTTCTCAACCTGTACTGACTCGTTGATAGTGAAAGTGAGAGGGTCACCACTTCCACTTAACGGGACGACGACGACGACGATTCAGCGAAGTCAACACAGGCTGAGACACGCTGGGGTATCTGTCATCGGGTCGAGACCCTAAGAGGTCCGTTCTTGTGACCTCACCCAACGGTAAAGGAAGAGGTTACGTCCTTTCACTTTTCACTTTCACTTCAGTGAATCAGCACAGGCTGAGGATCACTGGGGTACCTGACGTCGGGTGGTCCGACGGGGCAGGTACCCTGAAAGGTCCGTTCTCATGACCTCACCTCACGGTAGAGGAAGAGGCCTTAACGGGAAGATCTACGTAGAAAAAAAAAAAAAAACGACACACCGTACACCCTAGAATCAAGGGACTGGTTCGTTGTTTGGACATGGGGAACGTTACCTTCGTCTCAGAATTGGCGACCTGTTGGTCCCTTCAGGGATCTACGTAGTAAAATTATGGTATTGGATATTCTCCTTTCGGTCTGTATAGGGTAAAGGAAGTTTTCCGTACTCATCATGTAGGGCTACCTTTGTGTCTTCGGTAATGGATCAAGCCGGTACCTGTGTCAACCCCTTCAGAGAGGCAACCACTTTCTCGTCATCCCCTTCTTCGGACTACGACCACACATCAGTGTATACCCAAGACCAAACTAAGGTAACTATAGTTCTGGACTGACCAGACCCCTTCCGACCTACAGGTCCATCTTCGACGACTGCCGTCTCAGACGGAACGACGGGAGCCCCCACACGGGCAGCTACATCAACGACTCCAGTAGCACTTCGAGGCACTCGGGCAACCGGCTCTACGACATCCACCCTCAGTCGCCGAGCCGAAGAGGTCCGACGACAACCACCAGAGCGACGACGACGACGTAAGCCACGAAGACATGGAGACGCATGTTCGACAGAGAGACGAAAAAGCTGTACGCCGGTTTAAAATGTCGACCTTCTTTTTTCGGCTCGGTGTGGTATATGTTATACAAAAAGAGGTACTAGGAGAGACCATAGGAGAAATCCTGAAGGAAACTTTAACGTCTATTAAAATTAGTTTTTGGTGTATTGGTGGTTTATTCCTGTCCTAGGTCTCCACTTTTGTCAGGATGGAGTGTATCCGAACGAGGTGTAGGGACTGTCGTTTCTATATAGGACCTCCTCGATTCAAAGTCTTTGTCTGGGTCCCGACCATCTTCTCTGGACCTCGTTACTAGTCGAAGCAAAAGTATGACAGTGTATTGGGATACGAGTCACCCTCGATGACTTGACGCCAAACTACCCGAACAAGGGAGAGCTGGGTCCGTCAACCAGATCTGTGAAGAAAAGAATCACAAGTCTGGTCTCGTGTCCCTACGTGTCTGAGTGGCCAGATGTAGTCCCGTGTTCGTTAGTTTGGAGGTGTACGTAAGTAAAGTGATTAGGCATGTGAGTCTACTCAAAGAAAGACTAGTTTAGACCCCGAAGGGTCTCGTTCGAGTTGTCTGACGTACTTCGTAAACGTTAAGGGACCTAATGTAAAGACTCAGATGGGGAGCGGACGAGGATCCAGTACACCGGGGAAACTTTGGGAATCTGGGTAGAATTTTCCTATACAAGACGATAAGAGTAACTCGGAGTTCACTTTTTCTTATAATCCTAAAACCTTTACCATCCGAGACCCCTTCTAGGGACGGTCCTCTTAAACACAAGCGTCGGGAAGAGACACGGTACACAGGGGTGTAAATTTCACCTTGTCACTGACCTCATTGAAAGGTCAAGTAAATCGTAAAGTTTACTAAAGAGAACTTTGTAGGTCTATTGACTCTTTTTTTTTTTTTTAGGACACTAAAGGACCAGACTTGAGGAGGTGATTGGGTAAATAAAGAGTCGGATTCATCCATATCTATTTCGGAGACCACCTCCCTGATTCCAGAGGACTAATACCAATTTAAATGTGGGCTTACCCATCTACTTATGTGGGTAAACTGGTAGTTGTTTTAAGACACTCAGAACCCTGTCCTCCGTCCCATCTACCTTCACTTCAACCCTTAGTCGCGGGTCGGGTTAAACACCCTAGGAAAAGGACGGTTCCTCCTACACCAAAGGAAAACGTATCTCCTTTGTTCACTCGTCCTAAGACCCGTTGAAGGTCATAGGTACCGAGTCCAGTGTTTAACCCACCCTGACCAATCTATCGTCAGTCCGACTACACCCGATACTTAAAGTCCGGAATTTGACAGGAGCAAATCAGTGATTCAGTACAGGCTAAGAAGACGCTGGGGTGCCTGACATCGGACGGTCGGAGGACAGGTACTCTAAAGGGTCCGACCTTTGGATGACCTCACCCAACGGTAAAGGAGGAGGTCCCCTAGAAGACCTTGGTCCCGTCCACCTACGAAACGACGATTCGGTGGTCCCTCCGGGACAGATTTTAACATATTCGGGGGTTTAAGTGAGGTTCGGGTGTTATTGCACTCGACAGTGAATGTATGTTTTAGAAGTGTTCCGTATGACTTCCATGAATTAGGAAAAACTTTTCTTATCAGATCTTGGGGGTTTCCCTAATTACGGAAATTAATTATCCCCCTTTGACCAAGACGGTACTGAGACTTAACGCAAGATTGAGAAAAGAATTACAATTTTTGTCGTTAGTATGATAGGGGATTCACTTTATTTCCTTAGTCGTAAAACAAAAGTAAAAACCGGTGTCGTGTGTCGAACACCCTAGACTCAAGGGACTGGTCCCTAGTTTGGGTACCGGGAACGTCACCTTCGTTGCTCAGGAATGGTGACCTGGTGGTCCCTTAAGGGACCTAATCCAGAACTCTTTTACGTGTGGGTAGACACTAAAAATTGAATGTCTAAGTATTCTCTATTTGGATCAACACACTCAAGTCCCGGTGACCTTCAACTTTAGACATCTCAACGTATAGTGTCCTTAAAGACTCCTATACCACATTCAAAATACTGAACGTCGAAGACTAGGCGTTTTAAAGGGAAACCAAGATGTTTAAGATTCTCCGTTAGGACACATGTTGAACACGGACCCATCCAGGTGTCCGGGCTCTTGAAGACTAAGATCCCTTTCGTCTGGCAGTCCTGTGGACAGATCATCGGTCTTCAATAAAAAGGTCCCCGACTTTGAGGTGACCCGTACTACAAAGGAAGTCTCCCTAGAGAGTTCCATCGGTTGGTCGGTCATATAAGTCTTTTCAGGAATCTGACATAGGTAACATGATAGTCGGGTTAAAAGAATATATTCTTATCGGAACTTTAGACCACAATTAATAAGTCACGTGACTTCTGTCAAAAGGTCCTTCTAGGATTTGACAAAACGTTGACAATTTTATCGAACAAAATTACTTTTCTTGTAAACAGTAACTCCGGACGAAACGTGATAAAGTGTGTATGACCTACATGTTTATAAACTGAAACCTAGGTCAATCGTATTGTCGATTACGTAGGGTTGACGGTTATTCGACTGATCATATTTCGTGTATTGTTAATCGAGACGGAACACAAAAGATACTCTTTTTTTTTTTACGAAGATCTTCCATAGGAAAAGGTCTGGGAGTCCACTGTGGAATGGTGGGAGGGTAGTTAAGTAGACGGACGTTACTGAATATGTAGTTTTTAGACTTCCACAAGACTGATGTATCTGTATAGAGGAGGTACGGGGCGGGGGGTAGGACGGGACGTAGACGGTCACTCGACTCGACCTACCAAATACCTACTCCTTCATTGACGACACTATGGGTGTCCCTACGGTCTCCTACAGTGACCTCCCCCACCACTCCCTGTCTCCCCTGTATAAGACCGTCTGAACCCAGGTCCGAAGTCTTCCATGAAAGTGTTGGGACACGATAATACGTTGCATCCGACGCTCTCGAGTGGTAGAGCTCTGTAGGGGTGCCGTTCCGTAAAGACATTAGCTGTCACGACCGTCGCCAAAGATGACCAAGCTAGTTAGTTTGTCAAGAAAACTGCTCCTGTCCTCATCCACCGTAACGAAACGACTGAAGAGGACTTTTTCGGGACACTAAGTCAATACTTTATCTTTTGTCCAATCACAGTCGAACTCGACTTACTATGATTTCCGTCCTTTCCTTCGTAGGCAACCGTACTTATAAATTACCTCTTAATTTGAACATCGTGTTAGTAGGACCTTTGGTAATTACTTTAATTTCAGTGAAGAAAAAGGAACTCATTTTACCCAGGGGTCTCGGGTTAGGAGACAGGGAATGTGTACGTTTTGAAAGAAATTAACGTTGTTTGTAAACGAATACATCTTCCTTCTCCTGATCCGGGACAAGAACCGAAGACTACTAACTTTCGATATACGAATTATTGTTACCATGTTTCCGTAAGTAGAAATTGGAAGTAGAGGTTTTGTAAAAATCATCTTATTTGTGTCTTACGAAGAGACATACGGGTCTCTACTCTTTCACGTCGGAGTGGGATTGGATTCACCTGTGACACCGTCAGAGTTGGTCTGGTTTATTTAAGTGGTGAGAAATCCATAGAAAGTAAGGGGTTCAATCTTAGATGACGAGGTTCTTCAATTTACTGTGAACCCACCTAATAGAACCGTCTAGTTAGTCTGATCCTTATGAGATGGGAACTCTCAAACCTTTTTGGTAGAAAAATCTTAGTACCCGAAAGTCTGACTTGTTTAGGCTCGACTACGAGTAGTTCAGGGTGCATAAACAATTCGTACCAAAACATTTGCTCTTCCACATTATTCTACGTACTCCTCATGACTGGAGTTCCTAAAGTAAGTAAATGAGCAAATAAGCAACTGAGTAAGTGAAAACGATTGAGGAATTCGATCTAAGAAAGATCGAGCAATTACAAGTAACGAGTCAGAAAAGAATTTCGACAGTCACAAGGAAAATCAATGTAAATCCATCGTTGGGTACTCAAAACCATATATCATAAAAGTACTAATAAGTTATACTTTGTGTAAGATCAAAAGTTATCTAGAGAAAAAAATTAGGTATACAATAAATCTTCGTGTAAAAATTTTCGATTTCATTCCGAATAAATGTTACAACGTAATCAAAGACCACATGTCGTTTCATTGAGTTAATATATATGAGAAAAAGTCTAAGAAAAGGCACTTCTATCAAAGGACCCGATATATTATCTTTGAACAATAAATATGTTCGTGTAAGGAATAAAATGTTTATATACACCCCAAACAAAGACCAATAACGAACTATCAACTGAATAGAGAATAACCAAAACGTTTGATCCTTACGTAAGACCTTTTTTTTTTCTTCCGTTGGTCTTTGTAAAGATACTTCGTCTTGATGCTTCCAATGTTTTCAGACAATAGAAATTTAGAAATTACCGTTTCTGTCAACCGGCACTGGGTCCCCTGTGGTCATGGTTTCCCATTCCATTTTAGGACTTCTTGCCTACCTCACTGTCTCGACCCGTTTGACCATTCTCATGAGAGAGTGTCCTCTAAGAAGACCTCCGGTCGGACCGTCAATATGATTTTAGGAATTTTTTGTACGGATAGGTGACTTGATCTTTAATGAGAAATTCCTTATATAAAATTTCCTCACTATTCTTTCCATGTTCCTAAATGGATGCACCCACAAGTAGTGTCGTGATAGACATTCCATTCTGTTTAAATATTTGTTCGATTTACAGGTTGTCATCACTTGACCTTCTCAGTACAACCTATAGACGTATAAGTAGTTGGTGATTTTTACCATAAAGTCTTCATGTTAATAACTGTATTCCACCACCATCTTTACATGATGAAATTTTTTTTTTGTCGATTTCTTGATTTGTGTTATATTAGGTTAAAACCTCCCTTTTAGATGTATAAATTGTGTCTTCTTTGGAAACCTTTTAGTACGGGAGTTTACTTTTATTTACGACTAGAACAAAAACAACAACAAACAGGCACGAAAAACTAGAAAGATATTATACACTCACCTTTCCATATGCTCGATGAGTTCTTCTTGATAAGTGATGTAGACGAAAGAAGGGACTTTCGACCCCTGAGACACCTAATTCAGTACCAAAACTGCCTATATGCCTCTCCCGTTACCGTGGGGTGAGGTCATGAGAACGGACCTTTTAGGTACCTGCCTCCTCGGACCATCCGACGTCAGGTACTCCAGTGATTCTCAACCTGTGCTGACTCGCTGAAGTGAAAGTGAAAAGAGAAAGTACGTAACCTCTTCCTTTACCGTTAGGTAAGGTCACAAGAACGGACCTCTTAGGGTCCCTGGCGCCTTGGACCACCCGACGGCAGACACCCCAGCGTGTCTCAACCTGTGCTGACTTCACTGAATCGTCATCGTACTACCTATATTGGAGTCAAGGGTCAAAAAGGGAAAACCTCTGGTTGGATCCTACCCTCCCCGTCCGTGACTGGAGAATGGTTGAGAGACTGCAGATGGTTCGATAAGTGATTGGTTACACCCGTTCCAATCCCCGGGTCCTAGAGTTAGACAGAGAGACGACGACGGTGACGATTCAGCGAAGTCATCACAAGTTGAGACACGCTGGGGTGTCTGTCGTCGGGTGGTCCGAGACGGCAGGGACCCTAAGAGGTCCGTTCTTATGACCTCACCCAACGGTAAAGGAAGAGGTTACGTACTTTCACTTTTCACTTTTATTCACTTCAGTAAGTCAGCACAGGCTGAGAATCGTTGGAGTACCTGACGTCGGATGGTCCGAGGAGGCAGGTACCCTAAAAGGTCCGTTCTCAAGACCTCACCCCACGGTGACGGAAGAGGTAGTCCGTTAGAGATAAAACAGTTTTATAGACTTCGACAAAAAGAAAAAAAAAAGAATTGCACAAAGAAAAGAGACACTGTTCTTTCACACTTCATTTTGAAAGAAACCGTGAATTATCTGAAGTTCTTTTATATTTACCATTATCTCCGTCTACTAGGAATCTTTCTCTATGGTTCTCCAGTGGACAGATACATAAGCCAAGTCAGTCTCTGTATATTAGAGGCGGTTCCGACTTTCCATAAAGCAAGAAAGAACTCTGATATGGTGAGATACAAACGACAGTGGCGTCCCCGAACAAACTAGTCAACGAGTCAGTGCGGACTGGGAAACACTGGGGTGCTTGACGTCGTGTGGTCCGAAGGGACGGGAAGTGGTAGAGGGTCTCGAACGAGTTTGAGTCCAGCTAACTCATCCATAACGGTAGATTGGTAGAACAGGAGACAGCAGGGGAAGAGGACGGAAGTTAGGAAGATCGTAATCTCAGAAACGTTACTCAACCGAGAAGCGTAGTCTACCGGTTTCATACCCTCAAAGTCAAAGTCCTAGTCAGGAAGGTTACTTATAAGTCCTAACTAACCAAACTAGAGGAACGTCAGGTCCCATGAGAGTTCTCAGAAGAGGTTGTGGTGTCAAGCTTTCGTAGTTAAGAAGCCGCGAGTCGGAAGAATTACCTTCACCTTCACTGTTTGTCTAAGTTCCCTAATCTAGACTATCTCACGAACTTCTTGATACATGTCTCCAAGTATTGTAACATGTCCTCCGCCACTAGTTTTGGTAGGGGTTCTTTTTCTTTACGTTTTTCCGTTTTACCAACAGACTCTTCCGGAATGTTTATCGACTCTTTTCTTCACTTTCCGTTTCCTCTTTTCCTTTCTGTATGGGTAGACTTACGTCTCAAGGTTTCTTGTCGTTCCTCTCTAATCTTTCGGAAGGATTTACATGTTACGTTTCTATGTCTCCCTTTGTTATCTTACCCTTTCCGATCTCTAGAGAAGTTCTTTTACTCTCCATGGTTCCTTTGTAAAGTACGTTTCTACCCGTGTTATTTCCTGTCTTTGCCATACCTGGATTGTCTTCGTCTTCTAAAATTCTTCTCCACCGTTCTTATGTGTCTTGTAGACATGTTTTTTCTATAATTACTGGACCTATTGGTGCTGCCACACTAGTGAGTGGATCTCTGTCTGTAGAACCTCACGTTTCAGTTCACCCAGACTCCTTCGTAGTGATGTTTGTTTCGATCACCTCCACTACCTTAAGGTCGACTCGATCAAGTTTAGGATTTTCTACTACGAGACTTTCACGACGTGAGTTATGAAGTCGTTTAAACCTTTTGAGTCGTCACCGGTGTCCTGACCTTTTCCAGTCAAAAGTGAGGTTAGGGTTTCTTACAAGTCTGATGGTAAATTGACATGTGTAGAGGGTACGACCGTTTCATTACGAGTTTTATGAAGTTCAATCCGAGGTTGTCATACACTTGACTCTTGAAGGTCTTCATGTCTCTTTGTAAATGTTTACCGTCTCCTTGGTCTCTAGTTTAACGGTTGTAGACGACCCAGTGTCTTTTTAGTTCTCTTAAGGTCTTTTTGTAGATGAAGACGAAGTAACTGATACGATTTCGGAAAGTGACACATCTAGTGTTGTTTGATATCTTTTAGGAAGTTCTCGACCCTTATAGTCTGTTGGAATGGACGGAGGATGTTTTGGACATAGGAACAGTTCTTCGTTATCAATCTTGATCTGTACCTTGTTGTATGACCAAGGTTTAACCCTTTCCTCATGCAGTTCCGACATATAGTAGTGGGACGAATAAATTGAATATACGTCTCATGTAGTACATTTTACGGTCCGACCTATTTCTTTCGTGTTCAACCTTAGTTCTAACGACCCTCTTTATAGTTGTTGGAGTTTATACGTCTACTATGGTCGGATTACCGTTTTTCACTTCTCCTTGATTTCTTGGAGAACTACTTCCACTTTCTCCTCTCACTTTTTCGACCGAATTTTGAGTTATAAGTTTTTTTGTTTCTAGTACCGTAGGTCAAAGTAGTGAGTACCGTTTATCTACCCCTTTGTTACCTTTGTCACTCTTTGAAATGACAGAACCCGAGGTTTTAGTGACACCTACCAATGACATCGGTACTTTACTTTTCTGTGAGGAACTTTCCTTTCGATACTGTCTGGATCTATCGTATAATTTTTCGTCTCTGTAATAAACGACTGTTTCCAGGTGATCTGTTTCGATACCCAAAAAACCATCAGTATATATCTACACTCTCAACCTGGATTCGTCCCCAAATCCTAGTGCTTAATAAACGCAAAGGAAAACGACTATTTTCCCCTTTTTTTCCCAGACGCAGTGTTTCTCAGACGAGGTAAAACAAGGGATTAGTCACTTACACTTCTTACAGATGTGCTAGAGAGAAAAAAAGAAATTTACCTCGGTCATGTACGTCTGACGTGGCAATAGAGGGTCCTGGAGCAGATATCTGGTCTAGTGTCACAGACGGTGGAAAGAAAGGTCCAAGCAAACATGGAAATCATAAGAATCCTAGGAAATGTTACAGAGGTGAAAGAATTTTTGATTCTTTAGGTGCCGATCTACGGTGAGAACTTATTCCGAACCCAGTAATAGTTTCCCTTTTTTCCGATGAGAAATCCAAAATGTGTAATTTCATTCACTTGTAGTTTGGTGGTGATTAGTTCAAGGTTTTACAATCGTGTCTTCGGTATATGTTGGTGGTCAAACGAGACGATTTTCCCTTGGGACTCTCCCTTATTACTATTACTATGACCACTTCTCTACTACTACGACCTTCCTCTCTAGAATTACTTACGTAATAGAATTTATATAAAAAAATTACACCTGGTAAAAATTTCGGAAATGACGTAAACAATATTATAACGAAGACAACAAACACAAGACAAAAAAACCGGTACTCCGTACACACCAGAATCGAGGGACTGGTCCCTGACTTGAGTGTAAAGAACGTAACCTTCCGTCTCAGAATTGGTGATCAGACGGTGCCTTCAGAAGATTAGTATGATAAATATGACATATAAATTACGAAAGTGTAGAACTCCAGAACGATTGAGTCTCCTCTAATGTGAAGGGTCCCGATGGATCGAAGATCTTTATCGTTTGTTGAACGGACCCTTGTATGAAAAGTGTACGTTTGGTTGGTTAGGTCTCTGATCTGGTCAGTGAAAGAGGGTCCAAAAGGAGTGGGAGAGAGACGGAGACTGACTGTGCCGAAGGGTGACACCAGGGGACACACCGTACGACGCGGAAGATAAAGATCCCTGGATACAATATTGGTTAAAGAAAGGGAAGTACCGCCAGTACAAACACAGAATCCACAGAATGGGATAGACTAATTTTGGTTAGGGTCCATCGTAATTTTGCACGACTAATAAACGAACA
The DNA here is from genome assembly GCA_006410555.1 of Capra ibex. Taxonomy (NCBI): domain Eukaryota; kingdom Metazoa; phylum Chordata; class Mammalia; order Artiodactyla; family Bovidae; genus Capra; species Capra ibex. The sequence continues at coordinate 42,438,513 of SJYO01034137.1, forward strand.
GTGGGACACGAAATATACCTAAGGTAGTGAATTAAAAAATTTTAATAACCTCCTATTAACGAAATATTGTAACACAATCAAAGACGACATGTTGTTGTGCTTAGTCGGATATAGTCGGATACCTAGTCATACGTACGTAGGGGAGGGAGACTTCGGAGGGAGCGGAACGGTAGGGTGGGGAGATCCAGTAGTGTCTCACGGCCCGACCCGAGGGACACAAGACGTCGTCGAAGGGTGGTCGATAGATAAAGTGTCTACTCTCACACATGTACAGTCGCGACGAGAGAGTTAGGCACGGGGATGAGGAAGGGGGCGGCACAGGTTCAGGTAAGAGCTGCAGACCCAGAGGTAAGGGCGGGACGTTTATCCGAGTAGTCATGGTAAAAAATCCAAGGTTTATATACTAATTATATAACTATAAACAAAAAGAGAAGGACCGAACGAAGTGAGACACATTCTCCGAAATTAAAACTGTTCCCGTCGTACTCCGTCCGTGATAGTAAAAGGACCAAAAATCCAGTTTCTTGGACTCCGAATCCCTCCGTGATCGAGTCTTGGGTTTGGGGAGGGGTGAGATGGGGGAGGGGTCGCACCCTATTTCAGTCCTAGACTTAAGTCCACCAAATTAAGGTCTTGAGTGTGAAAATAGGGAAAACAACAAGAAGACGAAGAAAACACACAGTTTTTCCTAAGGGTGAACCCCCAAGAATATCTTCCACTGGTAATTTCTTTCGTCACAGTTCTGTGTTCCATACGTACTATTTCCTCGTTCTGACTAGACAAGACTTTAATCAAAAGGAGGGCCAATTGGGGAAATTGACCGGTACACCAGTGACGGGTCCGTAAATTATGTAAGGAGAAGATATCGGTGGAGGACTACACCCAATAAGTGTGTTCTTTCAGTCAAAGTGTTAAAGTACTAAAAAGTGAGTAAATAGTGGTCCTCCCAATACAAGAGAAATTAAGTGGGATGAAGAAAGATTTAATGAAGCCGAGTAAATCTTTTGTTTTGTTATTGTTGTTGTTTGACTTAGGTTCCCGTGTCAGTGATAGAAAGTTCTATAGACTCTTTAATATGGTGGATAAACGTTCTGTTTAGGTGCTCCGAAAGGTGTACGAGAACCTCGTTACCACGACTCCGACCTTGGCTATACTCTTTTTCCTGAGGTGAAGAAATCTACAGAGTCGAGGCTTCCCGAAGCCCTTTCGTTTGTACGTCTATCTGTCTGTGTGGAATGAGAAATGTTGGGGTAAATGAAGAGTGACTCAGTAAACTCGTTCGCGGACACCTTTCAAGCCCCTCACCGTCGTGATTCTTGGTGTCTTTTTTTGGAAAGAAAACCTGATTCAACTGTCGGGTGTTCCGATCGATAGTTTATGGTTTCCCCTCCCCAGTCCGTCCAAATATTCCACTCTCGTACCTCCCTCCCTTTCCCATTCGGATCCACTCAGTATGTGTGGTTTGACACGGAAAGTCTGTCTTGCCCTCGAACCACAAGGAAAGCACGGGGAACAGAGGGGAATTTTGTTGTTGTTGTTTTTTGTGTTGAGATGTCCCTAAAGGGACCACCATGTGACCAATTCTAAGACTTGAAAGTTACGTCCCGTGTACCCAAGCTAGGAACTAGTCCCTTGTTCTTACGGTGTACAGTGTTCCGTACCGGTTATTTGTTTGTTTGTTTTTTCGAGAAGTAAAGTCATATAAGCACCCCAAAGAGTCTCCTAAACCCGTCAATTGGACTATTTCATAAATTTCACTTACTCGTATATGCTTCTCTTCCTAATCTTCCCGTTCTTCCTTCTTTCCCTCTCTCATACCATCCATAAAAGGAAGTATTTCTCTCTTCGGACGAGTATTTACCTCTTCGGTCTAGAACTGACTGTCACCCTGGACCTCTCCCAGGGTGACTACTTACTCGTTCGACCCTAGGGCCAAGATCCCCACCCCTTCGACCTCCGGTGCGTCTCTCGTCACTGCCGCGTTCCGTCGCGAACCTCAAACCCCCTCCTTGACTTCTCCAAGCACATCTCTTCTTTCGCGTCTTCGACACTCAGTCGACCCCTGTCTACAATTTATGTGTTACCACCTCAAAGTGAAGATTTTCGACTCGATTACTTACTGAAGAAACCGAAAGAATTTTCAAGTGAAAAATACCGACAGTTCCATGTACCTCTACACGGTAATGTTTGTCCCACCCGAACTCGTCTCCCGGTGGTACTACTTTAAGTCTGGTCATATACCACACTGACACCGTGTGATGGTGGTGGATCACCGTCGTTTGAGTGTACGTCAATAACGTTTTCATTTAATCTTATACGTTTGTCGGAAATCTCTACTTTCCTTCAACTGTAATGAACTGAGTCATCAAGAGGTTGACTTGCACATAGTCTTAGTGGCCACCTTGAAAACTTTTTATGTGGATTCTAGAAGACTTGGTCTTGTAGACTCACATATCAGCGACTGTATGTACGATCAAACTTGTTACACTTACACGGTAAAAACATCTAGTTTTTTCTTCTGTGCAGTAAGACATACCATTTGTAAAATTGTTTCGAAGAACTTCTGAGACGACGAAAGGGAAACAATTCTTAGTCCCTAGATGAGATCGAGAGACTAAAACGTCTATTGTTTTTACTTCGACTCTTTCGATTCACTGTACAGGTCCGACGGGGCACCGAAGTACAGTAACGACCCTGAACTTGAGGTCGCAGGATTAAAATTCACATCACGGAGGGTGTAATCGTAGAGAGGACGTCACAACCCGATTGTTTTGGGTACAATGAGTCAGAACTAAAGAAGTGTAAGCAGTTGGAAGGCGGAGGTAAAGGTGACGGAGTTTCTCTTAAACGGTCACAAAGGACGGAATAAAGTGGTTCGGAAAGTTTCACGGAAGACAACTCAAAATAAAGATTGAAGACGGAGACAAGAAACCTTTTAAGATAACGGATCAATTTTTTTTTTTATAAACCGGTACGATCTAGAATCAACAACGTACGTTCTAGAAGATAGAAGTGGCACCCTAGAAATCCACAAAGTAACACCCTATATCGAGGGACTGATCCCTAGCTTGGACCCAGGGGACGTAACCCTCACGTCTCAGAATCGGTCCCTTCTGGGATAACGATATATTTTTCTTTAGACCGACATATAAGACTTTTAAAAGTAACTAGGGTAATCTAACCTCAAAGGGTCTTACCCCTGTCTCCGGTACCCATACCCTCTTCCGACTATGACCCAACGTTCTCGACTTACAGTTTGAAAGTCTTTAAAACACTTGGTTAACAATTTGTATTGGTAATAATTTGTAATTGAATACTGTATATGTATGATGATATATATTTTATCCGAAGGGTCCACCGAGTCACTATTCTTAGATGGACGGTTCGTCCTCTATACCCAAATTAGGGACCCACCGTTCTAGGGGACTTCTCCCTTTACCGATGAGTGAGGTCTTAAACACGGACCCTTTAGGGTAACTGTCTTCTCAGACCACCCGACGTCAGGTACCCCAACGTTTCTTAGTCTGTGTTGAATGACTGATTTGGTGATGGTGGTATATATTTTATCCATCGGTTGTTCCTGGATGACATGTCGTGTCCTTTGATATGAGTTATAAGACATTATTAGATATATTCCATTTCTTAGACTTTTTCTTACTCATACACATATACATATTGAATTAGTGAAACGACATGTAGACTTTGATTGTGTTGGAACATTTACTTGATATAAAGTTATTTAAAAAAATTTTTCACTACTTCTTTTACTATTGTTACATCCAAGTCAAATTTTCATACAGTACAGATATCGGTAGTGTAACACTTCTCGTGTTTTTTACACTTCTGGCTAGGAAGGTTAAAAATTTTTGATAATAGACAAAGTCTTCCATCAACGAGCGTAGTAGTGACTGCTTACTCTCTTCAAGGTTTTGTACGAAAAGGAACAAAGTGAAAGGAGAATAAGTAATAACATTTACTTTTTAGTGTAACTGTGCTGTCAGAAAGTAGTTGGTGTTGGTGTTCACACCTACATTCTCAAGTCGTTTTTAGTTGCTCACATAAGTCACTCTTAGTAGACAGATGTGTGTATGATATGTAGTGTATATATTGTATATCATATATAATATACCCACCGAGTCTACCATTTCTTAGACGGATATTACATCTCTGGGCCCAAACTAGGGACCCCACCCTTCTAGGGGGCCCCTTCCCTTACCGATGGGTGATGCAATAAGGACGGACCCTTTAGGGTACTTCCCTCCTCGAACCGCCCGGTGTCAGCTCCCCAACGTTTCTCAGCCTGTGTTGACTCTCAGGTTGTGAAAGTGAAAGTATATAATATAAGAGACAAATATTACTACATGACAGTTGACGTGATGAACATTTAACAAACATTAACCTAGCCACTGTATATATGATTTCAATACATGTATATATATCTGTGACAAACAAAAGGTCTCTCAACTAACAATTTTTGACTGGTCGCCCACTGACCTGACTCGGGTCAGGAACGACCTACGAGTCGAAAGGTTGTCCGATTCACCGAGGAGGGATAAAACCTATCCGTGTATGGGTCTCAACACCGAACCGGAAGATGTCGGGGTAGTAGGGGTGGTGGTTGTGTGTGTATATGTCTGTAAGAAGTCTTTGAAATCGACTTACCGAAATAGAAAAATTTTTTAATTTGATATCAACTAAATGTTATACGATTAAAGGAGACATGTCGTTTCACTAAGTCAATATACACGGAAGAAAAAGTATAAGAAAAGATAATACAGGTAGTATCCTATATAAAATTTTAAATGAATAAATAAATAAAAACGGACAGACCCAGAAGTAACGGCTCACCCGAAAAGAGATCAACACCGCTCGTCCCCAATGAGAGATCAACACCGCACCCCCGAAAAGTGACGTCTCCGAAGAGGACAACACCTCGTGTCCGAGATCCCACACGCCCGAAGTCGTCAACACCGACGACCCGAGGTCTCGTGTCCGAGCTCTCAACACCGTGTGTCCGAATCAACGAGACACCCTACACCCTAGAAGGACCTAGTCCCTAGCTTGGGTACAGGACGTACCCGTCTACCTAAGAAATGGTGACTCTGGGGTCCCTTCGGGGATAGTATCCTATGACTTATATCTAAAGGAAACACGATATGTCATCCCGGACTAACAAATAGGTAAGTTATGTATGACTTACCGAACTTGAAGTAAGGCTTATCTTGTGAAGGACTGGGTGACTAGTAAAAGGGTCAGAGAAAAGGAGGTCACAAAGGAACGAGTTCGTTCCCATGGTGGGAATTGGGTCTATAAGTTTCGTGTCTCTACCCGAAGGCACGAGGGAGGGGTAGGTGTACGTACGTCAGTGATTTAATCCGACAAGGACAGTAGAAGTATAAGGAGTTTAGGTAGATGAAAAGAGTCAGAAGAAGTGACGTTAAAAGAGTCCAGGGGTGTGGACGGTAGAAGACTTACCCAATAATGTGTCGGATCATGAACCTCGTCAGTTGTTTGTGAACACCTTACTTTCTGACCTCCTTTTTACTACGGTCACTATTTTGACACCACTGTTAGTGTACCACTCGAGATAAGATATGGTTCGTGGTCCCTCCTGTGAAGTGTTTGCACTAAGTGTACGTTAAGGGTTGACATGTTTCGTCCACAAAAATACAGATAAATGTTTATTCTCTTAAGGTCAAGTCTCTCCAATTCGGTAGAAAAGTTTCAGTGTGTCGTCAACTTCCTCTCCTCGGTTCTAAACTTAAGAACTTGAGACCCATGTAGAATTGGGTTTCCGGTCTCTGAAGAATTATATGATGGGTCTTCTGTACGTATGTTTCTATACCCCGTCTGGTTTTTGTCTATTTGTTGTTTGTCCATTTTTTCGGAGTGAAAAGTCAACATGTTTCAAGGTGCATTACCAAGTCTGTACTCGACGCCCTCTACCGTAAAATATCCCATAGTTTATGATCCAAATACGTTCATCCTTTTGTTGAAAGGAAACGATCCAGAGGAATTATTTTCTGAAACTTTATCTACACTGTAAAGGATAACCCCAACAATTATAGAAACGGGCATTCGCCCGGAATCGCTGTCTCTGGACATTCACACCGACCCTTCCACAACCCCACGCCAAGACCGGGAATCCCCGAGGGGAAGACGAGCCCCGAGGAAGGGTCCCTCCGTGTCCGACTTTACGACTAGACTACAAACCAGAAAACTGTTAAAAGTGAATTACTTAACTAAGGATGTCAAGTAATTGTATGGGTGAAGGTGAAGACATATGTGTATACAGAATTAATCGACGAGTAACCGACAAATTAATGTTCTTTTGTCGACTGTCGACGGAACGACTTAAGATTACCGTCTGCGTAACCTTGCCGATGTGTAAACGAAAACTGTTGGTTCTAAATAAGTATTGAGATACTAAATAACACTTACGAGTATACGGACTCACCTAATAACATAAAAGGTTCGGTTGACTTTACAACCCTAGACCCTCTGATACCTTCACCCTTAGGGAGAGTAAAGTGAGGACTCCGGCTCTTTTCGTCTCTTAGGATCGACCTTTCCATACTTAAGTTAAAGTCAAAATAAAGAAAACCCTTGAAGGACAACCTTACAAGTCTTCATACCTCCTCTCGTTTTTCTGTATAGAAACCTATTTGCAGCCGAACTCTCAATTCCTCAATTTCGATTCTTTTTTATATTGACCGTTGAATTAAAATGACTCCCCCTTTCTCTGCCGTACGTATCTAATTTTAGTTTCTTTCCTTCTCCGTTTTCTTTACTTTTTTAATTTCACCCCCCTTCGTCCTTATTGTAAGGTTTTCCTTCGTTTTCTTTTCCCTTTAAACAAGAAATCCTTTTTTTTTGTCCTTTGTAGTAAACGGTTTCACTCGACCATACCGGGGTGTGAGTCCGTCGACCATCGTTATTTAGTGCCGTTCTACCTAGAAGAGTTGATGAAAGGGCAAGTCATTACTGACTTGAGAGGCATCTTAACATGCACGTTTACGAGAGACTAATTTCGACTGGAGTACACAACATAAACCATTCTCTACAGATAAAACGGTATGTAGACCACTAGACGGTACGAGTCTAGGTTAGGACCACTGTGTAAGTCGTTGTCACTAAGGGTTCGTCCGTGCTCTCCGGGGTGAGACTCGGTCTGTGGTACCGTGTGCGATACGTCGTGTTCGAGTGTTCGGGTCGTAAAAGATACTCGTCTCCGTACTAATTCTGGTTTGGTTTCTTTTACTTTTTTTTTGATTTTTGTTTTTTCGGGGAGTTTATAGGTTTAGTAGAACTACGTTTAACCCCAAATTGTGTAGGTTGGTGAACACGTACATAAAGTAGTGTCCGGACCTTATAAAACGATTTATTTTTTAAACAAGAATGGTGGACAGATATTGTCTTTACTTTAAGACTACAGTGTCCTATATTGTCGGTTTAGATTAAAAGTAAAATTTACCGATCGAGATTATGACCCCGGTTCACGATATTTCATGACTTCATTTTTACAACTCGTATTTACATGATTACGACATTTCACCTGTTCTAACTGGGTCCCACTCACTTTAAAATGTTGACTTTACTTTTATAATCTTGGGAATTTTTTCTTTTTGTTAAACCCGGATTTTCCTTGTAAACACCTATAAACAAAAATTGGATTTTGTATTTGTTGAGGTCTTTTACGAAATTGAGAAATTGTCCTTTTTTTTTTTCATGACTAAATATACAAGACCCTATAGAGACTTTTCTGAACGATTAAAGTCTCTCTTATAAACAATTACGTTTTTTTTTTTTTTAGGTTCAAGAGGGAAAGGACGCACCTTCTGCTTCAAAAGTATTCTGTAGTAGAATTTACATAATTAACTACTTATTTATAAACTGTGTACGTACCTGAGATAAGAATCTGAATAGTGTCCATTTCCCAGAAATCACATTAGTCTTTAGTTAAATGATTGAAGTCATGAGTTGATATGTAATAATAAATTCTTCAATCCCTGAAGGGACCGTCACGCCACCAATTCTGAGGTACGGAGGTGACATCCCTGGTACCCAAAATTTGTGACCAACCCTTTGATTCTAAGACGTACGACGTACTGTACCGGTTTTTACTTTATTTTTAATTTTGACCACGGTTTTTTTTTTTTTAGGTACTACCTGTTTTCACTAGTTTTAAATTTTTCTTCAGTATCAACTTACTATTAGTATCAATTGTGATGGTATACTATACATCCTTTCAACTATACTCTTATTTAGGATTCTCAAAAGTAGTGTTCCTCTTTTTTAAAAGGGGAAGGAAAAAAAAGAAAAGAATTTTTTAACATAGACGTCAATTGGAAACTTGTTACGTTCCCAATCCCCAACATTTGGGAGTAAATCATTTTTTAGGTTCAAATTGAACTGAGGGACGTTTGGCTTGATGATTATTGTTTATAAATTGTTTTTAAAACGTACAACATACTCGATATGTTACATAAGAATGTTATTTTATTCGGTCTCTTTTCTTTTACAATAATTTTTTAGTGTCCCTCCTCTTTTATATGACTGTCAGGAGATAACATAAATAGTTATGGTATTCAAATACAGAAAACAAAAGTTCTACTTAACAGACAGTCATAGATGTAGGTATAACAGTATATGTCATATCCTCTACAATATACGTAATGGTTGTCATCTGTAGTTTATACTTTTCTGTTGTAATTTTTTAAGTATAAATAAATGTTAAAGAGGAGTCATAATAAATAACTTTTTATAGACACACTCATACAGTCACCTGGGTACGTCAAGTTTGAGTTCAACAAGTTCGTAGCATACACATACTTTTTTACTTACAATCGACTTTAATAAAACCATTGGTAAAGTGTTCTATACATTTAGTATGATAGTCCGACTTACGGAATTTGAATATGTCATTGTATACGGTTAATAAAGGGTTGTTTTTACCCCCCTTTTCAATACCATCTCGGGGTTTCTGATTTTCTTATACTCACACCTCTAAGGAATTTTTTGACCTTTATCTTGACGGAATACTGGGTCGTTAGGGTGACGACTCGTATGTGTGCCTCCTTTGGTCTTAACTTTCTCTGTGTACATGGGGTTACAAGTAGCGTCGTGACAAATATTATCGGTCCTGTACCTTCGTTGGATCTACAGGTAGTCGTCTACTTACCTATTCTTTCGACACCATGTATATGTGTTACCTCATAATGAGGCGGTGATTTTTCCTATGTAAACTTAGTCAAGATTACTCCACCTACTTTGACCTCGGCTAATATGTCTCGCTTTATTCGGTCTTTCTTTTTGTGGTTATGTCATATGATTGCGTATATATATCTTAAATCTTTCTACCATTACTATTGGGACATACGCTCTGTCGTTTTCTCTGTGCCTNCTTTGACCTCGGCTAATATGTCTCACTTTATTCGGTCTTTCTTTTTGTGGTTATGTCATATGATTGCGTATATATATCTTAAATCTTTCTACCATTGCTATTGGGACATACACTCTGTCGTTTTCTCTGTGCCTACATATCTTGTCTGAAAACCTGAGACACCCTCTCCCTCTCCCACCCTACTAAACCCTCTTACCGTAACTTTGTACATATTATAGTACATTCTTTACTTAGCGGTCAGATCCAAGCTACGTCCTATGTCCTACGAACTCCGACCATGTGACCCTACTGGGTCTCTCTACCATACCCCTCCCTCCACCCTCCCCCCAAGTCCTAACCCTTGAGTACATGTGGGCACCACCTAAGTACAACTACATACCGTTTTGGTTATGTCATAACATTTCATTTTATTTCAATTTTTTTTTTTTCTTATACCTACTTTTTGACACACACACAAAAAATTAGAACTCTATTTACAAAGTAGTAATAGGAGATTCGTCGGTGCCATAGATTATGACTTCCATCCTTGACTTCAGTCTACTATTTGTCTTAGTACAGAGTTTTCTTTTCACTTTTTCTTTCACTTTCAGTGAGTCAGTACAGACTGAGAAACGCTGGTGTACCTGACATAGGTACCTGAAGAGGTCCGGTCTTATGACCTTACCCATCGGAAAGGGAAGAGGTCCCATAGAAGGGTTGGGTCCCTAACTGGGGGCCAGAGGAGGTAACGCCCCCCTTAGAAATGGTCGACTCGGTGGTCCTTTCGGTTCTTATACCTCACCCATCGGATAGGGAAGAGGTCACCTAGAAGGGTTGAGTCCTTAATGTGGTCCTAGAGGACGTAACGTCCGTCTAAGAAATTTTCGACTCGATGGTCCCTTCGGTATAGAGTTTTCTTTCGGAGTTGGTATTTGTGCAGTCGTAAACATAAGTGAAACTTTTCGGTTGGACTTGGGACTTTTCGTCGGAGAGTAAAATAAAGACCGGAAGAGGAGACAGAGGTACGAGGTGCCGGGACGGAGAGGAGGGACCGTTCGTACGGGTCGGATGTACTGTGGGGGACGATCACGAGTGAGTTCCGACCCTGATGAAAGACAAGGTTTTCGAGTCTTTGTAGAAAAGACTGTCTCGATTCGGGAAGATCCGGACCTAAGTTGTCAGAAGACTTTACGTTATAAGTTCCGAACGGGTTACGATTAAGTAACAAAGAAGTAATAAAGGTTTCTTGTTCCCGTTATAAAAATATTATTTTTGGAACCGTATTGTCTCGAGAATTTTTAAACCCTACCGTATGAACAGATTGGAATAGAAGGTGACAGATCTCTTTCATTGGGCGACGACGACGACGATTCAGCGAAGTCAGCACAGACTGAGACGCGTTGGGGTCTCTACCGTCGGGTGGTCCGAGGGGGCAGGGACCCTAAGAGGTCCGTTCTTGTGACCTCACCCAACGGTAAAGGAAGAGGTTACGTACTTTCACTTTTCACTTTCACTTCAACGAGTCAACATAGGCTGAGGATCACTGGGGTACCTGACGTCGGGTGGTCCGAGGAGACAAATACCCTAAAAGGTCCGTTCTCATGACCTCACCCAACGGTAACGGAAGAGGCTTCATTGGGCGATGAGAACAGTTTGCTCCGATGATGTAGAACAGGGATCTTATGTTGGTTTCGAACGGGTAAAAATCCGAGACCTACGGATCACCTACACACGAAGCACCCAGTGTAGAGTTCTGACACCGGAGTGGGATCATAACACAAAAAGTATCCGATGTTTACAGAGTAGAGGTGTTCATCTGACACTCGACGTACTTCCTTCCTAAGCCAGTAGAAAAAAAACCAAACAAAAACCGACACGACGTAGAAACGACACCGTCCACCCTAAAGATATCAAAACGGTGAGTCCCCGAAAGGGTCAACGTCTCGTACCGGAGAACTCACGTTTCGGAGTCATCAACCCGAACAAACGGCACGTCGTGTACCCTGGAATCAAGGGGTTGGTCCCTAGCTTGGGTTCAGGAGACGTTACCTTCGCGCCTTAGAATTAGTGACTTGACGGTACGGAGATTCGGTGTGGTGGGACTTACGTGGGTTAGAGCAGAAGACACAGAAATCTAAGGAATATCGTAAATATTTCGTGGGTTCCCCCGCGAGCATAAAAGCAACAAATACAACCGTCTCGATGTATAGTTTAACACTTACCAGTGTTTTAGTTCTGACCTGAGTGTCTACAGGACCTTTATCACAGACTGATAAGTCTCGTGTAATGAGTCCGACCGGGTTCTTATTGTTCGTCGTGGTTATGAGTTACTCACGAAGAATGTAATCGTGAGAACACTCGCGAACTGGATTTGCATACGTTGTTGTCTCCGTGTCTCTCCAACCCATCGACGAGTTTGACCATTTATCGTCTTGAGACTGAACTTGGGTCCGTCAGACCGAGTTCTTAGTCTTGTATTCAGACTGTGACACGGCAGAGAGACGTGTGTCGGTTTCCCTGAATCTCTCTCACTCGACCCTTATGAATCCTTGGTCTTTTTCTCGATTTTTCTGTAGATGAACACGACAAGTACACATTACGAATGGACTCGTTCGTACACCACTTCTGTCTTAGTAAAGTCACTGATATATGTCCAGGATACTAAAGAACACCGAAGTCCAACAACAAAAATTTTACGTTAAGTTCTATGTAAGTGTTTCACTGAAAAGAGTTTCTGACTCAGTGAAAAAAAGGAGAATAATCTATAGATAAATATATAGATTAGTCTTTTCACTTTCACTTCAACAAGTCAGCACAGAATAAGAAACACTGGGGTACCTTACATCGGATGGTATGAGGAGACAGATACCCTAAAAGGTCCGTTCTCATAACCTCACCCAACGGTAAAGGAAGAGGTCTCTTAGAAGGGCTGGGTCCGTAGTTTGGGTCCAGAAGGAGTAACATCCGTCTGCGAAATGGCAGACTCGGTGGTACCTTCAGATTAGTCTTTAAAAGGAATTTAAACTACTAAGATAGTGTCTCTATTTAATAACTGTTAGACAGTACTATGTTGGTAGAGGTAGACCAATCTTATACTATTTAGTAATTGTGGTGACCGTTTTCATCTTTAAAGAACTGAAGTGAGGATGATCTCTACTTTTACAATCAACAATACATGTATGGTGGTATATATTTTATCTATTGGTTGTTTCTGGATGACATATCTGATCTCCTAATATGAGTCTACAATTTCTTAGACGGACGTTACGTCCTCTAGGTCCAGTTAGGGACCCAACCCGTCTAGGGGACCTCTTCCTTTACCGTTGTTTGAGGTCATAATGACGGACTTTTAAGGTACCTGTTTCCTCGAACCACCCGATGTCAGGTATCCCGACGTTTCTCAACCTGTGCTGACTCGTTGATTGTGTGTGTATTCCCTTTTATTAGACCTTTTCTAAGACTTATTGACACGACATGTGGACTTTGATGGTACTGTAACATTTAGTTGATATGAAGTTAATTTTTTTACAATTAACTCCGTCTTTGATACCGTGTCTTGTTTATGATGTAAGTAGTTTATATTTGTGTATGGTGACATATCTAGGATCTGACCCGTATCCGGGTTAGACAATTATTTTAATTCAAAATTAACAAAAGTTATAAAGGTGACATATTTCAGTTATCACTACTTTTTGTCTTGACGTCTATTGGTTTTGGTGAAACCGTGACTCCGACGTGTTCTGGACCTTCCCTTGGATCCTTTTACCGTTGTCCCTTTATTATCGACGGGAAACGAAAGGACAGTGAAAGTAAAACAGTATTTATTTGTTTCTTTTGTGTGTTACAAAGACGGAGACATTTGTCACCATGAGTCCCTTAGGTAAGTTTAGAAAAACTTATCGTACAACAATTAGAAGTCTTGACGACCCCACCAAGGATACTTCATCGGACACGGGAGAGGGACCGGGACGGGACCTACGGTAAGAATCCAAGACATAAGTTAAGTTAAACGGTGTAATTTGATACACACCGTAATGGCTCTCTGTGTCTGTCTCACTCGTCGAAACAGACGAACCCTGGACAGGTGAATTCTTTTGTGGATCCACTATCCGTTACGTGTTTTTAGTTCAGACGAACCTTGAGGACCATCTCCTGGTGACGACCGATATATGGAAAGTAGTTCTTCCCGGTACGATTCGTTAATAGGAGGTTAATTTTTGTTCCCTTTTTTTTCTCTTTTTTTCTCCGATACGGTAGGGGATGTTCCCTGTTCTTCCACGCTTGTGTCTCACCCACTCCCACTGTACACAGTTGACAGGTCAGGGTAGTCGGTTTAATTGGAGTTTTTAGTTACTTTACTGTCGACAGTATCTGTCTAGGGAGAGAAGGAATGTCGAACCCCATTGTATCAGGTCCGTCGACTAAAGTAAACAAAATTAAGTCATTAAACCTCCCTCCCGTTTAACTCCTTTATTAAATAAAAGGAAGGATTATGTCTTGGAACTCCAGAACTCCCAATGGTCTCTCTACTTATTAAGTCAAAGGAAACTCATCTTTCAAGAGATAAAGATTTCTACTCACTTAATTTTTTTTTTTTTCATACATCAGCCACACACCTTTAGAGTTCGCAGGGGTTCTACTCTAACTATACTTCGTAAACATGTGAATGTTTCACCATTTACAATGTCACTTACTAATCGTCATTTTGTTTCTGTATTCCTACGATACTCCCTTTAAAGGAAATTCAGAGAGTCATCAATAAACACACACTTCCACCAAAACGTAAAATACTGTAACATAAAAGATTAAAGTGATTTCCTTTCGATTGGTTTATACACCTAAAATAAAAAAACGAAGTCGGAGGTTTACGAAATCCCGATTAGGTCCGGACCAAGTCATCGTTCGTTGACAGAAGTCATCGTCGTTCGTCGCCGGAGGACGCACAGATTTATCGAAGAAAGGACAAATAAAACGTGACAAAATAGGACATTCGTTCGACAGAGTTCCGGGAAGGTTCTATTCGTCCTCCTAAATTTAGAATTATTTAACTTTAAACTTATTGTCTCCGTTGGATCCACGTCCCCAGAACTTACTAATCCTCTTTGCAGAGATAAAAGGTAAGGGTATAATACGTACACGATATGTACAACGGGACACTAGTCGTAGCCATTACTAATTTTGTCATTGTTGTCGTTCTTCTGATAATCTAAATTTGTCGTGAAAAGTCGAATATTCCTGATAAATATCAAAAATAAAGATAAGAACCTTATCAAGATTTTCTGTCCTTCTTACAGTGAAATACCTACTTCTTTGTCTCAGTGATTTTCTCCTTCTGCACGGATTTTGTTATTCTTGTTCACCACCGGGACCCTGGTCTTGAGTCAAGAAGGGTTTTTAGAACGGTGTCAAACTGGTCTACATAGTTGTAGACACACTGTTGTTATTTAGTCTAAAAGTTAGCGTAAGGGTAATTTGAAGAGCCTTTGCGAAAGAATATTTCGAATATTGTCCCTGTAATGCCTTCAGAATCTCAGTAGAGAAAAAACTTTCTTCTATTGGTCTCTCTATAGTTACGACCCTGACCTTCACTGTTTATTCGGTGTGTGACCGAAGAGAGGTCGGAGGGCAATAAAACTACTCTCCGTAAAATATACACACACACACGCACACACATATGTGTGTACGTAGATATGTACTTTGAAGGAAGTAACATTACACGTGGGTTACGAATAAAGCAGGACAACAAAGAGTAGTGAGTTTTACGGTTCCCCAACTTAAAAATCCGTAGCATCTTCATTTTTTATTTTCAGTGTTTCTATGGGGGCGGGACTTGTAATTATCTTTGTTGTTGTTGTTAATTTTTCCGAATGGAACGTCGGAAGTGTACATTACTGTGGCATTACCTAAGGACTACTAAACAGAGGTGTCTAGAACGTACCTTATTAAAGTTAAACTCGACGTTGTCTTCGTGTGTTGGTCAATTAATGTAAAAGAAAATTTGTGGAATATTTTCGCAAGGGACTAGTCGTAAACATAGCACTTTTGATTATTGGACGATTTGTAATATGACGTAATTGATAAGTAACGACTTGACACTCCCAGGGGGATCTCGGGACCTGATTTAATACCGACGAGCAATATATTATCGAAAGTCCAATAATTTTACCCAGTAAACTCTTCCACAAATTCTTGGGTGTTCTTCTGACCTTAGTCGTAAAGTTTCGGAAGTTCTTGACCTCTCAAGTGTCAAATCCGGAGTCTCGTTTCGTCTATGATTTTACAAAGGAGGCTAGAGTAAAAGGTAGTAATAAAAATTTTCCAGTATTTAGACACAACCGATCTCGTAACATCGAACCATCCACTTCTTTTTGTCTGAGGTTTTTCAATTCTGATGAATCCTTTTGCTAAGTTAAGTTCTATAATTATTCAATGTATACAACCATTCTTAAGGAATGAGTAGAAAAAATTTAATTACCTGAACAGTACACAATTTTTAATCAGGTAAACACATACTAGTTTTGGAAAGTTGGTATTGCAATTATAGGATAGTCTTAAATTACCACTACTTAGACCTGTTTGTCTTATACATCGAAGACTCAATAAATGCGACTTTTACCTAAAAGACCATGTCGTACGTACACAAAGATAGATTGACTAATGAATTTCTACAGAGTATGACCTTCTTATTGGTTTATTAATTATATATAATGTGGTTTCAAGGGTTTATACTATTTCGTGTAAAGATTCGTTTGTATAAAATAGAACTCGTCTCAACCTTTCTCGTATTAATTCCTAATTTTTTATTGAATTCCTTATCTTATTAATCCGTTTTGTTTCATGAACCTGGTGGAGAATTTATATTAAATACACACTTTATTTCTTAGCTGTGATCCGATTTATATGTCCTACCATTGTAAGTGGTCAAATGGACTTTGTGCGGTAATGTGATTTAAATAAAGGTACCAAAAGTGATGACCTATAAATCTAATAGATGATTCAGTGTGTGTATTTGTGTTTAATGTTCACGGGTTCATATAAAGTAAAAGTATTTCTGGGATGGATCACGGTACGGAGTGTGTTTCGTTACTGACCAGATACCTTACATAACTATAACGTACTACATTGATTGTGTACATGTGTCTCAGGTTACAGTATAACTCGTGTTAAAGAAGGTTACAGTATAGTGTAGTATAGGTCCCTATTAAAGGTGTCGGTGAATGAGATCTAGACTACATTACAATATAAGCTATGAAACTTTCTCGTGCGTAATGACCTGAATTGGAGTAATATGTACTACACAAGGGCAATTGAAGGAAAGTTCCCCTGATGTTCATGACGTCCCAGAAAATCACTCAGGAAAAGGATAGTTAGTGAAAATCACAACTGAATGAATCAAAGTAACAGGTCTCAATCTGTGACAAGTTTTAGAGTGTAGGTTATTTACACGGTATTTGGGTTTCGGAAGATTATGGGGTTATTACCACAGAAACATGTGATTATGCAGATAAACCTTAATACGTCGAATTATACAATATTCTAGTGTGAGTTCTTCCTTTACCGTTAGGTGAGGTCATAGGAACGGACCTTTTAGAGTACCTGTCTCCTCGGACCACCCGATACCCCAGCGTTTCTCAGCCCGTGCTGACTCGCTGATTGTTCTTGTACTTGTGTTTCAGCCGGAGGAGTAGAATCTCTGACCGAACTAAAGAAGTTCCTCTTAAGAAACAGTTTAGATTTGAGAGCATTACAATATGTGAAAACCGAGGAGGTTATAAAAATTATATACCATCTCCGTTTCAAAATACGGTATCTAACAAGCGTCGAGATCTCTCTCTACTAAAACGGGGCACAAAAAATCTCTGTTTTGGGTTCACCATCATCTTTTTCGGACTTTCCACCATAGTTGACTTTCAATAACGGACCTAGGAGGATACACTTACTTGATCAGATATTACTCTTGGTCGGACGGGGTAGGGTTTGGGAGTCCTTCTCTTATTTGTCTGGTGTGTTTCATGAACTTTCACAAGTAGTAAGTCAGTACAAGCTGAGAAACGCTGGGGTACCTGACATCGGGTGGTCCGAGGAGACTGTTACCGTAAGAGGTCCGTTCTTATAACCTCACCCAACGATAAAGGGGGAGGTCCCCTACCCTGACTTGGACCCAGAGGACGTAACGTCCGTTTAACAAATGGTAGACTCGGTACTCCCTTCGGGGTAGATAATTTAAGTTGACTACATTCTTTATTCCTTCTGTCTGTGACTCGACGAAGACGAATATGGAGTGGAGTTTGACATAATTCTTTTTAATCTGTTTAGAACAATCCGGGAAATATCAAATTCAGTCGTAGTTTCACTTTTCGTTATGATCGTGATTTGAACCCGGAAAGTTCTCAATAAAAGAAAAATTTTTTTTTTTTTCAAATAAATAGATAGAAACGCCTCTTCCGCTACCGTAGGGTGAGGTCATGAGAACGGACCTTTTAGGGTACCTACCTTTTCGGACCATCCGATGTCAGGTACCCCAGTGCTTCTCAGCCTGTGTTGACTCGCTGGAGTAAAAGTGAAAAGTAAAAGTACGTAACCTCTTCCTTTACCGTTGGGTGAGGTCACAAGAACGGACCTCTTAGGGTCCCTGCCGCCTCGGACCACCTGACACCAGATGCCCCAGCGTGTCTCAGCCTGTGCTGACTTTGCTGAGCCGTCGTCGCCATAGATAGAAACTGACGTGACCCAGAAGTGCCGAAACACGACCGAAAGAGATCGTTACCCAGAAGTGACGACACTCGACGTAACACCACTCTCCCCCGACAAAAAGTAAAACCACACACCCGAAAGGTAACACTACCGAAGAAAACAACGTCTCGTACCCGAAATCCTCAACGTCGTGCACCCGAGTCATCAACATCACGTACCCGAATCGACGGACCTCAGTACACCCTAGAAGCGCCCGGTCCCTAACTTGGGTATAAGAAACGTAACCGTTCCCTTAAGAATTGCTGACTGGTGGTTCCTTCGGATTCCCAATAAAAGTAAAGTAGAATCGTTACCCCTCTAGTTCGTATGGATAAATCAGGAACTATTCTATCCTTTTCGTGATCCGTCCGGATTATCCCTGGTGACTCATCTTGATACACATAGACCTAGTTTACCTTTTACCACATGTCAACAAGTCACGAACCTGACGATCACTTACTAGGTTCTCTTCACGATACTACTACACATTCCGTCACTGGTTTTACGGATGGTTGCCGAGGACCTTAGAAGTTTCACCAGACCTTCGGACCGTTCCTTCCCAAACGAGTACTACCCCGACGGGGACCCTAACCGTGGGGTTGGGTCTTGAAGATGGGAACCCTACCGAGAGTTGGTCCGGTCCTTCTCCAACCCTCACCCCTACCCTTTCAGTGACACCAAATTTAGGTCTCAAACCTCAATGATGGTGTTTCCTGGTAACCGGATTCGGTCCGAGGGTTTGAGAACGAGAAGTCAGAACGACATCGAGACCTCCCGTGAGATCGACTCTGTATAAAATGTTCTGAAATACCTTCGGTTCTACGAAGGATACTTACCTGAGTGACATCTGACGGGACGTGACAGTTCACTCCCCGCTTGACGGATCTGGAAACCAGGGACGTGACACAAACACGAACCGAGGTCACCCGTCACAACCGGTTTCTAACGTCTAATCTTGTTCGAAGGGATCCTTGGAACACCACTCCACTACCCTCCCAAGTAGTTTCGGTCCAAGACTATAAAATTAAGTAGCCCAACTTGATAAGAAGATTAGATGGAGAAACCCACCGAGAGGATCGAGTCTTCTTTTAAAGTTTGCGTTCACGAGAAATCCTTTACTGATTTTAGGTGAACGGGCGTTTTCGTTTAAGAGACTTTCACTAGACTAGTGTACACAACTAGAAAGGTCTTTCGTTTGTAAACGTCTAGTCTCGTCCCGTGAATGAGTTAGAAGGTAAGTTAGGTTGTTACGTGTTTTTTTGTGGAGGAGGATGGAAAAAGTCAGTTCCATGTCTTAAGTCTGCATAGTTTCTCCTTTTTTTTTTATCAGTTACGGAGTGTTTAAGAAGTTTTCCTTTCGTCAAGTCGAGGTGTTTAACCACAAAAGTCTGGTTATTCTCCCTTGTCCTGTTTTTAGAGGGACGGGAAGCGAAAGGTAGGGAGTCCGAAAAGGTAAAAGGTTGTCCGTCACAACACAGAAAAGTTTTATTAGAAGAACATTGTTTTTAATACTCAGAACCGGGTATATATATGACGTGTATAATTGAGTCGGTCATAAAGTTTCCTACTTTAGACAGGCTGTGGTGACGACAGTGCTCATATAACTAATTTAATCAGATGTAGGTATAAGTAACGTCGTTTCTCTCAAATAACACATCGTGCCTTATCGACTTCGTTCTACACGTGTATATTAGTACTTAGCCGAATTGTTACTTGTTAGAACGATACTTTTTAAGATTAAACGGGTGTAAAAGTCGAGATAACGGATTTATTAAACGAGAAAGTACGTGGGATTTATTAAGTTCGTCGAGAGGTGTGGACGTGTCCGTTTAAAGACGTCAAAAGTTCCTCGATTGTTGTTCACCGTTACCCCGAAATCCTTTAAGACCTTACGTCCACACGATTAATCGGTTCACCAGGAATTCGACCCGACAGTAAATCGTGACGTGGAGACTTTTTTCAGACGAAAGATGAAAAGTAGTATCTTCTATTGTTCTGTAACCACAAGAGTTGTGGACTGAACAAAGAGTCTGAATAAAGACCACAATAGAACCAGGTCTCTTTTTACGGGCAAGAGGGGCTCTTAATTTTTTATGTTTTTTTAAAAAATTTACATTAACGTGTTCTCAACACAGGTAGTGAAGTTAGACACCCACTTCGCACTAGAGAGTTGTTATTAGATTTACCTATCTATCATTCGTTTCCTTTCTTTTTCTTTCAACGAGTCAGCACAGGCTGAGAAACGCTGGGGTACCTGACATCGGATGGTCCGAGAAGGTAGGTGATCTAAAAGGTCCGTTCTTATGACCTCACCCAACGGTAAAGTAAGAGGTCCCCTAGAAGGGCTGGGTCCCTAACTTGGGTCCAGAGGACGTAACATCCGTCTGCGAAATGGTAAACTCGGTGGTCCCTTCAGGTCTATCATTAGTTATTATAGATGTTTATAAGTCCGAATATTGTACAGTCCGTAATAGATTAGACGACAAGATTGTTGGGATGTTATATCCACCATAGTACACTAGTAATAGACATAAAAAAATCTACTGTTTTGACTTCGAGTCTCTCCGATCTATTGAACGGGTTACAGTCTCTTGATCCTTCTCCATTCCGACCTTCCACCTGTGTAAAACAGAAAAAGAGATCAAGTTTCAGAACGTGGGGGAACCAGGACGGGGAAGGAGTATGACGTGTCAGTTCGACTTACAGAGGTCATGGAAGTTTGTAGTCCTGTTTGACGAGGACCATTCTTTAGTAATTGGCTCCTAGTTTTCTGCAGGGTATCCATTGGATCAATTTGACTTATAATGACTCTTGACTACAGTTCTACAGAGAGATCAAATATTGACCTTTATTAGTAGTTGGAAGACTCTGGTAAGAAAAGTTAAAATATTTTATGGTTCATCTCACAACCCTGGAATCCCACTGGTCATGGTTACGACTTGTGAAGAATTCTGGTCCTTTCAATGAAGTGGATGGAGAGTCAGAGGTAAAGGATAAACTTCTCAGTCACTAAATTACAGATGTGCTGTATCGTGTATGCTGGTAAAATATATACATAAGATATATATAGGTGTGGTGTGTTAAGAATCTTTCTCAACCGTGAGTTTTGTGTCAATAATAATAACAATAACAACTATTCTTTAGGACGGAATATCGCTTTACCTTAAGAAAAGACGTCTGAAATTCGAGAAAGGTTTCACTCCTATCTCTTTTCGTCGAATAGGAGGTTTATTATACTGTCCGTCAAGTATGGTCGATGGTGTCGTTAGGAAATGTTGCAACCGTGAATTGACAAACCATGTTGTGTCGTCGTACAACGTTAGTTACACCCTACACAGTGTCCGTAAGTAACGATTATTATCGTTTTTTTTTTTTTAATTTCTAAAATTACCGAGTATATTTTTTATTTGATTATGTCTGGATTCGAATAGGGTTATTATAGAAAGTGAGATCGAGTGAACGTATTGGTATATGAAAGAACTTAACCAGACTTGTCCCACCCTAATGACGATCCGAACGATCCTTTACCCGTTTGGGACCCATGTAGGTACTGTCATACAGTGTATATACTTACGATTCGTTAACACACACAAAACGTTTTTGACAGTTCTTGACGACGAATTTTTTTTTTTACATCAAAATGTGGTTAGACAACCGTCATAAAAAGGACCTTCCGACTCTGATACCTCCTGAAAAGTGGACGATACAATGTATAAGGAGATTTCAAACTTAAAAAAATGATGGTTGTACATAATGAAAACATTCGTCTTTTTGGTTATTTCTAATTTTTCTTTTTGGGATTCCGTAAACTAAAATAAAAGTCGTTTTTTACCGAACTCAGGAAATACCTAATCAGTGAAATAAAATAGGGGACAAATTTTGACGACCCCATAATTTCCGAAGTCGTCGACGGACCTACCGTCAGACCGAACGCACAGTTCCGGTCGACACCCCCCTTATCCCTCAGAAGTGGACCAAGAGACCTCCCTGAAACCACTGAGGACTGAAGATATCAAAATATCGGGGAGACCAGACCGTAGTGATCAAAGTCCCAGAGGTTCCTGAGACTACCACGGGTCGACTCCCCAGTCTTCATCCCCGACTTTAAGTGGACGAACACTCGGGACGACGTCTCACCGACCTCATCGGACCTCATTCGCTCGGAGAAGGAGAGAGGTGAGAGAGTAACAACAACGGGTCCCGGGGTCCGGTGGTAGTCCCAAACGTCTCTCGAGTGTTACGTCGAAGTACCACCCTCTCTTGTCTGACACCTTAAACTTGTCAGACCGTATAAGACAGTGGGACCTGGATCCCGAACCTCATATCTTACGTAAACAAAAGGTCCGGTCCGTACCAGTTATCAGGAGGACCCACTCCTCCCGGCTCAAGGTTAATGTATGAGACGTTTGATTATTAGTTGAACAAGACGGTAAAACAGATGATTTATATATGATTTATATTATGACCATACACGGGGACCATATCGGAAAAGAAGGTGACTGAAAACCTAAAAGAAGTAATATCAGGAACTAGGATCAACCTGTAGTGGTTTCGTTACTGAGGGGATTATCTTTTCAGGATGGGGAATCCAGTTCGACAGAACACCAGTAAAGACCGTCGTTGTCATTATGAACTATGAACGTCTCAAGACATTGTCAAAAATTTCAAAAACAGGAGTAACCGAAGAAAACCAAAACGACAAGTGTTGTTGAGACTTAATCCGTCTACCCAGAATAATTCGGGGTAAGACGTGTACACCTTTTACTTGGAGTCCTCCCAATTTACCGAAGAAGAGAGACAGAAGTAAAGAGTCCCAAATTAACATCTCCGTCGGTGGTTTCCCCCCCCCCTGTTATTTCGAACCACAGAGAAAGAAGGAATCTTAATAAACTACGGAAATCCAAATACAGTAGCAGTCAGACCCCGAGAGTTCCCCTTTACGGTACTCTCTCATTCTCCACCTCCGACTGGGTCGATTCTTTACCTTAACCGTTAGGACGTAAAGGGACACTGGGAGTTGAGGGACCCACCGGAGTTCGTTCAGCGAATGTAGAGATGAAGGAGGTAGATATTTTACCCTTATTGAGGGTGGAGGGTCCGTCCACCACCATTTACTTACGAGTGTTTTGAGAAACTTCTACTTTTCTGGATATATTTACCCTTCGAAATCCTTCGAACCGTATAGTAGGAACCGTTCGTGGTCCTGCGCCAAGGGAGTGATGGGTGTTGTCCGAGACGGTGTTTCTCTCATTTCTTTTTGGGTTCCTTGACATTAAAAGTAGACGATTGATCTGAGGGAATTTCAAAAAGAAATTAACAACCAAAGGTTTTACGGAAGGACTCCCTGACACATACACACACATTCAACGAAGTCAGCACAGTCTAAGAAACACTGGGGTACCTGACACCAGGTGGTCCGAGGAGACAGGTACCCCTAAGAGGTCCGTTCTTATGACCTCACCCGACGGGACGGGAGGAGGTCTTATAAGGGCTGGGTCCCTAGCTTGGGTCCAGGGGAATTCAGAGGACGTAACCGTCCGTCCAAGAAATGGTGATCGCGGTGGACCGTTCGGGACTCCACTGATTACTTAAGTTTACAGTGATAGAAACAGAGTCGAACTGTCTGTGTATCTACCTCTTCAGTGAAGATTGTCACAGTGTTCGTTTCAGTGACTTGATTCGGAAAGTGGTCCTGAACCCCACAGAACGTCTCCCTCCCTAGTACCTTTACCGTACTAAAGATGTAAAATATGTGTTATTTGTGTACAATGGGAGACTGTAAGATTAGGAACCATAATTCAAATACAAACTGAGTTCACAATCAGCGAGTCAGGACAGGTTGAGAAACGTTGGGACACCTGACATCGGACGGTCCGAGGAGACAGACACCTTAAGAGGTCCGTTCTTATGGCCTCACCCATCGGTAAGGGAAGAGGTTCCCTAGAAGGATTGGTTCCCTAACTTGGGTCCACAGGACGTAACGTCCGTCTAAGAAATGGCAGATTCGGTGGTCCCTTCAGACTGAGGTTCCTGGGACAATTTGATGTCGGTACGTTTTTTTTTTTTTTTTTCAGGACATGGAATGAAGCGGAAAGGGGTGGGGTGGCTTCAAGATATGGAAAACATGATAAATTTCGGTGGAGAATTTTCGAAATTGAACTAACACCAAAGACGACTTTTACATTGTCGAAAAATTTTTAGTAAAAATTTTTATTTTCACAATGTATATGAACGGTTTATGAATGTGTATTTGTATGAAGTTTGAGAGGTTGTCTAGTTCGTAAACGTTTGCTTTAGATTTTATGCTGTTTTAGTCTCAAAACTTTGTCATTGAGAAAGGAAGTCAGAAATCGTTCATTTTAAATCCGTGAATTCTCAATTTTGAGACCCGGTCTTCCGGGGTATACTTAAGTCTCTTTCGACTCGGCACATACGTCCTTTAGAGACGTCTTACTTCTTCTATCCGTGTACGACAGTACACCGAAAGACACTTATACGTCCATCAAGACTGTTACCCTTGACTCATAATTAGGAAACACTATACAAAGATAGAGACGACCTAATTCGAAAGGTCTCTTTGACTGAGCGTAAGGGACTACGTGTACACAGAAACGATTTTCGGTTTAGGTTTGCCCATGAAAATAGGGATCTGCCCCTTTAATACAGTTTAACCTCTTCTTTGTCTAAAAAGTATATCTTCTAGTCACCTACCAACACTAAAAATCTAGTTCAAGAGAAAGAACTTAAGAGGATGATGTGTCGACACGTGTCTTCTGGAGTTAAATTCCGTCGTATGAGAAAATAAAAAAAAACATTAATAACCACTGGTTGATTTTGAAACCTGTTTTATTAACTTGTCATTCTCTTTAACGAAGGATTAAAATGAATAGGTCCTCCAGTTTACGACTTATTTAAGAGTGGGTTGTTTTCTACTACGACAATTTTAGTCGTTGTGTTTATGAAAAGAGAAAAAACCCCCAGAAAGGATTAGATTAGAGGTAGTGAAAACACTTGTTACCTTACATGAACAAAAACTCCTAAACACCCCAATACACTTTAGTTGTTACTTCTGTTTCAATTGACCGGTAAGTCGATTAATAAGAGTCAATCCTATTCTGGGGAGTCACCTTTGTCACAGTCTGAAATAAAAACCCCCGAGGTTTTAGTGACGTCTACCACTGACGTCGGTACTTTAATTTTCTGCGAGTGAGGAACCTTCCTTTCAATACTGGTTGGATCGTATAAGTTTTCGTCTCTGTAATGAGACGTTTGTTTCCAGACAGATCAGTTCCGATACCAAAAAGGTCATCAGTACATACCTACACTCTCAACCTGACACTTCTTTCGACTCACGGCTTCTTAACTACGAAAACTTGACACCACAACCTCTTCTGAGAACTCTCAGGGAACCTGACGTTCATCTAGGTTGGTCAGGTGTGATTTCCTATAGTCAGGACCCACAAGAAACCTTCCTTACTACGATTGTGACTTTGAGGTCATGAAACCGGTGGAGTACGTTTCTCAACCGAGTAACCTTTTCTGAGACTACGACCCTCCCTAACCCCCGTCCTCCTCTTCCCCTGTTGTCTCCTACTCTACCGACCTACCGTAGTGACTGAGCTACCTGTACTCAAACTCACTTGAGGCCGTCAACCACTACCTGTCCCTCCGGACCGTACGACGTTAAGTACCCCAGCGTTCTCAGCCTGTGCTGACTCACTGACTTGACTTGACTTCTAAGATCTTAATTGATGTAAAAAAGTTTTATTTCAAGAATCTCTAAAAGATCCTGGAACTCTAGTCTATACAGATTAGTTTTAGGAAGAGAATTCAAAGAGTCACACCCAATTCCGTGAATTATAGTCGTTCTTTTTCTTAGGTAGAATAGAATGATTGTCCAATCTGATACTAGTTCTCTTAAAGAATTTTGGAAAATAAGGCTGTTATCTGTATACAGGAAATATATTAAGACCTATTATGATCTGGTTTTTTTTTTTTTTACAGTAGACTGAGTGTCTTGACGTCGATTAGAAAAGATCGTTAGTTGGAGTGAGATCTATGGTTAAGGAAAAAAGGGGAATTGTTCTCGTTAACACGGTGTAAATCCAATGCAGAAGGAAACGAGTGTCAACTCTCGTTACCCCAGTCGAGAAACGAAAGTAGTAAGTTCCAGACAAAAACTGTTGTTGTCTTTTCTTGTAGAAATTTTGGTTTCGTTTAGACATCTAGAATAGATCAAAGACGAAATGGTTTTTGTAGTTTTAATGAGATTGACGCAAAATACTTTACTGGAATGAAATGTGGTAATGGAGTTTTAAGAGTGTGGATTCGGGTTCTCTATTCGTGAGATAAAATGTCGGGAGAATTGAAACATGGACGGATAGGTGTGGAGTTTAATATCAGTAAGATACTAGAACCATTAAGTTAAATGTTCTAAAATAAAAAGTTACCTATGAACTTTACGATGTTTTTACTCGTTTGGACCACTAAGTTAATGGTCAGGTTTCTGTCTTTTTAGGTAACTGTCCCATACACACACGATTCAGCGAAGTCAACACAGTCTGAGAAATACTGAGATACCTGATATCGGGTGGTGCGAGGAGACAGGTACTCTAAGAGGTCCGTTCTTATGCTCTCACCCAACGGTAAAAGAGGAGATCTCCCTTAGAAGGGCTGGGTCCCTAGCTTGTACGCAGAGAATACGGAGGACGTAATGTCCATCTAAGAAATGGTGGTCGGATTGGACCCGTTGGGGTATCTTTAGATAAACAAGATATACTAAAGAATACTCAGACCAGGTAACGTACGAATCGTGTATCGTAGTGTCAAGGGACTTATTTGGTTAGTTTTGTAAGACAAACAGAGTCTTAGGAGAAATTTCCCGGTTTCAGAGGACGGATTTTTCAGTCGTTGACTCACGTTTAAGGTTCACGTGTTAAAGAGACTGAAGAATTGTCACGATATTGGACGACTTCTGCGTATCTTCATCCAGTTTTATTGTTCTTAGGTCCAATTCGGTAGTATGGAGTAGTCCGTTTCCTTGGATAACAAAGAAAGGTAATCGAACCAAAACCACTTCTAGTTAATGACAAGTGACCTATAATCTAGTATAACAAATTCTTTATAAAGGATTGGTTTAACAAACCTAAGTACCGTTTTTTTTTTTTCCTTTATTGAACATTGAAATCTGGAACTTTTATGTAAACGAAAGGAGATATAATTCGGTAACTTCCGATTCTATGATTGTGTACATATCGGTGTCTTTGTGTCTGACCACTGTGGTTTTTACAACACGTGATGTCTAGCAAAGTCCCCCCTGCTACCAATTCTACTACCGGAGTGACGGGTCTGGGGATGAGATGGAAGCGTGACATAGGGTGAAACGTTTCAGTGACGTCTTAATTGTACCTCTTACCTCAAGACCCGTTCTCTAGTCCTTCCGAGACCAAAAATAATTTTTAGTGTTCGTTTAATAAATCTGAACGGTCTTCGTCTTCACATCTACAACAGTATGATTAGTAAAATTCTGAAATCCTAGAACTTCCTAATCACTGGTTAAGGATCTTCTGTTAAAGATGATCCAAAGGTGGAGATTAAAGGTCTTGGATCGGTCATTGTAGATTCGTTGTCTATGCCGTTCAAGATTCGGAGACTTATGTTGTCACGACATAAAGACCTAATCTCCGGTTGCCATTAAAAAGAAATTTTTTTAAGAGAAAATATTACAAAGAGATTCTGTTAGGTGAGTCGGTCTGTGTCCTTACTAGTCGTTTCTAGGGTTCCTTAAAAAAAGATAGATTTACGCACAAGAAATTTGCACGAATAATTTCTTTGTAAAGGTAAGAATCAATATTATATATTGTAGTTAATCTGTTATCTATTGTTATGCGTGACTATCGACTTCGTGTCAACAAAGAATACAGACAAGGGTTTCCCTCTTTCGTCCTCGTTCATCAAGAAAGGAGTAACCTTTCCCTTTATGTCTTTTTCCGTCGTCTCGGAACTCCTATAATTCGCTAGCACTCTGTCTTCCTCTTACGTCCAAGGTCTGGTTCAAATCTCTAGTAGTCTAAATAAAATTCTTCCAGACTGTAGATTCGTAGTTAAGGGTCTGGTATTGTGGATTATTTACAGTGCAAAGAGACGTTCTTTTTTTTACATATAGAACCCCCAAATGGAACTTTGATAGATAAAAATACATTCAGTATGTGATCCCCACCCCATTCTTACGGTGTCGGCACTTTTCTATCGTTCTATTCCAAGTGTCGTGACAGGAAGGATAAGGTAAAAGTCAAAGCCGAGGAGATTAGGTTCCTCGAAGAAACGGACGTCTGTTTGTAAAGTCTACTGTAAAATACTGACAGGACATGTCTGAGGATAGTCGATCGGTCGTGAATCGTTACACACAGAGACAGTAAATTCTCTCGGACTCACTCGTACTGTGATAGCAACCGTATACACTTAGAAAGATTAAACGTCATTTTTACGTGGTAAGTGTGTGAAACCATGAAACCATGCCGTTCCAAAACTTTAGATGAAGTGTCCGTTACCGTCGTGTAAAGTGTAGTCTATCTTTGTGTGAGACTAACGATTGTCGACGATGTCCGTGTAGAATGACAGTCTCGGTCTCGAGTCTTATCGTCCAGGAAAAATTACGGTAACCGACGATGGTAGAAGTTAGTAGTATTGGGTGTGTGTGCAAGGTGTGCGAGTGTGTACCCCCAGAGAGGTTGATATTCAGAGTGGTAGTGATCGACCCTTGGACGTGGTGGTCCGTACGGTTCTCCCATGTATCTTCGGTGTTCATGTGAAGTAGAACAATGTAGTCGAAAGGACGTACACTTAATTCCTACTGTCACTTTGAGTGGGAGGGAAAAAAAATTCCCTCTTCTTTCTTTTCAGGTTGGAACTTTCACTTCACCTCTCCCAGTGAAACGTTTGAGATCTCCTACCCTAACTTAAGGACGGGACAATGAATGATCGAGACATTTGGACCCACCGAAAATTTTTAGAGAGACACGAAATAAAAGGAGTGGAAATTTTACTAGGGATGGAGGAATGACCCAAAGGGACTACCGAGTCGTCATCTCTTATACGGACGTTACGTCCTCTATGTCCCAGCTAGGGGCCCAACCCTTCTAAGGGACCTCTTTCTTTACCGTTGGTCGAGGTCATAAGAACGGACCCTTTAGGGTACGTGTCTCCTCGACCTACCCGATATCAGGTGCCCCAACGTTTCTCAGTCTGTGTTGGCTCGTGTCGTATGTATGTGTGTGTAGGAATAATGTCCCATTGGTTCACGAACATCTCATTCACGTATCATGTACACACGAATCAGTGAGTCAGTACAGACTGAGAAACACTGGGGTACCTGACATCGGGTGGTCCGAGGAGACAGGTACCCTTAAGAGGTCCGTTCTTATGACCTCACCCAACGGTACGGGAGGAGGTCCCCTAGAAGGGTTGAGTCCCTAGTTTGGGTCCAGAGGACATAACTTCCACCTAAGAAATGGTAGACTCGGTGGTCCCTTCGGGTACTCATGACCTCACCCATCGGATAGGCAAGAGGTCCCCTAGAAGGGCTGGATCCTTAACTTGGCCCAGAGGACGGAACGTCCGGCTAAGAAATGGTCGACTCGATGTGTCATTCACGAATCTTTTATAATCGATAGTTGTATTAGTAGTAGCGAATAGAAAGTTCCTGTCATCGTAAACCGTTCCCGACGATGCCCTTAACATCCTTCCTCCTCTTCTCTCTATCCAGTAATAGAAAGAAAAGGCTATGTCACTCAGGTCGTCGTAATAAAGATGACGTCTCCGGAGCATACTCTACATTGTGGTTTGTCCATGTTTTACACTACCTTTCTTTGGTGACCCCTAATTCGTCGAGGGGGTGGAAGATCCATTTCGGGTGCCGTTCCGACCGTAGTACTTCTCTACCATTTGTCTCCTTCGCCCTCGCTCCGAAGATTCACAACACATCACTTCGTCCCTTTCTTGTGTCGATGACCCAATCCTCCGACGCTTTAAATGGTCTATGCGCACTTTGAAGCACTTGAAGAAAGAGGTCCCGAGTCGAAGGGAGAATCCCTTGTCACATCTATAAGGGACGGGGTTCCACGTCACAACGTGACCTATTAGAAGGTCTAAGGCAGGAGGATATAAAAGTACCGTTATACTACTAAATCTCGCTCAACTTGGGAACAAAGGGGTTATCAAACCTGTAGAATTTACCGTTTTGGGCCATCCGCAGTAGATTCCACAGTCCTTTTCATCTATGTCTTACACCTTCTCTAGAGGTGGATCGTTGGTCAAACAGGTACAATTACCGTAAACCAAGTCCTTTCCCTTACGTGACGTTACAAGAGTGGTTCCAGGTCTCATTTTCCAGACCGTCTTATGGGTGACCTCGATCTTCTGCGACAAAGATATGTGGACGAGGAAAAAAATCCGGAATAATAAATAAAAAATTATTCCAAATAATGATAGTTAGTTTCTCTTAAGGAAAGTTATCGTGTGGACAGTATGTCTTCTCTGTCCTGTTGTTTTACTTATGTTACACCTACCTTTTATAAAAAAGGGAAGTTCCATTTGTTAAAGTTAACTTACAGGATCCCGTCTTAATCCTACGAAATTAAAAAGAGAGAGAAAGTAACAACAACATCTCAACGATTCAATTATAGACTGAGAAACACTGAGGTACCTGACATCGTGTGGTCCGAAGGGACAGGAAGTAATAGAGGATCTCAAACGAGTTTGAGTTCAGGTTACTTAACCACTACGGTAGGTTAGTAGAGTAGGAGACAGTAGGGGAAGAGGACGGAAGTTAGAAAAGGTCGTAGCCCCAGAAAAAGTCACTCAACCGAGACATAGTCCACCGGTTTCATGACCTCGAAGTCGAAGTCGTAGTCAGGATCCCTTATAAACCCCAACTAAAGGAAATCCTGACTGATCAAACTAGAGGAAAATACCTTCCGGTGTCATCCACACAAAAACGAAATTTAGGAATCTCCGTTTCTGATATAACGTAGTCATTACGCTTAGATGAAGGGTAACAATTGAACAAAAAGTTTTGTTTTGATAGATAGTCACTTCGTAAAATCCTGGAGTTCGATGTATCAAGGGTCGTTATTAAAAGAATCAGTTGCTGATTCAGGCTCCGGTACAGTCCCTGGTAGTCCTGTATCTCTTCATTGAAACCTTCGTTCCAGACCGTCATTATAGTTTTACATGAGTGGTCTGTTTTTCTCTGAAGAGACACTCTACTACGCCTTTGGTTACGGGTCTCCCCACTGACCTCAGTCAGATCACGAGGTCCTTTTAGTTGGATTGATGAATGGTAAAGGACGGGACTAGAACGGAAAGGACAATAAATTTCCCTGACTTTCGTCAGTATCCGAAGGGACCACCGAGTGACCATGTCTTAGAACGGTCGTGTCCTCTGCGCCCAAGCTAGGGACCCAACTCTTCTAGGGGACTTCTTCTTCTACCGTTGGGGGAGTTCATCAGAACGGACCCTTTAAGGTACCTGTCTCCTCGGACGACCCGATATCAGATATTCCGACGTTTTCTCAGCCTGTACTGAATCGCTGAATTGTTGTTTTGTCAGTGACTTTCGTTAAGGGTTTTTTATCTCGAGTTTTTTTAATTCCGAATCTTTTTTTTAGTAAACGTATTCACATGTCTACAAGTTTAACTTTAAGACTTACCCTGCCCTAAAAAAGTCCACGTATAGGAACCATTGAAACAAATTTTTTAGTCAGTATGGAGTTTGTGTTGGTGGTTATTAGTCTTTCTACCGATCGTGAATACTCCTTAATAATAAGTAAATTTTATAAAACTTTTATACAGTGTTCATATTCGAACTGATCCAGGAATGGGTAGGGGTCGGAGATTTTATTTGTTTGTCGAAAAGATAATTTCAGTTAAAGGACAAGAACCTTAATCGAAAAACTCAACAGTCAATCTGTTCTACTTGACTATTAAATGGTTTCGTCCATTAAGATGGTATCTTTATAGGTTTACAAAGAAATCTCACTTAATGAAGTAGATACTTTCTCGTTAGGAAAGGGTAAAAACCAGATAATTCGAGTTACCACGAGTTCTCCCTTGTGAAGTAACAGGTTAATCTGTCCTGTCAAGTAAAATTTCAGTTAAATAATAAAAGGAAAGAAAGGAGTAAAGAAAGGAAGAACTGAAGACATGTAATGATTGAGTAAAGTTTATTATAAAAGAGTCCCGTATTAAAATGTTTATAAGAAACTCTTGGATATAGTTTCAAATCCCGTGAAACGTTTTTGTATTACGATATATATTCCGTCCTTCAAGAGTCCGTATCACTCACTTTTGTTACTAAAATTTTCCACACTCACTGAAAATACAACGCAGTAAGGTCCCCGAAAGGAATTTCCCCGAAAGTCCTTCTCTAATTTTACCCCTTTTAGTTTGGGACTTTCGCCAGAAAGTTTGAGACTTTTCTGGCTTCCGACGGAAACCAAATTGGATACAGTTTCCCAATCCCTTGAGAGTCGGGGTGGCCTATGGTGCAAAGAAGTGAGCAGAGGATTGGACTATTTATCGATACAACGAAGAGATCGGGATGATTGGTGGTCCGGGTACAAGATAAGTCGATTTTGACTCTCTACCCCTCCATTCTTTCCTACTACATCCTTTTACGACTTTTGGGACTTCCAGTTGATTACTTGAGGGATTTGAGTACTACATAAAATAAAATGGAGAAAAAAAAAAAAAAATTGTAAAAAGTCGTATTGCATAAAAAAAAAAAATTGACATTGGTTTCCGAGAAACCTATAGAACTATAGTCACTATAATTACTCAAGTTTCTTTGTTTAAGATGGTCAAAAAAAGCACTAAGTCTAGTAATCACGGATTGTGCAAATTGTGTGGGTTCTAGACATGTAAAGGTCACACGAAAAAGACTGGGTAAGGATAGACGTGACATCGAACCAAGAGACGGGAGAATTAGATATCCGGGGGTAAAGTTGACGGAAATTTCCGTGTTCAATTTTATCCGTTGTATTACTACATAAAATTGTAAGATCCCTAAATTTAAACATAAGTAACAATAAACTTAATTACAAATCGGTCAGACACCTCTCTTATTAACGATTTACCCCCACCTCCACCCCTCTACTCGGTGTTTCTGAAATCGTTATCCGAATCTCCCGGTTTCCCAGACTCTAGTGTTTCCCATCGAGATTCTTACTTGCGAAGCAGATCCTAACGACGGCGATAAAGTACGGGAACACCGATAAAAGGAGGTAGACGTTGTTCAGTTTTGTTAGGGACCCTCTTTCCGTGTCCCCGTTCTTTTAATCATTGTCAAGATGTATAATAGGTCATTCATCGTAGACTCTTTGAAATGTCTTTTCTTTGAAATTCTTTCGGGTAAAAATATGAGAGTTTGTGTGAATTAACACTTTGTTCTGTTTTGTACCCATCCTGAAGAGTACCTCTTTTGCAGGTACGGTGTGGAGTGTAAAAGGTAGTCGCAAAAAAACCCCACGAGAGCAGAACTTGGGGCACGACTCATTCCTCCACTCCAAGCGGGTCGGGCGTTGGTCCCTCGAGACGTGACGGATCGTCATTTTCGTGGTTCGCCGCGGTGTCACGAAATCTTGGATTGAGACAGGAGAATCACTAAAGAGTTGACCACGACGTCAGTCTTAAGAGGACACTAATGGCAGCCCAATGCTGTCTCCTTTAGTAGTAAGACGCCAGAAGGGTCCGTCCTCAAAGGGAAGATAACAGGGAGGCAAACCGAAGGGTGGGAACGACGAACGACATGTCGACGCAATCAGTCACCTTATCATTAAGACTGTGTTGACTCTTGCACGCTAGCTCCACCAAGAGACCTGTTACCTGTGTATGACCTGCACACCTCCACGAGAGGACGACACTGTCTCCCACCGAAAACTGGTAGGAAGTAAAGACAACACTGGTAGTACGGACGTACGAGTCACCACGGACTGAGAACACTAGGGTACCTGATATCATGTGTTTCGAGGGGACAGGTACCCTAAAAAGTCCGTTCTTATGACGTCACCCAACGGTAAAGGATGAGGTCCCCTAGAAGGACTGGGTCCCTGACTTGGGGGCAGAGGACACAGAGGACGTGACCGTCCGTCTAAGCAATGGTAACTTGGTGTACCCTTCGGGGAAAACTGGTAATAGATGTATAATTAAAAGACCTTCTTCTGTTAATCGGCGGTTATAAAAGAAGGTCGTTTTAGTGACCGTGGTCGGAGATGGGATCTTACTCCTGACTAGAAGTTTCATACTACGATAGTAGTGGTGTCTGGTGAAACTTGAGGAAACCGTTGACGAGAATCACGGTTGCCCTACTCTTTCTGTTGAACAGTGAATTCTCAGCGAAAAAAAAAAAAAAATTCCACGTGTCGGACCGAACCAGAGAAATAAGTAGGGTTCTTACTGACCGACAAAAGTTTTTAGTTTACACGAAAAAGTCTCCTTGTTACCAGTGATACCTCTTATAAGTTTGAAACAGTCTCCTTACCTTTCACCAAGGTCTTTTCTTTAGTGTATAATCAAAAACCGGCACTGTCACACAAACCGTGTCTCCAAATCGGAGGGGCCAGCTGACGAAACTTCCCCGTTTCAAGTGCACCTTCGTATGGAAGATCATGTAAACAATTTTATTTTAGTCGGAGTAATGGATTATTAGATTTACTGAAACCCTCCTTGAAGACTCAGCGGATAAAGGAGGAGGAACAATGACAAGTTAAGCACGCCTGAAACACCTTTAAGACTAAAGTACTGGGTAGTGACGACGTAATTTTATACGAAAGACTACAGTACAAGACTTTATTTGATTCAACAAACGTTGTTGATGGATGTGTGTTTAATCTTTTAATATACTGTTCCTCAAGTTATGTCGGACGTCGTCCCTGGGTCCAATAATGACCTTCAGCGGTAGCCGTACCAAAGACCAAAGTGTCATTTTCTTCTACTGAACTTTCATGAGTCACCAAAACTACGACAAGACTTTACTTTTGTAAGTCACTCACGTATCGTGACCCAACAGTAATTACAGTCGGTACGCTTTTGTGACAGAGGTACTTGTGTTGTCAGTGAGGGGTAGGTCTGGTACTGAAAGGTGAGAGACCATAAAACCTGTAACACGACCATGAAAAGGTTTTCTCTTAGAAACCCGTTAGGTCAGATCCATGAACTTGTTATATTGTGAGAAGTCACTTGTCCACCGGACTTAAACGACTTCAATGAGTTGTTAAAGGTTCTCTCTTGTACAAGGAAAGACTCTTTATGACGCTCACTCACTACTTTAGGAGTTTGAAACTTTCCGTTCTTCATATTTATGATGTAAATTTCCACGTGTCCTACCCCTAAGGAACAGACGGGTCACCAATCCTGAGGTACGAAGGTGACATTCCCCGTGTCTAAGCTAGGGGTCAACCCCTTTATTCTAGGGTGTTCGACACGTCACGTGGTTTTTTTTTTTTTTTTTTTTTTTTCTTCCATATATCCCAACCAAGTTTTATTAAATCACCTATTTTTAGTCTAAAATAGTTTATGGTCCTATAGTCTCATCGAAATGTAACAAGGGTAACTTGAAGAATCATTTATGCCAACGTGTCAGAATAACTAGTATCGTCTTTTGAGACCGTAAGAACTATAGTAACTACTACATAGCATAGAAAATACATGTCACAGACAACGGACTGATATAACTTTTATTCGTTGTTTTGTACTATGAAGTAGAGTTTCAATACTCCTTACTCCTTAATTCGTACAACATACGACGACGACGATTCAGTGCAGTCAGCACAGGTTGAGACACGCTCGGGCATCTACCGTCGGGTGGTCCGAGGTGGCAGGGACCCTAAGAGGTCCGTTCTTGTGACCTCACCCAACGGTAATCATGTAATTTTTTGTCAACGGTAGAAAAAAAAAAAAAAACGAGACACGTTAGTTCAACCCGTGTTCTCTCTTCTTTTATTTGAATAAAAGACTCTAAACTCTCACAATCCTTCACCATAAACGATAGTATAGTAGTCACATAAAACGAAAACAATAAGGGTGGGGAGGTACGTAACGGGTACTTAATTAAATTCTTTGTTCCTTCCGTATTACCTTGTCCGTTTTGAATATTAGATACATAGTTATCAAAGAAGAAAATCACGAGTGGTTTTTCTATATTTTTTAACAAAACCCGATATCTTAGTATAGACCTTTTATAGTTATCTACACAATAGTCAATAGTTAGGAGAAGTAGATCTGTAATTCCTCTAATTTCAATGACATCCGCATATTATTTGAAAGTGACCTTTTCTTAGAAAGAACTGTAGTAAACAAAAGGAATTCCTACCAGTCTTTTTTCTACATTTACCTCCATATATAACAGTACATTTACCACTGAGAGTTTTCTCTACTTCCTTAGATTGATCGCGACAGAAGTAAACCTTTGTTATTGTCAAGTTACCGACTTAAGTGTGGAATTATAATATGGTTTGTGTCCGAATATTTTTATTCAAAAGTCAACACACTTTAGTAATGGTGTGAATGTCTTTTGTTCTCCTCGTGACACGTCTTGGTGTTACCAAAACGACGAGAAAGACGATTAAATCAAACACGTTTTCTACACGACACACCTGTGAATAAGATATAGTGAGGTTTGGTTGTGGAAATCTTCGGCTATTCTGTCGATACTTAGTTCAGCGTAGAAAAGTAGAAAGTCCAAAGATGTTCTACAGAGTCCCAAGGTATCACTATAGCTGACTCACTGTTGCTATCGATGTGTTCCGTACACGTTTGTAATTGTGTAGGCACGTCTTATCTAGCCACGTGTAAATAGAAATCGGAAACCTGTAATGACGATTCTCACTAAGTCACGGGAACGGCGAACGGAACTATTAGAGTATAGAAAATTCGTTTTCCTTTGTTTATGACGTATTCTCGGAATGGTGTGACTGGAGTTACACCTCATTTTACTGTCTATGGTTCCTTCATCTTCGGTCCGTAAATGTGTTCACTAAGACTACCAAACCGAGGAAGACCAGAGACGAGTCAAGGATGTAGATAGAACCAGTCGTCTACACTGTCTGAATTAATTTTGGACGATAAAGATTCCAAATTCTGTAATTTCTACCAAACCCACATACTTTTCAGTAGAGACAAGAGTAAAGCAATTGTCAGAGGGATTCTCCGGTAGTATGATTGACAAGGTATGATTGCAAAGGAAGGAGACCTTCCTTTCAATCTTTTAGAACTTATTAAAGAGAATGACGGGGACATTACTGTGGAGTAGTCGTTGGAAGGAACAGACTTTGAGAAAGAGACCCAATCTGTTATTTTCATACTAAGAGGAGAACACTTAGCATCAAAAACAAAACAAATCACACGAGATTCCTTAATTTAAATTGGAAAGTCTGTCTTAAGGTCCGGACATTTCTGGAGACTCTAGTGGGTTAGTGTGGGGACTGTAAAATCGGTTCTGTAGAACCCGAGTCTCTCCATGTCACTGACAGGGTCCTGAGGGTTCAACCACCCTCTGTGTCCTCTCTCAACGACGGGTGTAGAAGAGCCAGAGGTCGGTAGGAAGGGGCGTCCAACTGGGAATGGAGGAGTAACGTGTCTACTTTTTTGTCTTCGTCATAGTTGTCTTTAGTGAGTGAACCCTCCTCACTCGTCTCCAATTAAATAGTCTCACCGATCACCTCCAGAACCGTCGGTGTCACCCGGACTGGAACTACTATACTTTGTGTCCTGTCAAGTACCAAGTGCCACCACCACCTTCCCTCTATGTCTCGCGAAACCTTAGTGTCCGTGTTGTCGTCCGTCGACCCCCATCTCTCTCAATAGTTCCCCCTCTTCCAGGACCGTCCAACTTTTTTTAATACCACAATGGTTTCTCCTTTTAATATACCTTTCTTTTGACGAGTGGCCTGTAAAAGAGGGTCAGAGTCAGGACCGGTGGTACGTGACGTCTACATGGAGGACCACGACGACGATTCAACGAAGTCAACAAAGGCTGAGAGACCGGGGTCTCTACCGTCGGGTGGTCCGAGGGGACAGGGACCCTAAGAGGTCCGTTCTTGTGACCTCACCCAACGGTAAAGGAAGAGGTTACGTACTTTCACTTTTCACTTTCACTTCGGCGAGTCACCGCAGGTTGAAAATCGCCGGGGTACCTGGTATCGGGTGGTTCGAGGAGGTAGGTACCCTAAAAGGTCCGTTCTCATGACCTCACCCCACGGTAACGGAAGAGACCATCTGCATGGATCTCTATGTCTTTGAACTGAGCGAAATGGTGAGGGACCTTCCGATCCATTAATAATCGACAGAGGTGAGAGGTGTGCAACTCTTACTTTCCATATGTCTTGTCCCTGGTCAGAAAGGAGGAGTAGGTCGTAGGGGTCACGGATCCAAGTACGTACTGTGTGTGTCCTTACTTGCTAATCTCTTAAAGTAGCGGACGAAGATCTCCGCTACTTTCCCAACAATTTCGATAATCAAGATCCGTAAAGGAAGTACCTTTGGTGCTTCTCTTGGTTTTAGTTACTTTTTTAAGGATTAAATAGTATTTTTGTTTGTATTTAGTGAACCCCTTTCGTTCACTAAGAAAAGACTTGATGTAAATGATATAAACGGTGGGTTTCAACAGTTTCCTTGAATGTCCTAATTTTTTTTTTTTTTTTTTTCGGTCCCAATCCCCACCCCTCCGTTCCTCCTGAGATTCCTACTCTAGACTTCATTATGAGAAGATTGTAGCACCCGACCAAGTGTCCACCAGTCGTGTACCTACCGGACACACCCGACAGTCTGTCGTTATTCATCGAAATCTCAATCTTTAGACCTGCGTTTTCGACTCGTCCGACGAATGATTGAGTCACTCGTGTCTGTTCAATAAATGGGAAGGTAGGAGGTAACACATTAAACATGGAGTCTCCAGCATCATTACTGAAGTGTTCCAACAATCTTCCGAGTTAGATTCTTCTATATATTTACTGACAGAGTTACGGACCATGTTTGACCATCGGGATAATGATAATAATGTACTCGATAACCAGAAAAATAGACTAGAGTCGATTATGAGTTATTAGTTTCAGTTAGAGGTAGACGAAAAGACTTAGTCCGCAATGACGTAATAGGACTCTAATGATATTCCAATTCCGCCGTTCACCCAAAGTCGAGTAAAAGGGTTCAGTCTACCTAAAGATCACCTACGAATCCTACAACCAACACTACTTGATACGAGACCAACTAACACTACAGACGGTTTCCATACCCCGGTCCGAGTAACCACGATTATAATCTTCACCATTTGGAGAAGATCACAGTGTCTCATTGTCGATGTGATTATAATATATTGTTTCGTAATTCTTTGTCTTTCTTCCCCAATTCTCAGTCCACCAGACCCAAGATTAAAATCGAGACATTGATTGATCCATTTTACTAAAATAAGGTCAGTAACGAAGAGGTACTTTAGTGAAAGATAAGTTTAAGACACTAAACGGTTAGAACTAAAAATTTTACGTCCGTTTTTTTTATGTATTCCGTCCCTCCCGGACCGGAGGTCCTTCAGGAACTACCAATAGACAACTCTAGTAGACTTGTTTTTTATTTTCGGGTGCAAACAGTGTGTCTTCACATTGTCAATTCATAAAAGACAGGAGTAAGTTTTTCAAACTGAGAAGGATGGTTACTACTTATTTAAACTTTCCTCTTTTTTTAATGGTATAAAAACCGTGATTTTTTTTCTTTTAGTCGACCACGAATCCCTACGAGATTCTTTCTGTTCCGACAACTCTTATACCGTCGAGAAATTATTGGTTCCGTGGTAAATTTTTATCGACTTTAATTAATGTCTCGATTACTGGGTAACTTTCCGGCTAAATTTATGGTTTCCGTCGTGACTTGTTAGTACCTTTTATACCAAATTTTCCCAAAATCTCTCGTCTTTGGTCCTTGCCGTTAACTTTGTTTTTGGTGTAATAGGTTCCTGTGATCAATGAAACCACTCTTTGTAAGTCCTACACTTGTAGAGTCCCCTCAAAAGTCTGACCCATTCTCTTCGGTGACCCTAGTTCTCTTTCTGTTCGTCTACGGTGTCAGTGGACCAACCTTTTCTTTCCGGAGATAACTCGTAAGTGAGAATTGTTTGTCGAGGGAGGTAGTGGGTCTGAAAAGGGGTAGGGGTAGGGTCGGGTTAGGGACTATAGGGATGGGTAGAAATGTCACGTTATCCTATTTTACTTTTAAAGGTGTCTCTCCTTTTGTCTATAAAATTATTCAGAGACACCGATAAGATCTCGACATAATACAGACACTCAAAGGACTCAGAACCAGGAGACACGGAACGTAGGTGTGGTGGTAGTCGGTTTCTTCTCCACTATTAGAAGAAGCCACACGGGATGAACGGTCCGTCTTCACTGTGGTGACGTGAAAACATCGAAGAGAGACATGGTTTTACCGGAAAGACGTACAGTCATGGGACCCTCGTGTGGCCCACCGGTCTCGACCTTCTCAAAGTAACGAAGTAAGTACGGGTAAATAATTCATGTAATGAGGATGAGGATAAATGACGTCGGGTCTGCGCGGAACGTCAACGGAACGACTCAATTTTCACGTTACCTTAGTTTTCCAAGGTTTCGGGAACTCTAGAGTTCCACCACTCCACCCCCATCACCACTCCGTGAGAACTGCATATAACCAAAGTTCCTCGTTTATATTTAAAATCATATTTAACGACGAGTGTTATTGCGAAAATTTGGGTGTTAATAAATATGACATGATGAGTTCCTTGGGATATTAATAAGACTTTCGCGAACGGTTGCAGACGGGACAAAGTATTAACGGTCGTGTCGGAACAACTTTTCTTACTCACCGATACAAATTTAAGACAAACCATAATCCAAGAACAAACTTTGCTCTTTACTAACGTGCTACCTACAATACTAGAAGTTCGTCTTACCCCGGTTATTTCCCTTTTTCTTAACACAAGTGTCCACCATTCTCTGCCTTCTGGTCTCTTGTGAGTATAGTGAACTGTAAAAGAAGATGACGAAAAGATTCTTTCTGACAGTAGGTAACTCGTTTTACTGAGACTTCTTTGAATTTTGTGTTACAAAGTTCGTCATCAATGAACTTTCTTTTTACTATTTGGGAGAAAAGGTAGAAGGGGAGAGGATGGACAGGTCTCTTGTAGAAGGGTGAAGGCCGGAAGAAAGTCACTTAGACCCATCACTGACACCTTGGTGTCGAATGTGTAGAACTTTGTGGGTAGACATCCAGTGGACTGAAACAACTGGATAAAAGACGATAAAGAAAGACAATGTGTTTAGAAGGGGTGAACTTTGTCCTCGAACAGATGCAAGGGTTCTTCGTGTCTACTGTCCTCCCAAAGGGTAATTGGTATTACCTACGAAAATCTCGTAGACCGTAGAGTCTACTCATAAATCCCCTTTTTTTTAACCTATGGAGAACCCACGAAGAGTAGAAAAAAAGTACGAGAGAGAGGAAGTCTGGGTAGGTTAACAAACACCCACCGCCCCACCCACCCACCACGAGACGTAAGGCACACACACACACACACACACACGTGCGATTCAGCTAAATCAGCACGGGTTGAGAAACGTCGGGATACCTGACAACAGGTAGTCCAAGGAACCAGTTACCCTAAGAGGTCCGTTCTTATGACATCACCCAATGGTACAGGAGGAGGTCCCCTAGCAGGGTTGGGTCCCCAACTTGGGTGTAGAGAATGTAGAGGAAGTGACCGTCCGTCCAAGAAATGGTGATCACGGTGGATGTAAGGGACGATTCAGTGAAGTCAGCACAGGCTGAGACACGGTAGGGTATCTACCGTCGGGTGGTCCGAGACGGCAGGGACCCTAAGAGGTCCATTCTGATGACCTCACCCAACGGTAACGGAAGAGTTGAGGTCTACTTTAGATAGGAGTTTCGACTTCCACAAGAGAGTCAGACAAGGTAGGAGTTGCACCACGATACATTACTGATTTCCCCACCCTACCCCCACCCTCCCTCCGAGTTCTCTCTTCCCTAAATACATATGTACACTGACTAGATGAAACAAAGTGTCGTCTTTGATTGTGTTGTGACATGTCGTTGATATGATTTGTCTGTTTGTTTTGACTTCCACGACACCTATCAAAATATTTATCCTTGTTCCTCTTTTTTTAGACCGGATTCACTGTTGAAGACTAAAATTTGGTCACTAGGAATGGAATAGGGTACGGGGAAGAGAAAGTGTTCGAGTCGTATCTTTGTATCTCTTGATTCCATCAATAGACTTTTGTTCCAAACATTTTGAGTGGTTTTATAAAATCCCTTTGAAAAAGGATGAGACTTCTAGGTCCGATAGAGGGATCAAGACAAATAAGACATCCACTTTTCTCATGGTAACTGATGAGGAGTGTGAGACTCTTCCATCCCGTCCACTTTCACGACGTCCGGCCAGCTTCAGTCGTCGGTGCTTAGGTGACTGGTGAGTGTCTCCAGGAGATGTGGACCCTGAAGTACGAAAGGGAAACGATCGGTAGTAAGGTCCAAGATGACCTCTGAGGTACAAACTAGGTTTGACATGAAGGAGGTTTTTCGGAAGATTTTACTTCTTTGGAACGTGTATTTTGTCTACAAAGGGAGGTGGTAAGTACCTAGGTCACACTTGAAGGAATAGAAGGAAAATATTTATACAATGGAAGGGTAGAAGGGAGGTCTTTGTAAACATACAGGTGTGATTAAGTTTCTATTTACTGTTCCTTGTCTAAATGACCTCGTACATAAAGGACGGAAAAAAAAAAAAATTTCATTCTTCACCTAGATAAATCTCTCTTAGTGTGGGGTGTCTGTCACACACCCGGTAGTGTCTTCTGTTCTCCGGGACTTTATACCACACCAATCGAAAATACCTGATCCATTAAAGTGTCCGATTGTTTACCCTCCTAATAAAGTTGATAAAACCTCTTCCTCATCTGTAAAAGTCCTTAACCCGGTGACGGGTGAAAAGGAAAATACCAACCGAAGTCTTGACAGTACCACGACCACTCACACAGTGAGTCGGATACGATTCCATAATGTTACTCACATATTACTTCGAGTTCCAGATGACCTTTAACTTAGAAGACAGTAGAATCTGGATCAACCAAGATTGGTCAAAAACAGTACAACTTTGTATGTAAAGACGTTGTAGAGGGTTACAGACTTGTAGGGGTTTACGAACTTGTCGTTATTTATGGGGTGTCCTGGGGAAATTTGTCAGTTGAGGTTGAAAATCTAAAATAAAAGAACCCGAGGTTTTAGTGACGTCTAGCACTGACGTCGGTATTTAATTTTCTACAAACGAGGAACCTTCTTTTCGGTACTGTTTGGACCTGTCGTATAATTTTTCGTCTCTATAATCAAATGGCTGTTTCCAGGTATATATAAAAGGTTATCAGTACATACCTACACTCTCAACCTGATATTTCTTTCGACTCACGGTTTCTTAACTACGAAAACTTGACACCATAACCTCTTCTGAGAACTCTTAGGGAACCTGACGTTCCTCTAAGTTGGTCAGATAGGATTTCCTTTAGTCAGGACTTATAAGTAACCTTCCTGACTACGACTTCGACTTTGAGGTTATGAAACCGGTGGACTACACTTCTTGACTGAGTAAACTTTTCTGGGACTACGACCCTTTCTAACTTCCACCCTCCTCTTCCCCTGTTGTCTCCTACTCTACCTACCTACCGTAGTAGTTGAGCTATCTATGTTCAAACTCATTTGAGGCCCTCAACCACTACCTATCCCTCCGGACCGCACGACGTCAGGTACCCTAGTGTCTCAGCCTGTGCTGACTGACTGACTTGACTTGACTTAAAAGACTAAATTAAGGTGACAGTGCCCTATAGGAAAGAGGAAAACATGATTACTTTAAGGAGGAGGAAGAACGACCGCCCTTTAAAAAAGACGATGAACATAAGAAAGACCGGTCATGAGACTAAGACACTTCCGATTTGAAGTTCGACAACACCTTCTTAGACGGAATAAGGAGATGTCAGTATGGATTTTAATTGGGTGAAGGAATTCATTCTAGATTTAACGTGTGTTGTCAATACCAATGGACCCTTGATCTCTCACCCCGAAAAACCGGGATCTTTTCCTACACATTCTACACCAAACCGGAAGTAAACCTTCGTCGTTTGTAGTGTCTCCAGCACCAATGTACTGTCCTTCCCGG
This sequence comes from Capra ibex, assembly GCA_006410555.1. Lineage (NCBI taxonomy): Eukaryota > Metazoa > Chordata > Mammalia > Artiodactyla > Bovidae > Capra > Capra ibex. The sequence continues at coordinate 42,482,870 of SJYO01034137.1, forward strand.
TCCTACCACTTGTGACACAAAACCGATTCAATGAAACATGATAATACATTACTTCATGTTCGAGTCGGAACGAATTCAAATTTATTGGTCTTAGTTGACAATGTTCGAGACCCTACCCTCCTATTTGTGTCCTTTAAGACAGGAGGTAGGAGGGTACACAGTTCGGATGGTAAGTAACCCTTGTATAAGGAAACCCGATACCTCTTTGTAGAATGTTTAGCCTTTGTTTGTCTTCAGTAAAAGATATATCAAGATTCCTACGTTACTTCATGTAAGAGGATTGACGGCTTTTGAGACACTTGTAATACATAAAATCTCGTAGTGGTCTCGTTTGTCGTTACTGAGAGTCGACTAATCCTGGAATGACTCATTAAACCCTATCAATTTAAAAGATTATCAACCTCAAAATAGGTTCGTTCGTGTATTTTTGTTTCCCCCGTCAATAAGATTCAGAAACAATACTTTATAAAGATTTTAGTACTATATACAGAGAAGAAGAAACTTATAAATCTTATATTAAACGAGAAAGGACTACTACTTCATAGTAATGTTTTGAATAAAAGTTTAAATAATCTTTGAAAAGTTTTGTCATGTTTTAATATACGACATTATAATTCTGGTAAATACACTGTAAAACGGGGTTTCGATTTACGGAATCAGAGAACAGGGAAAATATCAAAAAGGGAGAAATGGTCAAAAAAAAAGAAGGTAGGTATCTGTATACGATGCACAATACTCCGGGAGGAAGATGAATATTAATTATAAAGGAGAATCTTAATCGACACACGAACCTTGGGATGGTCTATTAGTTTGAACAGTCTTCTGAGTATATTTTTGGTCAATATTTATCCTACATAACCCAGATGTCCCTAAAGGAGACTCAGTTCGAGTACTCGACAGTACGAACTTGAAACCCTGAGACAAAACCGTTGGTTTTCCGGACAAACGAATGACGGATTCAGGAGTCTACCAAGGACTATCTACTCCGACGTTTTCCTGTCTAAATAGTATCCGCTTCATGACGATATCGTCCTTCCGTTTGTTTCAATAACATTTTGGTACAAGATGTTCGATGGGTCTCTTTCACACACGTCTCTTATATTGATAGTGGAAGACAATGACCATAATCCCGGACTATTAATATCTTTCTAGTAAGTCAAACATTTTCAAAAAGTCTGTGAAGAGTTACGGAAGTTCATCTATACAAAATTCCTTGTCGTTTGACTAAACTATAATGGAATCGTTCTACTTAAAATACGAGAGGGGTTTATAAGGTTCGGTTTATATATCTGAAGTATTTAAGACCGATGCCAGAAAAAAGGAAACAATATCTATCGTAGTGACTGAGTTACCTGTACTTAGACTCGTTTGAGGTCCTCTATTACTTCCTGTCCCCTCGGACCGTACAACGACAGGTACCCACCGTTTCTGAGTCTGTGTTGAATGACTGACTTGTTATTGTTGTTGTATCAGTTTTCGATGATAACAACTATAAAAATTTCCCGAGTGACTTTAATACTGTCCTTCAGATACTTACTAAACTTACACACCAAACTAAAGTAAAACTTGGTATAGTTGGTTAGTACACAGTAAGTATGTGTCGTTTCGTTCTTCAAATAGTCTTCGTTCAGAAATACAAAGGATACTCTGATATAATTTAAATTTAGAGAGATCTCTTAGACTGAGTGAAGACTTCCTCTAAATCCAACTTTTACTAATACGACAAGTCAACGAGTCAGTTCAGGTTGAGAAACGCTGGGGTTCTTGATGTCGTGCTATCCGAAGGGACAGGAAGTGATAGAGGACCTCAGACGAGTTTTAGTACAGGTAACTCAACTACTAGTAAGTAAGGGACAGCGGGGGAAGGGGAGACAATTTTAGATGTATTGAATTTTTGTGTCTCATTGTCCTCATGAATTTTTTGAAAAAGAAAAGAAACCCAAAGAAAAACAAAAGTTCTCACGAAAGACTTTGTTAGTTTTTAGTACACGAGATTGGTCCCAGTTCAACGGGGTCAGTGTGGGAATTATAAAATACTTGTGTCTTTGACTCGACGGTAAGGTAAAAAATTTACAAATACGAATTATTGACATAAGTTCATCAATAGAAAGGAGATTACACCGACGAACCCGTTAAACACCTAAACGGGAATCGTCGTCGACGATTATAAATTGACATTAAAATCTGATTTAGAAAAAAGGATAAATTTTAAATGTGTCCGAATGACTTGTCTTAAATCTTTTATTTCATATTTTTTTACAAAAGTGTCAGAAGTGAGGATCTCTATTAGTTCCAAAATTTGTACACATACGAAATACGTATATAGAAGTGTATATGTAACACTACCATTATAAAATTGTATACTCACGAGGGTATGTGTGTTAAAATTAAACTTGAAAAACTTATAATCTTTTGTGTTTATAAATATTTGTTAACTGTGTTAACGTTAACACTATTATTCACTATTTCTTTTAAAATTTGAGAAATTGAAACTTTACTTATGTTATTAAAGTGTGTCACAACAGCTTGGTCCTTTTGAATTCCTTCCACGAAATTGGTATTCTACCAAGGACTCCTAAACCTGAAGAAGGTATCTAAGGTTTCACATTTTATGGTTTCGTAAAAAAAATTTCCCAGTTCACTTTGTCTTCCTTTCATTTATATTTAAGTTTTGATATAGGTATCTTCGACTTTAAGAGGGTTTTACTTGTGTCTCGATCAGATGGTTTCGTTTAGGTTTTACTCCGTTCATAAGTTTATAAGTCTGTTTTAAGGTAATGACTTTTTTGGTGTTATGAACGATTTGTGGATGATACACGTTCTACGAGTGATACGTCTATAGTCCACACGGTCTGTTAAAGGGTCGGGAAAAACGAAGAGACGGATTTACCTATGCGGGTGGTAAAAGGTACACCCTAATGTGAGGGACATAAAACCGAATTGACGTGTAAATAAGATTACCTGTCTTCTGTAATTTGTCCGAAACTAAATCTTCCATAGAGTAAAGTGAAGTTTTATTTCAGACGAAAGACACCACTGGATTTACCCTTCCTTTAGATTTTTTCTACCCTATAACCTCTTCCGTTACCGTGGGGTGAGGTCATGAGAACGGACCTTTTAGGGTACCTACCTCGTCGGACCTTCCGACGTCAGGTACCTCAGTGATCCTCAGTCTGTGCTGACTCGCTGAAGTGAAAGTGAAAAGTGAAAGTACGTAACCTCTTCCTTTACCGTTGGGTGAGGTCACAAGAACGGACCTCTTAGGGTCCCTGCCCCTCGGACTACCCGACGGCAGATACCCCAGCGTGTCTCAACCTGTGCTGACTTCGCGGAATCGTCATCGTATCGACTAAATGAAACGACGTGTCGTCTTTGATTGTGGTGTAACATTTCGTTGATATAAAGTAAATTTTTTTACTTTAGATGGAATACTCAAACTATCCTTTCAAAGTACTCTAAAGGAAAATCGGGGACACATATAAAAGGTAGATACCATCACGACTTCTAGTGTCCTAAAGACAAAACGGTGAATATATTTATCTAGAATCCTTTTAAAGGAATTCGAAGCTAAATAAGTACACGTCGTACCCCTAGGAAAAAGAAAAAAAAAACTGTTGTGGAAATTAAGTACGAAAAGTTTCTTACTACGTCTACTTTTCATAATGGTTATAAGTTCCAAAAAGAATTTTTAAGAAACATTTATGTTTATCGTGTAGTATTTCTCTCAAAGAATTAACTATAAAAGTATGAAAAAAAAAGAGAAATGGTATAGGGTATCGGATCCCCTTTTACATCTTTTTCACCTTTTCATTTTTTCTTTTTGCTTCTTTAGTTCTCCCTATATCGGACGTCTCGAAAAAAAAACAAAAAATTCAAAATTTGTAAACTGAAAATCCCCAGAATGGTGAGGGAAGTAAAGTACCACAAGATTTTTATTTTACTCTATCATGTCACGAATACTCTGTTTCCTGAGACTCATTTGCATCCTTTGACCGAAAGGTCTTCAAGTTTAGTACCGAAAAGGACATATCGCTGTAGTGTCTGTAACGAATAGTCTCTTACACCCAAAATTAAGTGACACCAAGTGAGACTCGACAGTGACCCTTTAACCAAGGTTATGCCACCTATGTGTGTGACCATTTCACTTTCACAATCAACACGTCAACACAGGGTGAGAAACTCTGGGGGCGGGGGGTACCTGACGTCGGACGGTTCGAGGAGACAGGTACCCTAAAGTATCCGTTCTTATGACCTTACCTGTCGGTAAGAGAAGAGGTCCCCTAGAAGGGTTGGGTCCCTAACTTGAGTCCACAGGACGTAACGTCCGTCTAAGAAATGGTAGACTCGGTGGTCTCTTCGGTGTATATGTAAATATTGTCACCGGATATATAAATAAGTTGTCCCTAGTACCGGGAGTCCTAACTCACTTTGCGAGAGTACCATAAAGTACCGGAACCTAGGTCGGAAGTGAACAGAAGAGTACACGTTGGGGGTTGGTCGGAAGATTGTATTCGGACGAACAGTGGTGTGTGAAGTAAGGAAATCGGACACTTAATACACAGGTCTGTTACTGAGACTGACAACTCTTTACACATACGAATGTTAGTCAAGTGTCGTACCGATACCTCTGTACCAACTCCCCGAATAATCCCCACTCTGTGGGTTTACGTTTAGGGTCAAGTGTTTAGGGAACGTGGCATACCGGAGTACGCTCAGTGAGACTGGAGAGGTTAGGAGTCGAGGGAAGTAGACATTCTCCCTTCATTGGTGTCAAGGATGCATCCCTTGATAATTTTCACCTTACATTGTCCGTACACCTGATGATTCCGGTCCCGGACCTTCTCTCTTTTCTACATTATTTACTGTCGAACACAACAATGACAGCGACTGAAATAGGATTCTATCATAGTGTCGACCGGGAGGTTGATCCTAGAAGAAGGCCTCGACCAAAAATTGAACGTCCCCACTATTGAACGTCTCTTCGGAGGTGTGAGAGAATAGGTCAAAGAAAGTGAAGGTGAATCCTCTCTCGAACGATCCCAATCCTCATGTTACCTCCGGACGTTTGTTTAATGGAAGAACACAAACTTCAGAGGACCCGACAGTATTTAGACTAGAAAACCACAGTAATCCTGTTAGGAGATTGGTACTTTCTGTCCCCGGGTGTCCTCGTTCAATAGAAGGTGAACGACTTGAAAGTTGTCTACATGACAAGTTTATATACACCCTCTTACCCTTGGTCTCTCCTAAGATCTAATTTATCAAAAGAGTTTCATTTTATTACTGATGAGAGTCCTTGAATATCGTCTCGGATGTTTATGACTATAAATTTAGTGAGTTATGTGCTTACTGTGGACTCAATTTTAGGATGTTGGTCCCGTTATTATCGTAGTAATATGTAAAAACAAATTCAGAAACCCCGAAAATTAAAGTCACGGTGTTGGTTAACGAATGTCTGACGATACCCGTTCGTCGCAGGAGTGGCACTCGAGTCACTTATAATAGATAACACAAGATGGTTATAGAATCGTTTCTCTGGTTTACAAGGGTCTTTGGAATCAGAGACGTAAGTAGGTGGTCCCGAGACTTCTTGTGACAGAAGAAGGGTACACCTGACTAAAGTTCTCCATTAACTCCAACGTGTCTCCTGTGATGTTAGTTTCAATCTATTTTGACCACCTAAGGGTTCTTAAGAAGGTACTTCCATTTAAGGTGTCTTTTCTGTGACTAGAAAAAAAAAAAAAAAGAAAAATTTCCTCGACAAAGAATATTGGTCTTCGAGTTCTTGACAACGATAAGTTTGTCCTAACCAAAGTCTGTCGCCATCTTCACCGTTTTTATTAAAAGGTTTACACTGAGTGTCACACGTACGATATACGTTTAGATAAAAATACATAAGTAATCCGTAAGCCTTATGGAGTGACGACTTATTACTTTATATGACGTAAACAGGTTATAGAAGGGTAAACATGGTATAAATATAAATCGGAACTCGGACTCGGATACAATAAGTTGTTTGTTGAGACAGAGGAAGTATTACCTAAAAGAGGTTTACTTAGACAAAGTACAATTTTAATTATTATTTCCATCAAAAAATTTCACTATCCGTCGTCCGTTGTAGTTGAAGACTTTCGTGTTGGTTTACCCCTACTGAATTAATAATCGATACAGTAAATGTGGCTTGGTCCTAACATTACTTTGAGTTGAACCGAGTTGCGTATATGGATAATAACGACAAAAATTAGTTTTTAAACGATTAACACTACACTGGACTTAACTCTTTCAGTTGTGTAGGGAAACTTGTTGGTGAGTTTGTGAATTTCTTTTATTTGACAGGAACTTAAGTCCGGTCCATAAACTAGATAAATATTTATGGTGAACGGAAGACCGAACTTTTGTCTTCAACTCTGACTATATTCAAAGAACGGGTGGATAGGGGAACTACAACCATTTGACAGTTCATTCGTAAGCCCATTATATTACGTTTCAATTATTGTCTCCAGATATTAATTGTATACGAGGATATACGTGAGATTTTTATCCCATGGTTCCTTTCAGAAGAATAATCCGTTATACTAGTTCTTAATTAACCAATTATAGATATATCGGATTGATATATATTTATTTGACATACTAATAATATTAATACTTCTCATGTCAAGTTTTAGGTGAAGTTCAAGTTTCTTATCATTAAATATACAGATTCATATCTGCGTTTATGAATTGATACATTTTTGTGATAAAATTACGATAAAGTTCACAAATTATTCATAATCAGTAGAGACTTCAAAATAAAAAAAAAGAGAATTATTTTCCAGAATCTACTACGTTTTTAAAGTGTTAAGGGAATAACGGTAATTATTGTAATATACTTACAATAAAATTAAACCCTCCTTTCGACCAGTATCCTTCCCTACTCTCTTTCAAACGGTCAAACTGTCTTTGACGACATAATGAGTGTTACGCATGACCACCTACCAATTCCCCTTCCACTAAATTTAAATGACTTTCGATTCAAATGTACGTCCTCTCTTGTTATTCATTTCAACCCAAGGATCAGAGGTTCAGAATATATAAAGAACTTTACCTCTCTACTGATCTACTTATGTACCATTCAACATTTATAGTATTGTATTTTGTGGTTTGGTCTAAAAAAAAACTCTCTTAAGTCCTTCTAAGAAACAGTGAACTAGACCCGTTACTCATTACTTATAGTGTCAAGTTGTCTGTTGCTTTCAACTCTACCCTCACTCCCTTTTACGGTCCAACTCCAGGGGTGTATACGTACACACCACACAAGATTCTTTCCCACCTCTCTTCGATTACAGACCTTCAATCCATCGGTCCAACCACTCAGGATTAGAATTCCCCCGAACTTGTGAAACGTTTTCTTACACTTGATTAAAAGATTCAGTGACTCTCAAAAGTTTACCTCGCTCACCCGTCGGAGAAGTCTAGGTACATAATCTTCTCTAAAAACAGAGTAGACGAGATACAAGTTGCCGTATTTCAACTACTCAAAATTTTAAACAAAAATTTTCAATTATCGGTCCCTTAAAGTTGTTTCCGGGTCCAGAGGTCAAAAAGAACTTTTTTCGTTTTCTAGACCACTACCACCTGGTCAATAAGATTTACCACTGTCCACCAGTCTCGGTCCCCTCCACCGAAAGAGGTCTACCGTGTACACGATAGGTCACCGGGTCCGAGGAGAAGAGAGACGGTGGGAGTATAGTGGACGGGTCCCCGTAACTCGTAAACTCAGACGCGGAAGGAAAATCTCTCTACGGGAGAAAGTTGTCATGTACAGAAAGATGGTGCGTTTGTCGTACTTAATTGAAATTACTTAATTAAATGTAACTACTAGACTCAAGAAACCCCGAGGAGGACGGTCATTCCAAAAGGTAAACATGGAAATAAATTTTCCCTTCTATTTATTTTATTTTAGATGAACCCAACTTTTCCGTGTACAGTACACACTCCCCGGGTGTCACTTGTGTCCCATTTCCTGTACGAGACACCGTCCTAAAGAGTTGGAGTCGTGATAACTGTAAATCCCGACCTATTAATAAATAAAACCCTTCGACGGGACCTGTGACACCTTACAAATCGTCGTAGGGACCGGAGGTGGGTGACCTACGATCATCATGAGAGGTCAACACCATTAGTTTACTCAGAGGTCTGTAACTATTTACAGGGGTTCCTCAATCTTAGTGAGGGACGACTTTTGACAACGAGATATCCCTCTTCCCAAAGGTCCTTTTATCCGAGACCTATCTCCTCAACCCTTCTAGACCTCCTCCCATACCGTTGGGTGAGGTCATAAGAACGGATATCTTAGGGTACCTGTCTCCTCGGACCACTCGATGTCAGATGTCCCAGCGAGTCGTAGACTGTGCTAACTTCGTTGAGTCTTGTGTGCGTGTCTCATCACGAGACGACCTTTTCCCTATCCTACTACGGGACATAGCGGACGACGACGAAGACGGAGACACGTGGGAAGGTAAGACGTCTCTATTTCGAACGGGGTTGGTGACCCTCCGTCTTGTCGGTCCGTCGGAGTCGCTCACTACGGTCTTAACCGGGGATTCCGGGGAGGATGGACACTCTTGGAAGTTTGTAGAGGTCCTCCACCACGCCGTCGCTCCCGAGGAGAAAGATACGAGAAACAATGACCCTATCAACTCCCTTTCTTCTGTCCTTGACTGTACTAAATGAGAGTTCTGGGTTTGGAGAGGTAAGTGTATGGGACCGGTTCACAATCTTTCGGAGACTCCTGTCTCCTGTGGAGAAGTGGGGTTGTTCCGTCACCGCTCAGGTGTGACCCACACTGGTCCCTCCCGTCTCGAACGACGCAATTGAGGACCCTTTCGGTCCATGTTAGAACCTTGTGTAAACTGGTGAAGGTCCCGGAGACGCAGAAGGTTTAGATTCCGGAGGTTGTGTCTCGAGTGAATAGACTCTCGTAGGAAGTAAAAAGACCCTTATATTCAAATAGAACGTAGATTCGGAATAGGAGGATAGTCGTTGGACAGTCCCACTAAAACGTACGAAGGGGTCATATGTATTTTTTCTTCTCGAAGAAAACGTACCACTTCTGACCCGTTGAAACTTACTGTTTCGGTTTTTCATCCATTTTCAACTACCCTCTCAAAAATATAAAAAGTGTACCCAAAAGGTCCACCACGATGACCGTCTCTTGGACAAACGGTTACGTCCTCTGTATTCCCTACTCCCAAGCTAGGGACCAAACCTTTCTTGGGACCTCCTCCCGTACCGTTGGGTGAGGTCATAAGAACGGACCCTTTAGGGTATCTGTCTCCTCGGACCGTCCGACGCCAGGTATCTCAGTGTTTCTCAGTCTGTGTTGAATTCACTGAATCGTACGTGTGTACGCACCTAAAGTCCAACCTAACCAAGACTTGATTCTTTTTTTTTTATGATTCTAATACTGTAAAGGACCTCATATTTTATCTCACATTTTATTCGACTACTATACTGAATGTTTTAGTTTAAACCAATCACGAAAAGTGTGAAGGAAGAAAACCGTATATCTTAGATTAGATTAAAGAGAGACCCCTCTCCATAACATGTCTCTTTTAACCAACTTAATTTAATTAGTTACTTTCACCGAACGAGTAACACGGGAGGAAGAGTTTTCTTTGGTTTCCGAAGTATAAAATGTATTAAGTCCAGAAGGGAAATCGTTTATCCCTCATCTATGAGTTATACCAAATTGAGTACTGTTATTCCTAAGACCAGGAGTACTATTAAACCCCTCGCTACTACCCATTTTCATTTTTGACCTGTTGTCGTTTCTTTTTACTGTTAACCGGAAGAGTAAGTCATTTATTATTCATTTACTTTAGAGTCCGTGGAGGCGTTTGTCTATAGCACAACTATCATTGCTATCAGGTTTTCCTACTCGGTCGAACTTGTCCTCCTCCTACTTGTTATGTCCCCATTGTCTCCCTGTTCCTGTTCCTCCCAAAACTCATTCAATTTGGATGACCACTGTTTCTTCCCTGTCTCTTGTCCCGACCGGTCGACTTCGTAGGAAAATACGTGTTTAGTTACCTTCGATAAGTTAGGTTATACCAAACTAAATCGTCTATAATTGACGTCGATTTCACTACGTTTATGCAGTCGCTCACCCCTCATTCTCTTTGTCCTCTTTGGGTGTGACCGATCTTTCCTTCTCTTGTCTCTGACTGTAAATCTCTGATCTAATTTTCCTATCCTTTTACATCTCCTGTCACTCTGCTACACTCGTACTGTAGGAACCTGTCTTCCCTCCACTTCACCTGTCTAGGTCACTAGGGGAAGGTTCTTCTCTCTCTTCTATTGACTCGGCCCTGGTGTCCAGTGTGTTTATGTCGTGTCCGTGAGTCATCCATAAACAACGTATTGATCTGCACTTTTCAAGGAAGGAAAGACTTAGACTACTGTCGAATGCTAAAATTCGTTATAGTTTAATTGTTCAAAAACGGGAAACCTCTACTAAAATTTTGTAGATAGATAAATCTCTGTAAAGATACTCGGAGTAGAACATGGGGACTGCGGTGAGGACAGTATCTAAGTTAATCCCCCAGTACGATGTCAGCGACCTTGTGACCTGACTGTCCGTCCTCTGGTCTCAAGGTTTTAACCGAAACGACACTTCACATACTCCGACCCGGTCGGTGAATTGGAAAAGCTCAAAGACAAAGGAGACCTCATTGTCCTCGCCGGGTCTAGTCTATTGCGAGTCCTGGGAGAACACTAGGACTCGTACGCTACTACACGTAATGGTACGATTAGTGCAGAAAACGAGACAAAGCGAGGACGGAGGATTCGGGTCTCAACTTACCGTCTATTTTCAGTAGAAAAGGTGAGAGGGGAGTAAAACGGACGAGCACCGAACAGTTGTCATAAAATATATTAGTTACGACCTTTACAAATGGGTAGACATAATAGACTCCCAACAATAAATGACAAGGACGATAATAAAAAAAAGGGGGAACCCCTCCTTAAAGCTACACGGGGAACGGTCCTCTGGTGTCGTTTGTTACTCCTATCTAAAAGTGTTATGAGTCGTCCTTCCCTGTCTCAAGACGACCGAAGAGACTGTGTCAGACTTGAGTAACACTACCACATAAACTTCGCCAAAGGACACAAAAAGACACAAAATTTTTTTGATTTACTTTCGGTTCCCGAAAAGACACTACGACGACAATCGACCTTAATTAAAAACAAGGAAAAGATACTTTTATGTTTATTACTCCGTTTGCCCGCAAAACTATTTTTACTCACCGGAAGAATGATTTCTCAATTTGTCTGGGTAGTGTAGTGAGTATGTCGGGAAAGACTATATTCTAATAAAGGTCATTTGAGAAACGTCTAGAGAATTACTTTGCGTTAGTCACTTTTGTTAAGATCTTCTCTTCATTCCTCTGCGACTCAGATGAATTGGACGGTGATCGAATAGGACCCGTCCCGTAAAGTAGAGGGTTCCTGAACGACACATTTCATTTCTAACCTGGTCTACTAAAAACTTCAACGATATACAGTTTATAGGATATTTTACGGACTGATCGGTTCCCTGACAACAAAAATCGATACAGTGAAAGGTGCTAGTCTTAAGACGAAGGTAGACCCCTCAATAGTTTTGAGTAGTCTTGTGATACGGTTGAGGATTTGACTGGAGTGGCGAAAAGAGTAATTTTACATTATTAGGTACGTTTTGCCGTCTCACACTCAATATATTTATCTTATTACGGGATTGAATGTATATGGTCTCGTACGACGTACCCAGTATTTAAGGTCATGACTCTACCCCTCTTCCTCCGAAGTCGAGATTCAAGGTACGTACTCTAAGGTATCTAAGACGTCTTTTCTACGATTCACATGAGAGGAGACAAAGAGTCATGGGTATTAGACTTAAACCCCCAAATGAATTTTACTGTATTGCTTGAACTCATCGGAATTTACATCTTTCGTTGAGTCATATTTCAGCCAAATATCGCTTAAGTGACCAACCTCTTCTACGAACGGACGTAAAGTGCACCGAGTATGACCCGTTCGCCCCTCTTACTGAAACTTTAAATGTACCGTTCACCTTCTTGGGTACTCTTTGGTTAGTGTTTTACCCGTACTATGGAGTGTAAACGTCTAAGATGGTCCTGAAAGAGTTTGTGAACCTATTACACTCGTATAATAGATTGGTGGCCTTTACGACCTTCTGATTGAGTTTCTTAAATTATTCGGGTACCGATAATGTCTATCGACCCGATAAGACGGGAATAGTTACCATGGGTCTTTTTTTTTTCCCACCGTACATTCAGTATGAAGACGGGCAACAAATTCTTTTAGATATTTGTTATTTTAATTTAATGTAATCCCTATTTGGTGTTCCAGGATACCATATCGTGTCCCTTGACATAACTTGTAGGACTCTATTTTGGCAACGTAGACGTAAGTCAACACAGGCTGAGAAACACTGGGGTGCCTGACATCGGACGTTCCGAGGAGACAGGTACCTTAAAAAGTCCGTTCTTATGACCTCACCCAACGGTAAAGGATGAGGTCCCCTAGAAGTGCTCGGTCCCTAGTTTGGGTGTAGGGAACACGGAGGACGTAGTCATCCACCTAAGAAAGGGCGACCGTGGTCGATTTGTTATTACCTATTCTTGTCATGAAAATTTTTTCCTATACGCATATTCACTTAGTGAAACGACACCTCGTCTGTAGTTGTATTGTGACGTTTAGTTGATATACGGTTATGTATATATGTGACTCAGTGGAATTTCTCTGTGATATAATGCTTCGTGAGTCACTACCCGGTTCGTGGTCTTTCCATAATAGAGTAAATCAGGAGTTTTGTTAGGTGACTGCCCCTCCAATAATAATAGGGGCGACCGTCTACTCTCGACTCTCTCCAGTCATTGGGCAAAAGTCCAGTCCCTCAGTTTAAGGAGAGAAGACCTATACAGACGGGTCACGGTTTACAACTAGAACTTAGGTACTTCCTCTTGGTTGGACTCTCCGTCGACCGTTACCATAAATGACGAAGTGTCAAACCCGGATTCAGGACTGATTGTGCCTAAGCTAATGGTTCACATGGAAATTTATTTGCACACGAGGTCGGGGAACTTAAGTTTGTCGTCCGCAGGCACAGTATTAATGCGACCGACACTGTGCGCGGATCGACTCTCACCTAAAAATAAAATTGCTCGAACTCATCCACGTGCGCACACCCGACTCGAAAACGAACGATCAGTTATGAACTTTCGCCCGAGGTTGGAAATTAAATTCGTAAGCGAACATCGTGGTTGTCCCGATGTCCCAAAGGGCATAGTTTCTGTGCGAGGAGGTAGGAAAGTACCGGGACGAAGACATTCGTCGCACTAACTTGACGCCGTGGTGTCTTGGAACAAAAGGGAGGAGGGCCGTCGCGTTTGTGACGACAGGGTAAGTAGAACCGCTGTAGTATTACTTCAGGGGCTTAGTTAAAGATTGTTCGTTTCGAGTTTTTAGGTGGCTTCCTCAGAAAACCGTCTACGGAAAGTATATAGTTGTCGAGTGTTCTCCACTTCACGGACGTGTCTTTGGGTTTAACATGGTGTCTTCACAGAAAACGATGTAGGCTTTTCACACACAAACAAAAAAAAAAAGGAAGTGACTTTACTAATTCTCTTTCCTTCTATGACTCTTGTAGACTAACAAGGATCACTAAGGTACACGGAATTTTTACGACCCACTGAAGGGAGGCACCAAATGGTAGTGGACAAAATTCTCTTGTTGGGGGAATCTCACTGTCGACCCCGGAAAGTACCAGACTTGGGGTGGTGGAGGAGATCGACGAAGCAGAGGACGTCAGGGACGTCCGGTGAGTTCATGGACGACGGGGGTTTGAGTGGAGGGAGCGACATAACGGAAACTCTTAAAAGTGTTCGAGATGGGAAACAACCTTTATGGAAGGAATCGAAATGTCGAGTCGATTCGGAACCGGAGGATATCTTTCGACGAGGACTGAGTCACACTAAGACCGACGAGGACGCACGAAGGTTATTGGGCGAGGGCTAATGAAGTTAGACCGTTAATGTGACATAATACTAAAATAAAGGTGGAACCCAAGAGTGACCGAACACTCGAGGAACTTCCGTCCCTGAGGTAGTAGGGAAGAGAGACGAAGATCGCGAAACATGACGGTGTGTCATCTACGAGTTACTTATGGACACGTTTAAAACGGATGGACGGTGAGGTGGTTTCACGAGACTACCTCGAGTGTTGGGTCAGACGATCGTTGGGTTCAGGTTTCAGACCTTGGTACATAGAGACACTCTGGGGGAACCACGACACGAAAACCCAGTCTCATCGTTCCTCCAAGTTACGTACCCGAGTCCTCAGTCCATCCGAACTGGAGGTTTCCGACGATACACGATCGAGACGCCAACATCCATCCGTCGGGACGGAGGTTCCCCCGTACTTTCCTAGTATCCCCGTACTTTACACCCTTAGGTAAAGTGTGTCGAACCGTGAAATTTTTTGCTGTCAGGCTCCTGTACATAGTGACAAGTGTCACCGTCCCGGACCAACCACATCTTAATTTTTGGAGAATCCGACATACTACTCTTTATGGTAACCTCAAATTGAAGGTAGTCGGGGATAGACTAGTCGAGTGTATTGAGTACAGAAACCCGTATTCGTTTCCGGGGACAATTTTACGGTCACACGCAGTCGACTCTAGTCTACCCTACTTCAGTAATGGGACTGAAATTTAAACACATGTGTCACACAGGGTAAGGGGGTACACTATACTACACCCACCGTAATAAAAGGTATTACAAACAAGTGACGGATGCTACCCGGTCCGTGGAGAATATCACTTTGTAACATCTTTTGTGGAACACAATGAAAGATGAAAGGTTTTGTGTACTCCAAGCACAATAATAAAAAATTAAAATGTCAACTATATTAACTCCATATACACATTTTATCTCTCGATTACCCTTCGACGATATATTGTGTCACTCGGGTCAGACCTTGAGACATGACTAGATCTCCTCACCCCAACCCTCCCTCCGAGTTCTCCCTCCCCCATATATGTATATGAATACGACTAAGTACGACAACATACCGTCTTTGGTTGTGTCGTAACATTTCGTTAGTAGACGGTCGAAATTTGTTGTTGTTGTTGTTGACTCCCAATCTCTACAATATACAAACGGATTCTAGACAGTCGACCGTACCGTACGTCATGATGACCCTGAATTTGAAAGATGAACCTTTTTAAAGGTTTAGGTAGGTACGAGAATACGAATACGGTTTAAAGAATGTAAGGAAGAAATAAGCAAAGGGAGTATAGTGGACCTTCTGGACCCTCTCTTACCCTATGTTCTGCCTTTGTGACTCAAATTCCTCTCCCTTCTCCTCCACCAGACCTTTCTCCGTGGTGACCAGAAATTCACGACCTCCCGTCCCCGTTGAAACGGGAACCGGCGACTCGATCCACTGGTGACCCTCGTGACTCTTTTATCTACTATGTGAAACTTTTGTGTCGGTCACCCGAGTCGGGTACGAATGGATTTTGGTCTGGGAAATCACTTCTCGTTTGTTATGATTGGCAGAGTTGACTAAGTGAAAGAGGAGGACAGGAGGAGGACCTGGTAAGTTTTCGGTTGTAATCTTTTTTTCTTTTCCTTTCTTGTTACATTTCCGTCGATGACGCTATGTCAACACTGAGCCGTGTGTGTAAACTTCAGATGTTTACTGTAATCGAGAGGAACGTAGTCCAGTGTCTAACTCAGAAGACAAATACTTCACCACCATCTTCCTTAACTCTTATTTGTTTTACACACAATTTACTCTTACTTTTTAGGGTTTCGAATCTCAGAGCTCTTATAAAAGTCGTGACACTCGCAAAATAAATGTTTTCCCATGATCTCACGGGGGTGGAAAATCATTCGAAAAATAGCTTCACGTTGTATGTGTCTTTATCCGGGTTGAGTGTTGACATTCGAACTACTTAAAAGTGTCATTTGTGAGAGTCTAGTTCTTTTTTTTTTACGGAAACCCCAAAAATCAAAAAGATGTGGACCCAGTTTTGATGACTGATTCCGTTTTGATTTGTATATTTTAAATACTAAAATTCAATTCAATCGTCCTTTTACAATCTTTAACTTATTTTATGTTACAGATACTTCCCGGTAAAATGAAGTCTCTCTTAATTAATAGAGTCTCTAAACCTCCGTTAAAACAAAAGAGACACTGGTGTTCATCCGGACGTCGACTTAGAGATTGGGAAGACTGTCTCGACTCCTGAACCGGAAGGGGTGTCGAAAAGATTCCTTCTGTCCTACGATGGAAGCAAAGGAAGGAGAGGTGAGGGTAGGAAGGGAGTGCAATAGTGACACACAACAAGACTTCGCTCTAGTAGAATGAGAGGACGAGAAGAGTCGGGAGGACTAAAACTCGTCTAGGTTCTCCTCTACTCCACTGGAAAGAGGACCGGTCCGATCGAGACCTGGTAACGTCTTGGAGATAAATGTGTACAAAGTCGAATTGAAATTAACCAATTATTTTGGTACTACCCTCACTCCCCAGGACTAATGAGACTGTGACTCGACCGAGACGACGACGACGACGCAGCGAAGTCAGCACAGACTGAGACACGCTGGGGTAACTGCCGTCGGGTGGTCGGAGGGGGTAGGGACCCTAAGAGGTCCGTTCTTGTGACCTCACCTGACGGTAAAGGAAGAGGTTACGTACTTTCACTTTTCACTTTCCCTTCAGCGAGTCAGCACAGACTGAGAAGCACTGGGGTGCCTGACGTCGGGTGGTCCGAGGAGGTAGGTACCCTAAAAGGTCCGTTCTCATGACCTCACCCCGCGGTAACGGAAGAGGTCTCGACCGAGATCCCCGTGGTTAAGGAGAGAATCGACGTCCTTACTCTTCTTTCTGGGACCGTTATGTCTAGACAGTTTTACGGAAACGAGGGTCAGTTGACTGGTAGACGACTTTCCTTTGGTTTACCTCGGTTCTGCATACACGGGGAATAAACTATTGTTGTTTCTCCGGTTACCGGGTCTTTGTTTCCCGGTACTAATATTTTAATTCTTGTTCGTAAACCCGTAACGAAAGATTAATAAAAAGTGTTCTTCAAAGTCCCTTCCAGTCTGAAAGGATATCAAGTAGTCATATTACCTTGACTAAGACGGTTCACGTAGACTTCAGTCAACTTCCGAGTCGGAAGAACCGTGTGAGATCCACGGTTACCGATAGACCCGTCTTGAGAAGAGAGAACCTCCCCTAGATACCCCGACCACTTCGAGTTTCCTTCCATGTGTAGTGAACTCCCCACCGTCTTAGAACGCTCAAAAGGTGGAGATATGTGTCGTTATTTTAGGAGGTTTCATGAGTATAATTACTGTCTGTAGAGTGTAGATGGTCCTGAACTCTAGGAAGGCTTCAACATGAGTACCATGTTTAAAAAAAAGCGTATAAAAAATAATTTTGTTTTTTCTCTCTCTCTCTTGTTTTACCGGTGGTATCCGTTACCGACAGGTGTTGGTTATTTCTCTTTTTATAATATTTCTTTACCCCTAATCTTTTAAACAAGAACTTAAATGTAAACTTTCACGAAACAAACTATATATTAGACCCCAAACAGACGATTTAATACGGATTTATATTTCAGATAGAGATAACAATGAAACACGAAACAGTGTTTTAGAATATACGGAGAATTTAATATCTCTTGTTAAAGTTTGAGACCGACAGACCCAGTAAAGTACGAGAATATTGTCGAAATATAGTTATGGTATATTCTTTAATTTTGACTTTTGTGACTTGTTATACATAGATATTAATTAAACTTTTATTGTCATTATTTGAGTAATGTATAACTGTGTTTCATAAAAATATTTTTTATCTATAAATGGTTTGTTTTCCAATCATTTTTTACGGTAATAAAAACGTAGAAATTAAAGACCGAATTTATTGAGTCCATATAAGAGTATGGACGAAGACGTAACCTAAAACAACACAAGAAAACCAACTTCATCTACTTCTTTTAGACGGGAGTGTGTCTATACTTCCACCTTTTCCCTCCTCGTAAAATTATCAGAAAAGTCCATTGAGACCTAAAAGACGAACCTATGATATGGTTTTGAGTTGTTCGCCGTCAAAGAATTTCCAATCAACTTTATACTTTGGACTTTGATATAGTCATTAAAAGATATGGGAGATAATTTAAGTTTATGTAACCATATAAAACATGAAACTTACTCGATAATATAGGTAGGCATAAAAATATTATCGTACGTAACCAGGAAACCTAAGAAATGGTAGACTCGATGCTCCCTTCGGACACTTTCATAGCCATAATCTATGTGCTCAATGTATCGAGAAAATCTACGACCGTACAACGTAATGGATTAAAGTAATGGTTTACCTTAATATAAGTTATTAGTGTAAATGACTATAGTGGTGGATGTAATTGTCTTTTGAGATGTGTAGCCCTATGACAGTTCAAGTACCACAACCCATTTCCACAAGGTTTTAAACTTATAAACGGACTTTCAAATATAGATGACCATTGTCTATGACAGTTGAAAAAGAACTCCCGAAGGGACCACCAAGTCACCATTTCTTAGACGGACGGTTACAATTCTCTACACCCAAACTAGGGACCCAGCCCTTCTAGGGGACCTTCTCCTTGACCGTTGGGTGAGGTCATAAGAACGGACCTTTTAGGGTACCTGTGTCCTCGGTTCGCCCAATGTCCGGTACCTTAGTGTCCTCAGTCTGTATTGAAATTCTGATTTGTTATTTAAAAAAAAACTTTACTACCCGAATTAACTAATTAAAAACTCTTTTACATCCCGCACATACATTCAGTCTCTTGACATCAGTCAACAAGATTATTCTTTTAACGGACCCCAGCGGACGTAACGTCCACCTAAAAAATGGTTGACTCGATAGTCCCTTCGGGAATTCTTTTACCGTAAGGTGGTTTTTTCGTCACTCAAGTCGAAAAGAAAAATTTTTTTGGAAAACCGGTACACCCTAGGATCAAGGACCTGGTCTCTAACTTGGGTTAGAGGACCGTAACCGTTCCACCTCAGAATTGGTGACCTGGCGGTCCCTTCAGACTCGAGTCGAGAATTGAGTTTATCACCGTGTTCATGAAAAGGGACCTCTTGTTGTAGGAAGAAACCACTCCTCGTCTTCACGAGAGACACGAAAGACACGTGAAGGGCAAAGCAGTTTTTCTGAACATGAGTTCCCAGTTTTAAATTATTTGAATTATTAAAAATGACGAAGTAGTCCTGTCGGAGTTACTTGAACCATTACAAAAAAAAGTGGTCGCTCAGGTATCATTATCACTTTTACTGATGACGGAACTAAGGACGTTTCCGTGTTTCTCAAAGTGGACGAAACCGTGATAGTTGCGTTTACCGGTCCTGTCAGTTTCCCCGTTTATTACAAAATCACAATAATACGTTTCTCAAAATTAGAGAACCTTGGAGACTTTTCTGGAACCCCTGGGGGTCCTCATGGGCCTAGTGTGCACCTCCTGGTGACGACATCTCCTATCGTAACCATATTTAGGTGAGAGATTAGGCGAGTTACGAGTACAGGAACACCCCAAGTGTCTTTCTTCTAAATTTTCCAAATAAAGACAGAGGTGTAAGGACACGAGGGGCGAATTTTTTTTAAGGTAACACCGTTAGGTTGTATTTAACACACATATCTTGTTTCTTTGTCGTCATGAGAACTCAAGTAGTCGTAAAAAGAGGGACTGTTTCTTTCGATGAGATTGTTCGATGACCCTTTTGATACCACTCAATATCCTTTATACTGTACGAGTCAGGGGGGAGATAGGGTAGATTGAGGGTTTGGTGGGTTTGGAAAGTGAAGCCCCTATAAAACCTACTCGAGAAGTATCACAGGAGTCTTTATTAACCCACAGGATTAAGTCGGTGTACGTTTAATTACGAGGGGATTTCTCCGGAATAATATTAAAGGTTGGGAACTACAGATGTATTAGGGGATATCAAGAAATTGAAAAACGAAAGATTGAAGACAAATGGCTACGTGATGAAAACAGTCGAGCCATATCGTAGTTAATCATTGTGTCAACACAAATAATCCAGAGGGATCTCGGAACTCTTTCGACGAAACATAAATAATTACTAATGTGTCTCGTGATGATAAAAAGTTATCGTAAATCTTTACTCATTTAATGACTTCTACTTGCTATTTTCTTGAGGTCTAAAGTTTCCGTTCGTTTTTTTTTTTCGTATAATAAAGTTTTATGGGTATTACAAACGTATCAATTAAAATAAAAGTTAAATTATTGTTCCCCCCCCTTAGTTTAGATCTGAGAAGAAGGACAAGATGAAAACCATAAGACCTCCTGTGTGGTAACCGAAATCTCTAACTTGATGTCTAGACCACTAATTACTTCTCGGCCAAATTGTCCAGATTTAAAGTAATAGTATGGACAATCCATTGTGTGTGGACTAAGTCGTTTTTAGGTGGGTGTTCCGCTTACAACTTTTTTAAATTCTCTCTCTCTTGAGGTCTTTGAATCCAGGTCGAAAAACAGTTCGTATTAAGTTTTGTTGGTTGGACTTTACATAGGTTAAACATGAGAGAATAGAACACTTATTAAGGGACCCGGGATAATCCACTTCAGTCTCGACGGGTACAGCCATACCTTAAACGAGAAATTCCTTTGGTCTCCCTGGTTAGAGAGGTCACCACTTAAAGAGGATTGGTTTGAATTCTCACTACCCCTCGTTAATGTTACGAGTAAACGGGAGGAAAGTGTAAAGACCAGTAAATACTCTACTTTTGATACTAGCCGTTTTTTTTTTTTTTTAGTGAAATGTAAGTTCTCTCCTCGAGACCCTCGAGGGGCACTCGTAGACCGATGGTCCGTCTTTGTATGGAGGCACGTGAAGGAAACAGAACGCGAGGGAGAAACTACACGTTCAGTGACCACCTCATTCGACACTAGCGAAACTACAACTTGAAGATCAGAAATAACAATGATCGTACGGATGTTCCTCTCGACAGTCAGTACAGAATGTAGACTTGTTGCTACAAAGAAATGCCGTGGAGAAATGTTCGTAGTTAGGAATTCATGTACAAAAGGGTAAAGACGACTAATGGTGTGATAGAAACAACCCCCTCCCGACACGAGTTTATATTGATGTCGTGGGTGTAAAAGACATTTGTGGGACTCCGCAGTAGTATACCGACCATGGGTTGGAAGAAGTTGTTCTCTTCGGACTCACGTTTTGTATAAAGATCGTTTACTTTTGTAAGACTTTTGTGAGTTCGGTAGAATTGTCAGTTTTACTCCTCAAATCGGTTATAAAGGGGATTCGTCGGTAACTTTAGTGTACCTTTGAAGATTTTCTCTAAGACTTACGTTGTCGTCGTCCCCCGAATCTTTCAGACGGTTTTGAAACTCTGTAGAATTGAGTATAATTTGGTGAAACAAAGAGACGTCACCACCTTTGTTTTTGTGAAGACAAGATGTACTAATACGAACACTATCTTTGTAACGAAACTTTATCCAAAGACGGTTAATAAAACAATTTACCATAGTAAAAAGTCTTCCACGAACGATAATACCTATGTTGAAGTCAATGTCCTTCTACCACAAGGTATTAAAAGACAAAATCCTCTTATTTACCTATATATAGTACACACAGGTTAAAGACTTTATGTATGTACGTTTTGTTCGTTATACGAATAAGATTTTTTTTTGTTTTCTTTTTTGCGACAACTTTTTCTGTCTCGAGATTAAAGTGTACGGTCGAGGATACTCTAAATGAAAAGTTTGAGGAAATAGTGAACACGTTGACGGATGATAATAGTTTGAGGTGACCCTCTAAGGTGTGTTTTTCCTCTATTTCAATTCCACGAATGTAGTATGGTACGACCAAATATTACTTGACGATAGAAAGACTTATTTACAAAGTTACTTTCGGTTCAAAAATCTCTATCTCTCAGTGTCTACTCCTTCATGTTACTATAAAAAGTTACTGTCTAAAATCAAGGTATCAAGAGAAAATATTCGACCGTTGTGTCCTCTATGTGACAAAGACGAACAAAAAAAAAAAAGAAAAAATTTCCTTTACGTTTGTTATATGCCTCTTCTGAGTTACAGAAACCTAAAGACCGGACCTTATAAACCATTCCTTATTTTAAAGACACCACACGTTACCAATTCTGATAAGGTCCCAAAGGTAAAAATTCGTCAGAGAGATGGGGTCGGAGGAGCCAAAATTGAGTTGGTAGTTTTTACCTTTTCCAAAAACCGATCTTAAACTATTATATACTGACATTAAATGGTCTTGATTTAGACTCGTAATTATTATTACTTTCAAACAAGTAAGAATTTGAATCAATTTATTAGTCGTTCTTCATTAGTGGAGAAAGATGGAATTTAAAAGTGAGGGGTTTCCTTGACTAGTCGACTATCTCCGTGGGGATCGTTACTCCTCTATTCTGTTCCTTGTTCCTTTCATCTTCCCTTAACAATGCCTGTTATTTTCACCGGCAAAAGAATAAAATCCTTTGTAAAGGTGTCTTACCCACTCAACCTTTTCGACAACTACCGATAGTTCAAAGGGGTTGAAATGTTTTCCCCTTTCGCTGGTCAACTCCATCAGACTGCTCTTGACTCATCGACTGAACCCTTCTCTTAGGTACACAGGCGGACTTGGGACACCCCACCCCACCCCACCCCACCCCACCCCACCCCCACCCCCCCGACCAAAGGTGATCGGTTGCGACGACGGGACGTGACCCTGCCTACTGAGTGTACAATTCACTCCCACAACCTGGAACCTCCAAAGAGGTGGTGTCAGTAGACCTGTCAAAAATAAAAAAATTTGTGTAATAGTTATGAACTCTGGGTGGAGTCTGGTTATTTTAGTTCTCGAAGGTCCTCACCTCGGACCCGAGCATAAAAAGTGTTTCGAGAGATCGGTTCAGATTACCCGTCTGTTCCGACTCGTGATTCTCTTGTCTACTGGAGATTTAAGAGAGGACCCAATACCGTCTTGTAAGTGGTGGATAATCTTTTTTTTTTTAGAGTCTAAAACAAGGGAGGACAACTAGGTACTCCGGTATTCGTTCAGGTTCGGTAAGGTGAAAGACACAACCGGTACGTCAACAGTGATAGACATAAAGAGATGAAGTAAAGACAAATGAATCCATAGTAGACCCGAAGGGAGTATCGAGTCAGCCATTTCCTAGACGGATGTTGCGTCCCCTGGTCCCAACTAAGGACCCAGCTCTTCTAGGGGACCTCTTCCTTTACCGTTGGGTGAGGTCATAAGAACGGACCTCTTAGGGTCCCTGTCTCCTCGGACCGTCCGATGTATGTCAGGTACCCCAGCGTTCTCAACCTGTGCTGAATCGTTGATTTCTCTCCCTCTCTCCATAGTAGACGGAGAAAGGCAGTCTTGTATGTGAGTGTTCTGGTGTCTAATTGCAACGACACGAACCGTAGCGAGGGTATCGTAGTACAGACGTTGCACTACCCGATACCGCGGATATAAAAGGTTCCTTCCTCCCCCGACCTCAGCCACACCTTCCCCCAGCCGTGTCAAGGTGAACATAGACAAAGTGGTCTGATCTTAGATTCAACGTGCTTCCGCCCCAACACAGACACTGTAAGTCTAAAACGGTAAAATCTCGGACCCGTGACCGCCTATGTTCGTCCCACGAGTCCCAAAGTCTTTGTGGTAGAACATTTATCCTTTGTAAACGTTCGAAAGTCCCGGGATTTTGGACATGAAACAACGACCTTTTTTTCGTTGTATCTTTTTTCAGTAGTGACAAAGGTGACCTCAGCCGGAACTGAAGACGTCGTGTTAGGAGTCGGACGGGGGTGACTCACCAGTGGTCCGACCACCCTGGGTCGGGCCACCGAGTGACTCCCGATCTTTCGGTCTCTTTGACCAAAGTAGAAAGACTATCTTTGGGACTCGTTCTAAAGACGTCTTCTCCTTATACCAGGAGAGGGCAAACCCGGTAAAGTCCATTGTCTGACCCTCAGACTGGTGAACAAGGACGGGTGATCAACTATCTTTTCGGTCTTTATCTGATAGAGTTTACACAGTTATTGTACGTGTGATGCCGTCTTTAATGAGTATCACCCGTGGAGAAGGTGAAACTTTCCTCTGAAGTCACCGGAGTCTTACTTTCACAGACGAATGGAATTATTGGGACTGTAAGATTCATAGGAATGGAGTGTTCCTGCTCCTCTCCCACTCTGGTCTCGTCGTCAAAAGTTTGTACACTCGAGGAGTCAGGGGTTCCCCTCGAAAATGTTCAAGTTTAAGGAACCGGAGTCGGGTCTGGTAGTCTTAGTCTTCGTCCGTCCATCACTACCTCTGACCCGTAAATAAAAAATTTACAAAGAGTCGATTGACACTTCTGACTACTATAAACTCTTGGTGACTTCCCAACCTCCTGAGGTGACGGGTTGACACGAGACTATCGTTCTCCCTTCAAAACGTCTCTCTCGCTTTTGGTAGACTTAACCGTTGTGGACTCTGTGGAAAATTTATGAGTGGAAGGGCCGACTCTGGTCCGACTGCGTTAGTCCCAGAGGGGTCCTTAAATGGAAACATTGAGAGGCCCAATACCCAACGAGAGTTTTCAAAGCCTCGGTGACGAACCCGTCCTAAAATCTCGATGAGACACCGAATAAACCTTCCTTTAGTACAAGTGTACATTTGACTTCCTGATTGAAATAGGTTAATGTAATTACAAAGTAACGTACAACGTTTCAGAAACAATATTTACCGCACCTCGAGTCTTTGATGTTTGGATATTCGAGTCATCAGAATCTCGTCGAAAGGGACCAATTCGTACCGACGGTCAAAGAGTCATGTACAGAAATTTACGACTAAGTACCGAATTCTACCCCTCCCTCCATAGAAACAAGATAATACTTTAGTGTGCCCACCGTGGACTTATTGCGTCGTGTGTCATCCGTGAAGTATTTATAAACAACTCTGTTTAAGTCAAACAATAAATATAGGTCTCAAGATGACTTCTATACTGTACTCTATTTCTTTTCTATTTTTATTTTTTGGGTTACTGACTTTTTACTTTTATTGTAAGACACTTTTTCTCCTATAAAGAGTACACCACTTTCTTAGTGTGAAGACCCACCGCGTCAAACTTTTTGCCAGACGAAACTCTGACTAGACTCTGAATTGGTGTTCAGAAGTGAAGACTTGGTGATGGAATAAAGATACTACTTTTTCAAATTTGTCATACAAAAGGACCGAAAAAAAAAAAAAATTAAGGGAAGGAAGACAAAGTACATTTCTACTTTAAAGTAGAAAGGCCATCCTTGTTCGGTCGTGACAGTAGGAAATTTTAGGACCACTAATAGACAATAACACTAGTGAGACCAATAGTACCGAGTCGAGTCTTTGGAGCTGATGAACTCGTTACGTTTTAAGTGCATTTGAACGTAAGAGGGGAGAAGGGTATCGTGGTCACTGTTTACTATAAATTCCTTTATCTTTTTAGTTATGAATAAAGAAACTAAGGCTATGTCTTTGGCCTAACAAAGTATTGACAAAGTGTGAGTTGTCTGGTGTCTTTAGATTCGTGTGTAAAGGAAACGTAATAAATAAATAGGATTTTTACTGTGTTTACTTACGAATGGAGATGAAGCACGTCACAAAATTTCGTATACACTATATTACAATATATGTGGACACATTATTTAACGAGTTAAAGAAACCGTTTAACACATATGAATCCACTCGTCCTACGATATCGTGATTTAGAAGTCTTTGTTTTGTCCAATTATCTACACGTAGGTGACTATTTGACGAAATAACGGTTTTTGTCGATGTCATCAAATGAAGATTCACAGAGGGAAAAAACTTTTGTTTATTTTTTGAGGGTTTCGAAATCTAAATTTTTTCCTTTTACGACCTAAAGAGACTAGTTCTACTGACTGTTAGAGATAAATTTTTTTTATAAATTACCAACCCCTTATCTTAATTCCAACTTTAAGAAAAGAAAAAAAATTTTTTTCCTAATGGTACTTTCAGTATTATTAACAAATGAGTGTTTGGTTTATAGTGAATTTATAAATGTCAATTATACCTCGGTTTACTTTAAAATATTTAGTAGAAATTAGATTTCAACAAATTTTTATATGGGAAAGAAGTTCTTTTGAAATTTTTAAATAATAGACATGATGTCTATGTAAAGATAATTGGTACGTGTTGTTATTTAATGTGAAAACTTAGACTACATCTTACGGGGTGTCGTTAGCTCTTTTATTGAAGTTGGAAACTGGAAGAGGTGATCGGACTACCCTTTAAGTAACCGTGGTAATGGCGAAAGTCGCAAGGTTCCCTTTCATGGGTGATCTCCCGTCGGAATAGAGTCGAGACTGTGACCTCTTTTTGTGGAGTCTTTACGAGGTTTACAAGGAAATAAAAAAGTTATAGGAACTAAAAGAACCTATAAATTATAGTTGAAGTCAAGTACATTTTCATAAAGATTCATCCAGTTTTCAGGTGAAGGTTTTTAATGTCACCGTAGTGTTTCCGGTAAGTACTGTACCAGTTCTCTATGTCGGATCCAGTACATAGAGTTTCTTTAATTTTGTTTTAAATTTTAGAAATGAGAAATGATGGATCACCCAATTCACGACTCAGTCAGTATAGTGTTGATCCTGATCCCAACACCATGTTTTTGCCATATTTTTACAATTCTTTAAGATCTGTTTTACTTTACATAAACTCCTTCTTCGATTGGTTCCTACGACCTTCCGACTGACTTATCTTACCTCTCCCTTTTGTCTGACTCTTACATCACACCCACACAAAGTATGAGTCTGAAGTTTATTGACTATTAGAAAGAAAGTATACTTTCTACCTAATTTACACAAACACATAATGGGGGTTTCTTTCTTAGTCGTATCTTAGTTTCCTAATTTTCATGTTTTCTCTGTCGATGTGAACTATATTTTTATTAAAAGTATAAGTTCTACCTTATTCGAAGGAGATTACTATCACTCGAGGGGTAGTGTCCTCCACAAGTTCGTTTTGGTCTGTTGATAACCGTCCTTCCGACGTCTCTCTTTGGCTTACGGCTATCCCACACATAGCTTGCTGTAAAATCCAAAGACGAGAAGGATCCTGAGATACTCTACTACGAACAAACGAAAGTCCGTCTGTCGAGTTAGGTCAACGGTCTCTTTATTTGGGGTTAGTTCACTCTTTACTCGAAAACGTCTAGATAGATGAGCCTTTGAAACTGAGACCAAAGGATTTTCTGTTGTCTAAAGAGTTCTAATGTAGGTACTAGTACGGGGAATTGACAGTGCCTTTGTTGGTCCTGTCGTGAGTGTTCGGGTTCCTTAGTTCTCGAAAGATGAGGTATTTCCCTATAATTTCTACATAGACACTTACGAAGGAAACGGATTTCTATACATCTACATATCGATTTAGAGGTCGAACTAAGATGGTACTACCTCTATCCAATGTGTCCAATCGACACATAGTATCATAAAGTATAAGAAATCCTTTTATTACGAACGTAAAGTGGGTCTAGGAGAATGTTGTACGTCTGAATTACTTTTAGCACCTACTTCTCTTGATTACCATTCGTTTATTCTTATTGAGGTAAACA
The DNA here is from genome assembly GCA_006410555.1 of Capra ibex. Classification (NCBI taxonomy): domain Eukaryota; kingdom Metazoa; phylum Chordata; class Mammalia; order Artiodactyla; family Bovidae; genus Capra; species Capra ibex. Next base: position 42,510,548 of record SJYO01034137.1, read on the forward strand.
TGGTTTAACTAAAATAATTTATCATTAAATTTCTATAATTCGAGTCGTTTCGTAATGTATTAACTTAGAAAAAGAAATATTTACGGTCTCAATATTAAAGATGATTGATCTCTGTTTCAATATAGGTCCTGTAAAAGTGTCGAAGGAGGTACTCTCCGTCGTACTTCTGTCGTCTTTAATCCCGAGATCAGGAACGAAGTGGTACATGGTCGACCTTCTCAAACCGATATTGTTTATTGGAAACAATCGGAGTCAAAGAAGTTGATTTTTGGTCCTGTCTCGGTTACTGAAAAATCCGTCCTAATTTACTCTGTTCTTACATTCGGTATTTCGTTTTTTGTTTATATCTAATTGTAGGAGGGAGATAAATACTTTACAGAGTATTTAAAGTCTCCGTTACTTTAGTTTTCGTTTTTTAGTTTAACGACCGTTTGGATCCCTTATCCAAACTGTAATGAAAAAAATTTTTCATAGATAAAAAATTAACTTCCTATTAAATTAACGAAAAGTCTTAAAACAACAAAAGATAGTTTGGAGTTGTACTTAGTCGGTATCCATATGTGTACAGGGAGGGAAAACTTGGAGTGAGGGTAGAGGGAGGGGAGGGGTGGGCTGTACTGAAGAATATGTTTCTAAAATTTCAATGACCCAATGAAGGAATATTATACTACTCCCGATTGTTTACAGTGAATTTTCTTCTTTTAGATCTTTGTTTTCTAAAGTTGACGAAAGAACATAACTATAAAACGGACAACCGATTATATGCGATGACAGACAGTCAAATCTGGAGAATAGAAACCTATGTCGCAAGACTGTTACTTTTGTGTTCAAGGTAGTACAATGTCTGGTATGCTGTCTATGTCTTACGAGACTGACGTTTAGAGAATTCAGGTACGGAGTTTCCGACAACACTTTCCCTCCATAGGAATCACCTTCTCGATCTCCCCCCTCTTTCTTACTCATTTAGTAAGTAGTTACCCAGTTATACACCAGAGACTCTTTTATAGTTTATACTTAAGTGTGGACACAACAGTGACCACCTGGAGAGGTTTAATAATAAAAATTTCGTCTCTTTATATTTATGTCACATCGACGATTGAGACTCGTAGATTAATACTAAATATTTTAATTATTTATGTTTTATATATCCAATTTCATCCGAACTAAAGAATAATTATTTGTGACTTTTAAATCTTAGGTACGTCTTTTGTAAAGATGTTACTTCATAAAGATCTAAACAAGGTGAGTACAAAAAATAAAATATTTATTACAATGAAAATAATAAAAAATAAGAAAAAATTTTAACCTTATGTCAACAAAATGTTTCAACACCGGCAAAGACGACATGTCGTTTCCCTTAGTCGACATCCAAATGTATATAGGGGAGAAAAAACCTAAAGGAAGGGTAAATCCAGTGCCGTCTCGTAACTCATCTCAAGGGACACGATATGTCATCCAAGAACGTTCAATAGATATAATATGTATCATAGTTATCATACGCACATATATATATATATATATATATATAGAGTTAGGATTAGAGGGTTTAGTAGGGTGGAAGAAAAAGGGGTTCCCCAAAATAACTAGTGATTTTATTGAAGTCTTTTTAACATTCTATTGACTTGAGACGGAGACGTCTAGATAGATAGGTAAGTCATTGAAAAAGAGGGTATTTTCCAGTAAACATTTACAATAAAAAAATCCACGGGGTCTTGATTCATGTTTATCAACCCACGATAACGTCTACGAGACGTTAATAGATGAACGACTAGAGTGGGTAAAATAACACTAAGTGAACTGACCCTCCCTTTCCACCCTCTTTCTCTTCAGACTATTCTTGATAAGGATATAAATGGATATATAAATGATCTATCATTTTTTGTGATTGTAAATTTAATGTATATATAAATTTATATATACATGTATCCGTATAAATTTCCTAATTCAGATAATTTCTGATATAGTAAAATATTGACCCGTCGTAATTTATTTAATATGCCATGAGTTAAGTTTAGCTCCCGTTTCACCAAATGAACTCATACTATGACGAAACGTAAAGTTCACTTCACTGACTTTATGTATTTTAGTTCTCTGACGAGTACGTTTGTCACGAAGATTTTATAAGAGTTGAAGTATCTACCAGACTTGAGGGAGATAGTGCGTACCCGTTTACTTAAGTCTCTACGAGGAACAGATATTTTCTTCACTGGAGAGGAACGGACGATTCGTGAGACGAGTGACCTTATTGGTAAAACCCAAAAGAGAAAGGTTCTAGGTCGGTAATGGGAGAGGGTTAGGATGGGTAGTTTCCAGTACTTTCACCTTGTTTTCAGGGTCGACTCCCTATATGATGACTGTGTCACGAATTTTATTCTACTCCCTATTTAAGTTTGAAGTAAACCCTTTCTCTTTCAGGTGTGAGAAGTTTTGATATTTTAGTGTAAATAATCTCAACCTTTATGGGGATCAGTGGGTGTATATGTCATAAAAGTTTCATCATAGTACGGAACACAAACGCGTTCCTAACACGTGTGCCTTGTTAGATAATACCCTGTCTGTAAGGGGAATTCGGAGGGAAGTGAGAGGACTGAGGTAAATGTACTTGTGACCGACTCCCGAGGATCCTTCGTTTCCCCCGTATTAGATGACTTTGACTACTCCGTGAGCGTAAAGGAAAGTCGTGACCGACGGCGGACTGTAAACCGGTTTCGTGAAAACACTACTCGTCTTGTTCACGAGGGGACTAATATTTACAATAGCGACCGAGAGAGGCAAACGGGTTCTTCGGTAGGTTTACCATAACCTTAAGACAACAATTAATTTGTTTTTGTTTTGACTTTCTACTCTGATCTCAACGAGGTTACTTCTAAATAATGAAGATTCGTACTGGTGAAATTCGGATTTGAATAAACTGTTGCTTGCGTCTCCTTCCTAAAAGAAGAAAGCACTCAAGTTTTCCGGACTAAATGACTACAAATTTTTTGTAGTCATTTAGTCGGTTGTTTCGCTTACAAAGAGAAAATACCACCGAACAAGATGGGAGGGGGACGATGTACGTATGTGTATTACTTTTCGATATAACATTTCTCACAAAGACAAAGCATACTTTTTTTTTAGATTAATATGTTTGAGGGAAGGTATACCTTGGTTAAATTGATAATTTTGACTCTCCGTCGTCCCTTCATAAATTATACTAAGATCCGGTCAAAGACGGCGGGAGAAGTGGGGGGGGGGAATTTAGACTATGCCTTTATAAGTGTCGTAAGGAATAAAAGGGTCTTTGATAAAGAGAAGTCAAATTTATACGTAGTCTCGTTCTATTGGGATAATTCTGCGTCCTATAATACTATGAACCTTACTTTATAAGATTAACAGATCTACGTAGTGGGGAAAGGAGGGGGTCGGAGGAGAGGAGGTCGACTCGAATATCTTTTTGACGTAACGGTCACATAGACTCGGTGAAAAGGGTTTCGTGTTACGAGACTTAGATAATAGAAGACCGTCGGTCTCCAGTGAGGTTCTGTTTACACACCCGATCTCGAGACCCCCCTATACCATCACCACACTAAGGGCACCATTATTAGTGATTCACTATCATACCTGGAAGTAAAACATGATCTTGATGTTTTCGTTTTCGGATTCACGAATCTTTGTAGTTTCAATTCAATTTTAGAATTTCGCGTGAAAGGAATAACAAACCACCAATGACAAGTAATCCCCTTTGTCAGAGACGAAGAATGGGAAGGGGTTAACTGTGGTTAATGTATTTTATTTTATCTATTCCTGATCCTAATTGTGGAGGGGTTTAGATAAAGTACGGCATTTAATTTTTTTTTTTTTTCCTTCTTTTACAGAATTGATGTTTCCGACAGACTTAGCAAAATGTCCTAATTACTTGACGTCCTTTATCGTATTTTCAAACAAACTCTCCCTCCCCTCCTCGTATGTGAAGATGTTTTTTTTTTTCAGCCATTCTTTTAGAATTTTAGTAAAACCCTTCTTTTTTTTTTTGTTGAAGTCCGAATTCTTGCACCTAGTGGCCTCCCAGAGGAGGGAAAAGGAAATAGGCAACGTATAAGATTTTTACTAATTTAAGGTAAAGGGAGTTTGGTGGCCCCTTCCCTGTTTTTAAAATGAGACCCGTGCAGCCTATTCGTCTAAAGTAGAGTTCGTCGAGTAGAATCGCAGGTCATGCAAAGCCGGACAATTATTAATTATTTTCTCTACGGTGGGTTAGAGATCACTTCTTTCCGTTTCGAGCCACTAGGCTTTCATTTGGATCCGGTCTATGGCTTGGACAAAGGAAGTAGGTCCTAACGTTGTTTTGGAGGTGGAATCGTGTGCAAATTGCTCGCGGGGCGCGGGCGAGACTACCCGTCTGGGGCGTCCTGACAGATCCAGACTCTTTGACGCCGCGCATTTCCCTCGGGCCAGGCGCCCTTTGTCTACCCCGAGATTTAGGGGCGAGGGTCGCCGGCCCAGACGCTTCGGTGAGCCCGTCTAATTGGTGGGGCTTCTTGGACGACCGCGTGTTCGCCCGCCGCCCCACGCCCGACTCAAAGAGAGCCCGACAAGCGAACAGAGCCGAAGAGGGCTGGCGCGTCCGCTGAAGGACGTGTGGAGGTTTGAAACCGAAAGAGTAATCTTTGAAGGGACTGAACGGTGCCAAAGAAAGGAGGAGTGGATCCCCCGGGACTTCGGTCAGGACAGAGGTCGGTCACTTGGGACGGTAGGCCGGTGGTCGGGCCGGTTCCTGGAAGACTAGTCCCGGCCGCCGGCCCGCTCCTCCGAGCTGCCTCAGAACTGGTGCTGATTAGACGCGGGCGGCCGAGGAGCGGCGGCAGATTGGAGGTGATGACGGGCGCTTAGGACACCCCCCACTTCAACGAAGGGGTGTAGGTAAGTGTTGGGTTTTCATAGTTCAGTCCCACGCGACGCCGACGCCCGTCGGGGGCTCCGTCGGAACCGTGCAAGGTCTTCGGGCAGAGCGATCCCGGACCCGCGAAAGCCTTCACCGGCCCCGCCCGTGCGTCGCGTCTGGCCGGCGCGCAGGGGGCGCCGCCGGCGGCCCGCGAGGCCCGACGGCCCGGCGTCTCCTCCCCTCCCGGGTTCCGGGCCCCGCGACTGGTCAGGGGTCCCTACTGTGGCGTGGGCGCGCGTGCGAGCCGGCCCGGACCGGCGCCGCGAAAGGGATGCGTCCGGTCTCGGCAGGCCCCACGCCCGGGACCCCTGGGCAGCGCCCGCGGGGGCCGAAGGAGGATCGAGGAGTCTGGGAGGGGAGGGACGGTCTTTGCGCCGCTGAGGGTCGTTTGAAAGAAGGCCCTCGGGGCGGCCCACGGTCCTCCTGGGCCCGCTGACTGTCCTCGGTCTCCCCTGTCTTCAACCCCCGCCCCCCCGCAGGTCGGGGACGCGGAAACGGGGCTGTCCTCCGTCCGTCTAGGGCACTGGGCCGAGTCCCCCGCGGCGACGTCCCCGGGTTTTTTGGGACCGCCCCAAGGGCGCCGGTCGGGGCCCGTCATGCACGCGAGCTCGTCCGCGCGGGTGGGGAGGGGGACGTGCGGGCGGAGGGGCGGGGGGCCTCGTCGGTCGGGTGGGCCGGGGCCACCCCGCGGGCCCGAGTGGAAAGTAGCGACGCTAGTGTTTTATGTAGTAAATTCGGCGCCACTCCTCTCGCGTCCCTCTCGCCTACCAGGCTGGGGCCTCGGGGGAGACGGCGGCGGCGCGGCGGCGGCGGGCTCGGTGTCGTCGTCGACGTCGTCGACGGGCGGGCGGCTCTCGGTAGGGCTCGGTATTCTCCGAGGTACACTGGCCGACTGTAGTGCCGGCGGCGAGACAAATGTGGCGCGGGGAGACGAAGGAGGGCCCCGCCCTCCGCCCGCCGCCCTCCGCCGCGCGGGGTCGTGGCGCGGGGCGGGGCGGGGGCGCCCGTCCACTCGCCGGCGCCGAGGACCCGCGTGGGCCCGACCGCGACGGGAGACCGTGGGGGCCGGGCGTAGGTCTGGGGATCGGAAGACGGGCGAAGGGCCCCGTGGACACCGGAGGGCCCGCGAGAGACGCGGGTCGCGGGAAGCCTAGCGCGTCGATGAAAGAGGGAGCTGGGGAACCCGTTCTTCCCGCGTTGGACTGCGATGAAAGGGCGAGGGAAGGGCCGGGAGGGTCCCCACTGTTTTCGCGGTTGAGCAACCGCCTTTTCGTCCCAAGCAAGCAGACCGCTCCCCGCTCCCCACCCGAGATCAAAAGGAGTGAAGGTTGAAGGGTCTAGTGGGGTCAAAATCAGCCTTCCATCTCGGGGGAGCCCCCGCCACCTCTTGCCTCAGTGGGTCTGACAAGGTCCTCATGATCAAAGGAGTCAGAAAAGACCCTCTGAGCCGGACGCTTTTCCCTTAAGGCGGGTGGATCTGTGACTACAAAGAGTAGGATGGTTGTAAATTCCAGGACCAAATGTGGAGAGGGAAGGACGTCCTGGTGACTATGGACCTTCCTCTTGTCTGTTGACACACTTAATGGATCTACATGAGGTCAACGGTCGGCTAAACTCGGTGATTAAAGGGTCCGAGAAGGTATCGGTGGTAAGAGAGGTCTCTTGGGTAGATGTTCACCTTTTCCAAGATCAAAAGTGTGGGATTTTCACTCTACAAAGCCATGAAATCTGTCCTTTTTTTGGTGGTGGTGGTGGTGGTGGTGGTGGTTTATTGGTTCGTTGGAGATTTCCAGTTGAAACACTTAAGACGTTGATTCCGAATTAAGGGAGGTTTGAAACTTCGAATTAGGAAAATTGACCGGAATACCTTTGAATTTAGTACTATAATAATAGTCTACTTAAAGAAATGATACTTGAAGTCTACGATGTATGGGTCTCTGGTTTAATAAATTTTAAAGTCATCCGAACAGGTGTCATAACTCGTATCGTCTTTTTTAATAGTTTTCAGTTCAAGCAATGGATGATGACAAGGAAGTGTGTTAAAGTCGAGACGAAAGAAAAGACTACCAGATACAAAGGTAAATGTTGAGTCTATAATCTACCAATAATCAACAACGTAAGTGCCATTAATTCGTTCTTCTCAGGATTGTAAAAAAGATCATATTGACTCGACAGGAACGGCGACTCAACCCTGCATTAAATTTTGTGTACGTCTGTTAGTCGTGACGTTTTTGATTCTAAATGTGAGAGGGTAGGGGGGCTTGGGGGAAGTTCCGTTTTAAATGTCTCGCGAGATTAAATCTTCCGATTTTTTTAAGTACCATGGAATTTAGTTCGGTATGGAAATATTTTCAAACTAGAGTCGATTTCAATAGGATTGTTAAAAAAAGGGGATTATTTTGATGTTTTTAGTCTTTAGTATTGTTACACTTCGGCTCTGGATGGGTACAATTGAGTCGACAGGTCGGTATCGTTTCACCTGTTCTCAAAGTTTACTTAGTTGGTATGGGAGACACTACAAATGTCACTACTTTAATTTAGTGTGGTGTAAGGGTACTACGTTGAGGTAGAGGGTCACTCCGTTGCGGGGAGTCAATGTGCCTGTGATACGAAGTACACACCAAGAACTAAAGGGAACAGGATGGCTGAAATTATTCCTGTCCATTGCGCCTCGACAGGGTAACCATCCAAGACCCATGTCAAAAGAAAGGAAACATAACAATTTCCTACCTTTTTGTAGTCTCTGACGTACGAGGATCCCCACAAAAAGGTATGAGTGACGTTTACTTAGGTCTATTTGCTGAGACTTTTAAGTCGTAATGAAATTTTGTCGTAGGACGAAATCTTTTATTACGAAACTTTTACTGGTTTAGGTAATCGAGGTCGGACGGACAGTCTGTAGACTGAGGTTCCATTTATCAGAATGTAATGATCATTAGCCATAAATAAAGGTCTGGTAAAGTTTACTTTAGTCATTAGCCCTTACTGTACATTGTACTGTATACGAGGACGTTAATGTTCCTCTTCTTAGTAAGTAGGATATGTATACAGGGGTTATCTTTATATTAGAGTATTATGAATTTGAACTTTACAAATATGGAAATAAGTTGTTTCTGTAAAGGTACTATTACATTGTGACTGGAACGGGAAATCTTTACATAAAGCAAGAGTGGTATGTTTGATTACTCGTTGTCTTAAAGTCTATAATTCAGTGTCATTGGAAGGACACACCGATCTACGATAAACATTGTGTACGGAGATAATTTACGTAAAAAAGTAAAAGTTGTGTCGAAAATTGGGTCTCATATAATCACAAATATAATTGTGTTTTGAGAGTACTTTGAAGTTTCCATTTATACTCTCCAAAGAAAAAGAAATTTTTGGGAGAACTTTATGTTGAAAAGGTGTCTCAATATTCAGGAGTTGGTTCATTTAGTCAGTCCTTACTTTCCTAGACATAAAGGGAAGTCATGAAGGTGTAACTTCGGTTTTTCCTTCGTGTAAAGCCACGTTTGAAAATGGTCGATTTATAATTTTATGTCCTTATTAATAAACCAAAGGTATTTTGTGTGTGAGGTCCTCATGGTTGATAACCCCATTTTGTCACAATTCATCAAATGAGAAAGGTAAACTTTTTAAAAATGGTTCACAAGACTTCCTTTTTTTTTCGTATTTTTTTAACTAATGTCCTTCCATTAATTTGTTCTACTCTTGAGAAATGGTACTTACCCTAATATAGTATGTAATTAAGAGTTCAGTTTATAAAGACAACCGATTAGAGTCTTTTTCTTCCGTATAACGTATGAATTTTTTTGTACCTTAAGTTGAGTCTTAGGAGATGTCTGTCAAGGTACACCACAGGGATACATGACTCAAAGGGTGACCTAGACAGTGAATCGTTCCTTCACCTTCCTGTATTGACTACCGTTCAATAGGGTTTTACGGGTACTCCTTTCGAACGACTTAAAGACGTCCTCAGATCTGATCTCATATTAATCATTTAATCACGGATAGAAGGATAAAAGTCTTCAATTTATTCCTTTACTATGAACTGAAATCTTTTCATGTAAACTGAAAGACGGTTTGTCTTAGACTAGAGTACCATATGTGGAGTGACTAAGTGTGGACCTCACGAGGACCCCTCTTACCGTTTTACTGCCCGACTGTTTGAATAGGTCTTAGCGGTTCACCGAGGGACACGTTACAAAAGTCTCAACCGACTACGTGTACTCTCCCTTCGATGTAAAGCTGAGACTCCAAGACAGAGCGGGCCCAGGACCAAGAGAGAGAGGTCACACACCGTCGAACGATTAAGTTAATTGAAGAAAGATCGACTTGTTCTTTCCCTAGTGACTTTCCAATTATACCAGGACCCGTCGAACTAAGTCGACTTAGGAATCGGAGGCACCGTGACACTAGACATCCTCGACTCGGCAAACCCGGTTGTATTTCGATCCCCTGGTCCAGAGGATGTATGTTTGTTCCAGACTCACAATCAAACTCTGGGACCAGAGATCCAGACTCTGGATCTCTCAAGATTCATTCTAATGAACCCTTCGATTTCTCATCTGTGTTTGAATGGATGTTATCTAATGTCGGAACGAATCAAAACTCAGACTTTCACAGAGTATTTCTTTGTAAATATTTACCTTATTACGACTATTCTGGACCTGTCGTTCCACCTTCTCCCCAGAGAAAGAAATACACACAATTCCTTCTCCCCACTAGTCTAATTATATTGGATAAAATAAGTACTAAAATTTCGTTTATATCTACGGTCTAAATTTACACGTACATACATACGTGTATGTGTCAGGTACTTTTATCACTTTAATTACCAAAAAACTACCGTTCTCTGTAGAAGTTAAAATATTTATGTGAGTGTGTATAGATAAAGAATATAAAGTGTAGTAGTTCGTGTAAATGACTTATAAATGTAATGACCGGGAGATGACCTCTTAGTTTGTTCTTAGTTTGTTCGAGATAAGAACTCTTCGGAGGATTAGTCCACCGGAACCGAGAACTTTTGAGATACGTCTTCAGTCAAGGGACTCAACCTTGAAGGGATTTCTTTCCGTCACAGACCGGTAGACGACTTTTCTACAAACGTGTCACAAAATGGAGAGTGTCCACTACTTACCGACATTCAGTAATCACGTCTCCAATCCCATTATCTTACAACCTTCACTTCCTAGACCGACTTAACTCTGCTGCCACTTCCCTAAGACTCTAAGAGCCTTGGTGCACAGAGTGTATAGATAATCCTTTAAGTTCTTGACTGTCTACAAAACATTGTTAGTGTTCCTCCCTTTCCTATTTCAAGTGTCCGTAAGTCTGGATTCGTTGGAGGTGTCTCATCCATCCACCGTCCACGGAGTGATGTGTGTGTGGACGATTCCCGTCGCTCCTTCTACTGAGTATAGTGTTCGGTCTCCCTGACGGTAATGACACAAGGGTTCCCTATAGAGGGGGGACGAGGATGTCGACCGTCACCTTGTCCGTAAGTCCTTTACTGTTCTGACAAATTTTTTAATAAAATAATTTCATATCAACTAAATTTCGTACAATTAAATAGGATATGTCGTTTCACTGTGTCAATATACACACACACACACACACACACATACACACACACACACATAAGAAAAAGTATAAAAAAAGATAAACCAAATAATATCCTATAACTTATATCAAGGGACACGATATGTCATCCCGGGACAACAAATAGAAGATACATATGATCAAACATAGACGATTAGGGTTTGAGGGTTAGGTAGGGAGGTGGGAGGGGACGGGGAACCGTTGGTGTGTAGACAAGAGATGTAGACACTCAGAAGGTCAAAGTATCTATTCAAGTAGACAAGGTATACAATCTAAGGTGTATATTCACTATAACATACCATAAACAGAAAGAGACAGACTAAATGAAGTGGATCATACTATTAGACATCCGGGTAGGTACAACGACGTCTACCGTAATAAAGTAAGAAAAAATACCGACTCATCATAAGGTGATATATATACACGGTACGGTAGACATAGGTAAGTAGACAGCTACCTGTCAATCCAACAAAGGTACAGAATCGATAACATTCCTCACGTCCTTGAATTCTAAAAAGAAAATCAATTTCCTTATATCCATCATCTTCGCTTGAGTCTTGAACCTCGGGACCCAAGTTCAAAGTGTGAACAGTGAATCACAAGATACAGTGGGACCCGTTCAGTAGAGGGAAGAGTCCGACAGTCCGGGGACTTACCTCTTACTTCCTTATCCTTTCTGACGTTTCCCGAGGACGTTGAGTCTATAGGGTACCGATGAAAGTCCTGGCTGTGATCGGGGAGGAGTCTTTGTGGAAGTAGGGAAAGAGAGATGACGCGGTACAACTGAAGGAAGAGGTTCCTCGTAAGGAACAAAGTGACTTGAGGCTTCTTACTATGGTACTCGAGACCGTAATCTAATTTGACCCGAGGTTTGGTTGGAAATAGGATGAGTGATCGACTCACTCGAACTCGTTTGGAAACAAAGGAGTATACACTTTATCCTTATCAACTCGGAATATCCCTATGACCTTCCTCATTTACTTTGTTAAATTTCTTTCCTGTTTCACTAATAGAAAATCATCCCAATTTTCTCCTTTATGATAGTGGTGGGGTATAACAATATGTGTGTCTAGTACATGAACCATTTTTTAATAACTGGAATTATACCTATACAACTTTACTAATAGTCATTCGTGAAAACTATTCGAATCTTTACACACACACACACACACTTACGTGTACACACATTATTCATAAATAATACGTGGACGATTCATACCCTGATATTTCTACTCATTTTTAATTTAATGGAGAAACGTATTCCCTGGAGAAAAATACGTGATAAAAGATATTCTGACGTTCGAAAAAAATACAGAACAAACAATATTCTTACTTTGAAGGGTAGGTTGCTTGTTACTATTTATAGACACGTAATGTAACACGACCCTGTACCTCTCCTTTCCTTTTTTCTAATTTTACAGTCTGGAAGGGAGTTCCTTGAACGTTAGATCATCCTTTTACTTGCGTTACGAATATAATATTCCGTCTTATACACTTTGTATGAGATTCGGTCCACGAGACACCCGGTTCTCATTTTCTCCAATGAAACACGTCCCAATTAGAATTTGAAATACACGTCTTCCTGAAGTACCTCCTCCATGGTGAATTTGCTGAAACTTCTGATTAGTCTAAAATCATCTGTTTTTTTTTCCTTATTTCCGGTAGGTTCTTCCTCTCGTCTTGTGTGGATTCTCGTGTGTCTTCTTGTATCTCTGTCTTTAGTACGTACAAAATGAATTCTTTTGTGCTAACAAATCTCATTGTACTTCATGTATATCTATTCCTCCCCTTCTTTCGAGTGTTTCATCCGACATCCACAAGGAAAACGAAAGGAAGTTTCACGGATCATGTCTCGAAACGTTTGAGATGACATATGTAAGTCTCTTGTTCAAGACTTTTTTCTTAACTCCCGTCTTCTGTCCTGAGCGTGAAAGTTTTTATTTAGAGAAATGCCGAACGGATAAAGTATCAGAATAAGATTCCTAATTATCAACCAAACTATCAGTATTTCAATTTAATGTGAATTATTTTGTGTATCTCGTTTTCTCAAGGTGTAGTGTCGTGTGGTCCCTTCTTATTTTGACCTTTACCCACAATAAAGTAGTCTCGCTTTTCGATTCGTCTCGTAAAATTCTCCTTGTTCTATTTAACTTACAATAAACTAAAACATAGAGTAGGTAAAGTCAAGACTTTTACTAGACTCTGTCAAGATAATTATGTCTACGAAGTACCTCTCCGGTATAAAAATTTCTTGAGAGAATTTATATCTATATATATAAATAGTTTATTACCTCTCTTCTATTCGTCAATGTCTACCAAAAGGGATAAAAACAGTACGTACTAGTTCCTGGTGCCACATTGTACCCGGAGTGACCCTTTAGACTCAGAGCGTCGAGCCTTACAAGGTCCTCGTTTCCGACCGTAATAAAACGAAAGTGTCTCTTTTATACAAGGACAAGTCAGTTCGTTTCATTAGTTAATAAGACGTAATACTTTATGAGTAAAATATTGATAACTGTAAAGTCTGTCAACACGGTGTACAGTTATCACGAAACCTCCGAGTGTAAACTCGAAGTCAAGTATCCTGCCCTAAATGACCCGACCGTTACAGCCCAGTCCTCAGACAAGCGACGGGAGTCTTCGTGTGAATAATAAATGGAGATCAGGACGTGACACCTTCATGCGACACTCCTGACTTTGTTCTTGTCTCCACTCCCACAAAAAGATGAAAGTGATTTTTTTTAACTGAGAAGATTTATACAATCTAAGTATAATTTTAAGATATGAAAAGAGAACTTAATTTTTTTTTTCTAAGGATGTAAAACATTCCACCTCCAACTAATTTAATCCATAAGGTAAGTCTCCAAGGTTTTAAATGTACTCTAAAACTTATAGGTCAATTTGGAACACGGGGAGTTTCTACTAAAAGACTTTAGTTTTACCGAAAGGTTATTAATATAGTGTGACGTCGAGAACGAAAATGGAGTGAATAACAAAGTGTTAAGAAACCTTGAGTAAGAAATCGTCCGTGAAAAAGTGTGACTTAAGTGAGTTTCGGGAGAAAACTCCTTTGACTCTCTGTCTATTTAATTCATTGAACAGGTTCTTGTGTTCCTTGTTATTTTTTACCTTAGACCCCACACACGTAAATTGGTTATGCAACACTGAGAGTTTGTAAAAGATTTAAAAGGAAATTAACACGTGATGAGTCATAAAACTTTTTCTGTTCGACTGAAGAAGTCTTTAATTTTAACTGATTATTTTACATCCGTACACACGTTCTTGAAGAAAATAGTGATCGAGGATATTAGCTCGTCCCAATCGTACACGGTAATACTTAATAACGTGTTAAATCATTTAATAAATTAATGAATGATTAGTTCTTTGTATGACATGTACCAATGTTAATAGGACAAACTTTTGTTACAACAGTAAACAGGTAAATTCTTTGTGAACGATGTATAATTTAATTGAGTACTCCCCCTTAGAAGGAGAAAACCTTTTTAATTTGTTGAGGTTTATAACCGTTTCCTTACCCTGTGTCCTTGTCTTCTTTTGATTGTTGAAATTTGTCGGTTTCGACCGTAAAGGTTTTCTGAAGTCTGTTTTATTGTTTAGACGACTTTTGTGTGTATGTTTTATTATTAAAATCTGAAGTACTAGAAGATGTCCTTTTCGTGTTCTATCTCTATCAATGACTAAAATGAAAAGGTTTAACATAGTTCCGACGAGAAAAATATTTATTAAAAACGTTGTACAGTATATTATGTCGTAAAGGACGTGGATGAAATTAGTGGCTTGTTTACCAAATGCGTCGTATTATTAGAATTCGTCTCGAGGAATCAAAAGTTATGTGAAACTTATTTAGTAACAGATGTAAATAATTCACTGATGTCAGTACGTACCGGAGCAATAGACATATTTCTGTGTCGGAGATCTACAAAACCATTGTGTAGAATTCATTGTACCTCATAAAAGAAAAAACGAAATGGTGTAGAAACCAAGAACTTTATATTCTCTAGTACACCGTCTCGGTGACATTTGTTCCTTTCTAAAGTTTTTTCTGTGTAGTCTTGACCCTCTGTGAGTTTCTACAGTACGTACGGCGAAGGTTCTGGCATTCGACGATTTGTCAAAGGTACACACTGTCAACGGACAGCAACGACAACGTCAAGCCAGCGATTCAGTACTGACTGAGAAAACACTAGGGTACCTGACAGCGGGCGGTGTAAGGAGACAGGTACCCTAGAGGGTCCGTTTCTTTGACCTCACCCAACGGTAAAGGAAGAGGTCGACGGATAGTAATTTCTTAGTATATATTCGTTCTAGTTACTATAATGTAAAAAAAGAAAACAGCACAAAAGAAAGGATGGGGTCCCAGTTATACGGCATAGTGACCCATTAAATTCAATTTGCTTTCAAAACAAGAGGATACTTATTGTGTATATAATCTCGATATCATAACAACAAATCAGCGAGTCAGCATAGCCTGTGAAACGTTGGGGTATCTGACATCGGGTGGTCCGAGGAGACAGGTACCCTAAGAGGTCCGTTCTTATGACCTCACCCAACGGTAAAGGAAGAGATCCCTCTCAATATGATATCAAATGTCTTAAGTAGTGAACGGTTTTATATCATTCCTTGATAAAGGATATTTGGTCATTCTTGAAGTAATTTAAACTCGTAATACTTTGTTGTCTTTCCTTTTGTATAAAATATACAAGTGTCATAAGTGACGAGTTACATATCACATTGTATTTAAAGATGTATCATAAATACAATATGAGTGCTACAAAATAGTTGTTCTTGTGATCATTTTGTGTACGAAATTATCATAAAAGACCACAATGGAACCGTTTGATGTTCTTGATATAAAACTAGTTTTAAGTAGGAAATCTATACAAAAATAAAGTAAAGAATATTTTTATATTGATATATGTCATTTTCAGTGAGAAGAATCACATATCAAGATACTTAAACTGTTTCCCAAAATTAAAACATTACTGGTTGTGTAAGTTCTGTACTTTCTTAAGGTAGAGGGAATCGAGGGTCTAAAAAAAGACGGGAAGACATCGGTTGAATAAGGGTAAGAGGTTTGGGACCATTGGTGTCTAGACAGCAGACAGGGATATAAAAACGGAAATTTTCTATAGTAAATTTACCTTTTTATACCAAAGAAATGAGTCGTGTTATGTAAAGTCTATGTAAGGTAGTTGTTCAGTTATTAAACGATGAAAGATATCAACTCACCATAAGGTAAGACGTCAAATAAGTAAAGGATTAACTTTTTGTAAATATAACTTAGGTAAAGAATCGTTAGTGTTTATTTCGTCGATACTTGTGAGTACATGTCCAAAAGCACACTTTCATTCAAAAATAAAATGAACCTATTTTTAGATCAATACCCTGAAAATCTAATGTACACGATATTTTCAAATTAATATTCTTTCCGGTCCCTGAAGGGACCACTAGTTCACTAATTCTCAGGTGGAAGGGTTACGTCCTGTACACTCAAACTAGGGACTGATCCCTAGATTCTAGGGTGAACGGAGTCCCGTTGATCTGGGTGCGTAGTGACGACGATTCGGGGTCACGGTTTGATCTCTCTTCGGACACGACGTTGATTCTGGTCTACGTCGTCTTTTCTTTATTTTTGGTTTATTTATAATCGTTCGTTACAGTTTACCAAAAGGTCTCACCGTCGTGGTAAAGACGTAGGGAATAATCGTTATACTCTCAAGGTCAACGAAGTCTAGGAGTGATCGTGAACCATAACAGTCTATAAATAGATAGAACAATAGACTCCATCAATACAATATATTTTAAGGACCCTAGTGACTTAATCACTTATGACTTATTAATAAAGATCCTCTTTATACTCAAAAGATCCTCCAAGGATACTCAGACACAAGTATTGTAAAAACAGTCAACTAGTTCTATGTTGGAATAAAAAAAACACGAAGATGAATCCCTGTAGAATAAACTGTATAAGATTTGGGTGAGGTCACAAGAACGGACCTCTTAGAGTCCCTGCCCCTCGGACCACCCGACGGCAGGTACCCCAGCGTGTCTCAGCCTGTGCTGACTTCGCTGAATCGTCGTCGTCGTAAGTAAGCAATTGTGACTTGGGTGTACGTTGTCGTTACCTGTTTCGAATAGTTTGCACGTAAAAGAGACATCCCGTGTAGTGTCACCCTTGTGATCGGTCGTGAAGTCGTGATACGAACTCCAGGTGAAATTTGTCGTCAGAGTGGTTGTTTTCCGTCTGTTTACTCTTGTTACACCGCGGCTCCGCTGACACTTTTGTCCTGTGAACAAATGTCACACTCTCGACTCTGTTCTTCCGTCTTACAACGGAGTGGACTAGAGTCGACCCTTGTACACACAGTCCTACGAGACGCGAACGTTTTCACACTCTTTTCCGTCATAAAAAAAAATTATCGACTTCATATCAACTAAATGTTATGACACAATCAAAGCCCATAAGTCGTTTCATTAAGTCAGTATGTAATAAAGTCTAATAAAAAGATACGATCCAATAATATTCTATTACTTACGTCAAGGGACACGATATCTCATTTAGGAATAACGAATAGATAAAATGCATATCATCACACGTAGACAATTGAGGTGTGGAGATTAGCGGGGAGGGAAAGAAGAAACCCTCTCAAACAAAAGATACACTGAGACAAAGACAAAACATATATCAAAGTAAACAAAATAAATCTAAAGTGTATATTCTCTTTAGTAAGTTATAATTAAAAAGAGACTGAATGAAGTGATTCATATTATAAGAGATCCAGGTAAGTACAACGAAGTTTACCGTAATAAAGTAAGAAAAAGTACCGACTCATTACAATTCCCGTCGTTTATAACTAAGACCTCGATAATTATTTAAAACCACTCATCCGTTTATACGTTTATATCTTGGACGGTTATTACAGTTAATTGAGATAGATAGATAGAGATAGATTAGATTGGACAGAACAGTAGGATATCAGAGTCAAATTTACAGTGTTTGAAAGTCCTATAGAACAGGTTTGACAATCGGAGGTAGTCTACTCGAGGTCCGAGGGTGACCGTAGGGCATGAAAGGAAAGATTTTTGGACTAAGAAGTGTAACAAAACACAAAACACTGTCAGTAAACAAGAGGAAAGACAGAGAAAGTGACCTGAAATGTGAGATTCTCCGTTCCTAAATGGAAACACAGAGGACCTTGTACTTCTAAATCGTGTCACGGACCAAGGAAAACCTATTTATAAACAACTTATTTACTTACGAAGAAAGTTTCGTCGTGTATACCATTTTTCTCTTGATCTTAATCTCAACCTTTTAGACAGAAGGGTAGGATAAAGATTATGGAGAACCAACACACTGACCACTGTTCAATGAATATGAGGATCTCGGAATCAAAAGAGTGGACCTTTTGACCTTTTTTTTTTTGTTCTAGGTATATTTATATATTTTTATAATTTCGAAATTTCAGTCTGTTATTTGTACTTTTGTAATGATAGACCGTGTGACAACCATAGGTTATCAGGGACCTAACCTCACAAAATACTTGGTGTTGATCTGAAAATATTGATATACTCGTTTTATTTTATATGATTACTGATGATACTTATCACTCAAATAAATCGGTAGGTGTATGATGGTTGAGAAGTACATAAATCAAAATACTTAAGTCTTCTGAGGTTGTCACTTTTACTAAAAAGTGAAATCTTCAAAACCGTGAAGTAGTTCGGTGTGAGAAGTCCTAGTTTCCAATATATATGATATATGATACTTATATAGAAGTATACTTGACTACTATATAGACGATACAAAGTTTTTATAAAAGACTTACAAACTTTCAGTGAGCAAGTATAAGAAACGGTTCTAAAAAAGGGAAAGTTTGTGATGACTTTTTTTGTTTCTTAATTTAAATTTACATTCGTATATTACTAAGACGGACTTTACAAAAAAATGTTTCTAGATAATACAGGGAATTCTACAGTTCCGTTATTTTTAGTTAGTAAAGATATTTTAATAGTGTTAGGAGAAAAACACACATTGATTCCCATTGTTTTATTTGATTTACGAGTTCAGGATAATTTTTCTTTAACGTATTTGTTATGCTACCAATGTAGTGAGTTTTAAATATGTCTCCTAACGGAATGTTTTAGTACTACTAGTCTATACTAATTCACTGTGATAAATTCTAATAACCA
Organism: Capra ibex; assembly: GCA_006410555.1. Classification (NCBI taxonomy): domain Eukaryota; kingdom Metazoa; phylum Chordata; class Mammalia; order Artiodactyla; family Bovidae; genus Capra; species Capra ibex. The sequence continues at coordinate 42,529,281 of SJYO01034137.1, forward strand.
GAAATCACCTATGTTTCGTACTACTGAGTGACCGTTTCGTTCGATTACCATCCCTCCCTCTCTACATTGAAACACAAAACTAATGTTTCGTCTTGTCTATCATTTCGGAGTCTTAGTTATTAGTGGTAAAAGATACTTTCAAAGTAACAAAGGATTTAATCTAAGTATCATTAAAAGAACCGCTACTGTAAAAAAAAGTTGTGTATGTAAGAATATTCATTGGATTGGTGTCCGGATTTAATTTGGAACTCAAATTTTGTAATAAACGACTGTCCGTAGGAGGTTCACAAAAGGTGTCTCTCTGTAGTGAAGGTCAACAAAGGTCCGATAAGATTTACTAGAACCTGTCCCGATGACTCACTGAACAGTCCCTTGTCCTTTTGTAATACGGTGACGAAGAGGTCTAAAGAAGGGTCTTGTACTTTATAAACCCTAGCGAGATTACCTTAGTTCCGATCAAAGTACGATTCGCAGTCAAAATTGACTCCCCTTACGAAGATTGTATACCGGTGACCCGAGACTGAGTGTCGTTGGAAGTTTAAGACCGGTTTTACAGACAAAGGACTCTAACACAGACTCCCGGACCCGTAGGGACCACCCCGGGTCCTCCGAAGTTATTTACGATAACAACCTTGTTTACTTACTTACTTTCTCAAGGATTAATCCTCGATGTTTAAGGAGGTAGTTGTTTTATTAGGGTATCCTTTCACCGTTACGTAAAGTTTAAGTATAAATACTTCTCAAGATAAAAGCCGGGGAAATGTTAAAAAAAGAAGTAAAGACGAGTTGGACTAGAAACAAAAAACAAAAAAACAAAAAAAAAATTATACTTTTGATTCCACACTTTTCGTGACTTGGTAAAAGGTCTTGTACTTTCTGTTCACGTCAAGAACCTTTCAAAGTAAACATACATCGAACACGTACTTTTAATAAAAATTTAGAGTCAATTAGTGGTCTATAAAAGACTCTTGTCTGACACCCCCTCCGTGGTACACTCTATAAACTTTTTATTCCAATTTTTGTAGGATAGGAACGAATATGTGGTTCTTCACAATAATTCTGATCATCTTTCACACGTCAAAGGCCTTATAGGTGTCCACTCCGTTTACAAATAGATTCACAGTGATTTGATCTTGACGATAGTTTCATCCTATTTATTAACAATAGTGAGAAAAGTATTAATCACTCCAGAGTCAACTTTTGGAATACTTTAGGTTATGCCTTCCTTTGTTTTGTCTTTCTAGGTGTTTCTATGGTGATTTTAAGCTTATTCATTTCGAACATAAACACGAAATTTTTTAGGGAGTCCGTAAACGACTCTCTGATAAATGAAAATACATTCTGTGTCAAGACTGTTGGAACTATAGACTAAAAGATTTTATGTCTTATATAATTTTTTTTTAGGGTCGTCTTTCCCCATCTCTCAAGACGAGTATCCTTATTCCTCTTTACTATTTATGATTTCCTTCTCTATTTTTTACTAATTTTCAATCTGGATTCTTGAGTTTTTTATATCATCGTACCCTGATGAATCGTATCCCCGTTTGTTACTTGGTGTGGACGTTTCAGAGGTTCCTGTAGGACATAGTGTCGTATGATGTGTGTGGTAGTATTAATCACAAATATTACTGAAACTTTGTAATTCTTACCTAATTGGGTACTAGAGATTCTTCGGTTCCTGAATGTATTATATAAAACTTTCCGAAGAGGGTGGTGGCTTGTCTCACTTTATCAAATCGGTGAATCTATCTGAGGTCTTTTAATTAAATGTACATTATAGAGTAAAAGATTATTCCGACACTTACACCATAACTATATGTATGAAGTTTATTATTGAGATTAATGAATTCTGGAATGTTAATCCCAGATCCAATGAAGCCAAAGTCATTCGTTATAAGACTTCGGTCATCCTTTTCATTTCCGGAAAGGTATCGTCCTTATTGACAAGATGTGGTCGTAAAGTAAGTTGACATAGTATCGGTTTATAGTTGTTTTATTTTTGGCAAATTTGAGAGGGAGATAAAAATTTCGTTGTTACAAAAACATTTACAAATGAACTTAATACTCATAAGTCCCGACTCCAAATTTATATATAGTAATATAATTCTATGAACGATAAATATAGAATCATTTCCGATAAATATATTATTACAAATTGGACGGGAATAAGACCTCTTCCTTTTCAATCAGTTTATTCAAGTTCCTCCCCATTTCTTTCCTTTCTTTTTGTGTAGCCGGATTGAACCGTAACGAAAGTAAGTCCCGTCCACTTCACTATCCGAAACTTTTCCTGTGAAAAATGTACGTGTGTGTACTGTGGTTGTGGGAAGAAGTACCGACGCTATTAAGAAAAAGTTTTGACGTTCGGACAAAGGTCCCGTCGACGTTTTGTAGGCACTTGTGAGCAATTAAATAACCTCAGTACCTTTGACGACGGAGATGTGGACGGTCGATGTAGGTGTAACACGTCTGAGGTATTACGTCCTCGACTTCCACGGCTCTACTTAAGAGAAGCGAGGTCCGACCGACCTCCTTTCCCCTCGGCGACGAGTCCGGTCCTGGCATGAAAACCTAAAGACGACGAAAGTGAGGTAGATAACAGGTCCGAGGTCTTATTACGAAAGACGTAATTTTAGTGGTACCGGTGGAAATTTAAAGATAATTTACATAATAATGGAAATAGTGATAACAACAACAATTACGCTTACGTCAAATTTCCGATGGTGACCCGTGAGTGGTTACCGACCCCTTTCTGTCGTCCGTCCCCGTTGTAGGAGTGAGTGTCTACCCCATCTACTTCGAACCTCTCCAAAGGGTCGAATCGGACCCTGTGCCTCTTTCCCTCTTGACTCTTAAGTCGGACCCAAAGACTGAGAACCAGGTCACGAGTTAGTTAAAACGATGTCCGACCTATAACTCTTGACTAAAGAATAAGAAATCCTTAAATATAGGACTCTTTGAGTCTAATCTTTCACATTCCTTTTAAAGGGGACATCATAAAGACTTTCACTTTGAACTCCGATAGCATAAAAAAGTCTTTTGAAACCAGTGATTAATATAGAAGGAAAGCCAAGTATGAAAAAACACAATAGATAAATAAGGACGGTGTCCCTATTAAATGTACCGAGAAGTTGTTATACGGTGGTTATTTAGTGATTAGTTTACAATTAATAACCTGGAGTACTGTTAGGTGTCTTTTGATCGAGTATACTACGTCCAATATTTGGTTTGGAATAGTATACTAACAACAAAGTATTAAAGATCGGAAAAGATTCACTATCTCTATGTGTCTCGTGAACGTTCCCCGGGGTTATGGGTAATGATGTTACCGGAGTCTTCAATTCTGATCGTATGAAACTTCAATATAGAGTAAAAAATACATAGAAAAAAATGTAATTAGTTGAATTTGAAAAGACCATGAAAAATTATAAAATAGATAAGTTCAACCCTTCCCCCACCAGGTCTGTCCGACATAATGTTCACGAAAGGTCATCGTATTCCCTCACTAAGAATACTAATTAAGGTTTTAAGGAAGGTGTGACTTTCCCACGAGTAAACTGTAGAGACGAGACCGAGTATTAGAACGAGAATAGTCGGAAACCGCATTTTATGACTTAATCTAATAGTTTCTTGGTATTATTCAATGGAAATTTTCAATATAATAAACTATCGTCCCGAAAACTTTATTTTACAATTTTAAAATTAACCCGTTTTATTGTCCACTATAAATAAATACCGTTCCTAATGTCTGTCTTGTTTTCACACCGTCGAGATCCCATTTTCAGAGCCCATCGCTATGTCGGTGTGAGTCTTTATTTTAGGAGTTCCAGAGTAAGAATAAGTTGCAAGACTAGTAAACCGGTGTGAGATCCTTCTCTGTTATTTATGTGTAGGTACCTTTCAGGTCTCTACCTTTACTCCACCAGACTGAAAGTAGTAAACGTTACTAGTCTCGACTTCGGTAAATATTTCTATGGTCGGTATTGTCTTTGGAGACGTACAGCTGATTTTTACCCTTCTGTCTCTTCTCCAACTATTTTTGCTTTAGCACTATATGAGTAGGAATAGGATAGTGGTTTCACCAACGGGTTTCTCCCCAGAGGTGTCACCACACTACTTTCCGTATTTAGTACCTGGTGGGTGACCCCGTCGGTCCGGTCTCTCCCCTCCTTTACCGGAAAAGGAGTCTCCCGACTTACTGGCCTGAGCGAGCCTACTTATCTATTGTGGTAGCGCCTTGTCTGTCGTCTCTACTTTCACCTTAGGTTGCTTTTGTCTTCTTGCCTCCTTTTGGTAGTTTCCGCACCTTTTATTGTTTTCAAGTCCCTGACCCCCTAGTCGTGGGTTTACGATTTTGACGTCGTGCTCGCTCGACAAACTTCGACGATTTCCCTAACTTATGTTAGACCTTACTTGTCTTAAACGGTAGTTTGTCTTGTCTTCCCGGTGACTCTCTGGAGTTCCTTCCTGTTGGATTACATTGTACTCGGGACGATTCGCGAGTGTGCCGTTGCAGGAAAACTTGTAGAGTTAGTAAGATTTCACCACAAATTGTGTGTGTGTGCGTGTGCGTGTGTACGTGTGTACCAGGCCTCAGACACCCCTTAAAACTACCCTCGACGAGTAGTTTTGAGAATTTATTACGTTCCGTTACCGTTAGATAGGCTAGAAGGTGAGACTCCTGGGCCTCGTCTCTTGTCTGCGCCCAAAATAGTTTCGTCGGAGATTAGGAAGGTCGTATAGGCGTTACAGGTAGAGTGGTCCCCGCTGGAAGACTCACTTGAACCCCTCTCTATACGAGAAACCAAAACAGACCCAACGTCAAATTAAGTCGTCCTTCGTCCGGTACCGACCCTTGGTGTCGTGTTTCTTTGGGTGCCATTCCTCCACTTTTTACATCCTGACTAGCTGGTATTCACTCTACTTTATTCACTGACCATCAAAAAATACTCTGGTCGCCTTAATTTTTTTTTATGTTACCCAATAGTGAAAATACCGAGTAAAGGGTAACGACAATGATTCATCCGTTACTGTCTTTGTCGTGTTAACTCGTTGGTGTGTGTCTAGTCTTTCTCTCTCTCATCTTCTCTTTTACTTTCTTAGTCTCTCTGAGAACTTCTGACACAGGATAGGTCCCGTTAGTAGGCTTATTTTTTCACAGTTAAAGTGAGTTTATATCACGTATATTTAACGTGACACTTCTATATATCTGAATTTTTAATAAGACAAAAATACGTCTATTAACAGAGATTGTGGAGACCTAGCTTTCTCAAAACCAAGTACATTCCATGTTTTAGAAGTCTACTAGTTTTCCCTACATACATAAACATTATTTCGATTCTTTATTACAATGGATTTCAAATACTCGGTCGTCAAAAGGGACACGATTGGTAATTGGATTAAAACCTGGTTTCCCTCCCTCCTCTATAAGGAATCTTCCCTATTCAGTTTCCTTTAGACGTATGCTTCTCTTTATTTGGTTCGGAAGGGTGAACTAATAGAAGTGAGACAGCCCGACCCATAGTAATGTATCGTCACCCCTTGTCTCTTAAGAAATGAGAACTTACCCAAGTTAGAACGTTTTCTAGAGGTTCGTTCAGAGATCTTATCCTCACCGACCTCGGTCCAAGACTAACGAAGGTAATGAAAACCGACAACTAAGGTATGGGGTAGTCCGTAGGTCGTGACTTAGTCGTACTCTTTTCCCGTACCCCCCTTCCCCCTAAGTCAAGTCGTATAGAAATTGGGAGGAGTTTCTAAGACCACAAACATGTGATGACCTAAGGATAGTTATACTTTTGTACAAAGAACAATAATAAGGTAAGTTGTAAAATGAAAGAAACAGGGTCATCTTTTATTTTAGTGGTGGACAGAGGTGGAGTTTGTTAGAATTCGAGTCGTTGTTATTTCTTCCTACCTCAGAAGAAACGTGCTACCCAAATCTCAGCAGACTCGTGGATCATCCACGAGTTATTTATGATCGGTTATCTGTCCCGAGAAAAGGAGGTTGTCGGAGGGTCTCTGCGTTTGACGAAACCCTTTGGACTACTTCTCCGGGCGGAAAGACCGTCTCGGTAGGAGTGAGAAAGTAGTGACATGAGTTTCTATAATGACTACAACCAGGAGACCAAATCGACGAAAAAAGGAGACTGACCTGATTGACTCAGATGAGACGAGTGATCGACAGTGAAGTCTTAGGACAGTACGTCGCCTTCCGGTTTCCTGTAAAAGGGGATTCAGGAAAATTGAAGGACCGTAAGGCAAAAAGTTGGGGTGTAATTTCCACGACTACAAAGTAGGATCAGGATGGTCGGTTACCCACCGGAGTTCAATCTGATCAGTCCCGAAGAGAGGCGAGAGAGGGACAACCCCTGTCCCTCTTCCTTGGGTCTTTTGACAAAGGAGTTCGAGTAAAACATTAGAAGGGAACCTGCGATAGGGACTTCAAGACTCTAGTAAGTGATTCTTTGTCTGTGTGAACTTCGATTGCGTGTTGTCTGCAGTTGGATCCCGGTGACAACCGGTCGTTCTGGAGAAAGAACGTTCAAGAGTTTTTTTAAAAAAAAGGAAAAAGTGAGAAAAAAGGGGGAAGACGAGAGTGGGTTACGAGTTAGTAGAATATTAGGTAATTTCGACCATATCGTTAAGTCAAAGAAAAGATTCTGTTCTGGACGGTTGAACTTTTTGTTTTTACTTGGAGGGGATTGCAACCGTTCAAAGAGGTTCAGAGTTGATTGGGGCCCGTCTCTAACCACCTGCACTCGGGTCAACTTCGGACTCCACTCTCGGTAGTAAAAAGTGGACGAAATCGCTTGTTAGAGGGATATACAAGAAGTCAAGAGTAGGAACCATATAAGGTCCGGGTCCTTAATCGTTCTGGTCTTCTGACCGTAAGAAGCGTCAAATCGCCTCGTTCGGTAGACAGGGATCTTCGACTCTAGACTCTACGGGGACGAGGGTATTCTTAGAGAGACACAAAGAGACTAAATGGGACAAGGGACACCATTTTTTAATCAAATATAAAATTCCCGAAACCTTACTGATTAAAGCTGATTCAATTTGTCCCGTCTCATCACTGAGGGCTCACTGAGCTAGACACTAAGAATCCTTCTTAAATTACCTGTCTAAAATAAAAGCAAGTCCCACTGGAGTGACTAGTAACACGTTTTACGACGAAGAAATAAAAAAAAAGAGAAATTTTGTTTCAGTAGTGTTAAAAGATCCGTAAAACATCACTTCTTTTGAGATTAATGTAAATACAAATTCCGGTGACAAGTCTTTAATAATAAAAAAAATTTCTGGAGATAAAATTTTTCTTTTCACATCCACTTCCACTAATATAGAAAGGTTTCAGTCATTTTGTTTACACAACGTATTCTGTAAAGTTAAGTTAATTCTCTTTGTCCAGTCTACGATTTTATAATCATTTTAGTTAATACTCATTATCCAGAGGACAATTGTACATAGTGATGCCAACGGAGGGAGCATTACAAACTCATGTAAATGTAAACAAAGTATAAAAGACACACGGACTTTATATACATACACGGTGACTGACATTTTGGAACTGGTAAAGGAAAAGAAGGAACGGAAAGGAGAGTATATTGAACCTTTACTGTGTGCCTGATTATGAAAAAATCACTTCTAAGAAGATTCTCCTTTCAGTCCACCGTTCAACTTTTCTCGAGACTTAGAACAGGACAGTGGACAGTCGTCCCGTCCCTCGTGGTAGGAAGACTTGGGGCCAAAGGAGTAGACATTTACTCATTGTCATGAAAGGGGGGTCCCAACGACACACTGACTTTGAGTCGAATGATGTTACACGGGTGGTCCCACAGTCCCTGTACCACAAGTTACTGACAGAGAAAGACTAGCAACTTTTCTAGTCTCAGCACTCATACCTTCTCTCATATAATTAGTATTGTAAAGTTTATACTTTACCGTTGGGTGAGGACATAAGAACGGACCTCATAGGGTACTTGTCTCCTCAGACCGTCCGATGTTAGGTACCCCAGTGTTTCTCAACCTGTACTGACTCACCGATTGTGAAAGTGAACGTGAAAGTCCCAGTAATTTGTGTGGACTTTTCTCCCATGGTTTCTCTTCCTATAAAAGGGAAGTAGAAATGACAAATAATTTCCTCGTGGAAGTTTAAGGGTACAACTATTGAATACTTTTCCGTCGTGATCCCCCTGTTTTTATAAACGGAAACATTAAAGATAATCGGAAAGGAAGTCTATTTGTCCACTTCGGACTATGCCTCTTTAATATGTCCTTTTTTCATTATGGTGATACTTAGATATAATATTAATGTTTTTGTATTTTCACTGGATATACGTATACTATTTTGTACTTTCTCACTTTAACCTTTATAAAAACCATCTACTCACTTTTTTTACCCGTGTAAAAAAGAGGACATACAAAATAGTAAGTATATTACTTCAATCTACAAATTCACCTTTTAGCCCACAGACAAATCCAACCACCCGATAGACCAGTTTTCGATTCATAGAGTCTTTATCTTGACTTTAACTCAAACCGAAGTACCTTACAAAAGGAGGATTCTGGTTTCTGACTTACACTCACAACTACCTCGACTCCTTCTCCTTCCTTCCTGTTAAAACCTCCTACCGGTAGACGACTCCCCTCGTCTGGATCTCTTTTACCAGATGTAAATCTCCAGCTCACCCACCTTTTATCTTTGTTTTTCCAACATCTCCCTTCCGTTCATTATGTCACTCCTTGTAATTTCGTAACTAATAAAACCCCCACACGTACATATGAAAACTTCTTTTCTCCGTAGGTATTACACGTAAGAGACTTCTTCCCTTACCGTTGGGTGAGGTGATAAGAACGGACCTCTTAGGGTACCAGTCTTCTCGTACCGCCCGATGCCAGGTACCCCAGTGTTTCTCAGCCTGTACTGACTCACTGATTGTGAAGGGTTAATTTCACGTAACTACTCGAGTTATGGAGAACTCTTCCGGGGTTCATAAGTTCTCAAATCTTATATCAAGTGTGACCGTGAAGGGTCCATCAGGCGTGAAGGTTATCCCCTCACGTCTACATTAAGGTCTAGTCCTTTGATTCTAGGGTGTACGGTGTACCGTGTCGGTTTTTTTTTTTTTCTCATATCGAGTGACTGTGGGACCGAATGTTTCCGTAACACAGATGGAAACCAGGATGTTTGAGACCTCCATACCCCGTCGGACCGTGTCGTCCTTCCTGTTCCGAAGTCCCGAACTGTCTACGTCGAACCAAGTTCGGGTGGAGATGGTGAGTGATCGATACACCCAACCCGTTCAACGAATTGTACACTTTGAGTCGAAGGGGTTAATTATAAGTATCAATACGAATTATCAATGGTACTCGAAATTTACACTAATGTGTATGTTTGTGTGTATGTGTGGGTGTATGTATATTTTACTCACGCTGTATCATTTAATGTATGGATAAGAGCGATAAACCTACTCTTTTTTTATTCTTGAGGGGAGGACTCTATTATTCCTTTAATCATTCCAATTCTAACACAGAGGCAGGTCCAAAGATACGGATTCCTCCCTGGTCCTATTAAAAGAGGTCTTTGGTACGAAATTCTCGACGGTGACTTTTCTCCCTCTCGGTGGGGCGTCCGGGGCTGAGACGAAGGTACTTGCACCGCCACCTAATCAACGGTAATAGGTGTCAGCTTTCAGGATTACGAGAAAGCAAGTAGAATCTCGACCTTGTGAACCGACTCGACTAGCGAGACTAAGGACATAAAACTTAGGACATTATGTGGTGTGAACCCCAGTCCCCGATGTCTATTTGTCCGTGCCCTACCGACGACAAGAGATCGGGGTTGCGTCTGACGAAGATTCAGGACCTCCAGACGGAGGAGCCCCTCCGACCATTCTCCGTTCTTATTGTGGGGTCGGCCATAGAGAGCGGACGTGGAACGTTGTACGTATTTTACTCTTTCCTTCCCTTCCACGAGGGGATTCAGAACACTCTACTCCTGTTACTCGACCCTCGGCCGTCCACTGATATAGACTCCGAGGTAGTCGTCGGCCCCGTGTCTTCCGAGCACTGCGGGACACTCACATGGGTCATTTTGGGTGCTGTCCGTTCTCGGACCACCCGTCTCCTTCTTGCACTGGTGTGTTCTCGGTCCCAGACGGTCCCCGCCGACGAGGGAGGGTCATGTCGAGTATGCCTTTGACAAATACAAAAGACAAACGGTCTTTTGGGAAACACCCAACGACTTGGACAAACAGGACTTGAGGATTGTTGTTTGTGTACCGTTGGTCAAGAGGTCTACTGTTCAGGAAAACAATTACTCGTCTCTTCCTGACTACTCCGGGACGGCGACACTTTTGGGAATCGACGGACCTCGGACCACCTGGTTCCCATTGTGCCGACGAAACTTTCCCCCCAGACAAAAGAGTGAGAGGTAGAGTGAGGAAGTGTACACCCGTTGGGTCTTCGTATTCCCATCCATTTCATTCACAATCAGTGAGTCAACACAGACTGAGACACTACGAGACCTGACATGGAGACAGATGCCTTAAGAGGTCCGTTCTTATGACCTTACCCAACTGTAAGGGGTGAAGTCCCCTAGAAAGGTTGGGTCCTTAACTTGAGTCCAGAGGACATCGCGTCCGTTTAAGAAATGACAGACTCGGTGGTCCCTTCGGGATTGGGTCTTCGTACGGGTAGACCTATAGAGTAAGTCCACTCGACTTAAATAAAATAGGGGTTTCACGGTGACGAGGTCCCCTTCGGTTACGTTGAGACAAGCTGAGTATTCTAAGTCATCCTTGTCCTAATCTTTTATGTCTTTCAAAACGTTTACATCTATGTGAATATATGTATTTTGTGAAAGACAAAATACGTACCCACGTATATATGTAAGTATATATATACATCGACACCAAACCCCTTAGTTGTTCTCATTCCAGTCAAACTCTTGTACACTGAACTCTCACCATTAATTTATGTTCACCACTAGTTTGGGGTATTCCCACAGGCAGAGAGGTCCCACCACACCACCACACAGAAGTCCCTCATACTCTGTCCACGATCGCGTACGTAGAGAAGAGGGGAAAAACAGGGGAAGAACAGATAATTTTAGACAGAGAGTGTGGACGGTCCATGGGTGGGGTAACGTGGTCCCCACAGCGACCAACCACTACTAACTCTTTAAAGCTGAAGACAAGTAACGAAATGGGTATAGACGACAATTGGTTTGTGTCCTTTTGTATGGTACAGTAGGAGTCTTTCCAAGTCTCTCTTTAGTTCTCAGACCTTCTCGGGGTCTCCTCACGACTCCCCTCCAGAGCTCCTTAAGGGTACCAGTGTCCCAAATTCTCTAAGACTAGCATCTTGGTTTCGTCTGGGATTTATACAGTCTTGCTGTAAGGTCCTTTTCTCGAACCTTTTTCCTTCGGACAGTCCATTTTTATTTGAATAAAAGGGACTTGTTAAACCATGAAAAATGTTCATTTTTACTGGTGTGGTAAGATACGGACCCCGTCTAGGTCCCAGTCAGACCGAGTGGGTTTCCACAGGGCTCAGGTGTCGTTCCGACAACCTTCGGGGAACAAGAGTCGGGTCACAGTAGGTGTGTGGAGACTCGTTAAGAGACTCTCTTATTGAATTTCTTCTAAACTACCTTTACGAGAAACACTTTCTATTCGAAGTAAATTTTTCTGTTACGTAAAGTACTTTTGAAGACCTTATGTCTTTACGAAATTTTGTTGTAGTAGTTTTTGGTCTTTTGTTTTTGGTGGTTGTCGGGGTACTAGAAAGGAAAAATTAGAATGGTATTAAATAGTTTCCGTCCCGAATATACATCAGAAACGACCACTTGGGTAATCTTACCCCTGACAGAGACAGACTGAGCCCCATTTCAGAGCCTCAGGTGGCACGACATGATCCGTGTGTTCAGTACGGTAAAAACAACGAGTATTCCTTTACCGTTGGGTGAGGTCACAAGAACGGATCTTTTAGGACACCTGTCTCCTCGGACCACCTGATGTCAGGTACCCCAACGTCTTTCAGTCTGTACTGACTCGTGTTGACAACTAGTTAGTGCGTCGCACCCCCTAGGTCACCCAAGGGTCATTCACGAACAAGTGATTAGTTCCGTTTTAAATGTGGACCGTGGTCACTTTACACCCCGGAGATGAAAATGGACTCTTTATGTCTTCGTTTTCCACTTGAGACACGTCAGAACTTCCCGTCGTTTCAGACCCCATCGGTGAGTCGTTCTTCATCTTGTCACTGTCACTCTTCGGGAGAGTCTCTTATGGGACAAGTGTTCGAAGGAGTCTCCCTGAGTGTCGTCTCGACAGTACGCGGTTAAGACTACGGACATTGCCAAAGTATTGTGTCACCCACTGTTCGGGATAATGAGTCCTTCTCTCTTATTTCGTTTTTTTTTATTATATATGTGAGTGTGTCTTTTTGGAAATTGACACTCGAAGAGGTGTCGGGTCAGAAGTAATTCAGAAGTTTGGACGGGGTACCTCCCGTCTTTCGGACGGAAGGAGACCAGGAACTGTTGTCAACGATCCGAATTGAACCCCGCCTCGACAAAGTCTCCATCCCACGATGACATAATCTCTAACCCCATCGGGACACATGCCGACCCTTACTCTCTAAGGACCTTTCCCACAACACGAGTATTCTCACTACTACTTCAGTTTGAGACCAAGAGTTTGGATAATTCAGTACCTCTTCACTGACCCCAAACATAGACTTCCGTTAAAAATTACTAGGTTAACCCTGTCCTGTTGATATCTAGTGTCTATTCAACAATTTATAGGAAGATTAATAATGGTGTATACAAAAGAAAAGAAGTGGTAAATCGAACGAACCTAGAAGGGGTACAAGAACCTCCACTCCCTCTACATTTGCCTCTGAGGTTCTTGCACTACCGTTGCGGTGCGAGTCTTTATCACTACCTCGTTGCGGACCCATAGTCCTGAGGTCGGAGAGGGTTGGAGCTGGTTCCGGTTCTCTCGTGGAGACGATACGAAGGAAGGAAAAGACGGAAAGTAGATGAATATATCGGAGGGTGTTTGTGAGTTCTCATGAACGACTGTGTCTCGTGAATGTGTGTATGTATATGTGAAAGACTTCACAAAGGACAACACATGTGAGGTCCGTGGACCGTGTGTCGTGACAGGTTTTTTGTCTGGGTAGGGTATCGTAGGTACCCCTTAACCAAGTTCCTGAGGGTGTCTGTGGTTTTAGGTTCCTAAGAGTTCAGGGAATGTATTATACCGTACCATAAACGTATATAAGATACGTATAGGAGGACATATGAAATTTAGTAGAGATCGAATGAAAATTATGGATTATGTTATATTTATGGTACATTTATCAACGGCCCTGGTCCCTTTGAAAAACCTTGAAAGACCTTAAACAAAAAGGTTCATTAAAGGTAACTACCAATGAACTTGGTGACTCCCGTCTTGACGTACAGTTTACAACTCACTAGCGTAATTTTATAATCCTCCGTCCCAAGGATGAGTACGACATAAACTGGGATGGTTCGAAACTGAGTAATAGTCTAATACACCTATGTTGAAAGAGGTCCATAAATAACAGGTATTTTCTCGAAATATTTTCCTGTGTATCCATTATACAAGAAGTATGACACCCCTGTTTTTATTTTTATTAAATGAAAGGGTAAAGTTTTCTTTTCAGTAGAAAGAACACTTAAAATAAAAACTTTGTGTTAGGGAAGGAGTGGTCGTGGGGGGGGCTGGGGGATGGGTCTTATTGGCAGGTTTATAGTCAAGAGTTTTAAATGAATTTACTCTACTCTTTCCTGTTATAGAAACTTTTTTTTAAAGAAAAAAGACAGAACGGGTAAAGAGGTTTAGAACGATTAGACGACCCCAACTTCGACCACACACACACACACACACACACACACACACCACACACACACACACACACACACATAAATAGAAAGGGTTGTGGAGGACGACTATGTGCGGGTTTCCACGAGTCGAATTCTTCCCTCACCAGAAACTTTTGTATTTGATCCACAAGGGACAAGTTTACTTTTGAACTGTCTATAAGAGTGTCCCTTATGACCTTGGAAAGGGAGTTGTCGACATGTTTCCCATTTTGAACAAGGACCGCTTCCTGAAGTGTGTCTACATAGGATGTACCCAGCAGGGAAGAACACCAAGTGATTTGAGATTAACGTTAATACAGGTTGTATTCAACGAATGACATTGCAAAGTATTACTTTTCGTGTGAGAGGTCTTAAGTTACGTGTCAGTACCGAAGAAACTAAATTTCGTACTAATACCATTATTTTGGTACTGTTTTTGACTGTGTAGAAGAAGTCATCTGATAGGAAGAAACCTCTGTTTCCGCTCAAGACTAATGAGACTACTATCTCCTAACTTAAATCTCAGAACCTGAAGTCGTCAGTAAAGTCGAAAAAAAACTGGTTAAAACCACATTTTATAGAACCCCGATGGTGATACCGATAGGGTATAATGTCTATTACATAGTACTACTGAAGAAACCCCACGTAAACATTAATCACGTAAACTTTTTATAAAAATAAACGAAATTAACGATTTTTTTAATTTAAGATGACACATTCTTACGACGACGACGACGATTCAGCGAAGTCAACACAGGCTGAGAGACGCTGGGGTGTCTGCCGTCGGGAGGTCCAAGGGGCCAAGGACCCTAAGAGGTCCGTTCTTGTGACCTCACCCAACGGTAAAGGAAGAGGTTACGTACTTTCACTTTTCACTTTCACTTCAGCGAGTCAGGACAGAATCGCTGGGGCACCTGACGTCGGATGGTCCGAGGAGGTAGGTACCCTAAAAGGTCCGTTCTCATGACCTCACCCCACGGTAACGGAAGAGGTTTTGGATGGGATCAGGACGAGTTATTTCCAACTTGAGTTGGTGACAGAAACAAAAGTCTGTAGATTTAGTCGTACCTCGTCGACGGTCCCAACCACCCACTGTCACGGAAGGTCTTTTTCGTCGAGGTCCCTCGTGTCACTCGAGATGCAAGGTCTAGTTCCCGAGACCTTCAAGGGTCCAAGGCGGTGTTTGCGTCGACCTCGCAAGGGACCTATCCCTGGACACCGAAAAGCCCAATCGGGCCCCTTCTCGCCAGCGCCTCGTGGGACCGCGGGCGGCCACCACCGACGCGACGCTCCCCTGTCGAACCTCGGGGCGGGGGCGGCGCGGCGCGGCGGGCGGACCTCGGCCGTGCCTTTCAATGACGCACGATTGCACCGTCCTTCGTACCTCGCGGGCCCCGACGGTTCACGACTTTAGGACCCGACACAAAGAATACGAGTGTCCGTTCCGAGAAGACTCTCAGATCAGATATGTGCAGAGGCCGTGTATTGACATAAGAAAATTCGTCAATGACATAAAACCTTGTCTCCCTCCTCTTTTCTCAAACTCCCTCACCGGCCTTCCGTCCTCGGTTCTAGGGTACATATAAAAAAAAAGACGAACGGGATTCTACAAGGATTCTACCTACATATTAGAGTGGAGAACATAACACATGGCGACTTAAAAGTCGTATATCTAAATTTCTTTGTTAGATTGAGAAGTAGTTCAAGTTGATTGGGCTCCGAAGGTAAGATAGATACACTAGTAAGAAAAAAAAAAAATTAACCCAATGTCAACGAAATGTTACAACACAATCAAAGACGACATGTTACTTCCACTAGTCTATATACATATGTATATAGGAGAGGGAGAACCTGGAGGAGATTGGAGATAGGGTGACCCGTATGTGGGACTCTTTTGGTATTAAGTTTTTCTGTGTCCTTGGGGGTTACAAGTGACGTCGCGATAAATGTTGTCGGTCCTGTATCTTCAACGAGTATGTAAAAAAAATTTGTTTGTAAAGGATTCGTGGCCACTAGACAGTCAATGTGTTCCCCGGGACCCTTGGGACTCTTCGAGTGTCAGGCTACACCTGTCTGTCATATTTACCATCGACACACAATCTGCCCAATAGTGGCACCGACGTGTCTCTCGACGGGCCGTCTCTTCAAAAAAAGACGGTCTACCCTCTCTTCTGTGTTTCCGAAAGTCCCCTCGGAACAATCTCGACCCCGAAACTTCTTACTGAGACCGCTCTTCCAGTGGTCCACTTGTTCACCGGATTAATCCGACACTATATGTAAATAGTAGAAACAGGGTATAGACGAAAAAGTTCCCTTCGAAATTTTTATGTTTTTGACCTAACCTCCAACCTCCTTTCAGAATATAGTTGTAATATAAGAGACTAATACTAGTAACATGACACCAGTGTCTTCTCTCTCCGGTATAAGGATCCTTTTGGTGTGACTCTTTCTCATTTCCCTTTACAGAAGAAGGAGGGGTAGAGAGAGAGAGAGAGAGATATATATATATATATATATATATATGTGTGTGTGTGTATACATACGTATTATATATATATATGTGTCTATAGGTGTGTAAATACATACCATCCCCGGTCTCTCTCTCTGGCTCTTACTCTGACTATTTCGTTTATCCTGTTTTATAATTGTTAACTATTTAGACCTATTTCCCATGAACACGATATAAACATTTACCTTTGAATGTGGTTGTGTTTTTCGATTTTTTTTTTTTTTTCATGTTTTGTATGAGTTAAACAAAATTTGATGGTCTTACTATTACAGAAAGTAATGGTAGTAAGACTTTCCGTCATTAGTCTTGTGGGTCCGGTCTACCTGAGTCGTTCGGTGGATCCGGAACCCTTGAGACTCCTTACGTCGTAGAAGACACCAATGGAGAAGTGAGGGGGTGGGACAAGAAAAAAGTTTAACTACATATCAACTACGTGTTATAAGGGTGAGATAAGAAAAAAGAATTTTGGAAACGTCGAGATTCCCACTCTCCCAGTCCTGTCGCTACTTCGGGTATCGTCCACACCAGATGTCTCCCAGAACTTCCTTTCCCGGATTTTCTACGACGGACAAGGAGACGTCACCTTAGGAGGGTGGGGGTCCTTGGATCTCCTTCATCACGGTGGTCCTCACCCGTCAGTCTAATCATTCCCAAACACTAGATAGTTTGTTAAAAAAATTATGAACGAAAGTTATATAAAATTTTTCGTCTTTCGTCTTAAAATATTATTATATTTATTGTCGTCGCAGTCGTCGATTGAATATGGTCTTCGTCTGAGATAAGATCCGTGAAACGATTGATGAATTATACCTATAAAGTAACCAAGAGGTATTATCGAGGTACTCCACCCATGACAATTATAAGGGTAAAATGTCTACCCCTTTGATTGCGGGTCGATGAGTTTGTCACCTTAACCTATATATATTCGTGTTCACCGGTCCGAGGTCACGGACCCGAGACCGGGTGTTAAAATATGAGAGTTCCAAGATCCATAATCAAATGCACGTACATCTGAGTCTTAAAGTCTCCTGTACCTCTCCCCTACTTTCGTCATACTAACCACACTCTGACGTTATTACAAAGTAAGGTAAGAAGTCACAATAAACACATATTAAAAATTTTTAGTTGGGATACTTACCTATTAAGGACTAGACCATCTACATCAAACCCTATACACACAGATTGTGACTTAAAGACAGTGATTTATTTAATGTCGAAGAGACACGGAACCAAAGACATAGACTTTATACTCTACGATAAACGATTGTAAAAGGGTGATTCTATGAACGAGACACCAACTATAAGACACGCATTACACACATCTTATACCTCTAACACCTCTGATACCCCATCCCTTTTCCATCCCTCCTCATCCCACCTCACTCCGTTTATAGATACTTCTGTCAATGAATACCACCCTAGTCTATACGTACTCCGTCGTGACCCGAAAGACTGTCAGGTTGTACCCTACTTTTGTAGTCTAGGTTTAATCTGGAGGGGGAGGCGAACACACGGAGGGAAAAAAAGGCGGGGGGACGGGGCAGAGGGAAGAAGGAAAGAAAAGGACCCGGTTACCTTCAACACAAGACAACATAAATGTAAAAGAGTCTATCTTTTCTATTCGTCTCTGAGTCTGGACTCTCTTACACTCACCGGAAGTCCGGCACACTCGTGTGTAGAGAAACGTAGGTCCCTGAGTGAGGACCTATAGTAAATTGAGGAAATGGTATACGTACCTTCTCTGTGAAAAGCTAAACGACGAATATGTGTCTGTTAAGTGACCTTTTCGTAGAATCTTTTCCAATTTTTTTTTTCCTTTCTTTTCTTTTTAATCTCGTTGGTTTCAATAAATGACGATACCATCTTTGATACGACTAGGCAAACGTAAGAGAAAGTCCAGTGGAAAGTCTGTTAGACCGATCTTTCGTCTTAAAAGTGAAGAGACGTAGTAGGTAGATCCAAGTTTCTACGAAAACTCTCTCGGTTCCCTTACTACTAAATTACAACAGTTCATGAAACTCTAGAGTCTGTTTCTTTGAGACATTTATGACACTTAATGACCCGTAATGACCGGGGTCATAGGTAAGGGAGTCATAATAGTCCCGAAACCTTTTTAATTACTTCTTTACCCAGGACTGTATGACCGTCGTCGTTAGCGAACACGTTTCTAATTCTCTGGGAGACGTAACTCCTGACACCCTGAGTCACTTTTATGAGTGGGTTCTTAATGGAAAGAAAAAAAAAAAAAAAAAACGTTTACCTTTGGTGGTTTCTACTTTTGGGTGACGTTATACTTTTTCTTTCTTAATTTCGAAAATTTGAGTTTGACAGTGTCCCTCTCCCGTTCCGAAACACACGTTCATGTATAGACATGTCCTCGTCTCTTCTCTCTCTGTAAGTCTCTCTGCCTGACCCGAAGTCCCTTTTCTTCTCGACCCGTTTTCTGAAAACGAGTATACAAATATAAACGATGTTTTGATCTAGGAAAATTTTTTGTTTTTGTTTTTTGATATACGTAAGACCAACCACTCCCACATCCCGTTGTCCGTCAGTGTATGTAAGAACCACCCGTACATGTAGATAAACGTATATATTTTTACCGTATAAGAACTTCGATAAACGTCGTCACGACAAACATAACCAGTTCAAACTTTGTTGAAATTTCAACTAATCATTTCCTAATACATTGAAAACCATATAGGTATTTTATCTCATAATGGGTCAGTAATTTTTCTTATTACGTCAAGACATACCTGAGATATCTTAATCGAGATTTCTACATCACAAGTAACTGGACCACTAGGTCACCAATTCTGAGACACGAGGGTTACGTCCCACGTATCCAAACTAGAGACCAGTCCCTTGATCTAGGACACACGATTTTGATTCTTGAACGTACGACGTTGATTTTGGGTCATGTCTGTTAATTTTTATATATATCACAATTAACTCTTCTTGGTTATACATCTTGTCACATACAACCACACACATATTTATATAAACTTATGTATACAAACCTAAGTAGTACGAGTATATAAGTATCTTACCTAACAAAGATTATCTAACGTATTCTTTGACTATCGACCGGATTTCTATCCCGAATGGAGACGAACTTCCCCAAGGGTCCACCGCGATCACCATTTCTTGGGTGGACGGTTACGTTCTCTACATTCTCTATACCCAAGTTAGGGACCCAGTCCTTCAAGGGGATCTCATTCTTTATCGTTGGGTGAGGGGATAAGAACGAATCCTTTAGGGTACCTGTCTCCTCGGACCACCCGATACAAGGTATCCCAGCGTTTCTAAGTCTGTGTTGGTTTCATTGGTTCGCACTTGTGTGAAGACGAAATGTACGAAAGTTTATAACATAGTACATGGGAAAGTTTTTTTAATTTCTTTGTCACAATTACACACACTTTGGTGACTAATTTACTGTTTCATTTTTCTACTTGGAAAATGGTAAAAGACCCCCACCCCGACCCATTCTATATAAAAGTCTCGAGAGAGTTGTGGATTGAAGGAACCAACGGGTGTCGAGTTAAGTCCACCCAGTCGGAACCTTGTTTCTGTGTGATCCGATCCCCTACGAGTAGAGTTCCGACATCCACCTCATTATTCTAAAGACAAGAGGACTCTTAGATTATTCTTGTTATTTTATTATTACTAGAGTTTTTATTTATACCTTGTGAATCCACGGTTCGTGACACGATCCTCGAAACACATCTATTACAACGAAGTTAGGGTGGTGTTTGGTACTACGACAGTCACGTTAATGGAGGTAAAATGTCCAGTGACATCTCCAGGAACCATGGTACCTCGGTAACCGGGAGCCTTTACCTTTTAGACGACGAGGGGTCAGAGTGACGGTGCCCGTCGTGTCGTAGAGGGTCCCGGAACCGAAGAGGGACATACAAACGCAGAGCAGAGACTGTGGTCAACCAAATAAGCGAGAGATGACCCGAGTGAGCGACTACGACGAAAGAGTTCAGGAAACTCGTACCAGGAAACTGTGGGAAGAGGTGGGGGTCAAGAGGAGACACGAAGTCGACGGAGGATTGACGGAGGAGAAGAACCTGGTGGACAAGATCAGAGTACTCTCTGCTGAACTCTTCGGTAGGGGTGACTTCCAGTCGGTGAAGGTCTGAGTTCCCACCCGACAGGGCCCAGTCCAAGGGTAAGACGAAGTAAAGGGACACCGAAGGGAAAGCGAGTAGTTTAGAAAAAGACTCTGGACTGGAGTTTGGTCCGGGTCCCTGTGACTCCCACGTCGTGGTTGTTTCGTGGTTCGGGATCGAGAGGAACCTGAGTGGGAGGGACCCGGACGTCAGTACCCCCATCGTCTGTACGACCGGACCGGTCAATCCTCTCTTGTTGGTGCGGAGTGGTGACTCGAGAACAGAGGTAGGAATACAATGTCGAGAACCCGAAGAGACGGGAGAACAGAAAAGGAGTAAAAGATAGGTGGAGGACTTTGGACCAGGTCAGTTGAAGTTTCAGGTTCTACTGGTTCGTCTACCGGTCGTGTCGGCCCACCTCTCATTACCCTCCCTTAAGACCACCTGTCATTACGAGTTCGGACTTCGGTGGTTATCACTCCAATGGTTGCCAGGATGGTTTTGCCCAGTCGTTTACGGGTTCACCGCAAGAAGAGAAAAGAAGCAATAAAGAGAAGACAGTTACGGTTTGACGAACTTTCCTAAGGTACGACTGAAAAAGTCCGAACAGAAGATGTAAGAAGTTTGAGGTTTTTTTAGGAAGTTTTGGGTCGAGGTCCGTAAAAGGAGGAGTCACTTAGTCAGGAATTTAAGAATCACTGTTAGTACCGACGTAAACCCGATGAAGACATAGACCATGTATTAAAATAATAATGAGAATAACACGATATAACGAACACAAATAAATTTTCACACAGTCTCCAATTTTACAGACGGAGGTTACGCCCTCTGGGCCCAAGCTAGGGACCCGACCCTTCTAGGGGACCTTTTCCTTTACCGTTAGGTGAGGTCATAAGAACGGACCTCTTAGAATACCTACCTCTTCGGATCATCCAATGTCCTGTACTGACTTACTGAAGTGGAAGTTGAAATGGAAAAGAACTGAGATCACATTTGAGTGTCTTCTGTCCAAGGTACAGAACTAATAAATAAAACTTAAATTTATTTGATAAAATCTTCTTGGAATCTAAATATTTTTTCTATGTTTCTATTATGTCTCTCAACAAGATATGGGGAACGGACTAAAGGGGACAGCAACTGTAGACCGAAATACTGTCATATAAATGATATTGATTCCTTAGTCGTTATCCAACAATGATTAAAAAATTTTACAGAAAATGAATAAATATAAATAAATAAACCGACACGAACCAGAATCAACGTCGTACGTCCTAGAAACTAGAAGTGACTCCGTACGTCCTATAAATCAACATCGAACGTTTGAGAATCAACACCGTACACCCTAGATCAAAGGACTGGTCCCTACCTTGGACTCTGGGATCGTAACCCTCATGTCTCAGAATCGGTGACCTCGTGGTCCCTTCGAGGACCCAACAACTATAATTGACTAAAAGTATCAAATAAGTCTAAAGTGATCAAAGAGGGGATTACTGGAAAGGATAAGATCTACGGTAGGTTCGTGGTGTAATGTAAGTCAACAGAGGAATCGGAGAAGACCAGACACTGTCAAAGAACTTGAAAAGAACAAAAACTACTGGAACTGTTAATTTTTTTTAATAAATAAGCCAACACGACCCAGAAGTCACGGAGCACCGGAAAAAGGATCAACGCCACTCGCCCTCGATCAGAGAGCACCTCCATGTGCTCGAAGAGTGGCACCAACGAAGAAAAGAGCGTCTCGTGTCCGAGATCTCGTGAACCCAAAGTCATAAAAACGTCGTGTAGCCGAGACATCGACACCGAGGGGCCGAGATCTCACGTGCAAGTCGTGAACACCGTGTTCCCGAACCAATGGGACTCCGACACCCTAGAAGGACCCGGTCCCTGGTTTGGACAGAGGACGTAACTGTCCACCTGAGAAGTGGTGGTTCGGTGGTCCCTTCGGGACTGAAACTGGTAAACCTTCGTATAACCAGTACACACAATATCTTACAACAAGTTAAACCCCAAGAGATTACAAAAGGAGTACCAATCTGACCCCAAAGAAATAAAGATTCGTTTTATAGATCTTATATAGTGACTGGTGTCTAGTCCGAAAACTAAATTACCACTTACTTGACTGATCTTAAGTCGACAAAGAAATCGTGCCACGTACATTTACCTTAGAACTACTTACGAGAATCTCTCTACTTCATACCTTGGGTTCAGAACATTTCTAGAAGGTGTGTCAAGTCAATGTTTTCTATCGTACATAATTTATTCCTCTCGGTGTCTCTTAATGGACACCGTCGAGTCTTCTACCTGATTAATCGAACTCACCCACTTCGGTCGCTGCAGAGACTTTCTTCCCTGACCTTTTCGTCCCTCCTAAATGTCTCCGGGAAAAGTCAAGAGTTTGTGTGGGATCGAGGGAGGACGGAATACCAGACGAATGGACGACTCGGGTTCCAGACCTTCTGTAACGGTTGGGGAGGGGAGAGTACCGACCGAAGAGCGACGTCTGGTGTAATAGTTTCTATGCGAGGTTGAGACACACGACGTTGATGCCTTCGGGCTCGTGGATCTCGGGCACCAGGAGTCGTTCTCTTCGGTGGTGTTACTTCTCATCGGAGACGAGTGGCGTCGGTCTCTTTCGGACGTGTTTCGTTACGTCTGGGACGACGACGACGATTCAGTGAAGTCAACACAGGCTGAGACACGCTGGGGTGTCTGTCGTCGGGTTGTCCGAGGTGGCAGGTACCCTAAGAGGTCCGTTCTTGTGACCTCACCCAACGGTAAAGGTCCCGTCGGTTTTTATTTATTTATTCATTTTTACATTTTTGTCCGAAGTGGTTAGAGAGAGTCGTTGTGAACAAAAGAAGTGTCGCAAACGGTTGTACAGATGCCTAATAAAGAAATGACAGACAGAGAGAGCGGTCTTAGATTCGAGGAACTCCTGTTCCTGACGTAAAAAATTAAGAGAGACCGTCTCGTGTACTGGGTGTCTCTCTCCGTGAGTTCAATAGAACGACTTAGTTTTTTTCCAACTACAACCTACTCAGTCAGTTCTGTACTCTGTCACTCTTTTAGGTACTCGGGACTCTCCGTGACCCTACCTCTTTACTGGACCCATCCGTCACCCTACGACGGTCGAGTACTCTGACTAGTGTTACCACAGTCCACTGGGACTTCCCCACCGTATTAAACCCGTTTACGGTCGTCACATTATCCACACCCGACGCTTCTCCGTCTCCGGTAGGTCACTAAAAGGTAGAACCCTTCCGGTTACTCTCAAGTGTCATTTTTTTACCTCCCAGTCCTTTTTCACCCCAGTTCCCTCCCGACCCTCGATATACTTACAAACAGGTTCAACTCTCACGTGGGGTGGTTACTCTTATTGTGTCTTCGAGGACCTTCCGTTTACCCCACGGACCAAATTGACGAGACCACAACCGTGTTTAGGTTCCTCGAGTTTCTCTTTTTATCCCCTGAATGTAGTTACGAGGGTCCACTCTTTATATTTTACCTCCTACTTCTGAACACTCAAAACGAGATCCTAAATCATAATCATTTCCTGTCGGTAGACACCTTCATACTCCTTTAGTTACTCGCAGACCTGAGTCCTCCCTTTTCTAAAGTAACTTTAGAACCTATTAAAGGTGGTACAAAAGATGTACCAATGTTTCCTGTCTTAACCTCATATACGACTAATGGAACCTTTCATCTGTGTAAGGGTATACTCAAGTTAAAAGTTTACGACTGGATTCCCGTTACAAAGTATCTAAGACTGACCTTGCTCGGGTCACCCTTTCCCGGATCTTTCGTATACCGTTTCTCTGAGACTCAGGTCTCATACTAAATCTTTGATTTCGTCATACACAGTAGACACATATTGATATATTTATTAATGTTACCAACTTGCGACGGATAAAGAGTAGGTTGGGTTCATTGTCGGGACTTTTTCTTTCTATTGCTACTGGACACACAAACCTTCAGGTCTCCCTGACAACCACTGTCTCGAGTACCGAAGGGACCCTCCTGGTTCTTGTGTTGGTTAGAAGGAGACTGTTCCATCCTCACCCGTCTCCTTCCGTACTTCTTACCGACGTAAAGATGTAGACTTCCAGTCTTGTGCTCTAGTTCGTTACACAGAAACGGTAAAATTTAGCCGTCTGAAGCCTGGGGGTCTTCCATTCGTCCACTCAGGACAAAGGACTGAACATTACATCCTTAAAGAGGAGAGGAGACATGGTGGAATCTCGTCCCCATCTTTCTTTGCGTTCATAATTGACGACGTTAGGGAAACCTTTCTTTGATTACAGGCCTCCTGTTGTACTGGACGGGTCTGAGTGGACCACCTACCGAAACCCCGGTCCTACCCTGGTAGATTAAGTGGAAAGGATAGGGTTAGGAGTCGTTAGGTGGACCTCTGACTGGTGTTTTAACGGAGACTAAGATGTAAAACCCAAAGTGAGAGGTAAGTAAACCTATATAAGTTTATATAGTTCGTGACAAGTGATATATCAACAAAAACAAAAGAAAGGGGGTATGCAATGAAGGTGTTGTCGGAACTCCACCGGTCGCCTTTTTTTTTGTTTGTTGTTTCGTGAGAATTGTAAGTGTAAATAAATGTACTTTACGTGTGGTCCATAGACCGGACCTGAGAACGAAAGGGGCGTCAGAGGTCGAACATAGTCAAGTAAAGGGATTGTCCTTTATCCGCAGCTGAAACGTCTACCTTTCATTTAAAGGGTCGTCTATAATGGTCCGTCCAATGATCGTGATGACCTGTCAAAATAAAAATGAAAACAAAGTTCCATTCCACCCCTTAAGGTATAAACGGTCCATCAGACCACTTTTTCCATCTCAAATTAAGAAAATTAAAATAAAAAATTGACTTCATATCAACTAAATGTGACAACACAATTAACGTCCGTATGTCGTGTCATTATGTATATATATACACTAAGTCTATATATATATATATTTATACATTCATATATATAAAGAAAAAGTCTATATATATAAACAAAAAGTCTAAGAAAAGGGAATGTCCAACAATGTTTTATGACTCATATTAAGACATACGATATGTCATCCAGGAACAACCAATACATAAAATATATGACATTATGCACATACAATTGGGG
This sequence comes from Capra ibex, assembly GCA_006410555.1. Classification (NCBI taxonomy): domain Eukaryota; kingdom Metazoa; phylum Chordata; class Mammalia; order Artiodactyla; family Bovidae; genus Capra; species Capra ibex. The sequence continues at coordinate 42,554,928 of SJYO01034137.1, forward strand.
TTTAAGGATTGAATAGGGAGAGAGGGGAAAAGGGAAACGATTGATATTCCCACAAAAGATACAGATACCCAGATAAAAACAAAACATATAATCAAATGACCATAGGAAAAAAAAAAAAAATTCTAAGGTGTATATTGACTATAGAATGCAATAGACAGAAAGAGATAGAATGATGTGAATCATACTATTAGAGATCCAATAGGTACAACGACGTTTACTGTAATAAAGGTTCCGTCACAAAGATTGAAACATAATCGAAATTGTAGTCTCCCGTTTTGTTCTTTGTTTCTTGTTCTACAGCCGACACACGACTTATCTTCCCGTGGAGCGTCCTAGGACCGAAAGACGAGGAGAAGGGTGTATGTTTGAAAGTTTAGACCTTTGTAATACACCCAACTTCCCTTAACGAGACGTCGTGGACTTGACAATCGCACCTTCACCCATCGACTCCACTGAACCGTCCTGGACGGATATTTGTGGCCAATAGTCGAGTAAGTGTTCCATTCGGTTAACCGCCGTTCAATTACGCAAAATGAGAAGAGACGTAATTTAACTTCCAACAACACAAAATATTTTTGGGATAGTAGATTTATAAAGTGTAAATCTACTCTTTTGCTCTGTTGTATTTCTGTTGGTATTCTAATACAGTAATCATCGGTGAATGAACATAAAGTAATTATCAGTAAATATCCACACCCGATGAATTTCAGTCTAAAGTGAAGGGTACATAAAAGATTTCCCAGTCTATCATAACCCACACTCCAACGGTCTGTTTTATGTCTTACAAGTCAATCTGAACTTAGTTTTATTCAAACTTATTTAAAAATTACATTCATACAAGGTTTGTGACGTATCCTGTCTGAAAATAAGTTGTGACCCAGGTAATAAGTCGGTCAAATAACTAATAAGTCTATTAAAAACGGAGACGAAGGAGGAAAATACTGGAAAGTCACTGAATTAAAATCCTCGGGGTAATCTCCCACCTCTCTTTATGTGTTTAGTTCGTACAACCCACAGGATGAATGGTAGTCGACTCCGAGTACAAAATCATCCCCTCCTTAAACTATGAAGCCTAACTTTTACCACTAATAGACGTAAGAGGGGTAATGGTATATCTGTCTTAATCGGTGTCTGACTACAAAAGGTCTCAAACCTAAAACGTCTCGTCATTTTACATCTTTCTTTTCCTTTAACATTTTGACACTCTTCTAGTTATATACCAACGGTTCAAATTGAAGCTAGTTTATTCTTACAATTTTTATGGTGTTGACGGTAGAAGTTACTAATAATTAAGTATTTTCTTTTATTGTAAACTTATAAAGGTTTCATCCTTTCTACATGAGAATCTTCTTATTTTCAAGAATTTATTGAAACCGTCCGAAGGTTACTTGGGTAGGAATCAAAACCCCTTTGAAACAACGTCACACCATTGGTCCATACGGTGTTCTCGTATTTTGGACGTCGTTATAACGTGTAGTATGTCCAAACACGATTACCCCCACTAGTGTCTTGTTGAAAATCATTTCTTTCTCTTCCACTTGTGTCAGTCAAACCTAAAACTACTGGAATTTAATTATCGATTAAATTCTAAATTCAAGACTCTTCGTAGAATAAACATACCCTCAGACAACATTAAAAAGAGTTTGGTCCTTCGTAAAAGAGTTTTCCATATCTTTTAGGAAAAGATTTAAAAGAAACCTCGTATCCTGTGACATACATGACAAGGAGAGAGAAAGAGAGATTTTACTTACGAAGTCCTTTACCTATTATACTGTAACTTGAAGTTGTCGAAGGGAAGGATTCTCTCAAGTCTCCAGAAACTTTGGTGTCCATTACTTCGGAGGACCGAGGGCACTCGATCGTCTTACCACTGGGACCGACTCTTCTCAACCGGGTTTCCGTCCACATCAACCATCGTCACGACCCTCTGGCTCAGGGGTTCAAGTCTCAAAGGTAGTGGGAAGGGTAAAAAGTGTTTCCTTTTCCTACCATACTTGTACCTCTTAACGGACTTTAAAGACTCATTAATTATCTTTGGTGCTAATTTTATTTAGCGGGTTAGGTTCAGAACACCCATTAAAAAAAAGACAGGAAGAAGACGGACTCTTTGTGTATGCTTCTGAAGAACGGTGTCCTTGAGAAGAAATTTATCCTGACTTTAAGTCAAAGTATTCGGCGTCTCTCTAAGTTTCATAATAAGTGGTTACTAGAGGTCTATAAGAAAGGAAGAGGGGTACGAACTTTCAACCTTTGAAAAATCCCAGAGAGTCTCAGTTTCATCATCTGTGACTTGAGTGTTGTGTGTGTGACTTTATATGTAATCGTATACAAATTTTTGTACTTCTGATGGGGGTTGAAAATTTTATAAAACTATGTGAAAATAAAAAGATCAATATCCCAATAAACCACAGAAAACTAAGATATATAAGTGAACTATTTTAACTATAATAGAAATTTTATAAAGAGTGAAATATTGATAGGTATCGAAATAAAATTTCGTATATGATGTTTAGTGCACTTTTTATAAAAATGGGGAGCAAAATTGTTTACTATTAGAGACGGAATCCCGTCACCCTATCTCCCGGAAAAGATGTAACATAAAAGGACACTACTACCATGAAAGTATTCATTTTATTAACAAATAATGAAAGTATAATTCATTTTTGGTTTCTATTTTTTGTGTACGTGAAGGTAACTTTGATTGAAGTTAGATTTAAAATTCATAGTGGAGTATTAACTTTCATTTTAAGCGAGTCAGCACAGGCTGAGAAACGTTGGGGTACCTGATATGTCAGGTGCCTTAAGAGATCCGGTCTTATGACCTCACCTATCGAATGGGGAAGAGGTCGCCTAGAAGGGCTAGGTCCCTAACTTGACCCCAGAGGACGTAACGTCCACCTAAGAAATAGTTGACTCGATAGTCCCTTGGAGTGTAAATTAGAATGGGACAATTGGTGGTAGAAGAAGGACTGGATGGACTCTTTGAGTTATGGGGAAGATATAAACTCTGTAAACAGAAAGACTCTCTTTACGTGGGTTGAAAAAAAAAAAAAATCGGAGAGTTAGAGTCGAGAAAACATTAATGAGATCGTGTCCATAAAAGGAGGGTCGGGAAAAGGTGTAGTCGAACAAAAGTAAGGGGAGAGAAACAATAAACGGAATGATTAAGACTGTACTACTGAAGAAAGTCCGAGTCGGTTTATCTTCACGTTCTAAAACCGAACCTAAGGTGTGACTACAAAGTGTCTTTCAGTCGAGAACAAGGTCCATGAACTATTTGTAGATTGAAGAACGACAAAGATTCACTACTAGTAAAACCAATCGTTCATACGTCGGGAAGTCTGTGGCAAGGGAGGATGTGTTGTACATTCGATTACTTGGGGTACCTCACACCGGCCGAGAGATGGAGAAAACTTACAAAAGACAGTGGGTCCGGTTCGACGACGCCGGGCCTGAGACGTATGCCCCCGACGGAGTCCCGTCCACCTCCCCAAGTGTATTGGCACCGGGAGTGCAACGTTACATTCCTCTCGACAATCGAATGTGGGAAGGGTACATAAAGAGAAGGATTGGTGGTTTACACTCCTTTTACACGATAAAAATAAATAAAAGTCCCTCACTTGTACTTTAGAATCCCACTACCACCGTATACCGACTTAATACAGAAAAAAATTTATATAAAAAATATTGTTTACTTGATATACACACACATAAAAAATAAAAAAGACCGACACAACCCAGAAGTGACATAACGAAGAGATCAACACCGTACACCCAAATCAACGGGACGTGGTGTACCCTAGAATCGAGGGGCTGGTCCCTAACTTGGACGTAAGGGATGTTACCCTCCACCACTTAGTACAGAAAATCAGGACTGAGTTTATTTAATCTACAAAGACCAACAACAACAACCGTTCTCCCCTTTTTTCTCTCGAAATTTAGGTTTCTTTTAATCTACTTTTTCGATCTAAAAGGATTAAGGACCCAAAATCTATATTTCTTTTGTGTCGGTGTTACTTATTATATTAGTTTGACCTCCTTCAACATTAGTGACTGTAAAAAAAGACCGGTCTGTGGGGTTTAGACACATGAATCTAAAATTAATGCAAACGGGGATAGGTAAATTTTATACGAAAGACGTTAGTCTTATGTCGTTGTTCTAAATTTCCCTTTTCTTGGTCGATTTTTCGAAAGGTTTTTGTAGATTCCAAAGAACCTGTCACTATGAAAGTAAGTCCCTACGACACACCAGAGTATCCTTACTTAGTCTCTCAACCGGGGGGTAAAGGAGTCTTTCTTTGTACGAAGTTTAACAATCTCATTTACTCTACCTGTTTTATGTTCGACGTAAAACGAAAATTAAAGTTGATTTGTTTGTTTGTTTGAGTGAAACCTGAATAGACCTCTTTTTATGACTCGGACAAGTAGAGGGAAGGAGACGGGTTCAATTGAGACCATACTGACTCACATAAAAGTCTAGGCCGAGAGTGACACTAACATTACGACAATTATCGCTATCACTAGTGTCCCGAATAGTGAAATTCTCAGTGGTAAAATTTTGTGGTTTTATTTTTTAAAATCCAATTGGCAAGGGAGACGGACAAAGCGTTTACTGAGGGGCTACTTCGTACAAATACGTATAAATCTTTACCAGATGTTCCACCCGTCTCTTCAAGTGGGTCCAGGAATGTCTCAGGAAAGGTGACATCCTTTAGACACAAAAGTAAGGAAAGTTCAGAGAGAAGAGTCTGACCTTTCTTGTCTACCTTTGTTAGGGTAGAACGGTGAGAACCTTTGCCCCGCCACAGGACGAGCATAAGGGACCGAAAATAAATCTAGTTCACACCCACTTTCTCTTCCCCTTTGATCTGGAACTCCTTCTTCTTCTTTTCTTTCATCGGTGGAATGTCTAGTGGATCGTTAGACGGGAAACCTCATTTGACTGAGTGTTATCGATCTCATGGAAATACCTAGACTTCATAGGTCACCAGAGATGAGAGTTCGTCTTGTGTGAGATTCTAACGACTTCTTTCTACGGATGGTTACTAAGACAAATTTTAATAATACTATTAAATGTCTCCTTCTTTTATTAATAAAAAGGAGATGGGTAGAAGTAGGTACCGACCCCAAGACGTTTAATCTTACTATTTTCTGTCAACTTACTCTCTTTTTGTTCAAAGACTTGAGATGTGTATCCTATGAGTCACTACTCTTTGAGTTTCTTTACCAATGTTCAACTCGAAGATGCCGTAAAACACACACACACGAGTCAACGAAGTCGACACATGCTGAGACACACTGGGGTACCTGATATTTGGGTGGTCCGAGGAGACATCCAAGAGGTCCGTTCTTATGATCTCATCCAACGGTAAAGGATTGGGTCCCCTAGAAGGGTTAGGTCCCTAGTTTGGGAGTAGAGAACGCAGAGGACGTAACCGTCCGTCCAAGAAATGGTAATAACGGTGGACTCTTCGTAAGATTTATAAGATACCGGAGAATCCTTTCTTGTTATGTAAATATCTCTTCACTGTTATATTTCCTCTTCCCAAAATCTAAAGGTTCCTACCATTTGTCATCCTTCCATTTATGTACCCCCCTTGGTTACCTTTTATTTCTAACAAAATCGTTTGAAACAATACATCTAAGGGGACCACGCCAAAGACCCGACCAATTCTCAGATCTCAACAGAGACCACCAATTCTTAGTCAGACAAGAAGACCATCATTACCGTTCCAGTATCCCGAACAGAACACAGACGAAAAAGAGTCAACAAAAGTCAAGTTTTATTCGGAAAACGGTGTCACCGTTCAAAACCCACCGTATGAGACTTGGGGTAAGTCCAAGTTAAAGAGGAAGGATTTTAATTCTGTATATGTACCATCTTTCAAACCTCACATATGTCTTCAAAGTTTTTCGTACGTATTTGTGCTGATTTAGAATAATCAGTGTACGTCCGTGTAAATCCTTACCAAGGTCATAAAAAAGGATACGAGAAAAAAAAGAAGTGTATCGACTCGTAAGGAATGTGTCTTAAAGTGTATGGTACAAAAACAAGTTAGTTAGTTTTTACAAAAAGAGTACGATAATAAGTAAGAAATTTATAATAAGATTACCATTATATTAAAAGATAGTATACTCATATAGTATTAAATAACTATTAAAAGGATTATAATCTGTAGAGCCCATATGAATTTATTTATAAAACACACATACGTGTTTAGAATGGTGAAGTTTAATAGAGGAATCCTGTTAGATGATCCTCGTCGTTATACGCTAGTTCTTATATTAAAAAAACCAGAGATCATGTATAATGGTCCTTCCAATATAGTTAAATGTAATTATGGTATGTAATTACAGAAGGACTTCGAGACTGACGTAACTAATTACAGTAAAATTTTAGAAACGATAAAACATTACAGGGACAATGAATTGAAACATAAGCGACCACTCCGTCTCTTAACAAATCATATATTAATCGATAAACATAAAAGAGTAGACACTTACTAGTCAAGTACTAGAAACAGGTAAAAGAGTAACTAAATGATATTGTGAAATCTTTGGTGTCAATAGTCGAAAGAAACACAGACTTAAAAACTTTTTTTTTGTTTTTTTTTTGTTTGGTAGAAGAATTTGGTCAAACGAAAACAGAAGACCAAAACAATACTAATAAAAACTCCATATCTTTAAAATATAAAGAGATATAAAGTTAAATAACCGGAAAACGGGACTATAAAGAAGGTAACGAAATTACATATATTTTTGAAATAGGTAGATCTGATCTGTTTATACGTCTTTATTGTAAGAAGATCAATAACTTATGTAAAAGGTTTTTATCATAAAGAATTTAGATGGATCTTGAATTAAACAATATACCGTACTCCTTTTTAAGGAAAAAAGGATCATTTGGTTGTAGGACCGTGGTGAATGACTGAGAGAAAGGGTGTCAAAAATATACATAAGAGATATGTGTGTAAGTTCTGAAGCATTTTTACGTTCTAATGTAAAGTCCCAAAGGATGACTAAAGAAACGAATAAGAGAATGGTCATCAAAGAGGTGAGGATTAAAAAGAAAAGACTCCAAGAAAATAGAAAACGTAATCTGAGAAAGGTGAATTTTCCACCGGTTCTACACGTGTTTCTTCTGACAAAGTTTAATGACCTCTTTCTGTTAGCGACGGAAATATCAAAACCCAGAATCCACTTTTTCTATGTCGCAATCAAGGACGATACTGTGTCTTATAGTCTTTCCTGAAAGAATCAAAGAACTGTCAGTATCATCATCATTATACATCTTCTTCTTAATGCATAGAAAAATAAGTAGAGTTCTCTTCTTTTAAAGGTGACTCCTCTAATTCTGCAAATTACGACTTTCTAGTAGAGACGAAGATCCCGTGGTCATTTCTAAAGTTGGGTACATAGACGTCTTTTAACGGTCTTTGACAGTGTTTTACTTTTTACTCTCTTTCGGGCTACCAGGACGATCCAAAGATATTCCATACACGGTTTATTAAAAAACGAAAATTCCGAATTGTCACTCATAGAATCCTACTGTCTCAAATATCAACTTAAAAAAGAAGAAATTAAAGTAATATAAAAGTAAAGGGGAGTTTAACGTAAAAAAAAGGGAAGTATTGCCAGACAATTAATTGAATACTTTTATGTCATGATCTTCGGAATCAGGGTTGTTCACGTTATCATGGTTTTCACATAAAAGACAAAGAAGTGGAGACAAGAATTATCTGTGTCGTTGTGATTTTGAGTAGAGCAATCTTGTCTAAAACACTTTTATTCTTTCCTGCAAAGATTTGGTTCACGAAAAGGAGACTTATACTAAATTGGGTTTTACTCCAAACCCTGACCTTCTTCCTTACTTTTTGATGGAGAATTTTAAAGATATAGATTTCGATTATCCTTAAGAAGACGTCATCGGAAAAAAAAAAGAGAACTGTTGGTTCCTAACTATGTAGAACGTACAATTTTTCATCTTCTGATAGTCATTCGTGACTGGCCGATGTTAAACAAAAGGAACATTAAAGGGAAAAACACTACGTTAACCGCGAGAAAATGACAGAACTTTAAAAGGTAAAAAGAAATTACCAAAGATGAAAGGAGAAAAGAATCGAGAATTAAGTAATCATCTATAAAGAGAGACCAACTGGTTGTCACTACCCCCAGTCTCAGTACCTGTTATATACTATAGACCAAAACAGAGTGAACTCTTTTGGATTTGGACACGAAGTCGGATTTTAATCAGTGAAGTTCGTTTTCACGATCAGTCGGAGACACCACCGTTAGTAAATCAACAACATTCGTGAAGTCTTATGGACCATATTTAAAAAGTGTGTGGGCGGGGTGGGTGGGTGGGTTTCGTTCAAATAGAAACAAGAGTTTGGTATTCGACGTAAACCATAAAGAAAAGGTACGGTGTAACTTTTCTTTATTTTTAGTTCACGGCATGTATAGAGAAGTTGTGTATTTGTTAATCCATTATCAGGTAAAGGGGGAATTTGTAAAATACGAACAAAGGATAGAATCTTAGTGTGAATTTTCGGTAGTTTCGTGGGTGTCTTGGTCATCGAGAAGTAAAACCCCCAGACCCCTCACAACCCGTACATTCCACAAACGAGATGGTATCTACAGGTACATTAAAGAACCTTGCTCCGAAGACTACCTATTGGGTCCCTCTACCTCCTTCGAAGAAAGTTGAGTCTATGACAGTCCCGGTTACACGTAAAGTCCTGCGACAGACACTCTAAGACTCGTAACTTTCACATTTTTTTTTAACTCGACCTGTTTAGGGACAGTGATGAAAAAGACGATTTATATCTACTCAACAGTAGCCCAACGTGTTCGTTGAAGGTCGATGTCGAGGAGACCTCCTCTTCGGCCGTACCCCGAATACAGAGGACAGCAATTTTACGTATCTCTTCCAGACTGGGCTGGACCCACAACACCCCTCTTTCCTTAGATCCAAAACCAATTTACATATTCCTGTGTGACACCCCCTCCTCCATTTCGTCTGCTACCATAACCGAATTTTGGAGTAATTTGTCACTTTTGAACCTCCTTTTCTACATGTCCTCACGAAGGGGACCCCAGACACAAGTTCGAGGAAGAGATCGTGACGAAACCTTCGTTACACCCTTTTCCCGTACTCCAATACTTTATACCACAGTCTACCAGGACTCAAATTTAGAACCGAATTGGATTTGAAGACAATCTAAACCTCAATGAATTGAAGAGACTCGAAGTCTCAGGATTATGTATTTTATAATCCATTTTATTATAGAGTACCGGAATGATCCTAATTGTAATCCCAATTTCATGTTCCGTATACATTTTCTATGGATCGTCCTTCGACGACATATCGCGTCCCTCGAGTCGAGTCACGAGACACTACTGGATCTCCCGACGCTACGACCCCCCTCCCACCCTCTCTACGAATTCTCCCTCGTCGATATACATATTATATATCGACTAAGTGAAACAACACGTCGTCTTTGATCGTGTTGTAACATTTCGTTAATATGTGGTTTTTGAACAAAATTTTTCATCTACCATGATGATTAACGAATTGAAGACCACCATGGACAGAGAAATAGGGTTAACTCCGTTTATTAAAATCGAAGGGACTTTTCTTTTTTTCGAACAAGAAGAGAATAGTTTAGGATAACAAAGATGGAAGTTTCATATAGGTCTTAAACAGGGAAAAAAGGGTTGGGGTCCCGATGGTTCGATCATGTTCAGTGAGAGAGTGGTTCCGGTAACAGTTGTCGAAAGATAGTTGAACGAGAGATAAAGATTTGGGACATGTCAGGTAGTGACGTCTTGTCCGTCTCTCTTGAAAGTTTTTGGAGTACAATTTAGTACGATAAGAGGATGGACTTCGGGAGGTTACCAAAGAACGACGACGACGACGACGATTCAGCGAAGTCAGCACAGGTTGAGACACGCTGGGGTATCTACCGTCGGGAGGTCCGAGGGGGCAGGGACCCTAAGAGGTCCGTTCTTGTGACCTCACCCAACGGTTAAGGAAGAGGTTACGTACTTTCACTTCTCACTTTCACTTCTCACTTTCACTTCAACGAGTCAGCACAGGCTGAGAATCGCTACTGTAGGTTTGGAGTAGTGTCGGAAGCTCCGAGGTACTATAGGTCGGGAAAGATGGAGAAAGGAGAAACTGAAGTAGACGGCAGTGAAAGAAGAAAATAATTATAAAAGGTCGATATGACCGGATTAAATTGAGGGGTCTTGTGCAGTACAAATAAACATGGGGTCCGGGAAACATACACGACAAAGGTATCGAACCTTCTTCAAGGAAGGCATAAGACAACACCGACTTTGGAAGAGTTGTCAATCCAGTGTGTAAGGGAAGATTTTAAAAAGCAGGGACCAGTTCAGAGATAGTGTCGGGATAAAGTAAAGAGAAAAAGCATTGTGAATAGTGATTTACTTTAATAAAATTTAAACCGAAGAGACTAAGGGGGTGATCCCTACCTTTGAAGTACTTTCTTCTCCTAATATGAAAAATTGAAGACTTATTCGGGTCTTGTGAGTCAGTCGTACACCACTTACTTAAGACTTATTTATACATTTTACCCTATTATCATAGAAGGATTTTAAACGCTGACCTAAACTGTCAGAAAGATACAGAAAGGTAAAGATTTCTCAGATACAAAGGAGCTTGTCGTTCTGTCTTATTGTCTTGTTAAAATGTCGTTACATCAATCCTTTGACAGTTTATAGGTTGTATATCAATAAGTATAATCCAAATGGGTCAATTTCGCAAAACACATACTCGAAATTCCTTTTTAAACCTTCCTGAATATTAAACGTACAGCTCATAAACATATACTTCCCTAGGAGAATTTGATGACAAATTTTCGACACAAAGAAAGTCATCGTAATTCCAAAAGGGTTGGTAGGATGAATGTCGACCGAATCGTATAGACATCCGGTGTCTAGAACCTTTCCTTACACTAAGATGTCGTATAGTGTAGACGATTTCCTTTACCGAGTCCCCTTGTGTCCGACGTACGTCCCGTATCGACAAGTCAAGTCCCTCAATAAGTGAGGTGAAGACCCCGACCCAACATTCCCCCTGTGACACATTTGACCTAGTCAGGATCCCTTCCTTGACCTTTGACCGTCTCCTTGTTTTATCCTTCCTGATTAACTGTACTCCGGATTAACTTGACTTCAGACTATCAACAGTTTATAAACTTCCAAAGATTACTTTTCTACGACAACTTGACACCACAATCTCTTCTGAGAACTCTCAGGGAACCTGACGTTCCTCTAGGTTGGTCAGGTAAGATTTCCTCTAGCCAGGACCCACAAGAAACCTTCCTGACTACGATTTCGCCCTTTGAGGTCATGAAACCGGTGGAGTACGCTTCTCAACTGAGTAACCTTTTCTGAGACTACGACCCTCCCTAACCCCCGTCCTCCTCTTCCCCTGATGTCTCCTACGCTACCGACCTACCGTAGTGACTGAGCTACCTGCACTCAGACTCACTTGAGGCCCTCAACCACTACCTGTCCCTCCGGACCGCACGACGGTAAGTACCCCAACGTTTCTTAGCCTGTGCTGACTCGTTGACTTGACTTGACTTGACTTGACTTACTTTTCTACAATACGACATGTACGGGATCCTGTTCAGATCTTGACTGATCATCTTCGATGACCCTCCGTCTGAAACCACGGTAGTCACCTCCTAACTACCAGACGACGACGATTCAGTGAAGTCAACACAGACTGAGACACACTGGGGTATCTGCCGTCAGGTGGTCCGAGGGGGTAGGGACCCCAAGAGGTCCGTTCTTGTGACCTCACCCGACGGTAAAGGAAGAGGTTACATGCTTTCACTTTTCACTTTCACTTCAACGAGTCGACACAGGCTGAGAACCACTGGGGTACCTGACGTCGGATGGTCCGAGGAGGCAGGTACCCTAAAAGGTCCGTTCTCATGACCTCACCCCACGGTAACGGAAGAGGTTCCTGTTCAGATCTTGACTGATCATCTTCGATGACCCTCCGTCTGACACCACGGTAGTTACCTAGTCAGTTAGGATTTCCTTTAGTTGGGACCGATACGTAACCTTCCTGGCTACGACTTCTAAGTTATGAAACCGGTGGACTACACCCTGTAGTCCTTGTCCCTTGTCCCTTTTCTGGGACAAGACCCTTTCTCACTCCCCTTCTCCTCTTCTCCCGCTGTCTCCTACTCTACCAACCTACCGTAGTGACTGAGTTACCTATATTCAGACTCGTTTGAGTTCCTCTATCTCCTGTCCCTTGGGACCGTACGACGTCAAGTACCCCAACGTTTCTCAACCTGTGATGAATCGGTGACTTGTTGTTATTGGTGCCTTCCTTAGAGATTGTCAGTCAGACGGGTTCCCGAACGAATCTTTATGTCACTTGTCCACGGTGGTGACCTACAAATTGAAAATTTGTCCGTCTGGTGATAGTCGTCCCGGGATGTTTTTAAGAAGATTAATCTCTACCCGTTCAAGAGGACCTCGAGTAAAGTGTTTAAGGACCGACCGATCAACCCGGACTATACCACACTAAAAGTAGTATATCACAAGAAAGATCGTACATTACGACTCTTGCACTACTCACCCAATACCGATTACTAAATCCGGGTCCTCTAAAACTTAAAGTTTTCATTTCGATCTCAGAGTATCTGGGTGTCAAAATGAAAAACTGGACCTTCGTTCAATGACCGATAAAAAGGATGAGTTCTCTAAAGAATAGACCTTCCGACTTCGTCAGCTGAGGAGAAGAACCACTTGTTATCGCACACAAGATTTTTATTGGGACCCAAATCCCTATCTTCTAGTCCGACTTCTCAAATTCCCAACTTAATCTAGCGGAAAATTAAACGTCAAATTCTGGATAGACAACCCGAAAAGGAGAGAGAAGACCGTATCAACCCCCACCCCCACTCCCCACCCCTCCCCCCCTCTACCATTGAGATCCGTCTTCGACTGGGAGACGAGGGTAGTCCCTGTAGGGGGTCGGACTGGGGAGAAAAGAGGAAAGAAAGGAAGGAACGGAAAGTAATCGTTCGGGGTTCTCGGAAACGTGTGAATCGTACTTTTACTTGGGTAACATAAAAACCTTGGGTGTCTCCGTCGGATCTCCCTTCAACGACAGAACGAAAATCGTCGAGTTGTTTTTCCACACTTTAGTAAACGACTGAGAAGATCTTACCCTTTTTTGTTTGTTTTGTAACTCTTCCTTCCAAGTCCTGTCACACACCGGCACCTATCTTAGAGCACTGTGCCCGAAGAGACTCTGAATAATCATTGGGTTCACCGACACGCTTATAGACATACAAAGAGAACGGAAGGACCCTTCAATGATCTTATTGTACCCTTCGGTAGTCCTTAAAAAAAAAAAAAAAGAATTTACTAAGTAAAACTTTTTGATCAAAGTGTGACGAAACTTTTACTGAACCCCTGTCCTGATCAAACTCTTTTAAGGAATCTCGGGAAACGTTCAAAGGGACATCTACCGCCTACTCCCTCCCTCTTCTCCTACTAAAATGGTTCTCAAATTTTTATATATATAAATAAAGTTAAAAACCGACGTGACCGAGAAGTCACGACGTACCCGAAAGAGATCAACGTCACTCGTCTCGGTGAGAGATCAACACCACCGTCACCGAAGAGATCAACACCTCGCACCCGACATCCCGTACACCCGAGTCATTAACTTCTTGTACCCAAGTCAAAGGGACACCCTACACCCTAAAAGGGCCTTTTACCTAGCTTGGCCATAGGGGACGTAACTTTCCGGGTAAAGATTGGTGTTCTGGTGGTCCCTTCGGGGAGTAGTTCCTAAAAATTCTCGACCCTTGTGGGTCACCTGTCCATGCCCTCAAAAATAGTACCCGGACATTACTAAATTAGTGTAATGTCACTATTCTCTGTTTCTGATGGTCGTTGTTTCTAAGGAACACTTTACTCCAAAAACGGAGAACGACTATTTTAAGGGACCCTCGTCATAGGAGAAGACCCCCCGATGCCCGGGAGAGAAAACCTTCTCGTAGTATAAAACTTTACAGAGAAACAATCGTTTCCGATGAAGTAAAAGTCAACGGTAGAAAATATACCCTAAAAAAAAAGGAAAATGTCACTACCTGATTTTTTTTTTTTGATGTTTTATAGATTTTGAATGTGTTTCCGTCGTTGAACCACTTACGTATAGGAATGAGGGTTCTACAGTGTCGACGATCAACTAGAGAAGAAATTTCTTTTTTTACGATGACGAGACGAAAGGATAAGGGTGCGAAGAAAGAAGGAGAAAGGACGCTGTGTTTAGGACACGAAGTTGACCACACACAGGAAGGTGGGCACCGGGAAAAGCGTCCGGAATGGTTTATTGGTAAAGCAAATTGTTCGAACCGGAAGTCCTTTAAATCCGTCGGTCCGAAGGTACTACCCACCTTTTATGGTACGGCACCCGTCAGTGACCCGGACAGAATGACATGGTCGTTTCGAAGGAACATAGGTCGTAAGTCCCGTCTTACTGTCGTCTCAGTTTATGATCCTATTCTGTCTGGAAAAGTTTCATGATAAATTAACTAATTAGTTAAGTATCTTGTTTACATAACTGACTGGTGAATACCGGTCCCTGGTTCGAGACACATGTCTATACCACAGTATCTGCTACCTTTAATATTTGTGATAGTAAGTTTGAAAGAGAATCCTTTCCCTTACAGAAACAAATCTTTTTTAGGTGGTTCTTCGGTACTGGAACTGTTCCTCTCGTTATTTCTTGGTTATCTGTTGAAGTGACTTGACTCGTCCTGACACCTCATTTCCTCCTCTCTCCTCTTCCTCCTTTCTTTATTGATCCCTAAAATCCCATTCTCTCTCCGTCTCTTACTGTCTCTGTGTCTCACCCTTTTTCCTGTTTTCCCGCTCTCTCTTCCTGTGCACTGTTTACCGATTTCACTTTTTTTTTGTTTTGTTTTGTGATCGCAAAGTCGATGATCTTCCGAAGTTATTGTTCCAGTGATTCCCAGTTAAACTTCAATGGACACAAAGACACTTTCTTTAGATAAAGAACCATCAGTTATAGAAGAGGTATGGGGTCATTTTATCTAAAAATTAGTTCGTTCCCCACCTAAAATATATGTATAAGTGTATGGTCATGTCAAGTCAAGTCAACGAGTCAGCACAGACTGAGAAACGCTGGGGTACCTAACGTCGTGAGGTCCGGAGGGACAGGAAGTGGTAGAGGACCTCGAACGAGTTCGAGTACAGGTGACTCAGTCACTACGGTAGGTTGGTAGATTAGAATACAGCAGGGGAAGAGGAGGGTGGAAGTTAGAAAGGGTCGTAATCCCAGAAAAGTCTACTCAGTCAAGAAGCGTAGTTCACCGGTTTCATAACCTCAAAGTCGAAGTTGTAGTCAGGAAGGTTACTTATAAGTCCTGACTAAAGGGAATCCTACCTGACCAACCTAGAGGAACGTCAGGTTCCCTGAGAGTTCTCAGAAGAGGTTGTGGTGTCAAGTTTTTTTAGTTAAGAAGTCACGAGTCGAAAGAAATACCAGGTTGAGAGTGTAGGTATGTACTGATGACCTTTTTGGTATCGGAACTGATCTACCTGGAAACAACCGTTTCATTACAGAGACAAAAATGATACGACAGATACATATATATACACGTACACTATATGTACACACATATATATGTATGTGTGTATACAGGTGTATATACATGGATTTACTGTAATATATTTGACTTCACGTAGTCTCTTTTCGTCTTTAAGTCGTGGTCTCCACGGGTACTTCTGTCGGGACCACGGAGGGAGAATACGAGAGTTTGGAATCTTAAAAGTCTCTAGGCTGTTCCAGAACCGAAAGACACACCGGATCCCTTTCACTTAGCTCTCTGTAGAATTTCCCGTCTCTCTCGAATAAACTGTAGTGTCAACCCTCGACTCGAATGATAAAGTCAAAATCTGACATCCATTATCCCTTGTACTAAACTTAGGCCCCCACCTAAGACTTCAGTACTAAATAGTTTGGAAATAGTATCAACGGGTTTACGAGAAAAGGGAACAAAGGTTGATCGTGTGTGGATGAGTAGAAAAATCTAAGATAAATTTATAGTGAATAGACACTTCGGAAGGGACTGCGGGTCCCTCCCTGTGAAAGAAGGAGATTTAAAGGTAGAGAGAGGTATGTAATAGAAAGAGATCATGTGGCATATACTGTACTATAGTGTACCCTAACTTGGATATATGTTGGTTCATCTGGTGTACCATGGTGAAAACTTAGGGGTGTCGAGTCGTTCTGTATACCCAGTAAATGTCTTATTTTGGACCACTATATACATTCTTTCCCTTAGAATGTTCACCTGTGTGTTGAAGTCTTTTTCGTCTTGAGGTTCGGGGATTTCTCTCACCACCACCATGGTGAGAGAAAAGGTAGAGAAACGATGATCTACGGTAAACAGAATGGGGAACAAGGATAAAACTTATTCCTGGGTAACGAGGGTCTTCATTTTCGTTACATTATCAGTGAACAAACAAATAAGGGACTCGGTTCTGGATGCCACTGCTCCGACCTAACGTGTACCCCACACCCGTAGTCTTTGACCCTTCAGAGTGGGACGGACCGGACAGATCGAACATACGAACCCGTTCAGTGTATCGAGGACACCCTGAGGGAGAGGAGTGGGACACCATTACTGGCCGAAGTGTTCCACCGATGTTTCGAATTAATTCCTAACTCTTCCTCCGTCTTTTATGTTTCATGAAGTATGTACGTTTCCTAAAAAGAGGGGTATAAATAAAAACCGAAGTCATCCGACACCATCCTTTACAACTACTGGACCTTCTTCTCAGATCGTTTTTGACACTGACGATAAGAGTAGGATTTATCAAGGGAACCATGACCAACCCCGTACCTGGAGTATGAATACAGAAGATAAGGTCATGTGAGACACTGGGAATGACAATTGAAGTACACCTGTCAAAAGATGGATGACCGGAGTCAAAAGGACTGAGGTTCCTGAAAGAAATACAAAGGAAATACGAGTCTACATACAAACAACAAGTCGACGATTCGGTACAGGATGAGAGACACTCGGGTTCCTGACATCGGACGGTCCGAGGAGACAGGTACCCTAAAGGGTCCGTTCTTATGACCTCACCCAACGGTAAAGGAGAAGGTCGTTTAGAAGATCTGGGTCCTTAGTTTGGACGTAGAGGACGTAGTCGTCCACCCAAGAAGTGGTGACTTGGTGAACCCTTCGGGGAGTCTACATAATACTACAGAATTTGAAATTAGAGTTAGGGGCGTGAGAGTTTGGTGATAATCTTTGTTCCAAGTCGCTATCATGTGGTCTCCAACACTTACTTAGGAATCCCCGACCAGGGACTCGGTCCCCGAACACTTCGGAACGTGTCCACTGGGGGTTGAGACGGACCGAAACATTTACGGGTCGAGAGAAGACTCGTCAACCTCCGGAGTCATCTCAGTGTCAAAGGTAGCGACGGTCTCGAACTTCGGAGTAACGGTCCAAAAAAAAAATGACTTCGTAACTCGTTTTCTTGTTGACTAGGGCTCCGTTGTCACTCTTCCGTCCTCTCTGTGTTTCTGTTTGGTTTTGTTACCTAACTCAATGACGGAACTTTTTGAATGAGGATAACATAAAACACACACAAACAAAATTAGTGTCTCCGGTAACGGCATGATCCCTATAAGTTTCTGGTTTTGACACCTCGTTCTTCTTTTCTAGGGTTTCAATATATGGGGTTTGTTTGAAGCGTACACCACAAACAACAACTCTTTTCTTAGTCCGGTCTTCCTATCCGACACACGAGAGAACGCTGGGGTACCTGACATCGGGAGGTCTGAGGAGTTAGGTACCCTAAAAGGGTCCGTTCCTATGACCTCACCCAACGGTAAGGAGGAGGTCCCCTAGTCCGGTCTTCTACCGATAATACATGTGTCGCGGAGGAGACATGTGACCGACAGAAGTCTTAGGGACCGGAGTGAGGGATCCTCCATCAACCCAGTCAGTATCCCTAGTCCACTCCTCCATCTTCTTACCCTGTCGACAATGTCCACGGGCCCGTCCACGCGATCACCGACACCACGGTGGTTCCGAATATGTTCCTCTTCCCTCTTGTACCCGGTTTCCCCTTCTCCATTACAACTGAAACTAGCCGATTGAACTGTCCTCCGGCTGACTCTCTCCTGTCCCTCCTACCCTCTCTTCTGAAGACTTCCGTACTGTCACAGGGCACACATACGTTCACCGATACTTCCACAGAAGGTTTATGTCAGGACTCCTTCCAGTCCTATTTGTCCTTCAATCTATGTGTCGTTTGGTATACGATGAAATTTATATATGTGTGTATAATTTCTTCCAACGACAATCATCTTATACTATATATAGGATTGATGTAGCTATAATCTAACAATTATGTTAAAGAGTCTACATAAATTTCTAGTGAACTTCTTTTACTTTTTTTTTTTTTTTTTCTTGTTTTATGACAGTAAACGTCGTTGTACCTACCCGGATCTCTAAAAGTATGTTTCACTTCATTCAGTCTCTCTCTTTCTGGTTACAGTATACAATATTAAAGATACACTTCAGATTTTTTTTACTATGTTTAATTGAATAAGTGTTTTGTTTGTCTCAGTGTCTGTATCTTTGTTTGAATACCAGTGGTGTCTCCTCTTCCCCCCATTTAACCCTCTGACCCTAACTATATATGTAAGAGCCAGCACAGACTGAGAAACACTGGGGTACCTGACATCGGGCGGTCCGAGGAGGTAGGTACCCTAAAAGGTCCGTTCTTATGACCTAACCCAACGGTAAAGGAAGAGGTTATATGTGAGATCATATATATTTTATTTATTGATTATTCTTGGATGACATATCTTATCCCTTGAGATGAGTTATGAGATAATTACCGGATATACCCTTTTATTAAAATTTTTCTCATCCCTATATATATATATATATACATAAGTGAAAGTCTTGTAGCATTGAGTTGATATGAAGTTATTTTTAAGTTTATTTTTCTTTAACGTTTTTATTAAAAACTTTAAAATTGGAACCCATGGGTATCTGGTAGAAAAATCCTTTTCCACCGATAACTTTTATAATTTAAAAAAAGTTCGGTTTCGTAACATTGACTAGAGGGTATACGGATCCCATTTTTAAAGACGACTTCGTGATAATATCTTTTTATGGTGTACGATATCTATTTGAATCTTTGGTCGATTAGTGCTGTGTACTCTCCTTTACATCGTACAAGACTTTTACCGTTTATACAACTTTGTACAGACGGCGTTTTATACCAAAATTGTTAGGAGACTTTTTGTCGAGAAAACGTGCCCCGTGAATATGAAGTGCCTCCCCAGAGTCAAAGTTTATTCCAAATAAAATGTATGAACCTGCTACCTTTGTTTTCTGTGAGACCTTTGTGTGAAAATCAAGATTCTTGGAGGAAAGAGAAAAACCCTCCTCTGCTTGAGAGTCACTAAGATGTATATATAGAATGTAAGTTCTTTGCCTCCTACCTTTCGTCACAGTCCGTTAAGGTTGTGAATTTACCGATGAAGTCGTAGCTCGATAATTTCCTCAAGTTTACTTAACAATCAATATTTTGTCTCCAAAGAGTTAGATGTAGGGTGAGGCTCCAGTTGAGAGCAGTGTCCACGTGAACTGACACTCCGTCAGCATTAGAGTCTTCATCTATGCCGACGGTTCAAGTTCAACGGTACTGAGACTTGTATCATATTGTAAGGCGAGGTTCGGTCTCTGGTATTGAGGACGCCGACAAGTCTACTCCCGGGGAGAATCACGGTGAAACCGAGTGTGGGTGACCGACGTCATTACGTCGTCCACTTCCTGAATTCACAGTGAGGCAACCAAAGGTCAACGAAGGTCCTTTTTTTTTTTTCCGTATATTCTAAGAACGTAGACTGTGGACCGCTTAAAGGGGACACGAGTGTCCGGTGTCCGTCCTCTAGACTGGTGACGACAGTGCCGGAATTCACTGTGTGAAACTCCCCGGGACACTATGGGTCTTTGGACCCCTGTAATCGTAAAACTTCTGTTCCATACCTTCTTCTGAGATGTACATAGACTTTCGGGACGGTCCGTGGAATCGGGACTGTACGGTGAATACTCGAGAAAGTCGAAGTCGTGTAAGACGGAATCCTCAACAGTCGAACTGTTGTATAAAACCAAAAATACTACAACTATGTGTCGATGATCTTTCCTTCCGTTCTCCTTCCGTTTTTCTTCCCGAACGAGGTAGCGAAAGACGTTTACTCGGGAGACGAAACGGGGACCCACAAAAGAACTCGACAAACAGATTAGACCGGACTCGTAGACACCGGAACTCCAAGGTGTTTATGATTTTATTATTTGTTATCATGATTAATGGTCATCCAAGGAGTTTTTCGTTCTCTTAGTGTTAGAGTTGGAGTTGGACCGGAAACAAAGAGACCGTGTACTTTCCAGTCTTACGATAAAACGGTAAAAACGTATCAGTGACTACAACAAAAGGGGAACACCCTAGGTTAGAAGTCACACTTTTGTTTAGATCTTTGAAAGACAAGTGTGCGAAAATCCACACACGGGGCTTACTGTGTGAGGTCCTCCATTCGTGCTCAGTCCGATTTGACCGGTGTAGGAAATAGACAACCCTGGACTCTCAATCGTCTTGAAATAGAAATACTACTTCATCGGAAATCTTCACCCATAGCGGCTCAAGTCTTGTGCTCGTAGTAATGACTCTTTTCCGTGAAAGAGAAATTTGTCTCTTTGGTTGTCGGTACGTGATGCTCCGTAATTTTTTTTTTTTTTTTTCGACTCGAGATTCGTGTGGTGTTTTGTTTGTTTATAAGTCGAGCCAAAGTCCTTCAAATCTCTCCTAGTTTGTTCGGAAAGAGATGACTTCAACAAGTTCTTGTGACCACGAATGAAGTCAGAGTCAAGGATAAATACGACGACCGAAAATATGTGACTGGAGTCCTCCCGTAAGGTTGAAGTCCAATGAGTGTTGCATAGAAGTCTTTTCCTCCAGACTCGTAGGGTTCGGGTCGCACCCCCTCCCCTCCGTACGTCTAAACTTAAACAAAGGTTTGGTGGTGAGACAGGAACTCCACTTCTATAGAGTTTTGGGTCTCTCTCTTTAATAATGTGTGTCTCTGTGTGTGTGTGTGTGTGTGTGTGTGTGTGTGTGTGTGTGTGACTCTCGCTCTCGCTCTTCCGAAAGAGTACCACACTTGTACGGACACTCCTCCGGCAGAGAAAAACACCCTACTTTGGTCCTCTACTGTCTCCGATAAACGCCTTGGGAGCACCTCCAAAGGCGAGTCTTTCTCGAGCGTTAAAAGACGACCAGGGACCCCTCCGTCTAAACCATCTGTCAACTTAAAAGTTCGTTTATAGAAGGTCTTATTTTCTCCTTACTACGGTTGGGGAACGTTTGTTATAAAAACAAAATATTTGGATAATGGAAAATCAAGAACCGTAGTAAGTACGAAACCTATCACAAAAATTAGGGGTAAACTACCTAATCCTTTAACTCCGAATCTCTAAGGGTTTTAGTGTGTTATTTATGTGCCTTTTCGATTCTAAGTGTGGACCCAGAAAGACGGAGATTACGGACTGTAGAAGGGTTGTACGATGTAGTCGAGGATTGACGTAGGAAGGATTGTTTCGTATAATAGGAACCCTTCTCTCTCTTTGAAAACCTCTTCTTGATCTTTTCTCAAAACTGACCCCTCATCCGTGGAGTGAGGTAACAAGAACGGACCTCTTAGGGTCCCTACTCCTTCGGACCACCCGACGGTAGATACCCAGCGTGTCTCAGCCTGTACTGACTTCGCGGAATCGTCGTCGTCGTCGTTCGTGTTCTGTCTCCCTTTACAACTGTGAAACCAGTAACAGTGATGTAGGGGTGGAAAAGTACCTTTGTATGTCTCTAAAGAAGAATTTTAGACATACAACCTTGAACCATTTTAAATTCAGGGTAAGAGGTTTACCACGTTGAAGTGTAGTCTCTACGTGCTCTGATTTTTCGACGATAGAAGTCTTCTCAGTTCAGACTTCCCACTCGTTCGGATTTTAGTGTACTTGTGGGTACAACGGGACCTCTTCCATAGTCATTCCAAATGGGTGTACCGTCGTTCTTACTCAGAAAGTGTCTGTATGTCTACCGGTTGTATGTACACTTTTCTACGAGTGACAGTAATTAATATTCTCTTTCCGTTTTGTTTTGATGTCATTCAAAGATGGAGTGTGGTCAGTTCTCACAGGTAGTAATTCTTTTATGTTTTAGATGTTTATTATTTACGATCTCTTCCACACTTCTTTTCCTTTGGGAGGATGCAACAACTATCCTTCCATTTAACCACGTCGATGATACCTCTTGTCATACCTCCCAGAAGTTTTTTTGATTGTTGTCTCAACGGTATACTAGGTCGTTAGGATAAGGATTCGTATATTGGTTTGTTTTGATGTTAAACTTTTCTAGGTACGTGGGGCTACAAGGATCGTCGTGATAAGCGTTATCGGATCTGTGTCTTTGTCGGGTTTATAAGTAGTCGTCTACTTACCTATTTCTTCTGTACCATGTATATATGTTACCTTATGATAAGTTGGTATTTTTTCTTGTTTTATTACAGTGAACGTCGGTGTACCTACCTGGATCTCTAATAGTATGATTCACTTCATTTAGTCTGTCTCTTTCTGATTATGTTTCACTATAATGAATATACACCTTAGATTTTGTACTGTGCCAACTCGAATAAATGTTTTGTCTTTGTCTTAGTGTCTGTACCTCTTCTCTGGCCACCAACGGTTCTCCCTCCACCCCACTCCCTCCCTACATAACCTTCAGACCCTGATCGTCCACGTTTGATAATATACTTACCTATTTCTTTTTCTAGGATGACATATCGTCCCCCTTGATATAAGTCATAGGACACTATTTGGTATTCCCTTTTCTATACTTTTTTTACATATATATATGTTCACTTAATGACATGATTGATATATCGTTTTTAATTGTGTGGTAACATTTAGTAGATGTGAAGTTATTTAATTTCACCCTTTTTTTTTTTTCTTAGAAGGTGTTCGTATCCCAAAGACAAATCCATAGAGAGTGGAGTATGTACGGAGTGATACATTAATCGGTGAACCGAATGAGACCTTAAATCTTTTTTGAAGGATGGACCCGACTTGTTGAGGGGGGAAAGGTAATGACTTCTTATATAAAACCATTATGTTGGAGACTTTGAGAAAATGTCATCCTGTCACTACACATGGGGAATGGACCTGAGGGAAGAGGGCACTATAGTTATGGGAGTTCATGTGCTCTTCCGAGGGTGAGGTCCTCCGTGGGAGGAGGGTGGGATTAGAAAAAATTCCGATGTTGTACAGGTATTTCAACTGATAGGGAAGGTCTTAAAGGTTGTCGGTAAAATCAGTGGATTTAGGCTCTCTCTATGTAAATGTTAGGTGAAATCCAAAGACACCCCTTGGTATTTATAGTCCGAACTCGGGACTCCCGATCTTAAAGTACCCGGTAATACACACAGTGGTCCACCTCTCGACAGTTATCGACCTACACTCGACGCGTCTCTATTGGTGTCAACTGGTCCGAATTCTTTCACATCGGGACTAGTCTCAAGGACTAGTGGCATGGTGAGTGGCCAAGTAGGGAGGGAGGAACCTTGAGTCCAGAGGAAGTCAGGAATCCTAAACAGGAAAAACACTCTGTCGTCCCACGGAAAGAGAATGGATCTGACTTTCCGATCCACTGTATGCCTTTTTTTATCCTTTGACCGTCACTCTGTCTCGACGTAAATTTAGGGACAAGACAGTAAACATCGGTCCTTTATTACGTGTTCTATGAATTCGGTAGAATCCGGGTCAACAGGTTAGTATTTTAATAATTTCCGTTAACTACCATATTCTTTACGTACGACGTCGACAAATCAACGAGCCAATATGGGATGTGAGACGTCGGGGTACCCGACATCGGTCGGTCCGAGGAGACGTGTACCCTGAAGGGTCCGTTCTGATTACCCCACCCAACAGTGAAGGAAGATATCCTCTAGAAGGACTGGGACCCTAGCTTGGTCTTAGAGGACGTAACCTTCCACCTAAGAAATGCCGACTCGGAGGTCTCTTCGGTTCCTTCCATATCAATCCCGGTTATCCCTTTCCACCATCCCTCTATCTAATGGACCAATCATTTGTTTTCTTGGACGATTTTAGGTCGAACCGAGTTTTTGTCTTACCCGACGACACTTTTCTCTACTTCTTCATTTGTAGTAGTGAACGTCCGAAACACGAATTGGACCTACGACCCACCTTGTAAGATCCGTCTACACCCTCGACTCTCACCGATGACTCTTAAAGGGACGATTAGGACTTTAAGTTGTCAAGATGTTAAACATATACGTAGAAAGGTCTTTTCGGTTCTATTTAGGAGAGTTTTAGGGGTCACCTCTTAGTTTCATTTTACTGTAAAAAAAAAAAGACGGAAAGTAAAAGGAAGATCTTTTGATTAGGGAGGGTGTAAAAAAGGGGAGGTGAGTCAACCATCTCTTCGTGTAAAGGTAGCTCACGTGTCTTGTATAAATTGGTAAAACTTTGTGAATTGTAAATTGTGTTTGGTGTACCGGTATGTAAAATTAATGAAGGGTGATATGTTTATCAAGGTAAAAATCTTCTCAGTTTTAAGACGGACGACGGAGAATGAGAGAAAAAGAGATGACACAAAGACAGAACCTGATCCGGTCGTCACAAGAGGATAGGACGAGAGCGTGACAGACCCGGGTACCGTGGACGGTTATTTTCCTACTGTCTGAACCTGCGAGTGCGTCCAAAGGTTGTTGTCTCAAGTAAGACATTAGGGGTCCCAAGTCGGTCGTTCGGGCTGGACTCACTGTGACCTAAAAAGTGGACTCTACAATGTGACACCCGAAAGTAAAGATGTCCACTACTTGGTGAAACTTTCAATTAAAAAATCGAACGATCCTCTTTACTGGATACTCGGGTGTCTGTTTAGGGTGGTCTAACCCGTTTCTGTTTTGGGAACAAAGTCAAGAACTCAAACGAATCTTTTGACGGACAGTCCATATTCAGTATCTCTGTCCCAGTAGGAGACCCTCTCACACCTGGACGCGAACCCACACACATACTTGTATAGGTCCTATCCTTCACTTAGTATTCACCTAGAATGTTTACCACCGATTTCCCTTACAGTTCCCGTCGGAATTTGACCTCCTCCCGGTGTTTTTTATTTCCTATGGTACGTTGTCCCCTTCTCTCCTCCTCATTCGGTCGGAGGGAGAGTAGTGTTTTATTACCAATGTGTTACTAGTGTGTAACTAGTCGGTCCGTGACTCTTTCGTCCACGAACATGGGTGTGCTACAATAAATAAACTGATCCACGATAGTAGGGGTAAACTGTCTACTTCGAGTCTTTCCAATGTGTCGGATGGGTGTCGGTATGAGGGGTTCCACCACCATCTCCACCTTCCACTGGGGTGCTGTTACGGAGACTCCAAAGTACCGTGACAGGTCGAAAAGCCACGTCTCAGACTGACGTAGACGGAGAACCCGAGACCGACTCGTGGAACAAAACACAAACGGCGACTGTACAATAATGATAAGGAACGATAAATACCGGTCTAAGGAGGGGGAGGTTCAGTCAAGAGAATAAAGGACTACAGTATTAAGCACGAAGTCTACGGGTTTCTATATGAAAAAGTGTAAGTTTGAAACTTTCGATGTTTCATGAAATGAAATCCCTGTTAATTTTAGGGTTGCCCTCGTAGCTAAGACGGACCTCCGGAGATGGACACGTCGGTTGCGACCTCTACGTCCGCATCGAAAAGAAGGAGACGGTACCTACGACGGAGACACCTATCGACCCCAAATCTTACAGATAGTAGAATTAGTTTCTACGGTGCCTTATTTCTGAGTAACTGGTTACAAAGAGTGACCGATTTCTGCCTCGTTAGAAGAAAGGAAGGAAACGTTTAGTTCTCAGGTTAGAATAGTACACCTTTATACCTATTACACTGTCAATTCTAAATATGAGATTTCATAAACTACCATGACAATTGTAAACCAGAAGTTCCGTCTCAAAACATTCTCCTTCTAAATAAAATTTTACTGTGTTAAACTTAAATTGTCTGTATAAAAGAGATGTAAAATAAAAGGTTTACATAAGGTGACTTTGATATCCTGATTTCGTAGTTTTGTTTGTCCGTCTGTTCATTCGTTTGTTTACTTTTTACATGAGGCAAAGGGAAACGATCCGTTGATCTTGGATTCTAGAGACTCCAATCTTTACGACACATGAAACAACGTATTCCGACTTTTTACCGGGAGGGAGGGGCTCTCTACAGGTGTAGAATTAGGGGGTTTGGACACTAACACAATAAAATCTACGTTTACCCTGAAACGTGTACACTAATTCAATTCCTAGAACTCTGTCCCGCTAGTAAGACCTAATGGAAGCACCCGGGTCATATTAGTGTTCCAAGGAAGATTCTCCGTCCACTCTCCCAGTCTCTATGTCTTCCGTGTTACTGGTACGTTCGTCTCGTTGTCTCTCTTTCCGTGACCCCCTACGAGAAAACGACCAGAACTTCTACCTCTTTCCCCAGTATACCGGACCTTATATCCACGAGATTTCGACCTTCCCAGTCCTTCGTCTGAAGGGGACCTCGGAGTTCTTCCTCGATTGGGACGGCTGTCGGACTAAAACTGGTGACTTTAACTAAAGTCTGGAAACTTAAGGTCTTGAAATTACTCACACACAATTCACGGTACGAACGCCCAACACCACTATACGATATCTTCGTTATCCTTTGATTATATGAACCGATAGTAAATAACGTAGAGTACAGATCGTAGTCCAGTCAAGTCAACGAGTCAGCACAGGCTGAGAAACACTGGGGTACTTAGCGTCGTGCGGTCCGGAGGGACAGGTAGTGGTTGAGGGCCTCAAGTGAGTCTGGATGTAGGTAGCTCAGTCACTACGGTAGGTCGGTAGAGTAGGAGACGGCAGGGGAAGAGGAGGACGGGGGTTAGGGAGGGTCGTAGTCTCACAAAAGGTTACTCAGTTGAGAAGCGTACTCCACCGGTTTCATGACCTCAAAGTCGAAATCGTAGTAAGGAAGGTTTCTTTAGGGTCCCGACTAGAGGAAGTATCACGAACCGTATATTAGACCTNGGCAGGGGAAGAGGAGGACGGGGGTTAGGGAGGGTCGTAGTCTCACAAAAGGTTACTCAGTTGAGAAGCGTACTCCACCGGTTTCATGACCTCAAAGTCGAAATCGTAGTAAGGAAGGTTTCTTTCGGGTCCCGACTAGAGGAAGTATCACGAACCGTATATTAGACCTGAGTACTTACTTATAAATGACTTACTTAACTTTTATGTTCACTTCCTTCAGTACTCTTACCCTACGAGTCAAGTACCGTTGTAAAAAAACCAAATTTTTAAAGGGATAAAGACCTCTCCTGTATACATATGGATACCGACGACTAAGTGTTACTATAAACCGACTTTTGTTGTTTTAAGACAGTTCATTAATAGGAAGTTAATTTTTTATTATTTTCTTTTATTTGTTTTTCCCCTGAATTTTTTAAGGGGATAAAGATTCCTCCTCTTCTTGTCAGGAAATTCGAGTCAACCCACCTACCAATGGGTCAATAGATGCTGTTCTCTAGTCTCAAATCCGTCAAAACGTACCGTTGGGTGAGGTCATGAGAACGGACTTTTTAGGGTACCTGCCTCCTCGGACCATCCGATGTCAGGTACCCCAGTGTTGTGCTGACTCGCTGAAGTGAAGTGAAGTCCCAATCGTTCGAGAAAGGACCCTCGTCCAGGTCCTCCGGTACCTCGTATTATTCGTCGGAAATTTCCAGTTAACGAAATTCTTTTGGATGAATCCTGAAGGGACCGACAGATCACCAACTCTGAGCTTCGAAGGTTACGTCCCGCACGTCTGAGCTTCGAAGGTTACGTCCCGCACGTCCGAGCTAGGAACCAGTCCCTTGATTCTAAGGTGTACAACACATCGTACCGGTTTTCTTTCTCTCTTTTCAAAAGAAAGAGAGAAATCACGAAACTTCCTGAGTTTCGGGGTCCTTCTGTCCCTCCTTCTTCTCCGTCAAAGATGTGACATATTATGTTTATGTTCTGGGAACTTCTTTCAGATCATGTGTCATCCGAGAGTCCTTCTTTTAATATCTGACTTACTGTAAATCTCGGTCGCATATTTGCACTGGGACTTGGGGACGGGTTGGGGAAAGGGTTTCGGAAGATGTCGTCTGTAGTTAAAGGGTGGTAGAGACGTACGACATGAACAAACGTACAGTAACGGTGGTCTAAGATGGGTATATTTGATTTCTTGTCGTTTCCTCCCGTGGAAGATTGGAGTCTGTGTGTGTGTGTCTTTGGGGTTGTACGGTACACATGCAACCGGTGTCCCCGACGTCTGGTATAATTATATGGGGTCGAAAAGACCCTGGGAGAGTGAACAAGTCAAAAATGTTCAGAATATTAGATTTCTTTTTACTTAATTTGGCAAGATCGACTAACATCTTATCAATGAGATTCCTTAAATTATGAATTACTAGTATAATCACTAAACGTCAATGAAGAGTAAGTCCTATGAAAATCTAAATAGTATCTCCATTTTAGTTATGAAAGGTGGTTTGACCTCTTAAGTCTACTAAGTGAAAACTTTATACCCCTGTCTTTTTATTATTTACTATTTCTGATTTTTATTGAGGTCAAGAAGGTCAAATTCTAGACCGACTGAGACTTCTACTATTAAATCCTTCCCTCTGTCAGGACGAAGAAGTGAAACGTCTACTCCTTTTGACTCCGGGACGCCCCGTAAAGAGTCTAGTGGGACCGGTACCCGGGTCCGGAAATCTCAGGACCTAGGTTATACGTGTAGACAGACGGAGTGCAGTCAGCTACTACCCTGTTACCCAAACTTCGTGTATTTTTATTTGTCTCTCGTTAGAGCGAAAGTTCCACAAATATCAAATCGTGCCCTCCATTGTGTAGATATAGATTTCAATACTGTTTTATTTGTCTCTATTGGAGATATTTTCACCATATCTAAGTTTTCCTGGGGACTTTCAAAAAAGGGGGTCAAAGAACATATTATCATTAATTTGAACACTTTATAACTTTAAGAAGGAAATGAGTACTAAGGAACTTTAGTTCAGACACCTGATATTGAATCAATTCCTAAAGTGTTCTCTGGCATGAGCCCATAGACTAAACTTTTGCGTTTGTTGACTCGGTCTGGTGTGTTGTGTGTGACCTACTCCAGAAGACCAGTCCATAGAGGGTAGATGGGTCCTTTCGGTTTGGTTTCTTCCGTGACCCAGTTTGTCCTTCCTGCCCATTTCCTATTTAGGTGACTGGTGGTGGGTTCCTCCGGTTTTGTCAGAGAGGAGGACTCATCAGTACCGACCAAAGTTTTATTTTTATTGTGTGAGTTCGACACTATCTCCTTGCGAGAACCAAACCTTGGGTTGATGTTTCATAATCGTTTCTCTCTAATAATGGGTGATCTCTGAGAGAACATCCATATTAATCTTCCTTTTTTTTCCGGCGGCTTGTCACCCTAAATACTCTGTATACCCAGTGTACCGGTGTCGTGATCAACGAACGTTTTAACCGATACACCCAACCGTGTACCATGGCACTTATAATCTTTGGTGTTTAGAGGTCTCAAAGGACTTGTTTCCTTTTCCGGAACAGATGCCTAACGGTCGAACCTCCAGTCGAGTACTTTTTCGGGGACCCACTCGAGGTCGCGATGGACACGTAAAAGATGAAAAGTAAGAGAGGGGAGGGGGTGAAGGAGGAGGAGTGGAAGGGGAGGAAGAGGAGAGTAAAACCTTCGCCTGTAGAGTCACCCAGGATGACATTAATTACTACGAAGACGGTTGGGGAGGTCTCCTTTCTCCGGGAGAGGTACTGTTGCTGGTCGCTCCCTAGATGTTCGTCGAGACCTATTACCCTGTCTGGTGTAAAGGTACTCCTTTGGTTTCCCTTCGACTAAAAAAAAAAAAAAAAAAAAAAANTTCGAAAAAAAAAAAAAAAAAAAAACGGGGACTTTCTGATCTCCTCAATGAGGAGATAGTCTAATACAACCTAAGTTTCCGGACTTTTTCCTTGTTTGGAAGGAGATAGACGTTCGGTCAAGAACTCTACGACTCGATCTCCTCCCTGGGAAATCTTTGAAGAACCCTCGGACAGTACCTTTGGTTCGTGAGGGTACAAAAGTAAACAGGTTTCTGTCTGAGAAGATGTCCTAGCAATAGAACTCAAGATTTTTCACTTCATCTAAAAAAATCACCCGTATTAAACTCCCCCCTTTTCCTTTTCAACTTTACTTAAAAAGTTTAGGAGTCCTACTTCATAGGGTCCCTGTTCCGTTTGTCGGTACAAACGCGTGACTCGCGAGTGGGTGGAGACGGACCTTACAAGACGAAAGAGAAGTGGAAGGAAGTACGAGACTTTACAATGAAGCGATGTAAAAGTAGGGTTCACTAAAGGTCCTCCGGGGTCAAAACTCCGCCCCCTCTTAGGATACAGTAGACAAAAGAAACGTCGTGAACAGAGGTTTTGTGAATCTAAACACATGAAAAGACAGAGGCGTGGGAACGGAGGAGGTTTTTTTTTTTTTTTTTTTTTCCCCCTCACCGCCATCATTATTTCTAGGTCACAAAAGAAAGAGACAGAGGTCATAAAAGATGTGTAATCCTCCAGTCATTGTCGTCCTGTTAAGAACTTACTTTTGTGTTTGGGACACCGACCAGAGAGATATCCGTTATGATTGTAGATAGATATAAAGATAAAAGGGTAGATAAATATATTAATACAAAAATCCTTAATCTTCCAACGAGAAAAATTTTGAGATCTTTTATAACCCATTTGTAATAAAATATGCACGGTCAGACTAGATGAAATAGGGTTACTCGACGTGAATATATGTTACGTTTCTTCTCCTTTAAATCGTCCCTTCAAACGCGACTTTTCTTAAACCGGTGTTTACGATTTGTCCTAGGTAAAAAGGTCAGTCTCTTTTTGTAGGGATAAAGTTAACACTATAAACCTTAAAGTCGAATTTAATGTTTTCCGGAACTCTCTCCGGGACATGGTCTCCGACTCCTACGACACGTTGGTGATCCGATTCACATAGAAGGACAGTCGGATCTAACAACAAACTCATATAACTGGACAAGGACTGCCTTTCAGATACTTTTCGGTCTCCTCCTTCTTGTCTTAATTTGTAAGAGAGAAGACCCTGAATAGTATGTTGAACTTTTACCACGAGTTATTTTCTTTTCTATTAAACCCCGGTGTGATACGTCTTACTCGTAGACCGTGTATCAGTGACCAGACCTAAATCTTGTGACGAAACTAGGGGTCTCTTGTCTAACAATTACTCATAAAAATTCCTGTTCTGACTCCATCGTACTATTCTCAACTTTTCTCATGACCAAAGGTTCCCAAGGTCAGAACGAAGGTGAAGACATTTTCGTTGACCTTGACTGAAACTTGTTCTGTAAAAGATTGAGGGACTCTTTGACAGGTGTGGAGTTTATGTCCTCCCCTCTAGTTGTTTATTTGTGAGACTAGGTAAGTTAAGAGTTTGGACCCGGAAATACTGGTAACTTTTCCAAATATTTGTCTCGTTGATTGTGAGTATAGAAAAAGAAAAATTTTGACAAATAAAACAAAACCCCATATCGACTAGCTGTTGCAACACTATCAGAGTCCACGTGTCGCGTCCCTGAGTCGGTGTGTACATGCACACAGGTAAGAGGGGGTTGAGGGGAGGGTAGGTCCGACGGTGTATTGTAACTCGTCCCAAGGGACACGATATTTTGTCCTGGAACAACCAATAGGTAAAATTTATCTCGTCATATTGTGCACATAGAAAAGGGATGGATCTCACTTCCACTCCCTCGGAATTCTATTTTCCGGTAAAAAGAATATCCGTACTATTGTTAAAAATGTCGTTACGTACCTAAAAATTCTCTAAGAATAGTTGAAAGACTTAAACTGTTCGAGTAGTCACAGTGAAGAAAGAGGAATTAAAAGGTTCCACTAGTTTAGAGGTTACATGTTTAGTAGAAGAATATTCAGGGTCTGTTCTTCCACTTTTTTTTCATTAGATAATTTTGTAAAGGTCAAATAATTTTTTACCTTATCAAATTATGTAGAAGTACATGAGGAGGAGAGGAGGGACCATTTGTAAACCAGTGAGACTAAAGAAGATAGGGGTCAAATGAAAAAAAGACCTCGTTAACTTTCATTTAGAATCTATAGAAGAGTAAAATGGGTATTTTAGAAATCATAAGTAGAGACTATCTCTAATTTCTTTTTGTTTTGGTTGGTTTGTTTTTTTTGAGACGGTCCGGTAATAAAATGGACTGTTATAATAAATTTTTTAGAAAATTGTAGTAGATTTGATAGTCAAGTATAAGTTTGAAGTAGTTGGTAGATTTTTTTTGATACAAAGACAAAATCGAACTTAGTCGTACATTTGTTTCCGTCTTCACTTTGACTAACATGGGTTGAGTGTTAGGAAACAGAAAGTTGATAAAGAAGAAAATCCGTGAATGTACTGAATCCGTGTCACATAGACCAGTGTCTATTGCACTTCCGGCGAAAGTAACGATGATTTGTAAAGTAATAAACTTTACGGGACAAGATACTTAGTCTATGTTTACATCAATTACTGAGTGATGACCTTTCTATAGTTCATTAAGAGTGTCGAAAGAGATTACGTATTTGTTAAACCCGTTGAAACTGACGTACGAAATTTCTATAAAACAATTTAAAATATTATAAACGTCCTCCTTAGGCAAACTGTTTGGGACAACGACGACGACGATTCAGCGAAGTCAGCACAGGCTAAGACACGCTGGGGTATCTACCGTCGGGTTGTCCGAGGGGGCAGGGACCCTAAGAGGTCCGTTCTTGTGACCTCACCCAACGGTAAAGGAAGAGGTCACGTACTTTCACTTTTCACTTTCACTTCAACGAATCAGCACAGGCTGAGAAGCGCTGGGGTACCTGACGTCGAATGGTCCGAGGAGACAGGTACCCTAAAAGGTTCGTTCCCATGACCTCACCCCACGGTAACGGAAGAGACTTGGGATCACCCGGAAACAAAATGGGTATATTTTCGATTTACGGGATTTGACATGTCGCTGGGTTACCGTTTACATCACAAAAGTAGACATCGAAGTAGATATGAATTTTTTTCTCTGTAAACTTCCTTGTATCGGTGTTTCTCCGGTCGAAAATTTATCCATCTTCTCGGGATTTGACAGTACCTGAGACTGAAAAGACCATTGTGTGTCCGTGACGACACTGTGTCTTGATCTTTGTGACCAAATATTGTGTTCAGACACAAAATCTTGTGTGTGACTTTGTTTGTTTGTTTGTGCAGACAAATCTTTGGGTTTGGTTCGGGACGACGACCCGTAACCTTAGTTCCTACAGTCTCACCGACAAGTTAAGTCCACTTCATCGTTCCGAGATAGGGAAAAAAACCGTTCTTTGATCTTCGAAGAACGGACTACGACGTGTACGGGTGTACTCCTCGTTGGTACTTAAATTAAAAGAATTTTGTCTTCGTAAAAGTCTGAACACAAAAGGACCTGTCGACGGACCACCAACATTATGTATTATTCCCGTACATTAACTGTCATTACACTTAGTGAGTGTTTAAGAACGAGATATATATATATATATATATATATACCTCGATGAAAAAAGGTCCTTTTTCAATTCCTCGTCTAAGTAGGACAGGTAACTTTTATCTTTAATGAAATGTAAAGTCGAGTAATCGATTAAAATATATATATATATATTTAGTGACACTAAACGTGATAGTTGAATATAACGTTTCTTCACCGCACCCATGTGTCGAGTACGTTACCCTACTAAACCCAGTCTGTATTAGACACTTTACCGTTTAAATCTACCCAATGAACTATATCGTATATACTCTGAGAAGAGGGTTCTCAGTCCATGTTCTCTGACAGGAGGGTTACTAAAACGGTGAACTTTTCGACGGTAGACAGTCCTGAAACATTAATAATACCATTATGGGTCCCGTCTGACTAGTCCGACAGTGACTGTAAGTACCCGTCGAAGTCTTAAGGAAAGTGTTCTAGAGTCTGTGTCCCTAAAGGTTGTATTACCGACCCCTAAAAGGGTCCATCCTGGAGAACCTTGGTACCTTCGAAAGTCTGTTTCATTTCCCACCGAGGATAGATAATTAAGGAGAAACCTATTCCCTGTCTTATTAGACTTAATTGAAGTGATAATTGGACTTTCCCCGGGAGAAAAGGTTCCGTCTCCGTGTCTTTGACTTGGCACCTTTCGGTACTTCGATTTATGGTAACTCTATTTGGGACCGAGGTAGACTTGCGCTGTCCAATCCCCTAAACAACCATCGAAGTCGTAGACACTTTGACCTTTCGAGGACAAGTCTAGACGTTCCACAAAACTCGAAGACACAAGACCTCCGTTGTCCCCACAACTAAACACCTTTGGAGTCTTTTTGTATTTCTGTTTCGACCCCGAAACCTTACGACCCCAAACACAACGTCGCCACCCCCACTCCACCCCACCACATAGAACTTGGTTCCACTTTTCTCACCTTTGTGAATGTAAAAGGGAGGGTAAATATTATGAGGTACTTCTGTCAAACCTATTTAAAAAGAGTCTAACCCTAGAGAGTAAGAATCCTCATCTTAACTTCAGTTTAAAACGATGTAGTCTCCAATACAACTCTAAAATTCCTTACTTTGATTTTAAGTAAGACATGAACTGGTGACTAGTGATCACTCTTTGAAAAAGGAGATGTTGTCGTCGACCCCGGACCCTAATAACCGAGTAGTACCAAGAGTAGTGACTGTGGATGATGATTAGAGGTTGGATTAAGACCTCAAATAAACCGTTCATCAACGATTTTCCGTTTTACTCCCACCTCAGGGTATTTGATGTTTTTTTCTCTCTGTACTACATGTATTTTACCGGGACGTTTTATAAAGTCTATGACGTAGAGTTAATATTTTGTCATCGTCTGATAGTTTTAGACTTTTCATTGTACATTGTGCACAATTCATCCGTAGAAGAACAAGTATACACTTATGCAAAGTGTACTCGGGTCTCAACCTTTACACAATAGATAAAGAAAATTAACTCTTTTTACACAATTGAGAGACCTTACAGGTACACACCTTTTTATTACGTAATACACCTTAACGTGTGTGTACTAAATATTACGTGTATAGGTCCTGGTCTTTAAGATTACTTCTTGGAATAAGTTGTCTTTTTTTATATAAAAAAAGGAAACCGTAAACGTTAAAACCATATGGCATTACGACTCCGGTTCGTATATAAAATAATCAAATTTAGGATCGATTCGTTATTTTACATACAGTAAAATTTATTTCTTTTGTACAAAAGTGTTTTAAATTACAGGTAAAACCGAGGGGACGTTTACGATACCACACGGTGGGTCTACGGAGGGACATCCTACCTCCGGGAATAAAGGGGACCCAGGTCTCACAACTGACGGTCACCGAGTGTCGACTCAACAAAAGACTCGGAACAGAAATCGATTTCCCTCGACGGAACGGGTTCT
This sequence comes from Capra ibex, assembly GCA_006410555.1. Lineage (NCBI taxonomy): Eukaryota > Metazoa > Chordata > Mammalia > Artiodactyla > Bovidae > Capra > Capra ibex. The sequence continues at coordinate 42,590,653 of SJYO01034137.1, forward strand.
ACTACGAAAGGGGACCCGTGTCGACCATAGGTCACCCACCAACTAAATCCCATTTTATAGGTCAGGGAAACGGAGTTAGATCCTATAGAGAGTTTTTGACATACGGACGAAGACTAGACAGACACCACAGACGACTTGAGGTCAACGTCGATATACTGTCAAGTTAAAGAGGACGGGTTAGGTCGAAGGAAGTGAGGAATATCGACAACAAGGATTCTCATAAGGGGTTAGTCGAAAGACATATATTTAGAGTCACAGAGACTCAGACAAGAGATCCCTTGGGTTAGATTCTATCGGTAAAGAAATTCCTATGGAGTCACCTCACTGTTCAACCCTTGTCGCTACTTGAAGTCTACTCTTGTACCATCTTGAAGTGAACTAAGTGACACTCCAGTAGGGTCGGAGTAGAAGTACGGCTCCCAACAAGGTCTTCAAAGGATTCAGACCGTAATTCTCCACTCGATTGAATTACGACTAGTATGTCCTTTAAAGTAGTACCCCAAAATGAGAACATACTTATGTCTGTTTACTACCTGTCATACATCTGCGAATCCGATATACGTCTTACAATCTTCGACCGAGAAGAGAGGACCCAATCTTCAATTGGGTTGACAAGTCTTAAGAAGGGATATTCACTCCGAGACCTTGTCTAGCCGATAATTTCTCCTCGAATTCGTGATCCTCTTAGGCACTCTTACCCTGGGTATAACCAGTAAAATAAGTAATCTTTAGATTGAATTCTCTTCGTGTAGTTATCTTAGAGTCCATTTCGTTAAATCCCGTTATTTTTGTATCAGAAAATTCACTATGACAGGGGGTCACCGAGGGTATTACTTTTACTCTTGTAAAAGGGTAGAGAGTTTAGTGGGGTTAATATGCGTCCTAATCCATTGAAGGTGTTTAGTCCGGTACCTTTCAAGAAACTAAATCTCCATAGTCAGTCTTGAAAAAAAAAANCAGTCTTTGAAAAAAAAAAAAAAAAAAAACCGTCTCCCTACCACCACACATACGTACTTCCGTATTGTGGAAAAGGAAAAGGTCAGACCTTTTGGTACCCAAGTCAACGGAAAATCCTGTCAAAGATGAAACGTGAAACGACACACTTTGACGTCGTACTTTGCTTCTATCAGGGAGAAGGACACAATAATTTTTGGGGTCAGATGGTCACGTTCAAGCTACGCACTTCGTCCCATGTGTTTCAGTCACGAGACCCTGTTGAGTCTTCCTATCCCACCCTTCCTTCCACCCTCACCCCAAGTCCTAGCCCCCTGTGTCCATATGGACGTCGACTAAGTACAACTACAAACTGTTTTTAGTAGTGTTATAAAATTTCATTAATAGGAGGTTAATTTTGTTGTTGTTGTTTGGGAGGGTAGACTCTTTCCTTTCCCTACTTTCTCCGATGGTCTCTACTACGAAGATACTTTTTTTTGAAGTTCAGGGATTTCTAGAGAATGTAGGTAAGACAACAGTGAGTCGAACAATTGTCTACGTATTGTTTTCTTCTTAATAACACTTCGACTCTTTTGAACCTAAATCTAAAGTATACTTCCCTACCTGAAATGTAATCTCCGTTTCTTGGAAGTAAGAGACTCATGTTAGTAGGGTTTCACGAAAAACTGGAACCTTCTTTCTTTTTTTAGTCACAATTCCACCTTGACCAATCCAGTAGCGGATTCCTCCGTATTTTCCGGTAGTCCTTTATTTAATTTTAATTTTATCTAAGAAAATAACCCAGTGTAGAGTAGGCAAGTAAATATTCGTTCCAAAGGTGAGTTCCTTAACTATGACGTCCCCTATTAGAACGAGGACTACAAAACAGAGTTCAATTTCAATGTTTGTTTTGACCCCTCCTTCGACGTGTATTCGGAACTTTTTGTCTCCCGAGGTTCCTTATCGTCTGTCTTTAGTACCAACACACGTCGATGAATGTTTCACCTGTTGTCAAAACTTTAGTCACCAGGGACGATTCAATTCCTTTGTATGAATTTGTAAGGTCTGGTCTGTCTGTATCGTTGCAGTGTACAAGACTGGAACTTTTTATTTGCAGTAAAGAAAGGTCTTAATTGAAATACTAAGTCATTCATTAGATCCTAATAGTCTTGTAAATGAAGGACTTAACAAATTGTTTAGCTCTACCGAAAAAGGAGATCTCTAGTCTGTCTAGGTCCTATAAAGGGAACTATCTTGTATGAGAGGCAAGAACCCTTCTAGTCGGTTAAGGGAAAAGATCATCCATCAAACGAGGAAGCGTAAAATTATCTACGGTCACCATTGACTTTTGTAGAGAAAAGAAAAATGAGATATCTAAACTACTAGACCAAATATTTTAGAACACACCTCTTACGTTTGTCACAGTTTTGTCAGCGAGGTTTTTTATTGTGTGAGACGTAGAAATATATGATATACTTATAAAATTTTAAAAGACCTACTCTAAGACCGAATTTAGAATGTTTGAGGATTACCTTTGGAGTTTCGTTCGTCAGTATATTTAGTTGATATGAAGTTAAATTTTTTAATTTTCTTTTATTTTGTCTCGTTAAACTGGTTAATTTTTTTANAAGACCGAATTTAGAATGTTTGAGGATTACCTTTGGAGTTTCGTTCGTCAGTATATTTAGTTGATATGAAGTTAAATTTTTTAATTTTCTTTTATTTTGTCTCGTTAAACTGGTTAATTTTTTTATTTCGTTCGTCAGAACTTTGACTCTAAGTCTTATGTAGATCATTTAACAGTCTGTAATTCTTCGGGAAACTCAAGATTATAACCAAAGGTTTTATTATATCATGTTTAGAGTGTCATATTAAAGTTTATTATTTATAGACAAGAGGGAATATCGACAATTGTTCCTTTTCTAATAAAAAAGGATGTTACTTTACACGTCCTTCTCACCAGATTTTAACATACATGTGTGTGTGTGTGTGTGTGTGTGTGTGTGTAAATTTCAGATGTCTTTCCTGAAACGAACGTCAGGTCACCAATTCTGAAGTGGAAGGTTACGTTCCTCACACCCAAGCTAGGGATCAACCCCTCGATTCTAGGGTACACGGAACCGTAGTTTTTTTAGGTTCTGTATTTTGTCTTTGTTATAACATTGTTTGAGTTATTTCTGAGATTTTTTACCAGGTGTGGTTTTTTCTTTAGAATTTTTTTTTTTTGTTTCAGATGTCTTTAGTTGCCTCGTGTACCATTTATGGTTATTGAGATGATTCTGGTTCTATGTGGTCCCATTAATTTCGTATAGATCACTCTTTTTTGGTGTCTTGACGTTGATTAGATGTTATATAAAAGATAGGACAGTGGAATTGTTACAGGGGACCCCCGTCTCCTCGACAATTTAATTAAATCGTTCCACCCTAGTCTCTTCCGAAACGTGTCTACAACGATAAACGTGACCGGAAACCACCTCGTCATTCTGAAGGTGTCCGTGTCTTAAACCACTTCCGGCAAGGACCTATTTGTTTCACGTTGTCTTCGTTTCCGTGACTCCACATGGGTACGTGTCTCAGTAGATCCTTGATCAGTACCTGTCACCGTCTTTGACGGTCGAGTCTTCGGTCCCTCTCTCGTCACCTTTCTAATTGTGGTCTGACACTTCCCGGAACACAGGGTATGATTCATAACTATCAAAGCTAAGGAGTCCGTTGTCTCGTGGGGTTTCCAATTCCTCCACCTTATTCTAGGACGACTGTCACCTTAGGGTTTCGTTCTGTATCAAAAAGAAAAAGAAAAGAAAACTAAACCCTCTCCTCCGTCATGTGTGACGACTTACATTTCCAACATAAAAGATTAGATAGACCAGAGTCTCTTGTCTTAAGCCGGTTTCGTGCAAGAAAGAAGAAATTTTTTTTTTTTTAAATAAATAAGTAAATAAACCGACGGACCCCAGAAGTACCGTCGTTCGACCTAGAAAACAACACCCCGTTCCTGAGATCGACACCCCGTGTTCGAGACATCAGTGCCGTGCACCCGAGTCAATGAGACCTCGTACACCCTAGAGTCAAGGAGTTGGTCCCTAGTTTGGGTGGAGGGGACGTAGCGGTCCGTCGAAGAATTGATGATCTGGAGGTCCCTTCAGGGTCGGTGCCGTACGAACATCGTGTACTAGGATCGTGGCGTTCTGACTGTAGAGGTGATTCTCTCAGCGTTGTCAGGAAGACTAATAGCCGCGAGATGAGATAAGTGTATCGTTTCGCTCTCCCCACGGTTCGGCGTAGAACTCACGGGACGAGACGTCTAAATGACGGACTGTTCGGAATTTCAATCTTTTTATAAAGTTCACCTTAGACAGTGATGGTCGAAATATGCCAGACAACAAAGGACTCGTGGACCGGTGACCCTCTGGTTCACACTCCTTGTGTAAAGGATACCACTCGGAAGGACTGTTGACGCAATAGTAAGAAGAGTACTGTATATGGTCAAGTAGTTTCGAGAAAGTTCGGTCTTTCGGTTCGACTACTACACTTGGTGGTGGTTCGCTAAAAAGAGGATTATCGGATGTAAATGTTTTTCAGAAACTTAAATATGTCATGTACCCATCGTTTCTTTCGTTGTGATTAAAAAAATAAAACTAAGAGGAAGTGCTGTCAGGGAACACCGTCCTTTCACCAATCAGACGTCAATCTGTGGATCCTGGTTTCTTTATGTTATTAATCTGTAGTACCAAAACTACCGTAACCCCGTCTCAATCGTCAGTGTAAGGAAGCGACTCCAAAAGATTCCCTTTGGGCTGTCGGAACGAGGGTGTCGTCTGAATTTGTAGGAGGTAGGTACAACTAGTTAAGCTACAGACTCGGGCTTACTGTTCGAGTGGACCGCTATTACGGAACGTGTCCTAAAATTCGCTGTATTAGTTGACCTCTCCCTGAACACAGTCAATCTGAGACAGAGGAATTTTTAGTTCTCATTGGCACCACTCTCTCTTCAAAAATTGTTCCTCCTTTTGGGATCTGTCAACAGAGACTCTAAGAAGTGGTGTCGAAGTTCCTGTTGGTCCTTTTCTCGACGATAAACTCCGTTGAAGTAATATTTTAGTAAAAATTATTCGTTAGAATTGTTTCTCTCCCTTATGAGAACACCTCTTCCGGAGGTCCCTGGGTCTCCGACGGGTCAATTCAATAATCCTTCAAAGTGTGTTCCCTGGTTTGTCGATAAAGTAACCGGAGCCCCCTGTCTCAAATCAAAAGTGGACAAGAGATCTCCGTGACCACAATAGGACAGATGCTTGTCGTCTCTGACCATTGTTAGTTAATAGAGCTACGGGGTTGAACCACTCCCTTTCGCTTAAAAGTCAAAACAGCTGCGTTTTTCTGTGCCCCTTCTCTCTGTCTATTTAATGGTACTCTACCAAGTAATGTATGACTTCTGAAAAGACTTGCACGTCGGTTATCTTACGATGTAGACTTGGAGTCATAATTCACATTGTTATCTTTGAGTAAGAACACTTTAATTCTTTCCTATTGTTTCTCTTTTCCTGTATAGTAATCGATCGAAACTTGACATGACACGTCAGTACACTCCCTTTATTAAGAAACCCGAATACTTTTTGTTATTCCGATAAATGAAACAGATACATTCCTCACTCGTTTTAACCCTTACATCCCAAGTTTAAAAATCTTTCGAGACGCACCGACTCAACTTCTCCCAACCTTTCTATGTCCGAGAACCATATAATGCCAACGGAATCGGTTAATCGTGCTTACTTTCTTTCGTTTTTCTTTGTAATCGGTGCATTAAGTTTCTTACATACATAAAAAGTCCAAAGTGACAAACGAAGTAAGGAGACTAAAATTACTTTACCGTTCGTAACCAGAATTTTAATCTGGAAGTTTGACCCTTCTACCTCTCTTTTTTTCTTACTTTGTGAAAAAGAAATTATTAATCTTGTCGGAAGAGAAAAACCTGACTTAGAAAGGACGAGTTATTCGGGAAAAAAATGTGTCCACTAGTCTGCTTTCTGGTCTTTTCTTGGAGGTAGACTCCGATTCTTAAAACAACCTCAAGTCTTTTCCCTAACTTCATGCCTTACACACTAAGGATACTACGAGTGATTTACTGTCGTTATTTTTGTAACAAATGTCCAGTGACACGAAAAGTGTGGGTAGAGCACCCAAGGGTGACCAATACTCTATTTCGGTTTTAGAATAGAGACAAGAAGTGTAGGACAGAAAAAGAACAATTATGAGATGAGATCAGTCTATCCAAATATGTTGGTGGGTGGGGTTCAGGAGGTAGTTAGATGAAAGGTCGACTAGAAGGTCGATGAGTGATGAGAAGGTCGACTAGGTCAAGTCGAGGGGCGGACCCAACGGGTGAGTCTGTCTGGTAGGCTAATTTAGTGTCGGGACGTAAGAAGACGTTGAAGTAATGATTTTCAAGGAGTTCACAGGAAAGATGAGTCTACATCTGATTTGATGACCTCTCACTCCTAATTGTCCATTTGGAAGACAAAATACGACACGGATTGTACGACGGTGTGTGTCTCATCCACAATCCTTATAATTCGATTATTTTAGACTGAGGGCTGGTGGACGTTAACCATGTCCCTAACCGACACCAGACGAAAGATCGGGAGGGAGGAATCTAAGGTCATAGGGTCCATAGACCTAGTAGGTGGTATCTCAGAGGAGGAAGAGAGGAGGTTTTGCCCTACTAATTTCATTTTCTACATACCTAATTCAGAGAGACTTAGGTTTGGACTTAGAACGTGTAAGAACGGTAAAGACGAGAAAAGAAGTTATACGGGAGATTAAATGGGTGAGGTCACAAGAACGAACCTCTTAGGGTCCCTGTCCCCTCGGACCATCCGATGGCAGATACCCCAGCGTGTCTCAGTCTGTGCTGACTTCACTGAATCGTCGTCATCGTCGGGAGATTAAATACGAACTACAAATTCGTAAATTCTGTACTCCCCGATTTTAGGTACGGATGTTAAAGTTGTTTCGTTTTGTTCTGTTTGTCTCGATAATTAGGATGTATCCTTATTGCACATGGGTCTCCACCTCCACTTCACCCACCTCTTGAGACTCCTTCGAGATCGTCAGTGTCCTTTTTCCCATTAACTTATCGCACCTTTACTTTTTGAATCAGTAGTAAACACGTCAATATCTGTAGTTAATATTAGTTTTCCTGGTACACTGAAACTTAAGTGATTGAAGGACGTTCACATAAACTATCTGAATCACCCGTTAAAAAACACATTAAGTATTTCAAGTACATCTGTCATTGAAAGAAGTATAAAGTCTGTGAACCTATTATGGAGACGAAGAAAAATCAGGAAACCCACGTCTAGAGTTATTTCTCTCTTCGACCATACTGACGTTTGGGTTAGGTTTTAAGTCCATGAGAGTTCGTATGAACTTTGGGTCTACAAATTAAGAGGATGTGTAGGGAAACTATATGTAAAGTCAAGGGATTCCTTGAAAATCGAAAGTACCAAAACAAACAAAAACCAATCCAAATCCCTTTGGTGTCATAGGACTTAATAAGATGGAGAATCACCGTTACTATCAATGTGTACTTAATAGTTCAACTAGACTGTTTTCTTACGATTGTACGTTCAAAGAATATTTACGGTATTTATTGACAATTTCCAAAACTACGTCACCTTTTGTCCGAGGACGATAGTCTTTATGTATAATGGTGATCACGTTCCTCGTACTAATAGAATCTTCGTTTTTATTGGTAAAATTTTGATAGTAAAATAGCACCTTAGTCAACTCCACATACTTATTACCACAATTTACCTCCAAACAAGAAACTACTCACTCTAATCCAACAATTTTTTATTCTTTATTACATAAATATAATAATCAGTAGTATGTCTGAACCAAGTATTTGTCTTATGGGTTTGTACACGTTATTATTAATTTGAGTCAAAAGAAACTTTTTTTCTATTCATTACTAACAAAATCAAGTTAACCAAATTTAATTGAAAAAGTATATCACCCTTATTGCATAACAAAAAAACATTAGTCAACTAAGTGGTTCTAATCTTCAGACACATCCATTTTGTCAACATTTCATTTTCTTTTAGACTCAGTTAACATCCTTACTGACAATGTGAACTGAAAGAAGGATATAAAAACTCACCTTGCTAGTGAGATTCCTGACTTCAAGAAAAGAAGTAAGACACCAAGACACCCAACCGAATTTGGTGGGTGGTCGACCAACATCTTTGGACCCGGAGTCAAAAGTGGACATCTCCCCCCTATCATCGTTATGGAGGGAGTGTTCTAATACCCTTTCTACCTTACTTTGTTGTGTATGTTTTACAAATCTTTTCGTAGATTGTGAATCGTTCACGAGGCACCACTGATGGGTCACGGCTATGACCTCTATTGTTACACCGGGAGTACATGCACGGGTCTCAGTTAGACGAGACTCAGGGCCGAGACGGGGAGAGGTCGATCTACGTACTCAAACGTTCGACAGAGTGAAGCGATTCACTGACTAGAGAGTCTGATTAAAGGAGTAGAGTTGAACCCCCACGTTCATCCTGTTTCGAGTACCCCGGTTACTCTTCTAATTTACTCCTTTAAGTACATTTAGCGGCTTGTATTACGGACCCTATAGTCTTGACGAATCATTCACTATCGAGGACAACGATGGTATCGTGGATGACCTTGGAAGTTGTAAGGATAGTGGTGACAATAATGCTAATAATAACTTGAACTTCATTGTGTTTTAGGACTTTTCTGTATGTCGAGAAGAAATTGCTAGTCGGGTTAGTACATGTTCTCAAAGTAATTTATATGTTGTTTAGGTAGTTCATCTGTGGTCATGAACCATCCGATTCGTAAAAATAAAAGATCGAGACCAGTGTTAAAAAAAAAAAACCGGTACGGTACACCTTACACTTTAGAATCAAGAGGTTGGTCCCTAGTTTGGGTGTATGGGGCGTAACCTTCGTGTCTCAGAATTGGTGACCTGGTGGTCCCTTCAGAACATTAGTACCTGAATTTTTCTCGATAAGGAGTAGAGTCAAGTGGGAAAACTTGGATACAAGAGTTTACTCTTGTGTTTATGAAAAACAGGTTTAAGTCAAGTGTTTAAACTCCAGGTATTTGTCGTTTATACTTGGTCAACCTACGAGACTACCTTTGTGAATCGATTTCTAAGTCTAAAAATTACCTTAAGTGTCTAGGGGTGGTCCTTACCACCTAAAAATCTGATACATTTAGAGGATGGAACCTTCTTGACTGACCGTCCCGGTTTACACTAGGTAAATATAGAATTATACTACTCTGTCTCCTTAGGACATATCAAGTTTCTCGAACCGAGATCTGTCCGTCCGACTCAGATTTGTTCCGTTTACAGAGGTCTGTCAAGCCCCCTAAAAATGAAGGAACCTAATTGACTAGAACTTCCTTGTTTCATCCATAAGGAGACCCACTCTTGTCCCCCTCTCCTCCTCCTCGTTCCCAGCAAAAATCGTAGGTACCAATTTGTAAGTGGCGAGGGAAGTAACGATGACATACGAACCCAGTGTCACAGTCTTAGGACCTCCAGAGAGATTACGAGAAGAGGAGAAAGTGAAAAGACCGAATTAGACGAAAGGTCAATACTCGACTTTGAAGACCTTTGACATGTGAATCGGAAACATAAAAGTCTAATAAAGGACACTAATACACAAGTGTGAAAGGACGTCAGGGTTAGAACTTGATTCACCCATTCGAGGAACCCCAGTTTCTTAGACAGTCATGTATCATTTCGGAATTATTTGTTAACAGGTAACTCATCGGGAGATTTCTCCGGTCGTGAACATAAAACCAGTACAAGGTAACCATCGTTTGAATCACAGACCCTACCGATCGCCAGAGTCGTTCGATTCTTTAATTTGAAGACCGTTGAAACACTCGTGATCAAACACCGACAACCAGTTACCCACCTACTCTCGACCTACTTTCGGATGACTTTCTTGAAGTCACACCGAAGAAGAGTCCAGACAGGGTTACTTTGTAGGTCGGTCGTTAACTTTAATATTAACGGCACTCAGTGTGGTACTGAGTGCGACCAACAGTGTCGTTGGTTAATTGATATGTTGGTTTCGTGGAAGGTAAGTGAAACGGTTCTTACCAAGAACTCAAAAGGACCTGACACTTTTGTGACACCCACTCGGGGTTCAAACCCCAACGATTCTCAGATGTTGGTTTTCCTTACCGGAGTTCCTTTCCTTTTCTTTTGTTCTTTTATTCCGCTCAGATCAAGAGCCTGGAGGACTCATTTGTCGTTGTTGGTACTGTTTGACAACCCAAGTGAAACGCTATAGTCGTTTATAGGTGCCTCTCCTCCAACTCCGGAGTTTTGATTAAAAGAGATTCAGTCTAAATTTCGGTTCAGAGATCCCCCATTCTTCACTTATGTAATTGGTTCAGACGAACCAATTACATTTATCAAAAAAGAAATTTCTATGTTTTCCCAATCAAGAGTTTCTTTATAAGACTAAACATCATTTTATAAAAATGAAGATTCTTGATTTTGGATAAATATTTATTGTGTCACGAAATTAAAAGATAGAATCCACAATCGGACTACGTTGGTTAAAAACGTTTACATGATTTAAGTGAAAACTACCAATAAACCCAATTTTACGTTTCAAGGTCTTCCAAGTCTTCGTATAAGATAAAAATAAATGATCCCTTTTGACTGTGAGTCACCCTGATGTGACTGTTTAAAAGGACTAACGAATGACTCATTGAACATTAAAAACTTACAGACCTTCAGGGACTCACACCTTCTTTCGTTCCTCTTCTCTGAATTTGTTCTTTATATTCCCTATACTAAATCCTTATATTTAATCCCACAACCCCAATTATATATATATGACGACGACGACGACGACGACGATTCAGTGAAGTCAGTACAGGCTGAGACACACTGGGGTATCTACCGTCGGGTGGTCCGAAGGGGCAGGGACCCTAACAGCTCCGTTCTTGTGACCTCACCTAACGGTGAAGGAAGAGGTTACGTACTTTCACTTTTCACTTTCCCTTCAGTGTGTCAGCACAAGCTGAGAAGTGCTGGGGTACCTGACGTCGGGTGGTCCGAGGAGGTAGGTACCCTAAACGGTCCGTTCTCAGGACCTCACCCCACGGTAACGGAAGAGGCTATATATGTGATGATATATTTTGTCTATTGGTTGTTCTTGGATGATATATCGTGTCTCATCCCTTGACATGAGTTACAAAATATTATTACATATTCCCTATTCTTAGACTTTTTCTAGATAGATGGAGGGATAGATAGATAGACTTAGTGAGACACGACATGTGGACTTTATTGTGTAATAACACTGAGTTGATATGAAGTTATTTGTTTTTAGAGATTCTTTTCTTATTTCTCCTATTTGTTCCTACTCTTGTCGTCCCTCACTACTACCAGATGGCTGTGAGACCTCCGTTAGGTCCTCGGTCGGTCCATAGAGAGACCAGGTGCGACACCACTGATCTACGATATAAGGGATTCTACTACTGTTACTACCATTTGAGGGATCATCGACCTTTATCGATTCTAATAATAGACAATATAAAAAGTGAAAAAGTAGAGGTATATACAGTAGAAGATTGTAAAATCACTTACGTCTTGATGGGTACGTCTTAATCTAATTCTTCAGTCCTCGTTTACTTGTCAACAGGAACCGTTTATTATTTTTGTTTCTGTCGTCACCTAAGGTTCTTTTTTTGTATAAATAGGTGTGTCATGATAAAATCGTCCTTTCTCTGGTCTTGTTTGAACACTTAGTGGTTTCGATTTCGTTAGAACCTTCACAGGTTGGTTTATGTCCACGATATATTAGTTGGTGCTTTTAATTTAAGATGTGGTGCCATTTTAAAGAGTTCCTGTGGGGATAGGGTGTTTATTTTTGAGGGAAAATACAAGTGTGTAGTTTTGGGTAGTCCTTGTAAAGGACAACTGTTCACTTCTTGTAGCGTTCGTATTCTTAAGGAACTAGACAGTACGACTACAGTATCGTCTTCGGGGGTTTGAGCCGGAAAGGAGTGGACGGTTCATTTCGGTTACTGTGACTGTCCCGACAGGGTCCTTCGCTCCTCTTAGTCGCCAGAGGTTTCTGGTACGTATACCTAAAGACACTCCGATTGTTAGTCTAGAGAAAAGGACCCTTAAATACCGAATTGAGTGGGGTTTGTGAACAAAAAAATTTCTTCGTTATGGACATGAAAGGTCTATTGTACCACCGGATTTTACACTAGTTCACAGTGTTGATAAGTCCAAGTAAAACATCAAGAACGTGGAGACTGACCACATGGACACTCGACTGTGAGCCCAGGCTATTATATAAGACGTTGACATGTACAATTAAACATTCACCTTGTTAGAGAGACACTCCCGTCAATCCTTTAAGTCCAACTTTGACGATTACCCTCCACTGAAGTCGACACCCACTAATACATCAGTTCGGAACTGACTTCAAACGGTTTGGGACCGATTTTCATCTTCAGAGCTCTATCAGGCTTTTTACTTAAGTGTGTGAAAGGACTCTCACTTTGAAAAACTTCTTATCTACAGTTCTACTAAATCCTCCTCGACCTTAAATTGTATAATTCTTTTGACTAGTCGTTCAACCCTTTCAAGTCAAAAGTTCTTTTTAGTCTGTCTACGATTTCTTCAGTAAACCCACTACCAATAATCTCCTTCTTGACTAAACAAAAGGAGGAGGAGTACTGAACGTCCCGGACATCTCTGTGATTCTAGTCTTTATACTACCGGACAGACGATTCGAATCACTGTTTTTGTTAGAGGTACAAATTCACAGTATCTTCTGAAAGTGATTGTACGTTGAACCTGTCAAGTTAAAGAGGAACCATACACGTTTCAAAACACAGTTGACAGATAAGTCTACGATAAGAAGGGTCGAATAGTAACCCTGTAAAATAAAACCCGGGACAGAGGTGTAGTACTTTCATTTGTAGTTGGTTTTTGTGGTTCTACTAAAGGTTAGATTTAGCAAGAATATTTACATTATAGCTTCGATGTGTTATTTCCTTCATAATTTAGAAAGATGTAAATGTAATACGAATTAGGAATTCTTAAAAGGACGACTAAAAGTATCAATCTTTCCGTGAGTTTTAGATGGGTGAGACCGACATAGAACTAAAACAAAAGTTCGTCCATATAGACTATCTCAAGTCATTCGGAGGTGACTTTCTGGTTGGACAATGTGACGGACTTCACGGTGGAAAAGAGCGATCGATGGTGAGAGTACGACAGTGGGTTTAGGAAGGTACGTAAAGTTAGGTTGGTGTCCAATAATAAAGACGTTGTCCGGTTACTTTAATAGGAATCCCTACTGTCAAGGAACTTCCAGGAATACCCATGTACCAGACATACAATTCATTGTAGAGACCAGAGACAGGATAAGTAACTTAGGTTACCTCAACTTGATCACCAAAACAAGTGAATAGGTCCTCGGTTCAGTATTACGTTTGCCAGTCGCCGAAAGACATATAACGATCCACCGGTCCTCAGGTATGGGGTTTGGCGGTAGTTATCGTCCGTGTTAGTAGGCGGGGACAAGCCCTCTCCGGGTCCTGACTCGATCGTCTTTCTGACTTAATGAATGGTGGAGATCTCACCCAGGGTGGTCCGGTCCCTGCTCGAGTACCCGTTCCGACACGTTCCTTCGAGAGACATGGTACGGACGGGACGCCTATATGTCTCCTGAAGTCAGAGGACGTGACAGTTAGAGAGTCAGTAGTACTCGAGTTAATACGTGGCTGTTGTCGCTCTTGTTGTTGCTGCTGCTGCTGTTTTGTTGGGGGTCTTTTGATTCCCGGTGTCTGATAGGACCACCTCCCTGTCGGTCGACCTTGACGTAACTCTCTGCTCCACGACAGGACTCGTACACAGGTAATGCCCGGACTTGAAGGGAGATAGGAGTTTGATTGTAAGGTGACCTCGGGTGCCCTCTCGGTGCACCTCTCTGACGTCCTGACCCTGGATTCTCAGTCCGTTGGTAGTTTGACCCACCCCAACAACCGAAAACACACACCAAAAAAAAAAAGAAAAAACGAAAAATACAAACAAAAGATGTTTATGTCTATCTGTCTGTCTGTTTAGGTTCTCGTCTAAAATTCTTAGTTGACTCCGTGTTCTATTTGATGAAACTACCATGTGTCTAAAAAAAGGGGGAGGTTTACCAAGTGTATTTTAGTTTTGAAAAGTTTCGTATGTATCCTTTTTAACCCCCTGTGCAGAGACAGCCGGGATTTAACACGGTATTCATAGAGGTGACGAACGGAATCTTCCTACGGGTTTGTATAGAGTATCCATCGTGCATAGACACCAGATTTTATCAATAGTTTAAGATTACTGTGAGAATTAAGTTTCAGATTTATTATACGACCAGCTGATGTCGCTTTCAACTGACGGACGGTAGTTACTGTATAACTAAAGTAGGACTCCAAGTTCCGTGTCAGTTTAAACGAGTCTTACGTTTAGTGTTGTGAAATGTAACTGCACTCAAACGTTTGAATACCACCTCAAGCTTACTTCCGTTAACTACTTTCGTCAACTTGGACTCTCCACCCTTACTTATGTCTCCTATTTAAGTCGTGTGCAAAGGTGTAGTTTGATGGGTACGCTAAATGGTCCCGGGTGTTTCCGGTGTGAGTCCCAGTTGGCCGTCGTGGGTCTAAGGACCAGTCATAGAGACGAGGTGTCTGTGTTCATGTTTTGCTGGATGTAGCACTTACCACTCCTTTTCCTTTGGGTTCAAATTTTCTTTAGTTCCACTACAAAGGACCTTTGTATGGTTGAGGAGATTCTTCCTAGGTCTCATTCCCACTGGTCATTCATTAATTAACTAGGAGGACCGATCTAACATACCAAAAAGATTTCTACTTACGGAGCCTAACGATCTTACATAGTGTGATACGGATCTGGGAGAAATTGTGTGTGAGTCATGTTTGTCCACCTCTACATGGTGAAGGTTGGTGATGTCCATCTCTTCATACTGGACATGACTGGTACCTAGTGTCAACTTTGTAATCAAATATGAACCTTCCCGGTGTCGTCGGTCTGTATACGCTTAAGGTTAAGACGTCTTTTGAAACCTGTTCTTTTTTTCTACGTAATGAATGTACATACCCAGAAGAAACAATGACTCTATGGATCTTCTCTTCTTTGTTCCTGTTTCCACTCTTTCGTCGGATACACATAAAGAATCTTGTATGTAGTAAGGGTCACATGTGACTTTATGTAAAACAAGTCTACCCCTACCTCTCCCTTCTACTCAAGAGTAAAGTGGATGTTGTAGTGCCCTAGATGGGGTCTCATTACTTTAGAAAGTGGTACTCCGGTCGTTCGTAACGGATGACCGAATTCTCTAAGACACCAATTTTTTGATTTTTTTATTTATTTTATTTTTATCTCCGTATCTATCAGTAATTTGTCTCACTCCCTTCTGAGAATAAAAAATAAAATTTTTCCCTTCTACTAGTGCAAATATTCATCTCACCCTTTCTAAATTCTAAACTCCCTTTCTAAATTCTCTCACTCCGGTTGAATGAGTCTGTTCTCACTTGGCTCGGTGCCTCGTTAATTAAACGAGACCGGTGACTAAAGTACAAATGAAAAATTACTTTTACTGAAAACGACGAATGTACTTCGTAATGTGGATTACCCCTCCCTTTTATGTAGGTGTTTTACACGGAGAGACAGGCATGAGTAATTTCAGTCTTCCCCCTACTTACGAGGAAGACGTTTACCGTCGTGTTACGTGTGTCTGGTGCACTTTTGTGCTCCCTAAGTACTCAGTCGTCGGGACTCCGAAGGTTCGACGAGATGTCTCTCGTCCGCTCCTTACCTCGACCCGTTCTGAGTCGCGTACTCCTGGAGTCTTTCCATTACACTTGCGTAGGAGTTACTTTCGTCACGATGACGGTAAAGTCTTCACAAGGTGAATAATTAAGACATACAAAGTAAGAAGAACCCCCTATAAGACTTTTGCTTTATCCGAGTTTCAGAATTTTGAGAACTTTTGTAAATCGGACACTGATTCTTTACGCCATTTGGAATTTACACAAAAAAGAAAGTTCAATAATTCTCTTGATAAATTGGGAGGAAATCTTTCCTTGGAGTAACTTTTTAAACCGTGGGTGTAGTCTGGATAATGAATCGATACCCTGCATAGTATGTCCCTTCTTTAGACAACACTTTTAGGTACCATCTGTTATTTTTTTTTTTCACGGTTTCAACACACGGTTCTGGTTTTAGTGTGTGAACAAGGGGGGTGTTGAAAGGTTTCCTGAATAAATCCCTTCGACTTTAATGTATCGGGTTGAGTTTAAGAAAAAAGGGAGGAAAAATAACTCCTTTTGCTTTGATAACAAAAAGTAACACAAACTCAACCGAAACGTCTCACTTCAATTTTGGGAGACATTTCTCAGAATTTCTGAGAGAGTGTACCCTTGATTGGTTTCCCAAAATCCTCAAGAACTTTATTCGAAAAAGTACCCTTCCCTGGAAGAGGGTTGTCATTGTCCCTCAGTTAAACTTTTAGACTTATGGTAAACGATGAGGTCGAGTACTGTGGTCGTGGTTATTTAACTATATAATCACGAGAAAGTCGTAATACTCTCGATATACACATGAAAGGAATCCTTTATTACGAAAGACATTTTTAGTGAAACTTCTCTTTCACGAATACGACAGTGAGGACTAATAAGTCTTGGAAGTGTGTTAACCTAAATTGTGTCGGGGTTTGCGTGGATAGATATAAGCGACTCACACCTTGTTAAAAAGGACTGTAGGTTTCCGGACTACTTTTATGGTGACGAAACTGAAAAGATGAATTTAAATAATATGTCACACTACGTCCCAAGAGTAGTTTATAAAAGTACTGCTAATATTACTATTATGTAAAACTTTTAGAAAGGTCCTTTTGACGAACCAGAAACGCTAGTCTTATCGTACCTCGATTTTGAAGAGTATAGACAGAGGTCTTCTTTCATACTGAAGACGTTGCCGTGTTTGAGTCGGAAAAAAAAAAAAAATTGACGGTTAATCACTAGTCATATTTATTGACCCCCTATATAGATATGTTCTCGACGGTCTAAATCGTCTTTGTTATGTCCTAAGGGTCAATGTAAACTTAAAGTCTGTGATTATTAAATAGACTTTAAGTTTACATTGACTCGTAGGACATAAAATAGACCGTTGGGATTGAATATGTTTATTTCATATTTAATATAAGTAATGTCGTTCATTTTTATATGGTTATTTAATCATCTATATGAAAACACCTCTTTCCGAATTTTTTGTCTAGGGAAAGTGTAAAATTTATAGAAAATTTTACGTAATGTTGAGGATTAATATCTCTGTCTTGACACATATTGTGAATTAAAAGAAAAGGAAAAAAATTGAATTCTCGGTAATACTTCAGTTTTAAGACAAAAGTATCCTTTCCTTTTACTTGACTTTGTTAAACTTGTGTATTTTCTGTTTAAATTTCTTTATTAGTCTTTTAAAGTACCTTAGGGAATGAAGAATAAAGGGATTTTTATTGACACTAGTGTGATTACAGAATACCATCAACAAAGGAGATATCTTCGAGGTCATTGACTGAGGTGTCTTCACCCCTTTTTTCCTCTTTTACAGGAAGAGTAACATGTTTACTCAGTTGAGACCTTTCAAATTGCTTCTGTTATTTTTCAAAAGACCACCCTTCACTTAGGTACCATACATAAATTTCGAGAGATTCCTCCATTTTCTGACCATGAACTTTTGATATTCTGTAACTACTTTCTATAACTTCTACTGTGTTTTACTACCTTTCTATATACTACAAGAACCTGACCTTTTTTATTATGACAATTTTACTAGTATGATGGGTTTCGTTAGATGTCTAAAGTTACGTTAGGGATAGTTTTATGGTTACCGTAAAAAGTATCTTGATCTTGTTTATTAAAGTCTCTTCCATTACCGTGGGGTGAGGTCATGAGAACGGACCTTTTTAGGGTACCTACCTCCTCGGACCATCCGACGTCAGGTACCCCAGCGATTCTCAGCCTGTGCTGATTCGCCGAAGGGAAAGTGAAAAGTGAAAGTACGTAACCTCTTCCTTTGCCGTTGGGTGAGGTTACAAGAACGGACCTCTTAGGACCCCTGTCCCCTCGGAACACCCGACGACAGATACCCCAGTGTGTCTTAGCCTGTACTGACTTCGCTGAATCGTCGTCGTCGTCGTCGTCTTGTTTATTAAATTTTTGAATATACCTTTGTGTTTTCTGAGACTTTATCGGTTTGGAACTCTTTCTTTTTACCTTAACCTCTTTAGTACACGACACTGAAGTCTTTTATGATATTTCGATATCATTAGTATTGTCATACCATATCCGTGTGTGTGTTTTATATATATCTAGTTACCTTATCCTATTTTTCGAGTCTTTATTTGGGTGTGTGATACCACTTACTTAGATACTGTCTCTTCCGTTATTATATGTTGCCCCTTTTCTATCAGGGAAGGTATTAGTAATAACCCTTTTGACCAGTCGATGTCCATTTTCTTACTTTAGTCTTGTAAATTGTGTATATGATTCTAAGTTTTACCTAATTTCTGGATTTATATTATGACCTTTGGTATTTTGAAGATCTCCTTTTGTATCCGTATTGTGAGAAAATGTATTTAAGATCGTTATAAGAAAAACCGAGACAGAGGATTTCGTTTCCTTTATTTTCGTTTGATTTGTTTACCCTGGATTGACTTGAATTTACGAAAACGTGTCCTTTCCTTTGGTAGTTGTTTTACTTTTCTGTTGGGTGGATTACCCCTTTTTTTTTAACGTTTACCTATACTGACTATTCCCCAATTATAGATTGTATACATTTGTCGAGTATGTTTAGTTGTAGTTTTTCCGTTTGTTGAACTAATTTTTTACCCGTCTTCGGTACTTATCTGTAAAAAGATTTCTCTTTTCCGTCTACCGGTCGTCCGTATACTTTTCTACGAGTTTTAACGATTAGTAGTTCCTTTACGTGTAGTTTTAGTGCCACTTTATATTGAAGTGTGACCAGTCTTACCGATAGTAGTTTTTGTGTAGTGAGTCGTTAGTCGAGATATTTATTAAATTTACATGTCTCGGGACAGGGGGTCGGAATCGATTCGGTCCTTCGGGGTGGTCACGAACCCAGTTTCTTTATGAACTCTCCGGACACATGGGACCGAAGACTGGTCGTCGGTAAAGAAGTAGGGGGAGAGGGAATGTGCCCAACCGATCAGAAGGTAAAACGAAAGAACAGTAAAGGGGTCTCCGACGTTCTAGGGACAGAAAGAACGATATCTCGAATAGTAGGGACTCTAGTTCCGACAGAACCAACGGGTAGAAACAAGAGTCCACCTTCCCCATTCGGAAAAAGTTTGGATTACAAGGATCGTCACTGAGTTAGTTCTTAAGGTCCTATCAACCCAAAAGATTTCTATTTATTACTCACAAATTCTCTTTTTGTCGAGATTAAGTTGGGTCTTCACTTTTTCTTATCTGAAAAAGTTCCGTTGAATTTTTTTTAATAAATAAGTAAAACCGACGTAACCCAGAATCAACACCAAACACCCCGGAAAGTGACACCGTACACTCGAAGAGAGATCGACCGGGTGTCTAAAGTCTTACATCCCCGAGACATCGATAACGCACATCGGTAGTAACGGGACACCGTACACTCTATAATCAAGGATCTGGTCCCTAGTTTGGATTCAGGGGATCCGTCTAAGAATTAGTGACCTGGTGGTCCTTCAGGGTTCCATCGAGAATTCTATTGACCTAAACCTCAGGTCGACTGGACTTGAATACAAGAATCAGGTAGGTGAAAAAAGGAGAACCGTCTCTGGGACCCGTTCAATGAAGTGAAGAGGTCAGAGATGTTAACGCATATTAGTCTTATTATGAGTTTTCCGACAACACTCTCAGTTTTATTTTATTTTTACACATTTCTCGAAATGTTTCACCCTTCACACTATATTTACAATTAATAATTGAAACTATTTCCTACCTGTTGGGTGTGTCAGAACGAAATTGTTTCTACTTAATCTTACAAGATGGTTTTCAATACGGAATCGAAGAATGCCATAGGACCCAAAGTATGACCAATAGTCTAGTTCCCGAGACTGAAGTTTCAAACATAGACTACTCGCAATTCTGTCTATTGGTTCAAAGATCTTCATTCACCTGAGAATAAGATCTGGGGTTTGAGGTGACCTAAAATGAGAGATTTTAGTTCCCTTCTATGAACGTGTACCCGTCAACCGGACGCACCTGTTTCCTGAACCTAGTGATGGTGGTTTCGTACAATTTGGTTCAGGTCTACAACACTTCCAAAACTAGGTGAAGGGTTACAGACCCTTCACTACCGTTCTAGGAAGGGGTCTCTAGACGTCTCCGTACGCGAGATGTCTCTAACCCTGAAGTACCTCAACACCTTCTCACTACCGACCTTGGACCTTGATTGAAAGATTTGTGTCTGGTGAGTATGTGGGACTCGGTTTTCACTGGAACGACCTACTAAACCCTTTCAGTAAATTGAAGAGACCCCGAATCAAAAGAGTAGACATCTTACTCATCGACTTGATGTGCTAAAGAACTAAAGGGAAGATCACAGAACTAGTCACTGAGGAACGGGACGAAAGTTCGATAGTTTGGTTTGAAGGAGATACGTTGTCCGACGGTCCAGATAAAGAGTGACTCTTTTTTTAGATTACATCGAGTGTTAGTTTCCATTGGGGGACTTTGAAAAGAAGAAAAATGGAAATTTTTGGTTTCTTCTTTCTTCCGTCTTAGGTGTTTTCCAATATATTCCTTTTCTATGTGAAGAAACCCCACTATAAAATTTTAATAGACCCGATCACTTTTTACCATGGAAAACTATTTTAACACTCTGAGGAATATTAGAATGGGACGAGTAAAATATATACACACACACACACTCTCTCTCTCTCTCTCTCTCTCTCTCCCTCTCTCTTTTTGTAGGGGTCCATTACGAAATCTCATTAAAGATTGAATTGTCACACTATTGTTAAAATTTGACGGTTAATTATGGGAATTTTGATTCCCGTTTTTTTAGAGGTGTTGTTGAGAGGGGTTTGATCTTGAAGCTTATGTCGTTCTAAGGAACTGAGATAAATCGGTTGGTGTGAAGTCTCATTACTTTTCCTTTACAATACTTTTATAGTACCTAAGTAGTGACAGTACTAATAGTCATCAAAGTCTCAATGTCAATACTACCTCGTCGTACTATATAGGGGAACCACGGTTCAGAAACTGGTTAATTGAAGAGCTACCTGAATAAGAGAGAACCAAAGGTCCGTTACCATGGTTCAAATTGAAAAAAAACCATTCTTTACCGTAGAAAGGAGGAGAGGTCTGTACGGTTAATGGTATGACCGTAAAGGTCTCCGGGACGTACTATCTGCTTAGGGATCGATGTTTCTTCGGGGAAACAGAGAAACGATTATAAATCCGGTGTCGGGAAGAGAACGGAGGGAGTACTACTCTATTATTAACAACTCTATCTCTGTAAACGTTGTACCTATTCCAGACACAATCTTATTTTTTGTTTTCCTTTTCGTTTGTGTTGTTTTTTATCGACTTTATTGTATATACGATAGTATATATTTTCTCTATTTGTTGTTCCTGGATGACAAATCGTGTCCCTTGATGTAAGTTATAGAACTTTATTAGATATTATCTTTTATTAAACTTTTCTTATACGTACAGATAGATGTATATAGATATGTATATACTTAGTGAAACGACATATTGACTTTGATTGTATTGTGACATTTAGTTGATAAGTCAAGTCAAGTCAAGTCAGTGAGTCAGCACAGGCTGAGGAACTCTGGGGTCCTTAGTGTCGTGCGGTCCGGAAGGACAGGTAGTGGTTGAGGGTCTCAAGTAAGTTTAAGTACAGGTAACTCAGTCACTACGGTAGGTCGGTAGAGTAGGAGACAGCAGGGGAAGAGGAGTCGTAGTCCCAGAAAAGATTACTCAGTTGAGAAGCGTACTCCACCGGTTTTATAACCTCAAAGTCGGAGTCGTAGTCAGGAAGGTTACTTGTGGGTCCTGACTAGAGGAAATCCTACGTGACCACCCTAGAGGAACGTCAGGTCCCCTGAGAGTTCTCAGAAGAGGTTGTGGTGTCAAGTTTTCGTAGTTAAGAAGCCGTGAGTCGAAAGAAGTGTCAGTTGAGAGTGTAGGTATGTACTGNTCAAGTAAGTTTAAGTACAGGTAACTCAGTCACTACGGTAGGTCGGTAGAGTAGGAGACAGCAGGGGAAGAGGAGTCGTAGTCCCAGAAAAGATTACTCAGTTGAGAAGCGTACTCCACCGGTTTTATAACCTCAAAGTCGGAGTCGTAGTCAGGAAGGTTACTTATGGGTCCTGACTAGAGGAAATCCTACGTGACCACCCTAGAGGAACGTCAGGTCCCCTGAGAGTTCTCAGAAGAGGTTGTGGTGTCAAGTTTTCGTAGTTAAGAAGCCGTGAGTCGAAAGAAGTGTCAGGTTGAGAGTGTAGGTATGTACTGGTGACCTTTTTGGTATCGGAACTGATCTACCTGGAAACAACCGTTTTATTATAGAGACGAAAAGTTATATGATAGATCCATATGAGGTTAATTTTTTTTTTGAATTCTATAACATCTTAAACATAAAAGAAGAAAAATAAAAATTTATATAGTTACAAAGGGATAAAGGTCACCGACACATACCACCTCTCCTTTTCTCCACGGTTTTCTATTAATTGTTTTAAAAATGACCCGGTCGAACAAAGTACACAGATGTCGCTAGGGTCGTGTGACTGAGAACCAAAATAAAGATCTTTTCCTCCCGAGGTTTATGTTTCCGGAAACGTTATGAGTAAGAGGGAGGAGTACTCTACGAACTCAATTTATTCTACGGACAACAAGTTCGACGCCAGAACCCTTTTACCGAATTGGAGAGAACTTGGAGACAAAAGAATAGTTATTTTACCCTTATTTTAAGAGTCACGATCCAAATGTCATTCTGAATTTATTACATTAACTGTACCCTGTGTGCCACATCACGGAGAAAGGATGATTTCTACAAAAATTAACGTCTATGAGACGTGACCTATTTGTCTCTTGTTAGGGACCAACCCCGCCCCCCTTGAGCCCGTTACGGGTAATCTCGTGACGACAAATTACCCACCTATTAGACCATTTATTTATAAACTCTCGAGCCCGTCTTGAAAGTCTTATGTTAGACCTTTTAATCCCGAGGGAAGACGGTATAATAGTTATTCGTAACACTATTCCAACTCTAGCAGACCCAGATGGACGAGGGAGGACATGAAGAGAAAGTGAAGGAGTAGTATTCTTCGACCATCAATTTTGTCACTAGATATGCATCGTATTCTTGTGTTTTATTCTTTGTTCCGGGTCTTACATTCTAAAAACACAAAACTTACCGATTGTTAACAAAGTATTTCTTTTGTATAGTGAAACACGACCGTAGACCGGGGTGACAGTGGGTAAGACTGAACAGGATACTCGAACGAGGTAAGGTGTGACACATCCCGTCTTAGTTGTATCCTAAGTCTAGTCCTTGTGTCGGGCTCTTCCAGAACCGGTTTGTTTTACTATAATGTTTTGTCGCAGGAACGGATCCTGTTTTCTCGATAATTACTATTAGTCATGTATAATGACTTTCACGAGGTTCATTAGAGACCTGAAACAAAATTTTAAAGAATTACCTGTGATTACGAATCCCAAGTGAGCTTTCTCTTTATTTAATACGCGGTCCCAACACCCCTGGTTCCTGTTGTACTCCTTCCGTTGTTTCGTAATCGTTACAATGCTGTTAGTTTGTAAAACATTAACGTAATTTTTCGGAAATTTTAGTAGTCTTTATGATTAATACTATTATTTATTATGAAGTTACACTTCAAAGAAAAGACTCGGATCCAACTCATTAAAACTATTATTTTGAAGTCGAGAAAATGGTTAGTTCCATGTAAAATATTATGTGTGTGTGTGTTTAAATATCAAGTCAAACTTTTTGCTAATACCCTTACTTATTCTATTAAAAAAAAGACAAAAAACTTAATTTTTTTTTAGAATAATAACGGGAGGTAGAGATCCAGTATAAAGGACTGTATACACCGGTCTTTATAGAAAATTAAAACCCGTCCGTCCGGTCTCAATATGAACGAAAGTTCAGGACGGAAATAGAAACTATTTTGTCAAGGTTCCTGTTTTGGAATAAAGACCAGGGGGTCGCTTTCATTGTATTTCTCTGGTAGCAGATAGGATCTTTCCTTAAGACTCTGATTTGCATAAACCCTTTGTAGGTAGAAGAGAGAAACTCTACTAATAAGTCACGTAATACTTTTCGGGTATGGATTCCTCCCATTAAAGAGGAGACCGAACGACCACGGCTTACATACTAATCATGATTACCTGTCATTCTTATTATTCTTAGAAATAAGAAAGTTTAAATAAAAGAAAATAGTTCAGAGATAGGACTTTTACCTCGATGGGTAATTTATAATGAACCTACTGAATTTAAACTAGAACCTCGAGATCCGTCTCTATACTTACCTGTTGACAATTGTGAATTGTCGACTCGGAAGACTTTGACTCATCAAAATCGAATATTCACTTACTAGGTTACGTCCATTTTAAGTCGTCGAAAATGGTACGCAAAGGTCGTTTACGAAGTAAATATACGGAGACTTTAGACAACTTTAACGAGCAGAAACGGTGATTGTCCCGTCCATGACTGAACATGCCAGATATCCTCTGAACAGACCTACGACAGTTTGAGTACGGATGTCGAAATTTCGGGTGTCAGCTTCGATGGTCTCGATCAACCAACGAAGTAGTAGTTTCTACTACTTCAACCCCGTGGTTTCGTTCAGTCCGAAGAGTATATAATACAGGAACATATACCTATGAAGAGTATATAATACATACAGAAACATATGAGTTGTATTAGTATAAAGTACCTGGTACAAAACACCAGTCGTATAGTCCAGTTCCGTTCATTACTACCTTCTTTAGAGTGGACCAGACGTCGGTGGGGTTTGTCAAACGATGATTACATTCTTCACACCTATCTCGTTCCCATATAACCAATACAGTTTACTCCTTTGTTAAGGTGTACAAGTGAGTACACCACTGAGTGGATCTTTCCTCTCCCTTCGATTACTTCACCTTTGTTCCTCTTAAACCAAGATTTAGTCCTCCTTTACTCGAGGTGAGAGTCTTGATTTTTGAGGTCTTAAGTCACTCCTATAGTTTACTTATAAGTCTTTACCTCTCTACCGAAGTCAATAAGGACTTACCTATCCTATGGTTCCCAGATATTTCCAAAGTTTTTTACAGTTGTAATAGTAGTAGAACTTCTTTCTACCTTTCAGGTCAATTCAATTGATATATCGGAAAGAGAAGAGGAGACTCCTGTTGAAAACCGTCAAACAGACCTAACTGGTGACGATCCACTGTTAAGTTCTTTTCTGTCATCGGTCGTCCCGTATATGAAACGTAAGTGTCTTGACCATACACTAGTAATAATCTCGTCTACGTCTTTGAGAAAAGGGTGTACTCTAAATCTCAACTCTTTTGACCTAGGGTCCAGTTCGAGACAGTGGACGGTCGACACACTCAAACCGGTTTTATGAATTAGAGAGAACTCGGAGTCAAAGGAGTAGAGACTTTATTCCCTTAAAAAAAAAAAAGGAAAAAGTAGACCGTTAAGTTGATGACCTTTACATCCGAATCCTTCATTAATACCTAAAAGTAGTGTTGTAACAAAGATAATCATTTTGTACTCCCCCCTTGGTGAGTTTACAGTTGTCATCTACTACTCAATTTAAAAATTTTTACACACAAATGTATTACCTTATGGGATGGTAGTAATTTTATGACTTTTGAATTAGTGTATCTTTCTACAGAAATCTCTTTCTGATTTTTTATATGTGTTTTAATTACTGTGACCAATAAAAACTCACCTCTTTATTTCTTACTAATAATAAATTAGAAGTGACAAATATGAAAAGAGTTTATAGATATTATTTGGAGTGTTTATTTTAAAATTATTATTTCTTTTCAGTTGTAATTTTACTTTGATATTTACCTTTGTACTGTTATGACCAAAAATCATAGTGTTTGTAGTGGAGAGACTCTGGTCATCCTCTGGTTCAAAGAATACCGTTGATGATTAACATAATTAGTAATGTCCTTTAAGATAGACGTCTGAAATCACATACACACTACCGTATCGACCGTTGATATCCTCCGGGGCACCACTACCCGTTAGAGTATCATGTCAACTGGGAACTTGTTGAGTCCCAATTTGGTGTACATTGAATATCAACCGGGACAATCGGGAGGTATAGACAAGACGGAGGTGTAGACACCAAAGTGGGTCGCGACCTGACGTATTATAACGTCAGAAATCATGACTTTTTATAGGTGGACATTCACCTGGACGTCAAGTTTGAGTACGACAAGTTCCCAGTTAACTCCCTGAAGGGACCACCAGGTTACCAATTCTTAGGTGGAACGTTACGTCCCCTCCCACCCAACTACGAACCAGCTCCTTGATTCTAGGGTGTCCTGCTCCTCGTTGATTGGGAGTTGTGTCGGTTTATTTCTTTATTTAAATAAAAATTTCCCAGTAAACCTGAAACATTTCATCATTAGTTTAGTGGTTAGTTATACTTCTACCTCAAGACTTTTTAGTGAAAAATTCAAATTACATAAAATGTATTATAAGATCTTACGTCACTCTTTGAACCTGAGACTATAACTTGTTTAGAACTGAAGACCCCTTTGTTCCTAGGAAATCGATGAATTATCTCTAAAACAAATAGGACTACTGGTTCCCATAGACTGACACGATAATCGTGTAAGGTTGTGAGTCCGGGGGTATCCAAACACCTCTAGAGACGTCTCGTCCACGCTAGAGTCTGTGACAAGTGTCTAAGTTCTATTCTCCACCGGGAAAGCAGTCATACGGGACTCTCAGAGACCCTAAGTTTGTGACACATTACACTAACTAGAAACTGTTGTCTTCCTGGGTCCGACGTTCGGACCGAAGTGGTAGTAGTCACTTCAGAAAAGTGAAATCCGTTCAAAGAATCAGACTCGAAGTCAAAGTCATAGACGTCCCACTTCCATTCTTATAGAAGAGACACCCCGAAGATACTAGTTGTTTCCATATGTGTGGTGTTTCGACTCTCGACAACTACCAAGGACTTAAGGTAATAAATTTGATCCATAGAATGTGGTTACGTAACCTTACTGGGGTACCTTCTCGTTTCCCTTTTCCCGGATATACTGGAACGTAATTCCGTAATTCCACCGTGTCTCGAAGTCTTATTTGAGACCCAAGAAAAACTCTGACTATATGAAACAATATTAAACAAACTAGAGTCAATTGTGTCGAGAAGAGACGATTTAAAAAATGGGTCGGAAGGAGGGAGGTAGGAAGGTAGAAAGAAGGTAGAAAAAAAGGGGGGATCAGAATTCTTCCAACATTACTGAACTCGATATAGAGGGTTCTTCTATACCAGTTCAGGATTATGCACTTACACTGGAATAAACCTTTAACCCAGAAATGTGTCTACATTGGTTCTACTCCAGTATAACCTAATTCCACCCGGACGTTAGATCACTGACGACAGAAACATTCTCTTTCCTCTCCTGAAGGGACCACCAAGGTACCGATTCTGATGTCAGTGTTACGTACCCCCGGACCTAATATAGGGACCAGTCCTTTGATCTAGGGTGTGTGACGTTTCGTCTAACTTCTAGATGTTGATTCTGGGTCACGTCGGTTTATTTATTAATTTTTTCTCTCTCTCTCTCTCTCTCTCTCTTTCCCCCTAAAACTAGGTCACTGAGTCTTCTGTGTGTCTCTTCCAGTACAATTCTACCTCCATCTCTACCCTCACTACATCGATGTTCCCTTTCGTACGATTCCTAACGGTCATTGGTGGTCTTCGACCTTGTCTTCGAAGGTCTTTAAGAAGGGATCTCGGAAGTCTCCCTCGTACTGGGACGACTAAAACCTGAAAGTCGTTGGGATGGACACTGTCTTATGTAAAGACGACAAAATTCGGTGGGTCAAACACCGTTAACCAATGTCGTCGAGGTCCTTAATTATGTTTCCAGGTGTTTTAAAATTCTAAAATTCCTTAGTACTGTTATGTGACCTAAAAAGATTTTGTTCAATCCCGTCAAAAGGACGATGGAGAAGTTTGGGTAAGACGATAGAAGGTGTCGTCCACGTAAAGTCTACCCGTTTGTCTCCCGGTCAATCTCTAACGTAAAGGGTCTCAGGGAAACCCGACCCGTGCCGGTGGTATGATCCAAGAGGGGTTCATGACCTACACATTGAGGGTACAGTAAATTTTCCTTTACTTCCTTCGCCGAACGGGTCTAGCGGAGAGAGAGAGAAGGGTACCTGACCTTGGACGTACTCTGGTACTGGGTTGAGGTTGGCACCCCCTTCCCGGTAGACACCACCGTCCTGGGACCTCGAGTACTCGACCCGAAGGGATCGTCGGAGGTAACCGACTGTAGTGTGTCTACTCTCTTCGTTTAGAGAAGGAGTGTCTACGGTGACACAAGAACACAGAGAAACGATGTCGTCAAAAATCCGAAATAGGATTTTTTATATAGACTAATACTTTATTGAGGACAAATGTCAAATCTTGGTGGTTTACAATCTAGGTCTTCTCAAAGTTCTTTGACATAGAGAGGGACCTATTCCTGAGTCTTTGAAATCCCGGACTCTCGATAATCCACTACCCAAGGTTCAGTTGGCTGGTTACTCTTCGTCTCGTCTCTTGTCACGAGTCGAGACATCGGAGACTCAGACGGGTGTCAGTGTGTTCTGTGGAGTCGTCATGGTGGTCGTAGCGACTCTTCGCAGTGATTCCGGTCTGACTTTTAAAGTCGATACTTATTCTCGTACAGCCAGAGGACGAGTTTACGGAAGGTGCCGAGTATTCCAGAAGGTCCTGGGTCGGGTGGACTAAGAGGTGGAGTGCAGGAGACGGGAGACGGACCGGATCCAGTGAGGAGATGTGACCGGAAGAACCCAAAAAGAGATTTCGTGACTCAAACGAGACCAGAATTCAGGAAATACGAATACTGAGGGGGACGGACCAAGTCAAAAGGAGGACTAGGGAGATAGTGTTAGTGAGGATAGAGACGAGTGTCCGGTGAAGGAGGGTCCTACAGGGGACTGGTCGAGTAGGTCTTAACACAAGGGACGGGGTAAGAAGTGAAACGAAAATGAAAAGAAGTGTGATAAAGAGAAGACTGTCATATGGTTTACTAACAGTCCACGGAGAGGTTGTTACAGTCGAGAACGTCCGTCCTTGAAGCACAAGAACTAAATGGTGACGCGAAAATTCACGAATCTTACCAGGAACCGTGTTTCCTTCTAGAACTCTTTTAAACAAGTCACTTACTTCTACCGAGGGTTTTCGGTACACAGATCAAATGACTGACACTGGGGTTTCGAATCAGGAGGTCTTTACATGTCTCCCGGGTTCCCCTTATGTCTACCACTCCGTTCACGATTTACTCTACCAAATTTTCGTGTCCTTTCCAAAACGAGTCCACTCCTCTTTGGCCTTCCGAGGTATGTTTCTCACTCTACCCCTCTCTTGTGTATGGCTCGGGTCGTGGGTGTCGTCTCCAGTCCGTTAGTTATCGTTTCGATTTTACCGGGAAAATTTGTGGAGACTATTTTAGTTAAACCAGTAATGGCCTCGACTTGTGCCCCGTGTAGCCGGAGTAGACAATCGTTCTAGAAATACTAGAACAATTGCCTAGGACTGTATCTTCGACATTTCCAATATTGGGTTGAACAT
The DNA here is from genome assembly GCA_006410555.1 of Capra ibex. NCBI lineage: Eukaryota > Metazoa > Chordata > Mammalia > Artiodactyla > Bovidae > Capra > Capra ibex. Next base: position 42,620,514 of record SJYO01034137.1, read on the forward strand.
TTCGATTAGAGTGTAACCGACACCCTATTATTTCTTGGATGTCTTTTTAAGGGTGATTGGTATACGATGTCGTTCTTCATTCCCAAACACACCGATTGTCAAATTGAGAGGGTGACGGTTCGACCTCCTTCGATAACACCTTCGTTACTAAAGTGATGAGTCCCAGGAGTCTATGTTGTCGAATCTCCGACCCAAATTGTTAGAGGGAAGATAAGTTTCACTGAATTTTTATTTTCGGTCCTACGATGGTGGTGACTTAATACGACCCTAGTTCTTCTTTATCGTTGAACCGTTTTCTGAGAAACGGGTTGAATCAAAAAAAAAAAGGGGTCTCTGTCAAAACAAAACCCTTCGTCGATATATTGTGTCCCTCGGGTCGGACCACGAGACACTACTGGATCTCCCCACCCTACCACTCCTCACCCTCCACTCGAGTCCTCTCTCCCCCATTTACACACCAATACCGACTAAGGCTAACAACACGTCGTCTTTGGTTACGTTGCAACATTTCATAAATGACTATTTTTTAATTTTTTCCTTTCCTTTCTTTTAGTGTGATAAATTGACCAATTTTTTTGTATTAAGACAAAATATAAACACATAGGGATTCAAATTTAGGAACATAATAATAATAAAATATACACTCGAACCCCCGTAAGAAGAATTTATTACGTCGGAGTAAAGAACTAAGTATGGAAGGACCTGGTATACCAAGTCCCGTACAGATACCTTCATCATGTCTTTCCCTTTTTGGTCAAACGTGATGTGTCGTCCAGGTCTTTTGCGTTGTTTTATAGTGTTTTGGAAAGACTCACCGGAACTTTTCCTTTGTTCCCCCTTACACTCATGTGGTCCGTAAATCAACGATGACTTGTACTTTATACATCCCTTCTATACTATGTTACAGACTTTAAACTAAATTTTACGAAGTCGTTTCTTTTTTCCCGGTCTATTTCGTTCACAACGACGATTCAGTGAAGTCAGCATAGACTGTGACACACTGGGGTCTCTACCGTCGGGTGGTCCGAGGGGGTAGAGACCCTAAGAGGTCCGTTCTTGTGACCTCACCCAACGGTAAAGGAAGAGGTTGCGTCCTTTCACTTTTCACTTTCACTTCAGCGAGTCAGCACAGGCTGAGAATCTCTGGGGTATCTTACGTCGGAGGGTCCGAGGAGGTAGGTACCCTAAAAGGTCCGTTCTCATGACCTCACCCCACGGTAACGGAAGAGGTTTTCGTTCACACCGTTTGGATTTCACAACTTAGACTCACAACCCATATGATCTCAAGTAACGTCACAACGAAGAAAAATACGTACAAACTTCACAGGTACGGTTTCGGAAACTGACACACCTAGTGTTATTTGACACCTCTTAAGACTTTGTTTACCCTTATGGTCTGGTGGACTGGACGGAGGACTCTTTGGACATACGTCCAGTCCGTCGTTGTCAATCTTGACCTGTAACTTGTTGTCTGACCAAGGTTTGTCCTTTTACTCATGCAGTTCCGACATATAACAGTGGGACGAATAAATTGAATGTACGTAGTACTCTTTGTGACCCGATCTCCTTCGTGTTCGACCTTAGTTCTAACGGCCCTCTCTATAGTTATTGGAGTCTATACGTCTACTGTGGTGGGAATACCGTCTTTCACTTCTCATTGATTTCTCGGAGAACCACTTTCACTTTCTCCTCTCACTTTTTCAACCGAATTTCGAGTTGTAAGTCTTTTGCTTCTAGCACTGTAGGCCAGGGTAGTGAAGTACCCTTTATCTACCCCTTTGTCACCTTTGTCACAGTCTAGAATAAAACCCCCCGAGGTTTTAGTGACGTCTACCACTGACGTCGGTACTTTAATTTTCTGCGAATGAGGAACCTTCCTTTCAATACTGATTGGATCTATCGTATAAGTTTTCGTCTCTGTAATGAAACCGTTGTTTCCAGGCAGATCAGTTCCGATACCAAAAAGGTCACCAGTACATACCTACACTCTCCACCTAACACTTCTTTCGACTCGTGACTTCTTGACTACGGAGACTTGACACCACAACCTCTTCTGAGAACTCTCAGGGAACCTGACGNGATTGGATCTATCGTATAAGTTTTCGTCTCTGTAATGAAACCGTTGTTTCCAGGCAGATCAGTTCCGATACCAAAAAGGTCACCAGTACATACCTACACTCTCCACCTAACACTTCTTTCGACTCGTGACTTCTTGACTACGGAAACTTGACACCACAACCTCTTCTGAGAACTCTCAGGGAACCTGACGTTCCTCTAGGTTAGTCAGGTAGGATTTCCTCTAGTCAGGACTCACAAGAAACCTTCTTGACTACAACTTCGACTTTGAGGTCATAAAACCGGTGGACTACTCTTCTTGACTGAGTAAACTTTTCTGGGACTACGACCCTCCCTAACCCCCGTCCTCCACTTCCCCTGCTGTCTCCTACTCTACCGACCTACCGTAATGGCTGAGCTACGTGCACTCAAACCCATTTGAGGTCCTCAACCACTACCTGTCCCTCCGGACCGCACGACGCTAAGTACCCCAGTGTTTCTCAGCCTGCACTGACTCGTTGACATGACTTGACTTGACTTGACTTCACAGGTATTCTTTTGTCAGGAATAACTACCTTTTGAAATTTGTCACCGAGACAGAGGGAGTGTGTCTCAAACACTCACTGACGGACACGTCCACCTATACATCGTCAGTATAAAGGAGTTGTCCATTTCTTTCACAATGATCTCGTCAAAAGTGTGAAACCTCTCGTCTATGGACGTCTTATAAATGAATAAATGACTCAATAAGTAAATGTAAGAATCCTTTTCCTTATACAGTAGTGAAAATAAGGAGGAGAAATTAAGAGGAAATGTTACTCCAGAATCAAAAAGGTTAGTACTGTAAGAGTCGGTACTATGTAACATCCTTGTATGGGAGTAACCAACTACTCCCTTATAGTCTTACGTAATTCGGTGTACTTCCTTCGTGAGTCATCTTGTATTTGGTCCTCTTGACTGAAACTTGGGGTGGTAGGGAAACAAGAGTCGTCCGGTGTAAAACAACCGACCTATTCCTCAGGGTAACCACCGTATACTATCGTCGGGTGGGAAGTTTCGACCGGTCGATTTGATGTGTGTCTGGATTTATCTTAGTCTTCAGACTACTAGGGTTTGTTTTTTGGACTCTTTAGGACCGTTGGGAAAATTCACCAAGAAAAGTCCATTTGCCGACAGAGGTGGAACGTCAAGTCAGAGAGACATCCATTAAAGAAAAAGAAATAAAAATATTAACTTCCTATTTACGAAATGTATTAAAATAACAAAAGACAATTTGGACTTGTACTTAGTCGGTATCCATATGTATATAGGGGAGGGAAAACTTGGAGGGAGGGTAGAGGACGGGGTAGGGTGAGGAGATCCAACTATGTCTCTGGGACAAACTCAGAGGAATCGATATGTCGTTTAAAGGCAACCGATAGATAAAATAGACACGATTACATTCAAAGGTACAATGAAAAAGGTATGTAGAGTGGGAGAGGAGGGGAGAGGGGTACAGGTATTCGGATGAGAGATACAGACAAAGAGGTGACGACGGGACATATATTAAGAAGATCTAACACGTATATACACAATCTTATGTTATAAATAGAAAGAGAAAGACTGAGTGAAGTGAGACATATTATCCAAGATCAAAGGGGGTGGAGTAGTCTTGACTGAGTTTGTATAAGGAAAAATACCGACTCATTATAAGGTAACACAGATACCCGATGTTGAAGAAATAGGTAAGTAGACAACTACCTGTAGATCCAACGAAGGTACAAGATCGATAACATTTATCACGACGTTACTTGTTGTCCTATGTACACAGAAAAAAGTTAAAACCAAAGGAGTCCCATATACGGATCCTTACCCTAACGGTCCGGTATACCACCAAAATAAGGATCGAAAAATTCCTTAGAGGTATGGCAGAAGGTATCACCAACATAGTTAGATGTAAGGGTGGTTATCACGTTCTCACAAGGGAAAAGAGGTGTGGGAGAGGCGTAACAGACAGACATCTGAAAAACTACTACCGGTAAGACTGGCCACACTCCACTGTAGAGTAACACCAAAACTAAACGTAAAGAGATTATTACTCGTTACAACTCGTAGAAAAGTATACAAACAATCGGTAGACATACAGAAGAAACCCCTTTACAGACAAATCCAGAACAAGGGTGGAAAACTAACCCAACAAACGAAAAGACCGTAACTCAACATACTCGACGAACATATAAAACCTTTAATTAGGAAACAGTCAACAAAGTAAACGATAATAAAAGAGAATAAGACTCCCAACAGAAAAGTGGAACGAATATCAAAGGAAACGACACGTTTTCGAAAATTCAAATTAGTCCACGGTGAACGAATGAAAACAAAAATAAAGATAATGAGATCCTCCACCCGACATCTCCTAGAACAAAACTAAATACAGTAGCTCACAAGACGGATACAAAAGGAGATTCTCAAAATATAAAATCCCAGAATGTAAATCCAGAAATTCGGTAAAATAGAAACACATACCACAATCCTTCACAAGATTAGAGTAACAAAATGTACATCGACAGGTCAAAAGGTTCGTGGCAAATAACTTCTCCGACAAAAACGGGTAACGTATAACAACGGAAGAAACAGTTTTTGTTCCATTGGTATCCACGTACCCAAATAAAGACCCGAAAGATAGAACAAGGTAACCAGACATAAAGATAAAGAGACGGTCATGGTATCACAGAACTACAGACACCGAAACATCATATTAGACTTCAGTCCTTCCAACTAAGGAGGGTGAGGTAAGAAGAAAGAGTTCTGACGAAACTGATAAGCCCCAGAAAACACAAGGTTATACTTAACACTTTAAAAAACAAGATCAAGACACTTTTTACGGTAAACTATCCCTAGTGTGACTTAAACATCTGACACAAACTATCATATCAGTAAAAGTGTCATAACTAAGAAGGATGGGTCCTTGTACCCTATAAAGAGGTAGACAAATACAGTAGAAACTAAAGAAAGTAATCACAGAATATTAAAAGACACATGTCAAAAAACCAGAGGAACCCATTCAAATAAGTATCTATTAATTAATAAAAACAACGTTACCACTTACCCTAACTAAGGAATTAAAGGGAAAGACTAAGAAGTAACAATCACATATCTTTACGTTCACTAAAGACACATAACTAAAACATAGGACGTTGAAACGATTTAAGTGACTAATCAAGATCATTAAAAGACTATGACAAAAATCCCAGAAAATACATGTCATAGTACAGTAGACGTTTGTCACTCTCGAAAAGAAGAAAAGGTTAGACCTAAGTAAAATAAAGAAAAAGAAGAGACTGACGACATCGATCCTGAAGGTTTTGGTACAACTTATTATCACCACTTTCACCTGTGTGAACAGAATAAGGACTAGAACCCCCCTTACGAAAGTCAAAAAGTGGTAACTCTTATTACAAACGAGATCCGAATAGTATATATCGGAAATGAGAAAACTCCATCGAAGGAAGATACGGGTAAAAAACTTCTCAAAATTAGTATTTACCCACGACTTAAAACAGTCTCCGAAAAAAGACGTAGATAACTCCAATAGTATACTAAAAATGGAAAGTTAAACAATTATATCACATTATGTGACTAACTAAACGTATATAACTTCTTAGGAACGTAAGGACCTTATTTGGGTTGAACTAGTACCACACACAAAAAAAACTACACGACGACTTAAGACAAACGATTTTAAAACAACTCCTGAAAACGTAGATACAAGTAGTCACTATGACCGGACGTCAAAAGAAAAAAAACACAACAGAAACAGACCAAACCCATAGTCCCACTACCACCGGAACATCTTACTCAAATCTTTACAAAGAAGGAGACGTTAAAAAATTGTCTTCCTATCAGTACTCGAGAAGAGATTTACAAACTATTTTAAGAGGACACTTCGGTAGACCAAGACCCGAAAACAAAAAACCCTCTAAAAACTAGTGTCGAAGTCAAAGTCACGAACATTACCCCAACAAGTACTAAAGATAAAGAAGAACCAAGTCAGAACCTTCTAACTTAAAAAGATTCTTAGATAGGTAAAGAGGGTCCAATAGGTAAAATAACGGTATGTCAACAAGTATTGTCAGAGAATTTTAGGAAACATAACGACGTAACAGACAACATTGGAGAGGAAAAAACAAAGATTAAACCAACTAAACTAAGAAGAGAGAAAAAAGAACTACTCAGACCGATGTCCAAACAGTTAAAACAAATAGAAGAGTTTCTTGGTCGAAAATTAAAATAATTAGAAATGAGAACAAAGAAAGCAAAAGTAAATAAGGACGAACCTAGAAATACTAAAGAAAGGAAGACGATTAAAACAAAAAACAAAACAAAAACAAGAAAAAGGTCCACAAAATCCACTTGTCAATCCAACAGATACACTACAAAAAGAACAAAGAACTCCATCCTAACATTGCGATATTTGTAGGGAGAATCTTTACGAAAACGACGTAGGGTGTCCAAAACTCAACAGAACAAAAGTAACAGTAAACAAAGATCTTTAAAAAACTGAAAGGGAAAACTAAAGAAGTCATTGGACAACCAATAAATCTTTATAAAAATTAGAGGTACACAAACACAAAGAATGTCAAAAAAAGGAACATTGACTATAGATCAGAGTATCGTAACACCAGTCTTTTCTACGAACTATACTAAAGTTAAAAGAATTTAAATGACTCCAAACTAAACACTGGGTTCTACACCAGATAACACCTTTTACAAGGTACACGTGAACTCTTCTTCCACATAGGAAGACGTAAACCTACCTTACAGGACTTACGTAGTTACTCAAGGTAGAGTAGACTACATAGTAAATTCTGAACACAAAGGAATAATTAAAAGACAAAACCACTAGACAGGTAACCACATTCATCCCACAATTTCAGAGGATAATAATAACACAATGACAGTTAAAGAGGAAAATGAAGACAATCACAAACAGAAGACATAACTCCACGAGGATACAAGCCACGTACTTTCACTTCAGCGAGTCAACACGGGCTGAGAAGCGCTGGGGTACCTGACGTCGGATGGTCCGAGGAGGCAGGTACCCTAAGAGATCCGTTCTTATGACCTCACCCAACGGTAAAGGAAGAGGTCCCCTAGAAGGGCTGGGTCCCTAGCTTGGGTCCAGAGGGTGTAACGTCCGTCTGCGAAATTGGAGACGTGGTGGTCCCTTCGGGATCTATAAATATTAACAACACAGAAGGAGAACCTAACTACGGAACTAGTAATACATGATAGGAAGGAATAGAGAACATTGGAAGAAATAAAATTCCAGATAAAACAGACTATACTCCTAACGATGAAATCGAAAGAAAACGAAGAGTAAACGTACCTGATATACAAAGGTAGGAGAGTGAAAGTCAAATATACAAAGAAATCCAGACTTCACCCAAAGAACATCTGTCTTATATATACCCAGAACAAAAACATAGGTAAGTCGGTCAGACACAGAAAGCCAACCTCGTAAATTAGATAAATGTAAATTTCACTAATAACTATATATATACAAGGATAACGGTAAAAGAATTAACAAACCACAACTAAAACATCTAGAAAAAAGAAGAAAAGATAAAGAACTGAGACATTCAGGGAAATTATAAACAACATTTCGACCAAACCACCATGACTTAAGAGAATTGAAGACGAACAGACTTTTCGAAAAATAAAGAGGTAGTTAAAACTTACTTTAGGAAAGGTCCATGTCATTAGAACCAACATCTAAAAAGAGAAAGTCATGAAATTTATATAGGAGGGTAAGGGAAGACCGGACTTCAAAGACGACTTTCTAGTCGACAATTCACATAACCCAAAGGGAACATATAATGAACAACGAAAAGGGAACGACGAAATTATAAGAAAGAAACACAAATCAGAAACAATCAAACTAATCATACACAGAACCGTACAAAGAGGAACTTAAATAGGATATACGATGAGAGACACGGACAATCTGAACTAACAGATAAAGGAAAAGGTACAACCCCTTTAAAAGTTGATATTAGAGTAGTTTTAAAAAGAGTATAGGAAAGAAAAAGAGAGGAAGAAGACCCTGGGGATATTAGGTTTACAACCACGTAAACTATAACAGGGTCTCCAGAGATTCTGATAGGAGTCAAGAAAAGTAAGAAAAATGAAATAAGACGAGAAGTCTTCCATAAAGGAGGTAAAAGAGAAGGTCGAGTGACTAAACAAGAAGACGAAGTCTATAAGACGATAACTAAGAAAAACCTTATAAAAATTAAAGTCATCAAAACAACAGAGACACACAAATAAGAAATTAAGAAGATCCAGAAACAATTGACTAAGAACGTAACAGAGGTAAAACAAAAGTTCCAAAAACTAGTAGAAATGATAGTAATAAGACTTAAGAAAAAGTCCATCAAACGGATAAAGGAGAAGTAGATAAACCTGGAGACACAAAGATCAAACAAAGAAGTAAACACATCATAAATAGACGGAAAAGTAATAAAAAAAATTGAATGACATAAACTCCAGAGGAAAAGGGTCCGAAGTTCAAACTTAAGAAAGAAGGAAAACCAAAGACAGGAGTATTCCAACCAGATCACCAAACACATTCGAAACATATCCCACTTTAAACACGACTCAAAAACAAACAAACAAGCAAAAAGGAGACTACCCATTCCGACTCACTCCACCATTAGGACAGACGATTACTAAACCAGACATAAAAACAAAAGAAACAACAAATCTAATCTACGTCTCAGGACGTGTCCCACGTCCACCAACCCACTACGACCCAGAACATAACTTCACCAAAAACACACACACTTAAGAGTGATAAACTATGAGGGATCCCAATCAAGAGACCATCAGATCTCAGAATCTCAGTCACGAGGGTGAGGTTTCAAAGTCTCGAACTAGAGATGTCTACAGTGACTCAGGGAAAGTGAAGGGAAGTCGTACTACTGTAGTTCACCTTTACCGTACGTAAACCCTCCGTTCTCCGATTGTTCGTCCTTCGTGTTGACTCGGACTCTAAACAAGTTGGAACCACCCCTGGAGCTACACCAAGGAAGGAGACACGCTCGTCCTATAGAAAAATTTTTTAAATAAAATAACTTCATATGAACTAAATGTTACAACGCAATTAAAGACGATATGTCGTTTCGTTAAGTATATATACACACACACACAAGAAAAAGTATAAGAAAAGACAATACCAAATAATGTCCTATAACTGATATCAAGGGACACGATAAGTCATCCTATAACAACAAATAGATGAGATATACATTATCAAACATAGACGAGTTGGGGTTTGAGGGTTGGGTAGGGAGGGAGTGGAGGGGGAGGAGAAAACCTGGTGTTCAGACAAGACATACGGAGAGACGTCCATTAAAGTCAAGTAGTAGATCTTATCGTTAGACTAGCAGTAAATTGTTCTACCTCGTTAGAGGTATTCCTAAAAAAAGAGAAAAAAAAAAGAAAAGACTCAGGATGTAATTTTTTTTGAGTAAACTTCTAATAAGTTCCCGTTGAACGTCAAACGATAACATTGTTACATAAGTGAGAACCTGTGACCTGTCGTCTAAAAGGTGGGTAGAAGACTAAGGGAGTGGAGGGAGACACTTCATTCATCACTCCTATAACAATTTGGTAAAAAAGACGCTCTTTTGTCACAGTCTTTTTACCTCCCCGTACAAGTTCCAGTTGACCAGAGACATGCCATCTCGACCCCGGTCTCGAGTCGGTACACTACAAAAGTCACCAGGTACGTTAATAAGGAAGCAGACCAACTTAGGAAATTCCCGAGGAGGGCACGGGTGTAATTTTCTGTTTTTCGTAGGTCGTTTGCCGTAGTCTCTGTGGACTTAGGACCGAGGTCCTCGAGGGACACAAGAGAGTAGTAGGTGTGGTCACGATTGAAAAAGTGATGATCCGAAAGACCGAAATGTCAGACTAACAGGGAAGAGTAGGACGCGTCAATCCTAACCTAATTGGTCTCAAATCTACCGAATAAGGACGTGTTCACCCACGGGGACAAGATGAGGGACATAGACACTTGTTCTACCTCCTCAGAACGGGTTCAGAGACCCCGGGAAGAACGACACTCCCCCTCTCTACCCTGGGGAGTCTATAAAATAATAGGTTTACGTACCCCTAGGTGAGACGGTATATATCCGGAGACGAGATGAGAGACGGGAAGATTGGGTGTTATAATTTTGTTGTGAGAGTTCCGGAAATACTCAAGCCTTTAGTTGGGTATAGGTCACTGTGTCGAAATCAATAGAGATTAAAGTCTTGACAGTGAATAAACCAAGGTCTTGATTTACTTTTACACTTCGATAAACTTGTACATTATTTATCTGTTGTATACCTGTTTGTCTAGAAAGTCGAGTTTCATTTAAACGAGTTCATACTTCGAAGTCTGAACAGTAGATGTGTTGGACCAACTGACCTACTAACAAGAGAGGGTCTGGTACAACAGTCCATGATTCAATCCACTACCCCTAGGTCGTTCTGTCGTTACTAGGGACATGAGTCACCACGAATCCTCCTCATAGTCGGGTTCGGCGTTGGTCACTGGGTTTAAGGTAAGACCAGTAGGTCAAGTGTAGTCGGGGTAAGTACGAGGACCTCCAGTAAAGAAAAGGGGTCCCTCCTGGTCACTGACGAGAAGTACAGGTACTTGAAGTTCTTGTCTTTCACAAACCCTCCTCCCGCACCTTTTTACGTCCAATACAATTTAATCGGGTCGGGAATCATGTAAGGAAAATGTAACAACCAGTGAACTCCCGGACAACTGAAAAAAATCCCGGTAGTCTCTTATATGTGTTGTTCCTGAAGAAGGACGAATATATGAAAGGGATGTTTGTAGAACCCAAAATAAAACGTAAAATTTTCTAAGAATATGTACTAGATTTATAAGGTTTATTAAGGACGTTAACAATATACTACTTGTATTGCCTAGAATCACAAGAAATAAATATGGTTGGTTCGGACACGGAGTTAAAGGTTTCGACGTCTTGTTTACTTTGTTCGGTAAAAGGGACAACGGTGACACCCTACAGTTATACAGTGCACCGAAATTTGAACCTGTAGTCCTTTGAAAGTCGGTTAAATTGTAGAAGGGCTGACAATTATAAAAAAGGGGTGATCAGTACAAACCATAGTGAATGACTTCCCACTAAAGATATACCGATGTTTTTTGTATGATTTCTTCGTCCGTTTGAAAGTCGTAAAATCAAACTCGTTTACTTTCGTTTCACTGATTAGTCTCACTTACACTGAGTCAGTCCTTGTAGGTGTCGTCTTACTTAGTCGGAGTCTGTCGCAGACCGTGTTTTACGATGAAGAAGATGCTGGTGGTACAGAGTCTATTTCATGGTTCGACGTCTCTTTAGGCTGTCGTGAAGATTCGACTGTACTCGGAATAATAATAATATATAATACGACTTTTAGACTCGGAAGGCCATTCAGTAGTAAAATATATGAACCTTGTTACTGTCAGTTTAGGGCGGTGTTCACCGTGACAGTTGAAAAGACACTCCTGATGGAAGAGGAGTGTCACTGTAAGTTTCATGTCTCAGAGGAAGTAGATTTCCTTGACAGGATAGACGAGCGATTACCCTTGTTAAGTAAATTGGACGTGACCTTCATGTCGGTTCCTTACCGCACTATACATGTGGTAGGTCCCCCTTAACCGGGAGGGTCGGCCGGGACGGGTGGTAAACTAAGTGACTACTCTCAAGATGAAAGAAAGGTGAATCCGACTGAATGTTTTTTTTTTTTTTTTCCTGTAAGGTCTTTTTAAGTCAATGGATAATCGGTTTAGGGGAGTTTGTCGACCGAACCTAATTTATAGTTGAGGATTAAGGTCTTCGACTCCTTGTCCTCCGGGTGTAAAGAGACTAAAACATAGTAAAATTACGGGGAAAGTGAAAGGGGAGAGGGACGGAGTCGGGTGACGTTCCGGTGCACACAGAGACTGTCCGACGTTTCGTGCCTAAGGAGTAGACAAAATTGCTACCCCCTACGAACACGAAAGTGACGTCACGTAGGACCAAAGGCTTTTAGGAGTGAAAAGTCCTGGGAGCGAGTGACGGTGACTGGGAAAGTGGTCCAATGTAAACGTCTCGGTTCTAAGATCTTTGTCATGGATGTTAGTAATTACATAATTTGACGACAGGGTTTTACTGATTTACGTAATAAAGACGACGTCCTCTTTTACGACTCGCCTTCGTTCTCGTTTTCATTTCGTGGACTAAAAGGATTTGACCTCTACCGGAGCCTCCGTAAATATAAAACTTCCTGTGCCATCGTTAAGAAGACTAGTAAAAAAACCATCAAAAAAAAAATTTATTTAAAAAAAAACCTCATATCAATGAAACCTTACAACACAATCAAAGACGAAAAGTCGTTCCACTTAGTCGATTTACATATGTATATAGGGGAGAGAAAACATAAAGGAAGGGTAAATCCAGTGGTGTCTCGTGACTCATCGTAAGGGACCCGATATGTCATCCAAGAGTAATCAATAGATAAAATATGTATCATAGTTATCACATGTGTACAGTTAGGGTTAGAGGGTTAAGTAGAGGGGTGGGGTAGCGGACGAAAGGAGAGACCACGGGTATGTAAACAAGAGACATAAAGAGAGAGAAAGACGAAACGTTTATTCAAGTAGACATGGTAAAGAGATGCAAGGTGTGTATACGTTGTAATATGTTATAAACAAAAAGAGAAAAACTGAATGAAGTAAGACATACTGTCAGAAGATTAGTAAAAATTTAGTTACTCACACTCTATTAGGCCAGGAATTTGACTATGTTATCTCTTTGTTATGGACGTAAATCAGACCCTTTGTGCCTTTGACAAAGGACTCTAAGATTTTCCAAAATGTCCCCTGGTTTTGTAACCTTTTCTGGGACTACGACCCTTCCTAACCCCCGTCCTCCTTTTCCCCTGCTGTCTCCTACTCTACCGACCTACCGTAGTGACTGAGTTACCTGTACTCAAACTCACTTGAGACCCTCTACCGCTACCTGTCCCTCCTGACCGCACGACACTAAGTACCCCAGTGTTTTTCAGTCTGTGCTGACTCGCTGACTTGACTTGACTGACTTGACTACAGATTTTCCTCTGAACACGAGTCGGGAGTGAGAACTGACCGACTCTACTATTTGTCCCCCTCTCTAAAGACTCGATGTTACTTATTTTGTGTTGAGGTCGACCCTACCTAAGGAAAAACATCCTAAAACTCGTTAAAGACATAGTGTTTAAAATGGAGATCAATCCTGAAGGAATTTGTTATTGATTCGCGGTACGGTCAACGCTGTTATTTATAGGTGTCTCGATGTATTTGGGGTTGTATGACGAAAAGGTTTTTGGTGTTCGGATCCCTGAAGGGACCACCATGTCACCTATTCTTAGGTGGACGGTTACGTCTCCTGTACCCAAACTATGGACCAGACCTTTCTAAGATGGACGGAGTCCCTTTGATTCGGGTACTCGGTGTTGATGACTCGGACGTACGAAGATGGTGACTTCGGTCACTCGGCTCCCGGACAAGAAGTGTCGTTCTCTTCGGTTGTGTTCCTTTCTTCAAACACATCGTGTTACTTCTCATCGGGATCGAGGGGTGTTGAGCTCTTCCGGGTAGAAGTCGTTGCTTCTGGGTCGAGTTGGTTTTTTTCTTTTTTGTGGTTTCTTGAGGTTCAATCTACGAGACACAGGATATACCGACGGGTTTACTCCGGAGGGGAGAGGGATCAGAGGATTAGTGTCGGTTTTGGGGTGTAACCTGGAAAGATGCCTAGACAATGTGTCACCTATAACTTTCGTTTGTTCCGTAGTAGATTGATCGACATGAGTACGGAGTTGTAGGTCTCAACAGGGAGGAAGATCTTTTTAACCATCCGAGGATAAATTGAAAGACGAGGGGTTGTGATCTTTCAAGGCTCAGTGAGTGTGTGACGTCAAAGGTGGACGGGACTTTGTTTATTCCGAACCAGACACAATTACGTTGGTCTGGAAGACGAGTCATGTTAGACCCCAGATCCCACTGGGACTTCTCTGTAGTTAAAGAGTAAAAATGTGAAACAAGGTTAAAGTAACAATAAAAACAATAACGTTTTAGGTCACGAAATACTATTTAAATATCTCACGGATCCCCCTATCGGTAAGTATAACATATTGTAGAGTAAGTGTCAAGGAGGCCCTACCTTTACGCCTCAAAATGGAGAGTCAGTCGGTTGTTGAGAGGGGACACTTCAAGGACAGACTGCCCTGTTTACTCCGAGGACACCCTAAGGTGTGCGTGCGTCTTGTACTTTCCGTTGTTGCGCTTGCACCTCGGTGAGGCGAGGACTTCAGCCTAGTAGGTCCGTTCGACCTTTTCCGAGGACACAAACATGAGTACTTTACTGATACATAAAATAAGATCCTGACCATTTTCATGGCTAGAGTTCACTAAAAATGTGTGAACTGTACGACTTTAACTACACAACGGGAAGAAAGAAAGGTCTTCACAGTCGTCGGTGTCAGGATATGGTTCCTCCCCTCCTACGTATCCTCGTCGTCTGGTCGTGTCGCTCGGCCCCTCCTAAACTTTTGTTTCTCGGGTCGATCTATGACCGAACGAAGACTAAAAATGGAACCCGACTGTTAAGATTTGTTACAGTCACTATTTTATAAGGAAGGGGTCCCGGTCGGTGGGGGTAGTGGACGGGCACAAACTATACGGTGACCCTTTCGGAAGGTCATAAAAGAACTCTAGGTAGTAGTAAATTTTCGTATTTTCATTACATGTAAATGACATCTTAAAAATTTCTAAAAATTTTTAAATTCCTCTTTTAATTTTAGGATAATTGAGATGGTGAATAACTATTAGTATCAGAAATCCGGTTAAGGAAAAAAACAAAATTTTTATTAAGACGAGATTGATAGGACAATGTACATAGAAATAATTACATACTAAAAAAAATTTCTTCTTGGAAGAACTTTCGAATTGAAAATTTTTCTTTACTTATATATAGTAATTCTATAGGTCACCTTTTCACAAGTAGTTAAATATTAAGGATATCATGTGTCTTGTAGTAGTAGTTTTTCTTTAACTATGAGACAACCGATTTTTCCATAGAGGAGATTTAAATGTAGAAATAAATGAATACTCTAACGAAACAGATTCTAACAACTAAAAATATAAGGAGAAAACAATCAATGGACAAGTATTAAAGACGAATAAAAACATAACATCATAGTAATCAGAAAATGAATGGTTAAATATTATTAAGACGTTTCAATTAGTATATAACAAATAAAGAAAAAGATTTAAAACAAAGTCGAGTCAGCGAGTCAACACAGGCTGAGAAACGCTGGGGTACCTGACGTCGTACGGTCCGAAGGGCCAGGTAGTGGTTGAGGGTCTCGAACGAGTTTGAGTACAGGTAACTCAACCACTACTGTAGGTTGGTAGAGTAGAAGACAGCAGGGGAAGAGGAGGACGGAAGTTAGAAAGGGTCGTAGTCCCAGAAAAGTTTACTGAGTCAAGAAGTATAGTCCGTCGGTTTCATGACCTCGAAGTCGACGTCGTATTAGGAAAGGTTACTTATAAGTCCTGACTATGGGAAATACTAATTGACCGAACTAGAGGAACGGTAGGTTCTCTGAGAGTTCACAGAAACAGACTCAACAATAAAACAAACCTAATAACAAAAATGTACACGTTCAATTTTAAAAAATAAATTCCCTCATCTTAGTTTATATCACCAGAAAATAAATATCAAAACGGAAACAAATATACGGGTATCTCTGAAACAGATAGGGGTTTTATATAAACGGATATAAAATAAAAAATTTAAAATAAATAATTTTTTTACCAAAATTAAATAAAACGTGACCCAGAATCAACACCGTGTACCTAGATCAAGGGACTGGTCCCTACTTTGGGTCCGGGGGACGAAACTTTCGTATGTTAGAATCGGTGACCTGGTGGTCCCTTCAGGAATAAACGGAAGTAATTTTTTTTTTTTAATGATAACACTAACATAAGAAATATCGATTAAAATTTTAAATTTACCTTAAATAGATAAATTAGAATAGATATTCTGTGTCACAAAAAGAAAGAAATCGAATTCGAACTCTCAGGGAACCTGACGTTCCTCTAGGTTGGTCAGGTAAGACTTCCTCTAGTCGGGACCCACAAGAAACCTTCGTTACTACGATTTCGACTTTGAAGTCATGAAACCGGCGGAGTACTCTTCTCAACTGAGTAACCTTTTCTAAGACTACGACCCTCCCTAACCCCCGTCCTCCTTTTCCCCTACTGGTTCCTACTCTACCGACCTACCGTAGTGGCTGAACTACCTACACTCAAACTCACTTGAGACCCTCAACCACTACCTGTCCTCCGGACCGCACGACACTAAGTACCCCAGTGTTTCTCAGTCTGTGCTGACTCACTGACTTGACTTGACTTGACATCTATTTAATAAGATGAGGTGAAGGACTCTAAACTCAGATTTGTTATGTGGTTGATATAATACAGAAAGAAACAAGAGGAGGGTTCACTCTATACAGTGACACAGACAGTACAGTCCTTTTTTCAGTCCTTATAGTTTTCCGAATCTAGGTTTAAGATCTAGTTTTCAAAATACATATCTTAAACTCAATCAAGTGAGGAAGGAATCTTTTACTCCGATTGTAATTCTAAATTTCGTAAGTAAAGAATTTGAGTAAAAGTGGTTTTTTCGGACCCGTGTACTAAACACGTATTTTTCCACTAGTATCCCTCTTCGTCTCTTGACATCGTGGTTACAGATTGTGAAAGATATCGTCACAATCTTTGAAAGTTCAAAGGGAGAATAGACATCTTACAAAACAAAAACGGGGGTCACTTTTAATGACCACTGTAAAATTATCAATGGTCATCAAAAGGTTTATATCGGCTAAGATATTTAATCCGAGTACACGAGGAATGGGTTCAAACAAATCTAGTCTTAATATAAGGTCTTCGATTCGCCCGAGGTAAGTGACTAAAGGGTGTCATGTGTCTTGCACGACACTGTGAGAGCTACAACAAGGTGATCGACTAGACGAAAAACAGGTCCTCCTTTCGGTCCCTCCAGTCTCTCTGTCCTTCCTGGAACGTCTCTCCCGACAGGACAGGTCTACACCCTTGACACGAGTAATCCTCTGTACTCCCCCCACCCACCGACCCCTTTGGTGTGTAAAATACTTTTTGTTTTTGTTTTTTTGGTTTTGGATCTTGTACCATTTTTCATTACACGTGAGACCCGTAGTTTACCCTAAACTAATTGTTAAAGGGTAAGATAAGTTTTCATAGATTTTATGTTGTCGAGAAGAAAGAACAAGGGAAAACGTTCCTGTGGACGGTCGTCTCTCCATTATCTCTTGTACTAGAAGTCGTCGTCACGAAAGGAATTCCCCTTCATTTCGGACGTCAGTACCCTCCCTTCGTCCGTCGGACTGGAACTAGGTCAGGGTGGTTTAGACTGTAGAAGTCACAACGTCTTCGACCTCCTTCGTCTCGGTTGCACTACTACGTATTCCCTGTTAAAAATGAGGCAAGTGTCCCTTAACTTCAGGTTCCCTACACCCTTGACTCATATTTGAACAGTAAGAGATGAAACACACAGTCATACTTTCCTGTCGGATCATCTATTTCGTTCCTTTTACAGTCCTTAGAAGTGACTATATAAAGTGGTCGTTATTTGTAAAAGGATTTTTTTACGTAATAGGTTCCGTAGTTCCTTCAATGAAGTACTTCTTTCCGTGGACCAAAGGGTCGGAAATGTCGAGGGGTTCATAAGGTACAAGAGTTTCTGGAGACTCGAAAGACCAGAAGACAAAAGAGACGGTCCTTACGATATGGAAAAAAGAAAGGACCCGATTAAGGGTGTTTTGGAGGTTTCTGAGTCACGTCTGAGGCAAATGGTCGTGTGAGTCTGAGACGACGAACAGAGGACGTGGGTCGAGTGGGAAGTAGACCGGAGCCAAATAACACGTCGAAGTAGTGTCGAGTGTCCGTGACCAATTTCCTACCCGCCCTGTATAAAGACGGTGTTCAGCTACTCGGGTCCACACCCAGACGTAGGTGGAGATCCTTCGCCACTAAAAAAAAATTTTTAATAAAAACCGACGTGACCCAGAAGTTCGACGTACACCCGAAAGAGATCAAAGTCGCTCACCCCCGATGAGAGATCAACCACACACCCGGAAAATAATACCACCGAAGAGAACATCTTGTGTCCGAGATCTCGAGTCATCAACGTCGGGTGTCCGAATCAACGGGACGTCGTGCACCTTAGCAGGGTCTGGTCCCTAGCTTGGGTACACGGGACGTAGCCGTCCACCTGCGAATTGGTAACCTGTTGGTCGTTTCAGGTCCCTGCGAAAAAGATTTAAGGGGGTTTCAACGGAGAGAAGAGGGACGAATGGTAAAAGTCTCGACAGTACGGTGCAATAGGAAATAGATGAATTAACAGATTTGTGTAGAGAATACATGGACGATAATGGGTGGTGTGAGGGGGAGTTTCTATCTTTTACGATGGGAAAGGGTGATTCATGTCTCTGAAAGTAAAGACTTAGAATTCGAGGACGGTAACGTGGACCGTGAACCACTGAGGAATCTTTTATAGAGACCCTACAAACGACTTACTTAGTTTCCAGTAAGACAGTTGATGTGGTGTTAATTTCCTTTTTGTCACTTACGGAAGTTCTTTACGTGTCAAGATATACTCGTGGTATAGGAGGATATTCGTGGCAACTGTGTGTTCTGTCACGAACCATACAATTCATAGATTTCTTACCGAACCCGTTCTTGGTGGTACCTAGTCTCCCGAGACTTCTTCAATCTTCCTAAAAGCGTCTCCTTCACTCTACCATACTGACTCTTTGAAAATTAACCTCTAAGCTAAAGAGATTTCAATCCCATTACACCCTTTGATTGAGTCTTGAGTGGTCACATGACGGAGAGGAGACAGGAATGTTGACACTCGTGAGTAAGTCAATGTGTGAGTCATTGTAAGTAGACAATAAAGTAGACAAATGACACACACTTGGGGATCATCACGGGTCTGGATCGAGGTATCGTGTACCATATCCTTCACGGACTGCGAAAGACGTCTCCGAGACTAAAACGGACCAGAACAGAATACATGGGTAAAAACATGTTCTCTTTCTGCCATGGGAGGAGGTGACACAGTGATCACACGAGTAGTGACTTGAGGTTCCAGACCCTCCTTCTGACTACTTCATCATAAACCTTTCCCGACACCCATGGTGTCCCTGACTAAGTCGTCGGAGCCTAGGAGTGTCTGGGGTCCTATGTATTCTGTCGTCGTAGAAGAGGTTTCATGTGTGAAGACGTTAAAGGAGACTCAGGGAGGGTTTCTTCTGAATTAAACTGGGTTGACTGGGTGACCTAGGTGAGGGATTTTCTGACAGAAGGGTCCGACCACCTCCTATTCCTGTTCCTGAAACCCTCCCTCCATTAAATCCCAGTATCGACTCTCACGTCCGTCTATTATTCTCAAATTCCGACCCTAGTCGTGAATGGTAGACACTGTAATCTGTTCAGTAAAGAGTTTTGGAGTGAGCAGAGTAGACGTTTTGACCGTACCACCACAGGTGTCGGATACACACGTTTGATTAGTCATTGCTGGTACACTTTACTTGGGGAAATCCCCTGTCGACATATTAGAATTCTTTAATAACGGTAAATATTCTGTCACAACTATTACCCCTCTAAAAATTTTCCTAATCGATTCTATTAAGTACACGATCAAAAACGGTGTTCCGTTCGGGATCTTTTTACACTCGACAATTCTACTGACGTGACTCTAGAAAGATAGTCTGATTCAAATTTTAAAAATTGAGTCAAACCCTCCTTCGGAATGAAAGGTACCGTTTGAACAAACCTTACCCGGAAAAGAGAGGACGGTAAAAGTAAGTTTTATAGACACCGTCTCGACGCCTTATAAGACTATGCAGGAGAACTGGAGATAGGTATTTGTCGGAAAGAGTGTTACTCTACAAGACTCAAATCCTCGGAACGATAAAAGTTGTTTCTTAATTAACGTTTCATTAATTCAAATCTCGTCCCCTTATCTACTTGGGACAGATAGTGTTTCCTTGTCACACCTACCACTATATTACTTCGTTCCTCTGCTACGAAATCTAATTGTGTGTGTGTGTTAGAGAAAAACTTTCGTGTGTTTCTTCGGAGGGTAGTGAATATAACTGTTCTATTTAGATTCGACGAATTTCTTCGTGAATTAAAACAAGAGTAATTCAGGGTCCCAATTCCCGAAATGGGAGTTACAGGTACCTTCGTTACAATCCAAAAGTGGAACCTTTCAAGAGACTCCGGGATTCAGGTAACTGTTTATATCGTGATTCTACACAATGTCTTTGTACGTAGCCTTTCGGTCGACGTAACGACCGGTGTAAGGGTGAACCGAGGTGAAAGGAGTTACTTGTCTCTTGCACGTCACTTGCGGTCTCCCCGTGTTCACAAATGGGGAGACAGAACTTCGTACCTATAAACGTTAATTAGTTGTCACCTATGACTCGTCCCATCTACTCCTGTCATTGGTCGTCCAAAATGGTGATCTTGATCCTCTGAATTAGACGAATTCCCGTTAATCCAACGACAGTGACATTGTAAAGAAAAGGGTCAACGAAATCCCTGGTTCTTCTATAGTCGAGTGTAGTGTGTGGAAAAGATTGACTACACTCACCCGTTCCACGACCTCTCCACCACCTCCTCCCTCTTCATCCCACATGGGAATGAGTAGGGACTCACAACTAATTTCGTCATATATAGATTTCTCCTCGGACCTTTGTAAGATGGACCCTGAATTCCTTTTTTTTACTCGTGAGTCTCCTTTCTTTTCCTCCTACTATCGGTAAGATTGTCCACACTCCACTGTAGAGTAACACCAAAACTAAACGTAAAAGGATTTGAAACACTGCGACTGGTAGAAAAGTATTCGGACACCGGTAGACATGTAGAGACCCTTTTTACTCATAAGTAGAGGAGACGAGCAAAAAATTTCGCCCAACAACAAGAAAAAGACAACAGATTCAACATACTCAAGAAATATATAAAACCTATAATTGGGGAAATAACCCATAAACTAAACGTTTATAGAAGAGAGTGAACCATTCAGTAGAAAAGTAACGTAACTACCAAAGGAAACGACCCCTCTTCCTTTCCTTTTTCCTTTCTTCCTTCTTTTATTTCCTTCCTCTTTACAGATCTTCCTTTATATTTTTAAAATTGACACACAGATCACGAATAGGAAGAAAGACGAGAATATCGAAAAGACAATAAATTTATTACTTACAACAAAGTGAAAATATCACCCCCGTGACCTTACTTAAACTAAAACTATAAAATAATTTTAGAGAATTTTTTAACTAAGATTGTTTTGCACGAAATTTGGGGGAGTTCCTTAAAATGGAGATGGAGGTCCGTTATGTCAACACTGTTTCTACCTAGGTTTGAACTTATACGTTTCGAATTTCAGTTCCGAAAAAGGTTTCACAGATGTAAAACCGAAAAAAACCCACGAAAAAGTACCAAAACCCAACCTGTCCTCACCACCCTCCTCGATATAGTCCGACACCAATACTTCTTTCTTCCTACACCGGTGTGAGGAAAGTAGTGTGGGTAGGATTCTCGTCTGTGTTGGGTGTTTCGGACAACAGACTGACGGACCCACCGAGGGACTTCTACGACTTCCGTGTGAGGCTCTCCCACGCCAACTCCTCTGACTCCACGTTTTTATTTTTGTTAGTGGGCTCGAGAGAGTCCGTTTCCAAAGACACAGAGGAAAGAGGGACGGAAATGACAAGTGTCTTCGACTGACTCAAAACGAATTTAGTGAGTCTCTTCGTAATTGAAAGAGTCTTTTATTTTGTTTACCTTTTCTTTCTGAGGACTTTTTCTACCGGTATTTACGTGACCTTTCCTGCTCCTCGATCTTGACTTCAGCACTCACAAAGTCTACGTATTAGATCCAGCCTGTCCGTGGTCAAGTGTCGTACGTCACAATCTCTGTGAAACGTCGTCCGGAATAACCGGTGACTAAGTCAAGTAGGGCACCAATGGAAAACCTAATGTTATATGACCGAAGTCTAGAAGGTGTGACTTGCGGGGACTGAGTATAGTAAGACGTCCCACTTACTCGAACGTGTACTACGGTGTAACGAGAGGTGTGACTGGATGTAATGTACAAGGATACTTACTCAAATTACCTAATTCTAGACTAAGCGTACTCGAAGATGGACACTACGACCCCCGACCTACGAGGGGTACTCGAGTGTCTCCGTGATGTCTATGACCAACAGCCAAAAGAAGAGGTTTTAAGTGAGTTTTTGAATGAAATTCCAGAGAGAGAGAGAGAGAAAAAAAAAAAAAACCAGAATAAAGGGTGAGACACGAAACAAAACGAACGGAGATCGTTCTAAGAATAAGAGGGTGACACCTTAAAAGAACGGTCTGTTTCCCTTCTTTCTCTTCTTTTTCTGTTTTCACTCGTCAAGGGATGTATGTATTGCTTCTTTAGATGCGTCAAACATGGAGTGACGTTATTCAATAGGTTTTGTGTCCCGTGCAGTTTGACCAAAGTGTACTTCCGACCCGAATATGTTTACGGCTTATTCCGTAAAACTGTGCTAGACCTTTTACTCCACTTATCTTTTTACCTCTGACTAAACTCAGAAAGCACTTTAAAGACACCTGACCTCAAACCTAAATTTTTTAAGATAAGGATTGAGTGTAATAATTAAACATTCTATAGTTATGTTCGTACGGACGGTACTACTGGGATACTGAAGATTCGTCAATGAGTTGATGTTACACTAAATTAGTTTCCTAAGTTGTTAAAATTCCCAGTTTTCCGGAATTTTACTTATGTGTCTCTTTACGTCTCGATAGAAATGGTATATTAACAATACTTACTCTGTTCCTGTAAAATATTCTAGTCTCCCTTGCACTATCATCACAGATAAAAGAAACCATTGATTCAGGAATTTTGTTCGAAGAACTCAATACCGATCCTTAGGTGGAAAAAGAAAGTGGTTGGTTGAACGAAAAAAAAAAGATACTCATATATAAGGTAAGACCTCTGATATTCTTAATCCTTTTGACCCTCTATTAAGGAGATTTCCCTTCGTATTAGATAAACGAATTACTAGGATGTTCCTCGATTATGCATAGTAGGGAGAATCTTTATTATTATGAAACGGAAATACATCTTCGAATGAGGTTCCTCGTATATTATACAATCTCTATGATAGATTAATTAGGAGATCCCAGGGTCCATCTTCCCTCCACCGATCATATTACTTCCAAATAGTTGTAGTAGTTACACAGAGTCAAATCCTTTACCTTGACATGGTTCTCACCATTTTTCTCGTGTATGGATCATTGAATCCGATTCCCGAAGGGTCCACCACGTCACCATTTCTTAGACCGACGGTTACGTCCTCTGCGTTCTGTACGGCCAAACTAGGGACCCCACCCTTCTAGGGGACCCCATCCTTTACTGTTTGGTGAGGTCATAAGAACGGACCTTTTAAAGCACTTGTCTCCTCGGATCTCCCGATGTCAGGTACCCCGGAGTTCCTCAACCTGTACTGACTCGTTAATTCGTGTGTGTGTGAGACGTACTGGAGCTTTGTGGAGTAGTTGAGTAACTTTTCTTCTTAGTTCAAACTATGACAACGATTTACTTGTTGTCCTGTTCTGTCAACCTGGCCTACTAAACGGGAAGGGGTGTCTCACAAGTACACCGGACTCGAAATTGCCCCGACGGTTACCTTTATAGGTGAAAAGGACCGAAAATTGGACCACCAAAGAAGTCTTCCGTCTGAACCTAGGGTGACTACCACACCTATCGAGTTCGAAAGATGCGTGACGAACTGTGTCCTGAGAGTTTATCACGTGATCGACACACGGACAAAAACGGAGAGTAACAGGAAAATCCACACCACCTAGTACGACCACAGGTACCCGAAGACGCCCACAAAGACATACCATAAAACCCCGTGTCACGGAAACCCTTCTTCCCCAGTTAAGTCAAGTCAAGTCAAATCAGCGAGTCAGTACAGGTTGAGAAACGCTAGGGTACTTAGCGTCGTGCGGTCCGGAGGGACAGGTAGTGGTAGAGGACCTCAAGTGAGTCTGAGTGCAGGTAGCTCAGACACTACGGTAGGTCGGTAGAGTAGGAGTCAGTAGGGGAAGAGGAGGACGGAGGTTAGGGAGGGTTGTAGTCTCAGAAAAGGTCACTCAGTTCAGAAGCGTACTCCACCGGTTTCATGACCTCGAAGTCGAAATCGTAGTAAGGAAGGTTCCTTTAGGGTCCCAACTAGAGGAAGTCTTACCTGACCAACCTAGAGGAACGTCACGTTCCCTGAGAGTTCTCAGAAGAGGTTGTGGTGTCAAGTTTTCGTAGTTCTTCCTCAGTCCCCCGAACTTACTACCCAAACCACAAGAGATGGTTTAGTTGTCCTTGGTACGGTGTTCAGACGTAGAGAACTTAACTCTCCCTAGACTAGGACCCTCAAGACTCTCTCTTACACACCCGGGATAACGGAATTCGTGGTAAAGTAAACATTTTTAAGATGACCGTCTTAGGTAGAAGAGTAGTAATGTGTGGGAGGGACCTCTATCTTCGGATATGGTCGCACAACTAGTTATTGACTACGTGACTTCTACCACGAAGTCGTTTCTACCTTGTTCGGACTTTTGTTGTCGGACTCATTGTGAAAGAGTCGAAGTTTGAGAAGATCCCGGTTCAAGAGATCCCTCAGTCCGGAGTCGATTTTAGCGAAAGTTTTTTCCTTTTGGGGGGTTCTCTTTTAAGGTTAATTATTTGATGAACGGAGACTACACTTGATGTAAAAAACTGTGTAACGATATCATTTATCAAAGACTAAGAATGGATCGAGTCCTCTACGACAATGAAAAACAACAACAACAAAAAACAAAACTCTGTGATTGTTACAGTAAACAAACAGTTTATCTCTATATCCCACACAGACTCCTTTCTATGGTTAAACGAATTGACACCTTGAATTGTCCCACTAACTGTCGGGAGTCAAAAACACCCGTAGACACCCAGAATCAAACGATCACGACCTAACCCATGGACCACTTCGTTGAGTCTTACTGTTTGATCAAATGTCGACCGATGATGTTTCCCTTCTGGATAGGGGATTAGGGGCTTAATTGAGTGACTGAGATCAGACGGGGAGTTTTTCGTTCTTATTAAGGGAAATTCGTAGGTACTAGAAGATGAAGAACTTAAATGAGAACACCAAGGGATCCTGGTGGAGGAAAAGAGGGTGTAGTTAGGAGAAAATTCTAAGAGGAACCGATGAAGAAGAGGTTGTTGAGAAAGAAGAAAGTAACTTAAGGGTGGAACACGGGTCAAGAATCGAATACGTGAACGGTAAGAGGTCGGATCTTATAATGAGGTAGGGAAACTTAAATAAGATAGAGGAGAAACTGTGCCCCTGGGGTGAGATTAACGAGGGTCTAGACGAGGAGTAGGACTACTAGAGTCCTCGGGACATTCTGAATGTATTTTGATTGACGTATGTATGAACTATGGTACAAATAGTGGTTAAACGTGTGTACTAATACCTACAACCGAGTTACACGAGGACCGTTTCTTTGAACCGAGGAACCTGACTCCGAAGTTCAAATCCGAGACCATCCTTTTCTCTCACAGATAACCCAGGAGACTTGAAGGGGTCTCGTGAAACCGTTGTCTCCCAGGAAGACAAAATAGACACAGATGACGGGTTGACCTTGAAAGGATCCGTAGATAGAAGTAAATTTTTTTTTCACCCCCTACCTCATATTAACGAAATGTTACAACACAATCAAAGACGACATGTTACTTCACCTAGTCGGTATACATATGTATATAGGGGAAGGAGAACTCGGACAGGATAAGTGGAGGTAGGGTGGGGAGAGCTAGTAGTGTCTCGTGACTCTACTCGAGGGACACGGTGTCTCGTTGAAGAATGACAGATAAAATGTGTACCATCACATGTATGATGGTTATGTACTGTCACACATATATATATATATGTATATATGTATATATATGAGGTTATGAAACCGGTGGACTACGCTTGTCGACTGAATAAACTTTTCTGGGACTACGACCCTTTCTAACTTCCACCCTCTTCTTCCCCTGCGGTCTCCTACTCTACCGACCTACCGTAGTGGTTGAGTTACCTGTACTCAAACTCATTCGAGGCCCTCAACCACTACCTGTCCCTCCGGACCGCACGCCATCAGGTACCCCAGTGTTTCTCAACCTGTGCTGACTCACTGACTTGACTTGACTCACATATACACTGTTACGACGAGAAGGTCAAGTAGGGTGGGAGGGGAAGGGACGGGCACAGGTGTACAGACACCTGTGGAAGAAAATTTATAGTTTTACAGTGGTTGAAGAGTAAGTTCATAGTAGGGTGACACCGAGTCGTAATCCTCAACTCGAAGAAACAGTAAAATACGGACACACACAGGGTTCCACCCACCCTCCTTGTAAATCTTTATCGAAGATAATATATTTCCCGGTCCTTCCTTAAAAGGTATGATAAGCCTATTTTTATGAAAGCGAGTCGAGGGGTCTACGAGGTATCTTTAAGACTGTAGAAGGGGAGGGAGGGTCCGGAAAAGGAGAGAGATGTGAAACCGGGAGGGACAAGGGTGGTCCCATGTCGTCGTCGTGCCACCGATTCAGACAAACCATAATCTCAAGCTTAATAAATGTAGAATGTCGAATCCGAACAAATACGTCCTCTTAAGACTCTCCTTCACTTAGTCCTCTAGACAGGAGATCGTCCCGTAGGTCCCCAGTCCGACTTTTGTTCATGACTGCTATTCCATTGTGCGGTACGGCGTGTCAGCCGAAGTCACGTCTGGAACTCGTTGTGTCCGGTACGTCTCGTTCTCGGAACTACGCCACAGTCACGTCGATCGTTTCCCACACACTCGTCATCCCCGTGTGGTCGTTGTCAAGGACTTTAGGTGTTCCTACCCCTCTTAGTGTCTCCGCCGGTTCTTTGGTGACTCGACGGCAGGGAACGAGGTCCAGTAGGATGAAGGTTTGAGTGACGTCTTTCGAGTCACCATCCCGAGATGTTATCTTGCATGAGATTTGAAAGGAGGGACACAAATTGTTTGATATGCATATGAGGAGAAACTTGATTGATATAAATTCAAAGAATTCGTCGTCATTAATTGTCGGTGAAGAAAATGGACCCAAAGATGATACGTAGTTCATAAAATGTAGGCCTAGAGTAAATTAAAATGTAGTGACTCTTTAGTAATAATGATGAGAGCAAAATGTCTAAATCTTTAGGTTTCTCCGTTCTATTGAAGGAATTTAGAGGATGGATCCTTCATTGTCTGGTCCCGGAGTTTGAGTCCGGACACCTAAGGTTTAAAGTAGCGGAAAGAAATCTGGAAGGAGGAAAGCCGTACTACGTTTACTCCGGTACTCGTACCGATCTCCCACCCCGGACTCCGAAAACTACACTTCCCTTCTTCATTAATTTATAGTTCACAACCCAACTGTCCTCAAAAATTGGAACTGACATACAGAGTCCGTGTGAACCCCAACCTCTGATCCATTCCACCTCTGATCTAAGATTCGGTCCGAGACGGTGAAACCTGTTTCGGGGGTAGAACGGAACGTGAACCTGAACCTCTCTTCCTAAGGAGGAATGGGATCCTTACTAGATATAGTTTGTTGTCTCGTCTATTGTATCGTGTTCCTTAATACGAGTTACAGTACACCGTCAGACCTACCCTCCCCTCAAACCCCCTCTTTCCTATGTACATATACATACCGACTCAGGGAAACGACAGATGGACTTTGATAGTGTTGTAACAACTAACCGATGTACTATTATATTTTATTTTTCATTTGTTGTTTTGTTTTACTTTTTGTCTTGTCTATTGAAAGATGACATTTATGAGTTCGTTTATCCTACACCATATCCTCTGTAAATCCAGAGATAGTTCCGTTCTTGACATTCTACTCCACAACCGACAATTACCGACCCATCGGAAGTGAACCGTATAAATGAGTATGAGAGTAACAGCACCGGGTTCAAGGGGGACTTGTCACCCTATCCGTACTACCGAGGTACCACATGACCAAGGTCCGGTCTCTTCTCCCTCCCGTCCGGGTCGTACTCCTTGGGGTCGGTTGGAAACGGGATGTCCCGTGTTTACGTCAGCTCTGGCCTTCGGGTATGTCGTCTTTCCCCGGAGTCATTACCGATGAGGTCAAGATAATGAATCTCCACCCTTTGGTTCCGGTACCCCTTCCTTCGAAGAACACATTAACCAGGGTGTCGATCCCTCTCTACGTGAGTCAGATCTTCGGGTCTCGAGGACGATGGGGTACCACGGTCCGGAACGGTCGGAGAGAAAAGGGGACGTCAAGTCAAATCCGTTTGACTAGAGTCTTATCTCTCCGTAACGAAGATATTACGGAGTATTGTTACCCAGTGACGACGGGAGAGATACCACATCGAGGGTTGTGTCGGAGGTACGGGAGTTTAAGGTACGTAGAGAAGAGAGTGGACCTTAATCAGTACTTACATGTAAAGAGTGAGGACACAGATTTACGTACGAAGACGTCCCGACCCTGATACAAAGAAAGAGAGGAGTGACGGTTGAAGAAAAACGAATTTGTTGACGGTCGTATCTCGTCCGTTAGTTATGTATAAATAATTTATTTACTTACATATTACTTATTTACAGTTTTTCAACGGCTGTCATGAGTTCTTCTACCTGTCGAACTCCGTCACCAATCAATCTTCGGTTCTCTTTCTTCCCCACTGAGAAGAAGGGGTAATGACACGGGACGGAAGGTATTTGTGTGTGTGGTACTTGGTCTCCAAATAAAAATCCCTAGATAAGATACCAACAATTTCCCTCGATCTAACTCCTGACGGGTAGAACACTCTCCGGAAGGGATTGACGAGTCTACCATTTCTTATACAGACGTTAGACCCTCTGGACCCAAACCAGGGACCCAACCCTGCTAGGGGGCCTCTTTCCTTACCGATGGGTGAGGTCACAAGAACGGTCCTCTTAGGGTACCTGTCTCCTCGGACCGCCCGATCCTGGGTACCCCAGCGTTTGTCAGTCTGTGTTTATTCTCTGATTGTGAAGTGGAACACTGTTCGTGGTGATCGCCACCCAAACCGAAACGAGGGTAAGTAAGGGATAAGGGAGAGTAGCAAAGACTGGAACGTCAGAGGGGACCAGGACTCTGGGTGACTAAATTCCAGACACCCCTCTACTATGGAGGAGATCCCGTCTACCGAAGTAAAGTCTAATTTTACAGTCAACACAGGCTGATAAACGTCGGGGTACCTGTACCCTAAGAGGTCCGTCTTTATGACCTTACTCAACGGTAAAAGAAGAGGTTAAAGTCTGATCAGTAGGTGTAAAAAATTTTCACAGGTCGTTGTGTGAAAACGTAAGTTCTGGATGATCTTTTAGGGTTTCAAATTTTGTGGAAATGACTTTGTTTAATCTATTATTACTTTCCGGTTTAAGGAGTCGGAAGGGTGTGAATGAGAGTTCTACAATATTTAATATCATCGTCGTCAAAGTTAAGAGAAAAAAAGGACGTTGTCATGTTATTGTGATAAAACAATATCCATTAGATTATTATGTACCTAAAAAAAGAGAAAATCTGTACTTTAGACTTTACAGTTGTTGCCATATAAAAAGAAGGTACTTATAATCTTCACTACAAACAATAGAATCTTTTTTACCGACTATAAAAGTTTGCCTTGAGTATGAGATTTATCCTATACAACTTTTGTAGGAACACAATCAAATCCCTCCTTCTAAATGAGGTCTCCACTGTATGATCACCAAAGGATCTACAGGATAAACCTAATTTTACCGACAAATCGTACCAATTTTTTAACTTCATATAGGTTATAAATTAGTAAGTATATAAAGGAAATTCTTTTTATATATCACATATTAAGTCTAGTTGATATATTACATTGACATACTATTACCTTATATCCGAAAGACAACGGTAGAACGATATAAGTTCTTTTCCACCTTACATATAGATAGATACATAATTTTAAATGTACATGGACCTTTAGGACAGGGAGTCAGATCCTTCACGTTTTAGAGATACGAGGTCTTATAACCTGGAGATAAGTTGTCACTCCCCCCTATGAAACTTGGAGTCATTTCGTTTGTGTGTGTGTGTGTGTGTGTGTGTGTGTTGTTGTTGTTGTCAATTCCAATGTAATTAGTCGTTCCGTTTATAAAAAAGTAAAGAAAATAAAAAAAGTCTGACACCACCAAAGTGACCGTGATTTAACATTAACATTTACTAGTGTGATATAACAAGATTTAATCCATCCTTCTAATATCAGTAATTATGTCAGTAGAAGGTGTTCTTTTACTTACACGATTTCGGTTGTTAGGTACGGTCTCTTCGGGTCCTCAAGGTGGAAAATAATCCGACGGACCGGTGGGTCTCTGAGTAAGGAGGCTGGTGTCGTTCCTCCGAGTTCTCCAACAGACCAAGTTCCTTTACCGAAGAGCGGAGGAGGATGGGGAGAAATGGGTGATTCTTTTGGTTACCGCGGAAAATAGTCAAACCGTTTTTCTGTTTCCCTTACAAATTGAGACATGAATTCTAAGGACCAAGGATGACAGTCGCAAGGGTCAAGAGTCTCTTCTGACTTACCCATAAACTTCTCAAAACACTTTGACTGTAACGTGTCGCCGTTACTCCTCCCTTTCTAGGTTTGAAGTTTTTTTTTTTTTTTTTTTTTTTGGGAATTTTATATGAAGGGGTATATAAGGTGAGAGAAGTTAAAAGAGAAAAGGGGTTGGTTCATCATCTACGGGAATCCTTATTATGGTATTCAAGTCAAGTCAAGTCAACGAGTCAGCACAGGCTGAGAAACACTGGGGTACTTGACGTCGTGCGGTCCGGAGGGACAGGTAGTGGTTGAGGACCTCAAGTGGGTTTGGGTACAGGTGGCTCAGCCACTACGGTAGGTTGGCAGAGTAGGAGACACCAGAGGAAGAGGAGGACGGGGGTTAGGGAGGGTCGTAGTCCCAGAAAAGTTTACTCAGTCGAGAAACGTAGTCCACCGGTTTTATGACCTCAAAGTCGAAGTTGTAGTCTGGAAGGTTTCTTGTGGGTCCTGACTAAAGGAAATCCTACCTTACCAACCTAAAGAAACGTCAGGTTCCCTGAGAGTTCTCAGAAGAGGTTATGGTATCAAGTTTTCGTAGTTAAGAAACCACGAGTCGAAAGAAGTGACAGGTTGAGAGTATAGGTATGTACTGGTGACCTTTTTGGTATCGGAACTGATCTGCCTGGAAACAACTGTTTCATTATTACAGAGACGAAAACTTATACGATAGATCCAACCAGTATTGAAAGGAAGGGTCCTCATTCGTAGAAAATTATAGTACCGACGTTAGTGGTAGACGTCACTAAAACCTCGGGTCTTTTTATTTCAGTCGGTGGTAAAGGTGACAAAGGGGTAGATAAAGGGTACTTCACTACCCTGGTCTACGGTACTAGAATCAAAAGACTTACCACTCGAAATTCGGTTGTAAAAGTGAGAGGAGAAAGTGAAAGTAGTACTCCGAGAAATCAAGGAGAAATGAAAGACGGTATTCCCACCACAGTAGACGTATAGACTCTAATAACTATAAAGAGGGCCGGTTTATTCTAACTAAGGTCGAACACGAAGAAGGTCGGGTCGCAAAGAGTACTACATGAGACGTATATTCAATTTATTCGTCCCACTGTTATATGTCGGAACTGCATGAGGAAAAGGATAAACCTTGGTCAGACAACAAGGTACAGGTCAAGATTGACAACGAAGGACTGGACGTATATCCAAAGAGTTCTCCGTCCAGTCCACCAGACCATAAGGGTAGAGAAAGTCTTAAAAGGTCAAATAACACTGGGTATGTCAGTTTCCGAAACCGTATCAGTTATTTCGTCTTTATCTACAAAAAGACCTTAAGAGAACGAAAAAGCTACTAGGTCACCTACAACCGTTAAACCAGAGACCAAGGAGACGGAAAGATTTTGGTCTGACTTGTAGACCTTAAAGTACCAAGTGCATGACGACTTCGGACCGAACCTCTTAAAATTCGTAATGAAATGATCACACACTCTACTCACGTTAACACACCATCAGACTCGTAAGAAACCGTAACGGAAAAAAACCTTAACCTTACTTTTGACTGGAAAAGGTCAGGACACCGGTGACGACTCAAAAAATATAAGAGTAGGACAGACATAAGTTTAGGATCAGTGGTGTGAGTCCATTCCCACCCGAATCCATTCATTTTCCAAAGGGACCACCGAGTCTACTATTTCTTAGACGGATGTTACGCCCTCTAGACCCAGTCTTTCTAGGGGATCTCTAGGGTGGGGTCATAAGAACGGACCTTTTAAGGTGTCTATCTCCTCGGACCGCCCGATATCAGGTACCCCAACGTCTCAGCCTTTATTAGTGATATCCATTCGTTTACTTGTAGAGGTACGGAGTCAGAGATACAGTCATCTCAATTGTAGTCAGGAACTAAGACGGTCGATAATATACCCTTCACGAGTTATCCTCGATGACGATAATAAAATCAAAAGATTTCTTTCGTGGTCTAAAGAGTCTACATGTGGAATGTTGTCCTGAATGTTATATGCCCCTCTCGACGGTCGATCATCTGGTGACTGGACCTCGAAGAGTCCGATCCTAAAGTATCTTATTATGTCAAGACGTTGGTAGAACTCACTGACTCCACGGGAATGAAGAGTTTGACCTGGGACGCCATGGGGTTCCCGTTAAGAGAAAGAACAAATTTCCTAATAAAAAGGATCCACCTTTTAACAGTTTTACCTGAAGACGGAAGGGTCAAACTGTTATATGGCTACCCTTAACACTGACCTATCTTTTTCTCTAGTGGACTACTCGGATGACGACGTGACTTTTGTTCAGAGGAATAAAACATCTGACTTATTACCTTAGGACTTTAAGGTTCCGGTCTTCCCCAACATGGTCGAGAAAGAGACATCTTCACGGTCTCGGTTGGGAACTCTCAATTTCTTTCTCCTGGGTTTAGAGAATTGACAAATCTCCGTACCCACCCCGATCTTACGTGTAGTACACTGAAGGGTAGTTTACTCAAAAAGTGAAATGTCCGATGGAGACCATCAACCGAACTAACTGATACGATAACCTTTTACAATCGGAACGTTCTAAGATTGAGATCGAGAAAAAACGGTCTGTCCTAGTCGAAGGTGCGATACATTGTGTAGGGTTTAGAAGAGATCATCCAAGACACTACGTTTCGGAACCGGTACAGAGGTCACATGTTAGTAAAGATGTTTTTCTGGATGGTCCTTGTCCTTAGACTATATGTTCTGTGTCGATCCTCCTTTCCTCGTTTATACTGTGTTTTTCTTAAAGTGAACACTACCTTCAAACGTTTGTAACTTATGACTCTTGTTTGTTGCATTACACCGTGTAAATTTTTCTACGTCTTGTAGAAAAAGAAAACGATTGATGGAACTTTTAAAAGGACCGGTGTCCACCTACCATTTGAGGACAAAACAAAAAGGTTTCTAGAATCGGATGACTCCACCCGATTGAAACTGGAACAGATTCCTCTTATCTTCGTTGGACCCGTTTGGTTCGATACTTTTGGTGTTAAAATAAATAACGAATTCCGAACGTAAGTGTGTTTAACACGTTTAACCAGAGGTACGACTTTTTGTTGTTTTGGGTTTAATATAAAAATCTTTCCCTTATATTACTTTTGTGTTAACTCAAAAGTAATTGGGACGTTTGTCACGGGTTGTCGTCAAAGATTGTTCAAGTTTCCGATCGAAAAAGTTTAAGGTACACACGTTCCCGTGTGCGTATGTGGACCAAATCATCAGGTTTTCTTTGGATTTACGACCTCCTCTCTGTCTGAACAAAGGATCAAGTTCGGTGGTTAGATCTCTAAGTGTCAACCTTATTTAAGACAATGTGAAAAAAAAAAAATTATTTTTTTAATACTAAGAGGGAGAGTCCGATTACGTCCTCTTAGCGGAAATGGGTCTTTACTAGAATGCGATGTGATCTTGATGAGTCAGTCGTAGAAATTAATACTAAAGGGTGTTCGGAGATCCGATCACGAAGAGTTTCAAATTACACGTATCCTTAACGGACCTCTAGAACAATTTTTACGACTAAGACTAAGTCATCCAGACCTCGCCCGAGACTCTAAGGCATGAAAATTGTTCAAGGATCCACTACGGTGTTGAAGATCAGGTTCCTGAATTGAAACCCTTTGTGTTAAGATCTACTACAGGTGAATTGTAACAAGAGTGGTCCCGGTCTTTGTCCGGTGTGTGTTGATGTCTTTTCATCCGAAGACACTTGATGATACAAGGGACGCTTAGGAGGGAGGAACGGCCTGGAGGTGTCATGGTGGAAGGAAGGGAGAGAAGACTTACATGAACGTCAATCATTGGATTTCCTCCGTCGGTCAGTGTGACCGTGTTCCTTTTCTCGTACGTTCTGAACCCAAACTTCAAAGTCGTTGTGGGAAATGATCGGTCTGGTAAGAGTGGAGACTCGGTGTAGACATTATTCTTCGATTTCTGTGAGTGGGTACGTGAACAAGGACACTTATTTACTCCTTTACATGTTTGAGGTCGTGTCACGGAACGTGTTTAATTCTCAAGTTGTTCATAGTCCGGGGATAGGGGGAAGTAAATTTCACAGTACCGGTCTTAGCCACGAAGTACGTACCGGAACAGTCACGTCTGGACTTCTCTTCTACCCCAGACGTAGTCGATATCGTACGACGATTGAAGACGAGTACTGTGACCTTCAACCTCCTGTTCCACCCACCTTTATTTCCATGTCAGAAGAAGAGGATCATCATTCGTATTTTGGAAGCAGGACGAAATTTAAGACAGTAATGAGGATTTAACCGTAGAAACCCAGAGTAGTCACTAAATTAATTGTGTAATAATAATTCGAGGATCAGATACCATCTGTGACTTAGTTTATAGGTCTCCTTCGAAGGTTTACGTCGGTTGAAAGTCTAATCAACATAAAGTGTATCCTTTTGAAACCTATTGACTAGTTTTACAACGTAGACTTAAGATCATAAATTACAAGAGATCGACCCTGGAAGGATAGTCACGTCCATCCAGTCGTACCGTTTTAGTCGTATTAATTTTTGATCAAAGTGTATGTCCTCCTTCATTTGCCACCAGACTTGTAGTGATCCTTTTATATAAATAGAACGAGTAGGTAGTCAGTGGTTACCTTCTTAGAAAGATCTCCCGAGTTCAAAGAGTACAGTAGGAACTACACTGTAAGTCTACGTCGGGGAGACGGACGGTTAAAAGATTTACGAAAAGAGAACGAGACCTTAAATTCCACTCGTACTGTCCTCTTTTCATTTCTGTAAGGGGATTTTTATCCCCTAGGGGTGAATATTTTCCTCGGGCCATTTACTTTTTTCTCAACCCAAATGCTTGGCTTATCCTTTTTGGTGAAATCTTCTCCCAAAAGACTGACCTACACTTACTTTCAGAACCCAAATTCGTGTAAGTCTACTTATCACCACCAAAAGATTCAAACTGAAAGGACAGTTTTAACAGTGGTACAACGTTTGTCTGAAATTTTTCTATTGATCCCGGGGTCACCTTCTCACTCTTGAATTATGTGTTTCGAACCCAACGTCCTTTAAGTAGATTTGTAGGGACAGAACTGGAGGAAGATTGGGTTTCGTGTGTTGGACCGTCTGTCGTCCACCCCTTCAGTAATTATACACCTTTTCCCCAGAGTGGTGTTGGTGCACGGACAGTG
Source organism: Capra ibex (assembly GCA_006410555.1). Classification (NCBI taxonomy): domain Eukaryota; kingdom Metazoa; phylum Chordata; class Mammalia; order Artiodactyla; family Bovidae; genus Capra; species Capra ibex. The sequence goes on from SJYO01034137.1 coordinate 42,656,517, forward strand.
ACTACTTGTAGGTTTCCTTGACATGTTTATAAATAACGTTATTTTATTATTCAGACAGTGTTTCGACTCCTTAAAGGTGTTATCTGTGTCCCGTGATTCAGTAGTGGTTCCGTTTCAAAGACAAATCACGTCCGAGACCTAGGGAAGACTTTCACTTCACGCCTTCAGTCTCAAGTTCCTGACTGAAAAGAACTCGAAATTTTTTTACTAGTCGTCACACACATGCACAGATACACATGTACACGTATACACAAACACACATACACACGTGTCTACGTACAAACACACGTGCATACACGTGTGTACACAAACATACACACATGTACATACACACACGCCGTGAAAATCTACTACCAATTGTTCTAATTTCGACGATTTGTGTAGTACGTCTGGTGAGTCAATACTAGGTGACGGAAAGGAGGAACCGACTGAGAAACATTTAAACTTTTACCTGAGTTTTAATATGTCGTAATTCCTTAATAATTAAAAGAAAACAAACTATTACCGAAATACCTATATACATATGTATATATTAAATTTTCTTTGCAGATGGAACTTGATAAATAATCACTTTACTGGACTACAAAACCTAAAAGTAATTTTATAAGGTCGTTTTAATTTTTCTTATACACACAAAAACGTCACCCCCTCAACTACTTCGTTGAGACCATGGTACAACTACCGATAACTTTAACATGCTACCTAGGTGGTTTCGCGACTAACAGAAAGTCGAGAACTCATACACCCCTGTAAAAATGTTATATTCAATTTTTTTTAGGTGGGGGTTTATGGTCTCACCTATCGGCAAGGGAAAAGGTACCCTAGAAGGGTTGGGTACCTTACTTGGTCCAGAGGGATTAACGTCCGTCTAAGAAATGGCAGACTCGGTGGTCCCTTCGGGGGGTTTATTTCTCCCAAAGAAAATTTGCGCGATTTTTATCAAATGTGTTATTATGGTAGAAAACACCACTTTGTGTCCCTCATTCACGTTTTTGGGTTCTCGTTATTAATTACTGGTTAGGATGCACGTAAGGTAATTCGGGTTCGTCGACAGTGTTTGTAGAATTAAATTTCTCAACCCCAAACCCCTTAGCACCGTGACGTTTCTCGATACAGGACGACGACGAGGTGTCTTGACCATGTATAGTCTGGGAATTTAAAAATTTGTGCCGAAAGTACAAAAGTTCTCGACTTTTTGGAAACTTTTCAGACGAACAATCCTTTAAGTGGAACGTCTGAGGACGAAGTTCCCAACCAACCCATGACCGTCGCGACCAAACCCCCACCCCACCTACGAGTGTCCAGTCTATCGACACAGTATACCACCCTTTCTCGTCTCTCTACCGAGACTCACGTACCCCGTATCGAAGCAATCGATTACCTCCTGTCTGGTGGAACAACCTCACGACAACCAGATGTTTGGGATGAAGGAAATAAAAAAGGAGAGGGTCAAAGACAGGTATTATAACCTACCTCCGTCGTAAAAACTTCCCTCCATATACCTGATTGGTTCTTCGTCCTTGGATCTTAAGTAAGGGGAGACTCACGTGATGACACTTAGAAGTCCGTTACCGGAACGATGGTACGGGAGAGTCCCTGTGCCCTTTTCGTAGGGTGTAGGTACAGGAAGGGTGATATTACCACCGGTTTGGGACGATGGGGTCTCGATCTACCATTTGTTCCCGGGATAGACCCAACGATTTAAATTTCATTTGTCTCTCTATGTTTTCTATCAGTTGAGCTAGATTCAATCGCTAGTTTTTTAGGTCTGAGGGGTCAATTTTTGTAGACTTACTCTGGTTAGTGTAAAGAGTCATCGTTTAAATTGCTAGGGGGAATCACGGACGTAAAAAACGGATTTATTCATTCATGGAACCCTAAGATACATAACTACCAAGGGTCACGTTATTTTTTGTGGACACACGACCGACTTGAACTGTTCTTTCCTTCGAAAGACGGTCGGGTCTCGTTCCAGAGGATAATTAAAGAATTTAGCTAGGACCGTTATAATAATAGGCCGGATCCCTTCTTGTCGAGAAATGAGTATCGTGGTCTAAACTTAAAAAAAAAAAATTTGTTGTCAGAGATAACGGGCATTCCTACTGATTATTGACAGCCGACATTAAAGGGTCTCAAACGCCCATACTGAAGATTGTCACGAGGAACGCAAAGTTAAACGGTATCAAGCAGACCCCCTGAGATTCCGAAAGTTTGTGTTAAATTGGTTTTGGGGGTCGACAGAGAGTCAAGTCGGCCCTCTTGAAACACCATGAGAACTTGAGTGATGGAGGCGGGGGTGTGGGCTCTCAGAGGGACCTGCGACGAAAGGAAGGGACGTAGTGTGTAGTAGTTAGTTTGTTGGTCTCTTTACGTCTTTGGAGTCAAGAGTTGACGTTAGTTATGTTGGTGGAAAGGACCCCATCACGACACAAGCAAAACTTCCAGTGTCTTACTCAGTCCCCGTCTTCTCTCTTTTTCTCCGGTGCCCAAGAAACTGAGGCACAGAGTCTCTCTAGTCGAACATGTCTTTTTATTGGAGTAATTTTACCTGACTAGCGGCCCCTCGCCTGTCAGGGTCACTTGTGTTAAAACGTGATAGTTTTATGATAACACAATAAAATGTAGACCAGAGTTCTCTATCTGTTTATTTAAACGGACCACATTCAAGACTAAGTGGTTGTCTATTCTCCTATTCTCCTTTGACTTTGGTGTTATCGGTTCATGGAGAGCCTCCTCTCGTTCCCAGACGAAGGTAATGTTATTACGAGAATAAATGCGTAAGAATACATGTAATAAAGTCATTCAATAAACGAGTATCTTCGGTCCAAACAACTCATGATGACATACACTCGGTATCATTTCACACAGTACCCCTTCCGTCTGCACCCATAGAAGTTTCTTGAACCATTTAGCGATAAAGAATTCACGAGAAGGTAAGTTTTTTATTAACGACCTTTAAAATAAAGACGATAAATATACTCCGATAAATTTTCTTTGGTCTATATCCTTTGTAAATTTCATTTTTTTTGTGATATTGTCTACTTCGTCTTATCCGGAAGAACTAATTTTGTTTTTCTGTTTTAGGAAACATCAAGTTCGTTTCTACTAAAATCGTTTCTCTGTAGAGACACTCTTCGTGGACTGGGGGCTGGGGTTGTCTCGAAGTAAGAAATCCCCAGTAAGGAATGTACGACCACTAAGTAAAATACCTTCTTTAGTGATATCTTCTATATGTTGGTCGAGAAATCTTTGTGTAGTTAACAAATTTATTCGATATGTAGATATAAACGAACAAATCATTTAGTAAAACAATACCTAAATTGGGTCTCAGGTGTACTAGTGTGACCGATGTAATATGTTTATGGAAAGGATGACTCTTGGATAGTTTCTTTATTGTTATCAAGTACTATAGTGACAAACGATAACTGAGGTAAGAGAAAATCAAACGGTGTATGGCAAATAAAAGATTTCAGGATTTAAAGTCCTTTTAAAGAGACAATAGTTGTATTACTTTAGTGGACAGCAACTTCTTGACTCAATGGCGACGTCACTCGTTTGACTTCACCTTTACTTTAGTGTCTCTGTCGGGTTGTTCGGCTCCACGTCGACTTTACCATCGAGAGAGGACAGTAGACGATGTAACAAAGAATCTTGAATTATGTCTGCATATTTGTTTAGCTCACAAAGACAGGACGGAATAAGGATATCTCCTGAGTGGACGTCAAGAGACTTGAAGACTAAGACTAATTGGAACTTCCCTGGACCCGGGTCTACGTTCTCCGACTGCTGTGGTCTTCTTTCGACGGAAGACTTCTCAGTCAAACATCGAGTGAAAATGATGAGGACAGTGAGAGACTGGAGGACCTGAGACCCGGGACGGGTGGATTCCATAGTGGAGGTAAACGAGGAGACACCAAGTCGACTGAAGGGACCTGAGTAAAGGAACAACCGGACTTGAGATGTGGGACCTAGGGAGGTCGTTCCGACCTGAGAGTAGTAAGGACCCACCGGCCCAGGACGTCAGTAGGGTCTTCTTATGCCCTTTCCTTCTGGTGTGAACCGCCTACGTCTGGAAGAACAAGACGAAGTCACTACGGGTTGTAGTCTGGGGTCCCAGGAGGAAGGGTAAAGAGTGGGAAGAGAGAAGTACAAAGTGTTTGTCGCTCTTGTAAAGGGTCTCTCCACTAGCCCTATGTCACTCTGGACCTCCTTAAGACCCGTCCTTAAGACGGGTCCTTGTACAATGGTACCCGATGACTCAAACAGAGTGGTCTAGAAACGTTTCTACCTCGTTCAGATCAACCTCTTTTTGAGGCCTACTAACCTAAGAGACGGGAGTTCAAGGACTCTAGAAATTCCCACACCTCTATTACCTTGAAGTGAAAAGGGTATTATTTTGTATCTTCAAAAGAATCCGATGTCTAGAGGAATAGATTCCTTCCTTCGGTTCATTCTCTCCCGGTTCCGATCTAAAATAATTTTTAAATTGTCAATTCGTCGATGTATACCGAATTATACACCCGAAAATAAAGTTGTTATCGTCGACGGGAACCAAAACTACTCATTTATCTAGCTTCCTAACTGACTTTTCTCTTTTTTATTTCTGGTAAACATTGAATTTTGACCATCTCTATCTATTTACACTCGGAGGGTTTGGTAAATGTATGTGTGTGTGTCGGTAAAAGAAACTTTTCAGTCTTCCCTTTTCGTTTCGTTTTCTTCCGTCCAACCTGATCAACTCGTGAAAGAGTTACTGTATTAAACTTTCTACTGAACTTTTCTGAACTTAGAGGGATTTGTTTTGTCTACCGTCTAAGATTTGTTTATTAAGAAGGACCTCTACAAGTATGTAGTTTATTTACACCATATCTGAGGACTGTCCCATTAAGGGATCATAGGTCACCCCTTCTGAGGTCTGAATGTTACGTCTCCCGTACCCAAACTAGAGACCAGTCCCTTGATTCTAGGATGTACGGAATTCCGTACCGACTATAACATTTTATTTTATTATTTACATATATAGATCCTTTTTTTTTTGTGAGGACTCTACAATAGTCCGAGTTTCACTACCGAGTTCCGTTCGGTCAGAAATTGTGGTAGGTGCGTAGATATTAAGTTTATTGTTTAGTTCTTCATAAATTGTTCACGAATGATACGTGCTCTAGGACAGGAATCTGTGTTCTAGGACTCACTCCTGACCCCTGATATTCTGCCTCGTACCGTTCCGGAGTCAGGAGTCCTCCCGTTCTACTTTCACCGTCGAACCTCTTACACGTCTAACCGTCCCAAGAGGAGGTGGCAGGGGCTCCGACTCCAGATAGACACGTCGTGTCGATTGAGACCTGGGGGACTGGAACAGAATCTCTCCGATATACGAATCCGTTTCCACAAGTAGGAGAGTTTCGAATCGTTCTAGACTGTCGTACGTTAAACATGTGAAGTGGAAGTAAAATAATAAAATGGGTATAAAAGAAAGATGGGACTAAATAAGTGACTTAAAGATAGAACACATGCCAGACATGATAATATTCGGTAGAGTTACGGAGATTCCTTTATTTCTCTAAATTTAAGAATTCTTTTTTTATGCTGCCGGGATGAGTTAGTGTGTTATAGTTGTTGCTACCATTAAAAATAATAATGCCCATTACAGACACCTCATCAGGTTGTACGGTCCGTAGTAAGATTCCTGAAATATTCGTCAAAGAGGAAAAAGAAGTACTATTAGTGCACTCGGACAGTACTGATAATAATGATAAAGTGTCTACTCCTTTTACTTCGTGTCTCTTAACTACATTACACGATCCTCCACACTTCGGTCCTGAGTGTGGACGTGTGAAACGAACGCCTTCCCGAGGAATACCGAATGAGTCCAAGTGCTCGAGAGGCCCAGACGACTATCTTGTGTTCGGGACACGAAGGACAAGACTGAGTGGGATCCAAATTGTCATCCTAAGGATTTATCCGGGATCGATCGGCACCCCGGAAGAACTTATGACCGGAGTAGGAGAGACACTGGGAAGGGACTGGGACACCGACCCAATCGTCCTCCAAGGGTGTAGACTCGCGAACATAGAGACCTCCCACTCGAGGAATTCTCGTTCCCGACAAAACAGGAGTGAAAGTTCCACAGTCACGGACTATCGTGTATGCTCGGTATTGTCGATAAATTAATTCCGACCACACCCAACTACTTACGTACTTCCGAGGTAGTGAAACGGTGTTGGTGACATGTCGAGAGGGTCTCTTTCCGTAGGTCTAGAGCCGGGGGTGGGAGAGCGTGACCAGGTAAATGCTACCGTTGACAGCCCTCGAAGTGGATGAAATAAACCTACCAAGATGGAGAGATCCACGACGAAGATTTTAATTTGTTGATAATTAGACACTCGACATTTCGAGTGCGTGGGTCCAAAATAGTTTGTGTCTCTTCGTATAAAACGTTCCTCTTTTCCAGAAGAACTAATCACTAATATTTTAACTGAACTAAAGTTAGATTGAATCATATAAGTTTTCGTGGTATAATTTTTAACCTTCCCCGTGAAAATTAATAGAATACTCAAGTCCGTAAAGTTGTAGAAGAGGACGTGACGGGGTAGAGTTAAGTAAAATTTCGTTGCGGTGGTCGTGGTTTCTGAAGGGAGAGGACGAGAATCAGAAAGGAGAGAGAATAGAAGATACCAGAATAAAGGACCCGATGAAATGAATTGTTAATTAGTACAAACTGAATCTCTATATCTGATAACACAAGTTAATAATAATTTGAGAGTACAACAGTACTAGAGGCACAAAGACCAGAGGACACCTTTGAAGAACTGTTCTCTGGTAACACTGAACACGGAACGATGTATCAAATCAGTGAGTTCATAACTAAGATACCCCCAAACCCTTTCAGGTACCTTACAGTATTTTCCACTGAACACGGAGTTTATGACCTCTTCCGTTACCGTGGGGTGAGGCCATGAGAACGGACCGTTTAGGGTACCTACCTCCTCGGACCATCCGACGTCAGGTACCCCACCGTTTCTCAGCCTGTACTGACTCGTTGAAGTGAAAGTGAAAAGTGAAAGTACGTAACCTCTTCCTTTACCGTTGGGTGAGGTCACAAGAACGGACCTCTTAGGGTCCCTACCCCCTCGGACCACCCGACGGTAGATACCCTAGCGTGTCTCAGCCTGTGATGACTTCGCTGAATCGTCGTCGTCGTCGTCGGAGTTTATTTGACTTATCTTTACAGGAGGTGAGGACCCATAAACATTCACTTCACCTTCCTCCAAGATACCTCGTCTATGGTCGTCTTGACGTCTTCAAGACCAGCTTATTCTTACCGTTCTTTCCGTCTTCCATTCTCACCACCACCATCACCCATAAGTTGCAAATGACTTGCCGGCGTATTCTAACCGTGACCCGATGTACAAAAAATATGAACTAAAGTGAAACTAAAGATAATTATTAGGGGTTTTGAGGGTCTATGAGTGTATTACGGGGAAAGGAAGATGGATACTAATATTACTCTAAGTCTCTTAACTTCCTTGAGTCGACTCCAGTGTGACATCCCGACCATATACTAAGGTTCAAATAGACTGAGGTGTTAATATGAAAAAGGAAATATTTCGAAACGTCTCAGTGGAGGTAGACTTTACGTACGTGGTCGATCTTAGGAGGAAGTCGACCGTTCCGGTTATCTGCCTACTCAAGTCCTGGTTACCCCTTCTCTACACCTTTCCAGATTCAGGGATCAGTGTTATGTTAACGTTTTTTGTTTCTACCGTTTACCAGGAGTTGTATCGGTCAAAACTCGTGAATGACATCCGTTCCGTTATACGGGGTCGCGTCGCACCTTGTCTGTCCCCTGTTTCAGGCTAGTGGGTCAATGTCTGAACGTAGGTCCGGTCGGCTGGGTCGTCCGGAGGGAAACGGAAGGTGAAGGTGGGTTTTCAGTCGTAGGTTAGCCCAGACCTTTTTGGGTCCTTTTAACCAGGGGTCGGAGGAACGGAGGGAGGATACCCCGACGTCTGTGCGGTCCACAGACCTCTGTCACCACACACCGTCTGCGTTGGTCTGACGTCCGTTCGTCCCCCAATTATCGAGTATTTTATTTTGGGAGATTGTGTTTTTACAATAAAATTAACATAATGTAACTCCTCGGGACTCCCAGCACCCCATCTATTAGTTTTTCCTGTTCCTCCTTTAATTTTTTCCCTTCTTCCGTTAGTTTTTCCGGTAAATCCTCTCGGGGAATTAGGAGGTATCTTTCTTGTGATTAATATGAGGTCTTAGAGGAATATTAATTGGGACTATATTTCACAAAAAACTCGTCATTATTGAAAGTGTAAGTGTTGACAAACCTAGCGTTTGAGAACACTTGCGGAGTGTTTGTCGTCGGGAGCGCCCAACCGGTGGAAAGGAGGGGACGTTCGGAGTGTTAATGTACAGGTGTTGGTCTTTCTTTATAAAGACGGGAGTCGATTGAGGGGACGAGTCAACTTGAGTCGGGTAACGAAAAAACCGTCTTTATCGGGGTTCGCGTTGAGAGGCAGGTCAGAGAAGGAACATTAACGAAGGGACACAAGTGACTCGGAAATGATCCCGAACCTTAGGACTACCCACGTTTGGGTGACTTAAGGGTCGTATGGAAGGACTCGAGTGTCTGGGGACGAACCTACATGGAGGTGAGGATCCGGTGACCCGTGTGTAACGACATTAGCAAGAATTGTAAAGGTCTGTTTTCGTTCCTAAGTCTGTCTGAGACGGGTTTAGGGTAGGTTTGAGTTCTCGGAGTGTAAGGAACGGAAACTGTCGACTAGGGAATACTTGGTTTCGAGGTTCGACAGTTGATCAAGTCCTCGTTTTGTCTCGTCCCTTCCTGACGTCTGTCTAGATACGAAGTCCACACGTCCCTAGGAACCCTTCTTTCTACGGTTCCTTTCTGTCGACTTTGGTCACGACGTTTCCTTTTTCAGGACCTATCCAACAAACCCGGAAAAAAAAAAAAAAAAAAGAATTCCGTACTTTTCCTTTTCTCAGACAGGGACAGGAGTATACTTGACCGGTCACGAGAGTAGGGTGGGTCATTCTCTTCCTCTTCCTAGAGTCTAGGGTACTCTAGGGGTCCCTCATCAAAGTTACCCCGTGGACCGACGGTTCACTTTGGGATCGTCTCCAAGTGTCCCGAGGACTGTAAGTGAAGGGACTCTTCCATAGGTAGGGAAGAAACTTACACGAGAACCTGGTCGGAAGGGGAGGAGGGAGGTTTGTGTCATTTACCCAAACTTTCCAGACGAACGAGTGTTGTCCGACGGAGGGGGAAATTGGTTTCTAATCCTTTGGTTCCAGACACCTTGTGACTCAGGTCACAAAAAGGAGAAATAGTTCTCTTACGTACGGTTTCCTTAAAAAGGTAAAAAAAAGAACGTACAATACCCTTGATTTTAGAATGAAGATGAAAGGTAGACCCACTAATAAGAAATACATCTTAAATTGTGCTATTCTTCTACGAAGAAACAAAAACAAAAAATTTGGGCTTAGGTATTGACTCTCTGTTTACAAGAGAATGGTAAGTTATCATGACTAATTACTAGAGATTATACGGGTTGACGGGGTCCTAGATCCGTTATACTTTATCTCTAATATAACAGGGACGAACACGTCCCTGATACGACGAGGGTACACTAATATATAAACCAACTCGTCGTTCAATATCAAACAATTATGTTTGTATCCTACAACTAAGTAAACGTGAAATTTTATAGTGATGATTTATTTAGTAGACAAAACAGGTTTTGTGGATATCTCTGTGTGTTAAGTGAATATTTCAACTTGTTCGTCTAATTTTTACTTATCTAATACCCAGAGGGTGAAGAATTATAAATATTCATGTTACGTGTATGTTTATATTATGTGATTTCTGTCAATTTTCTAGACACAACTGTGGAAACGACACAAGTAATTAAGTTGTTCAGGTACGACTCATGATCAGTAAAGAGTTATGGATTTCCACTCCGTCCGTATCTAGGACGAGAGTCTTTCGAATCTCACACTGAATCTCTCTTGACAAGTGTGAATGTATATTAGTTTAACGTTTAAGTGTGTGTATATTAATGTTCTCTACACTTCTAATTTTTTTTTTATTTAAACTCCAAAAACAACAACAGATCAGAGATTCAACATAGAGAAAACACTGGGGTATCTGACATCGGGTGGTCCAAGAAGACTGGTACCCTAAAGGGTCCGTTCTTATGACCTCACTCAACGGTAAGGTAAGAGGTCCCCTAGAAGGACTGGGTCCCTAGTTTGGGCTCAGAGGACGTAGTGTCCGTCTAATAAATAGTGACTCGGTGGACCCTTCGGAGCCACTTCAACGATCTATTTGTATTTTATAATAAATAGAGAAAACCGTCTCCAGAGGAGAATTTCATAGGGTAGACCTGTCGTTCACTGTGATAACAGAGGTGTCTACCCTATAAGTGTTGAAAGAAACCACCCCATAAATAAGATATAAATTAATTCTAGTCGGTATCCTCGACCTTCGGGTATCGTTCTCGACTTCGACCACGACTAGAAAAGGAGAGCGAAAAGTCACAGGGAGAGAAACCCTGCGTCAGAAGGGGAAACCGTAGGAAAGGTCCAGGGGGGCGAGACCTACGGACGTGGTGACAAGAGAAAGTAGCGTTGAAGTAGTGATTCCTCTGAGTACTTACGGTCACTTCTCCTGTTGTGTACTTGATCCTTCCGAGTTAGAGAGCCGGTGAAAGGAATAAGGTCGGAGATTGTTACTTATAAAATGTTCCAGAAGACGTCCACCAAGGATTTGGTTTTCTTTTGGGGTATACTCTTCTCAACCTCTCTTATCCCAGTCCTCAGAACCCAAGTTTAGAACGTAATTAATGAGTGATGTCACTGGATCTGTTTGGGAAAATGAAGAGACTCGAAGGGAAAACAAGTAACAATTTTGATTTGTCGTCGTCTAAAGGACACAATATACATAATACATTATGTTTCGAGAGTACTCAATGTATTTGTGTATACTTCTGTTAGTATCCACCCTCGAAATCAGTGCACGTCTCTTAGAAAAACTATCCGCAGCACAGACATCACGGAACTCGTCCAAACGGGATGACACGGTCGTTTACCGTTACTTAGGTAGGGTAACCAAACGTTATTACATTCTATCAGTAAACAAATGAAGAAGGAGATTGGTACGTAAATTAAGTTGGATGTGAAATATGTCAGTCGCCATCCCTATTATTGTATTACAAAAGGTGGTCTATTAAGGGGAGAGACGAAATTTCGATCAACGACTGTTTTTCAAATCACAGTTGTAATTCTTTTAAGGTAGAGAACCCCATCATTGTGATTTCGGGATTTAGTTTCACCGGGAACAGTACTGGACAGTGAGGAATGTAAAGAGAGAACAACATCTTCCTTTTTTTATTCATTTCGGTGTTTGTTCTCATTTATCGATCACACGCCCTTAGTCAAAAATTTTTCGTCTGGAACTATAGTAAATTTTTATCAGTCGTCAAGGTTTGCTCCGGGGCTCGCAGAATAGAAGGAAGTCGACTGGTGTCCTCTCCCGGATGTCGTCTTCTACGATCTTTCGGAAGTAGTACTATTTCCTTCTACCGAAAGGAACGAGTAAAGTACAGACACATGTCCTGGGACCCTCGATCGTCGACCTTTCAAATCACAATAGTCCCTGTTATCCTTTACGGTAAGAGGAGTGAGCCTTATTGACGCAAACCAGGTTACTGGAATTGTAAAGTACCGGACTAAAGAAAACGACAAGAGAAGGTTAATTAAAGTTAGTAAGAAAGGAATTTTATATCTCCATTATATACGACAGTCATTTTCGATTTTTTATGTCAGTCTATATCTTTATTTTTTAGTTTTCTGAGGTAGGTAAAGGAGTGTGTAAGGCATTATGGAGAAGAGAGAAGATTCCATTTTCAAAACAAAACAAAATAAATAAACCAACACGGCACAGAATCAACCCCGTACACCTTATATCAAGGGGTTGGTCCCTAACTTAGGACTGGGGGACGGAACCCTCTCACCTCAGAATCGGTGACCTGGAGGTCCCTTCGGGGATTCGATTAACAGACTCACAAGTGAATATGAAAAGAAACGTGCAACAAAACATTAACAAAATGACTTACTATATAGTGTCTAACCAAAGGTTCAATTATATAGATATAAACGTAGTAAGGAAGATTGACGACATATCATAATGAACCTTATTTAACTTTCCGTACAATTTCAGATTTAACAATACAGAGTCGTCAGTCGATGAAATACATCCTTTCCTTATGAAAAAGTTGTCCTTTTCCGTCATAAATGACATTTCTTGTCATAAATGTAACGAAGAACTGTTATTAGACAGTGTATAATTCCAATTCGTCATCGTTCATCACTTCGTTTATCGTTTAGTCAGGTAGTAAAAATGGAGTTCTCTAGACTCTTGAGACTACCCGGTAAATCCCACTTGTCGATAATCGTTACCACTTATACCAGTAGACTTGTACACAGTTCCTTTCCCGGTACGGGGTTTAGAGGTTTATTATGTGGACTTAAAGTGGTTGTCTTTAAGTAAGGAAACCAGATTTGTACCGATTGAGACTTGTAAGAGAAATTTGTACGTACAAAAGGCTTACTCTCTGGTGAACCAACCTACGAAAGGAGGGGTCCTTCGTACTAAGTTGGACTTTTACGACTCACAAACACCACCTTCTCTTAAGATTTTGACCCCTTCCCGTCTATGTTCTCTTTCTCCTACACTTATTTCTTTTTTTGTTTTTATTTTTGTCATCCTAAAGGTTTAATCGACTTTACAGTCAGGGGAAGGATGTCTACCCAGGGTTGACGAATGTTCGTTTTCAATTAAAGTGGTTCGTTTATTTTTCTCAGAGAATACTTCCACCACTGAAAGGAGACACCTGATCTTCTCTTCTCTCTACCTCTTTATGTCGCTCATACGGTAGTGATTAGATGACGTCGTAAGAAAAGGTGACTTGGCCCTGAACCGGAGTCTAAAGAAGACCTGAGTCACGAGGTCCATCGATGATGGGTCACTGAGAGCAACCACGGGGTTTACTTTCGGTCAAACAGTATGTCAGTGCCCTCAGCAACCGAGGTAATTCTGGTTGGTGCCCGAACTTAAAGTGTTCATCTGTCATTGACACACACGCGCCGACACACGAGTTAGCGCAGACTGAGAAATACTGGGGTACCTGACGTCGGGTGGTCAGAGGAGACAGATACCTCGTTACCGTATTCTAATTTCAACGACAACCCTAAGAAATAGTCGGTTCGTAGACGTCTCCTGTGTAGGGTCCTGTTTGTCTCGAGACTCGATTGTCTGACCCTAGGAAGGGGTGGTCTTACCTTCGACACACACCCTTTTCTGACGCAGAGGGATCTCGGGTTCTCTTGTAGGTTACATATATCGTCCATGGCTCCACTTACTAGTGGGTTTAGTTCGTATGTTATCATATTTTGTGTAGAGGTCGTCTGTGAACCAGGTTCTCCAGAACTCTTAATTGTTTTTCAAACGAAATTTTGTAGAGTAAACCTGTCACGTCGGAGATGTATATGTGGGACGGAGTTGAGGGACACTTAATCTATAACAGTTTCCTAGAGAATAGATTTTACTACTATGACACATTTTTTTTTTTTATACCGTTAGTAGGTCCTTCCGTCTTTACCTGAGACTGTCCTTCCCGTACACTCACAGGTCGACAACCCATTACATTCTACCTAACCCTCCACTCTTATTCGGTCGTGGAAGGTGTGACACGTCTCCACCACTTCGACCGACGGATGAGTCATCGGTCCGACGTCGAAAGGAGGGACACGGCTTCGGAATTGTTCATTGGCTGAAGGACGCGTGACTTCTTGGACGGTAGTGTAAATTCCTTCGGAAGAACCTCCAAGTCCCGTCTTTGACAGGGGCAGTTTTTTTTTTTATAAATCGTTTATTTTTCTGAAGTGGACTAAACTGGTCGAAACAAGTAGTGTCGTCTCCCTCCATTCCGTCCCGGTCCATCGGACAAATCCTACCCTATTTGTTAGAGAAACAGAGAGAGTGTGTATGTGTGTCGATGGGTGTTTATGTGGGTGTGTGTATGTGTACTTTTGTGTGTGTACATGAGTGTAGGTGTATACGAGTGTGTGAGTGTATAGGTGTGTGTATGTGTACGTAAGTGTGTCTGTAGGTGAGTGTAGATAAGTGTGTGACTGTGTATGTGTGTCTGTGGGTGTATGTGAGTGTGTGTGTACATGTGTTCTTTTGTGTGTGTGTACGTGTCGGTGCAAATGAGTGTGTGGACGAGTGAGTGTGTAGGTGTGTGACAGGAACATGATAACGGTCGAGTGTCTCTTCGTCTGAGTCTACAACGGGGAGGGGTAGTATAAGAAAAGGAAGAGTTGTTTTTACCGAGAGAAAACTATCTTTAGTGGAAGAAAATTTCCCTGTCACAGTAGTTGTGGTTCGGGGTCACTGACACGCCTTTTATTCGTGTGTGGACGACACGGTAGCCGGGGAAATAACCGTTCTACCATAATCGGACAAGGAGACCTCCTTAAGACCGAGTCTTGAAAATATTCATCCTCTGAGTTAATACGAAGAATTCCCGAGGGATTTAAACCTTTATCTCGATTTATTCCTTTATGTAATCAGTTACAGGAAAAGTTGGAGGAGGGGATGAACAAAGAGTTAGTAAAAAGAAAAACGAAAGAACCCCACTAAATTGAATCCTTTTGACGGTTGACATCGTGGTATTTGTCCCGTGACATAACTCTACTCTTTCTCCTTTTTTATTTACGGTTTGTATCCAGAAGATTCATACTAGTCGTATACCGATTCCGAAGTGGTTTGGTTCAGTGTAATTACGACTTAGATGAGTTCCCATTAGTCTTAGTGTCACTCAAAGGGTTCTTTCTTTTGTAAAGTTATCTCCTCTAGAAATTTGAACTTGACTTCACGTTTCTCATTACAACGATTGTGAACCCCTAATGTCTCCATAGAGGGTTCTCTCAGATCCCTCCATTTTTCTTGTACCGGACTTTCCAATTTGAACCACTAGGGTGCATCAGTACCGTCTCTATTCGTTAATGGAATATGTCCAGAAAGACCTTTGTTTTAAACTATGGACGAACTTAAATCTTTATGTAGTTTTCTTCCATACTGGTAGTTCTAACCGGTACCTTCGTCGCTCTTTCCTCTCAATACCTCTGTTCGAACCCGTTGCGGGAAGATCCCTGAAAAGTCCGACTTCTGGTGTTAGTCAACAACGTTCACCGTTCCTTTATTCAAATCGACGGATTAAATACACATAAGTTTATGTACGTGTGTATACTCATAACCTCAATCCTCTCTCTCCCTCTCCACCTCCCCACCTACTTGCTTCCCTCCCTCCCTACCTGTCTTCCTTCTTCCCTTCTTCTCCTTCTCTCTCCCCTTAACTCTCCTCTTTCATCTTCTCTTCTCTCCTTTCATCCCCTCCCCTCCTCTTTCCCTCTCACTCTACCTATGTCCTCTACACTGAGACAACTGAGAAGTTGGTCGGGGACAAAAACTCGGAATAATCGTAGAGAGACACGAAGTACTAATAGTCGCGAATTTATTTCGATAACAAGTAAGTTATACTGGGGATTGGTCACAAAGGTTCAAACTAGGAATCCGGTCTTCGTAGTCGTAGGGGACCCTTAAACAATCTGTACTTTTGAACCCAGGGTGGGTCGGGATGATTTAGTCTTTCAGACACCCACGTCGGTCGTCAAAGACAAAATTGTTCGAGAGAGTCACTAAGACTACGTACTATTTCAGACTCCTTCTTCTTCTTCTTCACTTCAGTAAGTCAGCTCGGGCTGAGAAACGCTGAGGTACCTATCATCGGACGTGGTTCGAAGAGGTAGGTACCCTAAAAGTTCCGTTCTCATGACCTCACCCAACGGTAAAGGAAGAGGGTTTCAAACTCTTGTTGACGGGTTTTGTGTTCAGTCGATGTCGTAGAAACCTCGAGGTGACTTCTTTATCGACCTCCTTAGAGACTAAATGTATTTGTGTCCTTGTAAGCCCAAAATATGTAGTGAAACTCTCGAACTCCCCAAACCTAGACAGAAGTGTAGAGACTTATAACGTTTCTGTTCAGAAACTCGGATCTCCCGACTTTCCACTAGTACCGGCTCTCCTCTCTTAGTGATTCCATTACTGGATAACAATTAGAAGACCTGTGGACTAGAGAGGTATACGAACTCTCCTCCCTCCAAGAGGAGGTAAAGATCTGTGAATCTCTTTTTATCCAAAGACACTAAATTCTCTCTGGGTGTGTAATCATGGTGTGAAGTCTTTCCAGACCGCGTGCGAGGGTTTTCGGGTAAGTCGTGACACATATTGTAGTACCACTGGGACGCCGGTGAAAGTCCACCCCGATGTTTAAAGACACTACGAAAATTGTTACCGATGGATTTAACAAAAGAACGTTAGGTTATATAGTGAGACCACACACAAAGATATGATGAACATAACAAAGTACTAGAAACGATACACGTGAGTCTCGACTGAACATCTATTGACACCCGTCGTGTCGACCCATATTTTCTCAATAAATTACCACAATAAAGTCCACACGTGGAATCGGTACGTCAAATGTTTTCGTTTAGGGACACTCCATATTTCGTAGTCTCTCGTTTTTTTTTCTTTTTTTTTTTGTCAGTGACTATAGAGACATCTTCTGTCTTTCTTCGACTCAGTGACTCGGACGTTAAGTTCTCTTCCGTTTATATAGTGTCTTGTTTCTGACTTGGAGGTGGGACCCAGTGTCCTGTAGTCGAAGTCTTTACAAGTGGTTGTGTCTTTCTAAACAACGAATGCTATTTTCTGTAGACACTTTACAGAAAGTGACTTGTTTCGTAGTAGACTGGGGATTGATTTGTATCGAACGAAATATTTTCCAACAAAAAAAAAAATATATTATAACGGTTTGTGATAAAGACATCGAGAAACTTCTTCTCAATCACAATAACTTAGACACCGTCTGTAGTAAGATTAGACACAGACCCTTTCATATAGTGAATTGTGAATGGACTGATTAAACAATAAATCTCTATCTCTGATTACGGTAAATCAGTTTTTGTTTCGTTTTGTCGATGTGACGACTCACGGATGGTTGGCATCGTATCACGATTCGTGAGAATCCTTTTTATCTTTTCGTCCATGGTAAAACCGAAGGTCTTCTCTATTCCATGAGTCTTCAAGTCATGACTTTGTAAACACAAACCTCTTCCAAGTACACTTGACCTTACACCGTCCTATTTCAAGGTACCTTCTCTACTCGAAACGAATCATTCATTTTAAATTGTTCCTCCAAACCGTCCTTTATTTTCGTTTCCTCTTATTGGTTCTGTTCTCAACCGTAAAAATTTCTAATTTTAAGTTAAAGAGTAAAGGTAAACCCTACTTTTTTTACGTTCGTCGTTTTAGTGGTTATCCTTCCGACTAATAAGTGGTAGTCTCTTTCTACATGACTGAACTGACAGGTGTGGGTTGACTTACAAGATAAAGCCTAACATTTGTGTTTCATCTACTTTACATAGGTACGGGAAGTGTGGTCCCGTAGTAGATAGTGTAAAGTCGAAAATTGAAGGATTAATAGAACGAGGGAGTAGTGGAGATTCTTCAGTGGGTCCCTAGTTTGCCTACGATAGTAACTCCTTAGTTTGTCTACGATAGTCCACGTTCCTGACTCAGACCCCCTTCTCAACACGACCAACACCCCCAACCTCCCTTACTTGTCCCTACAGTCAAGTGACGACCGATTCATATCCCGGGTCTAAGTTAGAAGACGGAAAGGGGGACCAGGGTTTCTCGAAAGTAGAAACGTTACAGTCGACCAATATCCCTGGATTCCGCCTACTGTCCACGGTCGTCGTACTGTCCTCCAGTCTAAATAGTTCCTTTTTTTAGAGTTTGTGTTGGGGAAGACAGAGAGAGAGAGACTTTCCGTAACTCTTCTCCCCGGGAAACCGTGAACCACTATAATCTTTTTTCCTGAAGAGGAGGGTCTCCTTCTGGAAACGTGTACGGTCGTAAGTCGACTTCTGAAAACCGAAGGTAAAGAGTCAGGTACTAGAGATTAAACTATAAGAGACTAAATCTGTGTGAGACTAGACTATAAGAAAAAAAAAAAGGGGAAGACTTTCGATTAATGTAAACGTCATACTACTAAAGGCCTCGTAGAAACTCCTTAACACTCAGACGAAAACACCGTGACAGATATCACATACTAAACACCCGGACTGAGTGAGAGGGGGTGATCTTGTAGTCGAGGGGACCTAATTAGTGGAACCGTAAGAGGTCGATAGGTCATGTCTTTACATGGGTCGTTTTCACGAGTCACTTATGTGTCGTCCCTCTGAAGTCCAAGAAAGGTAAAGACGTGACGTCTTCTGTCTCAGAACAATTTAGAAATAATTAACTAAGAAGGGTGAAGGTGGGAGACATGGAAAAGAATCTGGAGGTAGAGGGGTGGTACGTCGACAAGCATTCACAGAATCGTTGGTTCATATAAAGGTGTGGACTTGGGGACGTTACGGAACTAGGACCTGTTGGGGCAATATTAGTAAATTGTCAATATATAGTGATCTCTCCTACGATTACCCCATTACTCCTTCCCTCGTCAAACGAATCTGACCCTCGTCCCATGGTAGTACAATAAGTGCAGAACATCGATTTAATGTACTGTAGGGAAAACCCTTTCACTACCACAGGTGAGGTCAAAGGTCCTTTCTTCTAAGGTACTGGAGTCCGTCGGGAAAAGATACAATTTTTACGTAAGACAAGGGATGCTTGACACCCTACCACAAGAGAACGTGGATAATCGGTGTTTCTGGTTCATTTCCGACTACAGATCTGGTCCCGAAGAGTTTCAGACCGGGGATATGGTCGTCGTAGACATAGTGGACCCTTGATCCTTCTTTACGTTTAAGAGTCCGGGAGAGAGTCTGGATGACTTAGTCTTTGAGACCCCCACCCCGGGTCGGTGACCACGAAAGTTGTACGGGAGGTCCACTGACACTACGAGTCATGTCAAACTCTTACTGACCACATATCTGACCCTCATCCCTCCAAGTTCACATGTATAACGAGTAGTTACATCTTAGTGGAAAACAAACTTGATTCAAAGGAGACAAATGACGACGAACAGTCCTTCTTTATAAGTGAAATTAAAGTGTCAAAACACACTTGACAGTCAACCTCTCCTACCCTATGTAAAAGTATCCGGTGATCCGAACACCTTCGAGTCCGATAAACTGAGGGTTCTTCAGTTTATACAGTATGGTGTTTGATTGATTACTTAAACAGTTCTTGACAAGGGGAAACACTCCTAAAATCGGTTCTGAAGTCACTGTCGGGAGGTGAAAATACCTAAAATTGACTCATTAATTATCCTATTGTCAATGTTCACGTTCAATTCACGTATAATAAAGGTGACCTAACCCAGTATTTATTCAGTATATCGAAATTTTCACTTACTTTTCTCTGCCAACTTTTCTTCCCGGATAACCCTCGACTTCCTCCCTCCGGTCTGAATTAAAATTCGGCATGGAAGAGTAAAAGCACTCCGTTCGGTAGGTATCCCCTGGTCGACTCTGGCACCACCTAAGACAAAGTGAAACACGAAGTCGTGCTTTCATAGCCGTGCTTCTGTCAGATGGTTTACCTCTGTAAGGTCTCGGAGAGAAAGGTGTCTTTAGTTTTCACTTTTGTCAAGTTATGCGACCTCCATTCCCCCTCCCTGTCCTGTCGTTTCGTGACCCTTATAAAACGTGGTGTCAATGTGTCCGATAACCTGCAAACTAGAAAAAATAAAAAGGGAATCATGGACCCGGTTGAGGGAGGGGTCGGTGTTTAAGGTCCCGAAGAGAGATCGTTACCTCTCTGGAGAGTTAAGTTGAGGAAAAGGTTTAGTTACGGTCCGGAGTCCCGACGTAGTGTAGTGACCACCCGGGGCTCACGAAAATAAAAGTGTTCGGGAAAGGAGTTGTTGTTGTCGTTTAAATATTAATATAAACTCCTGAGCTAACCATATTTCTGTTTATATTGGGTCCGACCCAAAGTAATAATATATAAATAATAATGTCAGTGAGTTTTAAATTTGTAAAATAACCTAGGAATTTTCATAACGTACGGACAGTCATCGAAGGATCGTGACGACATTGTTTCAAGACATTTGATCCACTGAATTCGTAGTCTTTAAATGATAGGACTATCATGGCTACCAGGACGTACGTTCCGTCGTTTCCTGTGTGTCTACTTTTCTTGTCTTAAAACCTGTGTTATCCTCTTTCACTCCCACCCTCCTAAACTCTCTTGTCGTAACTGTGTATGTGATGGTTTATATTTTGTCTCTCGGTCACCCTCAGACTACATACTGGTGGAACCCCTCCCCCCTCCCTCCTCCCTCCCCCCAAGTTCTCCCTCCCCTGTGTACATATGGACACCCGTTAAGTGTAACTACATACCTTTTTTGATAGTGTTATAACATTTCGTTATTAGGAGGTTAATTTTTTTTGAGATTCCTTTTTTTCAGATGACAGAATCTCTAGACCTTCGATCTTCAGGTTCGAGTTCAACAGTCGTCCCGACACGAGGGAAACCTCCGTCATCCCTTCCTTCACCAGGTCCGGAGAGAGGCTCCAATAGCACAACGGATCCGAACACTGTTCTCTTAAAGTTAGGAGTCAGACACAGGAGGGGTACACGCATAGACAAAAATTTGAGGGGGAAAAATATTCCTGTGATTAACACAGTCCAATTCCCTGGCGGTATGAGGTTATACTGGAGTAGAATTGGTTAGTGATACTTACACTGGGATAAAAGTTTATTCCAGTGTAAGAGTCCGCGATCTCTAGTTCCTAAGACTCCCCTGTGTTAAGTTGGGTAACGTCCCAGATACGGGACACAGACGACCTCTTTAACAGGTACGTTTCTAAAGAGACCCTACGATTTCCCTGCTACGTCAAGACCCCAAAGGTTTCATAGTCTTTATTCTTGGTCTCCACTTTGTCCCTCTACAAAATGTAAAACAAAATTGGAGAAAATAATTCTTTATTTATTTATCTGTCCAAAAAACATAGACTGTATGTTGTTTGACGTATCTAAATTTCCCGAAATGTGTATATATACAGTTTCGACTAGTTTATCAAACCAAGATAAAAATTTTCTTTATGAAGTTCGAATTTTTTGTGAAGTCCTCCTGACAAGACCACCAGGTTCACCAATTCTTAGACGTACGGTTACGTCCCCTGTGTCCAAACTAGGGACCAGACCCTCCTACGGGGACAGTGCTCCGTCGATTCGACCACACGGTGTTGACGACCCGCGATCTCGGGTCCGAGGTGTTGTTCTCTTCGACTACGGTAATCTTCGGGTGTGTGGTGCTGATCTCTTTCGGGAGTGCGGTGTCACTGACTGGACGTTTCGGCTTTGATTGATTTATTTTTACAAAGTTTTTATTTTAAAAATTTTGTCTTATGAAGTTCCCTCTAAAAGACACCTAGTCAGATCTCCCTTCAATTGAAGAGGGTTCCGGCGTAGAGGTCATTCAGGTCCACTCGGGATTGGACGGAGTCAAGGTCCAGTCCTCGGTTGGAAGGAAGTGAGACTCCAAAGGTAGGACTTGTGAACGACGAACGAAGAACCTCGACACGGGAGGTTTCTTAACTCTTAGCTGTGTTAAAGAAAGAAAGAAAAAAATTTTAGACTAGAAGTGTCTCCGTTACATGAAGAGTACGAACAAAGAGGTACAATTGGGAAAAGAAAGAGGACGTTTTTTGGAAGTTAAACTGGGACCCAGAATTACCTACAAGGTCGACTTCTCTCTCGACACAGAAAACGGGGGTCTGTGATGGAGAAAAGGGGTGAGGAGATAATTCTTTCTCTCTTTTTCCGACTCCCTCTGACCCTTCCTATGGGCTCTACTAGTAAGGGAAACAAGGAAGGTAAAAATTTCAATGATAGTCGGGTACCGTCGTTTCCGGAGGTTTAAGAAAGAGTCAGTGACCAAGTTGGCAAAGTAAGGGTTTCCTAAGATCTTTGGGTTTGTTTCACGACCGACAGGAAGAACTTGGTAGGGGGAGGGTTAGTTTTTAGTAGAGTGTGTTTTTGTCGGTTTATTTCGTCGTGTCGGACAACGGGTGTTTCACTCTTGACTTGTCAGGTACCCAAACCGGACAGGGTGACTTCGACGTTTTCGAGGTCGAGTAAACATCTGTGTGTTAACCCAGACGGTCGTGGTAAGTGTCTGAACCTACACTTGACCTCGGATTCGACACCAATTTCCGTGGGTCCTGTTACGGTCAACCCGACACAGTTTTTGGTCCGACAGGGACTCTCTTCCCAGAGGATCTCATCATTTATTATCATTGCCGAAACTCCCGTATACACGGTTTGTACTCGAAAGGTACAAGGGTACCTCCTCGTGACCTATGATGGAATCCTTCCGAAAAAGAGAGGCGTGTTTAATATTATTTTGTTACCGTTGCCACTGAGAACTCAGTATTTAGAGAGTCCAGAGTCAAGTAAAAAATTTTTTACCCTATATCAATATATGTATGTGTTCTGAGTTACTGAACACTTTCTTCGATCGAGAGGAAAGAGGAGTTTTCTCTAGGAGTTCAACCGACTGGATGGTCTGAGTCGGGTCTCGAACGCGTCTCTTCGACACCAGGGAAAACTCCGACAAGTGCGTTTAGCAGAGACAAAGGACTCACCACAAGTCATGGATATTTTATATTCGGGGTTTACAGGACGAACCCGTCGTCTTTACCACACAAAATCTTCCTTACGTGACTGAAGGGACCCTCAAGTCACCACTTCTGATATGAAGGTCACGTCTCCCATCTCCAAACTGGGGACCAGCCACTTGATTCCAGATTCTAGGACGTACGGTACGTCATCCGGTTTTAAAAATTTTTTGTCTACTTTACCTACTGGAGTCGAGACCCAGTCATATCCTACTTGACGACCTTTACAGGGTTCCAGGAGAGGTTTACGAAGTCGATTGATTTGGATGTGTTGTGACTGGTACTCGTTTAGTACATGCTGTTCTTCTCTACTATCAAGTCACCTGTTTGCTTGAGTTTAGGGTGAAGATCGGTCTTTGAAGTGAGATGTGTCCTGTCTGAAGGGTCCTGTCACAGGAGTCCTTGTCGCCGAAGACACAGGATACTGGCACTCGACAGGAAATGGAACCTCTTCGACGGACATGTAGACACAAAGAGGGAGGATCTTTTCCTTATTCTGTCAAAGGAGACAGAGTATTGTTACCGAAAGTACTCCGGTGGTCGAAGTCCGAAAGGAAGATGTCCGATATTAT
Source organism: Capra ibex (assembly GCA_006410555.1). Lineage (NCBI taxonomy): Eukaryota > Metazoa > Chordata > Mammalia > Artiodactyla > Bovidae > Capra > Capra ibex. The sequence goes on from SJYO01034137.1 coordinate 42,679,889, forward strand.
TGGTCCTAATCCCGTTTCACTTTACCCTTTTATGGAGCAACCCCACTCAAAGGTTCCTTACCTTACTCCGTCTCCTATTCTAGTCTGACTACCTTTTAAGAGACGTCTCTGGAACCCCGGTTCGAAGTGACTGAATTGCCCAAGGTTCCTGAACCGCCACCCCGAGGTCGGGAGAGGGAGGTAAGAGTAGAAATATCAGAGTCCCAGACAGAATGGGAAGAGTGGAGAAGAAATAAATACACCTTCCCGAACCGTTGCAATGAAAGAAACAGACGAAAAGGACTGAAGGATTTACCGATACCAACTGTGAGAGGAGGGTTGTACGGAGTGTGATTGACACGTTTAGAGGAACCCTTGGTTGTACAGTAGGGAACGGTTCAAAGTAGTCTTAAACTGGAAAGGAGGGTCGACTTGTTTTCGAAGAGAGTGTTGTAAATACATTGAGGACGTTAGACTGGAGGAGGTCCTTCGGTGAGATCTAACTAATCCCTCTTTACGTTCACTAAGGGTACCAGGGTTGACCCCCTTTTTTTTTTATTTTTTTATTTTTTTATTTATATATATATATATATAAAGAGGTCGGTGGTGGTTCAAGGGTCTAATAGGGAAGAGACAGTGTCGGTCACTTACGACAATAACAAAAATTTTTCACTTTCATTTAAATTACAAAATAGGTAGTATTTTTACAGTCTACGAGTGTGAATTTGTCTATGTATCTACGTCTTTAAACAGACTTCTTACATTTTTTTTTTTTTTGGGGTGTGTTTGGGTGATATGTCTTTATTGAAAAATGTGCTATGTAAAGAAAGGTATTTACGTAAATGAGAACTACCTATAACGGAGATCCTGTAGCTGTTTTTACTTCGATTAATTGTATCGTTTCCCATTCATCGATGAGTAATTAACCAGGATAAATGTACGGTTGGTACTTTTCTAGTAAAAATACGAATTCGTCTTTGAAGTTCGAACTGATCCTAACAGTAATTCTTTTGTCACTCACCTTTGAAGGGACCACCAGGTCACCGATTCTGAGACGTGAAAGTTACGTCCTCCAGACCCAAGTTAGGGACCAGTCCCTTGATCTAGGGTGTACGTGTTGATATCTACGGTGCATGACGTTCTTCCAGAACGTAGAAGGTGTTGATTCTGGACCGTGTCTGTTTATTTATTTATTTACAATTTTTTTTTTTTTCCTTTGTCACTTACCTTCATTCTATGGATGACACTTGACTTTGTCCTTACTTCAAGTCAGGACGATAAGGAAACGATCTCTGTGACTACTCAGATAATTGTGACCAAACTCATTTCCCACTGACTCCAACTGTCTGCTTTACGTTTGTCCGGACCACTCGTTTAGAAAGTCAGAAAGAAGGGTTATAGTCTTTCGTACTCAGATTCAGGTTTAGATCACACTCCTAGACGGTTCGTGTTGACTACGTAACGGAACTTATACACTCCGGTGGTAGAGATACAGTATACGTATACACTAGTCCTATTATTTTCTTAGTGTCCCAGACAGAGAGAGGACGGGAGATCCCTCTTCTGTCGGAAGTGGGTTAAACAAGGACCCGGAACAACAAGGTTAGTCTCATTAACTAACCCCTACTTCCTCGGATTTTCCACAACTCTGATTGACCAGTACGACCTCTTTGGTCTGAGTACCTTAACCTTTATCATCTAAACCTTCTTTTCTCTGTTCACTCTCTTCCAATTCTTAGTCTTCTGTGACCCGAACTCTTTTTCGGACTTCTAGAAAGAGAGAAAACTCCTCCCCTTCACCGATCCCGTCGACAGTATCACACTACCTATCATAAAACCCTTCTATTTCTCTATAAATGTTGTGAAACCGGTCGACTACGCTTCCCGGTTGAGTAACCTTTTCTGGGAGTACGACCCTTTCTGACTTCTGTCTTCCTCTTCCCCCGCTGTCTCCTACTCTAACAACCTACCGTAGTGGCTGAGTTACCTGTACTCAAACTCGTTCGAGGTCCTCTATCACTTCCTGTCCCTTCGGACCGTACGACGTCAAGTACCCCAACGTCTCAACCCGTACTGAATCCCTGACTTGTTGTTTTTGTTTCTCGATGAAGTCTTTTAGAGGATATTTGATATCTACCTTAGAAAGGGAATTCTAAAAGACTTCTTTACATTTTTTCTATGTTTAACGAAATTTTGAGGAAAAGCCTTCAGTTACGCACGAAGAAACCTTCGCTACGATACGACTGTGGTCCCTGTGATCCGTCGAATCAGAATATACCCAGTGTATATTTGTGAACACAACAAACGAAACTCGAGAGTCAAACATCACCCGTCCCTAGGTATAGGCACCTCGACTAGACTCGATATGTAGGGTCCTCCGTAGAACGGTGGTGAACTTTTCGACACTTCCTCCTTCGACTTAAACTCAGGACCAGATGGAAGGAAGATCGGTACACCGAGTCCTGTGTGGTGAGGGACTCAAGTCATAGGAGCGTTCATGGGATACCCGTTACTACCACTGCAGACGGACGTGGTACCCGAAGACACTTCTAGTTTGCTCTTTTCATATATGTTTACACAAGACACCTGACATTTCTCGATGGGTTTACTAGTACACCATACCGGAGGACCTGTTGTGTCATAAGTCAGTGAATGACATTGAGTATTCTTGTTACCACCGACCCAGGGACCACCATGTCACCTATTCTTAGGTGGATAGTTACGTCCCCTGTTCCCAAACTAGGGACCAGGTCCTTCTAAGGTGTACGACACCTCGTTGATTCAGGTAGACGGTGTTGATGACTCGGACGTGGATCTCGAACACGAGACGTTGTTCTCTTCGGTGTCGGTACTCCTCGACCACGTCACGTTTCTTGTTATCGGGGACGGACGGTGTAGATCTCTTTCGGGTACGTGTCGTTACTCCTGAGTCCCCTGGGTATTTACTTTCTTTATCATTTGTTTGTTTGTTTTAGTATCTTTTCTTTTTGGTACCGTTGACCTCACTAAGGTCTTGACTGAGACGGGAGCCGATAATCGCTCACGAGAGATGGGGAAGGACCATAGAGGAGACTGAACCCTCGGTCCCTCCTTATTTGAGTCAGGATCCTTTAGATGACCCTTGAAGTGTTGAAGAATGGAGTAGAGTGGGTCCCGGAGGTGGTGACTAATTTACCTTTACGACCTCCCACAGTACCCGGGTCCGGTCGTAAGACACCTCAGGTCAGATACGGACCGGTGGCGCGGGACACGACTACCACTGAAGTGGCCGACCGAGGGTAGAGTTACCTGTCGAGAGAGACTTTCCGGTAAGACACTGAACAGGACCCTCATGAAGTAAGTACGACCGACTTCAAGAGGGGGAAAGACGAGTTTCAATTGGGATGAGTCGTGTTTCGTCGGTGTTCCTTACTTACTCTGTCGCTACTCCCTCCTGGAACGTGTTAGATTCATACAAAGGTCCCCCTCAAAAGAGACGAAAGGTCCTAAGGTTCTCTTACAGTAGGTTGGTGTCTCCGTTCCCGAACCGCCCGCGACTCCCGGACGGGGGGACACCTCCAGAGGGGGTATACAAGGGTAGGGAGGGCCCTCGACGTGGAGGGATACCTTCTCCTCGGTCTGTGTACAGATGGACGGTAGAGTCTTAGACTAGGACCGAAAAACAAAAATCATCGACTCTGGTTTCTGGACCGGGTAAGGGATGAGTCAAACTCCGTTCTCCGGAACGTTACCTAAAAGGACTCTCCGTCGGGTCTCCGACCACGGTGTTCCTCGACCGGACGAAAGGAACCTGAGTCGGGACGGCCAAGACGGGAGCGGGACTCGGTCCGGTCGTCCTTAGTGCCGGGTCTCACCGTGGTTCTGGAACTTAATTCTGTGTCCGTTGAGTAAGGTGAAAGGACCGGCGGAGTTGCGTAGACAGAACAGCCGGACGCAGATTTTGGGAACTTGCTAAGGTCGACGACTCAGCCCGGACACCTGTGCCACTGTAAACCAAAGACAATCTTGTGTTGTCTAGTCACAGAAGTGGACGAAGTAAAAAAGGAAGGACGTGATCCTCCCCCTGTGTCCGTCGGTTTTGGACTACGACGACTAGACCTCTAAAGGGTAAAACAAAGCCACTGAAGTACGGAACCGGGTCGGAGAAGACCTGGAAGGTTTTGGTGAACTAAAGGACACATAAAGGTCGTGAACCGGTTTTTCTTACATGTCATACTTTTTTTACAGACAACGGGAGTTAACGTCTCTGGGAGACCTTTTTTTTTTATAGACCTCCCAAAAATTTATTTTCTTTTATTAATGTTGGACGACTCACGGAATGTCTTAGATACTTTGAACTGGAAAAGGTTTTATAGTATCATAAAGGACACCGAAGACATCCGATTCGGAAGTACCTAAATATTCATACACAGGTTGTGTCAGAGACCCGAGGTAAAAAGCTTTAACTTTTCAGTCTACACTTTTCGTGTTTGTGTAGGAAAACCTCCTGTTGTAGTGGTTTCCACAATTCGATTTTGGGTCGACCTTTTTATCTCCGACGGTCGAGAGTCCCACCACCCGGAGTACGTAAGTAAAATATTAAAAAAATTACTTACCTCCGAACTAAAAGGCCGAACGGCGAGTCAATATTGAAACGTCTACGACTTGTACCATCCATACAGAGTGTCTACACATACAGTGTCGAATGTTGATATTCCACCCAACTCTCACCAAATACTCGGAACTCGAAGTATTTAAGATCAGAAATCTTGAGAGACATATTTGTACCACCTTTCAACCTTTCCCTCATTCTCTTTTGTAAGACGGGAATTTGATGGACACTAGTTACTAGGTCTGAGGACGTTCAGAAAGGGTTCTCATTTGACTTTGGAAAACTTGCTCTTTGAGTTCCTCTGTCTTCGAAGGTGACTGAAAGGCCTTCTCCATTTCTAAGGTCCGAAGCCAAGTAACACACACTGATAACGGGTGATTCAAATGCACACCTGTCTGTTCTACTTTGTGTGTGACCATGTTAATTACCTGTGAATTTAGACGTGTGTGGTAGAGTTTAGGTATCAGTATTTTTAGAGAGAGGGAACCACCAAAACACTTTTATTAAGTCTAATAATAAAATTGAAGTGTAACAACCGACGGGTGAAATCACTTTGGATACCTTAATCCCAGAAACAAAGGTCACTCCTCCTCGACTTAAGGGATAGTTTACTGAGAATTATTTGATCACTCGTGTTTAAGTGAGTAGTTGAGATCAATCACAGTCGGAGTCCGACTTGACACTTGACCACTGATAAACAAAAGTGTCGGGGGGCAGTGGGGGAACACGAGGGGAACAAAGGGATGATCCCTGGGACAGATTTTCGAACCGTCGTAGGGTCTGACCCTCTTCCGGGAGCGAGTCGAATTTTGAATGAATCCTTAAAAGAAGAGATTCTTTGGTTGTTTCTTTAAAGGTAACTCCACTCTTGTCGACTCATCCCGGGTGAAAGGTCTCCCGTTGGTACAAAATTGGTGGTACCCTCTCAGGTTTTTTCAGTCTAAGGACCCCTGGTTACATTCGACAACTCTCTCTATAACATTTAATCCTCTACCCTTATAAGTTTTGAGGAGTAGGTGGTCGAAGTCCCTTCACCATCTTGTAAGAGTTCTCTATCTTCACATTCCTCTTTAGACGAAAGGGACACCATACCTCAAACTTACTCCTTTCACCTCCTTTGAATTTCCTTGTCCGACCTTTATTGGGTGTGGAAAAATAAGTTGGAACCGGACAATTTATCTCTTTATCATTATGATTGTTGATAAAATGTCTCTCTCTTTTTCCGATTGTCTGTGGTTAGTGGGAGGTCTCTGTAAAATATTTAAAGGATGTCAAGTCCGACGGAGAAAGCTGACTCCTGAAGTCTCATCTACTCTGAACAATGGTATATGGGGTCGTTAGGGAGAGGACCTGTATATAGACTCTTTTGAGATTAAATTTTTCCATGTACGTGGGATTATAAGTATCGTCGGGAAAAGTGTTATCGGTTCTGTACCTTCGTGGATCTAGAGGTAGTTGTCTACTTACCTATTTTTCTACACGATATATATGTGTTACCTTATGATGAGTCAGTATTTTTTCTTACTTCATTACGGTAAACGTCTTCTTAACTACGAAAACTTGACACCACAACCTCTTCTGAGAACTCTCAGGAAACCTGACGTTCATATAGGTTGGTCAGGTAGGTTTTCCTTTAGTCAGGACTTATAAGTAACCTTCCTGACTACGACTTCGACTTTGAGGTTATGAAACCGGTGGACTACGCTTCTTGACTGAGTAAACTTTTCTGGGACTACGACCCTTTCTAACTTCCGTCCTCCTACTGTCTCCTACTCTACCAACCTACCGTAGTGACTGAGTTACCTGTACTTAAACTCATTCGAGACCCTCAACCACTACCTGTCCCTCCGGACTGCACGACGTCAGGTACCCCAACGTTTCTCAGTCTGTACTGACTCTCGGACTTGACTTGACTTACGGTAAACATCGTTGTACTTACATAGACCTCTACTAGTATGATTCATTCCTTTCAGTCTGTCTCTTTCTCTTTATGGTATACTATAGTGTATATACACCTTAGATTTTTACGATGTTTACTTGAATAAGTGTTCTGTCTTTATCTGAGTGTCTGTTCTTTTGTTTAAATACCAATAGTTTCCCCTATCTTCCCACGTCCCCTCCATTTAATACTCAAACCCTAATTGTTTGAAGACGATGTCATTATAATTGATGATATATATTTTATCTATTTGTTGTTCCTGGATGACGTATCGTGTCCCTTTATATAAGTTATAGAACATTATTGGATATTACCTTTTCTTAGACTTTTTTTTACACATATTGACTTAGTGAAACGAGATATGAACTCTGATTGTGTTGTAGTATTTAGTTGACATAGAGTTAACTTTTTACCAACTACTCCATAGTGGAGTGCACCCAGTCTTACCGGTAGTAGTTTTTTAGATGTCTGCGATTTACGACCTCTCCTACTCCTCTTTTCCCTTGGGAGAACGTGTCAACGACCCTTACATGTAACTGTGTCGGTGATACTTGTTGTCATACCGCTAAGGAACTTTTTACTCATTATCTTGATGGTATGTTGGGTTGTTAGGATAATGACCCGTATATGGGACTCTTTTGGTATTGACTTTCTCTGTGTACATAGAGGTTTACAAGTAATGTCGTGTAATCTCGTGTTATCGATCCTGTGCCTTCGTTGGGTAATTGTCTACTTACCTATGTCTTTGAATGTATATATGTTACCTTATAATGAGTCGATATTTTTTCTTGTGTAAACTCAGTCAGGATTACTCCACCCACTGGGATCTCGGATAATATGTCTCACTTCATTCAGTCTTTCTCTTTCTATTTATGACATATAAATGTGTACGTATGCCTTAGCTCTCTCTACCATGACTACTTGGATAGACGTCCCGTCGTTACCTCTGTCTCTGTATCTCTTGTCTGAACACCTGTGTCACCCCCCTTCCTCTCACACCTTGTTCAACTCTCTTATCGTACCTTTGTATAGGTGATGGTATACACTTTACCCACCCCTATATGACACACTGTGTCCCTCGAGTTGGGTCACGAGACACTGTTGGATCTCCCCGGCCTACCCCTCCCTCCACCCTTCTCTCAAACCCTCCCTCCCCTGTGTTTATATGGATACGGACAAAGTACAACTGCATACCGTCTTTGTATACTATAACATTTCATTAATAGGATGTTATGTTGGTTTAATTACCAATTTTTTTTTTTACACTCCGAAATGGTATCCCGGGTACTCTTCCTCACGACACGTCTCTTCGTAAGAGTCCACGTGTTGCACACTACCGACCTCCCGTGTCCGTTCCGTGTCTTGTCCGATACCTTCGTCTGGTGTCCTTCAAGAACCTACTCAACAGGACCCAAGGGTCCATTCTGTATTTAGTTCGTAACCATTCATCTGTCTTAGAAGGGACAAAGACACGGAAAAGAAATCCCCAGATTAAGAATCATTTCGTTGAGTCCTTCTTTTTTGATTACGAAGAAACAAAGATCCTGAACCGGGAAACAAAATATTAATTATATCTAAGGGTGGGTTACGTATTTACAAATTTCGTAGTAAATATAACGTAGTGAGTGAACAATTTCAAATTTTACAACGTTTATCGGTTCTCAGACACGAAGTCAATGTTCGTTCGAACGAGCGGGGTACTAGAATTAGCGTTTGTTCCCTGTATTTTAACTGGTGATCCACTTAAAACGTAAACGACATGTAAGGAGCGGTAATATTTTTTCTACTAAGTCAAAACTCAGTTTCGGATCTAATTTAATAAAATTCAATATATGTATAGACCTAACTTTACACACACACATATACACCACACTAACGTGTACCTGTACAAATGTACTATGTAATATATGTCTTTACCCACTTTTTTTATCAGGGTTAAGTTTTATCTAGATTCCTCTATATTTGGTTCTGGAAGTCTGTAATGCCTAAAAAAATTTAATTTTATATCAAGTAAATATTATAACACGACCAAAGTCCACATGTCGTATCAGTAAATTAATAAAAAGACTATTATAAAGTAATATCCAAATATATTCTATAACCTATATTTATGGACACTATATGTCATTTAGGAACAACGAATAGATAAAATACATATCGTCAAACGTAGACAATTAGGGTATGAGGAGATTAAACAAGGAATGGGGAGGGAGAATGGAAACCATTGGTATCTAAACGAAAAATATCTGTATCCCCAATAAGATAATTGTTTCCTTACCCTAGGTTTATAACTTTTTCGTTAGACGAAAGTTTTTCAGTATACGTTTATCTTATTCTTATAAGGAGAAGAGTACAGTAAGAATCTATACGATTCCAAAGTGTAGAAAACCAACCTACCTAACACGTCATCGACTTTAGTTCCGTCCGAGAAACGGTTAGAAGTAAGGGTAGTGACCCGAGGACTGGACAGGACACACTGGTTCATAGAGGACTAAGTCATTAGTTCAGAAACGGTATCAGATAGTTCTGGTAGGAGTACCTTTTCTTTACGTTTTTTCGTTTTACTGACAGACCCTTCCGGAATGTTTATCGACACTTTTCTTCCCTTCGCTTTTCGTTTCCTCTTTTCCTTTCTATATTCGTAGACTTACGTCTCAAGGTTTCTTATCGTTGCTCTCTATTTCGGAAGGAGTCTCTAGTTACGTTTCTTTGCCTCCTTTTATTGTCTTACCCTTTCTGATCTCTAGAGAAGTTCTTTTAATCTCTATGGTTCCTTTATAAAGTACGTTTCTACCCGAGTTATTTCCTGTCTTTACCATACCTGGATTGTCTTCGTCTTCTATAATTCTTCTCCACCGTTCTTATGTGTCTTCTTGACATGTGCTTTCTAGAAGTACTGGGTCTATTACTACTAACACACTAGTGAGTGGATCTCGGTCTGAAGGACCTTACACTTCAGTTCACCCAGAATCTTTCGTTGTGATACTTGTTTCGATCACCTCCACACCTTAAGGTCAACTCAATAAAGTTTACGACATTTTCACGACATGAATTATACGGTCGTTTAAACCTTTTGAGTCGTCACCGGTGTCCTGACCGTTTCCAGTCAAAAGTAAGGTTAGAGTTTCTTTCCGTTACTGTTTCTTACGAGTTTGATGGCGTGTTAACGTGAGTAGAGTGTACGAGCATTTTATTACGAGTTTTAAGAGGTTCGGTCCGAAGTCGTCATGCACTTAGTACTTGAAGGTCTACAAGTTCGACCAAAGTCTTTTCCGTCTCCTTGGTCTAAAGTTTAACGGTTGTAGAAGACCTAGTACCTTTTTCGTTCTCTCAAGGTCTTTTTGTAGATAAAGACGAAATAACTGATACGGTTTCGGAAACACACCTAGTGTTATTTGACACCTTTTTAGACTTTCTCTACCCTTATGGTCTGGTGGACTGGACGAAGAACTCTTTGGACATACGTCCAGTCCTTCGTTATCAATCCTGACCTGTACCTTGTTGTCTGACCAAGGTTTTTCCTTTTCCTCATATAGTTCCGATATATAACAGTGGAACGAATAAATTGAATATACGTCTCATGTAGTACTCTTTACGACCCGACCTTCTTCGTGTTCGACCTTAGTTCTAACGGCCCTCTTTATAGTTATTGGAGTCTATACGTCTACTGTGGTGGGAATACCGTCTTTCATTTCTCCTTGATTTTTCGGAGAACTACTTTCACTTTGTCCTCTCACTTTTTCAACCGAATTTCGAGTGGTAAGTCTTTTGATTCTAGTACCGTAGACCAGGGTAGTGAAGTACCCTTTATCTACTCCTTTGTCACCTTTGTCACCGACTGAAATAGAAAAAACCCCGAGGTTTTAGTGACGTCTACCACTAACGTCGGTACTTTAATTTTCTACGAATGAGGAACCTTCCTTTCAATACTGGTTAGATCTACCGTATAAGTTTTCGTCTCTGTGATGAAACGGTTGTTTCCAGGCAGATCAATTCCGATACCAAAAAGGTCACCAGGACATACCTACACTCTCAACCTGACGCTTCTTTCGACTCGCGATTTCTTGACTACGAAAACTTGACACCACAACCTCTTCTGAGTACTCTCAGGGAACGTGACGTTCCTCTAGGTTGGTAAGGTAAGATTTCCTCTAGTCAGGACCCACAAGTAACCCTTCTGACTACGATTTCGACTTTGAGGTCATAAACCAGTGGAGTACGCTTCTCAACTGAGTAACCTTTTCTGAGACTACGACCCTCCCTAACCCCCGTCCACTCGTCCCCTGCTGTCTCCTACTCTACCGACCTACCGTAGTAGCTGAACTACCTACACTCAAACTCACTTGAGCCTCAACCACTACCTGTCCCTCCGGACCGCACGACGTCAAGTACCCCAACGTTTCTCAACCTGTACTGACTCGCTGACTTGACTTGCCTAGGACTAAAAGAAACCTAGGACTAAAAGAAAGGTCCGGAGGGTCATAGTGTCGGATCAAGAAAAGGAACGGAGTATTAGAAGAACTTAGGGTTAGAATGGTAGTTGAAAAATCTAAAAGACTGACAGTCTCCCAAATTTGTGTCCTTTGGACCGTAACTAACACCCTTTAACCCAGATAAAAGTATTGTCAAGAAGTAATACCCCTTTCTATTCAGACGTGTCCTTTTCACACTTAAGACTTTAGAAAATTTCTCTTCAAGACCACAAAAGGTCGTTCTTTTGTCTCCTCGAGACAATTGACGATTTTTCTTAAAGGACCCTATGAAATCAATTCCATATTGACTAAACAGTTATAAGATTTATTGTCGACTAGAATATGAAGTCATTTAGATCCTTAGTAGTGAGTTCCTCAGACATTTTTACGCGTAAGGATCTAGAGGGCAGGGAAAGGGAGTCCTAGGAATAAGTTTTCAAAACCCACATTAAGTCCTGAAAACCTGAAAGGGAGGGGTACTAAGAAAGAACCTACCTTAAAACTCTTTGTAACGAAATACATAAGTCACTTGTTGTAGATACATAATTAGTGTTCAAAATAAAAGCATGCGTGACAATAACAATCCTTTTATAAACGACAGAAATTTTTCAAATCACCCGAAGGGACCACCGAGTCGCCAGTTCTTAAACGGACGGTTACACCCTCTACGTCCAAGTTAAGGACTCAGTCCTTCCAAGGGACCTCTTCCTTTACCGTTGGATGAGGTCATAAGAACGGAACCCTTTAGGATACCTGTCTCTTCGGACCACCCTAGTGTTCTTAACCTGTGTTGAATCGCTGATGTTGTTATTGTTACTTTTCAAATCATACAAGGAGTACTAAAGTAAACGTGGTAATTAAAAAACTCATTTAATAAAGATATTTTGTATCTGTATTTTTAATTACATCGAACTAGGTCTGACTTATGACGTTTAACAAGATTCTTACCTACTTTACCTTTAATTATTCTAAAGACATTTACTAACAATAAAACGATTGATTATAAGATACCACCACTCAAAATATATATATAGTATATAAGTTTGTCACTTATATATAAGTTTATAAACTTATATATATACATAAGTTTAAGACTTGACAACCTCTAATTAAAGTTCTGATAAAAATACGATAGATTCTCTCCCTTTTATGTCAAATACCAGTGGATTAATTATTGGGAAAACCCGGTTTACCCATACTTGATCTGGACAGGTCCATTTACAAAGTCCCATAAACAACCTTTTAAATGTGTCACAGAGGAAATGGTCCTCATACTGTCTCGTTTTTGGACGGGGTGTTAAAATCCGTACATTTCTACCTTTAGATTTATTGTGGTTATTGTTATTATCGATTATAATTAGTTTGGGAAAGATGCACAACTTACGAAATGTAAGTAACCAGGTATGCCAGAAGGGTCGATGGGATGTACTCGTAGGGTAAAGGGTCCAACCGTAGGAAGACAATATCATCCTATTTCCTTACCGAGATAAGACTACACTCCCGAAACGCCCGACTCCCGTAGAGTTTCGTGATCACTAGGTTCGTCTCTTCTTTCAGTCACCCTCTTGACTTGTACCTTGTTCCGTCTCCTTACGTCTCTGGTCCTCCCGGCCCTCTACACGGCCGTCTCCGAGGCTCCCCTTGCAGAAGATTCGAGAAGGCCGACCCACACGAAAAGGACGGGTACCGCCCGTAGGGAGAGGTGTGGGACAGGTGCACAAGTTGACAAGTGGGGGAAGTCGGACCGACAGGACAGAGGTGCTGAATACCGTTTATTGTAGTCGTCGCTAAACGTCAACGCACTTCTATTTACCACCCTTATTCTTCACCCCTCTCGTCCTTTACCTAGTAGTAATACTAATAATAAAAATAAATTAATCCAAAACGATAAGATTGTTATTTATTGTTATTACTCTTACTATTATTACGACTATTTGGTTGTGAATCCTTCGGTCCGTGAGACGGTTCGTAAATTTTATACGTTAGAATAAATTGGGAGACGATAAGACGAGTCACAATAGTCATTAGACGAAGGGTCTACCCCTGTGACCCCGTACTTCTTCAGTCATGGAACCGGCGTTAGTGACCGACCCTCTCCCAAAAAACCCTGAGTTGAGAGTTTCAGACTGACACGTAAGACTGACGTCTCGACCGTAGGTACTAGTGATCCACGACTCAAAAGTATCTACCGTGAAGGAACGTAGGAGTGTCACTGTCCGTCTCGACCCACAACGATAGGGGACAATGTCTACTCCTTTGACTCCGAGTCTTCGTTATCAGATGGGGTCCTCTTCCCGTCTCGACTTCAAGTTTTATCCTAGGGTTCGGTGAGTAGACCACAGTGGATCTGGTAGGACTCTTTGTGTAAGACTTTATTCTTACCCTGAGAGAGAGAACTCAGATCCTGAGATACAGGTCCATCCTCTACCACTCTCAGATCCTTCTTCTTTCCTACCCGTCTCTCACAATTTTCTATCCGTTCGACTTTATGCGTCATGTAGAGGACACCGAGGAGTCGTCTCACCCACCCATGGTGGTTGCTCAACCTCTTCCCAGTGACCTTAATTCATCTCCAAGAGACTGAACGATTTTTTTTTTTGACCCCTCTGTCCGTTACCGAGTCCAACCCTCTTTTATTCTCTCACTCCATCTGTATTTCCTTCTTGGAGTCCGCTTCTCTCTTTGGAGAATCTTGTCGTATTTGTATTGGGTTTAAAGTCCGTAGTTGTTTTGGGGTGACTGCCAGTCCCTGGAGGTAAGGAGACGGAGAGGCAAGGGGTGCCGTGTCGACCTTCGAGACTAAAGTATAGAGGAAAATGAAGACCTTCTACGTGTAACTGTTTATGTCATACATTTTACGTTCCTGTACACTTTTCTTTCACACCGTTCCCAACAAAAGGTAGAGGGTTATTATCGCAAAGTTAAACCATGGATTTATTTGTTAGATAAAATCACCGAGGGGAAACTATGGAGCTTACAAGGGAAGACAATAAAGACCGTCAAGGGTTAGGACACTACACTAATCTCTCCTACTAATGTGAATGTATTGTCGTAGTTTAATTAAACGGCGGCTCTTGTTGTCCCCGTCCTTTAGTAACCTCAAGAGTTTAGCGAGAGGGGTGGGGGTGGGCGGAGGTCAAATAAATTCACTGTAGTTCCCTAATCTCGCTTCAGCCAGTCATCTCGTGACAACCCTTTTGTTGGTTTTGTAGCTGCGACTGGAACATTTGCTTTCTCCTTGTCTCGTTTATTACTTTTCACGACCAGGGTCCGGACCGTGGTCCCGGTAGCCTACTTAGTCGGAAGGTTTGTGTAAAGGCAGACGCCCACTCTCTTTGTTTGACATGGAAAGCCACTTCTAGTAAAAGAGCCCGATGCAGGACGGTTGGTTCCTGACAGTTTTGGCTTCTATAGGCTATGACACAAATATAAAAAAGAAAAGAAAACCGGGGAAAAGTTCCTTTTTTTTTACTCCTACTGAACTTAAAAAATGGGGCACTCGAGACTAACTTTGTTTTGTGTTGTTTTTCTCTCCCCCCTCCCCCTTCGTCTCCGTTTGTCATAACAGAGGCGAAAAGATTTTCTCTCCGTCATTGTCGAGTCTCGTGACATCAGGTGCTAGAGGTTGTCCCGGTCTCCAAATGTCGTCTCCCATTTGTCTACGGACCGAACATCTAAAGTCAAAAGTGTGATTGGGAAACCGTCAGCAAATTTCAGAGACTCGGAGTAGAACAGAATGGATCCTTTCGTAGAGATAATGTCTCAACCACAAGTGGGTAGGCAAATACGGCGAGGAGGCAGGTAAGTTGTGTATGACTAACTTGTGGTCAAAGCTGAGTTTTTGACATGACTGGTCACCCTTATGGTAAACTGTAACAGAGTCGGGATCCTCGAGTACATGACTGTTTCACGCCGTTATTTCTCAACGACACGTGACACACCCGTCGGGGGGTGGAGTAATGGGAAGTGGGTGCTAACAAAAATCTAGAGTACTGGTGGGATGGTCCCCTCCCCAGTGGTAGGAATAAATTACTTCCTCCTTTCCCTCGGACCTATGAAATTCATTGGCATACGGTTCAGTATGACCGTTCACTGATCTAACCTTAAGTTTGGACCTAAAAGACTTAAATTTCGAGAAGATCCAGGGAGATATGAGAAAACCTTAGACTATTTGAGATTTCGTAAGACGTGTATGTTTCTTAATAAAATTGACACAAATACGTTCTACAAATACAGGATCCGTCTGTGGTGTTTACATTTTTAAAACCAACGAAATAAGGTCGTTTAGATCGAGAAGGAACAAAATTCCGTTTAGTAAAGATACCAGAGTAAATTAGGCACAGTGTCACAATAATAAGGGTAATGTACCTACTCCTCTGGTTCCAATGTGTTAGACGGTTTTAACCTGGATTTCGACAGGATCTTGTCCTTGTGACCAGTTCCCGATGAGGGAACGGTAGGGGATGGATGGTAGTGGTTGGAGGAAAGTAACTCTTACATGTCCACCTCCAACTGCAAAGGTCAAACCCGAAGTCATCTAAAGACCTACGACAGACACAGTCAGAAAACCCAAAGGTACCGTAGGGACAAATCCATCTTTAGGCGTATACTTGATGTTGTACCACATATAAAAATATGAACAGGTGAAACTTATAGTAAACGACGAAAAAGGTGGAACATTTTTAAACGTTGTAAAGGAAGTAGGTAATAATTGGAGTAGTGGTAAGTAATTGTACCTCTAAAGTAGTACGCAAGAAAGTGAATCGAGAAAAAATTCTGATGAGAATTGTAGTCATATGCCCTCAAACTTTCAACCACGATAAGGTTAATCTAGTAAGATTGGAACACCAAGGACATATATTCGTTAGTATATGATGGTTGTTTCTCTGAACACGATTAAAGTTGAAATCGTGTCTTAGGTAACATATTGAACTAGGAGGAACAAGTATGGAGAGAAGATTGCTTAAGTATTATACCAACAGCCTTTCTAAAAACATGGCAAAATGGGAGACACCGACTCAAGTAACGATCAGGAAAACGGCTTCACGAACGGTGACGTGAAGATGTTGGGAAGGGGTAAGAGGTTCTAGTCAAGTGAGGGTACAGAAACTTCTGTGTGAAGATGTTAATGGGACGGTCGTGGTCGTAGGGGGATGAGACTAACAGTCAAATGACCCGTCCAAGGAATCGCCTCTGGCTCAGGCTTAGAGAAGAGTATATCTACTCCTCTGACCTCAGTCTCTGTAGTTTACTAAAAGACGAACCTAACACCGTCCACCCTAGAAGATCAACGCCATCCGCTTGAGAATCAACATCGTACACCCTAGGTCAAGGGACTAGTCCCTAATTTGGGTCCGGGGAACGTAACTCTTACGCCTCAGAATCGGTGACCTGGTCGTCCCTTCAGGTGGTTGAAGGACTAAGAACTCCTTAGTCAAAGTGACAAAAGTAGTCTTGGGAGGCGAAGTGCGGACTACAAACACCTTGACATACCACACAGGTGTCAGATCTTACCTCTAGACAGAGTAATGGAGGTATTTGGGTTACTCGAAGACCTTCCGTTTCCGACTCATACAGAATAGTGGCTTAAGATGTCGTAGAAAGTAATTCAGGTTTATGTGTCATCAGTATGCTCTGCATCAGACCCTATTTAATGATAGATACCTACCACGTAAACAATACCTTTGACAGACGATGGGGCACGGGACGACCGAGATAGAGAGCAAAGAGGGACAAAGAGTTCGAGGGAGTGGGTATCGTAAGGGGTGGAGGCGTTGGCGTGTAAGTAAGTAGACGGGTAAGTGAAACATCCCCTAGAAACAATTCACGGATAAGACGCGGTCCGTGGTAGGGTCCACCCTGTGCGTCGTCGTTTGTTTCGTTTAAGAGGTGGGAGAACCTCGAGTAGTCGGGAGGTACAGGGGTGGAAGAGGAGGATACACTACCAGAGGTTACGCTCCCTTGGGTCTCGACTTCTCAACGAGGTCTTCACAAGTACAGTAAAATCCATTACTACCGTCCATAACGTTAAAAATAAATTTATAGACTTTTTTACGAGTTTGCACAGACTGAGAAACACTAGGGTACCTGACATTGGGTGTTCCGAGGAGACAGGTACATTAAAGAGACCGTTCTTATGACCTCACCCAACGGTAAAGGAAGAGGTCCTAGAAGGACTGGGTCCCTAGTTTGGGTACAGAGGACATAACGTCCACCTAAGAAATGGGTACTCGGTGTTCCTTTCCGGGGATAGGGTTCAGGGGTGATGTCTCACGATTCGACTTTTGATGATCGGTGACACCGTTAAAATTTAACACAAATAAATTTTACCAAAAACAACAACAACAACAATAAATGAACTAATTGAATAGATTGAAAATGGGTGTTGACGAATTCATTTCCATTTATCTTCTTAAGACTTCGTTTTTAAACTTTTCGAATTTTTCTCGTATGCATCCCATCTTTAAGACATTTATGTGAAATCCGACAAGAAGTGGTCTAAAGTCTTAATGTAAACTAACTAGAGAGTATATTGGGTGACTTTAGATAGTAAAAATTTTGTAAAATTATTTTCTTTTAAACCATAATATTAGTCAAGTCAAAGTTAATAGACATATACTCACGAATAGTTATCACTGGTTTTTAGAACTAAAGTGATAAATCTTTATTTTCTCTGTTTCTTATTTTTATTTGGTCTAAAAGAAAATGGGTTTTACGTTTCAAAGGTTTGTAATGAATCTTTTCATCTAGATAAAAACAGTTATAAACTACACTACTATGCGTGAATTTAAAGTTCGGTGTTAAATTCTAAGTAAACCAAAAGGTTCATTCTTATGATAATCTACAGTAAAATTACATACAAAATATTTAACAGTAAAGAATTAATTTCATTTAATTTGGTACACGTAGTGAACAATCTACCTTAAGTAAGGCTTAAATAAAAATATTGGTACTTATAATCGTTTATAACACAAGTTAATTAAAACATTATCTTAGAAATTATGTATGTCTAGATTTCACTGTATAAAATTTTGTGACAATAAATTGAAACGTAACGTACACTTTACTAGTCTACTAATTTTAAAAGGTTTGATCATATATAAGAATTACTTAAGTGTTCAAATTTTCACCGATCTCTTACGACAAGATTCGAAAAATATGGGTAAAGACGAAAATAGTAGGTACGAGGAAGAGTTCTACTTACAGGAGGGTCGTGGTAGATAGTAGGAAAGAGACAGGACATGTCAGTTGAAAAGGGAAAGATGAAAGAAAAAAAGGAGTTAGATGTCTGTAATAGTTCAAAGGGACAAGATTTGTCGGTCGGTTGGTTGACATTCGTTGTAGTCCTTTAGAGGAGGAATCAGGACAGAAGGGGAACTCAAC
Organism: Capra ibex; assembly: GCA_006410555.1. NCBI lineage: Eukaryota > Metazoa > Chordata > Mammalia > Artiodactyla > Bovidae > Capra > Capra ibex. The sequence goes on from SJYO01034137.1 coordinate 42,698,253, forward strand.
GATTGAATGTTCTGTGTGAAGTCCCTTCTTATGAAAAGACGAGAGGGGAGACGGAGTCCCGGAAACGTGATCGACAAAGGTAGTGAACCTTACGAGAAGGGGATCAGAGAGTACATCGACACACTCAGGACATCAAGTCGAGAGTCGAGAAGGTGTTCGACTGGTTGGAACTATTTCACGCGTAAATTAGGGAGAGGGGGTGCAGTGGGAGAAGACTAAGAGTCATAAATGTGACAGACTACAAATAAACAAAACCTTGTTTCGTAACGGACGAGGACCTACACTCAGGTCGTACTTTTACCACAAACCATGTATCTTTCAAGTCATCGATAAACAACTTATTTCCTTGTCTACCCGTTTACTTCTAGACAAAGTCAGAGGAAACGAACGAATAAGGAAGTGAGTGGGGAAAGGTAGGAGAAGAGCAAAAAGTGTGAAGGGAACCCAATGGTGTCGGTGGAAGTATTAAGGTTGTGGACAGATATGCCTCTACCTTTTATGGCTCGTGTCATAGATGGGTCCCGTCTGTAATGGCCACCTAAAGTCAAGTGAAAAATTTTGTACAGATCAGGATCCCACGTGCCAGGAGGTCCCTCCGAGACGATTGACTATCCTCAACAAGAGGTCTACTTTTGATGAAGAGACTAGATATACGGTTACTGAAGGGTACAGATACAGACGTCGTGACCTCAAAAGGTTGGGGGAAAGTGTGACGGAGGATCTGTGGAAGCAAACAAGTGGAGGTAGCAGATCGTGACACGGACCCCTTTCCATTGGTGAGTTATGTACGAAACACAGTACTATTCGTACATAAGTCACTGTGACAGGTGAGTCTGTCGGGGATGCTCGAACGGTCCATACTTTCACTCTGAGTGGATAAACAGGAAGAGACGAAAGTCTGAAAGTCACCGTTAAACGGTCCAGACCTCGTGTCATGGGCAAACATTGTTCGATGTGTAAAACCGGTTGTCAAGGTGTTAAAGTGGGAACTCAAGGAAGTTTTGAGAACCCGCCTACGGTAGGCAAGGTCACTAAATAAGTGTGGATCTCACAGTAAGGTCCTGTAGGACAGGTGAGTGGTGCCGAACAAGCTTGATAAATCTGAAAAGACAAACGTTTGTGTTAATCCCTCACCCTTAAGAGGAAAAGTAAAGAAAATCATTGTCGATTACGCTCCTTAAATGGTACTGAGAGAGTCGATAAAAAAACGAATAGAAATCTCACCACCACTAGTTCACCCAGGTTCACTAGATTGACTGAGAGTAAAGGAATGACGGTGACCATGTATAATTCTCTAACGAAAGACTAACCGGGTCTTCAAGAGACGTTTTGGTAGGAGTTTAAGAGAAGTTATCGTGATATATATGGTTAATTGAGATACTTTAAGTCCGACTAGTGAGTTTACCGAAATTCTCGAAAGTGTAGATGGTTGAGTAAATAGAAGTATTTTTGGGACTTTCTAACTATGCTATCCGATCTAATAGTAAAATACCTAGTTTTTTTATAGGGTCTTATTTTTGTTCTAAGTCTCTCCAGTTCTCGAAACTCAGTCATTGACTCGACTCGAACCTTTGTAAGAGGTCAAAATGTTACGTCGCGAAACACAAACAAACGAACAAAAAACAAACAAACAAAAGAAGGATGTGGAACTAATTCAACTTGACATAGTTGGATAAGATTAGGTTAGATTGCGAGTTACTTTACAGTAATCCTGTTGACCTTTCTTGATTGACTGCATTTTACCAACTAAGTCACCGGTGTACATCGATACCGGAGTACATTGTTTTTACACGAGACGATTCTTTATAAGGGGTTCCTCTCGGGCTCCCTTGTCCGACTCTCGGGACTGGGTGTCTCCGGTCAGGTCTGACGCAGACTCCCACTTGTAGTGTAGTGTGTATTTATTTATGTGTCGTGACACGCGAAGGTCCAAATTTGTACGTAAGATGATCCAAAGTAGAACTCTGATTAACTTAAGAGTACTATTCTGGGAGGTGACCTCAGGTCCGACTCCACTTGGAGTCCCGGTGGAGATCGTTAATTACGTAGTGGTTCGTCTCCCCGCCCCCCTGTCGAAATTCAGTCATCGTTGGTGTTAAGGGTGTTCCCCTATTACTCCTTCGACTCATCGACCTTCCTAATTTGTGACCGTAAAGTAAAACTCCTAGTGTAAGACGCACGTTGGCGTCGACGTCTGGACTTTCTGACCGGCAGAGTCTAAACGGGTACTTGTCTCTCTTTAGACGGAGATTACATTAGACTGTAGCAGGGACGAGAGACTAATTGGTGAAGACCCCTCCGGGGCTTCTTCACGTACGGTTTAAGACGGGACACCTAGGGTCCCCGACGACCGAAGCAAGAAGGAAGAGGGATCTTAACGGGGTTTATAATAGGACGGTCGATTCGGATAGACCGACTTTCATTCTATACCTGATGACAGAGACTATGTTACTATTCGCTTTTTATAATGGTAATAAAGGGAGGGTAGTTCCTTGATGGTCTATTAAACAGTAAAAACAAAAGTAAAGAAACCATGTTTCTAGTCAGACTCTCATAAACTCTGAATGATCAGTTAATGAGTTATCAACGAGTCATAAATTTTTTAAAATTACTTACTTAAACCTGATAAAAAAAGTATCAAAATTCAAACACTGTGGGTTTTATTACAAAACAAAACAAAACTTCAAAGTCAAACGAAGTAATACTCAAGACTCAAAAGAATTTAAAAAAAAAAAACATACAAGGTTTGACGGGAAACCTTCTTACAAAAAGATTCTGAAACAACCTTATGCCCCCACCACCTCCTCCACTTACACCCGATTTGTAAGAGACCTGGGGAGCGACTGAACCGAGAATGTGAGTCTCATAAACGATTACTTCCTCGAGCCCATACCCTGACTTTTTCCTAAGGGACCCAGACAATTAAATAACCTTATTAAGTAATCGACTGTGAAAGTCGACACTTAAATCGACCATTGAGGGTACAGTGGGGTTGTAATACACACTTTTCCCATCACGACAAAAACACGTTCCGGAACGTGTTCCTACCTTATTTCGGGAGAGACGGTATCAATGGGACTGAACTCCCTCTAACAATTATTTCTCGAGAAGTCTCGGAAAGAAAACATGTCGGTGATATACTTATAAATATTTCATAAGGTAACCATTTGTCGTAATTTTATATTTGTCTCGTATGGTTCTTTATCCTTCCGGTAAAAGTGGATTATGTGTCGTCACGACACTGTGCGACCCCAAGATAAGGACCTTACCGAAGTCTTGTCGTGTCTTCCTTTTTGGCAAACGAATTGTTTGGTCCCCCGTTGTTTGCCATACCAAGCCACCTTGAAATCACGAGGACAATTGACGCAGAAGACTCATTAACTTACTATATACGTATAGGTGTGTGTGTCTGTACTGATGTTTATCCGTGGACTATAAGTATTAGTGGCTTTGACCGGTAAACTTTGGTGAGGAAAACATCTGTCTTTCATCAGTTTGTAGTCGCGAAAGTATACCAATTGAATTAAGTGTGACGGGGTTCAAAGACCGGGAAAAGGGAAACCCGTGTCCGTCCCCGCCCTTATACCTTAGGGCGAATGTACACCCGAGGTCGACCATTCGACACGTCTCCTTTTCCTCAGCCCCCACCTCTCCCCCCCCTCAACTGACCTTTGGAAGTGTCTCTGGTTAAAGTCGTCTAAAGGACCTGTCGTAGTGGAGGAGACTTCCTCACCCTACCTCCTACACTCCCACCGGGAGTCGGACGTGTGGTTTCTTCGCAGGGTCGAACGGTTGACACCGACGAACGAGAAGTGACGTGTGGGGACCATGGACAGTATCCACACAATCGTTAAAAGTTTCCCTAATTATATATTATTTTATGCGAGTTGTTCTTTTGGTGGGTCTTGCGTTACTTAGTAAGAAATTACTAAGTTTTCCGTGAAACCCTAGGACATCACGGACTCCCAGTCGTAATGTTTGTAGTTAATAAAAGACCACTTACACACCTTCTCGGTCAAGTGATCCTCATGATCAATTCTTTCACGACCCGCTATAAGAGAATGTTATAATTTTTTTTTTAATATAAGATAGGGTCCGGAAAAGATGAAATTTCGAAAACGGTTCTGATATTACGAAGATAAGAGTTTTTTTGACCAAGTAAATTGTCGAACCTCTTTATGGGTAAGATGTCTTACAGACTCATCCAGTTTGACTTTAGGGGGGTAAAAAAGGATCCTTGGTGAAAACCTATCTGAAGGTGAGAAGAGGGTATTGGTAGATATATCCGGAGATTAATGTTAAGTTTAGTGATATATTCTTTAAACCAAACTGTTTCGACTGTTTTAATAAAAAATTTATTTGTCTCAGTCCAATTATGTGACCACAAAACGAATCAAAGTCTACAAGGATTTTGGGTCCTTTTGCACTAAGATAGTGTGAGTTTAGTTAGTGTTCAACTCAAAGAGGGAAGAACTTTTGGTGTCACCGACCATTGCTTCTTCTTTTTTTTTTAGATCAGGAACCTTTAGTTCAAGTACCCGTGAAAACTTTTGTGTAATTAAGTTTTGTAGACGTTCCTAAAATAGAAATTTTTTGGGTCCACAGATTTTGAATTCTTCTGTTTTTATGTATGTATTCTAAAATCCTTCGTTCAAAGACTTTTGTCCGAAGATCGTCTTTGTTTGAAAGTGTTTATTTTGCATCAACCGCAATAAGTAGAAATAAAAGGTACCTAAGGAGGACAACCGGAAGTTGTTTCTTCCTACCTTAAAAATCCACTCAGAGTAGTCTAAAAGGTTTTCCGATTATTTACTTTACTCCCCTAAGGTCCGTTTTATTTCAGAGATCCTCCGAAAGACTGTACCTAGATAACTTTTTAAGGTCAAAAAGAATTAAATTTTAAGTTACCGTCATCTGGGTTTCGTCAGTCTGGAACTCCACTACCATAGTATTGGAGCACCATAGTATGGTCCGAACTTATTGAGTTCTGTATCCAGCAACCCAAAGACACTTTGTTGTTCGAGTCCAAAATGGATTAAACCTTTTCTGAGACTACAACCTTCCCTAACCCCCGTCCTCCTCTTCCCCTACTGTCTTCTACTCTACCGACCTACCGTAGTGGTTGAGCTACCTACACTCAAACTCATTTGAGGTTCTCAACCACTACCTGTCCCTCCGGACCGCACGACACTAAGTACCCCAGCGTTTCTCAGTCTGTGACTCGCTGACTTGACTTGACTTGACTCTTACTAATGGTTCTTAAAGCGGTTTCCTCATGTGCAATGACGTAGATTTATATAAATTTCTAGCACATTTTACACACTCGCACGTGTGTGTTCGTCTTACTTATTCACAGAGGTCGACGACGATTCAGCGAAATCAACACAGGTTGAGACACACTGGGGTATCTACCGTCGGGTGGTCCGAGGAGACAGGGACCCTAAGAGGTCCGATCGTATATCCTCTGGATACCTCGCCCAACGTAAAGGAAGAGGTTACGTACGTACGTACGATTCAACAAAGTCAGCACAGACTGAGACGCTGGGATACCTGTCGTCGGGTAGTCCGAGGAGACAGGTGACCTAAGAGATCCGTTCTTATGACCTCGCCCAGAGGTCGAACGATCGTATACATAAATGAGGATAATGATACTGATCCAGTCGGACGTGTATTAGATTTTTTTCAGGAAAAAGAACTTCACTAACACCGAAACTTTGATACAAAAAACGTTGTAGATGTTTAAGTTATGGTCGATTGACGATGTGATTTTAACACAGAGGTTTTCTCTGTGATAACCACAAAACATTTCGCGACGACGAAGGGGGGGGGGGGACAATCTGTACCAGATTACCCAAATCTTTTACTGTAAGTTCTACGACGAAACGGTTAATCTTGAAGGCGATGGACTAAGAACTTCCTGTATTCGTACGGATTAACACACGAGTCGGTAAAATAATTCAACAAAACTCACGACTTTCAGAGAATTGGAAGTCTCTCTGGGTATAAGTATTTTTTATTTACAAAACTCCTTTTTTTTGTTGACCTCTTTTTTTTTTCTGTAAATTAAGGTTTAACTTCAAGATAAGTAAAGACTTTGTGTGTCTTAAAATGATTAGATGGTTTCGTTTTCATCGGATGTCTGAACGTGTCTATAAAAGACGTTGGACAGAACTGCTACACCATCCACGACAAGACCCATCGATTCCCCCTTTCTCTCATAACAGAACGGTCCCCGTCCTGAATGAGGGTTTGGTAAAAAACTATCACTCTCTACTTGTTTATCCTGAATCTATGTAGGGCAGGGGACCTAATTAGCCAGAAGACGACGACGACGACGACGACGATTCAACGAAGTCAACGCAGGTTGAGACACACTGGGGTATCTGACGTCGGGTGGTCCGAGGGGGTAGGGACCCTAAGAGTTCCGTTCTTGTGACCTCACCCAACGGACCGTTTAAATTTAGACCCCAGAACCTGAAAAGACTACTACTACGTCACCAATCCTTAGACAGACGGTTACGTCCCCTGTGTCCAAGCTAGGGACCAGGCCCTTCTAAGGTGCACGGTGCCTCGTTAATTGGAGTACACGGAGTTGATGACTCGGACATGAGATCTCGGACATGAGACTTCGGGTGTGTGGGATCTCGGGTACAAGGTGTTCTCTTCGGCGACGTTACTCTTAGGACGTATGACGTTACTTCTCGTCGAGGATGAGTGGTGTTAATCTCTTTCGGACCCTTGTCGTTACTTCTGGGTCATGTTGTTGTTGTTGTTTTGATCCCAAGGGATGGTCCCTTTAATAAAGTACGTTCCTTCTCTTAAGGAGTCATAGTTTGCGGAAGAGAAATCGAAATAAAAAATTTAAAATTTCATAAAAATTTCAAAAATAACTTATACAATGTTATAACGAAGACAAGATACAAAACCGAAAACCCGGACCTCCGTCCACCCTGACGTCGGGGGACAGGTCCCTGACTTGGACGTGAGGGACGTAACCTTCCACTTCAAAATAAGTCACCTGGTGGTCCCTTCTCGGTAGGAATCGAAAGAAAATCTTTCAAAGAAAGAGTTTCAAATCCTCCAATGTCTCATATAATTTGAGAACTTTTCAGGACTCCGTCTCCTCCCTGTTCTATGCGACGACGGTTGGAAGGTTCCGTCGGGTAATAATTGGTTGGGGTTGACCGTGGTTACACCAGGAGTACACCCTGTGTGAATCGCACTAGTGTTGGAACGAAGCCCTTCGGACACGCTCCTGTGTCCAGTCTACCATCGAGGGACCAAGAGGGAGAGGTAAAGTCTCTACAAAGGATATTTGAAGTGACTACCCGGGTAAGCCTTGTGACGGTCGAGGGAGGCCTGGACGGGGAGGTTAAGATCTGGTGGGTACACACAAAGAGTGAAACCCTCCGAAAAGACAAGACGAGAGATGTAAGACCAAGATCACGGTTAGTGGTGAGAGGGGGTCGGTGGGGGGAGGGGTTTCCGAGAGGCTCCGACGAGGGAAACACTAACCGTAGAGTAATTACTTCTTCCCGACCACAGAGAGAGTAATGTCAATGTCACTCACTCTCCTGGAGTCTTGATTAAATGAACGAGAGTGATCCCTTCTGTGAAGGAAGGTAGTTCTTCAAGTGAAAGGACGACGGACACCGTTATTTTCTTGGGCAAAACAAAATTGTAATTATTCCACTCTCTTATCTCTTAAAGGTTTTCTTTAATCTTTCCGTTCTCCCATCCACAGCCGGGCACATTCAAAGGGTTTTCGTCCGGACTACGACCTCAAGACTCTCCCTCGAAACTAAGCGTTGTTATTTCTACTGAGATCTTTCCGACCGTCCGTCTACTCTTTGATCGGGGAGTCCCTCAAACCCCACGTCTCGTCCCCTACATCCAAGATCAGGGCCCAGGATGCAGGGACTCACTGGAAGAGAGTCAGAAACTGAAAGAGGTCAAGAGACAAAATAAAAGTCATTTTGTGTCCCTTACTTATTTGACTAGAGAATCCCAAGAGGGTTGAGACTCTAAAATTATAAAATATTTACTCGGAGACCTGATAAATTTTGAAAAAAGGACAAACCTCACTCAGAAATAGAGACCGTTGTTTAATCTTTAAGGAGGTCTTAATTTCTCGTACCTTACCTTTAGTAAACTGAAGAGGTCGACTTTTCCAGTTGATCTAAGTCTTTACATGAGGTTCGGACGTGGCAGATGCACCTTTAGATTAATCTCTAGTATGAGGTAACCGACTTTCCCTAGTTTGAATAGGTTCGAAAGTAGATCTATACATAAAAAAAAATTAATGAGACTCAATGATTAAGTAAATAGAAAACTGAATGTCCTTTAGGGTGAGTAACTATTTCGAGACGAAACTGTGAGGACGAGTGTATTATATGGAAGAAAGGGTTTTTGTAATGAAATACTAGCACGGGGAAATAGTACAACACAGATTTTACGGAACAGTAAATTCTTTCGTATTTTCCCTGTAGAATTTTTTACACAAGTAGTACATCGACTCTACTGAAGACACAGATCTTGGTCTTCACACGGGAGAACTACAGAACGGAGTCACTTACCTCCCGTCGGATCTCTAGTAATGACGGTTTCTGTCGTAGGGCACATCGAAACTAAGATAGACTTACCCGTACACCTACAATGTAAAGTTATACCAACCGTTTCGTCACCTTTAGTTTACGAATGTAATCCGTTTCTTACCCTTCTGGGAGGTTAGATATCGTATAAAGATTAAGGTAAGAGAGAGAGAACGACTTTGTCCGATAACCTTTTATCCTTTTAGTTCAAATGTCAAACCAAAACATGGAAACTATAGATACCCAGAGACGAGGGTTCTAAGGGGTGACTTGGGTCACTTTTAATTAAGGGACCCATGGGTGACTAAAACCGGACCCTGTTGAACTCTAGTGGAATCTTAGTGTCAGAAGGACAGTAAGAGGTTTGAGTATGGATGAACATGATCAAGGATTCATAACGGGATCCCATGACTGTTGGAAAAGAGGATGAATGTCAAAAACTTACTTTAATTTTGATTAGGAGAGACCGAACCGATCCAGAACACGTTCTAAGGGTGTGGGGTGTTAGTTCCGGAATGCTACACCACCGTCCTCTGTCTCGGTTCGGTGGTGTGGAGGTAGTGCTACACCTGTTCCTAGAAAAAAAAAAAAAAAACCAGAGGACACATCGTCGAACTTTTGGACTCAGTGTCTTGGAGCGAATACGTTTAGTAGTCCAAGAAGAGTCGGTCCTGTAGTCGGGGAGGTAAAGTTCCCCTACTTGTTCTGTACTCACGTGGACTCTTATTTCTAATTTTAGAAAGGGGGGTCTTAGAGTGATGCAATCACACAGGGTCGAAGTGAAAGGGGATATGGTACCCCGACATTTAGAAGATTACGACCATAAAATGAGACGATCATTCTTCTTATTCTTCTTTTTTTTTTTTCTTAGTTTCCGTTCTTCCGTTCTCTGTCCCCTGGTTAAAAGTCCAGTAGGAAAGGAAGAATTTTCTTCCCTAAACGGACGTCACAGACATTAAATCTTCCAAAATTACTCACCGAAGATTTAATAAATAATGAGTAGCTTTCAGTATTTGTAGGGACGGATTTGGTAATACTTTAATAGACCCGTCCTCAGTTTACCAAGTTTGTAAACCGTGAAAAAATTGACCTGACAACAACTTTTGTCGAGACTAGACACTTATTTTGAAGAAAAGGAAGGAGCAATGGGTCCTAACACACACTCGTACCCTCAGACATAAACTAATGACTGTACTGTATTCCGTAGAATCGAAACATTAAACAAGAAAACGTCTGAAGGCTGAAGTATTCGTTCAGGTTTTAATCATTTTTTTTTTTTTTTTTTCTATTTTTTTAAATTTTTCGGTAGTCGCCTTATATGTGTGACCTATAAGTTCGTCTTCACAAACTTTACGGACTCGGAGGAAAGTTTCTCGAAGGGCGACAGTTCGGGTTTGTGGGTCTGTCCATCTGACGACACTTTATACATCCGCTACGGACGACGGACTAAAAGTCTACCGCTCGTCCGTAAACTTTCGTAGTTTCAAGGGACATATCTACACACATGTAATTAGGGCCGAGGAGACTAGAGGTGTGAGCGGATAACATTGAACGACAAATTATCTACCAGTTTGAAACGGGAAGTATCTGACGTAAAAAAAAAAAAAAAAAGGGTTCCTAGACGAAGAGAGGGTCCTCGAAGAACGACCCCGGCTCAAAATTTTCAAAAAGTAAGGGCCCGAACACGATACCGTGACCCAGTGGGAAACTTAAGACGTGAAAACTTGTGGAGTGAACAACCGACCGAAAAGGAGTGGGACCACGGCCACAGACATACACCGAGGCGAGTCTCGAGAGGTCGGTACCTCGTAGGCGGTACTCGGTCGGGACTATGTTTAGTAATTGTCGGTGTCGGGAGCGGGACATCCTCGGACATTACACTACCCTCTCTCCTCTGCCTGTAGTTTCCGGTATTTGACCGTCGGGTGTCCAGCACCTACCGGGTGTCTCGACAAAACGGACGTGACACAAAATTTAAACCTAATCATCGGTTATATATATTCTTTCAACCCTTTAAAATCAATCTACAGACATGAAGGTCGAAGAGGACCTTTTAACCTTCTACACTAACGTACCCCGAAAGATGGACGTACACCGGACAAAATCTACAAGAAAGAGTTGAGTCCACTCGCTGTCTACTGTAATTCGTGGAATCTGTACCGACGAACAATAGAAATACAATGGGCGACCCGGTGACCGGAAAACTCAACCACTGGGCACCATTCCTGTGTGTGTTTCCGTCTATTACTATTGACCGCATGAACCCTTTGTGGTCGTCTACGATTTCTCTACAGTTGAGTAAATTAACAGGGTTGTGTAGCTGTTCCGATCCTAAGATTATTACCGAAGGGACCACCCAGTCACCGTTTCTTAGACGGACGTTACGTCTCTGGGCCCGAGTCGCGGACCCAACCCTTCTCGGAGACCTCTTCCTTTACCGTTGGATGAGGTCATAAGAACGGACCTCTTAAGGTACCTGTCTCCTCGGACCGTCCGGAGTCAGGTACCCCAGTGTTTCTCCGCCTGTGCTGATTCACTGATTTTGTGTGTTGTGTGTCCTAAGATTATGAGTAAAACGTGTTTCCTTTTAACTCCGAGGGACGAGAATTCATTGAACGTCATAAAGTGTGTCGACTACTCATGTCTCAACCCACAATCTTGATCTCGATAATCGAAACTTCGTGTAAAGGTTAATCGTTACGTGTGAAGGACCCTTCCCACATGGTTCTCGAGAACCTGGGTGGGAGAGAAGAGAGTAAGAGTGAGTCACTACGATCCGGAGTCGGTGTGACTTGAAGAGTGACATAGGGTCGATCAGGTATAGTAAAATGAAGAAGAACGGAAACGTATCGGAAAAGGGAGACGGAACTTACGAGAGAAGAATGGAAAGGAAGACCTGAACCTTTACGGAGGGGTGGAACGTTTTGGTTCAAATTGACAGTCGAGGAGACACTTCCAAAAGTACTTTGGGACTCAGACAGTAAGACTGGAACCTCGAGAATGTCGGAGGTAAGAATAAAAAAGTCACAGGATACCATCTTCCAGTTTCAGAGGAGAACCCACTGGAGGTCCAGGAATTTTCGTCCTAGCATAGTGTAAGTAGGGACGTGGGGTGTACGCACCGTGTCCACGAACTATACGTCATCCATAAGTTGAGTCCCACCAGATACCTTACCTCACTCGACTTGGTATGTGGACAGGTTCAGAGGGACCCCTTCACTTTAATTGAACCTTCCCAGTTGTCATGTAAAGTACATACGAAATCAAATATGAGAGGACGGGGTAGTGACTTACGACTGCATAGGAGGTATGAGTTGTGAATTGTTCTGACAGTGAGCGAGAGGGCCACAGTCTATCGACATATGTTCGTGATGAAAGTTATGGGTCTATTCAAATAGTTCACCGAAGTCTTACTTTTGTGTAATCTTTGAACGACCCATAGTGTACCTATTACTCTTTGACCGTATACACGTGTCGTCCTCGTACTGCGTCGACATTTGAGTCAGTCCTTTACTGGCTACGATGGTTCTCGGACACTTCTATGCACTTTGCTACCGTCCACACTGGTCCCCACTCGACTCCCGACCGGGTTGTAGAGAAAGGGTATGGGTGAGACTTATCTCTCTAAAGGGAGGTTTAGTAACCGAAGTTGACTGGAAGGGTTAAAATGAGAGACGAAGGTATGATGGAGACTTGTACATTTTATTAGCAGAACTGTCGTTTGGTGATTTCCGGAGTAATTTATTGAATGCCTTATCGTATTCGTACCTTATTTAGTTTGGTCTCGGGTTTCGAATTTGAGGTAGAGTCCGGGCTGAACATTCATTCACCATTTAAGTTCTCGTCCGTGTGTCTGTTTCGTCCTTCCGACCGGAATATTTTACCTAAACGCAAGAGAGATTACTTGAGTAGGGTACATCCGTTACTCTTTCCTTACTGGTCCGTTCTCCCTTCTCGACTGAAACCTTAACTTAATAATTTCCACTCTTTATACAGAAGAGTGTCTTCCTAATAAAGTTCTCTCCTATGTCTCCTCTCCGTCATTACGTTACTTCCCTCAACATTAGTCGTATAAAAACAAGGAGTTGGACTCGTTTCGAAGTGACTTACACGTGACGTCCACACCAGTAAGGATTTTGCACTTGTCTTGGACTCCTTAATCTGGTTGTGGTAGTGGTCCGGTGACTACGGGAGTCATAGTACCCTACATACCACCTAACCACATACCGTGTCTAGTGTAAAAATTTTTTAATAAAAAGGATCACAATTCCCTCCCGTTTCTTTCAGGTAAGAAAAGGGAATCTTTGTCTAAGAATTGACAATCACGACCTTCATTTTCATGTTTCCCTTTAATCGAAGGTACTAGTTATAAACAATCCGTTTTATGAGAAATTAACTAAATCTTACTTTCATTTACACGTTTGACGATACATTCTATTGACAGAGCTATTCAAGAAACGTTCGTGTCATACTTCGTCTTTTGGACAATTGATAAAACAAAGAAGAAATAAGTGGTTCTAGTCCACGAGAATTCCCTACCTTCAGACCCTCTCTCCTTAGACCGGGTCACTATAGAACTCTTCAAACATTTTTCTTTGTTTATTAGATGAGACAACTTTACCACTCGACTGTAGACTTATACATCTGGTTATAAACCAATCCTAAATCCCCTACTAGAAGTCAGTCAAGTCAAGTCAAGTCAGCGAGTCAACACAGGCTGAGAAACGTTGGGGTACTTAGCGTCGTGCGGTCCGGAGGGACAGGTAGTGGTTGAGGACCTATGTTCAAGTGCCAAGTACACAACGACTTCGGACCGAACCTCTTAAAACTCGTAATGAGAGGATCGCACACGACAACGACGATTCAACGAAGTCAACACAGACTGAGACACACTGGGGTATCTGCCGTCGGGTGCTCCGAGGGGGCAGGGACCCTAAGAGGTCCGTTCTTGTGACCTCACCCAACGGTAAAGAAAGAGGTTACGTACTTTCACTTTTCACTTTCACTTCAGTGACTCAACACAGGCTGAGAATCGCTGGGGTACCTGACGCCGGGTGGTCCGAGGAGTCAGGTACCCTAAAAGGTCCGTTCTCACGACCTCACCCCACGGTAATGGCAGAGACATGATCGCACACTCTACTCAGGTTAACACGTCATCAAACTCGTAAGAAACCGTAACGGAAAGAAACCCTAACCTTACTTTGACTGGAAAAGGTCAGGACACCGGTGACGACTCAAAAGGGTTAAACGACCGTATAACTCACGTCGTGAAAGTGTCGTAGTAGAAAGTCCTAAACTTTGTCGAGGTGACCTTAAGGTAGTGGAGGTGATCGAAACAAGTATCACCACGAAAGATTCCGGGTGAACTGAAGTGTAAGGTCCTACAGACCGAGATCCACTCACTAGTGTGGTAGCCCTAATTACCCGACACTTCTAGAAAAAACACGTCAAGAAAACACATAGAACGGTGGAGAAGAATTGTAGAAGACGAAGACAGTCCCCTACTAGAATCTGGTCGTCTTAATTGTAGGGAACTTACATGGTCAGTGGTCCATTCTCTTCATTTAAGAAAGAAGGACCAGAAACGTCCTCAGTCTATAACTACCAGGTTTGGGTTTGTATTGACCGAACTAAGAGACTTTAGACTCCAGGTAACTCTTGGTAGAACTTTTGAATGATACTCGTCAAATATATCTTGAGTTGGGAGCCCGAAGGGACCACCGAGTCACTATTTCTTAAGTGGACGGTTACGTCCTATGTGTCCAAACTAGGGACCAGACCCTTCTACGGTGTACGACGCCTCGTCGAGTCGGGTACGGCGTAATACTGGCTTCGGACACGGGACTGTAGACGCGAGACGTTGTTGTCTTCAGTGGCGTTACTCTTCGGGCGTGTGATGTTGAGTTCTAGTCGGGGGTGCACAGCGTTGATCTCTTTTTTCGGACGTGCGTCGTTGCTTCTGGGTCTTATCGGTTTTTATTTATTCATTTATTTATTGTAATAATTTTTGTTTTTGGAGTTTGTCAGGTCGGAGATAGGAGACCCGGAAGAGACTTCTCCGATCATCCAGAAAGAGGAAGAAGAGGAGATTATTATTTGGTGGGTCACAGGGGGAGTTTAGAGAGGGATGACAAAGGATCGGGGACGTAAAAAGTTCGAAGAAAGTAAAAAGGACACATACGACTGAGGGATCAAGGGGAGATGATTTAATACGCGATAATAAAGGTGTCGGACTTCTTGAGTGTCGACTTCGTAATAAAGATTGGAATAAAACATAAGGATCGTACACGATATTGGACAAAACTCAAAATAAACGTCGGTTCTACGACTGTGTCGAGGTTAAAACAAAAGGATGAAACTAACCCATCCTCACAAGTAATGAGACCATGGTCCCATGTCTTCTTTTCAGTAAAATTTTCCGTGGCAAATATGGAGGCAATTCCCTGTAAAACAAAGACTTACGACGGGTAATTATAAGAATTTTAATGTTTACAAGTTCTTTATCTACTACACAAGAACCTCCTTTTTTTTTCTAAAATTACTTTTGACTTTTAACATCCCCAGGCTATAATTAAAGGATAGTACGGAAAAACACAGTTCGAATTTGTTAAAGAGACGTTACGTCCTCTGGACCCAAGCTAAGGACCAACCCTTCTATGGGACCTCTTCCCTTACCGTTGGGTGAGGTCATAGGAACGGACCTCTTAGGGTACCTGTCTCTTCAGATCGTCCAATATCAGGTACCCCAGCGTTTCTCAGTCTGTGTTGACTCGCTGAAAGTGAAAGTGATAATGTAGTCTAGAGGAAAAATGAATTGAAAGGTCGTGTTTGTCCGCCCACCTCTTTCGGATCTTCAACCCCCAAACAGTCTTTACTACAAAAGTTTCGGGTCAGGGTCGAGCTGTAATTAGTCGGAAGGATCCCAGTTTAAGAAGTAAACACTATGACAACTTAAACACCATTTGCAATTCCGTGTAGAATATTGGTCCATTGATAGAATATTGGTCAATTAAGTACGTAAAGTGGATACCCCTCATGAAATCTACCCCGTACTATAAAGGTGACTCGAAAGGGTATTTCTTTGTATATACTACTCATTCCAAAGTATTATGGAGTCCAGAAATATAAACTAAAAATCTGAAGTAAAACCTTCTCTAAATATGAGTACTCGAAGAAGATAAAGTTTTGACCCACTGGACCATTCTATGTCCTATGGTAAATAGGGACTTAAAGTCTATGTATTACTTCTTAAAGAGATATTCATATAGGGTACGTTATAAACTCTACATTGTTAATAAGAGACAAGTGGATTTTAGCTTTAGATTGATCTACGAGACAAAACGAAACACACAAAAAGATTTAGACTGTGGGGATAGACGTCACACATTCTTCTCTGTCCGGAGTAGAGAATTTGTTCCTGAAGATTCGGAAAGGAAGGATGCGACTGAGACTGAGAAAAGAGAGACAGAAGAAAAGAAGATATAGGTTCGAGAGGAGGGAGGAGGACACGAGGTAAATGATCGGAGACTCAAACCCAATAAAAAGGTGGACCTTTCGGGGGAAAGGAAGAGAGAGGGACCTAATAAGTTTCCATGGAGAAGGCTCTTCGGAAGGGCCTTGTGGGTCGGTTTTCATTGGAGACCGACGTAAATCTAAGTTGAAAGAAAGACCTGGTAGGTGACCATGGAGAATGTGTACTCCTCGGACTCATTAGTAAAGGGGACATACAACGTGAGAAAGATGCTTCCGTGTTCGAGGACCCACTTTCGTCGGAATGGGATGTGGAAAAACATATGAAATATCCCAGATCGGGATCCGAAACACCAGTCACTAGGGGTCTATGGATCACCAAAGTTTTCACTGACAACTAACAGTGTCTCGGGTAGGGAAGACGTCGAAGGTCAAACGAACCAAAGAGCGTGCCTCCCTTCCGTACCGTGGAAGAGGTGTCACGCTCGGTGACCGGTGTCACCTTCGGGAGTGTGTACGTAAGTCGATGTCCGTACTACCTTTCAAAGTGCCGGTCTGGGTAAAGTACCTAGAGGAGTACCTGTGTGTTCATTCCTTACGTTTTGAGGCAGAAGGTTACAGTCTACGGAGTAGACCCTCTTCCAGAACCATGGGTGGACGGAGGGTCCAGGATTCCTATGTACACTAGAACCTTTTTCTGTCCATTGGACTACAGACCTCACGTAAATCACTACTCCTCTTCTTGTGTTCTATTTGAAGAGATTTCATATATGACAAATTGGACCTACAAATCCAAAGAGTTCTCCTAAAGGTTGAATTACGGTCGTAATATAGAAGTGTAGTACTGACTGTTCCACACAGGATTTTCACTGTATTCACCTCTCTTTTGGTCGATCCGTCGTATACGGTCCGATTCGACCCCAGGATACACTGTCAGGGACCCTTAAATGTGAGTGTTTGATATAGCGTTTTACCAGACCTAAATCTTTATGAGTCTCTTCCTTTAAGATCCTTCTTGTGTTGTTATTATGTCCGAAATTGAAAGAACCTTTCGATAAAACAAAAGTAAAAAGCTAAGACGAAAAGAAACATACGGACAACCAGTGGTGTGGAGCACCCTCGGTAATTAACAGAGTTCTTGGTCCCGAGAACCTTGTCCCACCGGTCCGTTGTCCACTAGGTGTGTGGAACAATCCTTGAACGAAAGGGAAAAACGAGACCAAAGGAACGACGTTTCTGTCTCCCCGAAAGTAAATGGACCCTCGGTATGTCATCCCACTTACTGGGTGCCCCATCGATTCGGTTCTGTCGGGTCACGAGAGTATTTTGGAGGACATCGGTGACCTACCCGGCCGACAGACAGGCGACACATGGACGAGGAGTACGGGTGTAAGGTCCGAGTCACTCACCTTTAGATCAGAGTGTAGGTGTGGTGTCGTCGTGTAATTTTACAGAAGCTAATTCGGGACCTAATCGTACACGGGGCTGAAATAGAATTAACGGCTAATTCTAATTAGGGAGATCTCTCAAAAGGTTCCGACGAGATAATGGCACCCCACTTAGTGACTTATAAACCCCAACACTCACGGTAAATCAAAGGGACCTGGTTTTATCCTCTAGGTCTGAGGGGGTCGGAGTCTCCTTCCCCGAGAAGTAACAAGAGACTTTTGGTGGGGCTGTCGAGTAAACGTGGATTTCAAAGTCCCCTTACTTCTTCGGAACTAGGTAGTACTGTCCAGATACACTCGACGTCGTGTCTTTCGGTGTCCGAAAGGTCACCAGAGAACCGAGATTTACAGATACCACTTAAAACCGGACTTCTTACTATAAGACTAGGTGTGTCAAAACTGAAATAATAAGTGTCACTGAACGAATTTGTAAAAAAAAAAGGGAGAAAAAGATTTGCCTATGTGTATGAAATAGGATACTTGACAGACTCCTATTACACATCTGTCGTATCAAGAACTCGGATTTATGAAGTCACAGAAAGAATCCTTATCTTTACAAGAGAATGTATTGGTGTCCACAGTTGAAGTATTTAATGTAATGATGTTACTTGACATAGATGAGATAGTTGAGTGAAACTCTAGACGAAGTGTTTTATTATTGTCCCATAGACAATTCTAGACGAACGTTTTCTCTCCACCTTTAGTTCTCTTTCTTTATTATAAAAGTTCCTTCTCATTCTTTTGAGAAATGGGACTTCTTTCTCTTTACTCTTTGTTAGACGTCAAATGTTTCGTCGTCGTCTCAGTTCTGTTCGAGCCCTTGAGTCCGTCAGTCGAAAAGACAGGACGATCTTAGAGAGTCTGGCACAAGACGTCCCGGGGTCCCAGTGCCCGCGGGGAGTCCCCACCCGCCACCTCCCGTCCCCGCCCGCCTCACCGACCTCAAGAGAGGGTGGGTAACGGAGACAGAAAACTCCCCTTTTTTTTTTACGGTAACGATTGTTCGTAAAGTTCTGACCAGTACTTCCTCGTGTGCATCAATTTATTTTCCGGTTGTTCCGGTTGGAGACCGGTAACTTAACTATTGTCGAATTCCTCAAGTCCTTCTTGTCCAGTCAGAGCTGAGACGCTTGTAATTCTCTGTAGGCGGGGTTGCCTGAACTGTATCGGGACAGATCTATGCCTCTGAAGGGGTCACGTCGTCGGTTCTTTAGAAAAAAAAAGAAAGGAAGGAAAAATAACCACACGAGTCCGTAAACACACCACACATTATTTTTGAACTACTATCCCTGAAAAGACCACCAGGTCACCAATTGTTAGACGGAAGGTTACGTCCTCCGTGTCCAAGTTAAGGACCAGTCCCTTGATTCTAGGGTGTACGGTACCCCGTTGCTTCAGGTGAATGACGTTGGTGACTCGGGTGTCAATCTTCGGGCGTAGTACTACTTCTCAGTCCCGTGGCGTTGATTCTGAGTCGTGTCGGTTTTTGTTATTTAATTAATTAAAATTTTTCTACTATCGACGTGGATAAAGTGTAGGAAAGAGAATCCAAATTCTACCATTAACAAATACTTTACAACACACCGATAGACCCCTCCGTATATAGTCCGCGTAAGTCGTCGGTACCCCTCCGGTGATTCCACCCCGTGCATAGAGACCGGATTGAGGTTAGACTCCTCGACCGACTATGGACACCGGTACCGAAAACTCTAAGGATTGTCCCGTTAGGGGACGAAAGATGTGGTCCCTTGGATTAGGACAATGACGAGCCTACTTAGTCGAAAAAGAGTCTCATGTACCCAGTCTACTCAGACACATCACGAATAGTTGCAGTTCCAGTCGGAATGAAAAGAACGAGTCTACGTGACGGGGGAAAGTACTACAGAAGTAGACTCTTACTGAAGTAAATCCTCGGCAATGACTTTTGACGAATTAAGACTTTTCGATTGTAGTCTCTAGAGTCCTCCTAGGATCCTCCGGTTGAAGGAAGAACCTAGGAGGTGGTTTGTGTGGAAAGATTTCTGAGGAGGAGTGTGCCAACAACCGTAAGGACGACGAGGAATCCTCTCAGATAAGGACCTTTTCTCTTCCAGTGAGGAAGTAAAGGAAGAAAGCGAATGGCTGGACTCCTTAGTGATCGGCATCGTCGTGAACATTCAAGGTTACCTACATGGGGACACTTGCAGGGAGTTTATAGAGTGTCGAAAGTAGAAAGAAATGTGACTTCAGAACTCTTTCCGGTGTTGACAGTTGTCATAAAGACTTACCTGTCTTCAGTGAATGCCAGAGATTCACAAGATCAGACGGGGGAGGGTGTTATTAGGACAAAAGTAGGACTTCGTCTCGTATTTTTAACTCCTGCTTCACGAGAGAGAGAATTTGGTTGTACTATCGGTACAAGGAATCTAAGACAATGTTTTGTTGATAACCGAAATTGACCTTTGAACTTTTAAATCCCATTAACATCATAGTTAAGTACTAATGAGTTGTGTAAAGGAGTTGAAAGAAATACTGACTATAAAACTCAGATAATGACCTTGGAAGAGACTTATTTCACACAACAGGACTTTGTCACCCCAGACTCTGTGGGGGGTGGAGATTCTAAAGAGTAGATACTTAGTGTACCAACGATTTTATAGAAAGGGGAGAAGAAAGTTAGGAAGAGAGAATTTGAGGGAAGTGAAGATGAAGGACCTAGACGGAAGCCGTAGACGTCATTGTACTGAGATTTGCTTACCCTAAAGGTGCAATAAGACCAGACTCGACGTTTACTAATCTAAGGGATGACTCGGGACTACCGTCATAATGATCCGAAATTGAACTACTCTGACTGAAGCAATTATCTTAAGAGAGAAGACGACAAACTGATACAATTACAACGATTTTCTTCTTCTTTTTTTTTTGTGCTTTTTTGGACTAAAAGGATATACATTCGATAGAAGTTTAAATGTACTCCCCAAGAGGATTGTCTAGACGTTAGAAAGAAGGATACCTCTGTGATTTTAATGCACAAACAAAAAGAGGGATAGATTTTTGGTTATAGAACACTCCGTGAGGTACTTCTCATGAATCTAAATCAAGACTAATTTTTAAGGAGAACCTATAAAGACAGGATTCGAGCTTCTGGAGAAAAGGATGAAAGGGAAAGACGAGAAGTAGGAAGGGAATAATGGGAATGAGTTCCGTAAACACATGTGTTCATGTGTGCACACGGACGTACACGGGGGGGGGGGGGGTTGTGTGTGTGTGTGAAGTAAACACGGATGGAACCTTGTCTAGACTCGGTTGTATAAGGGACCCCCAGGTCACCAGAGAAAAGGATAATTACTTGTCATACAACAACGTCTAAGTGCCTCCCGAATTAACTTATTTGTGTCTTTCTACTTATACGAATACCCTATAGTTTGGAGGAATCCAAATTTCAATGGCTGTATCTTCTTACTAGAACACGTCGTGGGCACAGGAAAGTGCCAACCCTGTAATACCTTATGTTACAGTGTCCCTTTTACAACGGACGTGACTCGAAGTTGAGACTGAGGTAGAAGAGGTAGGGGTTCACGACCTCCCCTCCGCAGTCTAAACGTCTACAGTCGTTACGGCCACACACTTGATCAAGTTGGAGTTTAAGACACCGAATCAGGAATAGCCACTAAGCTGCCCTTGGACTTTGAAACAACTTCCCCTTCCGTAAAACGATCGAGTCACTCTTCAATCAAGTTTGCCGTGGGTCCTATAACACTAGTAGTTGTTCGAACTCCATCCACCTCCCTGAGTTTTGGTTGAACGTCCTCGCTCGTAGAGGGGTCGGGGGTTCGAGTGTGAAAGGGCCAGTGACAAGACGAGAGGAAGGGAACTATGAAAGGTATCTACGAGAAGTATGACACAGGAGACGTAAAGGTTGGGGTGTGAGTACCCGTTTTTTTTTTTTTCAGGTGTTATTCTCTTGTCTTAGTTTAAGTCGACCATTTAGTCTGTCAACTGAAACACTGCACTAAATTATCCCTGACCGGGAATTCGTGGAGGGATTGTCCGGTACGGGACCCGGACTGAGGTCATGAGGAGACTCAATTCCTTAATAGTGGTACTTAAGGTGGTAGGACTTGGGTACCCTCCGTAACGATTAGTTAGTGTCTTGAGAAAGAGTCAGGAGTATGAAGTTCGTCAGTGGTGGTTAGGTGACCTCAACTGTACCGTAGACTTAAGATAAATGGAAGGATCTAATTCCGTCACTCTTTCGGACCTGAAGTCCCCGAATGTAAAGTCGAGGTGATGAATTTTCGTTACACTAAAACCGGTTCAATAAGACATGGAGTCAAAGTAATTCCCGTTTTACTCCTGTTAATATCAGAGAAAGAGTATACAAAACTCATAATTTACTTAATCATAAGATTTTACGACTCTTGCGATGGACCGGATGGAGTTTTCCCTACATACACAAACGGTCACAGTAATAACAAGTTTACGTTTATAGTGAGTCCTCCCTTCACAATGTCTCATAATAACGTAGGGGAAGTATAATTTACCCAGACAGTCTGCCGGCCGATCCATGAGAGGATTATTCCAGAAATCCTCCTTCTTTTATCTCATCTCGTTGAGACAGGACCGGAAACCTCTACGGTCACCTACGGTCCACCTCTCACTTCCCGACTCCTCGATCCTTGTGTTCGACTCTCACCTCACTCACGACCCATCTTTCTTTCCTCCCCCATAATGTATTAAATGTTGGGTCGAAAGAACTTTGTGCACACAAAAGGGACCAGGAAAATTTAATTCGTCTGGTTTGGCCCTGTCATCTCGAATCTAGGAGTCGGATTTCCAAACGTCAGTTCGGTACCTACGTTTTCCAGACCCAAGAGCCCCAAACCCCAGGTCTAGATCAACCCTCTCATCTCCTTAACATTTAGGAGACTAGTAATAGACGTGGTTGGTGACAGGTTTTCGATGTAGTTCTCGTCACTTTAGTGACAGAGACCTAACTACCAGATAAGAGTCGAATTTGGTCGTTAAACGGAGGGGAAATAGACAAGAAAAAGGAGGAAGGGAATCGAGAATTGTAAAAGATTGTGTTGACATAGTAAATGAATGAAGAGTATCTAAAACGATTAACAGAAGAGAGACATCCTTATCTTCGTTGAGTTTCCGTACCTATAAACAGACACAACAACTATATAAGGATCATGGATCTTAACACGGACCAACTATCATACAGTTATAGTTGATGTAGTCACTTACTTACTTACAACAATCAAGAATTTGTGTCAAGAGGTACGATTTTGTAACCTCGGGCAAATTCTGCCATCGCTTTTGTTCTGGTGAGTTTTGTTTTTGTTTCATATTCGTAACCGTATCAAAGTCAAGTCAAGTCAGAGAGTCAGTACAGGCTGAGAAACACTGGGGTACTTAGCGTCGTACGGTCCGGAGGGACAGGTAGTGGTTGAGGGCCTCAAGTGAGTCTGAGTGCAGGTAGCTCCGTCACTGCGGTAGGTCGGTAGAGTAGGAGACAACAGGGGAAAAGGAGGACGGGGGTTAGGGAGGGTCGTAGTCTCAGAAAAGGTTACTCAGTTGAGAAGTGTATTCGACCGGTTTCATGACCTCAAAGTCGAAATCGTAGTAAGGAAGGTTTCTTTAGGGTCAAATCAGGAGAGATTTTTTCATACGACGTCGATTCAACGAAGTCAACACAGTCTGGGAACACACTGGGGTATCTGCCGTCGGGTGGTCCGAGGGGGTAGGGACCCTAAGAGGTCCGTCTTTGTGACCTCACCCAACGGTAAAGGAAGAGGTTACGTACTTTCACTTTTCACTTTCACTTCAGCGACTCAGTACGGACTGAGAATCGCTGGGGTGCCTCACGTCGGATGGTCCGAGGAACCAGGTACCCTAAAAGGTCCGTACTCATGACCTCACCCCACGGTAACGGAAGAGGTGATTTTTTTCATATGATATGAGGTTAATGAATTCACTTTTCGACTTTTTCGTTTGTTTATTTGTTTGGGTCTTGTAATTGAGTCCTCCATTGTGTATACGGACTCGATTTGTGTCTTTTTAGAGGAAGTAATCCTCTTCGGAGTACTATAGTATCTTTTAAGTGATCGGATCTATATCCCTCTGGGAGCAACTTCTGGGTCGAACCGTGTTTGGTCGACACTGGTGTCTGTTCAGTGAGAAGGAGAGACCCGGAGTCAAAGAGGTAGGTGTAAATCGAACTAAGTTACGTTCATAAATTACTCACGGGTGAATTAGTGGAGATCAGGATTTTACTGTACTGGGATGGGTCAGGGTGACCTATGATTCTACGATTTTATCGGATGATAGATTTACACGAGTCAGTACCCACTCTTTAATTTCGATGTAGGGGAGGGAAGTAGTGTCACCTACTCCCCTGAAGTGAAAGTGTATCTGGAGGAATGAGTCGTCTCGTGTGTAAATGAGTCTCTCGGGTCCACGACTCTCGGGAACCACGTCGACTCAGGTCGCAAGTGGAGAGTTAGCCGTGAAACTCTCGGCTCTTAGGTTGTCGTTAGAGTACTCGTGTGTCCTGCTCAGGTCACGGGTATCAGTTCCACGGATGTCTTGACGACTCGGTCCCCACACGGGCACAAGAAAGTTTGTCGAATGTTTCGTAGTGTTGTTACACTCACCCAAATGGTGACAGAATGTTTTCATGTAGACCTCCTAGAGGCACAAGCGGAGGTGGGTACTTATAACTCGGGTCTTTTGATTTAACTAAACGACAAATTAGGTTGTCAGTTATGTTCGACGACATATCTGAGCTAACCGAATTTTGAGTTCGGTCGCGGAAGCCGTTCCTTTCAGCTTACGTTGGCACGTCGGACCATAACTATGTGTGGTGTCCATCAACATTCTTTGTTTATAGGGTTTGACATAAACCACCCTTACCAGTCACGAGTCACTAGCTATACCGATTATGAAAAACTAGAACGAATGACTTCTCGGCTCGTACGCGAACACTTGAAGTGTCAAATCCTTTGAAGAGATTACCCTATACCAATTCTAAAACAAGGGTCCGTATTCCTAAGGAGAAAGACGGGGATAAGACTCTCTTCCCAATTTGTAGGGGTCGAGGATTCTCGGTGACGGGTACTTACACAAGAGACAGTACACAATGAAACCGTAGTTTAGACCGGGGTGTCGTGTCGGGTTAATGGACCAACATCTGGTCACAGATATAAAGTGACAAACCGACGACTCACTGTTGTTCCATTTAATCTTCTCGATCTTTAATTTAATATGAGTCACACGAAATTACGGAATACACATTTCAGAGACGGACCGTCTGATGGACCAAAGGAGTCCCTGAGTCATTACCGTCTCCCCGCCTCTTGTTTTAAAAGACTCTTGGTTGAGGGACATGGTTTCTTATTTTAGGAGGGGGACTAAAGGGTAAGGAGTCAAGATTCTTGGCGACGGACGAAGAAACGAACCTTCCACCGATAAGAAGAGGAAAATGAAGTCCTAAGGATTGAATCTCGGAATATATTTTGTGTCACAGATCACCAGTTTCCCATCGGTAAAAGTCCCTTAAACAGAATTAGAGTAATGTGAGACGGAGGGGAAACCCCCGAGTCGCCTAACACTTGACACGAAACTCAAAGTCAAACCTGTGTGGGGTCTTGAGTTTCATTTTTACTACATCCGAATTATTGTTGAAGCTCCCTTAGGAAAAGTTCAAGTTTCATCTCCCATTTGTAATTAATTAGCCAAGGGGACGGTTGTGGCACACTCCATATTTGATGATCGGGGTAAAATATCTACTCTTGTAAATCTCACCTCTCATACTTACTGGACGAGGTTCAGTTCCATCTGAGGGCAGTCACTTCCGTACTCGTTGAACCTAGGAACACGTGTCATTCCCGTGCGTGCTGAAAAGAATAAGTGTCTTTAACTACTTTTGGGGTAGGGTCCGAGTCCGTAGACTCAGATCGAGTTGGCTAGGTAGAGGACGGAACCAGTCTTATCGTTGAGAGTCGAGTCGTACCGATGATGGCTAAAGACGGGAATCAAAAGACCGGTCTTCCCTGACGAAAGGAGGTTGTGTTGAGTTTCTTTGAGTCTAGTTTCAGAGTGGTTACCCAGTAAATTTGCTGTTTCGAACAGGTTGTGGAGGGAGATTATTCTGAGGGACTCAAAATAATCGGATCGAGACGCTACCTTCAGTACAAGTTAGGTCCGACGAGTGGCGTGGAACCTGGACTCCGGGTCCCTCCACATTCGGTCACCGACCTAATATTTCCCTTTACGGTAAACCGTGTTCGTCTATCCACCCAGGCATACACGAGTCAACGAAGTCAGCACAGGTTGAGACGCTTAGATACCTGACGTCGGGTGGTCAGAGGAGATAGGTACCCTAAGAGGTCCGTTCTTATGACCTCACCCATCGGTCAGGGAAGAGACCCCATAGAAGAGTTAGGTCTATAACTTGAACACAGAGAGTACAGAGGACGTAACCTTCCGTCCGAGAAATGGTGATTGCGGTGGACCCTTCGGGTCTATCCATCCATCCATCTATCTATGTATCAACCCTTCTTATGTCTCTGTGTCCAGTTATGTAAAATATTGGAAAGTGATATACTTGGAAAACCGATTAGAACCAGTAGATGTAGACGAAGTGTTTCTGGTTCGACCACCAGTGAAACACCCTTCGGTATATTCCAAAAGGTGTTCTGTCAGGGTTGACAGTCTCGAAAACTACTGCGACTGTACCAAGGTGTAGAGGGGGTACGGAACGGAATGTGATTACGCGTGACTATCATAAAGACAACTGTTTTGCAACACTTTATCAATTGACTCAGGACCCTTCTTAATAGAGAGATCAAGTATTCGTGGTTCCCCAAAACGGAGTGTCTCCCACCACTGTGATTCTAAAGTCGTAAGGGAGTAGTTTTTGTACACCTATGTATAAAAGGTTTCGTGAACCTCCAAAGGCCGTTTAGAAATATGTAGAGTGTTTTCATGAAAGTCTTCGTTGTTGTCAGCAGGAAGTGTCTTGTGTGCACTTTGTATAGACGAGGTATCCCCCTATCATCCTTTTTCTCGAAATCTACTCGGTGTTACTTATATCTTTAAATTCCCTTTTGTCTCCCTTTCTTTAAAGAAATGATGGTACGACCCTCACCTTTTGAAATCGGATCACCTAGAGTTGGGACCGACGAATAGTTTTGGTAGACCTCCTGAAAACATTTGAGAGTACAGATAAAGTCAGGATGACTTATTCGAAGAGGTCCTCATTCTGATCTGTCTCCCTAAAAAATTAAAAAAATTCGACAGAAACATTAAGACGACACGTCTGTTCAAGCCCTTGGTGACAAGACCAGAGCCCTCATGCCATATCTGATACTTGTGGATGTACACTCAATGTAGTAGACAGTCCCTTGTGTGTTCTCTCTATAAGGAAATTTTTCTTAACCCGTCGGTGAAGGTACACCTTAGATTTTTTACTATGTTTACTTACGTATGTGTTTGGTCTTCACCTGAGTGACTGTATCCTTTACTCGAATGACATTGGTTTCCTCGTTCTCCTCTCCCTCCCTGTTTAATCCTCGAAGCCTAATTGTTTGTTGATGTGTATTTCATCTATTCTTTTTTTCTAAATGACAAATCGTGTCCCTTAATGTGAGTCATAAGATATCATTGAATATTACTTATATTAGTCCTTTTTTTATTGACTTAGTGATACGACATGTGGACTTTGCTTATGTTGTAACATTTAGTTGATATGAAGTTATCTTTTATTGTGTCATCGTTATTGTTTTTTATTAACAAAACCCCCCCGAGGAACCCATTAACGGAGATTTAACGTAGTGACAAGGTAATCATTAAATCAAAATAAACTGCGAAGTACACTCTTTGATAAAATTTTATTCTTTAGGAAGTACGAATAAAAGTAAATTTACCTGAGTTTTCTTTGATAAACGAACTATCTCCTCGTCTTAATCCCGAATATACTGACTGAGGTTTTATTAAATTCTACTCTTCAATAAATTTTTTTGTTTTACTTTACTTTGGATGCACCGACGTAGACACGGGGCACCCCGAACCAAAGGAGTCCGTCGAACGTAGGTGTGTCGATACATTCGTGGTGCGAATACCTCCCAGGTGGCACACGAACCTTTACACGAACTAGGATCGTCATGACCCTACCTTTTTATGTCAGAGGTGTGCTATCCAGTGGGTCAGGTCACTCCCTCACCCATTTTAGTCACGACCCGAAGGGACCACCGAGTCACCATGCATTAGGGGGACGGTCACGTCCTCTACACCCAAACTAGGGACCCAACCCTTCTAGGGGACCTCTTTTTTTTACCGTTGGGTTAGGTCATAAGAACGGACGTTTTAGGGTACCTGTCTCCTCGGACCGCCCAACCAGGTACCCCAGTGTTCTCTTAACCTGTGCTGAATCGCTGATTTGTTGTTTCCTTCACGACACTATTTTTGACCGAAAATAAACAGAGGAGAGTACCCAGTGCATTAGAAAGTTCAAGGTATGGAGTAAAGTAGGAGAGCTGTTAGAGTAATTCGTCCAAGATAATAACATGGGTAAAATGTCTACTCCTCGGACTCTGAATCTCCCGAATTCATTGAAGAAGTTCCAGTATTTTGGACATTCCCAGAAAGACTACGTCGTCCGGTTTAAATATAGAGGTAGAATAAGACGAAGTTTTCATGTGTCTTCCATACCCCCCGAGACCCTGCCTGTACCCCACGAGTAAACCCGACCGACAAAACCTCAACCCACGCCTTTAAACTCGTGTAGGAAAAGAGAACAATGTAGTCGTGACGAGGTGTAGTCTCGGTTGAGTCGTAGAACCCACGGACGTCGAAAGTTCTAACCACAATTCCTTAGAGGAAGGGGAACTTGAACGGGTAGGTTTGTCTGGGTCTTCATACTACCAGTCGTTACGGAAACATGATGAGAGAGCCACCTCTTTTATGTGTTGGTCGCGACTCAAGAGTCCGACCCGATTCGTATCATGGACTCTCAGTAAATGAAGTCAAGGGGTCCCACCCTGAGACAGACCGAACGAATGGGTGTAAAGTCGTCGAGTCTCACGGCCGGACCGGTGTTGTAATGCACGTTGACTAGACATTGAGCTTCAGTAGATAAACAGGAGATTGACGTGACGAGTGACCGTTCACGTCCCCTCTGGTTACGTGCGGAAACGATACCAAGTCACTCGGCTCGAGGACCCGAGGACATGGAACCGACGCCACAGTTCAGTCAATATATTGGTGACCCGACTCACGGAGGGACCTCTCCCTCTACCCCGCCCACTCGTCCTTTCTGTAATAATCGCATTACAATTCTTTTGTCTGACACTTTCGAAGGGCTCTGAAGTCGCAAACCTTGGCGTCCCAGGGGAGGTCAAACAAAGGGTAAATTAAGACAGTAGAAACTTAGAACGGGTAAACTCGGACTTACCGACACCCACCTCTCTGACCGTGTCACTTCCCCGAGTCCGAGAGAGTTCATCACTCGAATAAATCGGAATTTTCTACGGGACAACCTGTATACCTGTGTCCGACCCCCCTCACCTTTCCTCTCCCACTCTGTTTACCTCTCTCATCGTGCCTTCGTATCTGTGATGGTATACATTTTGTCTCTCGGTCGCCTTTAAACGACGTACTGATCCCTTGAGTTTGGTCCCGAGACATTGCAAGATCGTCCCACCCTACCCCATCCTCCACCCTCCCTCCAAGTTCTGCCTCCCCTGCATATTTTGCGGATACCGACTAAGTACAACTACATACCGTCTTTACTTTGGTGACAATATTTTGTTAATAGAAAGTTAATCTTTATTTATTTTAAAATTTTTACGGGACAACATACTGACAATAAACGATCTGGCTTAGGTTACGACTTCTTGCACACTTTTGATTACGGGTCGATATCGATTCCCTTCGCATAAAACAGCATTCAAAACGTAAATAGGAAAACGAGGATTTCAGAATTACACCTGTTTGACCTTTCTGACTTTCTGACCTCGTACTTTCCGGGAGGTCTTCACGGGACTTTGAAAAGTTATTCCTGTTGTCTTCTTTGTTTGTTCATGGGTGAAACATGTGTGTTTTCAATTTTGGTGACTAAAAAAAATTTAACCGTTTCACCAGTATACGATACATCAGTGAGGTATAGTATCTTTAGTTACGTTCAAAATAAGTAGGTATCGACAGTAGACGAGAGGTCGAGACTCTTCACCAAAGGGTAAGTATCGGGGGTGTGGGTGTACACCGGGATTTTGTAAAAATTACTTACCGTAAACTATTCACTCGTAAATCCTTTTACAAGTAGGGACGGTCATTATTTTTTACGTTTAATTTCGTTGAAACTTTTCCATCGTAAAATCAGAATGATTTATTACGGGATTGTGACCAATCCGACGTCACCTTGACTATCTGAGTTTACGATATCCGTGACTCAATTTAGTCGTATTAAGAAGAACTTTCTTGATTCCGTTACACATTATCCTTAGCATCTCTATGCGAAGGAGACTGGGTCATTAGGAAGAGGACCCTCACATATGCTTTCTTTATTAGACTTTCTTCGTCTTTCGATATGTTTGACATCGCGACAGAGATTACTAGTTTAGATTAGTGTGTGTATGTGTGTTTTAAGACCGTCCTCGGATTACAACCCATTAACCCCTACCGAATTGTTTAATACCCCATGACTACTACCTTATAATGCGTTGATAATTTGAGGTTTTCCGTGTTCCCTTTTTAAATTCTAAATTATAGTACTCCTACTATCCTAAATGAACTTACAAAAAGAAATAGTCAAAAATTATATATTTTATTTACTTCTCGTAATATCTTTTACGTCACCCTCCGGAGAACCTGTTAATAAAAGACCATGTTTACCCGAAAATATTATGATTCCTAGAGGGTTTACTTTTATGACTTTATATTTGCCAGTGGAGATACCACCCCCTTCCGAATTGTATAACATAGAAAATGAGAGATCAGATTCAGACCATAAACCGGAACCTCAGAGAAGAAACATGTCCTGGAGAAGATAAATAAGGTTTATCCTACTGAATCTTTCCACGACTTTACCTCGGGGGAGAGGGACATGGTCAGTATAATCAAACGGAGGTAAGTCCAGGATCTTCGTGGGAACCTCCCTCGGATTCTTTTGAGTTACGGTCCCAAAGTCTTGGAGATCTACCTGTTTGGACAGAGAATAGATAGGACTTTAATTCCCTTGAGTCCAGATGTACTGACGAGGATCTGTCCGTTTCTTTATTTAGAGATAGGTACTATTTTTTTGGTCAGGGTGTTAACCAAATTGTGTTGCTAAACGTCAGTTTCGTTCACGTCGGTACGGAAATGATACCTAGTCATTGAAGGACACTGACGGTCCTTTGTCACATCCGTCCAGATACGAAATCAAAGTAACCAGACACAGGTTAACCCCTTTTACTCAAAAGTGCTACGATTTATGTCAGTTTCATTTTTTTTTTTTTTTTTTAAGAATGAGATTCTATTACGGGAAAGGTCAAAAAAACCACAATTTTGAGGTAGGAAAACTCTTTTCTGTCACTGATATCTACCCATTTAAAAAAAAAAGGCAACAAACAGGAGGAAATACCATCTTATGCACACACACACACACACACACACACACACACACACACACACACGCGCACGCGCGATTCAACGGAGTCAGACTGAAAGACGTTCGGATACCTGGTATCGGGTGGTCCGAGGAGACAAGTACCCTAAAGGGTCCGTTCTTATGACCTCACCCAACGATACGGGAGGACGTCCCCTTAGGAGGACTGAGTCTCTGGTTTGGGTGCAGAGAAGACAGAGGACGTTACCGTCCGTCCAAGAAATGGTGATCACAGTGGACCCTTTGGAGGAACCAGGAGTTTTGTATTCACTTTAGTTTGATGAAGTAGGGTATGTGACTGGAACGGAAGGGTAAGTTATTCCTTTACCTCTAAGACCTGTAACCATAATCCGGTGTGGTTTGTCCAATCACTCTACAAGACCAGGGCACAACTGAGAAGTCACACGACATGCTGAGTATTCGAAACCAAAGTAGTTCGAACACAAACAGGAAGACCCAACATTCGCAGAAACGACTCCTTGGTGACGTGACACAACCACCATTGATTGTGTCGTAGTTCATATGGTGACAATTTACATCAGACATCGAGTTGTCTGTTTCACCCACTTTAGACTTCTGGTCGACACCTTGACTCTTCTTTCGAAGACCACGCCCAAGTCGTCTGGGCTAGACTTGGGACAAGACGGTGAATTGCCGACACCCTAATTCGTCGATTACTGGGAGAGGTCGAGGTCGAGAGTGCTAGAATATGGACCTAGCCTACGAAAAGTGTAAGTAAGGGTACAGTAGGATCCGAGTCGCGACCGGTCTCCCCTGGGGTTTCGTTGCCCGTCTAGGGGGGTGGATGGTCCACTCCATCTCCCAGTCTCCGTCAACAGTCACTCGAGGCCATTTTCTGTTTTAGTTTATCTTCGTCGTAGGCGAGTGTAACTGAGTACTAATAACACAAACTGTTCTATTGGACGTGGGTGAACATGTAAGTAATGTTTCGAAGACTTTACTAACAAGAAACAGACGAACTTGTAACCTTAAAACTTACTTGTCAAAGTTACAGACCAAAGTGCGTGAACTCTGAATTTGTGATCACTCGTAGAAAGATTGTCCAAACAGGAGTGGAAGTTTGCTCAGATAACCTCGGAGGTCGGCCCCCTGAACACACCCGAACTTTGAACACACGAAAGAAGGACTTCAGTGACTACGTTTGTTTCTTGGAATTCGGAGGGGAAAGGTCACTATTTACAAAATTTACTTGTCTTCTTCCTAAACTTAAAATTACCGACTATTCACTCCGACCCTTTCTAACTTCCGTTCTCCTTTTCCCCTGTTGTCTCCTGTTCTACCAACCTACCGTAGTGACTGAGTTACCTGAACTCAAACCCGTTTGAGACCCTCTACCACCTCCTATCCCTCCAGACCACACGACGTCAGGTACCTCAGGGTTTCTCAGTCTATGTTGACTCGCTGACTTGTTCACTCCGTACTTCCCCTTTTCTCTCACAACATTGACGGTACACAATAAAATTTTTTTTTAGTAACCTTCTAATATAGTGTACATCGTGTCTCTTTGTAATCCGGGTAACATCGTAGCCTTCGAAGTCATTCTGGGAAGTGGGTAGAGAAGTCGACGTAGAGTACGACGAGAAAGAACGTAAGGACCCGACGTCGGAGTCGTTAGAAGTTGGACAAGGAGTTTGTGTACAAAAAATGGGACGGTGTCCCGGAAACGTGTCCTGTGCAGGAAACGGACCAAGTCGGGATAAGCACAAAGGGTAGTACGAGAAGAGTGCCTTCGTAAGGGGGGAGAGTACGACCCTGTTTAGAGGACAATTTATAAGAGGGTACTACATAGGAAATATCGTGAACAACGACAACAATAAAATGTTAATAAACCAAAGTTAGATTACTTAAGGTGAAGGGGGTGTTCTGACATTCGAGCCGTCTTGTCTCTGACGGACAGACGAGGGGTAGAATAGGTGCACCGTCCACGGTCACTGATACATTCACGACTACTTACCTTATTTACGGAGGGACTGTTGGAGTGGTTTTAGGGAAAAATTACTGGACAGAAACGTTCCGTGGGACACCTTGTTGAACTTTCAGGACCAAGGTCCGGATACCGCCAAAACCATCGACCTCTCTTCGAGAAGTTTGCATTCGTCGTAGGGACGTCACCGTAGTCACTTGAGTCCGCACAAGGTGTACCACGGATGACGAACCTGTTTGGGATTATGGAAAAAGAAGGAGGCAAGGGGTACACAGTTTACCATTGATCTAGTCACACGGGAAACGACTTACCGGTCTCCTATCCTTGTCTATTCTCTATACTTTTACGGAACGTTTACCTTTACAACTAAATCTCCAACTTTGGAGATATCAGAACCTGGAAGGATCTCTTTCTACTACCTTCACTAGGAGAATCCACTCTATACCGAACACATCGTCCTCCCCCTAACTCGGTTCAACCCCCGTGTCAAGTCACTGGCTGTCTCTCTCCCCCTATGTCGTCCCCCTCTGGTGGGAGGACGGTGGTCCCGAAGGGCTCCTCCTACCACCGACCTACAGTCGTCGTTATGACTCCCTGAAGCACTACCGTCTCCTAGTCTCCCGTACTTACTCCCCCGTCCAAGAAGAGTTTTCGTTTGGTGGGTAGACGGGACTCGAGGAAACAAAGAGATTACCAAGAACCTGGGTCAAAGTTGACGCAACCCGTTTGTTCGTCCTTCGGAGGAGCGATGGACTCAGAGTGGTCTGGTCTAGGTCGGGAGTGAACCCCCGTCACGGGAGAGCCACGGAGTTCACACTATTGGTAAATCGTTGGAATCCCCGTAGTCCCACCTCTCAGGGCACACTGGTGTCTCGTTCTTGGTACCGGAACGAGTCTCCTTTTACTGAGCTCTTGGTGCCCCACCCCACACTTACCTTGACTTAGTCACCAAAGACTTCTGTCAGTTCTAAAGGTCAGGTTTCGAGTGGTTTCCGTTACAGTAGGGCACCACCGAGTCTGCCATTTCTTAGACGGACGTTACGGTCTCTGGGTCCAAGTTAGGGACCAGTCCTTCTAGGAGGTCTCTCCCTTACCGATGGTGAGGTCACAAGAACGGACCTCTTAAGGTGTCTGTCTCCTCGGACTACCCGATGTCAGGTACCCCAGTGTTTCTTAGCCTGTACTAACTCACTGTTTCCTCCTCGTCTCTCCATTTAGTCGTTCGGATGACGATCAGTGACTTACGACCCTTCCATCCACATCCGAGTAGGGTACTCTGGATTACCCTGTTCGCCCTCTTCACAACCCAGTGGTGTACCCTCATAGTCTTACCTTCCAGGACAATACGTAGTAGACCCTCGAGTCCCTGGGACTGGGTCGGTTCTCTGACTACACCGACAGTGTCTTAATTTGTGACGAGTTCAGAGAAAGAATAAACCTTTCTAACGGAGAAGCGTGCTTTTACACCTTAGTTCTTCTTAAGAGATTTGCACCGTAAAGACGTGTTGTGACGTGGGGTTGATGTCGGTTGTGACTCTTCCCTACCGGTGTCGGTCAGTAGGAAAGACCTACAGGGAAACGTTCCCCACCTCATCCCTCTCGATGTTATCGCCAATTCTTAGACAAGTAGAATAACTGACCAATCTATTCTATGACGGATGTCCTGAAGGGACCCCCGAGCACCAATTCTTAAGTGGACGGTTAAGTTCCCTGTGCCCAGGTTAGTGACCAGACCCTTCTAGGGTGTACGGAACTCCGTTGATTCGGGTACACGGTGTTGATGAGTCGGACACGAGATCTCGGCTTCTCGACACGAGACTCTACTCTCTTCGGTAGTGTTGCTCTTAGGGTACGCGACGTTGATCTCTTTCGGGTGAGTCGTAGTCATGGGTTGTGTCGGGTTTTTTAGTTAGTTATTTAATTATTTTTTCTACGACGGATAGATTGGTTCACCATACACGTCAACAAAAGTGATTAAGACGACAGGACCTACCTCGTGACTGTTTCGTGACACGTTTCGTGAGTCTTACGTTTCGACTTATCTTGCGGTGCTGACGAGAGTTCCTGGATATAGGACCAATCTTCCCGTGTCTTCGGCGTAAAATGTCGACGGCGAACCGTGCGGAAAACGACAATATACGTTCCATGACACCCCTGAGTCTCTTTCTTCTTTGAGACGGTTCTCTTGGACCCTTTGAAAGGACTTTGTTCCACAACTACTTTCTAATCTTTAAATGGTCCGTAGTCTTTCTGGTAGCGACTCATTGCGTTACTTACGTAGACAACTGAAAGTTGGAAAGACCCTATGTCACCACTACTTTGTCGGGACAGGGATGGGAGTAACTCGAGTACGCCCCCACCCTTTCGTGTGTTTCTCAATTTGTGTGTAAACCCTTCAGGATACTTCCCTTTTATCAGAAGGGACCACCGAGTCACCATTTCGTAGGTGGATGGTTACACCCTCTATGTCCTCTGTGCCCAAACTAGGGACCCAACCCTTCTAGCGGAACTCTTCCTTTACCGTTGGGTGACGTCATAAGAACGGACCCTTTAAGGTTCCTGTCTCCTCCGACCGGCCGATCTCAGGTACGCCAGTTCTAAACCCGTGTTGACTCGTATGTTCGCGCATACTTCCCTTTCATGTTTCACAGAGTCGTCTCAGATGGGCCCCTCGACCAGAGTAGGCCCTCTACCCTCTTCAAGACGGTTCCTACACCGTACGTCGGCTCTACCCTACCGACGAGTTCTCACATGTTCCGGCTCCCCGACCTTCGCGTCCGTCTCCCCACCTTATCTCCCTTGGAGTACACGTAAGGAAATAAGGGACTTGCAAGTACTTTATTGACACACCCAGCCATGTCACGAGTCTTGACACCAGTGGTACTGCTCGTTCTTAGGAGTCGCTCACACGTCACATCACCCCCTCCGTCTGGTATTGTCCTACACGATGTGCGTACCAACCCCCCCCCCTTGTGAAGGGGTGGTCTCCCGTAGCGTACACGTTTCCGGC
Organism: Capra ibex; assembly: GCA_006410555.1. Lineage (NCBI taxonomy): Eukaryota > Metazoa > Chordata > Mammalia > Artiodactyla > Bovidae > Capra > Capra ibex. Next base: position 42,734,350 of record SJYO01034137.1, read on the forward strand.
CCTCTCGTCTCGAGTTCTGTACCCTCTGTCTCCAACCCCCAAGGAGTGAGGGGACCAGCTACCGACGTGTCCCGCGACGGACCGGGAAGTTGTACGAGAAGGAACGAATTCTTGCTTTGAGGAAAGAGGTGGTTACCGTCGCTACAACGTGCCTCTTCTACGGTGGAGTCGTCTACGACTACGTGCGTAAGACGTCACTCGACCTTCGTCGACCGGACCGAACCGGACACGGCGGGAGGGGAGGAGGTGTCCGTCCTAGGTGTGACAGTAGTCGTGGCACCCCGACTAACGAGTTTCTCCCGTCAGAAGGACGGAGCGGTGCGGCTCGGACGGAGTCGGGTCCGTCGGACCGGACGGAGTCGGGTCCGTCGGACCGGTGTGGGCTCCGGGTAGGTCTGGACGACAAACTCCCAGCTCCGGGGGAAGCTCCTCTTTCCGGGGGTTGAGCGAATTATTGTAAAAGGGAGACGGACAGATTAATTGAGGCAGTGACATAGACGTCAGTCTATTTTACGAGTAAAGTGTGGTGTAATTAAAAATAGTCGACTTGTAATTCGTTGTGTTTCGATAGATACGAACCAAATTAAATGTATGACTGTCTGGATGTTTCGCAATGGGTGTCACCGACGCTTCGTTTATTCGTCTTGACCGTAGTTTGTTCCGAGAAGTTTTACTTTATAACTAAACGTTCCGACTGTCAGCTCTTCACAACCTCCCTTCTCCCACTCTTTCATTCCCCATGTTCCCGAGAAAAAGGAACTTGTTAATGACTACCCCAGTTGGTCCTCCAGAGGATTTCCAGTTCATCTCCCCAGTCAACTCGAGGTCCTAGACCTCCTAGTCGACACGAAACCCCTGTGTCGTGGTGTATCAGGTATGTCGAGGGACGTTTACCCCTAGAAACATGGTGAGATAATAGTCTCGTGGGGAGGGGGGGGGTGTGATACTATATAGAATGAAGACATTGACACGAGTTCGATAAAGAGATTTGCATGCAAGGAAGGGGTTGAAGTATCAGTTCGAGTCCATAGTGGAGGAGGTCCTTCAGAAGATACTAGTAGGAAGGAGTTTTCTTATGGATCTTCTCCCAGGTGTAACGTAAATAGTGTTACTTGAAATTATTAGGTAAAGAATATAGATAAAAGGGTGACCAACGTAAATACATTAAAAAAAAATTATTGACTTCAACCCGGACTCTTGGACGTAAAGTTTACACATACGGATTGGTACTAAAAAGAGGTAGGTAGGGGACGGAATTAACCCTATATTGACTGTGTATTGTAAACACCTTTAAATTCCATATGTTGTATTAAACTATGTACATGGATAACAATGGAAAAATGATTTCATTTCAATTAATTAAGTAGAAATGGAGTGTATTAAGGTAAAACAACAACAACAGTACCACTCTTGTAATTTTGAGCTGAGAGTATTGTTGTAATTTTGAACTGAGAGTATTGTTGAAAATACATATATTATGTGATATCACTTGATGTCAATGTACCACATGGTTCTAGGTGTCTGGGTGGTAGCATAACGCCTAAAAGATTCTCGTGTGAAACTCTTGGAACCACTACAATCTTCCCTCACCTAACCCCCTTGTCCCACCCTCGACCAACCATCCCACTCGTCTCTTGAGATGAGAGGGCTCCTTCGACCTTAATCTGAACCTGTACTACACCGTAGTGTCGAACTTTTTCTAAGTCCTGCCTGTCTCTCACACCTTTTGTACGTAAATTTTGGACCTCTCGTCTCCTCTGATCTAAGTGAGACTTTATAGATACATTTAGGGTCTAAGTCTGGTTGAGAACAGAAAGACACTCAAAGCCGGACGTCTATAGACGAAACGTAGTTCGACGGTGCTCCCTCTTCTCGTCTTATGGAAGGGTTGGTATGTCCGGTTACATCGAACTCAAAAGTCGAAACGTTGTGATTCTTAAAATCTTCTATCGTACGTATACGTTGTCTTGTAGGCACGATACCAACATGTACCGAGGGGGATTTCTTTGAAGACCCGACCGAAGTCAAAGTGTTAGTACGTACGGTCCCGAACATCTATAGTCAACCAAGGTCTTAATGTGTCCAAAAAGAAAAAAAAACGAAAGTTGTGGTTGTGTCGTGTTAAAAAGTCTCTTCAGATTGAGTGTCTTCCGGATCTAGGAAGGAAACCTGGTTTTTCGAAGTTTTACTACCTGATCTTAAACAAATAAGTCACCACAAATCATCCTATCCTCGAAAGATTCTTTTCAGACGGAGTAAATCTGAGTTTACACGTTTTCTGACCGACACCTGGCTCGGGTCCGGTCCCAGTACCCGAGACCCACGGTCCGGACCAAGTCCGTATTAGTCGACTTTCTTGAACCTGTTCAGTGAATTTGAGGGAATTAGACAAAGGAGTAGAGATCATACCTGAATTATTATACTGAAAATGTAGTGTCTTGACAACTATGACTCAGTTACACGAAACTTTTTAGATTTAGATTTATATTTCTTATGACCGAAAACCATTAATAAATGATTGGAAGGGTGTCTATTGTTACTTTGATAGATATGTTTTATTAAAAATTTTTAATAAACTTCTGGTACCTCATGTTGGTTTTCGTTTGTCTTTGACCTTTTCTCGGAAATGGGTCTTTCTGTCCCGGAGGTGAACCATTTTAAATACTTAAACATCTAAAAACGGATTTTTGTGTGGGATCAATCAAAAACTGAGACGTCTCGAATTCGACAATCTCTATTCTAGTCCCAAACCTCTCCTTGACTTTCAATCCCCTGGTCAAGACCTTCCCACCCTTGAAGTCTTCTTGTTCAGTGTTGTGGACACATATTTTAGACGGGTTTAAGAACCGACTGACGATGTGAAACGTACGTACCCCTTCTAGCGTTCCCTAAGCCATGTTTTCGTCGTCGACTTCCTAATTTCTTTTCCCAATCGACAACGACTGGTGTCCCTTCCGTTTCGACCTCAACCGGTTGGATTAACCGACGAAATTTTTGTCTGTGAGAAGTCTCCTTGTATTGTCTTACGTCTCAGAGACATTGTACACACAATATTTAATAGATTAGGTTCAGTGACCTGTACGTTTCTTTCTCATCTAAAATTGGGTATGAGTTCTTTTGTATTCTTTTCCTCAGTTATCTTTGGTTGGGGTTCTTATAAGTCTATCACGTAAGTTATCCATTCTTTGAATTTCGTATAAGTTTCTTAACTTTTTTATATATACATATATATGTGTATTACACACTCGTCTGCACGTTGGAATCACTGTTTGTCTTTGACACTGTCGTTTGGTCTACCTTTAGGATCTTAATTTTTCTTTTTACTGATGTTACTTTTTTTTTAATGCATACTCGAATTGTCCTCTAACTTCTACCGTTCTCTCAGTCACATGAACTTATGCCTAGTTATCCTTCATATGTAAGAAATTCTTGTCTCTCCTTTTTTAACCTCTTTTCACTCATTTCAGAGTCTCTGTTGTATGTGCTTTAACTTCGGGACCTTCCTATCCTCTTTCTTTTACCCATCTTTTATATAACCTTTCTTACTGACTTTTGAAGGATTTACACCACTTTCTATAGTTGAATATCGAAGTTTTTCGAGTTGTGTAGGGTTCGTCCTATTTGAGTTTCTTGGGGTATGGAACAGTTAAAATACAGTTTGTATCAGTTAAAAAAAAACTTTAGGTTTCTATTTCTCTCTTAAAACTTTCGTTGGTCTCTTTTTGTCTGTAATATAAGTTTTCTTTGTTGATATACTTATTATCGGTTGAAGAGAGTTTTTTGTTGTTTCAGGTTTACTACTACCTTAGTGGAGTAATTTTATTTCTTTTTAAGTCTTGAGATATAAGTCCTCATTTCCGTTTTATTTCAGTAAAATTCTATTCGATTTTGAGTCTCTAAGTAACAGTCCTTTGGTCGTGATTTACCTTACAATTTCTTCGAGGAATCAAGTTTCCCTTTACGATGCATTACCATTTGTCTAGATGTTCTTTCTTACTTCTAGTGGCTTCTTTTTTTAAAAGTACATGGATCAATAAGTATAAAAGTCACAATTCGTTTACATAGGGTATATTAGTATAAAATGACATACTATTTACCGTACATTGGAGATTTGTCTTACATATTTAGAATATTTAAGAAAAAGGACGGGGATTTCTTGGGGAAAGGAAAGTTTTTTTCATTTCTTTTTAACCAAAATAATGGATCGAGACACTAGAATCCGTTTTTCACTTGAATAGACACGTAAACAAAGAGGTAAATATTTTGTTTTTTCTACCTGATTTAGAGTTCACAAAAAGTCGAACATGTTTGTCACTAAGATATCATTTGACCTTGTCATATAATTATTATAAGAGATAATGTAAAAATGATTAATAATAAATATAAAAGTAATAATATTCCATTGAAAAGAATTACTATTCTACTTGAGTATTTTAGATGGGTTCCACCATACTTGGAGTCTTCGAAGAATCTATGTGGTTTGGGAAGATGCGGAGTGTCAAGTTTTTATTGGGGTTTCCATGAGGACAACGAGTTCATTAGTTTACTCCAATTCAGGTGTCGTGTATACACGACGTGTACCATGTCGGAATTTGTCTATTTCCATTCCACCAAACTACTAGGGTCAGCAGTCTAGGAAAGTGTAAACGTCGTATCACTGTGACCTTCGGACAAAGAATCAGTAGAAGCTTGTGACCTCCTTGATGTAATTTGGTGTAGTCGTACACGAATCGGCTCGCGTTTTCAAGTGGCGTGTTCAGGTCAGACTCACGCTTCGTCGCTCATCATTCCGGGGTTCCTGATCCTTGTCGATTAATTTGGAAGTCACACAGGTACGCAGTGACCCCCCACTTGGACACCTGTAAGTTTCTCGAAGGACCACTCAACGGTATCTCTACCTGACTTCGGTCCGATCTGAGGTTCCGAATGACCGGTGGTGCAAGACCGTCCAACGGAGACCCCACTGGAAGGTGTCAATGCTACGAGACACTGTAAATTCGTTCCCCTCGTAGGGGAGGGCGGAGTCACGGAGACTGTGAGACGGTCTCATTCGGTCGGAACCTTCCAAGAACTAACTCACAGGGGATTCTACCGAAGAAACTCCTGGACCCAGGTCCGACCGGGAGACTCCACCCTCTTCTTTCAATCTCATTAAGGTAGGGAAGTAGCCGTCGTCGGCACTTTCAGACGACTCGTGTCGCACAAGTCAACAGAGAAAAGAGGGGGTCTTTTGTCAGTGACACTTATTGGACGACAAACCGTTGTCGAGATGAATTTTACAGTACAATTATATTAATAAATGTTTATGACCATATTTACTTTATTTCCGGACTGACTTTGTCTTTTAAAGCTTCGGATTGTGGTACCGAAATTACTTGTCTCGTCTCTTTACGACTTATTAAAAGACGAATAAAACGTCGCAAGAACTATTCGGGAAAGAGGGAGGAGACGTATGTAGGGTCCAATTTAAAAAGAAAAAATTAAACAAGGTTGAGGGGTTGGGCACCGGATAGCACACCATTTGTATAGTAGACACAAAACTTCGGTACAAAACATCTGTACAAACTTTCAACGGCGAAGTCCTGGTAATGTGGATGAAAGTACGACAGGAAACCTCTTTCTGTTGTCCTTTCGGAATCCCCTTTTTTAGACCCATATATTGGTCACTCGATTTCAGACGAAAGGGCATAGGTTTAGAGGTGACAACAGTTTCCGTTGACTCAGTGACATCAACGACATTTGACGGACACCCAAAAACTGTCATTTTAGGTTATATAAAAGTTTTGTTTTTGATCTTAGAAGATTCGGTACTCGGTGACAAAGTAAAAACTGTTACGTCTCAGTGGTTACTCAATCTTAAACTCGTCTTTTGTTGACCGAAAGAAAGGACAAAAGACAAATCTACTCACGAAACTAGGTAGATGGGTATAGGAATTTAAGTGACTAGTTTCGTCCAATCCGGACCTCAAAACAGAAAGTCAAAGGTCTAGAAGTGGGTTCGTGTACATCCTTTGTACTCCACCACTCCGACTAGAGTCTATACAAACAGACTTTGGTTTAAGACCTGGAGTCAAAGATTTTACGTTGTGGTGGAGGGTGGTAAACGGTTGGTGTATTTTCGGTGTTCTTTTGTGACGATCTCTTAGTATTAAATAAATAGACCGTGGTAAAATCCGAAAGGTCCACCGTGTCACCACTTCTTAGGTGAACGGTTGCGTCCTCTGAGTTCTCTGCGTCCCAAACTAGAGACCCAATCCTTCTAGGGAACCTCCTCCCGCACCGTTGAGTGAGGTTATAAGAACGCACCTCTTAGGGTCCCTGTCTCCTCGGACCTCCAGGTACTCCAGTGTGATGACTTCGGTGAATCGTGTGTCGTTCCGTGGTAAAACCGTACCTATAAAAACCCACTATCGTCGATAAGTGTCAGTGGTGGGTGAACCACACAAGGCCGAGTCCTTACTTCTGTTTCTTAGGAATGTAGATGTCTTGATTGGATCCACTTCTCCGACACTCACTCCTATCCTTATCTCTCTTAAGTTGTACCTCGGAGGATCTGTTACCACGAGTCGCACCCCATAAGTGGTACGCGTCCGACCGTTGTTACTAGTGAACTGACGATATGAGTGGTGCTTTGTTGCCATCATCGTCACTACTTTGGAGTCGAGGATCTGCTCATCAAACACTGTGTATTTAACGAAGGTGCGAGAAGAATACTTGACAGAGTCTTTTTCGCCGGTTCGGAGTCCTGTCATAAAACCTCCTCTAAGTTTCGAACTGTCACCAAATCTGATCTTCGAGGATCTCCCTTCGTCCGAGTCAAGAATTGGAGTAAAGACGACCCGTGTCGTACCGTGGCACCACCATATACCCGTAGAGTTCCATGTTAGTATTCCCTTCCTACACCTCGTCGGTGATTTGAGAAGTCAAATGTTGAAATTTGTCAAAGAAGGGAAGGGAGTGAGGTGTTACTCGGTCGGTCTTTGTTGTCCAAATGAACGGTCGGAGTGTTCAGTCTCCTCTGAAAGAAATACTATCAGGGATTCATGCGGTTAAGGAGAGTAGATGTGGGAGTAGGAAGGAAAAGGAGGTCAGGGTGAGTTCCGTTTCCATGGAGTATCCGATCTAGTGGTACCCTGTAATAAATGTCGCCTCTATCGAGACCTGTTAATGGTTTTACCGGGACACGGAATCAAAGAAGTCGAAATTTTACCCTGGTCATTATGGTCTGCAGACCGGATATAGGGTCCTAATGACATAGTCTTACAAATTTCGAATACATTTATAATAGTCGTAGTGACGTTATAAAAAGATTGGAGACGTAGGAGGTTTGTCCTTCGCACTTTACTTAGACACCAAGTACTGTCTCACCTTTCTCCGGACGTACTTCTCACTCGGTCCCAGACCGACACTAAGACAGAGGTAGAGTAAGACACACGATCTTGTTCCGACGGACCGAGAGACCTAACACCTCTCCCACTGTCCGATCGAGACCACCCTGTGTGTCTGATAAAGACGAACTTCCCTGAGGATTCTACCGTTTTCCTACGTTTTGATCCGTCGAGAACCGTCAAGACCACGTCCGACGTTAGAATCTCCACTGAGGGACGACGACGACGACGATTCAGCGAAGTCAGCACAGGTTGAGACACGCTGGCGTATCTGTCGTCGGGTGGTCCGAGGGGGTAGGGACCCTAAGAGGTCCGTTCTTGAGACCTCACCCAACGGTAAAGGAAGAGGTTACGTACTTTCACTTTTCACTTTCACTTCAGCGAGTCAGCACAGGCCGAGATCGCTGGGGTGCCTGACGTCGGATAGTCCGAGGAGACAGGTACCCTAAAAGGTTCGTTTTCATGACCTTACCCCACGGTAACGGAAGAGGTTCCACTGAGGGATCTAAGGGGATTTGTGTTTTCGACCTAAGATTTGAATCTCTGTACTACCCCTGAGTCGCCCTTTCCGACCCGACCCGCTACCGTCACTAAACCGGAAATCTTCGGAAAATCGTGACTTTTTTTTTTTGAAAAAACTCTTTATTTAGGGAAGGTCTCTTGGGTTTATGGTAAAATGTGGGTGATCCTACCGTTAATTGATCTTTTTCTTTTTTCTTGTATTTCTCACAACCGTTTTACCTCTTATTGACCTCGAGAGTGTGTAACGACCACTCCTACATTTTACCATGTCGGTAAAACCTTTTGTCAAACCGTCAAGGAGTTTTCCAATTTGTATCATAATAGTATATTGGGTCGTTAGGATCCAAGTTAGGGTTTACATATGGCCCTTCTTGACTTTTCGTCCACAGTTTGTTTTTGAGCATATATTTAGAAGTACCGTGGGGTTGAGTGTGAACCGTTTTCCACCTTTGTTGAAATTGGGAGATGGTTACTTACTTACTCATTTGTTTTACACCACATAGGTATGTTATCTTATAATTACTCGGTGTTTTTTCCTTATTTTCTGTCTATGTGGAACGTTCTACCTACCCGGAATTTTTGTACTACGATTCACTTTCTCCGGTCTCCGCATCTTCCGGTGTGTTGTCTACTAAGGTAAATGCACTTCTGGAGATTATCCATTTACGTATCTACCTTTTTCGTCTAACCATCGACGGTTCCCGACCCTTGACCCCGACTGACGAATCAAGCCCTTCCGCCGAGGAAGACCCCACCACTTTTGCGCTTGATCTACCACCACTGCCGACGTGTTAGACACTTGTACGATTTCCGGGGACTCGACACGTCAAATTTAACCGATTACACCAGTTAAAACATACAGTACGCGGCGTTATTTAATTCTTCTTTCTTTCTTTTGGTTTCTACCACTACTCGACCCACCTTCCCCTCCAAGATCTCGAGGTTAGTGCCCTCTTGGAAGTTTTTGGTAGAGACGGTGTGGTACTCACGAGAAGGTTCCCGGGCACAACAACCAAATTAACTCTTTAATAAGATTATTCAGGGTTCCTCTATGTCCAGAAAAGAAATGTTTGTCCTTTGCTAGTATAGAGGACCGTCGAGTAATGTGTAAGAAAACCATGGTACTCAACAAAATTTTGGCACTTTAATCAAGACCGTCTCAAATGTCTTTTTGTGGGTACTCTACTCTGACTTACCCAATACATTCTAAGGAGCAGGAGATGCATACTCTATAATTGAGACATGACCGTCTCGGTTCCTGTATCTACAGGGGGTATTTCGTCGTCGTGTGAAACCGGAGACGGTTCTGATCGTGCTCCAACTCCCCCTCTTAGTCAGTAGACCTGTACCTAGACCTACACGGGTAGTTTGGTAGAGGACACAGATCGGTGTAGGAGGAAGGGGTGAACTCCGACACCGCCGTGGGTCTGTCCACTTCCCTTCTTCCCTGAGCGGGTGTCTTTAGCCAAGATGATTTCAAGGTCGGAAAAAGGTCCCCCAGCCAACTGTGAACCCACACCTATGACTTCGGAACTTTTAGTTGGTCCATACTTTTTGTAATTATGTTAGTAGTGACAACCTCTCGACACAGTATCTGTTCGGGGTCAAGTCGATCCTCCCACTGATGAAACTAGTTATCTCGAACTTAAGACCGTACTTCCTCTGTATAATGTTTTCAAAATGGACCGTTGTCAGTGATTTGGTTACTCGCGACTTGTTCAACGATCCAAGTACTCGAGACAAAGAAGGAAGAGAAGAAGGATATCTGTATGTGTGTGTAAATTGGATCTCACATGGAGGTTTTCTATGTAGGTCTATATATACCTCATAAGATGGTTATTCTACATTATGAAGTATTAAGGTAAATAAATCTTTTATCGTTCCCTTGTCTTTTGTTCAATCTTTTTTTTTTTTTTTTCGGACGAGTTCCATACAGAGTTTCTAGTTTATGAATTTCGACCTCTTCGGGAATCCTACGAGAAGTCTTAAGTACCTGAGAATAAAGTATCTCTTTAGTGTTTGAACCAATAGACCAAGAACTTTGGTTTGTGACCGAAGACTCTTCCCACTCTCCTTCGGGGTGTCCGGTCTATGGGACTGACGTCGTCATACACTGAAGACTGGTGACTTCCTCCTTCTAGGTCTTCCCGAACCTCGTTCGTCTTCATTAGTCTTTAACTTATCGGACCTCGATTGTTTGGACTGGGTGGGCTTGTCCGACGGCCTGTCTTATGTTTGAATCCTCAGTACATCTGGGTTCAGACTTCCGGTCTGAAACGTTGAATAAACGACACGTCAGAACCCATACAATGAGGGGGAGAGACTGGCGATCAAAGGAAGAGAATTACTTATTCTGTCGGGGTAAAATCTCACTCCTATCCATATAACTATATGGTCCCAATAACACTTTCACTCTACCAAATACATTGTTCTATTGTTTCCGTGGATCATTCAAGAGATTTTTTTTTTTTTCCTACAAAATAAAATTTCTGGACTCCTGTAGTCCCATGGTGTCACACGACACCAATAAGTACAAACTTCACTCTTAGGACTCCATAGTCTCTCGTCCGATTGTACATGAGACGACCAAGAGTCACTTTCCGTCTCGGAAAGGGAGGTTGTTCCGAGAAGTAGGGGAAGGAGGGAGGGGGTCCTGGGACCATGGAGTTCGTAAGTGAGGAGGAATGGGAAGGGACCTCGGGACGAAACTGAAAAAGGAAGAGAAAAGTTTCAAATAAGAGTCGATTAATACGAAGATGTATAATAGACTCATTTGATCAAATAGGATTCCACAATTATAAAATAGGATCGTTTCAAGAGCACCCATAACCAATTGATCCCCGTGACGGTAGTCAGTTTCCTTAGGTAGGAGTCACCACTGAAAAGTCGTTGCCACGAAGAAGAGTTAGTGTGGACATTCTTCAAAGAAGACAAACCGATTTTGTAATGGTATTCCTCAGACCCCGTGACTATTCCAAGTTCTGGACCTAGGACTTCCATGGACACAAGGAATAGTCTCACTCTCATTTTACCCATAGGAAGGTTTTGTTAGGAAGGAAGTCTTCAAGAGGAAGACTAACAAAGTGTCACTGAAATGAAGACTAAATGGAACCAGGTTTTTGTAACACCTCCCCTCAAGACTTAGAGATTTCCTTTGTTCCAGAATACGATTCTTCTAGGTGGGGGGCGGGGTTTTATTCTTCAAATAACACTGCGAAAGTACGATTTTACGTGGTTCTTCATCGTGGGAAAAGAAACAAGAAAGAAGTGAAGGGAGACCGTAGACTACAAGAAAATTTATGGGTACACGACCCTGACGGTAACGTCTCTCCGTTTATTCCTACCTCCCTGTGTCCTTATCTGTCTACCGGCTTCCTAAAACCTTAGATAGTTCTACATATATTCCTTATAGAGTCAGAAAAATAGAGACAGAAAGTCATGGAGACTGAGACCGAAAGGGAAATTTTACTAGTGATCCTAGTTTATCTTTTATAACAGGTATAGAGTAGAAGGGTTACTATCTCCAAGACTAAAGAATACCCCTATCCTTAGTACAGATAGAGATCATGGACCTGACCCCAGACGTGGTTAAGACGGATTAAGGAGAGTTGCAACGTACGCTCTTATAAATATGATCAACGGACTTTGACTAATGTTACCTTCACAAATGTGGTGTCTTTAACCGTCCGTGACTTTTAGTCCTGAAGGGACGGGGGTGGGTGGACCTCTCGGTTAATAATTTGTAAATAGTCGTTTGACGACTATTATCCAGAAGGTATTTATAAACGATTTATTTGTGTCCTTCTTACTGTTCGACAGGGTGAATTACGTCAGTAAAGGTCGTGGAGAGTCGGGGAAGGGTGTCGTATGGGAGACTATTCAACAGTTGTTGTCCTACTGTTTGGAATCCTAAACCAATACTTCGTCTCTTTCTTTACGGTCCTTCTGATTCAATTTTGTTGTAAAGAGAAACCACTATCACAGAGACTGAGTCGAGACCGCCTTTCATTGTTGGAATATTTGGGTGTTCCTTCACCTCTTCTAAAGTGTAGTAAAGAGCAAAGAAAACTACGATTTTTCTCTTAGCAAAATTCACATCCCTGTCCCGACACTCTCCTTCCTACGGACCGAGTCTCTCTCGTTAGTGTGTGTCGTCGGAAGAGAGACACTGGAGTCCCTCGTTCACTGAAAGAGACTCACATCCAAAGGAACGACAATTGATTATTTGTTATGAAGGAGACGGATTGAATCTCCCATTAGGGGACAACTTGAGGATAAGTAGGAGGTCTTGGGTCAAGATTACGGAGACGAGGAAGACGTCGAAGTCTTCTTCTCCCGAAACGGGAAACCCCAGGAAGTGTAGTGACGACAGAACTAAGGTCGTAATTGATACGACCCGACGTATCACAACGAATATCTAGACCAGGGACGTTGAAGACAGTAAGACACTGGAGGAGTTCCCGTCCCCCGGTGAAACTCCGACGTGACGGTCATGGAAAGTGTCACGGACCGTGTGTCATTAACTAGTAAAGTACAAATGACTTCAGTCGGTGACTTTTTTGAACTTTACTCTCCTGAAATTTTACCGTGTACAATACGTACCCCAACCGGTTTTTCAAACAAACCCAAAAAGACAATGTAGAATACTTTTTTATGTTTACTTGAAACAGTTGGTTTCGTTATATTTTTTATATTTCGTAATAATAGTTCCTGTCGGTCGTGTCTTCACACCGTGAAAGGACGGTTAGGAATCCCTACCGGGAACGGACGTGTCTGGGATTCTTTCGCAAATTAGGGTATCGACGGTCTATTTTGAGCACTTGTGGACCTCCTGAACCCACCTTTCCTAGTTACTCCTTGATGTCTTCATAAGAAGAGTTATCACCGGAGGAGGAGGAAGAGGGTTACACAAGGTTGTCGAAATAAGGTACAAGGTTTGGGAGGGACGGGTATCCCGAGTCTCCATTCTTATAATATATTCCTTATTTAAGACGGAAGTAAACAAAATTATTTTCTTTGTCGGGTAAATTTCATTGTGTCTGTAATCACCGAGTCTATAAAGTCTTACACTTATGTTGGGTCTCCGAGTCCTTATGTCTTACCGACAGGACTCTTACTGGTAAAAAAGGATGAATTTTGTAAGACCTTTTAACGAGACACAGGGGTACGGTTTTGCTTTTTTACTTTTTGTATTCCCGATAAACCTTACAGAGAAATAAAATGTCTACTGAAATTACGTATTACAATATTTCTGTACCTCGAGAGACCGGAGTTTACGGGACTACACCGACGGGTTTCGGGTCTCTTCGTCGAGCGGTGGCACACCTCAGGCACTCGTCTGGGAACGTTTCATGTGAGTGGTAGAGTCTACTCAACGTAGTAACAAGTACCCGAAAAGTCCGCAAAGGAGGATTTTATATTCGGATGATCACACCCTATTAAGGAATTGACAAAGTGTCTTCTTTTACTACTACCACCACCACATAACGGCACATTTTTCGACAAAAGTACGTATAGACAGGGGAAAATAATCTGTATTGTTGGTACAAGTGATCCATCCCTTACTTAATGACTACAATGTCTACATCTTTCCTTCCGACTCTCTCCACGGAACCGACCGAGGCCCCCATTAACGACCCGTTACCTGGGTTTCGAGAAAATACTACCGACCATCCTCACCACACCCCGACCCCTTCATCTTCGTAAAGACATTCATCTCTCTTAAACTTTCTTGTGTTCCCGACCTTAGTCCGGCTGGACTTAGACGTGGGTCCGGGAGGGTTCCTGTCCAGAGGACCAGTGGTCGGTGGAGAGTGAGGAGACAGGTGTCAAGGGATGGACTTTTATACTAGTTCTCAAGGGTTGAGTTTCCGACAACACTCCTGGTAAACCCCCACCCATTCTCCATCTTCTTTTTCATCTACCATCCCTAATTTTTTTATAATAGTAATGAAGATCGAACTGGCTCCCGAGAACCGGGACATTTCCCCAATTAAAGTAAGTAGGAGACTCTAAGACGGACCACCTTTAGGATTTATAAAGTACTCCGGGTAGAGAGAAAATGGGGAAATCCCCGATTCGTTTTCTGTTCAACAAGTTCACAGACCGAACGTAAAAGTCTTCCTTTTTGGTACGGACAGGTTCTATGACACACACACACACACACACACACACACACACACACACACACACAGGTTCTATGAGACACACACACACACACACACACACATACACACACAACCCCACCTTATTCGGACCGCCGGATAGGGAAGGTGAGAAGAGTTTAAAACTTTGTTATAAGTGAACGACAACTGTCTGCTAAAAACAGAAAAAGTCTATAAAGACACAGATGTCTTTACTTTAAGAAACGGGTCTAAGTTATTCCGTCCTTTAGTTAATTCCAAAAGTAAAAGACGAGTCGGAGTTTTCGTTCTGTTACTCTCTTCCGGATTCATTTCTTTTACACATGTCTAAGGACCTCCAAAGTAAGACCCAAGACACAAGACCTTTTTTATTTTGTTCTTGTTTCTCCGAAGATACAAGATAAATTTTGTATTTACGAAAAAAAAGACAAATTTTTTTGCATGTTGCAGTGAGGTGAACTAAAACTAATTATGCCTGTTTAGACTGTCTCCTTTCTGTGGAGTTAAAAATTCTCTGTCGGGAGGTGGATTCGAACCAAAAATTTACCGATGTAAATTTATAAAGAAAGAGACAAGTAAAGGTTTGGACCCGGTATTTAGTGGGAATACTTGTGTTACCAGACACGATATCGTTAAATAGTAAACCTATTACAGTGGACGAGTCCACACGTAATTAAATACGGAGTTTAATCGTGAGTCCAACCGACTTTAGAAAGGGGGAGTAGACATGTAGAACTCGTTGTCGGGGACCCCTGGGTGACACGTGTCGGGTCCCGTCCCTCCTTGTAGCCCTGGAGAAATGAGAGTCGACTTCTCCTTCTTCAGTCACCTTTTTTTGAGCCCCGGGTTCTCAGGACAGAGCAACTGAACACGTCAGAGGACTGCAAGAAGTAGGTCCCTTCCAGAGTAGCACCTGCCAGTTTTAAGGTGGGGTTTCTCGTCTGTTGTGTACACAGTCGAAAATTTAAAAACGAGATTCCTTTCTGTCCCTTGACCTTTCCTCACTCTACCTCCCTCCACCTGGGGAATTCCGTCGCAGTGTCTGGCCTTTCCTGTGATCCCACCTACAGCCCTCCACACCCAGGATCGCAAGAACGATAACGCCCAGGACAACGAGTCGAGTTATATTAGAAAGACTCGGAGTCCCAGAGATCAGTATTTTATTTTCCAGAGGTTCGGGAAGTGACTGTGAGGTACCGAGATTAAGTTCTCTTTCGTCAACAAATAATGATGTCGGTTAATAAATAAGGATGGACGTTGGGGATGTTACATTGATCAAAGAGGTCGATGGGGGTTTTATCTACTCCACCTCCACTGACATTCAAAGACTCGGTATTAGACTTCTTAACCAAAAATGTGTAGACTCAACCCTTTTGAAATAAACCAAAAGAGGAAAAGATTGAGGTGAAATGACAAACAAAAAGAACGAGAGGAGGGGAGACGGGACGGAGTACAAAGTGATAGAGAAAAGAGGTGTATAGAATCTTGTCTGTTTTGTGATCGTCCTCGACCACAGTTACGCTCGTTCGTAAGTTCTACCCAAACGAGACACAATCCCTTCCTCTAGTCAGGACCCACAGGAAACCTTCCTTACTACGATTTCGACTTTGAGGTCATGAAACCGGTGGAGTACGCTTCTCAACTGAGTAACCTTTTCTGAGACTACGACCCTCCCTAACCCCCGTCCTCCTCTTCTCCCACTGACTCCTACTCTACCGGCCTACCGTAGTGGCTGAGCTACCTGCACTCAGACTCACTCGAGGCCCTCGACCACTACCTGTCCCTCCGGACCGCACGACGTTAAGTACCCCAGCGTTTCTCAGCCTGTGCTGACTCGCTGACTTGACTTGACTCCCTAGTGGAGAAGTAAAAACTTATGTTGATAGAGAAAATTACGAGGTTTATCGGATTCCTCCGGACGTATTTAGGAAGGGTAAACTGTCCACTCCTTTGACTCTGTGACTCTCCATTGAACGGGTTCTAGAGTGTTCCTCATCGTCTTACACTTAGACTAGGGTCCCGGTAAACTGAAGGTTTACTCACGATAAAAGTATTCACAACTTCCCTCGTTCAAGTTCATGGTCCCAGGAAATTTTACACCAAATCATTCAAACTAACGAATTCGAGGGGACCACTAATACTAGTGGATATCAGTTCACCCTAATGTTTACAAAATCTTAAAGGTGTTTACTCTATCCACACTGATATTTTAATGTATACGTACTCTAATTTGCTGACTAACGTCCTCGGTGTGTGTTTTTGATCAGAGGAGAGTAAGACCGATTCCAAATACGTAAACTTAACATTTAAACCTCTAGGACCGAGTCAAATGAGGAGAATTATTCGGACACTAGTGTCGAAAATGTAATTTTAGTAGAGAAGTTGTCTTCTTTGGATTTTAGGTTTAAATAAGTAACAAGAAAAATTTACCGGAGATACTTGCGTATCAAATTTTTTACTAAAGGAGTACCGGGTTCATTTGGGTCCCCCCTTTGCTGAAGGGTCGGTGTCAAAAATTTCCGTGGTCAAAACATCTCCCTCACGTTTGACACTCTTAGGGTACCTGGGTCAGGACTCGTGTAGGGCCCGCTACTTAGTCACGAAGGTGGTCGGTGAAGGGGTCATACGTCGGACTCAGGAGGGTCCGAGGAGAGACGAGAGGGGAGGGGGAGTGCACCGGTCAGGGGAGACTGGTACTGCGGTGAGAGGTGACTGTCCGTTCCCTCGTGGACGGTCTCCCACTGAAGTGGTGTGGTTAGTGAGACTGTTGTCGGGTTTATTTTGGCACAGTAACTTTGGTGTTTGTTGTTACGTTGTCCCGACACCTTGAGTCTTAGTGTCTTCTCCCTTCTCTTTCTCGCGCGGAATGACGGTGCCTGTCTTGTGTCAGGGGGCGCGACGACGAACCTCTGTGTGAGTCTGCCCCGTGGGCCTCCCCTGTCACTCCTCCGTCTTTCGAGACCGAAACTCGGGTCATGCTGAGGAATGATCCCTACGTTGGAACCCTTTGTGACTGGGAGGCAGGCGGACAAAAGGATAGACATCGAACCTTATTGTTATCCTGGGTTGATTCCCCCAACAAGATTCTATGGCTCGTGAATTTATCTTTTACTTCACGAACGGTAAACTAAACTCAAGTAACTGAAAGTAACATAATAATTTAACTCTAAAGTACCGTCCAGACAGAGGGGACATATAATGATTTGTAAGACCTCGGGTCTCACGGGGAGAAACCGTTTGACGACCGATGTGGTAATTCCTCCTACCCCTTCTTCGGCCGTAAAGTCAGGACCAAAACGGAGACTGGTCTCCTTCCTGAACTCTGTCAGTGAATTGAGCCACAGTCAAAGGTAAAGACGGTCTATTTGCACTCTAACAGATTGTGTCGTAGTAAAGGAGAGGAATAACAAGTCATGGTCTAACAGTTGTGCTTATCGTTTCCATGTGTAAGATCCACAGGTCCTAGACAGAGGAAACCTTGGACCTCAAGAGAAGGAGGTGCGGACGAGGACGAGGCGGGGGTCCTTACAGTCCCGCCCGACCCGTCCCGAGTCACGGACCCTTGACAAACGTTCCGGACGGAGGGGGACTTCAAGAGATCGGTTCCGGTCATAGAGATTATTCGTAAAATCCGTCACTACACGGTGAATCTTTAAAAAGGAAAGTCATCCTTGTCAGTCTCCTCAAATTGAGAAGACTTAGACTGAAGAACCATCATTGAGTTCTCCCCTTTTTTTGGTGTTCCCCAAATTTTTTTTGTTTTTGTTTTGGTAGTCCCGTTCTCCTTTCAGGTATAAGATCACGGACCGACCTAGTTTTTAGCAGGTCACGTGGGTGCGAGACTGACGTTCGAATAAACCCGTGTCTTCGTCGTGGTCTGAGTAAGACTCGGTCTCTCCTTCCCTTGTAAAGTTTGAAGAGAACGGTACGGAAAACCTTACGGTAGGAAAGTCCAGTTGTCCTCAACGAGTAGTCATGATGATTACCCTTGAAAATCTAGTGGAAGTATCAGTGGAGGGGGTTCCTCTACGTCACCAGTTCTCCTATTGTCGTAGAGGGTCATAGACTTTTCAGAAGTGTCAAAGTATTTCACGAAAATTGCGATACGAGAGGAAACTAGGGATATTGTTACGACGGTTTTCCGGTTGTGTCCATAATAATAGGGGTAAAGTCTCTACTTTTGTATAACTCACTTCAATTTCTACTCGTCCAGTCCTCGTCTCGACCCTGTCCTCAGTCCCGACTGAAGGAGGTGATAGTAGTGCCCAGGGACGGTGGTTCACTCGTGGGAGAGTGCGTGTTTTTCCTCTTTTCACCAGAACTCCCACAACTCCTTTCTGATAACCCGGTTCACACTCCCCGAACCAAAGTCAAAACTAAGAGGAGACTCGACCCCCGGGATCCTGTTGAATGAACGGAAGAAACCTCTTTCCAAGGACAGATCCTTTGTTACAAAAAGTCGAGATTTAAAGCTTTGAGTAAGGTACGGAGGAACCTTACTGGTTCGACTGTAATACAAACCCAACCATTTGACATACCGTTATCGTCAGATTTGCTGTTGGTAGTCACCTTTGTACGTACCCCTTAAAATTAAGCCAAACTTTTATTAAGTGCCACCTTTCAATATGGACGTATAATAACTTTTTCTATTAAGATCTTTTGGGTTACCAGAAGAAGGAGGTAAAGAGGTACGGGGTTCTCGTTGGCGAAAGTTGAAGAAATCGACGAGAAATCTATAAAGGGAGGTATAGAGATTTGTTGTACAAATGCATTGAAGAGTTGAAAAGTCAAAAGCCGAAATAGATAGCTGGAAGGTGATACCTTCTACTCCAAACACGAGAGAAAGTTGTTGAGGGTGGGGATGGTGTGTGTGCGTGTGAAGGACAGGGGGTACGATGGTTACCTCAAGATAGTCAAACTTACCTAGTCATAAGACACGAAGGCCACATTGCTGCCACTTTTACGATGTGTGACGATCCAAGACAACGTGGGTTACTCAGTAGAAGGAAAAGACATATTATAATACAAAGAGACCTCAATTAGTACTTGTCCAAACGAATTAAAAGATAGACGACTAATGAATAAGTTGGGGATTGAGAGACGATCAACGCGTTCAGAGTCATGGAAGTTTGTGTAGTCCTTAAGACGGCTAAAGTGGACGAACTTTACTAAAGAGGTCCTCGGAGACCCGTCGAGATTGGACCTGATCACGCCGAGACCCGACAACGTGTCTATGACAGGACACTAAAGAGAAGGGGACTAGGACCTTGAGAAGTAAGAGATAAAACGACCGAAGGAACAAAGAATCTCAGACACCGAGAGAGTCGACTACAAGAGTAAAACTATCACGAAGAAAATTATCAGAGGACTCTCCCCCACACACTCTCCATTTTAAGGCCTCTAGAGTATACAGACTGTTACAAAAGTAGATTGGAGTGTACATTAACTATCAAACCACTCTATGTCTTAAGATGTACCCTTTAGTAAAGGGGAATCTTAAAATTTTTGAAAGGAGGTAGTAGAAAATCAAAGGTTTTGACGACAAGTCTTCTGATTACTCAGATTAAGGTCGAGGAAATATCCTTTGGACAACAAAAAGAAACCCTTGGTTCCCAGATGAGGAACAGAAATCACAAGACTTTAAAATAGTATTAGGAAGGAATCATACCTAAATTAAAGTAGGTAATATTAGCCTTAAGTTTTTTGAACTGTCTTTTGAACACAGGAAGTGAACTTTTAAAAGACTTAGTAGAGAACTTAATAAAATGACAAAGGTAGGAGGATAAGGGGAAGATACATGATAAACAGTAAAGATGAGAATCTAAGAATTAAATTATCAAAGGAAAATAAAAACTCGTAAGGAAGAAAAATTTCTTGTAAGATAAGAAGAAAGTACCTACAGCAAAGAGGTAAATAAAGAGACACAATTTTTGTCCTGATAAAAGGAAAACCAAGGGGGGGTGGGGCGGAGAAGTACAAACAAAGGAGATTAAACAATGAAATTTTTGTCTGTTTGGGGGGAGACAGAAAGTATAGTCTACGAAAGGGGTTTACGAACCATTAAAAACCAATAGACGAATATAATTTCTGATCCCATAATTCTTTGATTCATACTAAACCCCACGTGCTCTCTCCAAATAAGTAACGATATTATTTGTTAACCGAGTAAAAGAACCCCCTTGAAGTCACACAAGTCACAAAGTCACTTCAAAGGTCGAGGATACTCCTCCATATGTAGACCGACGGGGACAAACCTTGGTTCAATCCCCTCCTTTCGTGCTCAGAGGTTAATTTATCTGTCTACATGGGAATTGAGGCGACGAACACGTACCACTGTAGGTTTCTTACTAAATCGAGTCTCCTCACCCCGTCAAAGAGTCTCCCTTAAATCCTAGATTAACGATGAATTTGTCTAAAAATTTGTCATAAGTTAACAATTAGGTACAAGATGTGGTGAAAGTCTGTATTGACCACGGTAGTTAAGGACCTGGTCAAATCACTATAAGGTCTAAAAGGGGTAATGACCTAACCTTAAGTCGAAAGAATAGACCATTCAGTCACTGGACATAAGGTAACCGAAAGGTCGGAGGTTTTATCAACGACTATATAAGAGTTTACACCAGAACACCCAATAGGAAATTTTTCCGAGAAATGTTTAGTAGGATCACCTAAAACTCCTATCTTATCTTAATTTATACACACAAATTGGACAATAGAGATTGGAAAAACAAATTCGAGGAAATAAGACAGAAACTGTATCATTTTATCAGTTTATATGAAACTTGGTTGTTATATTATTGCAATAAACATTTCCTTATAATTAGGTGACCTTTTGAATGTCAAGGAAACGTAGTAAATAGTAACAGGTATAAAGTCGAGAGTAAAGACGGATCATGGATAGACATCCGGACCAGGACGGGTGACCTAAACATTAACCTCGGAAAGTTTATAGATGAACTGGTAATTAGGTACCACTCGTTACACGTTTCGGTCGGTTCTGGTTTGTTATAGTTAAAATAAATGACAGAGAACCCGTTACCTGTTAAAAGAAAGAGTCCAATAAATACTTTCGACTTAGTAAACGTACAGATAATAAAATCAAGACCTTACCGATAAGGGATGGACAAATTTTTAGGGTTCGGGGGTTTAAATTAGTTCAATGTCTTAAGGAATTAAACTTCTTAACATGTTTAACACCTTTTCACACGACTCCTTGTACCGGGGACCGTAGTGTCACGGATGTTAACTTAAAAACGAAAGGAGATATATAAGAGGTTCGGTCCGAAGTCGTTATGCACTTGGCACTTGAGGGACTACAAGTTCGACGAAAATCTTTTCCGTCTCCTTGGTCTCTAGTTTAACGGTTGTAGACGACCTAGTACCTTTTTCGTTCTGTCAAGGTCTTTTTGTAGATAAAGACGAAATAACTGATACGGTTTCGGAAACTAACACACCTAGTGTTATTTGACACCTTTTAAGACTTTCTCTACCCTTATGGTCTGGTGGACTGGACGGAGAACTCTTTGGATATACGTCCAGTCCTTCGTTGTCAATCTTGACCTGTACCTGGTTGACTGACCAAGGTTTACCCTTTTCCTCATGCAGTTCCGACATATAACAGTGGGGCGAATAAATTGAAGATACGTCTTTACGACCCGACCTTCTTCGAGTTCGACCTTAGTTCTAACGGTCCTCTTTATAGTTATTAGAGTCTATACGTCTACTGTGGTGGGAATACCGTCTTTCACTTCTCCTTGATTTTTCGGGGAACTACTTTAACTTTCTCCTCACTTTTTCAACCGAATTTTGAGGTGTAAGTCTTTTGATTCTAGTACCGTAGACCAGGGTAGTGAAGTACCCTTTATCTACCCCTTTGTCACCTTTGTAACAGTCTGAATTACAAACCCCCGAGGTTTTAGTGACGTCTACCACTAACGTCGGTACTTTAATTTTCTACGAATGAGGAACCTTCCTTTCAATACTGGTTGAATCTATCATATAAGTTTTCGTCTCTATAATGAAACGGTTGTTAGACAAATCAGTTCCGATACCAAAAAGGTCACCAGTACATACCTACACTCTCAACCTGACACTTCTTTCGACTCACGACTTCTTAACTCTACGAAAACTCGACACCACAACCTCTTCTGAGAACTCTCAGGGAACCTGACGTTCCTCCAGGTTGGTCAGGTAGGATTTTCTCTAGTCAAGACCCACAAACAACCTTCCTGACTACGACTTCGACTTTGAGGTTATGAAACCGGTGGAGTACGCTTCTCAACTGAGTAACCTTTTCTGAGACTACGACCCTCCCTAACCCCCGTCCTCCTCTTCCCCTGCTGTCTTCTACTCTACCGACCTACCGTAGTGGCTAAGCTACCTGTACTCAAACTCACTTGAGGCCCTCGACCACTACCTGTCCCTCCGGACCGTACGACACTAAGTACCCCAGAGTTTCTCAGCCTGTACTGCCTCGGTGACTTGACTTGACTTGACCTTTATATTTCAGTGAAAAGGATCACTGACTGTGTATCTTTTTTTGAGTTATCTACAATCGATTAAGATTAGTAATAATATGTTATAAAAATTCCTGAAACCTTATTTTAATTATCGATACGTAATACACATTGATACTGAACTGTTACTCTGTGAGAAAGTGGGGAGTCACTATCTTCTCTTTAGTATCAATAAATGCTCATTTAATATTTAAATCGTGGACAATTCAAGTTCTTCTTTATGTCAGTCCATTTTGTTCCAGAGTCTAGTCTTGGGATCACCCTATACTGACTACCTTACACGTGTAGTCTACCTACTTGTCGAAGGTCTCCATACAGCACGATAATATAAATTTTTCCTATGACGGTCTCAGACTTGATACCACTGTTATTGGTTCCGTAAAGACGTCATGACTGGCTCTTTCAACCCGAGACCCCATTGTTTCTTTAGGAATGTAGAGTCATCGAATTGTCCCAATCCCAAAGGTGCAGACTGCATAACCGTCAGGAAGGGATAGAACGAAGAGATGGTAGACCTCGTGCACCAGAGGATCCAGGGGTGTCCTCTCATCTCTCTCGCTTTTCCGGGTAGTTAAGACGTCACGGAACGAACTCTCGAACGTCACGTAGGTGATTACAAGGCAAACGGTCTTGAGTCAGAAAACCGGTGTTGGATTGAACCCCTCTGAACCTTTTTGCTATCGGACACATGGGTCTTACTCTCTGTCCCACCACTCGTCTGTCGAAGTGTGTTCGGTGAGGGAAAAGCCTCTAGATAGACCTGTCGGTCGACGAAAGAGGTCCCTTGGGAAAAGACAGAGAAGTGACTCATGGGCTCCAACATGTGACACCTGACGGTTAGAGAAACGAGTTCAGGGTACCTTGGGGTATCCCCGGTATCAGACTTTGGAAACACTAGTCATGAGTTCTACTACTCTTGGATCTGTCTGCTATATCAACCTCGAGGTAGAGATCTTCACTCGCCCAGACCTGAAACGACTGATTTTAGACCAGAAGTTTTACTCGGGGTGTGGTGATATAGGGAACGGGAAGTAGGGTGGTCAAGACGGAATACCGACTTGAATTTCTAAGGTCACCTACTGTCAACTCCCTGATCCTTCTTTTCTTTAATCTTTTAATCTAGAAATACTGTTAATAATCCAGTCTGGATTTCTTTTGTTATAAAACATATTACATAGTATCAAATGTGTTTCATCAAAATAGAGACTACGGAATAAAATAGTAGTTTTAGTAGACTCTTGATTCATCGTCTTACTAGTATTAAAATGTATAGTCTTTCACTTTTTCTTACCTTCGTGGTGTAAGTTCCAGTGAGTCATCAACGACGACCTTCACTGGACCCTCGGACCCAGAAGAGTGAGTACAGATTGAAACTGAGAAGGAAAGACACAGAACCCGAAGGGAACACCGAGTCTGTCATTTCGTAGACGGACGTTACGTCCTCTGGGTCCAAGCTAGGGACCCAGCCCTTCTAGGGGACCTCTTCCTTTACCGTTAGGTGAGGTCGTGAGAACGGACCTTTTAGGGTGTCTGTCTCCTCGGACTATCCGATGTCAGGTACCCCAGCGTTTCTCAGTCCTGTTGGACTCGCTGAAGTGAAAGAAAGAAAGTGAAAGACACAGAATCAACGACCTGTTTGGAATAAGACACGATGTCTACATTTATTCCAGAAACTTGAAGTCATTAAGTCTTAAGTAGACCTATTTCTCCGGATGACGTAAAGTATTTTGTTGGATATTTTTTAATCCTTTCTGATATATTAATCCCTAATTAACTCAAGAAGGCCAGGTTTCCCTATTAAAACGTGTTGTTTCTGACTTCATAAATTTACCAAGGGTTTGGGGTGTGTCAGAGCGCAGAAGCGTAGGAACAGGTCAGACGAGGAAGGTATGACTCCTGGAAGAGAATCCAGAATCGGGTCATGACAGTAGACCGATGACGACCAAGTGTACGAGGAGGGAAGAGGGGTTTAGAAGGGGTTCCAGGGGTCCGTCTCAGTCAGTCAGACGGAAGAAGTTCCGTGGAACGTGTACGGAGAAGACAGGACTCGTGTTTGGTGTATACATAAGTATAACAACCCACCTCCACCCGTCCTGTCTCTCCCACATACCGTAGAAAAAGAGGAAATCAATTCAGAAACTAAAAGACTTCCATCCTTAGTTCACAAAAGGACGAAACGTAGAGAACCCAGGTCACATAAACGACTGTACTTACTTTCTAAGTACTTTACTTTTTTATTTGTTAGACCTTCTCTCCTGCCTCGAAGGATTCCACGGGTCATATCAGGGTAATCCGCAGAAAGGATTCGAACTTAAGATCTTAAAACCTCCGTCCCCTGGTCTCGACTTCTTTTACCCACCTTCTCATCTTTCTTCGACGTAGTCATCTACGAATGTTTAAGGGCCTCAAACACTGACGTCGGTACTATAATTTTCTACGAACGAGGAACTTTCCTTTCAATACTGTTTGGATCTGTCACATAATTTTCGTCTCTGTAATGAAACGGTTGTTTCAACTCATATTAGTTTCGATACCAAAAAGGTCATCAGTGCTGTCTACACTCTCAACCTGGTATTTCTTCCGACTTACGATTTCTTAACTACGAAAACTTGACACCACGACCTCTTCTGAGGACTCTCAGGGGATCTGTCGTTCCTCTAGTTTAGTCAGTTAGGATTTCTTTTAGTTGGGACATATAAATAACCTTCCTGACTACGACTTCGAGGTTATGAAACCGGTAGACTTCACTTCTCGTTCAAGTAATTTTTTCTGGGACTACGGTCCTTTCTAACTCCCGTCCTCCTCTTCCTCCGTTATCTCCTACTCTACCAATCTACTGTAGTGGTTGAGTTACCTGTACTCAAACTCGTTTGAGACCCTCTATCACTTCCCGTCCCTTCGGACCGTACGACGTCAGGTACCCCAGTATTTCTCAACCTGTGTTAACTCCCTGACTTGTTGTTTATGAGGACAGTGGTCTTGTGTTTCGGGGGGTGCGTACTGGAAAGACAAGAGGGTGGGGTAGAGATACGATAGCCTGAAACATGTGGTAAAGAAAAATTAATTAACTAGACCGACGTTACCCAGAATCAAAATCGAGCTCCCGAGTCGTCAACTCAAACTGTACCCAAACTGACGGGGAGACGTACACCCCAGAATCAAGGGACTTCTCCCTGACTTAGACGTAAGGGACGTAACGGTCCGTCTAAGAATTGGTGACCTGGTGGTCCCTTCAGGAAACAAGCGGTTACGACTGGACTGGGTACGACACTCAGAGAACGCTTCACGACGGAAACCGTACCGTTACTTAGACGAAGAGACACACGTCTCTCGGGTACTTGCACCTGTTCGTCGCCCATCTCAATCGTCGTACCAAAGACTCACGAAGGGTCGTTTCCAGAGAGGGTTGGGAATTCCCCACAAGAAACGAATCCGTGACCCTTCTAGACTGAGACACACGTCTTCACCCAGTACATCTCACTTTCCCCAACGATTTTACATTTTAAGGGGTTTAAGAGAAGGGTATCAAACTGAAGTTCCTTCAGTTGATTCGGTTGTCGTAAAGTCAACTGAGGAGATATTTCTTAGATTACTATGAAACGGGTTGAGTACTTCCTCACCGCTCCGAATTAATTGGTTACGAGTAAAGAAAGTCGTGAAACCTACGGGAGGTACCCATGTTGTAATACAATACTGAACCTTATTATTATTATCAAGGGGGATTATTAAGACACAATAATAATGTAAATTCCTTGACATAATCTCCGGAAGACCTAGATCAAATTATGGATATTTACAGAGAGGGACCGTTTTGTTCCCTCATAACGGGCCACTAATACCAAACAGAGTGTAAAGTTTTGATCTGTCAAGTTTGGGAGTCTTCTCAGGAATTTTCTCGGACCGGTTCCCCCTGGAAAAAACTAAAGTTAAGAAACCTGGTGACTTTCGTGAATTGAAAGTGTTCCGCCGGCCGAAAGTTTCACTCCCGAACCGTTGAGACTCCCGGGTTGGGTCGTGACTTTTCTATCCGCGTCTCGGGTCTAGTCGTCCGGATTGGAAGGGGACGTCGGTCTCACTCCAAGAGCATAGTGTTTAGGTTAATAACGATGGGGGGTTAAATAAAGGTAATACAGGGGGACGAAAGTCTCAGGTTCGATTTGTGGAGGGGCTCCGTACGTGAGGAAAGTTCACCATCCATGGGACTGACGTGGGGCTGAAGTAGAGATCTGTGGGAGGGAACGCACGAGGTACGGAGGTAGGACTACAAAAGAAAGGGGTTTGTGTCGTCCTAGAGAGAGGGAGGGAGGGAGGGAGGGAGGGAGAGAGAGAGAGAGAGAGAGAGAGAGAGAGAGAGAGAGAGAGAGAGAGCCCAGGAAATTATTCCATAAGACGTCGGAGACGGTCGAGGAAGAAGGGACAGGGGTCACAGGGTGATGTCGGAAACAAAGGACCCAGTTTCTCGAACCGTCACTCCTAGCGTGAAAGGACAACTTAAGGTCCAAACGGGTACTTTGACTCACCCTCGTGTTTCGTACGGCTAGAACACGAGACGTAGACACGTGTCATCCACGAAGTAGTCATAAACAACTTACACACTTTCCTATCTCAAAGTGAGAGAAAAGAGAAGACAAGTGATATAGACTACGAGAGAGTGGCAAGAGGAAAGGATGCGAAGGGGTTAGTGTCCATTCCTTTTACCCATTTTTCCCCTCTTTTCCTTTCTTCCTCATTTAAGGAATTTCCTCTCTGTGTAACGTTCACCCTTCCTACTCCTTGTTCCGTTTCACTCTTTCCTTCTCCTTATAGACCCTCCCCTTCTAGACTGTACTTTCATCCCCTAGTCGTGTACCTAAGATAAGACGATTCTAATCTACTATTGGCAGGAATTTAAAAGAAAAAGTCCTTATTGAGAGGTATGTTCTCTTGCCCTCCCTTCCCCCTTGGACGATCGTATGAATTACATGTGATCGAGGAAATAATAAAGTGAGTACGATACTCTGTCGTTACTAACGGTTTCCATTGCCTTCTTCCGTCTTTTCAAGTCTCTCCGTCTCACGGGACGAGTTCCAGTGTGTCGAATTATTCGCCGTTTCGGGTCGTACTTTGGGTTTACACCCACTTAGGGTAGGTGAATTTTCTAGTTGTACGGGTGAGGTGACTGTCTCGTAAAAAGGAGACCCTGGGAGTTCACAGGGAAGAGAAACTCTGCATTTTCTCTTTCCCCATTGTATTGGTTTTTCCTTTTTTTTTTTTTTTTGGGTGGTTTTGAATCGTAGGTCAATGTACAATTTACGATGTAAAACTTCTCACTAAAGAATACAATCGTACTTTTGTTTTGTCTTACTTTCTAAAGATAAAACAAAGTAGTCTTCCTTTTACTCAACTTGACTAAAAGGAACCGAGAACCAAACACAGAGGAAAATAATCCATGTTCAGAGACTCAGGGAAACGTATTCATCCCGGTTATTCGTGCAACAATTGAGGAGTAGTGTCGTTATAAAAGACGGTGCCAAACCCGGACCGTCTGTGTTGGTGCGAATGCGTGAAGACGTTTCGATCGTGTTGCTTCGGGTTGTCTTATATGGGAAGTGGTGACAAACGGGAAACTTTCCGAGACACTGTGGTTAATTCTCTACGACCTTCAGGTAAACGAATGACTGTAGATTTATTGAACCAACGTCAGAGACCAAAAGCTCCAGATTTAAGGGGGAGGGAAATCCCTTGTTCTAATTTTTGTTTTCAGGACGTATCTTGCTCGTTGAGAGAACAGAAACTGAATACGATAATGTCCTTGACACCAGGAACTTTCCTTGAGGTAGTGATGGTAGAACTCCTGCCTCTACGTCAATTGATTATTTAGGAAGTTCTCTAACGAGACTGCGACAACTTGAAAAGTACTCTGTTATTACGTTTTCTTTCTAATAAAATTTATTGTGCTATGTCTATATATAGACGATACTTCACTCAACTCCGAATCTTTATAGAACACATTCTTTTGGTTCAACTAGTAGTTATTATTGTGTAAAGAGGACTTTTATGATCCATTGAAACGGAAAGAAGTAAGGACCCGGACAGAAACATTTCCCTTCTTGCTCTTGGTTTTGGATAGACACTAAGTTAGTCTTTTACGTTTACTCCAGTTCAAAGAATGTCCGAACACTCTAAAGGGATCTCTTTAAAGGTGTCGCAGACCCGCCGACGGCCACGGGAAGCCTCCGACCCCGAACAGACACCTCACTTTCCGTCCGTCACGTTCGGCGGAGACAGAAGGGACCCTGACGCCCGGTCGACCTGTAACTTAAGGTCATTTCCTGAAGACTCTCGAAACCCTTGTGATAGTAGGCCCCTGACCCCAGTACGTTCTACGTGGGTCCTTTGCCAGTAGAAAAAGTCCACGTCGAGTGTAGCACGGAGAGATAGGACGGAGTCTCACTCCTGGGACATGACTCTTACTCCGTCCCCCTCCAAGGGACACTTCTTCTGCACGACCTTCGCAGGACGGACGGAGACCCTACCACTAAGGTGAGGACACTTGTGAGGTCCCTTTGGACCTTCCTTTTGAGAGAATGTGTTCGGGAGGTGAAGGACTGTTGAATTTTTCACACACACACACACACACACACACACACACACACATCGCGCGTGTGTGGTCCTTCGGGAGGTGAAGGACTGTTGAATTTTTCACACACACACACACACACACACACACCGCGCGCGTGTGTGGTAAAGTGTGTCGAGGCAGGAGGGGACCCGGTGTCTTCAGACTTCGATAGGCCGATAGAACGTTAACCCTTTGGGCAGCAAACCCTGTTCGACTGTTCACTACGATGTTCAGTCCTGCGACGGGAGACGGAAGGTCCCTGAACTCCCACCGAGTCCCTCAAATATCCGAAAGAGAAACGAGTGTGTCCAAAGTCGTACACAAGAAAGTCACCGGAAAAAAAAAAAAAAAGGGTCTCTATCCATTTGTAACGTGTAGTTTTAGTGTACTATCAAGGGAATTCAATATTTTCTGGTCTGTCATAAACCTCGACCGGAAGGTCCCCGACTCTTTTCGACTCCTTTCTGTCTTGGGCGGGGGTGGGGGTTTGGCGGGGTCGAGACTCGCTCGGCCTCCAGAGTGTCTTTCGTTTGGGAACTAATTTACGAAGTATGAGTCCTTTTCTCGACCACTCTTACTCCGGATTCAACGAACTTCCCTCAAATTCTAAACTCCAGTTTTTCACGTGAGAGAAAGGACAATTTTAAAAAAAATTACTAAAAACTCGATTTACACTAAGAAGACCGGACCTCGAAAGTGTGACTCTTACTCGTACCCCCACCTCCCTGTCTCTCCCTCCCCCGTCCACATGTCCAGAATGTCCTTTGCGTCTCCTTTTGTTGTGTCCAAAGGGGATTCGACACTTTTGCCGTGTAAACCTCCAGGGTTGAGGTGATGGTCGGCCGGAACAGAGTCAAAAAGGAAAGACTCGAAGGGAGGTGGTACACACAGAGTTTCGTTTCTACGTCAAATGTCTGTACTCTTACTACCGCTCCCTTCGAACACTTTTCCGTGTAAGGGTCCGGAACGAGACTTCCTACGACCTACACCAAGTCTCTAGACCTTTCCTCTGTCGACTAAAGGTCAGAGGTGGGGAGTAAGGTCGGGTGGGGTCGAGACGACGGACTTCTCAAATCTGAAAGACCTGTACTCGTACTGGTCTAGTCGTCGATGGGGTAATAGTCCCATGTAGAGTGAAGTCGGTCCACAGGGTCAATGTATCAGGAGAGACGTCCCGGAGGTCGGAACCGGTTCTAACCGAGGAGGGCGGTCGGGGTTTCTTCTGAGGTTTTCGACCGGCCAACCGATATGTTCCCTAGATGGGAGGCGACTTCTGAGAGCGTTACGGAGGTTCGAAAGGTTAATGACCTCCACCACACACGAGGTGAAGATCCGTTGAGGGACGGAACGACGTTGAAGGAAGACAGAGGGACGAGGATCGTCGGATGGGTAGTGGAAGTCCGACTGAGGATTGAACGAGGAGACTAGTCGTACCAGACTTAGAGGAACCTAGTCCTTGAGGATCTGTGACACGAAGTAAAGAACTCGATGGGTCTAGGATCATGGTCCCCAAGGGGTTTGGAAACGGGGTGGGGGTCTTTTCACCCCGAGTGATCAGAAAGAGGGTAGTTGTTTCACAGGACTTATCCAGGTACACTGACCGTTGAGTGGTACAAATGGGATCTTTATTATCGAGGGAGATGACGTGAGGGGTTTCCGAACCCTGTTTGAAGACAGTAAAGTATAGTATGAAGTTAATAGACATAGATAGAGATGTATCCGACACTCGAGAGACTACGGGTCCTGATATCGAATGAGTAGCAGCGTACTCATGCCCCGGAGAACTATATTCTCTTTGTCAATGACTCGCGAATGATGGTCCGTCCGGGACACGATCCACGAAAGTCCACTATACGGTGGAATTGGAGTGTTGTTGAGAGGTTCTCGTCGTGAAAGTACTTAAGGTGTACTTGTTTACTCGGTCGCTCCGGTTTCTTAAATCCATTGAACTGGGTTCATTGTGTCGATCATTCACCAGTCCAATCCTAGTCTTAGGGTTGTCAGACTGAGGACTCAAGGTATCATTCTCAAGTAAGTTTCAGACGACTCATTTAATTTTTTTTTTCACTCGTTCTCCTTCGTCCACGTCTTCGTGACATAAACCTCGATTTTCCTTGAAACTCCGGTCAATCACGTTTTAGACTAAAATACGACCTTTTTGACTCCCAGTCTCGTCACACCACTACTCCCAGGGGGTCGACACCTACTCTGTCGACCCCCGTCTCATGCTGAGGTAGCGGAGAAGAGACACACTCGGACCCGTTCAATGGATCGAAAGGATAAGGAGTCAAAGAAGTAAATACTTCACCCCTACCATTGTGGTCTTAAATAGAGTAAGAAACCAACATTCCTAATTTACTCTATTACGTTTAAAGAATGTTGACCATATTTCTGTTCGAGAAAGACTATTTGTGTCCTTTTTACGAGTTGTAGTGAGTAATCATCTCTCTACGTTTAGTTTTGATGTTACTCTAGTGGAGTATGATCAGTCTTACCGATAATCGTTTTTCAGATGTTTGTTATTTACGACCACTCTCACACCTCTTTTAACTTGGGAAAACGTGACGACCACCCTTACATTTAACTATGTTGGTGATACCTCTTATCACACCTCTAAGGAATTTTTTTGATCCTTATTTCGATGGTGTACTAGGTTATTAGGGTGATGATGGGACTCCTTTGGTACTGACTTTTTTTGTGTACGTGGAGTCACATGTGACGTCATGATAAATGTTATTGGTTCTGCACCTTCGTTAGAGCTACAGGTAGCTATCTACTTAACTATTTCTTCGACACCATGTATATGTGTTACCTTATAATAAATCGGTTTTTTCCCTTGTGTATACTCAGTCCAATTACGTCACTACTTGGATCTCGGATAAAATGTCTCGTTTCATTCAGTCTTTCTCTTTTTGTTTATCACATATAATTTCGTATATATACCTTAGATCTTTCTACCATGACTACTTGTATAAACGCCCCGTCGTTGCCGCTACGTCTGTGTCTGCACCTGTGCCCCCACCACCTCTCCCACTCTGCTTACCTCTTCCATCGTACTTCTATATATGTGATGATATACTTCCTGTCCCTTCGGGCCTCACGACGTCAGGTACCCCCACGTCTCAGCCCGTGCCGACTCGTTGACTTGTTACTGTTGTTGACATACATTTTGTCTATCGGTCACCCTTAGCCGACATACTGAGTCCCTCGAGTTTGACCATGAGACAATGTTGGATCTCCCCACCCTACCCCACCCTACCCGACCCTCCACCCTCCCTTCTAGTTCTCCCTCCCTTGTATACATATGGATACAGACTAAGTACAACTACATACCTCCTTTGGTTATGTTATAACATTTCGTTAATGGGAAGTTAATTTTTATTTATTTTTCATTTAAGTATCTTTTTTTCTTCGAGAGAAAGTCACAGTCGATAACAGTAATAATCGTCTTAACGGTGTGAGTTTGACTGTTATTAGAAACTTCAGTGTTCAGGTTGAGACTAAAATAGCTCCTCCTTTACTTCGAAGTCAAAGTACAAAGGAACGTGTTGATCGTGACGATCTTAAACTAGTAATTTTTTGTTTTCGGGCCCCTGGAGGATCAAATTACGGGAGTAAAACGGTTGCTTCTTCAACATAGGGTTCCTCAGTCTACTGAGAGGTTTCGGAGGTGAAGTAGTTCCGTGTCGACCTTCCCCTGAACCCAGAGGACTGAGAACGACGTCTTGGCAGTCACTCAGTCGGGTAAGGGGTGGAGGGCGAACAGGACCCGGTGAGTCACGTCCCTGTCACTCAGACTGGTAGGTACTGAGTTCAAATAATCTTTGTGACGTACGGTCTCGACTTTAAGTGCCGTTCGTTCGGGTAGTTCGAAGTCAAGAAAGTATACTGTCTACCCATCCTACTGGCTTAGTGTAACGTCGACCCCTAAACACTCTCGACGTGACCTTCCGCCGCCTTGAGGGATGGTCATCTGACTGGGCACTCACCCACTTAGTCGAAAACGCGACGTTCATGGATTCGGACACATGAGATCAGTCGTGAGTCGTTCGTCGTGAGTGAGAGGGACCCCGGTAGATCGTAGTCACCAAGAAATAAGAGTACACGTAATCCACGAAACCTTTTACGTCTATGGGTCTGGGGTTGGGTCTAGTTACTATTGTTTTAGAGAACCCTGCCCCGGTCAGTAGTAATAAAAAAGGGGGTAACCAATAAAGAAAGTGTGTACCACCACATATACGAAGTATAATGAGAGAGATAGGCAAGGTTGGAGAGGGAGGAGTAGTGGGGGTTGGGTACAGACGTTCAAACAAGAGATACAGACACAGAGGTAACAACACTTGGATCTCGACTAATATTCTCACTTCATTCAGTCTTTCTCTTTTTGTTTACATATAATTACGCATATATGCCTTTGATCTTTCTACCATGATGACTTGGACAAAAAGTCCCGTTATTACCTTTACATCTGTCTCTAGTCCGTAGTAATAAAAAATTTCCGAAGATCCACTAAGATTATGTAAGACTCGATTAGGTATTCCATTAGGTGGGCATTATATATTATGATCCCATCACTGAGAATCTTCCATCCGGGGTTTGGTCGTCGTAGTGAACCGCTGAACAATTTTTAGGCCTAAGACGGAATCCAGGGAAGGTAGTAAAAGAGAGCAGTATGAGATGGCAATCGAAAGTACGGTAAGTCGTACTACACTTTAGTACGGAAGTAAGTAAAGTGCAGAAACGGATGGGAGGAGATGAGGTCTGTCATCGGAGCTACTTACCTCTAAGATTGGTACAGACAACGTAATGAGTCTCACGGACTGTGTGTCGTCCTCTTGAGTTGTTTGTGTCTAAGTCACTCACTTACTTACAACTCATACATATCCATTCTGTCTCCATGATGACTTAAAAAAGTAATAAAGTCTAAATTAACGATATCGGAATAACCCATCTTGCTTTCGTATACATTGTACCAATAGAGAAAGGTCTTTATTCGTTCACTTAAGTTGAGTTCCTCGTCCGTTGATCTTAAAAATTTGTAGATGGTACTTTTCCTTTTCTGTTTTTTTCGTTTTTTGACTACAACTATTCTTTTTTTTTTTTTTTTTTTTTCCTTGACTACATTTTGGAAACCGGTTTTCTATGATAGAACCGTTTTCACAGAACCGGTTTTCTGTGACCGAAACGGAATTAGTGATGACGACGAAGTCCAGTCCACGGACCGATAAATAATTGAGATCGAAACCCCGTAGGTCGTATAATTATTCGGGAAACACTTTTTTGGTGTAAATTCTGTACCAAGTTCCGGAAATTTGACAATACTTTCGTCTCAAATAACTACACCTTAATATTTCTCCTATTTTATTCAATCATTCATCACTTCACACTAAAGGTTATAAGTCTGGACAGCTTACGACTATTTATACTCACGACCAGGCTAGTCGACAGGGTCAAGTCCAAGTCCCTTCTAGGTTCTTTTCTCTATGTGTCTCTCTCCTGTGTGCTGGATGACCGTATTAGTCCCCCGGAAACACCTCCTCCTTCTCCAGACCCTGCACCTTTATAAGAACTGAGGTGGTCCGAAAACGTTCAATTGGATCAGTCGCAAAGAGGGATCGTCACGTACCTCTTGTCCGAATTAGATACTCCAGTTCTATTTGAAACGAGAATCTACCCCAAATCCCCAAGTTCACTCCTCTTTGTTAACAACGATATTCGTAATTTATGGTAAAACGACTGTCTCCGACTGACCGAGAAAAGTCTGTGTAGTAGGAAACATTTTCCCTAGGATTTCAAGGCCATTGACCCCATAATGAAAATTATTATTTTAGTCACAAAGTTTAGAGTCACTTGATCATCACTAACTTCGTCTGACCGACCTAAGTTTAGAGTCGAGACGGTGAATTATCGTCATACGACGACGACGACGACGATTCAGCGAAGTCAACACAGGCTGAGACACGCCGGGGTATCTGTCGCCGGGTGGTCCGAGGGGGCAGGGACCCTAAGAGGTCCGTTCTTGTGACCTCACCCATTGTCGTCATACTGGAACCTTTTTAATGTATTGGAGGGTAACGGAGTCAAAGGGGTAGACATTTTTACCTCTATTATTATAGTGGAACGAACATGACACTATTATTATTATCATGGAATGAACAATGACACTTCTACTTGACTCCATTTTATATATTTTAAAGTCTGACACGGACGGTATATTCTTATCGATAAGTTAGAGTTTGGGTTCATTAGACAACAAATCTAGATATACGAATTGGTTTTCTGATAAGTTTTACTTGAGATTGAGTCGATTCCCTGTGTTCTCGTCGACCAATTCCTGTTTTATTGGACTATGAATGTCTTTTCCAGTGTCTCCACAGAAGTCACTACCTTATATTTTATGGTGGTATGACTTCGGGCGAACGGGATCTCGGATAAGAGACGTTCTTTCTTTGATGGTGTGACTCTTAGAACACGGGACGTTGATCTCTCGTCGAGGGCGAGTGACGTTGATCTCCTTCAGACATATCGTTACTTCTGGGTCGTGTCGGTTTTTATTTATCTATTTATGGTAAAATTCTGTCATGGTTATTTCTTCCAGACTTATCTAATCCCATCCTGTCCTATCGGGTCTTGAAGATCTTGACAGAAACGACTACGAACCCCTACTTAAGTCCCCGGATCCCGTAGTAACATTCCTTGTTTTGCAATGTCGGCGACGATGACGATTCAGCGAAGTCAGTGCAGGTAGAGACTCGTTGGGGTATCTGCCGTCGGGTGGTCCGAGGAGGTAGGGACCCTAAGGGGTCTGATCTTACGACCTCCCCCAACGGTAAAGGAAGAGGTTCCAATGTCCCAATTAGGATTAACCTCAGTCGACTGAAGGAGGGAGGGAAGGGAACAGGGGGGTGACGGCGGGGCGGGGTTTACCACGGTACCATTATCCCTATCGACCCATCGAAAGATTTAAAGACACGGTACAACGGTTCATCTTGACCTTCTTTCGTATCGTCCCTACCGAGTGGTGTTGGGTAGTGGCGAAAATCGTGCACGCATCCATGAAGATTTAGACGTGGGAGGTATATGTGTCTTCCGCAATTACGTTACTGACGTGTCCTTTCAACCGAACCTATTCTCATCATTTTACTTCGAAAAGATACCTTCAGTGACACCGTGATTGTTGATACAAGTAATAAGTAATCTATGGTCTTAAACTTGATACTGTTTGATAGAATCTCGGAGTAAGTCCTCCACACAAGTTTAGTGACCTTGAGGTATTCCCCAGACTAAGTTCCACCGGAGTAAATATTCAGGGTTCCGACCGCTTGAGGATCGTGTAAGGTCAGTAGAGACTCATCCGGAAGAAAGAGCGGGATATCGAGGTCAGTGGGGGAGGACGAGGTTTTACACTTAAATTTTACTAGAAACTATACGTATTAAATCTAGATTAAGTAATAAAATTCTAAAAAAATTTTTACACCTGGTCAAAATCAGAAATAACTTAAACAATGATATGACGAAGACAAAATACCAAACAAAAAAAACCGACGCTACACCCTGGAATCTAGGGGTTGGTCGAGAGATTGGGTGTGGTGAACGTAACCTTCCACTTAAAAAAATTTTATATTTAAATAAATAAAATTAACCTCCAATTAATGAAATGTTATAACATAACCAAAACGGTGTGTAGTTGTACTTAGACGGTGTCTGTATGTGCACAAAGGGTAGGACTTGGGGGGAGGGGCACGGTAGGGAGACCCAGTAGGGTCGCGTGGTCGGGGTTCGTGGGACATAGTACGTAGTTTGGACCTGACCACTGAGTAAAGTATATACTATAATATGTACAAAGTTACGGTAAGAGGGTTTAGTAGGGTGGGAGAGGGAGAGGGTGTCTCAGGTTTTCTGACAAGATATGTAGACACAGAGAAAACGATAGAGCGTATGTCCCAATAGTAATGGTAGAAAGATTTAAAGTATATATACACAATCATATGACATACCCACAAAAAGAAAGACCGAATGAAGTGACACATATTATCCGAGGTCAAAGTAGGTGGAGTAATCTTGACTAAGTTTAAGAAAAATTACCGACTCATTATGAGGTAACACATATACATGGTGTCGAAAGAATAGGTAAGTAGACGACTACCTGTAGATCCAACGAAGGTACAGGACCGATAATATTTGTCACGACCCTACTTGTAACCCCATGTGCACAGAGAAAGTTAAGACCAAAGGAACCACACATACGGGTCATCGCCTTAACGACCCAGTATTCCGTCAAGATAAAGGTCAAAAAATTCCTTAGAGGTGTGACAAGAGGTCTCACCGACATGATCAAACGTAAGGATGGTTGTCACATTCTCCCAAGGGAAAAGAGGTGTGGGAGAGGTCGTAAATAACAAACATCTGAAAACCTAACATCGGTAAGACTGACCGCACTTTACCATGGAGTAACACCAAAACTAAACGTAAAGAGACTATTACTCACTACAACTCGTAGGAAAGTACACAAACAATCGGTAGGCATACAGATAAATCCACTTAAGAATTGGTGACCTGGTGGCCCCTTCAAGAGACCTAGATTAAATATACTAAGAACCCGTGTTGTCGACGGTGTTTTCTGTTGTACTTCTCAGAGGGGTGGCTTTTGTGTGGGGAGGAGGGATTACATTAAGGACTACAAAATGGTGCTATTTATATAATGAAACCATAAGTTTCCGAAACATGTAACAATTCTCAGAAAAGAATTTCCGTTCATTACGACTTTCGTTAAATTCGGAAAGGATCAAGAGTGGAATATCCGTCCCGGTCAACCAATCTACGGAAGGGTTTGTACTGATTCTCTTTTCGATATACCCTTGTCGTGTGACGAACCCCTACACCACACAAGGTAAGAGGGACTCTCACCCCTGAGTCAGAGTAAGTAAGTAAGTTTCAGGATAGGTTAGAGATATGTTGATAAACGTGTACGAACTATAAACATTTACAAGAACATAAAAATCTTCCTTCTTCGATTCCTTCTTACCTTCCTTCCTTTCTTCTTTCCCTTCCTTCCCTCTCTCTTTCTTTCCCTCTCTTCCCCTCCCCCCCTTCCTCCCTCTCTCCCTCTCGTCTAACCTCCTTCCTGAATGTTTGCAGGTTTGTTGTTTCATAAGAGCTCTGATGGGGGACCTGTATGGGAACAGTCATACATAGGTTTCCGTGGAAAGGTTGAACCCAGGGTACACGAGTTCCTGTCGGGGATGTAGCTCCCGGTTACAAGTCGGACCGATGACGGAGGGGACTCGAGACTCTCCCACGACCGACGGTGACTCCTGACAAGTCCCTGAGACCGTCTAGTCGACGACGATACGACTCGGGACGTGGTCAAGATCCACGATGTGAAAAAAATTCGTGAACTAAATTTACTTCTTTCTTTAACCGAATATAAAAATCGTCGAGGACGATGATTTTGAGTAAACTGTTTTCACGGTTTCCCTGTCAATTCAGACTCATACTAAAAAAAAAAAGGGTACCTCCTCCTCCTCCCATATTAAATAGACTTTTACTGACCATAAAAGGACCGGACCCCTTTAATAAAATGGACGAGAGAGAAAAAATTTCTGTATGAAAGAAAAAAAAGAAGGATAGTTTAAAGTTTGACTTCTAATAAATAACACAATTCGAAATCAGGCGTTCGGGACTGGTTGGTGTCTTTCCTTTTCCACACATTGGAGTCAAGTCTTAGAAATGTTGAAGGTTAATATAAAACCTTAATCTACCTAAAATAACCCATCTGGTCACGGGAGGGGAAGGGGATGGACACCATATCTAAATTTCAGTTCCTAGGATATTTCGTATTGTCATTTGGATTTACCTTTTGTCATCATTACGACACGAATGTATATGACCCGTGGTCTGAGTTTTATATACTAAAGTCTCGTGGAATTTACAAAGATAGTGGTTAACCGAAATGACAGACAGACTCGAGGGGAAGTAATGTCTCTCTTAATGATCTCACTTCTTTAAAAAAGATCTCAATTCCGTAATCAGGTGGTCTTCAGAAACGATTTTTCAAATAATGAATTCTTTCCTTGTAAAATTGGGTTATTGTGGAACTGCATTTACTGAAACTTTCTACTCAATCCAATATCTTTACCTCGGAACTCTCTGACTCTCGAAACTTCCTAGATCCCGACCATTCTTTTACAGACCACATGATTTAGGGTTTACTTGAGTAAACAAGTAAATAATAAACCTTCGAAAAGGGGTCTTTACGTTTTAACACTTCCCACAAATACAAGGGGTTCCCGTCAGATTTTTTCATACAAAGTTGGTATTCCGTGAACCTCACGTTAGGACTTCAAGAGGGGTCTGGTGGAGGACCACTCCGAAGGTGTCGTTTCACGCAAGTCCCTGGTCAAATCCCCGGTTCTGAGGTAGAAGGGTGATTTACTACACCCTCTATGGCTCGACGCAGGACCCTCTGTCCCTAGAACTTCCTTAGGTCCACCTCCTTCCTTTATGGACACACCCAGGGACTCTTATCCAGTCAAAGTAGGCACTAACAGACGAGGGGTCCTGGGGTCCCCAATACCTGACAAAGAATACTGACGACAAAGACCAGTCCTAAGAATTTCGGAAGAAATATCGTCAACCATCATAATATCGTCAGTCTTTTGTTGTATCATCGGCTGCACAATACTCGTCGGCCTGTGTGTGTCGGAGAGGAAGTCCAAACCTCGGGGACCATGTGACCTACGGTCCACAATCCACGAGTCCCTCTTGACCTACTTCATTCTTCCTTCACACATGTAAAGTCTCCGTTCGATGATGGTTGATACACCCGTAAAGGAACATCCCGTAGTACTTCCCCTTCGTATCCCCCGTAGTTCTCGCCACCCCTTTCCTTGTCTGGCGTCTCCGAAGGATTTCTTCCTTTTCCTCCCCTACCTCTCCCTCGACTCTTGTCTCGTCTGTCAGTCTCTCCTCGTCACGGGTCACACTCCTCGTCCTTCGTGTCTACCCGTCTCTAAGTGAAGGGACGGGAGATTCGGAACTGAGCTCTGGAGTCGGACCTCTGTCGTCTCCTTTTCCGTCCATCCTATCCCTCCACCAGTTCCTACACCACCAGTTAAGGTCCTTCCCTTTCGAACCCAACCCCAGGGTCTGCCTTTGTCTCAGATTCTCCAGTTGTTACCTGCCCCTCCACCTCTGTGAGAGATCACTGACAGTTTAGACCTTAGTTAGTATCGTCCGCCTCCAGTCCCCACAGATAAGACCATGGATGTGGGAGGACGTGTCGTTTACCTAGGTGACGGATGGGACCAGGTCTTGGTGTCCTCTGTGCCCTGGGAACTTCTCTTTCGAGAACCCTCCGTGAACCGTCTTTAGTGGGTCCTATATATAAAAAATATTGGAATCCTTATTTCATTATTTTCAGTTCAGAACCAATTATCGAAGAGGTTCCTGATGCTGAAATGTGAGAGGAAAGGAGAGAAGAAGGACTAAGGGTAACTAAAACTAAGAGAGAGTAGAAGTCTGTTGCAGAACGGTGGCCTTCGAGGAGAGCAGAGAGAGTTTGGACACGTTTCCATGTCTTAAGTAGACGTAAGTAATACCAGGGACCCGTTGAGTAAATGAAAGTAGAACACTATAGGTTTCTCAATGAGTAAATGAATCTAGTAAATTCCTAAAAGGTCCTCAGTCATAATCCTTAGGGGAGGGGGATTCTGAAAGACATCTGAACTCTCGGGACTCCACCCCCACCACTTCTCCCTCCCTACCACCCCCACCCCCACCCCCACCCCACAGGGTCACTTGTCCTCTCGGTCAGTCCGTCGTGTAAATCACTCTTACCTCGTCCCTCCCCTACAGAAAGAAGACCGGGTTGGACCAAGTCCGGAGTGGAAACGAATGAACCCAATAACGGTCCGACCTCTGTCCTATACGGGGTCCCTCAAAGTGTCGTCCTTCACAATCAGAGGGAACCGTAAAGAAATTTGGAATCCCGACTACCTTAAGTCACCCAGCGACGAGGGACCCCGTGACTGGAAAATGTGAGATAGGGAGTGACCTCACTTTCTACGACAGGAACCAACAACGTAGTCACTAGTCCTCTGTCACCCCATTGTCTTCCCGTAAAAGTTCTCGAAGGCGGTAGTGTAGCCTTCCTATGATTGAAGATAGAGGACGACCCGGGTTAAAACGGTCTTTTAGTACCAGGTGAGGACAGAGACCGAACTCAAGAGTGGGCTCTCCTTGGCACGGAGACCTCCGGAGGTCGAGACTGACGAAGGTCTCAGTAGGTAAGAAATTAGTCATGTTCGAGCGGTCCTGTCGTGTACCTTTCTTGACCAGTCAAGAAGGTACTCAGAAACAGTAAAATACTTCGTTAATTGTCTTTCCCATCCCGGTCTGTCAACTCTAAGGATGTTCCTCTACCCTCTTTCAAGTGTTTCGAAGTCTTTTAAGGACTTCCTTTCCAGTCACGGCCTCTGTTTGAGAACGAGACAAATAATTAACTTGGTAGTTAATTAAAGGTTAACCGAAGGGTTAATTAAGTAAGTCGTTTGAGTATGGAATAAGTGTTGTGACATTCTGTTCCTTGTGCGATAGAGACATAATTATCATCAATTGTGCAGAACTGGTATACCAATCAAGAGTTCCCACCCTGGTTCTGGACTGATCGTGAACGGACCGTATGTCACCCTCGTATTATTTGTCAAATGTTTGTCTACTTACTTATTCTCTTACTTACTTTTTTAAATTTCACAAGGTGACTCGTGTACCTAAAACACAATCTTGAGTAAGTTTCCGTCTCAGTTTAAAAACGTCCTAAAAACGTCTTTTAATAGATGAAAGTGATTAGAGAAGTCTATAAATAAGTTACCGTGAAAACGGAAATAAGAAATTTTTTTATTTGTCGAAAAATATCAAAGTTTACACCATACATAACGCGATTTTGTCTTTCTTATCGACGAATGAATCTGTTGCACCTTTTCTAGCTAGCAAAGTTCCTGTTTTAGTCAACGGGTATTAGAATGGTTATACCATTGTGACACTTCTTAAAGGAAGATCAGAAAAAAAGATATACATGTTTAGTTACTCTAACCCTAGTACGACGTCTACGTCAAAATCTAGAACTAAAAAGGTGACTTACAAGATAGTACTCGTAAAATGGTGTGGTAATTTATAAGAAACTTTTACAATGTGAATTACCGATGTATTATAATGTAATGTCGAGAAGTTAGGAATTGATTACGTCTAAATAACAGGAATTATTGAGGGACTTAGTGACGTGTTAGTTTTAACAAGGGTTCGAAGACATTGGTAAAATCACCGACTACACCTGACTTTTAGAAATGTTTTACTGTTTATGAAGGTCCGTTCATTTCGACAACGTTCATACCGACCTAGAGTAGAAGTCGAAAAGGGGAGGAGTTTCAATGATTAAGTATGGTCGTGCGATTACGGAAACCTTACAAATAAGAGAAGTTCAACCTCCGAGGTCCCATGTGTTCTTTTATCCGTATCTCGTACTACTCTTTGTGTACCGTTATCAGATCAACCAAGTGTTTTGTGAATTCGTGAGTTCTAAATGAACCCGTCCTCCCTGGTGTGGAGTAAAATCCTTGTCTTTATAAAAACAACTTGTGGTGTTTCACTAAAACGAAATTTTTCAATAGAATTCCATAGTTCTTCTCTTTTTGTATTAAAATTCAACTGTGTGTTAGGTAGTATCCGAACATAGTAGTCACACTCTGATCCTCATGTCGGAACTGGTCTGAACCAGTTCCCGGAACTGAAGGGAATAAATCCCTTCAGGACTCATTCAAGACGGGACCCAAGAGAAAGTGACTTACTGACCGAAGGATTACACCGGTGACCACAAAAGTGAGGAATCCAGGGTAGGGTGGGGTTAGGTTAGAAGAAACCGCACATCAAACTGTCAAAGACATTTCGTTTAAACTTTAAGACTAATCCTCCCAAAACGTACTTTTTGGTTGGGGTTATATCGGTCCTGTTTCGATCTACTGTACAGACCGTCCTACCTTCACTTACTAGAGGGGTGACCAGTGTAGACACATGGTACCAGGGGTGGGATAGGGGCTGTGTAGTCGAAATCCTGACTATAGATAGAGGTTTATCACGACCCGTGTGTCGTCTGACAAAAGACTTTCGATACGATCCCACGATTGATCGATCAATTTCCCTATCAGGAGAGGTCTCCCGTCCCAACTCCGTTCAGGAGTTAAAAGATGGTACCTCAGAAGATCTTTGTACGTCAATGTATGGAGACTATCGTAAATTTATGTTTTGAGATCCGGGTACACGAACAGGAGTGGAGTAAATCAATAAATCCCTAATTCCTTACTCTGTGTGGTGGGGAACTCTACTTAGGAAGAGGTCCTGAAAGAGTAGTGCAGTAAAGTACTGAGGACTTGAGTTTTGGTAGGACTCCTGTACGGTCTCATGTAGACTTAAAGGTACAGGCCGGTGTAAACACACAACGTTAGTTACACTCCCATAATGTTCTTTGTAAACACCGGATAATTATGAATTTTTTTTTTATTTACTTATCTCAGGTTTCAATAGGGATATTTTGTAGTGAGTGTCGATACG
The DNA here is from genome assembly GCA_006410555.1 of Capra ibex. Classification (NCBI taxonomy): domain Eukaryota; kingdom Metazoa; phylum Chordata; class Mammalia; order Artiodactyla; family Bovidae; genus Capra; species Capra ibex. Next base: position 42,778,124 of record SJYO01034137.1, read on the forward strand.
GAGGACCTAACCCTTTTCTTTTTTTCAAGGTCGATTATACCGTCCTACATGTATTTTGAGTGTCGGACTGAGGACCCTATCATAAACGGTTTGATGGTAATACCTATGTCGTGGTCTTCAGTGTGTTTACTAACAACTAGAAATAATTGTGATAAGAGAAGACGGTCATTTTAAAAAAGACACAATTGCCGTGTATATCGATCAATACCGAGTTTATAGTTGATAGGGGAAGGAAACATCCATACTTCTGAAATCGACCCGTGTTCCAGTGGGTTTTATTTCTAAAAATAAAAGGTCTGAGTGAACGTCGATCCACACTGATACACTGATTCAAGATCGGTTACCATACATTGGTTCCTACTTCGAACACTGAAAGTCCATCCCGGGAGTTTGATCGTCCTGTTGAGGAGAGTAGAAGGTCCCTGAAGGACCAAAATCGTGACTTTTAGGACTTTTTAGATCAAGGACCTTCTTCACCTTATAGACTGGTAATAGAGGGGTGCTGGTGAAGAAAGTCGCATAAAGGACCTCGTACCTGGTCCACCACTCGGTAGAACCTGTACCTCTTCTTCCCTTTGGGAACCTTATGGTCTTCCTCGACCTAGACACGGTTAAAGTACCTCGTGTTGACGGTATGGTCGAGTCTAAAAATACACTTTCTCTTAGACGAAGATAGAACAATTTCCAGAGATGATGAAAGAGAGGTCGAGTAGATTGGGTGGTTCGGGGTAGGTAGAGAAGATGGTAAAACCCGATGGTACTACTAAAACAGTAAAAAGACGTAAAATCGTTGTTGACAGTAATGGTGTAGAAACTATTAATTGGTGTCCGAAGAAACTTATCAGTAAATAGAATGAATGTCCAAATCCAAGATAGAGAACCCTTCTAAGATTATGGGTCTCTCCGTTATACCAACTCTTGTACCGAATCCCAAATCTTCTAGATCCAAGTTTAAACTCAAGGTCGTGACGATGTACCCTCTAGAACTCACTGTCAAAGGAGTAAACATTCCACTGTCACTAATATTATGAAGGAGAAGGATAAAATGATACAACAAAACTCTAATTTATGACACTCTTAGCAAGTAGCTGGTAGTCCGTGGTATTGGTACCATTGACAAGAACTCTTGACTAGAAGAGAGATTATAAGTGGTCTATAGGGATTGTGTGAATAGTATCACGGTCCCCGTCTCATTTACTGTTGAGGTACTTAGACGTGCTTTAGTTGTTTCCTCCCCTTTTTTACATTTACATTGTCAAGTAATTTATAATGTTTTAGTCCGAAAAGGACCAGTAGATGAGGAAATTTACGTTTCTTCAGTACTTTATAACCCGTATATAGTTTGACTCTGGAGTCTGGTTCAGACGGTAACACTCTCCAAAATTTTTCGGTGTAATGATTAATCGAATACTGTTATGTCAGTTTCGTGTGTTAGAACACATCAAAGATACTTGTTACTGTGGAGGGAGGAGTCGGAGTTAAGACACACAGGGAGTGGAGTTGTACTGTGCTCCTTTTTGGTTTACCCCGGGTCTGTGTAAAATACAGTCCTTTCTTTACTGAAGATGAGTCGTTCGACGTTTTTTCTCGACGATAAAAGTCCACGACATATCGAAACGTCTAATGGTTCCACTACTGTAATTCAAATTCTGATGGATAATTACCTTTCTATTTACACTCATTAAGTCCCTCCGGAGAAGTCGTTTGTCGTTGACTTCCTATTTTTAGTGGTGTTTCGGACTCCGTCTTCTTCTCTCTACGACGAAGAAGGTTGTCAAGTCTTCCACCTGGACTGGGGTAGTGTCTATGCATTTCTCGAAGTCGAGTAGACAACTGTCTTTCGGTAGACAACCGGGGTTTCTACCTGTTCATGTAGGATCTGTATTGACAGAGAGTTACTCCGATACTCGACTAGGTTACCATGTTCAAGAAGAACTAGGGGAAAAGGAGAACATGAAACAGTTCCGTATAAAAGGGACCCCTGGGAATAAAAACGTACTAAGGGGGGAGGTGTCTCGGGAGAACCGTAAGTTTTATCTTCGGTTGTTGGAGTCGTAGTGATTCGATGTTTACTGACTATCAAGAAAAAGGATCTTTATAAATCTTAAAGTTTCTCTATCCTCCAGAATTTGAGTCCTACATCTGAACATTGGTACCTCGAGTTCATACAGAGATACCCATCCCACCCTCATCGGACATTCCCTTCCACCAAACCCTACCTCTCTTCTGAGGTCATAGAAGTCTTATTGTAGTGTGCTGACGACAGACGTGATAGAAAGGTGTTTCGCCCTGGTTTTGTGACGTGTGTTTAACGAGACTAGTTTAGTTCCCCGGGATTTCCCCTAGTCCGAACCGAATTTTCGAGAACCCGATACTCAATTATTCTTAAAATTATTTTTATCTTTCATATCGGGACCCGATATCACGTTATAGAGATTCCCAACGACCACAAGATAGTCAGTTAGTATATTACAAAGACTACAAACATTTCACCTCTCCCATTCGTTGTTGGAACACCTGGTTTATTCCAAAGTTTTTGTATTGGACGTCCTTCTAGTAGTCGAGAGACTAACCAGGAGGTCCCCGGACTTTGTATGGACTTACGCTTCAAAAGGGGCGTTCTATTCAATGGGTATTTTCTTTAGACACAGGTTGTGTGAAGTGTGTCGTCTTGTAAAAGTGTGTGTAAATTAATACTTTTGGACACTAAAATTGACCAATAGTAGGGACAAAATGTCTACTCCTCAGACTCCCAGTCTGTCCACCACCACTTCGCCACCTTGGACTAGGGTCCAGAAGACTGAGAATGGAAGAAAGTGATTAAGGAGTCACCACATAAACGTGAAATTTGAACCTGACAGACAAATTAATGATGTTACGAGACAAAGTCAATACAGGTAGTTACCCATATAAAGAAAAGAAGAAAGAAAACATGAAAGAAAAAATTGGCAAAAAATTTAACTTTATATATCAATTAAGTGTTACAACACAATCAAAGTCCATATGTGGTTTCACTAAGTCCATATGTGGTTTTACAAGAACAAGTCAACACATGTTGGGGTACTTGACGTCGTGAGTCCGAAGGAACAGGAAGTGAGAAAGGGCCTCGAACGGGTTTGAGTACGGGAAACTCAGCCACTACGGTAGGTTGGTAGAGTAGGAGACAGTAGGGGAAGAGGAGGACGGAAGTTAGAAAGGGTCGGAGTCCCAGAAAAGATTACTTAGCCGAGAAACGTAGTCCACCGGTTTCATGACCTCGAAGTCGAAGTCGTAGTCAGGAAGGTTACTTATGAGTTCCAACTAAAGGAAATCCTACCTGACCAAACTAAAGGAACGACAGGTTCCCTGAGAGTTCTCAGAAGAGGTTTTGGTGTCAAATTTTGGTAGTTAAGAAGTTCCGAGTCGGAAGAAATACCAGGTTGAGAGTGTAGGTATGTACTGATGACCTTTTTGGTATCGAAACTGTTCTGCCTGGAAACAACCATTTCATTACAGAGGCGAAAAATTATATGACACATCCAACCAGTATCAAAAGAAGGTTCCTCGTTCACAGAATTAAAGAACCGACGTCAGTGGTAGACGTCACTAAAACCTCGGTTTCTTTTATTTCAGAGAGTGACAAGTTAATAAAGGAATAAATAAACGGTGTTTCACTATCCTGACCTACGGTACTAGAATTAAAGAACTTACGACTCAAAATTTGGTCGAAAAAGTGAGAAGAGAAAGTGGAAGTAGTTCACCGAGAAATCAAAGAGAAACGAAAACGGTATCCACACCACAGTAAACGTATAGACTTCAATAACTATAAAGAGGGCCGTCAGTACTAAGATCGAACACGAAGTAGATCGGGTAATAAAACATACTACATGAGACGTATATTCAATTTATTCATCTCACTGTCATACGTCGGAACTACATGAGTAAAGGGTTAAACCTTAGTCAGGTAACAAGGTACAGGTCAAGATTGACAACGAAGAACTGGACGTATGTCCAAAGAGTCCTCCGTCCACTCTACCAGACCTTAAGGGTAGAGAAATTCTTAAAAGATCAAACGACACTAGGTGTATCAGTTTCCAAAATCGTATCGGTTACTTCGTGTACAAAAGGACTTTAAGAGAACGAAAAAGACACTAGGTTACCTACAACCATTAAACTAGAGACCAAGGAGACGGAAAAGATTTACGTTGAACTTGTAGACCTTCAAGAGTCAAACACATGACAACTTCGGATCGAACCTCTTAAAATTCGTAATGGAACAATCGTACACTTTACGTACGTTAACATCAAACTTATAAGAAACTGTAACTGAAAGAAACACTAACCTTACTTTTAGCTGGAAAAGGTCAGGACACCGTCGACGACTCACAAGGTTTAAACGACCGTATAACTCACGTCGTGAAATTGTCGTAGTAGGAAATCCAAACATTTATCGAGTCGACCTTGAGGTAGTGGAGGTGATCAAAACAAGACAAGTATCACTACGAGGGATTCCGACAGAATAGAAGTATGAGGTCCTACAGACCGAGGTCCACTCACTAGTGTGGTAGTACAATAGACTCAGTCTAGTAATAGACTCAGTAATTCTAGAAAAAACACATCAATAAGACACATAAGAACGGTAGAGAAGATTTATAGAAGACGAATACAATCCAGGTATGACAAAACGAGGAAATAACATAGGTAGGAAGGTACTTTATATAAGAAAAAAAGTCCAATAAAAGGTAATCTACCGGAATAACAAATAGATAAGATATATATCATCAAGTCAAGTCAAGTGAGTGAGTCAGCACAGGTTGAGAAACGCTGGGGTACTTGGTGTCGTGTGGTCCGGAGGTACAGGTAGTGGTTGAGGGTCTCAGGTGGGTTTGGGTACAGGTAACCCAGCCACTACGGTAGGTCGGTAGAGTAGGAGACAGTAGGGGAAGAGGAGGACGGAAGTTAGAAATGGCCGTAGTCCCAGAAAAGTTTACTCAGTCGAGAAGCGTAGTCCACCGGTTTCATAACCTCAAAGTCGAAGTTGTAGTCAGGCAGGTCTCTTGTGGGTCCTGACTAGAGGAAATCCTACCTGACCAACCTAGAGGAACGTCAGGTTCCCTGAGAGTTCTCAGAAGAGGTTGTGGTGTCAAGGTTTCGTAGAAACCTCGAGTCGAAAGAAATATCAGGTTGAGAGTGTAGGTATGTCCTGGTGACCTTTTTGGTATCGGAACTCATCTGTCTGGAAACGACTGTTTCATTACCGAGACGACAAATTATACGTTAGATCCAACCAGTATTGAAAGGAAGGTTCCTCATTCGTAGAAAATTAAAGTACCGACGTTAGTTGGTAGACGTCAGTAAAACCTCGGGTCTTTTTATTTCAGTCGGTGACAAAGGTGACAAAGGTGAGAAAGGAGTAAATAAACGGTACTTCACTACCCTGGTCTACGGTACTAGAATCAAAAGACTTACAACTCGAAATTCGGTTGAAAAAGTGAGAGGAGAATGTGAAAGTAGTTCTCCGGGAAATCAATAAGGAGTGAAAGACGGTATTCCCACCACAGTAGACGTATAGACTCCAATAACTATAAAGAGGGCCTTTAGAACCAAGGTCGAACAAAAAGGAGGTCGAGTCGCAAAGAGCAATACATTCAATTTATTCGTTCCACTGTTATATGTCGGAACTACATGAGGAAAAGAATAAACCTTGGTCAGACAACAAGGTACAGGTCAAGATTGATGACGAAGGACTGGACGTATGTCCAAAGAGTTCTCCATCCAGTCCACCAGACTATAAGGGTAGAGAAAGTCTTAAAAGGTGTCAAATAACACGAGGTGTATCAGTTTCCGAAACCGTATCAGTTATTTCGTCTTTATCTACAAAAAGACCTTGAGAGAACGAAAAAGTTACTAGGTCGAGTTGAAGCAGAAAAGGGGAGAGGGGTCGAAGGGACTTACCCCTGGTCCTGTCACTTTCCTGTCCAGTCAATCTCCATTTAGGACCCGATCTCGGGTCTTTAGAATAGAAGGGTATAAGGTACAGTGTTTTGGGTAAAGAAAGAACAAGTAAAAGATAAGATATAAAAGATATAAACTAGTAACGTAATATTATCCTTTTATTTCACTAATCTTCCCTTTTTTCATTTCCGATAAACTAACTCCTTTAAAATCTATGTCCTACCTCGAACCGATTGCGTTCAAGTAGGTTTCCACCCCGAGACTATTAATACGTCACTCCTCCTACGTGCTTATAGTTAGTTACCCGTGATGTGTGTCCGTTGGAGGGACAAGTGCAGTTATGTCCGAACTATCGTCCATGATGTTCAAGTTGCACACTTTTTGTCTTTCGTTACTCGGAGGAGGAAGGAACCCTTCGTCAGCTCACGTCTCTACGTAGACGAGGTTCAGTTCGGAGTACAGTCAGACCTCGGAACGGAAACCAAAGGTAGACTTGGTGTTTCAAGCTCTGTCGCGTGGTAGATAAGGAGATTTCTCAATTCACCCCCGTTTCAGAAGTAATAGAGGTAAAAGAAACTTTGACGTTTCCCGGGGTGGACAATCCAATCGTGGACTAACAAAGAAGAGTAACACGGGTCTAGGACCTATAGACCTTCGGAGACCTCCGTCGATGGACAAGTGAAACGTACGCCCGTGAACCATAACACTTCCACATAGAACTTCCTACCCGACAGAGGGAGTATCTGCCCGATAGAAGGAGTAGAAACGTAGGGACAAGGGACCGTACGTCCAACCGTCTCCTTCACGGGTGTTTACGAAACCTTCCCTGGAATATTTGTTTCTTCGAGTCGGTATACAACACCCCACCTCGTGCCGACCAAGAGGTCTTAAAAGTTCCAAACCACGGGGTCGAGAAGAAACTTATCTCTAAGGTAAGAACGGATATAACTAGAAACTCCGGGAGAACTCGGAAGTGTCCGACACCTATTGGACCCGGGAGATGGAGGGGCTGATGGGACTACGGTAGGAAAAGGAACCGTACGTCGATGAGACTTTGATGTGAGTATCATTCAAAGTAGATGGTTGTCGGGATCTCTTGTCCACGTAACAGGCGGGGTGTTCGAATCCGGACTACGGACGGACGACTAAACTCGGACCGGACCGGTCATTCGTCGGATCTAAGAGTGGGACTAAAATGAGGACTTATGTCTAACTGGTTCCGTCAGGGACCCACACCCTAAAAATGGAACCGGCACAGACGTCGTGTGGTTTATAGACGTTGTTTTACCTTTTGTCGATTGGTCGACAAGGATTTGTACGACTACAGACCGTATCCCTGCTCCGTATAAGACCGTAGATGGGGTGATTGGTACCGTACGAGAGGTTCGTCCTCCCGACTGTCCACGGGGTACAACTGACACCTCAGTCTGAGGACACCAGGTCCCGACGACGGGACAGAGATTCGTCCCGCTTTAGGTCGGATTTATGGTGTCTGGCTTTCGGAAAGGAAGACCTTCTAACGAAATCACTTCTTCGTACGGCCGTCAGTTTTGGTTGGGTGGGTTGGTCTATGTTGACAGAGTATAAACATCCACGGGATTCATACTGGTCCAGTTCTAAAGAGAAAGTCGAAAGTCAAGGGTCCCTCGTGTCAAATTGGTTTTGGTGTAATTTTTCGAATCACAGAAGACAAAGACTAAGTCAAGGGGACTCATTAAAAGAAAAAGTGCGTTCTCTCGTAAACCTAAAGGTGGACTGGTAGGAACTTTTTGTAGGTAAGTTATGTATAAATAATTCACGAATACATAACCCGTGACAGTCGTATCATAACGGATGGAAATTACTTGTATTACTGTTATTCTACTTCGTCATTAATGTAATTACTAATTACTGTCATTATTAACGATAATCCGTAACTGGGAAATACACACACGTATGTACGAGTCAACGATTCAGCATAAGCTGAGAAACACTGAGGTACTTGACATCGGGTGGTCCGAGGAGACAGGTACCCTAAAAGGTCAGTTCTTAAGACCTCACCCAACGGTAAAAGAAGAGGTTCCCTCGAAGGACTGGGTCCCTAACTTGGACGTAGAGGACGTAACCGCCCGTCTAAGAAATGGTGACTCGGTGGTCCCTTTGAGATGGGAAATACAAGAGTGACTTATTATTAGAGAAATAAATATAAAAAGTAACTTAAATAGTCTAGTGTGATTTTATATGTTAATATAGAAGAACTGTGAGTCTAATTCATTGACCTAAGTTTCGGCGTGTCAAATATCTCCCATCTTTCAGGTCTAGTCGAATGGAGACCCCTGGTGTGGGAGTTAGTGACGTGGTAGTAGTGTGTAGGTGTGTCGTGTACGCCGTATCTTCTGGGGCTTAGTCATGTTACTAAAGTATTGAGACCCTTCGTGGTACGTACCATAAGACACTCTAACGGTGGATGTTCTCAACTCACGAGATGTCGTATGTTCCTTTTACTGGGGACGGAGGACGGTGGAACGACGTTCGACACTCTGTTTCGTCCAGGTAGGACCGAGTGTGTCTCCGAAACCTTCACGACCTCTTTTTTTATGATATGCCCCCACCGATACATTCAGAGACATAGTGGTTAGTAGAGATTGTACCTCCGACCGTTGATTCTCCACGACAGTGTAAAAACGACACACGGCTTAAGTTACTTATGTAAACTTTTTCATCTACCTTCTCCTCCTACGGATCTGACCTTCCTCTTGACTCTCAGTGTCAGATGACACGAATCATACGTCCTCGTCCCAGTCCGGTTTCTCAGGAGGAGTGTCTTCCTAGTGGGTTCTCTACTCTCGACACTACTACCCGTCCCCCGAGTCGGACACCTCGACGAGACTCTGTCGAGGGTCACCCGTCTCCTTCCGGACCCAGACGTCGTCGTTACTCTTGACGAACGTCCAACTCGGGATGAAACGACTCGTAAGTACTACGGTTGACGATGGAATTGGACCCCAGGTGGAACCAAAGAAATCCGGAGGGGTAAGACCCCACCAGGTAAACTCGGAGTCTCCCAAATAAGTACCCCCCTCTCCCTTCTCCCTCAGGAGAAAGGACACTGAGTGACCGAGGTCCACAGAACAGGACAGGAGCCGTAGAGCGCCAGAGCAAAGTCCCCTCCCCACGTCTCCCGAGTCATACCACGACCCTTTTCTGTTTTAGAGGGTCCAAGACTCCGACCTGACCCAGGTCTACGTCGACTGACGTTTCGGACCGAGAGACGTGAATTGGCTCTTCAGAGACTTGTGACCTAAACCTCGGTGCCACGGAATATCGGATGAGGTCGAGATCCACCGGTACCAAACTGGAACCGTTTCGATCAAGGGATAAGACTAGGAGTCTCCAGGGCGATCCTTCTCCTAGTACTCTCGATCTACTGACGATTCGAGAAAAGAGAGGTCTTTCCCTGGGACGTGTTCAGGTCGGTACCACTCTGACTGTCTCGTCTCAGTTCCTTCCTCCAGACACAATGGGTCGTGTAGAGGAGAGGGTCGGGAAGAGAGGTGTAGGGTCCTCAGCCACCCAGACCTGAGACCAGACATTACCCTCTCCTACGTAAGTGGTAGAGGGTTTCGGACGTAGCCACCGGGCGTAGGACGGACTGTTTCGGTGGACGGAAAAGTGTGACACCATTGACAAGAGCTTCGGACCGGCCGACCTCGGGTCACCTACCAAAAAGCTTTCGACAATGGGGGTTTTTTCGTTGTGGTTGAACCCACGCGTCTATTGGTAGAGATGTGACAGTGTGGTGTGCCCCTCCCTCCCCTACTAGAATGGTGGAGGAAGGAGCTGTTGTTTTCGAGGGCCTTCGGTCTCTTTAAACCCGTGACTTTCATTTTTGTAAGTACCGTGAATGGTTCACAGCTCACTGAGAGACAATCGTTGACGTCGTCTCTTGACGTCCTTTGTGAACAAAAACAGAAAAGGGGACCGGAGGGTCTCCGCCTAGGGTAGGTGTCTTTCCGGCGAACAGATCTCTGAGGTATGTAAAATACAGGCGAGACTTGTGAGCACCTCTGAATCCGTGACGTTCCACGGGAGGGGCTGTAGAATCCAACACTTTGGGGCTCCTTAGCTCCCGACTCACTAAGACACGATGATCTCTCTCTCTCTTTCTCCTTCGCTCCAGTGTTCGACCTACCGAGACACCGTCAGTGGCGGTAGGTTGGTCGCCCAGTCGACCGTCACGGATGACCACTACCCAGTACTAGAAAAAAGGAAAAGTTCCAGAAAAAAGGAAAAATTCCGAGAAAGAGCAGAGAGGGAAGGGAGGGAGGGAGAGTAGGTAAGGACCCTCGACATGACCACGACCTCTTCTTCGTGGACGACAACGAAGGAGGGAACGTTTCTTTTCCTTCTAAATTTTACACCAACTCTCTATAGGGTGACAATAAGACCTTCAATCTTTTCTCCAGTTTCCTGGACCAAAAAGACAGGGAAAACCCTCCCTAAGAAGGGAGTCTTTCCCTCTACTCTTTACCACTTTAGAATGAAGATTCCGGTTTCTCAACTGTAAAAACCCTGAGTTGTGGTGGGGAGCGAACAGTCAGTAAAGATAGAGTAAGAGGTACGGAGTAGTGAAGGGAGATAAAGGATACAGGAAAAAAGGGACCACTAAGTCAAGGAAAAATGAGTACTCCTGTCACATTTGGTGGATGAAGGAGTCCCATATTTTGGTAGAGTTGGAGAAAGACCTATTCGTCCTGTGTTTACATGTTCGGTCAGTTCCACGGTTTCTGCGGGAACCCCAAAGATCTGGTCCCAACGGAAGGGGGACGGGGGTATCGTCGGGATGAGGTCCTGTCGTTGTACAGTAAGAAGGAGGGAAGTGTGAAGCCAAACCCACCTACATTGTTCCGATGTAGGAATTTTGTTCGAACCTAGGGAGGAAATAGGACGAGGTGACAGACTTCCGACTTAAGGGTAGGGAGTGAAGATTCGGTGGAAGGAAACAAAAAATTCAAAATTAACCTCCTATTGACTTGTATGTTACCTGACCAAGCTTTAACCCCTTTCTCCTACAGTTCCGACATATGACAGTGGGACGAATAAATTGAATATACGTCTCATGTAGTACCCTTTACGGCCCGACCTACTTAGTGTTCGACCTTAGTTCTAACGGTCTTCTTTATAGTTGTTGAAGTCCATACGTCTACTATGGTGAAATTACCGTCTTTCACTTCTCCTTGTTTTCTCGGAGAACAACTTCCACTTTCTCCTCTTACTTTTTCGGCCGAATTTTGAGTTGAAAGTCTTTGATTCTAGTACCGTAGGTCAGGATAATGAAGAACCGTTTATTTACCCCTTTTACACTTTTATCACAGTCTAAAGTAAAAGAACCCGAGGTTTTAGTTACGTCTGTCACTGACGTCGGTACTTTAATTTTCTATGAATGAGGAACTTTCTTGTCGATACTGTGTGGGTCTGTCATATAATTTTTTGTCTCTATAATGAAACCGTTGTTTCCAGACATATCAGTTTCGATACAAAAAGGTCTTCAATACATATCTACACTCTCAACCTGGTATTTCTTCCGACTCGTGACTTCTTAACTAAGAAATCTTGACATCACGACCTTTTCTGAGAACTCTCAGGCAACCTGTCGTCCCTCTAGTTTGGTTAGTTAGAATTTCCTTTAATTAGGACTTATAAGTAACCTTCCTGACTACGACTTCGACTTCGAGGTTATGAAACCGGTGTTTGTCGTTGAGTAACCTTTTGTGGGACTACGACCCTTTCTAACTCCTGTTCTCCTCTTCCCCCACTGTCTCCTACTCTACCAACCTACCGTAGTGACTGAGTTATCTGTACTCAAACTCATTTGAGATCCTCTCTCACTTCCTGTTCCTTCCGAGTCACGACGTCAAGTGACCCCATCCTTTCTCAGCCTGTACTGAATCACGGACTTTTTGTTGTTCTAACAAAATGTCGCAACACAACCAAAGACGGAATGTTGTCGTACTTAGTCGGCGTCAATTTGTATACAGGAGAGGAAGAACTTGGAGGAAGGGTGTAAAGTAGAAGGAAAAATTTCACGAACAAAGACGAAAAAGGTAAGGTAAGGGGGATGGTGGAGGGACCCGGGAGTAGGTGCCACGAACCTGTGACCGTCTCGGAGGAGTGGTTGTAAGGAAGGAAGAAGGTTAGGTGGGGTGTGACTGCTGTTCACCTCTCAAGGGGGTCGTGGTCGAAGAAAATTACGGCAAGGGACGACCTCCTGGAAGTGATCGATGGGTGCCCGACGTCCTGTCACAAGTTTAAGGAAGAGAACCGTCTGTCCTCGGAGATGTAAGACCGGAGTTGAATTCAAAAGATCCGTGATTTTTATTCTCCAAAACAACAACAACAAAAAGTTGGAAGGCAAATACCCTGTGAAGATATGAGGACATTGTCGTAATTCGTGAAGTAGACTCAGTCAAGAGTCCTCTCAGGATACTTCGGGAGAATACAAGTGAAGTGTCTACTCTCTTACTCCGGCTGTCTCTTCTTCCTTGATCTCTTCCGACATGCAAATCAGTCACCGCCGAAGTCATAAAGTTGGGTCCAGAATGCTATGATTTCCCCGAAGGGTCCACCACGATTGCCATTTCTTGAACGGACGGTCACGTCCTCTGTATTCTCTACGTCCAAGTTAAGGACCCTACCCTTCTAGGGAACCTACTCCCATACCGTTGGGAGAGGTCCTAAGGACGGACCTCTTAGGGTACCTGTCTCCTCGGAATCCCAGATGTCAAGGACCCCAAAGTTTTTCAACCTGTGTTGACTTCGTTGAATCGTGTGTGAATTACTATAATTTCGAGTGCGAGTATTGGTGGAGAGTGGTACCGGGAAGACGATCCAAGTCGGAGAGGACATCCGACAGGAGGTGTGCCAGGACCCCGACGGTGGAGGAAAAATGAGGCGGGAGAAACAAGTAAAGGACGAAGAAAATCCTTCGAGGTAAGGATCCCACACGAGGGGTTTAAAAGTTTGGGTTCCTAGTGAGTCCGTCCTCTACCCCAAGACTGAGGGTGGTGGACGACAAGTCGGGGTCCCTCTACCGACCTCCTCGCAGGAGTGTCCCGGTGACCCACTTAGGGGGATGAGCAAGAGTATCTCTAGGGACCAGGAAAGGGGGATCGAGGGGAGTTAACAGAAGGGAGTGCTACGGTAAGAACTGTGGAGGGACCGGAGACGACCCAGCTCAAGATCGACAAACTATTACGTAAGAGAAAGGCATCAATGTATCTACTAGAACGTTCCTGTCAGTATACATAAAAACATGGAATTCATCGGTCAAGTCAAGGATCGTGTATCTTCCTTGTCGTCTTAGTGGTTAAATTTAATTTATCTTTACACAGACGGATTCGTTTTAAAACGAAGTTTAAGGATTCACCTTTTCGGTTATTTCCAAAGAAGGGGGTGGCGGGGGGAGTCGGGCGGGGGAGGTGATGTTCAGATCATTTTCGGAATAATATTTCCTTACCACTTCATAGTAAAATGTTCAACGACGGTACTCGTATATATGTACGTACGTACTTACGTGTACACGTATGTTTGTGTGTGTATGTGTGTGTGTCTTCGACTCTCTTCGACCACGAACCACCGTTTCACGTCTTTTCTTCTATTCTAGTGGTGCGACGTCTTCTTCCACTCAGTGTACTACTACACCCATTGGGGTTCGTGTGTGCTATAGGAGCCGTTCCGGATCGAGTTTAGATTGGTGTAGTAGAAAAGTACTTCGTCTATACTTTTTTTATGCTGATTTTGTTAATGTGTTTTCCACCAAATTATGAAGAACGGAGCTACCATAGTTTCGATGACTGAGACCCCGATGTGAACCCCTTTGTTGAGAGACTCTATTCCTCTACTTGATAGACAAGTTCTCTTCCGTGTCCTTCGGCTCCCCTGGTCCGTTGTGTATTACTTTGTCGAACACCGGTTGTGCGGTAGATTTGGGTTCACAGGAGTCCGCCGTACCCAACACATTCGTCTCCTTCGGCTTGGGTGGGAACAGAGTTTCACTTCTGAAACACCCACTGCTAGAGACACGCACACACACAGGAGTGGTGTGTACTACCGACTTCACTTTAAGTGTCGAGGGGGTGGACACCGACTCTACCTACATTTTCCTTTTCCAACGTTTCCACTCTAACAACAGTACGTCGTCGGAGCTTCAGGGAAAGACCACACACTGAGCGAACGACTTACCGATCACCGGGTACTTACGTTTGACTCTATGGTCGTACCTGTCTAGTCCTACGACTATAGGACCATAGGACTGCATCAATTCAGACTTAAGAGGCTCCCTGTCTACTACTACCAGAAAGAGGAGAAACTTCGAACTGATTATGGACCGGGCACAAAATACCGTTGTACCAAAGGAAATAGTCTGAAGTGAGAAGAGGTCAAGGGGTTCATTAGAAACTTACTAACCCTTCAGAGGGTGTTGATTTCTTACACGGTCGACACTACCCGACGTCCCGTAAATCTGGGGTTCGAAATGTCCGATTTTCTCATCGATGACTTAGGGTCGAGACGTAGTCAGGAAACCCCGTTCAATGAATCGGATGTAGAGTCGAAAGAGTATATATTTTACCCTTATCGTCTTTGAAAGAGGGTCAATTCAGAGGAAATCCTTTATACTCAATTAAGGACTTTTCATGTATCGTGAAATTGAAAAGAAAAAAAGTACTCGTGTTTCAATCTGGAATGATTTACCTCGATATTTATAATGGTGGTAGTAATATTTGGTAAGTTTGAGAAGACTACAGCTCTCCTCCTAGACATCCAGGTCTCAACCAATAAATAAGGGTCTGTTAATGAGCTCACTAGGTCATCAATAACGGGCACGATCTATTACTGGTCTAACTTCCATCATTGTGAACATGTTCACAGACTCAGTCCCCGTCTTGAGCCTAGATGACTAAGTGTCCGGTCTCGGACTTGGATACATGGTGCGACCGTGGTGCATGACAACTTAAAGAATAACTCACCAGTGAAAAAAGGTTGGTCCAGAATTCGGACATGGAATTCATCCGTGGAAGATGAAGACTTCAAAGAGGTCTCACGTGTGTAGTATACACGACCTATTTACGAACAATCGGTCGACTAACAAACGTTTCTAGTGTTGACTAAAAGTTCCGTTGTGCAAAGAGGGGATGTCGTGATACAGGAGTAGTAAAACCTTTTGAGTAGGTTCCTCCTCAACACAATTACACGTAGTCTCCCTTTGTAAGGTGGGACAAAACCTTCTGTCGATATCGAACCAGGTCTAACGTCCGTGTTATTAATCTCTGTGAACATTAAACTGACTACGAGATTTCGGGGTTTCGTGAATGACTTCGGTGGAAACAGGAACGTGTAATCCCAAAAACAGTGAGGTACAGTTTTACCGGTTCGACGAAAGACTACCCAGACGGAAGAGTATCTGGTCTACACTCCCAGATCTACGATCAGACGGTTTAGATAGTAGTCTTCCCTTGAGTCGTGGTCGGGAAGACTTTCGGGTCACACAATATATCTATCGACCGAGATGTATCCTATAAGATTATTTGTGACGACAATAAAAATAACAGAACATGGTATGATTTACAAAGAATATTCGACCGGAAATGTATTTGGTGGTACTGGATGTACAAATTAAGTCTAGAAATAAAAGACAAAGTGTTTGGATAAATTAAATTGTAGTGACGTTTTTAGAATTTACTTACATGTACTACAAGACAACCATGGTTTGCAAAGTCCGATCTGAAAATATCAATCGTAACTCCCCCCTCCACCAGTGGTCTCCTCGTGTTTTCTCGTACCCAGTATCGAACCTTCACGGAATCTCTCAAGAACGGGAGTGTCGACTGTAGGAGAGTAACAAGGTGACTAAAAAGAGGACAAGAACTGGAGACGGGACAAGGGTCATTATAACCATTTCATTCTACTTATTCACCGAAACAGATATTACTTTACCCTCTCCATACTGAAAGTGATTTTGAGAAGTTCCATAATTTGTATACTCCCCATCTATCGTTCCACTTGGAATTGTGACTAGTATACCTATGTCTGTCCACAAGGAACCTCCGAGGTTCTCCGTCCTCAAGTGAAGTCCAGACCCTGACTCGGGACGGTCGGGGTGGTTCTCTGTATGAGGAAAGGTCTTAGACGGGTAGGTAGGAGACGAAGGGTTCCAGATGAGTCTCGGAGACTTCGACCCCTACCAATTCTCCGTACTGCGTCCGGGCTATTAAAGACACTGTGAAGTGACAGGTGGTGAAAAGATTGTCGCGACCTCATCTGAAACGTGTCCTGGGACTTCTGGGACAGACCTACATGTGACGGGTTTTACCAGTCTGTCTACCGATGACTCGTCAATGTTGTACCGATCAGGTTAGACTCGTCACAATATTTGTATTTTGTGTGTGACCTACAACTAGTGTATCATGAATTTTTTTTGTGTTACATTTTATACAGTCATAAAAAAAATTATAACCCCCCTACTATTATAAAACCCACATGACCCAATTTACAAAATAATTCTAATTATTCTAATTAAAGGAGACAAAGAAAAGTGAAAAATTTTACCGATACTCTTATAAGTTTTAATGTTTACACCGAACACACTATAAAGATGACCTGTCGTGGTGAGATCTGTTAATGGTCTTTTGAACAAAGGTAGGTTCATGTATAAGTGGGTCACTTTTTGTGTCGAGAGTCGAGGAGCAGTGTGACTCGTCCGTCTGGTGCGAGGATGGACACTCCATCCACTACGGTTCGATGTACCCGAGACGGACGGAGAGGTCGAAGGGAGACCCCCGAGGGAAGTCAGTACGTCGGTAAGAAGAGTTGTGAGAGGTCCGAACGTGGTCCGAGTTCCCGAAACGTCCGACAAGAGAGAGAGACTCTAGGAAAGGCAGTAGACAAAAAGAGCAGACCCGGAGTAGAGTGTACAGTGGAGGAGTCTCTCCGGAAGGGAAGGAAGGACACCATCCGTCCTATTACCGAGGGGTTTCTCCAGGTACAGGATGACGGACCTTGGACAACAATACAATAGAATGTTCCGTTTTCTCTTAAAGGTCTATGTTAATTCAATCAGTCTATAGGGTCTAATAGACTCGTCTGGGTTTTAGTAGTGTCCCCAGGAATGTTCCTTTTCTTCTTCCATTTCCTCTCTCTGTTTCTTTCGCTACACTACTGTGTCTTCTCCAGTCTCTGAACGTCCAGACCTCGGTTCTTTACGTCCGTCGGAAGTCTTCTACCTTTTTCGGTCTTTTCCTAAGGAGGGATCTCAGCGGTCTTCCTTGTGTCTGGACGGTTGGGTAAAATCTGGAGACTGGAGGTCTTATTATTCTGTTACTTAAAGGTGACAAACTTCGGTTTTATTAATACCATTAACCAATGTCATCGTTATCCTTTGATTATACGTAGGAGTAGACTCTGATACGTGATGGGTCGGGGGTCAAGGAGGTAAGGTAAGAAGATCCAAAAAGAAAGGTATGGTAAAGTCAAGTCAAGTTGGTGAGTCGGTATACGTTGAAAAACACTGGGATGCCTGACATCGTGCGGTCCGAAGGGACAGGTAGTGGTTGAGGACCTCGAACGAGTTTGAGTACAGGGATCTCAACGACTACGGGAGGTTGGTAGAGTAGGAGACAGCAGGGGAAGAGGAGGACGGAAGTTAGAAAGGGTCGTAGTCCCAAAAAGGTTACACAGTCAAGAAGTGTAGTCCGCCGGTTTCATAACCGTGAAGTCGAAGTCGTAGTCAGGAAGGTTACTTATAAGCCCTGAATAAAGGAAGTCCTAATTGACCAAACTAGAGGAACGACAGGTTCTCTGAGAGTTCTCAGAAGAGGTTGTGGTGTCAAGTTTTCGTAGTTAAGAAGCTACGAGTCGAAAGGAATGCCAGGTTGAGAGTATAGGTATGTACTGATGACCTTTTTGGTATCGAAACTGATATGTCTGGAAACAACCATTTAATTACAGAGACGAAAAATTATACGACAGATCCAAACAGTATCCAAAAGAAGGTTCCTCGTTCACAGAAAATTAAAGTACCAACGTCAATGGTGGACATCGCTAAACATCGTCGGGTTCTTTTATATCAGAGAGTGATAAAGGTAACAAAGGAGTAGATAAACGGTACTTAACAACCCTGGTCTACAGTAATAGAATCAAAAGACTTATAACTTGAAATTCGGTTCGAAAAGTGAGAGGAGAAAATGAAAGTAGTTCTCCGAGAAATCAAGGAGAAGCGAAAGACGGTATTCCCACCACAGTAGACGTATAGACTCCAATAACTATAAAGAGGGACGTTTGAACTAAGGTCGAACACGAAGTAGGTCGGGTCGCAATCGTACTACATGAGACGTATAACTCAATTTATTCGTCCCACTGTTATGTGTCGGGACTACATGAATGAGGAAAGGGTTAAACCTTGGTCAGACAACACGGTACAGGTCAAGATTGACAACGAAGAACTGGACGTATGTTTAAAAGGTCCTCCGTCTATTACACCAGACTATAATGGTAAAGAAATTCTTAAAAGATGTCAAACAACACTAGGTGTGTCAGTTTCCGAAATCGCATCAGTTACTTTGTCTTCATGTACAAGACCTTAAGAGAACGAAAAAGATACTAAGACGGAACACTTGATCACGGACCGTGTGTCAGAGACGAGGAACCACACTTATTTATCAACCACCTACTTAGTCAGTTATTTACTGTCTGTGACCGATGTCCCTTCTAAAAGAAAAAGTTGGTTTATCTATTGTAGACTTTTTAAAATCTCTTTTTAATGTGGGTTCGTCCACTTTATTTCTGATGGTTGTCTGTGACTTCTCACGAGTGATAAGTGTACCATAGTACTACCATGACGTCTCTATGTTTCTTGGATTACTAGGACAGAGAGGATGTCAGAGACATTCTCTGTGTGCGTGCCCGTGTACTTTTTCAATACTGGTCGTCCCCCTACGGCTTGACAGCCCCATTTTACTGACCACTCCGTAATCCGTACATGTCACCACGTGACCGTTTGGTCGATAGTTTTGTTATTAGTACTACTGTTGTTTTAGGACTAGACATCACGCACGGTTAAAGACACCACATTTCTGAGAATGATACTGACTAAAGTTCGGTGTTGACATTACAGGAGACAATGGGCGAAGAGGAGGACGGCAGTTAGAAAAAGGTCGTAGTCCCATTAAAGGTGACTTTCCTTTCCCCTACTGTCTCCTACTCTACCAACCTACGACAGTAGCTAAGTTACCTGAGCTCGAACTCGTTTGACTCTCTATCACTTCCCGTCCCTTCGGACCGCACGACGGCACGTACGCCAATATTTCTCAGGCTGTGCTGAATCGTTGACTTGTTGTATCGTTACAGGGACTTGTACCGATATATGTTCGTCCCAGAACAACTCCTCCACCCTAAGGTTGACCTATACTTTTATAAACATCTGACTACTACAAGAGTCCTCCCCCGTACTCCGGACTACGTGTGTTTACGTTCTTAGAGAGGTCCCGACGTTTCACCCCAGAGTCATCAGGGACACCGAGGTCACCCAAAGGACAGGAACTCTGTTTGTCTTTTTTCGAAGATGGTCTTGAGTGTGTCTTCTCCCGAAGGACCTCTGTACGTCCTCGTCTCTTAGAATGACGGTCCTTCTGACCCTACTATAAAGTCCGGTCGTGATTAAATTACTCTTACTCGTACCCCCTCTCGATTCTAAAGTCTTGTGGTTACGACTCCGTACTTGTCACTTTCTTCAGACACAAGTCACCAGACTTATATCTTATGGGTCTAGACTTGATCTGACTGCAGGAGTGAGTAAGACGGAGAGCATGAGAACTACCTAACTACGGTGAGATACATCAAGGGGTGTAAGGATCGGATTTCTACTCGACGGTTCACTTAAACCGTGTCAGGTGAGTTCCAAGAGTTTCACTGGGAAAGATTTTAGAGGTAACAGTAGTTCCGGAGTAGGAGGTATTAAACATTCCGACCCTCTCTACCAAGACTCTTAGGATCGCACCATAAATTCTCCGATGACATATCCCGGTCTACCATACAGACACACGATTCAACGAAGTCATCACAGGTTAAGAAACACTGGGGTACCTGACATCGGGTGGTCCGAGGAGACAAGTACCTTAAGAGGTCCGTTCTTATAACCTCACCCAACGAAAAGGTTCCCTAGAAGGACTGGGTCCCTAACTTGGGTACAGATGACGTTACCGTTCGTCTAAGAAGTGGTGATCCTCGTAGACCCTTTGTGTCCCAGTGTACTATGGGTCTAAGTTTACGACTAAGACGGTGAATGGTCTCGTCACCTTGATCCTGATATCCGAGGAGTATACCTTTTACGATCATTATTATAGAAAGAGTATGACAAAACACTCCTAATATTCTACGTATTTTATGTACGTCGTGGTACCTACTCCGTATCATTCCCGGACCGGTTATACGTGTTTCTACATTTTCAGTACATAAAGAGAAAGAGATCCAGGAAGGTCTATCTTCGATCAAAGGTTTATTCGAAACGTCCGGTAGGTCTCGGTGGACAGGTGACGGAAGTGGGACTCTTCCTTCCGGCAGAAGTGTAGGGAGATCTGTGGGTCAGACTGTGAGAGGGTCCGGGTACGGAAGGAACAACTAGTGAATTTCTCGTGTGTAATCAACACACGTCCCCTCTACAAAAGGACCGAAACCCCCACAAAGTTACTTCCTGTTTCTACTCCGGTAATACACTTGTGTCCCCGTTGTTACTTTTGTTCTGGCGAAAGACTTTTCGTGACTTTTCGAAAGAAAACGGACTTACCGGTAATAAAAGTAAGAAAGAGGGGGTGTGTTTCGTGGTCCCGGGTG
Source organism: Capra ibex (assembly GCA_006410555.1). Taxonomy (NCBI): domain Eukaryota; kingdom Metazoa; phylum Chordata; class Mammalia; order Artiodactyla; family Bovidae; genus Capra; species Capra ibex. Next base: position 42,798,920 of record SJYO01034137.1, read on the forward strand.
AAGTAAGTCCGACAACGGGTCCCTCACCCACACTTCTACACCATGTGTGTTTTCTTCATTGCATAAAGACAACAGTCCAGAGAACAAGTCACGAGACGCTCCACCTGGTTCGGAGCGACGGTCGGGGTGACGAACTTAGTAGTCCTTTTTGTCACGTGTGTGTATATATTTATATTTTTGGAATGGATTAGGAACTGTGCCAATGTACTGCTATATGTTCGTCCTCGACCTAAAGTTTTCAGCCGTCTTATATTTTCGCGTCACAAGAGGCTTCTACAACCGTTGAACAGTAGGGGAAACTGTTAAACTTCGCAGTTAGGTCGGTGAACCCTTTACGACAAGGAGAACGGGGGTTCCTTCCCCCCTCCTCACGAACTAGGTCCCCCCAGAGACCCGTACTCCCGTTCGTCCACCCTCTCAATCGTCGGGACAGGAACCTCTGCTCCCGTCCACCCCCCCGTACAAATTCCATGGACTTATGATCCCTTAAAACCAGGGTCACAGGTTAGTGTGTTGAGTTTCATTCTCTCTTGGTGACAAAGGATGAGTCTCAAAAGACTTTTATTTTTCGTTGTAGGTTATCACCCTCCTTCCTTTAAAACCGTAAGACGTTCGAAAGGGAAGGCACAACAACAAGTCAACGATCCAACACAGGCTGAGAAATGCCGAGGTACTTGGTGTCGTGCGGTTTGAAGGGACAGGAAGTGGTGGAGGGCCTCACCCGTAAGACGGTCGAAAGGAAATAATTTCTGTTAAGTCACCGAAACCGAGTATCGACACACACACACACACACACACACACACACAGACACACACAGACACACACTCTCTCTAAAAAGAAGGGGTGTTGTCAAAAGGAGAGAGGAAGCTTGAAAACAGTTTTGTCAGTGACACGGTTGGTCTATCTTTCGAGACTCTTGGAGAGAAGACCTAGTGACCTGTCAAGACCTCTTTCCCTTCACCAAGAACTATTACAGAGTCGAGGGACTCCCGGTCCGAGACGGTGCGAAGGGTAATCCAGAGCGGTCTCGGGTCGGACACGGTTGTGACACAAACGACTCACTCGACGACTTTCTAGTTGTGGTACCGTAGTACCACCGTAAAAGGACTAAAGTCAGAGACACTCCGGGACAGCCTCCTTGGGGACCGGGTCGATGAACTTGGAGTCACCCGTCGGACAGGGATACAGTAAGTCGATATTTTAGTGTAAATTCTTGGATAAGGGTCCCGTCCTTTTCTCTACCTCAACAACTCTTACCTGAACCGTGTCATCCCCTTCCTCTCCCACCCTGTTTAACCTTCTCGTCATAACCGTATATATGTGACGGTGCACAGTCTGTATAATAATCGCCCCGGACGACTACCGTACCCCGCGAGTCGGGTCACGAGACACTACTGGATCTCCCCACCATACTCCCCCGGCACCCTCTGAGTTCTCCGTCCCTTTTGCACGAATGTCGACCGAGTGAAACAACATGTCGTCTTTGGTCGTGTCGTAACATTCCGTTAATAGGAGGTTAATTTTTATTGTTGTTGTTGTTATTATTTTCTTATGGTAGGAATGTCTTGTGGGTGGTGCACGGACCGTGACACCTCAGGTACTCTGTTCCCATTACATTGAGTATAAACCCTAAGAGGTCCTCGGTTGACAATATTCGAAACTCGAAGAGGGTGGGTAGGGATACGTCCGAGACCACAAACCATGTATCTCGTCAGTCGTCGGACCGAAGGGACGACTGTTCGTCACACACTGGGGACTGTTCAAATATTGTACGTATGACACATATTGAAGGTCAGAGAGTAAATATTTGATGAGTCGTAAGTTGAGGGTCCTCACGATACTCCTAAGTTACTTTGGTAATATTTCATGGTTTGTACCCTAGTCGGGTATCATCAACGAATCCTTTAAGACGAACGGTCGAAGAGAAACTATTCATCATTTCTTTTTTTTTAGTCCTTTGTTCTACTTGTACGTCTTTCAGTAAACCCTTGTACTATCTCAGTCTTTCAGTATTTCTTGCTTTACCTTCTCTACTGTCCTACAAACCACACCTGACTCGGCAGACCTCGGGTTTTCCCCTTACTACCACGACCTACTCGTCGGTCGAAATACCTCCTGTGTTTTGACCCTACCCTGAACTTTTTCTCCGAATTCATTGGTACCCAGGGGAACTTATTATTCTCAGACCCCGTTTTTATATACGGCTAACTTTTTTTATAGGCTCTGAAGGAACCACTAGGTCCCCGATTCGACGGTGTAAGGGTTACGTCCTCCGGACCCAAACTAGGGACCAGTCCCTTGATCTAGGACATACGACGTTGATTCTCAAGGGTACACTATGTTGATTTTTTAGGGTACACGACGTTGCTTCTAGTTACTAGGGTGTACGTGTTGATTCTGTGTCACGTCGGATCAATTAATTATTATTTTATTTTTTTTTAGGGTCACAGTCTACTTAGAGGACCCTGGTATTCCCATTTTTCTTATACTCTTTCTTCACACCCGACCCAGTCCACCATGTTTCCAGGACAAAGGGGGACTTTCCAGCAGGTATAATAGAAGACACAGAGATTACCACCGTTAGTCATTACAGGGGTTGAATCGTGACTCTCGTGAGGAAATACTGTTCTCGGTCGGTGTGTATAAGAGAGTCGTGAGTCCCACACACGCACCTACCTTGGTCCGTCTAAGTGTAACATGTACGAAGGTTAATTTTGGTTGTGCTTCTCCTTTTTCGTTGTGCTTACAGTGTCTTTTCTTTCACGACGGTGGGTGAGCACCGGATTTCCAGTGACACGGAGGCGGAACCGGTAGTAGACGTCGGTGTTTCCAGTCCCCCCGACAGACGTAACGACCCCTCACACAGCCGAAAGTCTTCGGGAGTTTTACTGATGTCGAGACTGTGGTTTTAATCACTATTTGAGACTCCTCTTCTGCTATTATCTCTTTACCTCACTGACATTGGAAAAGGTGGTAGAGAGATCAGTCAAGGTACTTCGTCTCAGTGTTCCGTATTTTGCTCTTCAAAGGTGTAAGATGTTTTCTGATGTTCTGACGGCTGAATTAACCCATCACATCGTTTACCGATTTGCTAACGGTTGTTCTTCTACAGTTTTTTCCTCCGACTTCACTACTAATTTTGTAGAGGACTGTCGTGGAACCACACCGTTGTTCGAGTGTTACATGGACCTATCCAAAACTATGTTATCACGTCCCACAAACGGTACTCGAAGGTTAGTCTCAGGTTAGTGACACCGGGTCTTGCCCGTTACTATGGGGAAAGAGTAACCTTTTTAAGGTCCTTAAATTTACGTCTTTACTTGACCTCCCTGTGACCTGAACCTCAGTATGTCTAGTCGTAAGTTTGGAGTTAATGACGGGTGTAAACTATCCGTTAAATATATTAGAAAATAGTAAGGACACTTAAGTCAAAAACGTAGACCTTTCAACCTTATTAGACTTATAGATGTCGAATTCCGGGATCACCTAAGTTACTACCTTTACAGGAAATAGTCCATGCTATTATAGTCCTTTACATGTAATAGTCCATGTTATGGTTATATTTATTATCAACAGTAATAATAATCGATCGCTATTACAGGTACGACTCCATTAAGTATATATGAGACTCCATTCCGACGAAAAGATATAATCTATGTTTAATCCTCTCTCCTTAAAAGACAACAACTACTAATTTATCTTAGATCCTTTACGATATGTGTGTTGATAAATCCACCTTACTATATATTTTGTGTTCTTCTTTATATTTAGTTCCGTGCATTGTCCATATACTCTATACTGAATTACACCGGAAACTACCTACCCATAGTCTTTGTTTTAATCGTTGGACATCGGGAAGTCGATTCGAAGAATCGTTGTCTTTGTATGTCTGTTGTTTGTGACTGCGAGTAGGTATTTTTGTGTCATTGTAATCCTACGCTATGACCAGGGAGGTTCATACGAGATCGATTTTTACAAACCGTAAAAAGTTGAGTAGGACATCACTTCTTAGACTACAAGTTTCGACGCTCCATATGTCTTATTTCGTTCTTGTTCTCAAACCAGTAAATTTTATAGAAAGGGTTAAGAAGGGTCTTCCTTTAGTTAACATCATAGTCTCTATGAACGTTTGTATCTCTTAATGGGTTGTGTTGTTGGTCCTAAAAGAAAGATTTCAAGACTTGTACTGTGACCATTTATAAAGACTTTTTCAACGAACATCTGCAAAACTCGGATCGTATCATTAGGGTTTCATCGACTGAGTCCGAGCTCTAGACCCCGTCTCGAAGTCTCGTGCAAGTAGACACACCGACTGGTGTGCCTGTTACGACGAAATAACCGGACGTATATTGAGTGACCATCTGTGTTCGATGAACCATTCTACACCCTCTTTAAATAAGAAAGTTCGAGGGACCTCGTGACCCATAGTTTCCTTACTCTACAGATGATCGAAAAGTACAACGGTTGATCTCTCTCTCTCTCTCTCTCTCAGATTGGTCCCACACTTTTAAATCCTAGTCGAAATACCATTATACCTTTGGTGTACTGTCTAACAGATCCGCGGAGGTATGAAGACTAAGTAAGGAACCACGAAGAAGACAGATACCGATGTCCTTCGGTGTACCTCCTCTATTTGTCACGAGTAGTACCCGTTCTGAGAAGTGAGCTGTACATACCTAGGGAATAGAAAGAGTAGGGGGGCTTTCAATTCTTAGTCACGTCATCTTAGGATCAACCACCTTCATCAGTCTGAATCACTATATTGGTACTTCATCCCCCGTGGTCGTCTTTAACTACGAGTCAATACAAACTCAACTACAACGGTACCAAGAGAGTAGTACGTCCATCTTATATTGACATCAAAACCTCCTGTTTGCACGACAGAATGTAAAATAACGAGTAAGAAGACTTTAGGACCGAATAATTTTTTGACCAAGGATTGGGTTAGTTTTTCACCCTTTTTATGGATTTGTCTGTAAAGAGGTTTCTTCTGTATGTCTGCCGTTGTTCGTGTTCTTTTCTACGAGTTATGACGAGTAATAATCTCTTTACGTTTAGTTTTGCTGTCACTCTATGGTGGAGTGTGACCAGTCTCACCGGTAGTAGTTTTTCAGTTGTTTGTCGTTTAAGACCTCTCCCACACCTCTTTTCCCTTGGGAGAACATGACGACCACCCTGACATTTAACTATGTCGGTGATACCTTCTAAGGAATACCTCTACGGAATTTTTTTGATCCTTATTTTGGTGGTATACTGGGTTATACTGGGTCGTTAGGGTGAGGATCCGTATATGGGAGTCCTTTGTTAACTTTTCTGTGTGCATGGAGTTACAAGTGACGACGTGATAAATGTTATCGATCCTGTACCTTCGTTGGATCTACAGTTATCTGTCTACTTACCTATTTCTTCAACACCATGTATTTGTGTTACCTTATAAGTCAAGTCAAGTCAACTCAACGAGTCAGTACAGACTGAGAAACGGTGGGGTACTTAGCGTCGTGCGGTCCGGAGGGACAGGTAGTGGTTGAGGGCCTCAAGTGAGTCTAAGCGCAGGTATCTCAGTCACTACGGTAGGTCGGTAGAGTAGGAAACAGCAGGGGAAGAGGAGGATGGGGGTCAGGGAGGGTCGTAGTCTCAGAAAAGGTTACTCAGTTGAGAAGCGTACTCCACCGGTTTCATGACCTCAAAGTCGAAATCGTAGTAAGGAAGGTTTCTTTAGGGTCCCGACTAGAGGAAGTCTTACCTGCCCAACCTAGAGGAACGTCAGGTTCCCTGGGAGTTCTCAGAAGAGGTTGTGATGTCAAGTTTTCGTAGTTAAGAAGCCACGAGTTGAAAGAAATATCAGGTTGAGAGTGTAGGTATGTACTGGTGACCTTTTTGGTATCGGAACTGATCTGCCTGGAAACAACGGTTTCATTACAGAGACGAAAAGTTATACGACACATCCGACCAGTATTTAAAAGAAGGTTCCTCATTCGCAGAAAATCAAAGTACCGACGTTAGTAGTAGACGACACTAAAACCTCGGGGGTTTTTATTTCGGACTGTGACAAAGGGGTAGATAAAGGGTTCTTCACTACCCTGGTCTACGGTACTAGAATCAAAAGCCTTACAACTCGAAATTCGGTTGTAAAAGTGAGAGGAGAAAGTGAAAGTAGTTCTCCGAATAAGCAAGGAGAAGTGAAAGACGGTATTCCCACCACAGTAGACGTATAGACTCCAATAACCTCTTTATAGTATATGATTATGTATATATCCCTCATATCCTCCTATTATGGTTTCTTGACTAAACGTCCCGTCGTTACCTCTTTGTATATATCTCTTGTCTGAATTCCTGTGACCCTCTCCCCTTCTCTCTCTCATTGTACCTTTGAATTACTGGTATACATTTTATTTGTCGGTTATCCTTAAACGTCATACAGAGTCCCTTGAGTTGTCCCCGAGACATAGTTGGATCTCCCCACCCCACCCCTTCCTCTACCCTGCCTCCAAGTTCTCCCTCCCCTGTATACGTATTGATACCGACTAAGTACAACTCCAAACTGTCTTTTGTTGTTTTAAGTCATTTCGTTAATAGGAAGTCAATTTTTTCTTTATTTAATTTTTTCCAAGGATATAATTTAAACTTCACGTTTATTGATTGGACATATAAAGACCGGAATAAGGTTCATATGACTTAGTCCTTAGGACTACTTCCCGGACCCTTAGATTTAAAAAATCGTTATAGTTCTCTAGGAATTTGGGTGACTTCCATTTATACCGATAAACTAGGGAGGAACAGTTGGTGTCGGGAATTGTCCAGACTTCTAGTAGTGGTGGTTAGGTTCTTCGGGTAGTTCAACTCCTCCTTTAATCCCCTCTATTACTCTTTTTGAACCATACTAAGAGAAGGACCGTGTGAACTCCGGTGTTACTTCACCGGACTATCCAAAAACATAGAACTCCTCCTTCTTGAGGTCCACGGAGAGTGACGAGTCATAAAATAAAGAGAAAGTTGAGAGAGAGAGGTCGTTGTTGTGGGATATATAAGTGTGACTGGTCCAGAGGGAAACTGGTTGTTCAGTGGACAATTCTATCTTCGAGACCATCGTCTAGGGGACTTACCTCTCGGTGGGGACTAAACGTCTCGATGACTGAAATTTTAAACACAAGGTCTTGACCTTTCCAGGGACAACGACGACGACGACGATTCAGCGAAGTCAACACAGACTGAGACACGCTGGGGTATCTGTCGGAGGATGGTCCGAGGAGACAGGGACCCTAAGAGGTCCGTTCTTGTGACCCCACCCAACGGTAAAGGAAGAGGTTACGTACTTTCCCTTTTCACTTGCACTTCAGCGAGTCAACACAGACTGAGAATCGCTGGATTACCTGACGTCGGATGGTCCGAGGAGACGGGTACCCTAAAAGGTCCGTTCTCATGACCTCACCCCACGGTAACGGAAGAGACTACCTTTACAGGGATCTGGTTTAATTATGGTTTTATAATTAACTTTTTTCGGTCTAAACTCTTTTCGGTGACTACGTTTATTTAATGTACATATCTTAACATGTAACATCTACCTAGTCACCCTTTCTTGTCTCATAAGACATCACACACTTCTGCCTGATCAGGACCTTTAACATACAAAATGAAGTTTGTCCCATTGTCTCTTTCGTGACAAAGAAAAAACCGGTTAGTCTCTTATATGTCACTTTACTGTCTCTGACTCCATAGTAAAGTCTCCACCTCCTGTCTCTCGGACCGGGTAGTCTCCTCACATGTCCCATTCTTTTGTCTCCTTTTTCCCTACGACAAGACCGGTATCTCTTCGAACCCTCTTTCGAGTCTCGTCTCTAGCTCACTGACCTATTTGTAAAACGTTTAGACGGTCTTCTCTTTCCTCCTCCTTATTACCTTCCCGTAGTCTTTCTGTTTCTTTTTAGTATAGGGAGTGGACTTGTGACCTCCCCACTTGTGACTCTTACACTGCTAAAGTAGGTGAGTAAGTGAGAAGTGAGTTATTTGTAAAACACCCTTTTGTGGGTCCCCATTTACTGTATACCGACCACGAGAGTCAGTCTTTTTATTACTTTATGTAAAAGTAATGTCACCCCTTCCCGAGACCGTTTACCTTTAAGTTCCTGTATATCTCCTTCACACTGACGTCTGTCTTGCACAACCCGTTTCGAAAGATCTATTCCACCGCGGGTACTCCGAACTTCCCTTTCTTACTCGTCTCTAAAGTTGGTATCCCCCTCTCCACTAGTACCCCTTCAGCTTCTGACTTTAAGAGAAACGAGTACGGGGGTAGTACCTTCATTACACAGTATATACAGAAACGAGAGAAGTGGAACTCATAGGGTAGCTGTGTTGGACGGTCCGAAACCTTACTTTGGTCGTCAAATGTAAGTCGGTTTCCAATGGGTGTTACGAAAGACCCTTAAACATCGACTTCCATACGGACAACGAAAGGTCACATTTGTCTCTTTGATTCGACCGTAGTCTTGTCTTGTACCATCGTACGCCGGTTCCTCTTGCGGACGGACCGACGACTTATACGAGACGTTTTACCGTGTGTCCACGATAGTACGTCGATATCTGAAGTAGTCACGCTGTTTGACTTCACACAACTGTCGACATTATTTTGTGTGAACTTCAATTTGTATTAATTCGTTTTACTAATCGTGATTTATCTTCGACCGTCACTTCTTGAGACCAAAGACTTTGCGTCACCGTACTAGTGTCGGACAATGTCGACCCTTCCCCAGAGTGTCTAGTGTGTGTAACATAGATAAAGTGTCCTCTCTTTTATTCCGGATCCCTTTACTTCACTTCCGTCCTCCCTGACGTCTTACTAGTTTCTTCGAGTGGAATCGGAGAACCCTTAGTGGTGAATCCTTGACACCGAAGGACCCGGAGTCAAAAAAGTAGACAATTTACCCCTACTTTTACGATCAAGGAAGTGATTAATGAACGGTCACGTTCCGAACTTTTACTCTAGACACATATAAAGATTCGTTTGACAACGACAATGAACATACCGTTCCATACGAGACCCAGTCAGACGACCAATCACCTGTCCTTGTGGTCTGTATACGGAACTTTCTCTTTCTGGTCCACTTTAAAAAAAGACTCGTTTTTTAACAACCTAACGTTACGAACCAGAGAGGGGTAGTCTAGTCTCTCAAACCATCCTCAAGTACATCCTTTTCTCCGGATGTTTATGCACGTTACCTTTGTCAAGAGTAAAGACCCTCCTTGAGGTCTCATCCTGACCTCATTTCGTCTTTACCCGTCGTCTTACCTCTCCCTTTTAGGACCCCTTTACCATATGACAGACTCAAAGTGAGACTTAAAAGTCTACTCCTACCTTCCCTCCGTCCGTTCTCCAATTCTTCCTTCCTTATTTTATGTGGGTGGGGAGGTTTTTTTTCGTTTTGGACTCAAGCCAGTTATGTGTTCTTTATTGTCGTTCCAACATTTGTCACGACTCTTACCTCACGTCCTGAAAAAATTCCGAAACCGACCGAGTGTTAGGGGAGTCGCACCACGAAGAGGCCCAAGGTGTAGAGTTTACGAGATTAATATGACACGTCGTTTTTCTTCCGGACCACGAGGATCTACACTCACTAACGAATGAACGGTGTCCTTACAAGATACGAAAGTATCCGAAGTAAGGGACCGGGGGACGGGGGGAGGGGGTGTGGTCCGGACCCTTACTTGACCCGTGATAAAATCTACAGAAGAAACGTCCTTCTACTGTTCGAACATGATCCAGAGCGGAGAGTGGGTCCGAGAATAAAGACGGACTCTATGAGAAGACCGAAGGGATGGACAAGCAGAAGACAAGTGGAGGTTCCGGTTCAAATCTCGGATCGACCTGAGGTAAGTTGAGTCGAAGACGGGACTCAGGGACACCTTACTTATGACAAGTGGGTGGTCAGAGGACCGGCGGTACACCAACGGATTTCCATTATTGAAACAGAAGGAGAAAATAAGTGTAGACATAAGAGATGTTCACCGAAATCACGAAGTGTCCACCCCGAAACGAAGAGTTTTACAAATACCAGGTCGTCTTAGTCGTAATGGACCTCGAACACTCTTCTCAGAGTCCGAGGTGGGTCTGGACGATTTAGTCTTAGAAGGTAACTTGTTCTATGGACCCATTATGATTATGTACCGGTACAAGTTCAAATTCTGCGACCTATCTTACCCCACCCCTTGTGAATTAGCCACTAGGACCTTAAATGAACTCCGTTAGTTAATAAGGACTACTTCAAGAGAGAGAAGGTTCTCCTGTGTTGGTTGTCAATTCCCTCACGTTTGCGAGGTCGGGAAAGAGGATCGGGACGTCACCGAGGGACGGCACTTGAGACGTCTTGGACCACCGGTCAAAGGTGCATGGATGGTGGATGTGGAAGATGAAAGTTTCTTTGGTGTTGGACCTGGACCTTGTCTTGACCTACACGGTTTTCCGGACTCCTGTAAAGCAACTTGACACCGACCGGACTACCCTTCGACCGTACTGGTCTTTACAATTCTCAGAAACGAGAACCCCAAAGCTCGAAACTCAACGTTTAAGTTACCAGGCCTAGCTCTAGTCTACTCAGTCTCTTGGTAGGTTTGGAAATCGACTCCTGACTTTGGCTTAGACACAAGAGTTTGGTAAGATTTACACAAGTAGTGGTCAATCTCAGACGACATGTTAGGTTAGGTTTTCTCATATCAATAAAGAGATTGTCACCTACGTAATAAACGAGTAGTTACCTTTCAGATTAACATCGTAGTTTCCAGTTTTCAACGTTCTCTTTGAACTGTGGAAACTCTGATACGGTTTGGAGTTCGAAAGTTATTATACGCGAAAGTTCAATTTGATAGACTCCTTTTATCTCCGATAAACTGGGTTTTAGGTCGTATTTATGCGTACTTAATATGACGGGAAGTTTTTATCACCTTGACAAGCTGTCTGACAATTGTCGGATTCGTCAACCGGAAGACGAGGTCCTCTACTATCGGGTGGATACCAAGTTCTGTACCGTTGGGGATCGATACCGAGGCACTTTATACCTCTATAACTACTTTAGGCTTTTCATTTCGGTTTCAGAAATCGAAATAGAGAATTTAAGGGGATGACACTGTACGATGATTCCTGACAACAAATCAGCAATTCAACACAGACTGAGAACACTGGGGGTACCTAACATAGGACGACTCGAGGAGACCGGTACCCCAAAGGGTCCGTTCTTATGACCTCACCCAACGGTAAAGGAAGAGGTCCCCTCGAAGGGAGAGGGTCCCTAACTTGGACGAACCGTACATCTAAGAAATGGTTACCTTGGTGGTCCCTTCGGGAATGATTCCTAATAAATTGATGTTTTAAGATTTTATAGACGATGTAAATAGTTTCGATAATTAAGTTACATGGAAAAACCCCGTGAGGGACATAAGTTCCCCTTCAAAACCCTTAAATCCTAAGTCAGGTCCTGAGGGGCGGGAAAAAATAGGTAGTGACGGAAAGAGAAAAGTTTGTAGGTCACTGGTCCATAATTTTTAACACGATCCAAACCCCGTCCTTTAGGAGGAACTCGGGGAGTACAGGGTGGACCCTCACTTGTCTAAGTAGTCGGTTATTACATCTCCCTTTTTAGGAAATTCTTACTACTCGCATCAGGAATCCCTATAGGAATTGTTAGTACGAGGTCGAAACTCAGGGACTTTTTTCTGAAAGTCAACATTGACTCTTACGGTTGTTATTTAGATCTAGGGTTTCTGTGGTAGGGTGTTACGACGTAGGAATGACCTTAACTTTTAAACGCTCCTTTAGTGTACATGTAGTCTCGACTATTTCTCCGGTTGATAAGTATTGTTTCCATCGAATTACGGTTAGTGTGTCGAGTCTTTATACACCACTACCACTAAATCAGTGATTCAGTACAGACTGAGAACGCTGGGGTACCTGACATCGGGCGGTCCAAGGAGACAGGTACCAGAAAGGGTCCGTTCTTATGGTTTCACCCAACGGTACGGGAGGAGGTCCCCTAGAAGGACTGGGTACCTTTCTTACATACGGAGGACGTAACGTCTGTCCGTCTAAGAAATGGCTGTTCGTTGGTTGCTTCGGGGTTAAAGGGAGAATTAAAAACATTTAGTTGAGGGTCATCTCCTCGACCCATACAAACATCTGAGTTAGTGGATGTAACCATTCGGTGGAAAGATCACTTCTCGTGAAAGTATTCACAAATAAGTAGACCGGGAGTGTCAGTGGGACTCATCGACTACGGAACGATATTACACTGGACCGATCATACACGTCCCAACTCTACTCTTGAGAGAATACGGTACGAGGGTCCGTTGTTTTCCGTCGATAAGGAGTGAATTTTTCACAATCTTTAGAAAAAAGAAATTAAGGATCCTTACCTAGTAAAGAGATTTGACGGAAGACAAAATATATTAAACTGTCGTACGTAGTACCACAAAATCTGAGAGGTGTCAGATCATCGGGACGTCTTCCTTTACCGTGAGTCTAAATTCCCCTGTCTTCCTAGATCTCCTTAAGATCCAGAGACTCGAGAGGAGTTGTCCATGGGATTCGACGGGATTTTTGTCAAGGTATCAAAATCCTACCCTTTCTATTATTAAGTACCTCTACCAATTAAAATTTAATAAAAGTGAGATCTAAAATAGAACCAAGGTCAACCACTGATAGGGTCGACGGTAATTGTACCTTTCACTGGTCGGGTCTCTCTATCCTTGACTCGTAAAATACTTATAGAAAATACATGTTTATCAATTGGAGAAACCCTTAAAAGATTCGGACACCTGAGAGGTAATAAGTTTCCGTCGTAAACTAAAAATGAGAGGGACTCCAAGGGGCGATACCCATAACCGTAAACAGAAGGGACATTTCCAATCCTATTCTCCCTTCTCCCTTTTCATCTCTCTGTAAGTTTTGACAAATAGACCCTGCAGTGACCGTCAGGTCACCAGTCCTGAAGAGTGAAGGTGACGTCCCTCGTACCCAATTTAAGGATCAGTTTCTTAATTCTAGGGTGTACGGTGTACCGTGTCGGTTTTGTCTTGTTTGTCTTTTCGGAGGTTCGATAAATAGACAATTGTAATTGTTACGCTACATATGTAACCGTCTCTTTTCACCCGTTCTCTTTCGTTTTGATTATTGTCTGTTCTTTCGGTTAAAAGGTTATCCCTCACTCTAAAGGAAGTCTCCTGTTCCTAGAGAGTCTGGGTCAGAATTCCTGGTTGTGTGACACCCTCCTCCCGTGACATCTTTTTACAACTTTCGCTATACCGTCCGTGGTGACCTCAACTTTGACGTAGGAGAGGGTGGTTTCTTTGTGTTCGGTACCTCTCACTGTCCGTACAAAACGTCATCGTCTTCTTTGTTCTTCTCCGTGAACATACTCAAACGTACAATAAAATCACTTCAATGTTGTCCTGTCGAAGAGAAGACGTTCGAACGGGTCTTGTCGAAAAATTTCCCCCCACGTACTTGACATACTCAAACGATGATCTAAGACTCCAGTTTTGGAATTAATCTCAGTGCTGATATAATATGTAGACAAACACATTGACAAGTCAATCCTCACATTATCGACCCTGTCTCTAGAATTACTCGAAGATCACAGCACTACGGAGTTCTGACGGAAAAAAAAAAAAAAAAAAAACCAATAACAATAATAATTCGTAAGTATGTCCGAAAAAGGTGAGACGTCAGGTTAATAAGACGAAGAGGGAAGTCTGTCGAAGATCACGTTCCGGTTCAAAGACATCCAACTACTGACACGTAATTACTGTCGAAAGGGAAGCAGCAGAAGTACCACTCAAACAGTTGTCGAAGAACCTAGATGGGAAACCAGTTACCTTTGGAGACCCTTACAACCCAGTATCCCACTTAAAAAAAACTCTTTTGACCAAGTCTTTCTGGTTCACTGAGGGACTATACCATGTCACTGTCTTGGTCCCGACTCTAGACTGAGCGGTACTCGTTTTGTTAGTTTTGTGTCCATGTGTAGCGTCACTCCAGTAGAATACCGATGTTATATCCGTTCATTGGGTTTCCCTATTAAATAGTTTTTTTTTTTTTCTCGTCGTCTTAAGGGAAGGTTTCTGCAACAAAACAACCAGAATTGAGTTATCCACAGTTATGACTTAAAAAGAGAGGAGAAGTGATGAATCTGAACTCTTGTCAATTTCTCCTATCAATGTAAGACTCAATTTGTTTTCGCCGTCGTGAGTTTGTATACGACTAAATTCGTTTATGCCAGATACTTTAGACATGAGTAATTTGAAGTGTCTACCCCTACTCCAACAAAAACAAACAAAATCCTTTACCAAGAGACGGAGTCAAAGGAATATACATTTTGACCGTATTATTCCCGTTGAAGTAAGGACCTAATGACCCTTCTAATTTATTTTATTATATCAATTTGACAAATTCTATGCACCGTGAGTCAGTGTTAGTTACACTCAGGGAAAACAAAAGAAGAAAAGTAAAAGTGTTTTCCTATCGGTCTTCTAAGACGTACGGTTGGTTAGTCTTAGTCAAAACATAAACATCCTCCTCCATCTCTCTTTACCCACCGTTCGATCCCCACCACGTACACGATGATAAAAATCTACTAAATTTTCTTTTTTTTTTAAATATGGTCTCAAACACTTCTACTGACAACTCTTTTTTTGTTACTAGGATAATATTCAATTATTTCGTTAAGTAAATACTACCCAATAAGTCACGAACTTCTTACTTAAAGAGAGTTTATAAGAGAAGTTTTAGGTAAATAACGGGTTCTATTTAACTTCCTATCACAGTGTAAAACTTTTTACAATAAAATAACCGGTATTAAAAAGTGTCAAGGTTACCCCTGGACCACTGTCGGGTTGTGTCGTTCACAGGAAGTACAACGGTTGGAAAGAAAAAGATATTTCGACTTAACAGGACCCTGGTGAGTTTTACACTAAATAAACAGGGACCCGGTCATCTTCAAAGGTACATCCACTTTTACCTACAAACCTATCAACCTCTCTTTACCTTAACTCTGGGCGTCCAACTAAATGAGTCACCTTTCTCCATTCACTGAATCCTTGTAGTCTGGTGAGGTGTAAGACTGATGGACCTCAAGACTTACTAGGTACACGGAACCTCTATGTGTACCTGAATATACACTAGATAGTCCTTCCTTCCTTCGTCCCCGTGTTATTCTCGTAGGACCACGATCCGGAACATGAACATAAACCATATGTAAATGAGTGAGTCATTAACGTTGTCAGATCACTTCGGACCCCAATGACTCCGATCTTGTACACAAGTTTCAGTGTCTGTCAGTTCATGGCGGTCGTGTCCCAAACAGGGTTTAAACCCGAGTAAGTTTTGCTAGTAATATGATTCACTTCTATCTTTTTCTTGTTGTTTATAGTATACTATAGAGAATTTCCATCTTAGATTTCATCCTGTGTTTACTTGAATAGATCCTATGTCTTCGTCTGAGTCTCTGTATCTCTTGTCTAGACACCAACGGTTTCCCCCATCCTTATCACCTCCCTACCTAATCCTCAAACCTTAATCGCCACGTTTGGTGACATGTATCTTACCTATTTGTTGTTCCGGGACGACATATCGTGTTCCTTAACATAAGTAATAAGACACTATTCTTGGAGGAGCCACCGAGTCACCATTTCTTAGGTCGACGGTTTCATCCTCCCTGCCCAAACTAGGGGCTAGGTCCTGCTAGGGTGTACGGCGTCTCGTGGACTCGACCAAATGGTGTAAATAAATCGGACACGAGATCTCGGGTCCTAGTCGTTGATGCCTCGGGTGTACGGGATCTCGGACGGGAAACGTTGTTTTCTTCGGCGACGTTGCTCTTCGGGCGTGTGGGATTGATCTCTCATCGGGGTGAGCGGTGTCGATCTCCTTTCGCGAGTGTCGTTACTTCTGGGTCGTGTCGGTTTGTATTTATTTATTTGCTTCATAAAAAATTTTTAGGATACTATTTGATGGTACCTTTTCTTATACTTTTTATCTCATATATACATATTGACTCAACGAGACGACATGTAGGTTTTAATTGTGTAGTATTTAGTTGATATGAAGTTATTTTATTTAATAAAATTTTTTCCTGGTGCTACGATGGTAATTAATGACACCTGTGAAACGGAATAGAGTAGGGAAGGAAACCCTTGATATACTCCGTAGGTGAAAGTGTTACGTAAACGACAACACCCCTCTTTTGTTCTCCGATCTCTTTGAGTCCTATTTTACTTACCTCCATACATAGTTAGAATCAAAACGGTGACGGACCAGGTCACGAAAAAGGTGGTGTGAAGTCAGAGTCTCTACTCCTTCCTTCTACAGTCTGTCTGGACTACTTGGGACGTGTCCCGATCAACAGTCTCTTTGACCCAAGGTCGGTCAGACATTTCCACGTTGGACCGGGAGGTGAAGGAGTGTGGAGACAAAGGAGTGGACAGTTCACTCCTCCAACTTACTCTACTAAAGGTTCCAGAGAAAGTCGACCTTATAGGGTAATAAGATAATAGAAACACGAGACTATTTATCTTCGACCATCGGGACCCGAATACTTATAATTGACCCCGTTTGTTCACTTTAATGAAATACTTTTGTCTCGACACTAACGACGAACCTCGGTTTAAGCGGAATCCTCTGAGTGAGATTCGTAACCATTACCCTAAAGACTACCGAGGAACCGGTGTCGCATGTTAACGGGACGTCAAAGTGAAGGGTCAACCACGGTTCCCACTCATAGGAGGTACCTGTGTACTTTCACTTCGTGTTGTGTCAAATTCATTTCTTTATTTAGTCGGTGCAAGTCGGACTGAGTAGAACGTAGGTAGAAGAAGGGTTACGAACAAGTCAGGTCGAGTCACGTTTCCGGTTAGGTGGCGTAGGGAAATTCCGAGTCAGGAGTCACTATTCAACAGAAAGACTTGGAATTCTCTAAGACCGAGAGATGTGAGATTTGTAAATATCAGATCCTGAGTCTGTAGAGATATACAAACTTTTAGACTCTAAATATTACTTCTAGGAAGAACTGTATCTATTATAAAGTACAAAAACCCGCCCCAGTCCCCCTCCCCACTCCACTTTACCTGACTTCCGGTGTCCGATGTGTGTACTGGAAATAACGGGACAAACGGTCTAAATAAAATTATAAGATGAGAACCCAAAATTGTTTCCTACGACATTTTTACTGGTGTACTTCATATAATTACGTATAGGATATCTTTAAGACGACTCTTCAATTCAGTCAAGAGAGTCACGAAGGATCCACTTTAGGATCCTCGATCTAAAGAAAGTGATAAATTAAAGTCCTTATGTTAACCCTATGTTATGATAGAGTTAAGTTACTAATAAAACAATTATTTGACCCTATGTTAACCCTATGTTATGATAGGGTTAAGTTACTAATAAAACAATTATTTTCAACACTTAACTGTTCTCACAGAGAGGAAAACAAAACCAACGGTTCTTCAGGTCCAGTTTGTCCTTTACTTGACCTTAGTAGAAAAAACAAGGTACACTAGGCATACCATATAAGAATTGAACCAGTACTATCGAAAGTCAAAATGAACATGATCGAGACTAAAGAAAATACGAAACGGTGTCGCCATATAGTCCTCAAAGGAAAAGGATTCAAAAGAAGTGATAAGGGATTTTACTTCATTTTATATTTATTTATCTATTTATTTTGGGTGACGAAGAAACTCAGACTTTACACTCGTAGTACGGACTTTAAGTCGTTTATGAGTCATTTATGTATGACGAACTAAATACCCCTCTGTGTCGAGTATTTTTCATGAAAGACTCTCTGTCTCGACGAATCTCTTCTCTCCGTACCAAGGACAGTGACTTTCACAGACACTTTTTTGACCCATTCACGAAGTCGGTCGAATGACTCGAGGTCGTAGATAGATATTCCACCCTTATTATCATAGAGGGAAACTCCAACAACACTTGTCGTATACTCAATCACGTACAGTTCGTGAGATCGAGAATCGTGTCACAGACTGTGTATGTCGCTCGGGAACTTTTCTCGTCGTCAATAATAATTTCTCCTGAGTACGTGGCTTTCGGCAAAATAATCGGATGCAAGTGAAGGTTTGGGTTGGCAAGACAACCCAATCGTTCGAACGTCAGTAGTCTTCTTCGAATCTGTACCTCAGTGCCTGGTTGGGACGGTCACACTGATCACACTCCTAAAGGTGTCGTCTACTCCCCGACCTCCTCCTCGACCTACTTCATGAAAATCCGAAGAAAGGTTAGGTTTCAAGTACTATGAGTCTAAAGTTTAGACAAGTAAGTCTCCGTCACATTCCCGTAACCCTTTTCTTTTTTTTTCCTAAGACCCCAGTAAAATATTCCGTAAGAAAGAAGAAAGTACACATTTAAAGTAAACCCTGGAATAGTCAACCTATACTTTCGTAAAAGGTCCCTTTTTATGGGTCCTTCTGTTCTCACCTCCTTTGCAGCCTGTCACGAAGTACGGAACGACAGATTGACATTCCCTTCTCGACAAAAGGGGCACCGGACGGTGTGTGTCCGACCGTTGGACCAATAAAGACCCTTCCGTGTCTGGGGTGCGAAGTTGGATACTTCGGCAGACCTACGTACGGCTCGTACTACCTGTAAGGTTAAAGTAATGACGGTTGGAGTGTGACGTAGCGGGGTAATACGTTGGGGCAATAACATGTCGGTTTCAAAGGGGGTGACACACTTTCATCACAAGGATACTTTGGAAATCTTTTGACTTTACTACATTTCGCTTCTTCGTTAGCGGAATCCTGCGTAGAACGATTGCCCGTCCCTTTTATTTAGTTCCCTTTCGTGTCTACGAGTCTCGATCTCCGATACCATCAGACTACGATTCTACGACTCGTACGTACACACGTAAGAGTCAATACAGGATACCTGACACATCGGGTAGTCTGAGAGGACAGGTACATCAAAGGGTCCGTTCTTATGACCTCGTCCAACGGTAAAGGAAGAGATCCCCTAGAAGGGTTGGGACCCTAGCTTGGGTGTAGAGAACACAGAGGACGTAACCGTCCACCCAAGAAATGGTCGACTCGGTGGTCCCCTTCGGGTTCTACGACTCGTATCAAGGACCCCTTCCTCGAATCACCCCGGTGGGAACCACGAGTCCCCATGTGTGATGGAGACATTCTAGGTGACGTTTTGGTTGTGCCTTGTATGAAAAAGTGAAAAGCGGGAAAAGAGATTATCACTTTTAGGAGAACCCTAAAAAAAGACGACTTAAAAACTTTTCGTCCCCTATGGACTAAAACTACCACCACAGGAAGTCTTTTACATGGTGTAGATTCTTTTTATTGAGTTTACGAGTCAAGGGTCGTAAAACCGACTTTACTGGTACTTTACCGTCCCAGGGTTATGTTGGTACCATTGGTGAAGGGTGACTGGAAACAGATTCTTCAACAGTCCATCGACTTACCCCCTCTTACTTAACTACCCCTTAAGAGGCCTCTACGTTTTCGGTCCGTGACTAAAGTACTAAAATTTCTATCTAAAAAGAAGAGACACTTTTCGGGTCTTCCTCACAGACAAAATCTCCAACCTTGATATCCCCAGTAGGGTCATCGCGTGTTACATCTACCAGGTTCACATGGACGTAAATTGCCCGTTCTTTGCCGTTAGGGTCCGTACTTCCTACCGAAACTTAAAGTGTGAGGAACGAGTCAGTCAGGAAACCAACCTTTGTCCTGACCGTTAAAGAACAACCATCTCGAAGAACTTTATACTTACCGTCTAGACTACTGTTTGGAACAGGTTGGTGTACTATCCACGATATTTATAAACAATTTTCACAGTTTGATGAAGTGAACTAGGTCCAATCCCGAGAGGTTTTCGAGAATATTTCGTCTAAGAGGGCAGAAGTCTACCTCCATCCTCTCCGACCCTTATTTAGAGTTTCCTATTCGTCCTTTGAGAATCAATGGGGAGAGAAACTTTTGGGTGTTTTACCTATTCTTTAACGTATCCACTGGGACTGGGTACCTCACGTGACCAGGACTGTCGTATAGTAGGAGGGGACCCGGGGAGACCGAAAACTCACACAACAGAAAAGTGGGGGAGGAAGGCACGAGGGGAGGGGTGTTGGACCTCTCACCTCTGTTGAGTCGATCCGGTGTCACAACCTGAGTCTCGAGACTCAGTACCGTTCTGTTTTACTGAAATCCTGTGAGATAGTAAGAAGGAGCCGGATAAATAAAAAAGAATGGACGACGACTTGTGAGTAGTACCAACTAATCCGGTTTCTTTTCTACAGAGCCTTCACTAAAAACGTTGATACCGTAATCTTAAGTTAGTCTGGAGACCGGTCCTAAAGAATAATAAGTACTAAAGTGAGTATTCCACTACTCATTCCGATCCCAATAAGACAATAGGCGTCTTGACCGATGTCTTTGGTCCACGATAAATCACTCTATAAATAACTTACCGACAATACACGGTTCGTCATACGATTCGTGACACCCCTATATGTTTCCACTCAATTTGTATTTAGGACACGCGTTTAATTAACATGATTTACTCCTCCTTAATCGACGGATGAATGTATTGACCTCTCCCTTCACGTAGATTCTAGGTGTCCGTCTCTGGACCCCCTACAATCTCCTCCGTTACTACTCACAAAAGAAATGCCCCTAGGGGTCGAACGTATTTTCTCCCTCGAGTCTACGACCAGGAACTACTTAGTTTTCTTGGACCTGTACCCTGCACCCTTCCACCACCACCACCACGTCACCGTCGTTAGTACCCTCGTCTCCCTAGAAGACGGTCCTTTACAGTCACAGGGTTTCCACTTTTTATAAGAAAGGACGACGTACTCCGTCCGTCAACTACTGACACACACACCTTTACGAGCTTGTGAAAACGAATCTCTGGACGGTCAACAGTGTTTTCGTCTTCTGGACCGTTACTGGACTCGAAGGAGGAGGAGTGACTCACAAGACCAAGAGTCATCAGTGGACGTATGACACGAGCGAGTCAGGAGTAGGAGTGATCAGTCTCTACGTAGGAGCTATGTCGTTTAATAGACAGGGACCCTGCCATCTTGTGCGGACTGAGACTGGGAGCACCCTCTGTGTCGGAGTACAGTGAGAAAAGATTCTGTTAGTTACACGAGAAGACGGTTCTTCATAAAAAACTTGTTGAAGGATTGAGAAAGTCAATGAGGTAGTCAGGACAGTATTCTGTGTGGACTGAACAAACAGTCTTTTAAACTCTGCGTCTCTGAGATGATCGGACACCTTTATGTCGGTCGGGGAAAGATGAGGTTTCACTCTTGAAAACCTTTACCGTGTAGTCTTCTTCGGACCCTTCACCATTAATCTTCCCCGAGGTCGCGTGTTGTCCAGATCCCTTCTTCTGCCAACCTCTCTAAGTCCGTTGTCTGCAACCCGTATAAAAGGGTTTAATGTAAGGACGACGTCTAGTTTCAAAAAAAAAATTAGTTGGTGTGGTTTCGCATTCAAACCTCCGGTTTGAGAAGTTCCGTGAATTCTTCATAAACCATTGAAAGGACAATTTAAACCTCAAGTCGAATGTTCGGGTTCAACATGATGCACTGGATCGTTTGTTTCGTAACGAATACCCTGATCTTCGGACGTAGATGTATTCCAAACTTCATAAAATACTCGTGGTGGACAAAGTTCTCCAGTACCGATCGGTTTGGATATTATGGACGGTATAGTGGTACAGTCTAAAACTGAGTGGGTTAAAAACAGACGGAACGACTTTGGTAAGACGGATCCTTTCAAGTGCTTCCCTTACATCGTGGATGTAGTGTTTCCATAATGATGTATTTTTCCTATTGGAGCAGGAAGATATCTTCACAGAGAGAAGTCAAAGTGGTCCAAATTTCGGAGAATACGTCTTATCAGTCAAAGGTATTTGGTGTTAGTGTATATTAATTTTTATAATTCCTACGTTACTTCATTTATTTACATATTCACGTTACTCTATGGGATATAACCTAGGACCTTATCTTTTTCCTGTAATTTTTTGTTTCTTTAAGTTTAGTTCAGACCTGAAACCAATTTATCATTATGCGGTCACAATTAAAGACTTAAAATTGTTCACTTAGTAATAATACTGCAATTGTTATCTCCTTTGATCCACTTCCCTATGTCCTTGAGAGACGTCGAGACACATTTAGATTTTAATAAGATTTTACTTGTCAAATAATGTTTTGAACTTCCTACTTGAATATGAAACCTCTTATTCAGTCACCGAGATTCCCTTAGAGAGTTGTTCACACACACGGTCTCGTCTGTCTTGGGGTCGAACCCTCTATCCCTGAGACACAGTTTCCGAGTCCTTATGGATATTAATCACTCCTGGGACCTAGTCGGTACATTAGAGGACATCGTCAGTGGAGACTCTCCAAGACGTAGACGGTGTCCTCGTAATACTCCTGGTTTACGTTACTACGAAGTCTCTTAAGTGACTTTTGGATTTTGGTGTTGTCTGACCTTTCCATCAGACTTGTTCGGTGACACGTTGTAAATCTCTGTGCTACCCTTTCGCATATCTCTCCTTTAACAAACTAGAGTTGAGACCTTCGACATGTTCTCGTTCAAAAGTTTACCAGGGGTTCTCTTCTGTGGTCTCGCCGAAGTTCCGCGTGTCTCCCCTAAGTCGCCGGTTCCCGTTTCGTCCCGTCGCTGTCGTCGTTTCCAAAAGAAATGGTCGAGGATCTTCGAGACTCTTAGGTCTCACTTTAGTGGGGTGATAGATCACTACTTTCTCCACCAAGGAAGTGTCCGTCTCCCTGAGGACGACGGGGTTTGAGATCGTCGTGACGAACGACTTAACAGTAAGGTTGTTCAGTCAAGTAAGGGAGACCGTCCTGTAGGTCAGTAAGAAAGTCCCACGGGGGGTGGATCTGACAGTGCACGTTGACGAATCGTTCTGGGCTTCCAGGAAGAGGGGACGAGCAGAGGACAAGAGAGGAGTGTGGGTCGGTAATAGAGGGTAAACGACAAAGAGTTCCCAAGTTACGCTATACGGGAAGTGAACGATAGGAAAAGGGATCTTGCGGGAAGAGGTGAAAGAGTATTCTTATGGGAAGTAGAAAAGAAAGAAAAGGTAGAAAGTATTAGGAAATAAACACCAGAGGATCCGAAAAGGTAAAAGGATAAAGTCCAAAGTGTAGTTCACAGTTCAGGATTTTCAAAGAAGAGATTAAAAGGGGGAGGAGGTTGCAGACGACCACGGAGGATTAGAAACTAATTTGATAAGTAAGTTAAAAGAGTGACAGAAGGTTGGTAGAAAGTGTGGTAACACGTTAGAAGATACCCATTTCCTAGACACACAAAGATCACAGGATTAGTAAATCGGTGTATAAGTCGTGTTTGATCCAATCTCCCTATTTATATAGTCACTTATTTGACCAGTTCAGTGAATCTAGATAAGAGATCTTATTAACGTGTGTAAAAATTCCGGTCCTCTTGAACCATAACTTACAATGTACAATAAAGATGACCTTATTAAAGGTTTATACGAGTACGCTGGTCGTTACTCGACTATGTCAAGCCTATATGACACAAGTCTCGTAAAGCGACTTACTGTACTCTTACTGTTGTAAAATACTGATTCATGGTCTATTATTTTCCTTTAATTAATTAAGTGACGTTTCTATTTACTGACATTCCTGACCCGCCTCCCACCCCTTCTTTCGGTGGCATCGATAATACGAAGATTCAAACGAGACCTTACATTTCATGGAAGGTGACTTGTTGAGGGTGGAGGTTAATCGACGTAATCGAGATAATTTGATCTCTATGGTTGACGACAAGCTTTGTAGGGATTTATTATGTAAGACCTCGTTTTGTCTGTTTGTTTGTGTAAAACGTCCGTTAACTGTACACATTTTTGGGTCCCTTAAATAGAAAACGTCTCATTAAGTGTTTTCTTCCCCATTTATATTTTACGTTTTTTCAGATAGATAAGATCTGTATAATGAGTGGTTAATCGGAACGTCCCTAAGTTTTGTCTGATCAAAAGTTACAGTCACCATTCGTTACGATTAAAATCGGTCGGTTTCCTAGTCCAGGACTTCACCTCCACCATCTTTTTGGATTTGGTTGACGAATAAAATGTAGATCTCAAAGGGTCGGAAGTCATTTATGAGTCGTTTTAACTCTTTTTTTTTTGAGTAGAATACTCAAGTGATGAGTATTTTAAGTATATAAACTTATAATTTAAAATATCCAAAATCAGAAATCCCCTATCGAGTATACTTTTAAGACAAATAAACGTCTGACTTCGACACAGATCCCGTTTCATCTTCAATGTTTGTTTTCTAAAATGGAATAAAAAAAAAAAAGTTTTGATAAATAGTTCGTGGATGATACATAGTTCGTAACAAGATCGACGACCCTTATGTCGTCATTTGTATTATTTCAGGGGTCGAAATATCTCAAGGTAAGGTCATATTCCAAGTCGGTTTAAGAGACATTTCCCAGTCTTCTCATTTATAAAACTTAAACATGGGTCTGAGAGAAAACGTTATGAGTTTATGTACGGTAACGTCATGGGTTCGCCGGTATCTGTTATACATTTACTCACTTATACCTACACGAGGTTATTTTAAAATAATTATGTCTGTCCGTCCCCCGGACTAAACCGGACACCCGACATCAAATGTTGAAAACAAGGTCAAACACTTTAACGAATATTTAGTGACTTTGATTTATCGTAATATCTGAGGTACCTTACTAAATATCTTAATATCTTTAAATCTGAAGTTTTTCCTACAAGTGAATAGGATTCGAAGTAAAGGAGAGTACACCATCGTAGTACCGATTCCCACCCCAGAAACCCCAGTCGGACGGTCACAAGTTTAGGACAGAAAAGGTAAATGGTCTCCACTGAATTGAGGAGCCCCGGAGTAAAAAAGAGTGACCATTTTCCTTTTCCTCTTATTGTGGATGTAGAGTCCTCCGAGAACTCTTCTAGGTCCCTTTGTAAATATACTCGGGTACTGAGTGTTCTTTGATTGTTGTTTCAGATCAATAATCGTCTTGTTGTTACCGTTATTACCATCGTTGTTTTTGTGACTCAAGTCCGACCACTGCCTCGCTGAAGTGAAAGTGAAAGTCCGACCACTGTACTGAACGTTTTCCAGGGTATCACTCATAGTGTCAGGGTCACCTTTAGGTCCGTGATAAGGAGGTTTCACTTCTGGGATGGATTTTGGTGTGATAGGTACTCATTACTTTTGACCTTTACGATGTCTACCATCGTCTTGAGTGAGTCCAGTTAAAGGTAAATTAAAATTCCGAAGGGAGACTATATATCCCTTCCTAAACCCCCTTTATCCGGGTTGGGTTTGGAAACACAATCTTTTAGTTATGACGGTAGTTATGTAGGTTACCACTGTGATGGTCACCTTTAATGGGTACCGGTAAGTCTCCTACTTGAGACGTCATCTACGGATTCCACCCGTTCTCTTGGGTTAAGGAGCTTAACGTACTTACTTCGGTCCGGAAGTCGTCTAAATGATACCTGGTCTTACGGTCTACTCCAACTTACAAAACCGAAGAAAGTGGACCACCGTACGAAGTCCTCTGGTAGGTTCCTCGGGAAGTTCTATAATGAAAAGTACTATTAATAAAAGTTGGAAAACGAACAAAGTAAATTCCTAGTCTAAGAGGTTTTCGAGGAAACTTGTGGTGTCGACAAGTCACATAAATTACATTCGATAGGAGTCCCTTTCTTTTTTTGGATCTCGAGACTCTCGGTTCCAAAAACATGGTGATATGGGAAGACTTCCGGGTGCATAAAGATGGTAAAGTTTATTTAGTCGGTGTTGTCGTATTTATAAGAGAGTTCCTTGAAATTAATTAACACTTACACTGTCAATCCCATGTCTTTTAAATGAAGGACTCCAACCACGTGTGTGTTTTTTTCTCACAAAAAAAGACTCCAACGACGAAAGACCCTAGATAGTAAACACCCAAGACTGTCCTTCATCTTCCTGATCTTCTGGTGGCGTGAAAATCTCAACCATCGTACTAGGAAAACTGTTTACTAAAACGACTGAACTCTGTAGACCCGGTATAACCCAAAATAATCTAAAATTTCAGAAAGAAGTGTCCGGTTTCTGTTACAAGAGAAACCTTCAGGAGGTGTAGTGACGGGACCACGGGGATGTATGGTAGGAGAGTAGATAAAAATTTTGTAAACAATAGTCTAGCTCCGTTACACTCTCTCAGTGTACTAAAGTCAGGTGAACACTGTGTTATATAACATGAACAACTCTAAAAACAATGAAGGAAAAGACTCTAGTGAACCTTCTAGGTATTTAATGATAAAGATCCTTCAAAATTTTCTCCTTGAGGTAGATCGTAAACCCTAAGTTTATAAGTAAACAAATCATATATGTATACTCTGTAGAACTCTTAATAGTCCAGTTACTACAACATTTTTGTACAAAGAAAGGAGTTCCTACTCACTCTAACTATCTACGGAACCATGTTAAGATGAACGATTCACGATAATTTCTCCATAAATATTGAGAGCCCTATAACTACTTTTGGAAAATCTTCTTTACCGTAGACTTAGTCCCACTCTTCATCAAGTGATCCCATTCTTTTGTCCGTTCGTGGACGGTCCGATTCGTACGTATTTGTAGTTATGTCTGAGATCTTGGAGAACCTTGGATTCCACCAGGATACCACCGAGTCTCCAATTTCGTAGACGGAGGTTACGCCCTCTGGGTCCAAACTAGGGACCCAGTCTTTCTAGGGGACCTCTTCCTTTACCGTTGGGTGAGGTCATAAGAACGGACCTCTGAGGGTACCTGCCTCTTCGGATCATCCAATGTCAGGTGCCCCAGTGTCTCAACCTGTACTGACTCGCTGAAGTGGAGTGGAGTGGAGTACTTGAATTTTGAACACAAAAATAAGTGGACGAAGTAACACCATGTGAATAGGTAGAATATATAGGTTCAGAGGGGTCCCAGGTCGTATCCCGACGATAAAACATTCTTATGTTGATACTACGTCTTACTTACTCACAATACTGAAAATAACGTCCGGAAGAGGGCACCTCTATTGTTCAAGAGGTTTCTGTCCCTTACCCTAAGAAAACTACACTAGATTCTATGGATCAACTACTCATTTTTCGTTAGTTCCAAATCTGTTCCTAAGATTCGGTTAAGTTGTTTGACAGAACAGTTGTTGTTAAGATTTTGTTGACCCATAGATGTATATTTTCTTAATTCGATCTGGAGATGGGGTGCGACACATATTGTTAATTGAGTTTTACTCAGTATCTTGATTGATATTTTCGATTTTAATATTTTTAGAATCTTCTTTTATACCCTCTTTTAGAAATACTAAAACATAATTCTTTACCAGGGAATTTAAACTATGTTTTTCGGGTTTACTGTTCACCCCTTTTTTTTTTTTTTTTCTGTTTTACCCTGAGGAAGGTTTGACTTTCATATACACGAAGTTTCCTGTGTCAGTCCTTTCACTTTCCTGTTGAGTGACTTACCCTCTTTTAAAACCTTTCCGTATATAGTCTTTCCCTAAACATAGGTGTTATATATTTCTTGAGACTGTTGAGATGTTACTTTTTCGTTTGTTGAGTTAAATTTTTACCCGTTGTCCCGAAGGGTAGAACCGAGGCACCATTTCTTAGACGGACGGTTACGTCCTCTGTACCCAAGCTAGGGACCAGACCCTTCTAGGGTACACGGTACTCCGTTGATTCGGACACACGGTGTTGATTCGAACATGTGGTGTTGATGACTCGGACAAGAGACCTCGGGTCCTCGGCGTTGATGACTCGGGTGTACGACGTTGATAGCTTCGGGCGTACAGCATCTCGGACACGAAACGTTGTTCTCTTCAGTGACGTCACTCTGCGAACGAGTGACGTTGATCTCTTTCGGATGAGCGTCGTTACTTCTGGATCGTGTCAGTTATTTAAAATTTTTAAACTCTTTATATATTTTTCTATTTTTACCCGTTTCCTAAATTTGTATGTAAAGAGGTTTCCTCTACTTGACTTCCGGTCATTCGTGTATTTTTCTGTGAGTCGAAGTAATTACTAATACATTTAATCTTGGTTTTACTCTATATAGAGAACGTAAATGATTCTCTATGATTTTAGTTTTACTGTCTATCATTATTGACAACCTCCCCTATACCTCTTTGGCTTTGAGAGTTTGTAAAGACCGTTCTAATATTTTGTCACGTAGATGAAACCTTTTGTCACACCACAAAGAGTTTTACAATCAATGACACACTAGGTCGTAAAGGTGAGGATCCACAGTTTGGTTCTCTTGACTTTTGTGTACAGGCATGTTTTTCGAAATGTAGGTATAAATATCGTTAAAATAAGTATTATCATTTTTTTTACCTTTATTTTGGGTTTACGAGTAATTGACTACTTACCTATTTGTTTTATACCGTTTAGGTAGGTTACCTTATAATAATCCGTTATTTTTTCTTACGTACATAGTGTCTATTTTGAATATTTGTCCGATGACTCTCTTCTCTCAGTTCCGAGGGGGAACTCGGAGAGGACGAGGGTAAGGGTAGGGAGATCCCACCTTACAGGATAGTCAAGTGAGTATACTTTACAAATCTTATCCATTTAGGTAAGTCCGTCTTTCGTATACTCTCACCAACGCTCCTCGATCTCTCTCTCGTGCCCCTCACTGACGATCACCTATGACCCGAAGAAAACCCCCCACTACATTCGTAAATCTTGAGTAAACTATCCTATTAACGTCAGACTGATATGGTGACTTAACGTCTTAAACAATCCCGTTTGTAAATACTATACGCTAAATATAGCGTTATTTCGACCATCAAAATTTTTTAGTACCATCTACAATAGGAAGTAGTAATGGTAGTGACAATGGTAATGACATAGTTTATAGTGACCTGTCACTAAAGGACGATCGTCTACTGAAGTGTTTTATTGATGACTAATCTAAAGAGAAAACTTTGAACTCGGGTACCCTTGAAACAAAATCTCGTCGGGTATACAAGATAGAGAAACCATAGAAAGGTGTCACGGAACGGGTCCTGACCCGGGTCTCATCCTAAGTCATTTATAAAAGACTGTTATATAATAGTTTTTCGGTCACAGAGAAGACTTAGGTTCTTTGTTGGTTCTTAAAAATTTTATTTTTATGGTTTCGAGTGAAAATTTTAGTAAATAAGTAAGGTTCCATATTATTAAATAATTGTTAAACCCCAGGATGACGGACCAAGACCTACGAATGATAAAGTCTTCACGTTCATTCTATTTATTTTAGGTCGTCAGTTTGACGATTTTCTCTCTGAGGTGTAAATACGATGTCTTAATACGGACTCACATGGGTGTTAAAGAAGAGAAACACCTATTACCATTTGACGGATTTAGTATGTGATCAGTACGAGATTACTCTGGACTAAATCTAAGTAAAGATCAGTTATGTTTGATTTACAGATTTTACGATCTTTATAGATTGTCGAGTGGTGTCATGTGTTTGAAAGTTTTGTCTTAGGTGACTTCATTCAAACCCGACCACTTCTTAGATCACACCTCGTATTTAATTCGATTCTTTTTAAAGGGTAAAATTCCTCCTGTTTCACTGAAAGATCGTGAGTGGGAGAGCCCTGTACCGATCTCTATGTCTAAGTTGTACAGGCACGACCACCGACCACACTGAGTCTTCCCTCCTTTAAGTCTCGGACCTTTGAACTCTACACAATTTTGACGGAACGAGGAAGTACCCAGACGGACGAACCGGAGGCCGTAGTCAGGACCGGTGAGTGACTCCGGTCAGGACTAAGGACTTTCGGGACCGAAACCATCCGTCGATACAAGAATCAAAGGACACATAAGACAAGTAAATCGAAACACTGATTTGGGTCTCAAAGAGACGGACTTTAAGACCGGGGTTCCTTCGTAGTCGATAATGTCCGTCGTAGTGATATCACTGGATTCAATGACGTCACCCAACCAATTTCCTTTTAAAGGTGAGATGTCAGGAGGGAGATCCATAGGTCTTGACCCCGGAACAGGATGGTAATAATCAGAAGGAAAGGAAGTAAACTCGAGGACCCTAAGGTCTGAGGGGTCTGGAGGTGGTACCTGGATGAACGAGAAGTTCGGGGTTGAGTCGGTGGGTAATCGACCTCAACCAAAGTCTTATCCTGGGTTTGTGGAGGCTACTAGGAAGACCGTAAACCTCAGTACGAGACCCCCTAGGAAGTCAGGGAGATGACGAGTTCCAAGACACACTGTTCCAGTTCGATAGGGGTGCACAATCTTTACGTACGAATTGGAGGTCACCACCACCACCAAGTCAGCGATTCAGCACAGGCTGAGAAAACGTTAGGGTACCTGACATTGGGAGGAGACAGGTACCCTAAAAGACCCGTTCTTATGACCTCAGTCATCGGTAAGGGAAGAGGTTCCCTAGAAGGACTAGGTCCCCAGTTTGGGTCAAAGAACGTAACATCCACCTAAGAAATGGTTGACTCGGTTGTTCGTCGTCGTTTCTTGTCAGAAGATGTAGAACCTCATATACTACTTCTCGTTCTCAACACACCTGGTGTCACGACTCATACGTAAGACGGAAGCGATCAACGATCCATCGGAACCCTTCCAGAAACGGAAAAAAAAAAAATTCCGAAGGACTTGAAGTCAAACAAATAGTCATCGTATCCTTGTTGAAATCATGGAAGATGAACCCTTACAGTCCATCTCAAGTACTCTACTACATACATTTTGGGAATGTTGTCTCGGATAGTGTATCACTTACGAGTCTTTATAATCGGTAATCACAATAAACTCTTCTTTTTCGTTTGTTAATAGGTTTCAGTTATCTACTGTGTGGTTCGTAGATGAATCAATGTTGGACTAGTAGTATATTTATGTAATAAATATATTGAACTTCGTAAAAGAATGTTTTATTGCAAATCACAGGTGTTAGTTAATAAACCTTATATCTTTGTTTAACATTCCTGAACGAAATTCTGTTGTACTTAACAGTACTCACTAACCAATGGTCTGCATTCCCCTGTAGTTTTTTACAAAGAGATTGTCTGACTATGTTCACCCTGAACCCCAGTCCCAATAACTTTAGGGAGTATGTGATTCTCCTTTACGAGACTTTACAACAAATTGTCTTCGTTTTTTTAAAAGGAAAAAGTGGTGAACGATTTTTTCTGTGTTTTTATTTGGAAGGTGGAGATACACGGTAAGATTTTAGGATAAAGGAAATTTTTGTTTATGCTTCGATCGTAGTACTTACACCACAGTAGACTCAGTAATCTTCTTGCTCTAAATACTTTTCACGTAAACATAAAGGACAATCGTACGAAACTTCTTTATTAGATGAGGTAATTCAGTACCCAGGGGATTCTCCCGGACATGTATTTTAAAGAAAGTGTACTTTCATATTCCTCGTCCAGACGGTGGGAGGCCCTGACTTTATGAAAGTGGATTGGTTGATGTAGAGCAAAACGAGGAACCAAAGGTCCTTGTAAATTCCGAGTTACTGATCGTTCGAACGTCCAGACAGAGGGAGAGGGAGGAGAGGAACCGTAGCCAAACCATAGGAAGGGAAGTGTAAAGGAACTGGGAGTAGAGAGTTGTTAATGAAGATAATCCAATTTCGATGGTAGTGAAAACATCCAGTCCTCAGTTACTTAAATCGTTAAAGTAAACTAAGTTGGGTGAAAATGGTAAAAATCAAATATCTATACACCATCTGACCGAGTTTCGGAGACATTTTCCCCTATTCCATATTTACTTACCAAACCAAAAATTTCTGTAATTTTAAGACCTTATTTTACTAATTGAATTATACACAGATGAAACTCTTTTGGTCGTTATATTTTTAGACGGTTACCCAAATTGAAAAATTGGAATTAATACCCTAAAGAAAGAAATTTACTTTTAACTCCGTTTCATAATTATGTGTTTTGTATGACGGTAAGGGGACTGGTAAGTTACGAAGTCGGTGGTTGAAGGTTAGGACAAAATTGGACTCCAAACAAGACCCTTGGGGGATTTCAAAAAAGTCTCGTGTCAGACTTATCACTAGATTTGTTTATTAGTGTTGTCTATTGTAATTAATACTCTGGCTCAGTACTTGGAACAGGAGGGACATAGGACGAAAAGAGTGTTACTCAGAATGTCTGAGAAGTAGTACTGGAAGTCTGAGTACCGCGTTTAAATAGTGACAGTTGGACCGGAGGCGGAAAAACCGACGTGGACGGAGAACGGGTGGACTCTAGGACTTGAAGACCCCAGAGGATGTGGCACGAGGAGGACCCGTATGGTTGACCCCGATAGAGACGACCTCTCTCCAGGGAGTGGGCTGGTCTCCCAGGTCTGTGTGTGTCCGACTAGTCAGGGCCGTCCTGGGTGTCGACGGGGTAGTAACGAGGCCTTCCGACAAGAGTTGTGTAACGTGAGAGGAGTTCAAGGTGAGTGACCTACTTTGCGATGAGTTTGTAAGTCTTTTCGAGTTACGGTAATGAAGCTTTTCGTCCTACGATAAAGGTGACGATCCAACCGGTAATGTCGACTCCGAGTTTCGTGTAAAGTTTCGGTGACGCGAGGGTGGAAAATTATTTGGGGACCCGAAGGAAAATGGTAGTTTTATTTTTTCTGTCGATCACTTTTTCTTTTACAATCTTTTGTCCCACTGAAGAAAACTTGTTATCGCCGTAATTTTCAGCAGGAACTCCGTCTCTCTGGTGACCCCTTCCTTTATTGTGGAGTTTGGTCCCTCGGCAAGTGTTTCCCTCCCTTGTAAGCTTCGAGAAACGTTTTACGAAGGGGTAAAGACGGAGGGGAACAAGTGGTGTCCTATGTACTTTTTCTTTCTACTATTTATACAAATATCTTTTTCCTGGGTAAGTTATTAAGTAGTGGAACAACCACATATTCCTGAGGTTTTCTTTAAACAAAAGGATGGACGACTGGTACTTACCCGTGGACTCTGAAATTTACACCGAGTCTCGTAACAGGAGTACACATGCACAAGACCTTGACAGGGGTCGTACGACGGTCCCGGTCGTGGGTCATTACGAAGGAGGAGGTAGTCGGGACGACAAGGGTGTAGATGGTAGAAAAGACAGAGGGTGATGTTTCGTCCGACCGAGGGTGAGTTTGAAAACAAAACATCATCGGTAATTTTACGTCATCAATACCTCAGTGTCATAAAAAAATCGAGGAGGTGACCCTCGTCAAAATAGGGGGTCCCATGTGAACCGTAACAGACCTCTGTAAACTATACCGGCCCCCATCATCACCGGAGACCACAGATCACTCCTCTCCGTCTTACCACGAATTGTAGGGGTTTCCGTGTCCCGCCGGGGAGGTTGTTTCCTAATAGGACGGATTTTACGGCTGTAGTGATTTCAACTCTTAGGGACCGGATTTTCTTTGTATCGTTATTTTTAGACACTCCGGTTAGAGAGTAAAGTGTCTACTTCTACGACTTCGAGTTCCTTCCTCTCCACACAATTCTAGAAGGGTCTTGAGTCGGTCGATTCTTAGTGTCGACTCGTACCATGGGTCCAGTCCCTAAGAGACAAAAGGGATCTCATACAAATAAGATTTTCCTGAATGAGAATTTTGCCGGCCATTGGAGTCCTTTTATGTTTTTCTTTTAGACCTTCCTACGTATGGTTTTATGTTAGATCCTAATGGAGACTAATCCTGACATGACTAAAAAGAAGGAACAAGACTATACAGGTCGAACCTAAATAAAACAAAAAAAAAAAAAGGTAAAACAATAAAAACGAAAATGTTGTTCATAACTGACGAAAATATTCAGTTCTCTTACTCTTTGACAAAAGTAAAACTTTTTTGATATACTTTACGTCTAAAGTGAGGTAACGAATTACAAATAACGACCGTTCCTATACCGTTCTGGTTGTAATGTTCCACCATCCCACCCCTAACAATTCACCACTGAGAAGACCTTCTGTATGACTATTGTACACAAGTCTCAGAAAATTTTACAGACAGAAAGTGGATCATTAGTAGAGAATTCTTTACATACGGTTCCTTTCTCAAAGTTTATAAAATACATGTTCTTACACTTTACTTCAAAATAAATATTATAATTATTGTTTTGTGACCACTATTAGGTTTATAGATTGTACTAATTATTAAAGATGAACCCGAATTGTTTTATGTATTTAGTGATTGTTCCACAATTAGACTGGGGTTTCTATGCTCATTTGAGATCCCCAACCACAACCTGTCCCTCTGGACCGTACGACGTCAGGTGCCCCCAGTGTCTTAGCCTGTGCTGACTCACTGACTTGATTTCTATACTTTTAATACTTTACAGTGTGTCAACGATTTTTAGTACAATAATGAAGTCACAAGTATAAAGGCAATTTCAGACCCCCGAAGGGACTATCATTTCACCATTTATTAGACGGATTGTAACGTCCTCTGTGCCCAAACTAAGGACCAGGCTCTGGGTAGACGACATCTCGTTGGTTCGGGTACGCAGTGTTGGTGACTCGGACACGAGATCTCGGACCTTTGACTTCGATGACTTCGGACGTGCAGGATCTCTTCGGTGGTGTTGCTCTTCGGACACGTTACGTTGACGTCCTCGGGGGCGAGTGGCGTGGACCTCTTTTCAGGCACGTCGTTGCTTCTAGATCGTGTCGGTTTTTATTTGTCTGAATTTTTTGATTTCAGACACTCCGGTCCCTAGGACGGGAAAACTAAGGAAGACGTAAGAACCATAGGTTTCGTTAAGTGTATCATCCATTCATTAGTAATGACACTTTACTAACGTTACGTAGTTACTTATACTAATGGTCAGTCACTCTCATAATTTCTATTAGTCGTAGAAAAGTGAAAAAAAGATAAAAAGTTTCTAAGAGGTTACTCGGACACAATGAAAATGTTTGTCTTTTTTTTTTATATATATATTTTTATATACGACAAAACATTTTATGTTTTTATGACAGAATAAAATGAAAAAGAGAAAAGGGGGGTCAAAGTAACCCTATACTAACTTATATCATGACATGTTCAATTTCCACATGTCGTATTACTAAACTGAATATATGTAGTACTTCACTAATGGTGTTATCCAAATCACTTATAGACAGTAGAGTAATATCTATATAATTTCTTTATCTTTATAAATAAAGTAACACTACTCTTGAGACTCGTAAATGAGAGAATTGTTGAAAGTGTATATTACATGTCTTCAGAATTAATAGAAATAGCGTAACCTATCATGTAGGGATATCATAAATCTGACAAAACAAATACGTGTTTCATTTTCTTATATCATTTTGAATTCCTGTTTTCCCCCTTTTTCTTCCGTCATCTTTTCCAGTAACCTTTCTGGTAAGCCGTGAACCCTTCGGCTAAGGTACTACGTAGACACCTGTAGTACTATGTCGGCGGTACCTAAGT
The DNA here is from genome assembly GCA_006410555.1 of Capra ibex. Taxonomy (NCBI): domain Eukaryota; kingdom Metazoa; phylum Chordata; class Mammalia; order Artiodactyla; family Bovidae; genus Capra; species Capra ibex. The sequence continues at coordinate 42,834,376 of SJYO01034137.1, forward strand.
TTTATACCCCTAACACACAGGGGCTGATCTACCCAGTGTGGGGAACCAGTCGCGACCGAATGAGAAGGTCGTAGGGAGGAAGTAAACTCGAAAAGAGGGTGACCATTGTGGTTCTTGATTTTGTTGTCTCTTCGGTGTTCAGTTGTCTGAGCACACCAGTCTCCGAGGTCACCGGTGTTCTAGTCTCCGTAACACCGCCACCTCCGGCCCTTGCGAAAAGTTGACCTACACGCAGACACCGACTGTTTACCTTATTTTCTCGACACGACACCCCGAGTTTTATCTTGTCTTTTTTCATAGGGTTTCTCTCTCTCTCTTCTTCTTCTTTTACTGTGTCTGTACTCTCCGATCGAAGACCCTGTTGGATTTTTCTGGTTGTAATTGGGTCTGGGTACTTATATTAAGAGTGTAGAAAACATCTTGAAAAAAAAAAAAGAAAAGTGTTTACGGAGTAACCCTGACGTTGGGACTTTTTACAGTAGACGGGGAAATAACCTTACCGATCTAGGAATACAGTGGATCCATCTTTTTTATTACCACTACAATACATAAACTGATGAACACTAAGAGGACCACCCCACTGACTTCTTTTATTTGTTTAGATTTATATATTTGGGTGTACACACATACCACTACCTCATTTTCTCATTCTCACTTCTTTCTCCCTATGTCTCTATTTCTCTCTCTCTGTTCCTCTTACACGTTTCGAATAGTTTGACTTGCCTGTGTCGGTGGTGACAGAATCCCACCTTAGTCGTTTATAACCTCACCAGACGTCCAATGACCGAGACAGTTTACGGGAGGTGGGTTTGGACAAGAGAGGACAGAAGAAAAAAAGGGGGTTTGAAACTCTTCGTTATGTAAAGAAATTGTTCTCTTTTTAGGAAAGTAAGAGGATAATCTCTATGTCGAATCCTACTTTTACCGGGGGTTTTCCCGTACACCCAGTACCCACAGAGTAGAAAGAATTCACGTGTAAAATCCCTGTACCCCCTTCCCACTCTCTTTGGTACCTCAGTATCTTTCCTATTATCCGATGTTTTTACTCACAATAAAGGAAATATCAAACTGGGTATCGTTCGAAACAGAATTCTTCCTCCGAAAAGTGGACTGAGATACCTTTCCCCGTACAAACTGATGAGGGATCCAATTTCTACCGTCATATAAGAAACCGTAAAAGAGGTTGTTGTTCACCCGAGTTAGAGGAGAGAGGAACTTAGACCCGACCGCCCACTACCAGAATAACTAACTAATGTCGTCTTCACTACGATAACTACGGACGAACCCCGAGTCGGATATTCTCCTACCATCAAAAGTGGTACGACAGAGTCTAGGGACTTGACGGTACATTCTTCGGGGACCATGAGACACTATCCTGGTACACCTCTACTGAATTCTTGTGTACTTTTCCCAACTCCCCACAGTCGATTCGGGTACCGAAGGTCGACAGGGAAGGTTCAATGACCTGTGTGTTCATTTAGGTGAAACCTGAGAAGTCTGTTCGGACCGAAGTCCACTTTTGGTTGGTTGCTGACGTTGCCTACAGTACACCTTGTCTTCTCATTGTCGGCTCAGAACGGACTTAAGGATTGAGGGGTTTTTAACGCTCCACCTTATTTTACCAACACTAAAAAAAAAATTTCTTAAAAACTTTGTGTCAACTAAATGTTACAACAAAATTAAAGACGACGTGTCGTTTCACTGAGAAAAAGTATAAGAAAAGGTAATACCAAATGTGTCCTATAACTTATATCCAGAGATACGATATACTATCCTGGAACAACTAATAGGTAAGAGATGTATTGTCAAACGGAGACGATTAGGGTTCGAGGGTTAGATGGGAGAGGGTGGTGGTCGGGGGAACCGTTGGTGTTCAGACAAGAGATGCAGAGAATCAGACAAAGACAAAACATCTATTCAAGTAAACATAGTATAAAATCTAAGGTGTATATTCGTTATAATGTACCATAAACAGAAAGAGAAAGACTGAATAAAACGAATCATACTATTAAAGATCCAACTAAGTGAACGACGTTCACCGTAATAAAGTTAAAAATTTACTGACTCATTATAAGGTATATATATATAGAATAAATATTTTACCAATACAAATATTCGGGTTTCAAAACTCCATCGTACATATGTCACTCTCTATCAGACCAGGTCCGTTTTCCCACCAGGACAAATGGGTTAAAGTCACGATCGAAACAAAGTTTTTCTTTAGTGACATACATAAATAGATAGATGGATGGATAGACTTTATTTTCTATTTTGTATAGACACGAGAAATGACTTACACTGCGTCACGTTTATCACAGACGGAACCGAATTCAAAAGCGTAAGAGTGAACGGACCATCATACTGAGTCCGTTTAGTAAATGGTGAAATTAGAAGTTGAAGGAGTAGAGTCGTCACTGTCGTGGATGAACAGTAATACGACAATATATTCTTTCGTTGATATTGTGTCTTTCGTACCGTCGAACGAGTACCGTCTTCGAAAGTCTCCGACTCTGGAGACGTGGTAGAACGGATGGGAACGAAGATAAGAGGTTTAGAGTCGATCCAAAAGACGGTGGAGTAAAGGACCTGTAAGACTAAAAAGGACTACTTGCTAACGGACTGAAAAACAGAACAAATATAGAGTCGGACTAAGCAACAATCTTATAATCGTTTGGATCCCCTAGAAAGTTTCTTGGGGTAGACCATGTATCTTCCAGGAATTTCACTTTCTCTGTTCTGGACTAATATATCCGTAAAGGGGTTGTTAGTCTGTTATATTAAAAGATTATCTTCCGTCTCGTAGATTTTTGGTTTAGTCTACGTCTCTGTCGTCTTTTGGTTTTTTTGTTTGTTTGTTTGTTTTTTTTCCGTCTTCTCGGGACTCTTAACTCTACAATTCTTTTTCTTGATCTTCCAGGATTATCCCCTAAAATCAATTCTCTAATCTGTTTTTACTCGTTAAGTCGTGGAGAGACATATATAATAAAGTAAAGTAAGGTGTCGTGTACTCCCAATTCCATTTTGGTCCAGAGTTTCCGTTACACCTTACAGAAAACTGTTACTGGTTCACACCTTTATGGGGTGTACTTTCCGGGGTTGCGGTACGGACCCACCAAGGACACCATGAAAGGAATGTGAACGAATACAATTTGAGTAATATCTCAGACGAACGGTTCCCGGTGGGTCAATGTTGGTACCTAAAAATAAAGAGGATGTCTTTACAGTTGGGTAACCGAATTAGTTAGATGTGTCGAAACTAGAGGTAGACTCCACCCAGTTGCCATTACTTTTTTCGTTGGGAAAGACGTATTTGTTAATATTCATACTACTTTTCTACTTTTTGGAATTTTCTCTTGAATTCTACAACGACTTTACTGACACAGAAATAGACCCAACTCGTTACTTACGTAAAATATCGATGCTGAAGAAGGATCTGTTGGTCCAGATAAAGACTTTACCAAACCGTGTGAACGATTCGTAAACACCGTGTCTGAACCACTGTTTATTTTTGTAATTTTACGAACGTTGACATTTCTGTTCTAAGTGTCAGTGGTATAAATTTGGATTGACGGGTAATTTTATCGTAGTAGAGAAAAAGAGGACCTGGTGTTCTAACGGAAGGAACTATCAAAAAAAATTAACGAAGACCTTCACTAAACGAGAAGTAGTCCGATAGTGTTTACTTTTGGTTCTGTCCAGTCTTCTCTCGACCGAAGACACAATCGTTCTGTGAAAGAAAACGACCTCGACTCTCTCTCTCTCTCTGACTAACGACCTTAATCTTTTTTTTTTTTTTTCCAAAGTTCATGGAGAGACTGCAGACAGACACTAGAAAATTCTCTCTACATTTCATGTAGTCTAAACGTTGGGAAGGACCGGACTTCCCTAGATCAATAAACCAGTCAACACTTCTGTAAGAGAACAAGGATGAGACTGACAGTACGACAGTGATCCCACGTACTGACCAAGTACTATTTTCCTTTGGTTTGACCCAGAAATGTCCTTAAAGTCTTCAGAGTCATAATCACCTCTGGGCATGGTCCTACTTTGGACTCAGGTCATTTGGTTTCACAAGATGTATCATCTCTGTTCTCCTCTCCTCGTCTTTCTTTCTCTTACTTTTCCGGTTCTTTGTCCTCATGTTTTACCCATCCTTTTTTTCATAGAAAAATAAGTGTCAGCTATATTGAGACCCCTGTAGATAAAAAAAAAAAAGTACAATATGTAAACACCAATAAACCGTAAACCCATCGTATAAACCAAAACTTTTTATCGGGTGAGAGAGACTGTATGCTGTATTGTGATCGTACTTTGTTACCGACAAGGTTTGATGATCATACCCGACAGAAGTTTGTCCATGGTGTGGTACTGGACCCAGACAGACATCACTACTCATTCTCGACTGTGGTTCCAAGGCCACTACTACAAAGCAAAGTGGGTTCTTGTTGGTCTAAGTAGTGGAGAGGGAAGTGCACACGTGCACGAATCAGCGAGTCAGCGCAGACTGAGAAACGCTGGAGTACCTGACATCGGACGGTCCAAGGAGGTAGGTATCCTAAGTGGTCCTTTCTTACAACCTCACCCAACGGTAAAGGAAGAAGTCCCCTAGAAGGTCTGGGTCCCTAACTTGGGTCCAGAGGACGTAACGACCGTCTAAGAAATGGTAGACTCGGTGGTCACTTCGGGAAGTGTATCATAAAACATATCAGATAAGTACCCCTAGATTTTTCTTCCGAGTCAAGTCAAGTCAAGTCAGTGAATCAGCACAGACTGAGAGACGTTGGGGTACTTAGCGTCGTGCGGTCCGGAGGGACAGGTAGTGGTTGAGGACCTCAGGTGAGTCTGAGTGCAGGTAGCTCAGTCACTACGGTAGGTCGGTAGAGTAGGAGACAGCAGGGGAAGAGGAGGACGGGAGTTAGGGGGGGTCGTAGTCTTAGAAAAGGTTACTCAGTTGAGAAGAGTACTCCACCGGTTTCATGACCTCAAAGTCGAAATCGTAGTAAGGAAGGTTTCTTTGGGGTCCCGACTAGAGGAAGTCTTACCTGACCAACCTAGAGGAACGTCAGGTTCCCTGAGAGTTCTCAGAAGAGGTTGTGGTGTCAAGTTTTCGTCGTTAAGAGCCACGAGTCGAAAGAAGTGTCAGGTTGAGAGTGTAGGTATGTACTGGTGGCCTTTTTGGTGTCGGAACTGATCTACCTGGAAACAACCGTTTCACTACAGAGACGAAAACTTATACGATAGATCCAACCAGTATTGAAAAGAAGGTTCCTCATTCGCAGAAACTTAAAGTACCGACGTTAGTGGTCACTCTTGGTTTTGTTTCTATTTGACTTTTGACCGGTATGAGTCGGTTGTTTTCCATAGGACTCCATTGGGTCGGACGCCTACCCTTCCTTGGGCCCTAGTGGAGAGAGATCGGGACGACAAGGAGAGGGGCGGAGTACGTGAAGGGAGGGGTACCGACGAAGTGACGGACCTAAATGTCAGGAAGTAGACTCGTACGCCCAGACCAAAACGACAACGACAAAGTACACTGGGGACAAGGTAAGTGAGCTCCACCCGTAAAGTCGAGGTCCCTACGGGGGGTCCCCGTGACCTGACTCGACTGTGTCCCGGTCGTCCTGTCACCTAGACCAGGGCCTGCCGTGACTGGAGACCTTATCCAAATGATCGTTCAAGAAAGTCACAACTCCTCTCTTGTGGTACATTCAATGTACCCCACCCTCGGTCCCGTCCGTCCGTCTCCTTCCATACACCGGTCCACATGTACACACATGTACCCGTGTGTGTTTGTACTATTAGAAGAACCTCAGTCGTCGAGTACCAGTTAAAAGGAGATGACTTCTTTTAGTCTGGTCGGGGGGTCCATTGTCTTCGACGGTCGGGGTGGATGTGTACCGTAAAGATCCGTGTCCCACCGGCCGCCGTAGGAAACGGACGTCGAGGCAGGTCGTGACGGCAAAGACCGAGGGGCGTCTGAGAGAAGGGGAAATTCTAAGGTCCGCCCACGGACAGTCAAGGTCCTCGTCCCTCTGTTTTCGACAGGGTCGAGAGACACTATACTCGTACGGTGAATCGTTCAGGAAGGACTGAACCGTCGTCCGAAGGACGGGACTCCCCTGCCCTTCTCTCTGGCCTAGCCTGGTAGTGTACGGAAGACGAGGTTCTTCGTCCCTCCACCCTCGTCTCTTGCCCGGAAGTGACGTCCTTCTTTCACACAGAGGTTACATGACTCTTAGGAACCTCGGATCTTCTACGACTGTGGCACTCCCTACAGATTCTACTTCCTCCGGTGGACTCCGTGGAAAGAATGAGAAGTAACGGTACGCGGGTCGTGGACCGAACCTCAATCCAGACGAGGGTGTCGGGGTGTTCGTAGGACACAAAGGGGCCGATAGTAGGACCGGGATGAAGGGTGGTCTGATCGTTGAGGACTACCATCCTGATCCAGGAGGTCCCGACACAACGGTCGTAAGACGTACCAAGGTTGTCTCTTTCTACGAGCGACTTACAAACAACTTTCCGACTGACAATCTTTTTCTTTCCTTCTATCAAAAGATCTCGTAGGAAAACGACTCTTCCTTCGACCACGAATCTCTCTCTCTTTTCCTTCCCTCCTCCTTCCCTTTCCTCGGTTGGAAAGACTTTTTGGGTGTCCTGTCTCTCGTAGAATCCGTAGACTGTAAGGAACTAAGTCAAAGAGGGTCTTAGGGTCACTTGATCCAGAGGAACGAGACGTCTGAACGAATACCCGCGACCCTGTGTGTAAATGAACCCTCGCTTGTTATACGTTCCAACGTATTTCCCTTTCCGACTTGTCAACCCCTGTCACTGGTGTCCTCTCTGGACTCAGTGTTCGGAGCACCACTCGACCTTACTCTCGTCCCGATATGTCCCCTCCTCCAAACTCTCTATGATTCGGGAGGGACCTTAAATGTAAACCGGGCGGAACGTCCGTTTCTACGTCTTAGGAACCTAAATTTTACAATTTCCCGTTGTCTGGGTTTGACCCCTTGCGGGTCGAAGATGGAACGGGGGGAAGTGGAAACGGGCAGCCGTCTCAATTTAAATATGGTCCACCTTGAGTATACAGTTTTGACTTTACGAAATGACGACCTTTACCCTTTGAACTGTCGGGACACGTACCGTTGTCTACATTCTTACGGAAGTTTTACAGTCTAATGAAGACTTTTGACCCCCGTTCAATGTCTCTCTAAGATTTTCTCGTAATTCATAAAGGGTTAAAACTTTTCTCTCCCTTCTCATAACATGTATACACGTATACGAGGTCTTCCGAGTGACGAGTGTCGTCGGAGATAATATTAAGAGTCCAAGGTATAAAGATATTATTCTTTAAGTCTCCAGTAACAGAATAAAAGGTCAACAGACACGGTATGCACAATTCACAGCACCGTAGTCTAGTTATGAGCAAAGAAAACTTTATGCATAAATAAATAAACCGACCCAGCCCAGAATCAGCACCGTGTGTTCCAGAAACAACACAACATACCCTAGAAACTAATTCCACGTGTTTAAGATCGACGTCGTGTGTCCGAGTTATCAACGTCGCGTACCCGAACCGACGAGGTACCGTGCACCCTAGCATCAAGGGACTGGTCCCTTCCTTGGACGTAAGGGACGTTACGTTCCACCTAAAAATTGGTGACCTGGTGGTCCCTTCAGGGAGTCGTGAACAAAATTCAGTAGACTACGATCTCACTTCCGGGAAAACACTACTAAATAGAATTGGGAGAATCAAATATAAACCATTTTAACCCTCGAGTTCCTCAAAGGAGGTTCAAAATCATCTCCAGCCGGATCTTGTGTCGTACAAAGATTTTACAGATTAGATTACAGTGAGGAATTGACGGCCGGTAGGATTGAGAAGAGTCTTCCTGTGTCCCATGTCTAGAATTTGTTCCTTCTTTAATGCGAACCTTATAACGAACAGATGTGGTAAAGTCGAAAAAGAAACGGGGTCTCCGGAGTCGACGGCTTAGGACTCGCACTCTCGGTACCTTCCATTGCAAGTTTGTTGCACAAAGGCTCCGGTCGAAGCGTACGAGACCCGGGGGAAGTACCCCTGACGTCTCTCGTCGACAGTATTCCACCCCGGTTCCCAACAAGACGAACACGGTCAAATCACCTCGGCACTACAATACGTGTCTTTAGAACCCATAACGTTATTAGGACCTAATATTTATTAAATCGTATAAAGAAACATTTGACGTCAGGTCTTAGGAACGTTTATTCTTTTCCTAATTGAAAAAATCTTCCTGAACGAGAACTCTGAAATTCAAGTTCCGTCTTGTTACGAACGGCACCATTAAGGTAGATAAAATTCTAGTGTTTTGGTATGGTTCAACTTTGGTCTCGTCTTCTATAATTACGTCACGAGAGAGACTTCACGGGTTATCACCCTGCTCTTTCGAAAGTTTCCCTTAATTCATCTGTCTCTTTCGAGGGACAAGCACAGGTTTAGTATTCCTCGGTCGACTTATCCTAAGTGTCAAGAGGCACCCTTCTTGGGTGTGGTGGCGATTACAAGTTTTGTCCCCCCGCTACAGAACCCTTCTAGTTCCTGGGTCTTAAGACGACAGTCTTAGTCGGCGGACGGGTAATCTCGGAGTTTTCTGGGAAAAGGTACCCACTCGACTATGCTAGGACGTTTACTCGGGTAAAAAGGAAAAGATTGGTCGGGATTGAGATAGACTTCCTTCGCCAGTAATACATTATGAAGGGTTCGTGGGAACTACATTCGAAGTCTAGACCCCAGACACACACACACACGCGCGCGCGCGTACACACGCGTGTCGCCCTCTCACACTCCCCCGTCGTCTTTTATTCTGCATGTATGTTTCGTCTCTTTGACCTGGCCCTCGATGGGTCTCACACCTTCTTGTTTGTTCACAGGCCTCGTGCGGAGCCCAGTTCTCCAGTCGTGGACCAACCCTGTGTACCCACCTCCAGTATTCTCCTTGTTTCAGTCGGTGTCTCTCAGTATCAGCCCCTATTTGCTTCCCGTTGTTCTCTGTCTACGGCTGTCTATGTCCGAGTCTTTGATCGTCGACGGTTCAACCCCCGTTCCGTCCTCCCACTTCCTGATCTCCTTGTCCAGTCACTTTCGTGTGGTGGTTTCGGACCGGAGGTTCTCGGGGGTACTTGGTGATAGACGGACGCAAAAGTCGGAGTAGAGAACGACAGGGGACACACTGTAGAATATGCCGTGGTGTAATTTCTACGTCGTCAGAGACCCGAGTAGAGGTAAGAACGGGCACAAAGAAGGCATGAGACGTGGATCCGGCGAGAACGAGGGAAGAGGATTATTATAGAGAGTAAGAACTTCTAAATCGGCATCTCAACGGAGGAGGACCTTTGGAAGGAACCAGGGGGTTTAAAATCCGACCCAATTCATGGTGTGGGAGTACGAGACTACTGTAGTACGGTTAAAGGGTCGAAGACGGATTCCTTCTGCCGTTTCTCAAAAGTACACTTTTAACACTTAAGACTTTCCCAGTACCGACTGAACTCGTGACACAAGTCTTCCTGACACGCCGAAGCAGACTTGAGGAAACCTTTCTTATGACGGGAAGGAATTCCTATAGAAGGTCAATCCTCGTACCCGGTGTCAAACAGTAACGACTAGAGGTCGTCATAGAGTAAACGGTCTACTTCCGAGGGCTCAGACTTTCTGCACTTCATAGACGAATCAATTGTGTTTCAGAACACTAAGGAATGATTCACGAAGAAAATTCACTATTCTAAGGGGGTTTAAGATTTCGACCCTATAACTTTGAGAATTGTCTAGGAATCGATAAGGGTCTCCTACTCCTAATGTATCACTACCTCGGTACTCCGTTTCGAATCTCCAAACCGTCAAAACGAATCTATGGGGAGTGGAGACACAGAATGCTACAAAAAGAGGACGGATTAGGAGGTGTTCAGGGACAGAAGTACGAGAAGAGATTAGTCACGACAACCGTGACGGTCACGGACAATGGGTTCAATTTTACTTCTGAAGACTCGACTGAGAGGACTATTGCGGTAGTTTTACCACGTCAGGGACCACAGTCCGTTCTTTCACCTCTTTCGACTTCAGTGGAAAAGTCGAAGTAGAAAGTGAGGAGTAAGACCTTGGACTTTGAAAGGACTCTTTCTTTATATGAACCTTGTCAAAGAAAACTATTTGAGGAAGGGACAGAATGGTACCTTCCTTAAAAGGTCGCCCAAGGTCAAAGTCCTCCAATGTTCCGTGTTCCCTTCCTTTCGACCGTGTCAGAGTCAGACTGTTCCCCAAAAGTGCAATGGTGACATGAATTTAAATTGACCGTAGAATACTAAGTTATCAAGTGAAAGGACTCTGTAATTTACCACTCTTTACGATCAGCGAGTGGACGGGTAGGCGAGAGGGTGGCAGGGACGAAGGTACTCCCAGACACTAATCTCTACTTGAGAGGGTCGTACTGAGTTGAACCGTTTTCTAGTAGATTGGAAAGTTGAAGTAAAACTGTTTGATCCGATCTCTCTTTAGTGGTCCTACAGGAGGGCGCTGTGCGAAATTGTAGTTACTGGACGAAGTGGTCCAATGGACTCCTGTGCCGAGACTCGTTTCTACCCACTTAAGGGTCGTCACTTTCGTTCACTCTCTACTACCGTTCACTCTCTACTACCGTCCTGTAGGAGGAACTGGGGGATAGGACCCTACGAGTGGTCGTTAGTCGTCAATACAGGAGACAGAGTGAGACGACACAAAAATCGTCGAGTCAAAGGAGTCTCCTGTCCCGTTCTCCCTTACCCTAATTCGACCCTCGGGACTAAAAAGTCTCCCTTCTCCCATAATGTGTAAGAGTAAAGTTCCAAGAGACTTCCCAAAGACCTGTTGGTTAGGGGATGGGACTAGGTCCGCGATAATAGAGACCCACGGGTGGAATGAAGACGTGTTCTTTAGTTTCGTCGGTCAAATGTCAATTTAAAGGTTCACCGACTTTTCTCTTCTACGACAACTTAGACAGAGAAAAAAAAGTTCCGGACATTCTTTCTCCCAGTCTTCCCTTCCCCCCGAACCTCCTTCCTCTTCTCTCGTTCTCTTGAAGACTTACTAGTTATGTAAGTTGACATTAACACGGAGTCGCCTTCCTACCGTGTTCCTCCGTCGACCCTCTACTCTAGGGGTCTAGTGTTTATAATTCCTACTTTCCTGGAGTCTCCAGTGGACGATAGTCAAGTCAAGTCAAGTCAAGTCAACGAGTCAGTACAGGTTGAGAAACACTGGGGTACTTAACGTCGTACGGTCCGGAGGGACAGGTAGTGGTTGAGGGCCTCAAGTGAGTCTGAGTACAGGTAGCTCAGTCACTACGGTAGGTCGGTAGAGTAGGAGCCAGCAGGGGAAGAGGAGAACGGGGGTTAGGGAGGGTAGTAGTCTCAGAAAAGGTTACTCAGTTGAGAAGCGTGCTCCACCGGTTTCATGACCTCAAAGTCGAAATCGTAGTAAGGAACGTTTCTTTAGGGTCCCGACTAGAGGAAGTCTTACCTGACCAACTTAGAGGAACGTCAGGTTCCCTGAGAGTTCTTAGAAGAGGTTGTGGTGTCAAGTTTTCATAGTTAAGGAGCCACGAGTCGGAAGAAGTGTCAGGTTGAGAGAGTAGGTATGTACTGGTGACCTTTGTTTACCCCGAAGGGTCCACCACGATCACCATTTCTTGTATGGACGGTTACGTCCTCTGTATTCTCTGTACCTAAACTGCAGACTCCCCCCTTCTAGGGGACCTCCTCCCGTGCCATTGAGGTCATAAAAACGGATCTCTTCGGGTACCTGTCTCCTTGGACGACCCGATATCAAATATCCCAATATTCCTCAACCTGTGCCGATTTCACTGAATCGTGTGTTCGTAAAATGTTTTCTCTTTTGATTTTCAGTCTGTACGGTTCCCTAAACGGGTTCCAATGTGTTGAACACTTCTCTCTTCGTCTTAGGTCTAGATCGAGAGGGTCCAGGGGGTAGGTCCCGGAAGGGGTATTAGGTGGGTTTACCGGTACCCCTGTGGACCCCGGATATCCTCCTGAGATGCAGGTTGAGGTTCTCCACCGGGTGGTACGAGAAGAGGAGTTTTGTGTTACAGTACCGACGGATGAAAGACATTTTTGAGAGAGAGACAGACAGCTTGTGTGCCTGTATCTCTGTCGAGAGGGATATTTCTCGAGAGTGCCGAAAATGACATTTCGACCGTTTCGGTAAAACCGCTAGTAAAAAAGATCGTGTCTTCGAAGAACTGTTCTCCTAATTTCGTCCGTCGAAAGGTTTTTCAGAGTTCTCATTAAATTTGAGACATACAATTAGGAACAGACCTCAAAACATGTGAACACACTTTTGTATTTAGAGCGGACGGTGTGGGTAAGTCGTTTGGGTAGTGACCACACCAAATGTCTATAATTCTTTTTTTTTTAATCTCACTTGGGTCAGTATTTAATTCTGGTCCTTGGATTGACACGTTTTCCTTCAAAACCTTCAATATTCGGTTTTACCTCACACACCAGTATGTAGACCCCTAAAGAGTCCGTCTTCCACCATCAAGAAAGCCTAGTACCAAGGAATCACGTACACGGGGTTGGAGGTCATAGATGATAGACTACTCGACTCCATCTCGACTATGTTATTATGATGTTTATTTTACTTTCACTTTCAACGAGTCAGTACAGGCTGAGAAACACTGGGGTACCTGATGTCAGGTACCTTAAGAGATCCGGTCTTATGACCTCACCCATCGGAAAGGGAAGAGGTCCTCTAGAAGGGTCGGGTCCCTAGCTTGGGTCCAGAGGGCGTAACGTCCGTCTAAGAAATGGTCGACTCGGTGTCCCTTCGGGTCACGTGTTATTTACACGATATGGGCTTAGTAGGGTTTCGGTAGGGAAGAGGGGTCAGGTACCTTTTGGGCAGATGATGTTTCACCAGGGACCACGGATTTTGCAAACCCTGGAAACGGAATCATCAAAAAAAGGGCTTTTTATTCTACCCTTACCCTGACCTTTTATAACGGAGAGTTACAGTCAGATGTAGTCTTAGCGGTTCCCTCATACAATTTTCAGTCTAACGGTCCGGGAAGCGGGGAACTGAAAGACTAAGTCCAGATCCCACCACGGACTCTTAGACGTAACGATTGTTCAAGGATCCTATGGGACGACGACGACCAGACTCTGGTGTGAGACTCTTGGAGACCCGACCTTTCTCGGGGAGTCCGGAGGTAACCCCACCCTGAAGTAATGTTTCACCTTCTGTCCCAAGCTCCACCTTAAATTTTTAGACGAGTGTCCACGTCGTCCGTCCACTCTTTGAGGTCGTGTACCCACGCTCCCAGGGTGACAGTCGTAGCCGTAGGCGGTCAGGGAAAATGCCCTCTACTCGTGAGGTCGAAAAACTCATTGGAGATTTTTCTATTACGGGGAGACTCGTTTTCGTTTGTGGTCCTCCGAATTTTTGGACTCCAGGGGCACGGGCGAGGAGTTCGGTCGTCTTTTATGTAAATACAGTTCTTTCACGTCACATTTATCTCTCGTCCCGAACTAAAGGTGGTCGGGCTCAGTTTCTTAGACGACTCCTCCGGTGTACTGTGAGTTTTACTTTGGGTCCAGGAACTATGGGTCTCCGGTCTTTCCCTTACCTTCTAGGTTCTTTTAGGTTTGTAAGGACTTAGAGATGTCATTTGTGAAGACTAGCCTAGGAGAACGATAAAACCTTGTATGTACTTCAAGTAATTGACCGTGCGTAATTTGTCCTTTTCCATCTCCTTTTTTTTTTTTCTACCACGACCTCCTGTTTAGTCATTAACGAGGAAGTCTCGTTTGGTTTCAATGACTCTTTTAGAGGATATTTCCGAGACAGTTTTGTTCAGTGACTTCCTAATCACTCTCGATTTAGGAGGCAGTCTCTCTAAAAAGAGTTGTCAGCATTTACCCAAAATCATAGCCTTTTAGAATCTTTTATATGGAGGGGACGGGGATGGGAGGAGAGTCTTGTCGAGAAAGTTATCAAACCATAGAAGACCTTCGTGTCACAAAGGAATCCGACTCTGCAGAAATTTTTTATTTTATTTTATTTGACAGTAAACGTCGTCTCAGTCACCGACCTTTATTTAACAATGTCTGTGACATAAAGTCTCCGAACGGGTATGTTGTGTGTACGAGTTCATGTCAGGAAAGAAAAGAACCGTTAAAGGGACTCTTTTTAATTATATCCCGACAATCTTCGATCATGAGGATGAAATCGAAAAAATAGAAAAAAAAAAAAAAAAGTAAAACCTGAAGAAGGAATTCCAAATTGACAAGTTAAACAAACAAACCATTGTCGTTCTCGACTTTAAATTTAAAGTAAAAACTTGTACCCATCGACTAATGAATAAAAAAATTAATCTTTTTCCGTTTGGGACCATTGTGATATGTAAAACGTTACCATCGGATACTTCTCGTGTATAAAATTAAGATAGTCATTTCCCAGTAGAATAAATGAGAGAGATTTGATAGTGGTCCTGAACACAAAATAAAGACTTGTCAGACGAGACCTTGAGGATAACGACCTAATACCTCCAGACAGAGAAAGTAATTCGATCACACATCTTTTCTGGATGAATGTGGTCTTTGTGAGAATCTTTGTGACCGTAAATAGGGGTGTTCTCCCCCTGGTCCGTTTCGGTAAAAGGATAGACGGAGAATCTACCAATGTGAGGTAAAAAAAGACTGGTTTAGAAACAAGAGTATAGTCGAGAGTCTCGATTACGTAGATCTGCAGTGACCACGGTTAGTTACCTTTCGATTGTGTGAACGTTTTACGAGGGACACACTCAGTCCTGACTAAAGTGAAGAGACCTATGTCTGATACAAAGTTTAAAGAGTAAAGATGGTCATCTAGGGAATGTTTGTAGGCAGAGGTACGTTTTTATAAAAAGGACTGTAGGTTTACCGTTTAGAATCAATGTTTGGACAAAACTCCGTAATTATATGAGGCGGTAGGGAGTTATATCACATACACTCCTCCACTGGTGTTTTTCAGGGGTTTAACAAGGGCAGGGTTGTGTGGAATACGGATTTTAAAACGGTGACTTTAGGAAATACTAAAAATTACAGGCCCTGATAGAAAAAGTATAATTTAATAAGGTTCTCTTGGATAAACTAGATAACTTAGTCATTCTGATATCTCTTAAATCGTTCAGAAAATAAAACCACCATTTCGGTTCTCTTAAATCCGAACCCTAATATGTCTGGACTCAACCGTAGGTCCTCGGTACCAAAAGATCGAGACCCTTGAACCCGTTCAGTGAAGCAGAGATTCTCCGAGTCAAAAGAGTAAATATTTTCCCCTTATTATTATGGATGGTGGTCCTTATTTCTTTGTCCTTCTCGTGAGACGTACCCCAGACGGGGGATCTGTCACGAGTGATTACACTTAAGGTCCCCGGTCCACCCACCCCTCTCACTCCAGTCCCATCTGACAGGAGGATTCCAACTGGTCTCCATTATCTTTGTCCCATATAAGACCTTTCCCTCGAGGTCCTCCCCCGGTGAGGTCTCACACACACACACACAAATTGATTGGTTGTCGTCACCTGTGTTCAGGTCAACTCTCTCGTCTGACGTCTCGACTCCTTTGTCGGTGTCTCTTCTCTCTTGTCGGAGGACGGATGGGGTAAGAGTCGACTGACGGGGGCGATGGGTGTCAACATGTTCAAAGTGAGGTCAAGACGGGATTGAACTAATGTATGTCCCCAAAACGTATGTAATAGAGTTTTTACTGTAGCGCGCTAGAAACGGAAACCCTAATTACTCATTAGTCCTACATGTGCACGTAGGGGTGAAGTGATTACTAGTTCCATTTCTCAACGGCGCCTAGAAAGAGAACACACCTCCCCCGTACTGACGATCGACCTATACGTGTCCTTTCGGACTGGGTCATTAGAACCAGTGCACAGGTCTCTGGTCCTTACGGATAAAACCGGCCCCACCCACCCCCACCTACCCTCCTACTCCCACTCAAAGGTTGTCGGACTCTATGGTAAGAAGTCCCTTCTTAGACAAAAACACGAGGAATGGGTCACCCATCTAGACGACATCAATTTATGGATAAAGACTCGGGACTTAACTTCGTGAACAAAAGGTTTACTGAATTCTTAAAATAAATGTACCAACAAAAGTAATACAACGATACTTTAACGTGTAAATGACTTTTCTGTTTCGAATTTACTATCTCTACTTGGACCTTTATAGTGGTACGGGCAGATGTCTATTACGCATGCGTGTATCTGTTACGTACAAGTCAGTGAGTCAGCACAGGCTGAGAGACGTTAGGATACCTGACATCGGGTGGTCCGAGGAGACAGATACCTTAAGAGGTCCGTTCTTCCGACCTCACCTAACGGTAAAGGAGAAGGTCCCCTAGAGGGGTTGGGTCGCCAACTTGGATGTACAGGACTCCGAGGGCGTAACCGTCCTGCTAAGAAATGGTGGCTTGGTGGAGGTGGGGTATTCTGGACTGTTAGCAATCAGAGTGTAGAAGTAAGTAAGTGGAGGTATAAGAACTCAGAGTAGAATTAGTGTTTCAGTACGTTGACCCTTTCGTTTTGGCGGGCATTCTCTCTCTACTTCTGGAGAGACACTTTTCTTGTCTGTTCCGGGTATGATTCAAGTCAAGTCAGTGAGTCAGCACAGGCTGAGAAACACTGGGGTACCTGACGTCGTGCGGTCCGGAGGGACAGGTAGTGGTTGAGGGTCTCAAATGAGTTTGAGTACAGGAAACACAGTCACTACGGTAGGTTGGTAGAGTAGGAGACAGTAGGGGAAGAGGAGGGCGGAAGTTAGAAAGGGTCGTAGTCCCAGAAAAATTTACTCAGTCAAGAAGTGTAGTCCACCGATTTCATAGAGATGATTCAATCTCTTTCCTAAACTACAAAGGGGAGGTGGGGATATAGGAAGAATAGGACCTACTTGTTACAACTTCTACCTAGAATTCATCCTCAGTTCTTTGATATTCTAATCTTTTCCTTCGAGATAAAGAACAAGTATAATCATTCACTGTCTTGTGTAAGTTTAACTCAAGGTCACTGAGGTTTTGTATACACCCTCTCCCGGTCCTACCAGAAATCCGAAACCTCCTCAAGACAAAGAACCTTTGTACCCGAATTCCTTATCCTCATCTGTCTTGACCACTTAGAGACACACCGAGTCCAGGAGACGCCAATTTTACCTTCGTCAGCCCCGTCTTAAAAAGTCTTTTATTCCGTTATGTAAAACTCTTTATAGTGTACCCCAACCTACCCCTTCACGATGATTTTGTTGGTAAGTTTTAATTACACCTCTTCAAAATGTGTCGTATATAAAAAGTCCCTAGACTATCCTCCCGTGTCCCCTAACCCTCCCCTCCTGTTCGGTCCTAGTATCCGAATGACTACCTCCTCTGATACCATCTTTACGGGATCTTTGTAAATCGTTTCTCAGGGGCACCCGTCACTGAATGGGAGTGTGGTAACAATTGTTTATGTTCCAGTCCCCACTAGGTGTAGGATGAATCCTCTTGTTATTCGTCGTAAAGTAGAGGTCCGATAGTACCCAACAGGTGTCATGTTGTCTTTGGGACGGACTTGAACTCTCCAGTCGGTTTCCGTTTGTACAGAGTGCTCGTGATAAAAGGATCGAGTAGAAGTAGATAGGTCGAAATCCTAGAGTGTCTGTTCTAGAGCCTCTGTACTTATACTTGTGTAGTATGAGTCTTCAGGAGTTGTGTCTTTTGTCTCTTGAGACGTAAGTCGGTGGACCCGACTTGAGTTTCGTATACAGGGTTATACCTGTACCATGGAAGTGTCGAGAATAGACTAACGTCACGTGTTTACACCTAATCTTTACTGTACTAGTGATTGAAAGACTCCCCCTTTTTCCCCTTTAGGTCATCTCATTGACCCATTTTTCAATCATTACTTTCCATTCATTGGGTCTGTCCCTCAAAGGACTCGTTCGTATGGGACCGTCAAAATCGGTACGAGGAGACTGCCGCGGGAAAAGATGAAGTCAACTATCTATAGACTGGGTCACGAACTGGTAGATAAGTTTGGTGGAGAACGGTAAAGTGGTCCATCCCTGCAGTAGTTTTTCAGTAAAGTCACATTCATCGTTGGGTGAAAGGTTTTGTTGGGAGGTGCGAAGTTTGATTTGTTTGCTGATTCATTTGGGTCTAATGTATGTCGAAATAGTCTTCCTCAAACACATTAGAGACTTAGTTGTTTCAGACCCTTTACACACATGTCTTATAGGTAATATGTTTACAGTCCGGTGTTTCAGTTTAAGACAAAAACTATACGATAATTCGCGAGGGCTTAGGTCGGTTCTACCTCTTCCCTTACCATTGGGTGAGGTCAAAAGAACGGACCTCTTAGAGTACCTATCTCCTCGGATCACCCGATGTCAGGTACCCCAGTGTTTCTCAGTCTGTGGTGACTCACTGATTGTGTTATTAGGTGGGTTATCTCCTATCGTCCCCTCCGGGTCCCAGACGATCGGAGATGGAAGATCGGACTGAGAGAAATACATTTCTCGTCCTTTCGTTTAAAAGGTGTCAATAAGAGTGACAAAGGACCTTTCTCGTTCTACGGGAAAGAGTAGTCGGACTTACCTTTAGAAGAGACTCGACCAAATCAACTACACCCAATTCGGACTTATAGTGTGTTGAAGTGTTGGTGTTATGTTGACCCTAGTAAACCACGAAAAATTGAAACAACCCATATTGAATGTTTCAGGTTCTAATTTTCCCAGTAAATACCAGACGGTTTATCTTTCAAAGTTTCACTTTACCAATTCAGTGTAGTAATCCCCTTCTTCTTTCTTAATTTTACATATGAGTGTATGTCTTAATTCATACGAGTATTTTACTAGTTGTGTCCTTTTATATCTGTTGTCGTCAAGTTTTCATGTCAGTCAACCTAACAGTACCTTCAGAATTTTTGCCTGTACATGTACATATTGACTTAGTACGACATGTGGTCTTTGTATTGTGACAATTAGTTGGTTCGACGTTATATTTTAATTTTAATAATTTTTACAGTACCAAAACTAGATACACCTTTGTGTACCTGATAAAGTAATAACGGTAGTATATCAGGTCTTGTGAACATGTTGTCCGACCTATGAGAAGTTTTAGTTTATCTCGATTCAGTCTATGATCGGCTGTGTAAGTGATAGTTGTAAACTAAACCCTTTTCTTAAAATGAGAACTTTCATAGAGTGTTCGGTATTTTACGTCTGGTATACCGGAAGGAGTATCCAAAAATATGTTTATGTTATCCTAATGTACATATTATGGACCGGTACCGTGTGCGATGTTGATATTATAATAGGGACAGGGGGGTTTAGGAACCTCGTCTCTCTAGAGTACACACACACATATGTAAATCGAAACTTCAGTAGGTCAATCGAAACTCCAGTGTATTACCTGTGTATAATTTATGAATAGTAAATAAGTCATTGTTTATAATAAATGGAAAACATGACGGACTGGGTCTTCAGGGGGTTTTGTAAGAACAAGTACTAATTACCTAGTCTTGAAAAATATTGTGGGGTTGAATTTTTCTTTACGGGTTGTCAACTCAAATAATTGATTAATCTAGGTTTATTCAATTAATGCAAGATTGTTAAATCATCAAAAAGTCTTTTTATTATTTAGGTTATTTACATTTCTTTTATTATAAAGTAAAGTAACACTTTATTGGTGTTTATAAATAATTATGATTCCTCTGTGTACACGGACCACCCGTGAAGTGTTTAAGAGTTTGGACCCGTGATCGGACCTTTGGGGGTGGGAGTAAAGGACGAGGTGTGACATGGTACACCACGACGAAATGTACTGTCGTTGACGGGTTTGGGATCGAAACGTTTCCATACTGTAGTGACTCTTCTTACAGTACGTAAGGTTATCACTTTGATACTCGGTGGAACTCGATCATCAAGTGTGCGACAGACTGTCTACAGTCCTTAACTATATAAAAGGAGTTGATAAATTTCATAAAGGGTCGTGAGAAAGTTCAAACGACGTTACGGACCCCACGGAACCAAGTAACAGACCCTTGGTTTTTTCATTAGTTAATGTAGTTTAGTCTAAGAAGAGCAGGCGACAACATGGTATTCTTTGTGTTTAATCTGTTGTAATATTTATTTGAATGTGTCATTGTTCTGAACATTGTTACCTCAAGACATAAAGATAACGTGTAAAATCGGAGATTATAGAGTGGATAAGTTTCTATAAACTGAACACAGTATACCAGTGGTCTAACCGACACGTCACTTCCAAGACCCGTAAACTTGTCCTTTTTGTAGATGAATAGAACCCCGAAGGGGCCACCGAGTCACCATTTCTTAGGTGGACGGTTATTTTCTCTACAGTCAAACTAGGGACCCAGTCCTTCTAAGGGACCTCTTCCTTACCATTGGATGAGGTCATAAGAACCGACCTTTTAGGGTACCTGTCTCCTCGGACCGTCCGACGTCAGGTACCCCAGTGTTTCTTAACCTGTACTGAATCACTGATTTTCTGTTGTCGTTTTAGAACTAGAGTTTACAACCGAATGAAATTTTTTGTATCTCGGTACGTTACAAATGGTCTATAGGAGGAGTGATCACCCTTACACACTCGAGACACCTAGTCGAAGGACATTCCAGTAAGCTCCACTTCCTTCCCTTAGAGGAAAGTGTGCACTTTTATCGAGTCATGGGTCCTCGAGACGACCGTAGGTGTAAGAAGTCGTAGATCTTAGGTCCGGAGCCCTTCGTTGTCCCGATCCGGACGAGGGTAAATCTGAGATGGGTTACAACACAACATCCGTACAGATGTCTCGACTTACTACCGAATTTTTGGACAAGTCCCTCTGTCACCATTCCTCTCCACGTCACCCCGTCTTACACACACGACGTGCACGAATCACTTCCGATTCTCCTTTTTGGGACGAAGTATTACGACCGACTACAGGAACAATGGCTCTGGGGGTGTCCCCTCCTCACTCCAGGGACTCAAGTCCCGCCCCTCTTATTAGTCGGGTGAGGGTCCGTCTCCCCAAAGGAAGGGAAGATATGGACGGACGTCTTTCGAGACTTACCTCCACGAGAAACGACTTTCCCTCTCTACGTTTACAGGTTTAAATAATCGACGATCATCTTCTAAAGAGAATCTGTGTAATTTATTTTAGCTTTTGGTTTTTTTGTTTTGTTTTGTTTTGTTTTTGGTTGAGTGTTTTTTGGTTTTTCTCGAGACACCTCTCCTTCATCCGATTAGGTTTCGTAAAGTGTCTCCCCTACTCAGGACCAGAAGGATACCACACACGTCCCTTGGTAGGACTGGAACTACCGACTTGAGACGTCGGGTCCCCTTTCAGTTCCCCTGGTAACAAGTACTCCGTGGTTCGTCTCCGGGTCATCCAGATAAGCAACAAGACCTCCCGGGGTCCTCTTCTGTCGTATCTGAGAAAGGACTCCTCACCTGGTCCAGTGACCTTCACCTCCGAATAATGTGTTCTTCGTTCTTTTTAGGTGGAGGTCTGAGAGGGGGACGTTGAAATTTCATTTAATTCATTGTGACAGAAGGACCCCCATAGGAACCGTCTCTGCTCATCCTGGGTGACGAGGATCACTACTTGTGTACATACCCCGGGATAACCGGATAAACGGGTATTCTATATATATATATATATATATATATATATATATATATATATATATTTACGGAAGACTTTAGTAGGACGGGTCACTCGTAGTCCCTGGAGTCTCGATCCTGGTTCCGGAGGAGTCCACGGACTCCGGGTTCCGTATCCTGGACCATGGGTGACAGTTTCGAGACAAAGTAAAACTTTAAGTTGACCGTTTTTGATAAGATAAGGTGGTTGTGGAAGAGGTTAGTGACACGTCGAGTTCCACCTTTTAAGTCTCTGAGCGGCAAGTCTTACGTAGTACAATAGGGTTACACTCAAGTATCTGCTCCTGTGTGTCTCTCTTTCTTTGTCTTTACGTTGACAATACTGTCCCCATTACTAGAAGGGTCCCTGGAACTTAAACTTTCATCCTTTTTATCTTCTCCTGGTCGGAGGTTCAAGTAGATCCCACTAAATATACTCCGTCTTTGCTCATGTGATGGAACAATTGTGCAATCGTAAAGGTCCCTTTTGAGGACGATATTTTACGAAAGGACCAGACAACTAAGTTATTCGGACGTCTCCACATAAACCGTAAGTGTATATCACAATTAGTTCATAGAACAAACAAAACTTTTTATTCTCCGGTTATTACTGTTGGGAACCCAACGGTACTACAAGGACCGTAAGAGTCTAGTACACGGTTCAGACCTGAACCCCGGATCACAGTCCTTGTCGAAAACAAACCGAGAACTCCTTAAAAGTCTGGTCAATGAACCACAGGTACACGAACAAGGGATGCATTGAACATCATTATATAAACTTTACTCAGTTAGTAGTACGGTAGACGTGTAAATAGGCAGGGTTCTAAGTGAGACCTAAAAGGGTTATCGAATGAGAGAATGATCCAAATTGAAATACTAGACCTCCAGGAGTGACCCTATCCTACCTCGACGTCTATGCACCATACACCACAGTCTGTTCAGAAAGGACATTCATAATTAAACGTCCTCCCAATTCCTCGAAGGAGTTTTTCCCTCCACATGAACTAGAAATCCTTGTGACCTCTAAGTCTACACATGAATGTTTATACTACCGAACTTCTTCTCTCGCCCCTTCTTCCAGTCCTCTACCCCTACTTTTTGTTCCCAGTAGTACCCTTTTGGGCTCTCCCGGTTAATCTGAGTCGGTGTCAAGACTCTCAGTCTACCCTTCTACGAGGGGGCGGGATACTACCACTTTTCACTTTCACTTTCAGTAAGTCAGTACAGGTCGAGAAACACTATCGGAAAGGGAAGAGGTCCCCTAGAAGGTTTTGGTCCCTAGTTTGGGTCCAGAGGGCGTAACGACCCCCTAATAAATGATCGTGATCCGAAGGGGTGTTCCCTTCGGATTCTTATGACCTTACCCATCGGATAAGGAAGAGGTCGTCTAGAAGGACTAGGTTCTTAGCTTAACCCCAGAGGACGTAGTGTCGTCTAAGAAATAGTGGACTCGATAGTCCCTTCGGGAGGTGCTACCCCCGACCACAAATTTGGGTGGGTCTGGATGAAGGGTCCTCGACATCTATGAAACTTCTCTTTTCCCGATACACATGTTTGACTTTCTTAAGAGAATAGTTAAAGGTCTTATGAGGCCCGAGTTTGATGAAATGATACCACTACACGAGGATACCTGGGTCTCTGTCTTTATAAGGAGTGAAGTTGTGTCTGACGATACGTGAACAGTGCCATTACTTTCTAGACTTGGCCAACCATCGGACCCGGTCGTCAATTAGTACTCTTCTTTGTCTTCGTGTCTTCATTGTGAGTTCTTTTTATTCTCACCACACCAAACCCCACCCGGTTCAGGTGCCACTACTGTGATCACCTTCCACCTTATCGTTCGTTAGACCAGGACCTTCGGATCCGATTAAGGAGTTGTCCGTCTTTTGTAGGGAAACCCTTGAGTTTCTTTACGACTCCAACCCTACTCAAAACATTCCCTAACATAATGGACACGATTGTCCACTCCCGAACTCCGAGACTAGAACTACAATTATTCTAAGTAAGTGTGGGGTCCCGACCTTTCCGAACCTTTGTGACATCAATACATTCAAATGTAGTCGGGGAGGAGAAAAAAATTGACTGTGTTTTAGAATCGGGACAATAGTAGAAACTAGAACCTGGTGAAGGGACTCGGTGTCACGTTGTACTAGAAAAAGACTTTCCGTCCCTCTTTTCATTTAAGTGTCCAAAGAAAGTCTCACCGGACTCTAAGGGATTAAACGTAACGAGACACTCACGTTTCGTACTACTATTTTTTACATTAAGAAGTGCGTGCAGTTTCTGTCGAGTAATCTAGTTGAGGGGGGGGTTGTGGCATATATACACACACACACACACAAAAATTTTGTCCTTGGTGACACGAAAGAAAGTTCACTGTTCTCAACACTGTCGACGAGATCTTCCACAAGTTACCAATTAATTCTGTTGCCACAGTAACGACTCGAGAAAACATAAAGCATCTTTCGTTGACGATTTGTCTACTTTCATCCAGACTCCGTTCCCCATCGTATTGATAATAAAGTTAATTATTTATCGAGATTTTCACTTCCTTCACTATTTCCGGAGGTCTCGCAGACATAGACGGGGCCAAGACAGTCCTTTTAATTTGTCTCACGAGCACTAACAGTAACGAAGACAAATTCTCTAGGTTCGCTCACCCAGTGGACGCGACTCGGCCAATCGGACGACCAAGGACCCCGTGGGGGATCACTGTGTAACATATGGGACCGCGCAGGTGACGATGTCTTTCCTCGACCCGGTTTAGTGGAAAGAAAGAAGGTGGATGTAGGAGAGAACAGAAGAGGGGGAGGGTGACGGAAGGTGGTTTTCTTCGGGATTTTGCATAAAAGTCTGTTTATAGTCCTTTCGTAAATATTTATAAAGTCTCCGCAAAGTATTTATTTATTCGTTTAGATGTTTTTCTGAAGGGAGAAAATTACTCTAGAACCGACACCATATACGGAAAATAAACACGTAGTAATTGTGGTCAACCCCTTTAAAAATATGACCTGAGAAAACCTCAACCCCCTCCCGAGTATTATATACTTTTTCGGACACTTACGTTCAGACTTTACACATCGAAGCAGGGACTGTCTAATCCGTCGAGACCGTACTCCCTTATCGAAAATGAGAAAATTTTCATTTATGATTAGTTATCGTTGACACGGCTGTTTTTGGAAGACCGGCGGATTAACGTGGTGTCGATGAGTATCTGGGGTTGTCTTAAAAGGGGACCTACATTGTTTTAATTGATGGTCCCCGACTCGATCACTCAATAGTGGTCGAGCGATAAGTTTACATTAATTGTGTTGGGGGACTGACGGTGTACATGGTAATTTCATGGTAAACATGGACATTAAAGGTTTGTCCCAGACTTCCAGTACGGGTGTAGTTAGAAAAGTTGTATGAGTAGACGTGTCCTTTAGTTTGACCGTCCCTCCACCAGGGCTGGTAATATCCTTTAGAGAAGGAGAGCCTTTAGAACAAACATCAAAGAGAAGACGTCGAATTACGGGAGACACCAGAGAAACCGGTACAGTCTTTATTGGTCTGACACAGTCTCCGTTTGTTCACCAAATTCGACAGAATCGAAACCCGACTAGATCGACGAGCTATACGTCTTTAGAATGAACTGTCCTCGAACCCTACCTACGATACCAGTGATAATAATCAATTATTATTGATTATAAAAATGGTGAATAATCCCAAAAAATTCCTGAAGATGGATGTAGAAGACTTACATAATAATAATGACCACTAATATTATTGTTGTCACCGGTAAATAACTCGTGCCCGATTTTCGAAATGTATACATAAAATAGTAAATTAAGAGTGTTGTTGAAATACTTAATCCTTAATAATATGGATAAAATTTTAGTTCCTTCAACTCCGAGTCTCTCGTACTGAGGTTTACGAGGTTCGTAGACCTTATTACTTCACGGTCTTAAACTTGGGTCCAAAGACTGAGATTTCCAGGAAGAAATTGGTGATACCTTCCCTGACTATTGGTAGTGGTAGTGGTCGTTGTAGTCGTAAACTATGTGTACCATTTGCTTCGTATCTCTCCATTTCGTTAACTGAGTCCCTATGAGTCGGACATTCTCAAAGTTTCCTCTCCCTTCTTGGTCAGTACCCCCAATCACCTTAGAGACTGGGAGATTGCGTGTCGTGTCGTCAGAAAGACAGAAGCTTGGCCACCTCCACAACGGTCTCAAGGAAGTCCAGAAACGAGTTTTTGGTAGTTGAGAAGAGGGTGGGGATGGAAATCGTCCTTACAGGAACGAGTTTTGGACGGTGGAGTGAGTTGAAGTTCATTCAATTGTAGTCAGAAGTTCAATTTCCCAGGTCTCTATTATATACTTCGATATTTGTTGTTGTTTTTGGATCCATCTTGGTCGACCCTGGCTCTACCGTTCCTTGAAGGTGTTTGGGAGTCAGAGTAATATACAACTAAACTCATATAATCGTATGATGGTCACCGGTACTATTCTGGAATTCCTGGTTTCTTCCTAACTTTCTCCCATCGTGAGGTGGGGGAGTCTTTTTCAGGACGGGGAAGGGCCGTCTGATTCCGTCTGTGGAGGGGTAGGAACCGGAGTAAGGAGAAGGAGACAGAAATGAGAAATTTTGATTTGGGGAGAACGACCCACTCACTCCTCAACTAGACACTTGAATAAAGCCGAAGAGTGAAGAAACCGGTGGTTTTTTTCGAACACGATACAGTTATAGTCGAAACCAAAGTAATAAAGGATGAGGTTGGGATTGTCTTTTCCTTGGAAGGGTGGGGTTCCGTCTCTCGGAACAACTCGGATCCCGGAGTTGTCCTAGGTATACTGAATAATGAGTTAAGTCATTATCTTCTCAGGTCTTCGTATCGGATAATTGGGTACATCCTGTAGACATGTTCTGAAAGTCGGTCTCCAGGAGAGAGACCCGAGTCTCTGGAGTTGATGTATTATACGTGTCAGTATGTCAGTACAAACTGCGAAACGTTGGGGTACTTGATGTCGGACGGTTCGAGGAGACAGGTACCCTAAGAGGTGCGTTCTTATGACCTCACCCAACGGTAAAAGAAGAGGTCCCCTAGAAGGGCTGGGTCCTTGGGTTGGAAGGAGAGAACGTAACCGTCCGTCTAAGAAATGGTGACTCGGTGAACCCTTCTTAATCTATTTGCGAGAGAACCAGGGAAGGTCTAGATAGTAAAATCCGATAACCACTTAAGAAACTCGATCCTCTCCGGAATGTGTCTTTAGATTATCGTAATAAAAGAGTTTTGAACGGGATATGACAGGGACATTCTTGGGTCTATTGGTACACCAGTGTTTTGGTAACGAAATATTGTCCTTCGCACAACTCGACTCCTACGTGTAACAATCCATTGAAACTCTTTATTAGTCGGTGAGGTCCTCGGTTATCCCTCTCTCTTATATCCGACGAGAGGGAGATCAAGGGTACATATTGACCCGTTTCGGCGGGCCAAGCACTTGTCCAGAAGCGTTTCGGTGACTCCAGACGTTGATGCTGACCTTCAGAACATTAAAAAGTCGACGTCTGAGATAACAGTCTTAGGACAAGGGCCTTCGCGTTATACATAACTCCCAGGACGATACTATCGCCAAAGAACTGAAAAAGATAAATCTTTACGGACCACGACCGGAGATTCGGACCTCAGACGGACTACCGAGTCGTGAGGAGCAAAGGTGGGTCTTCGTGTATCCGGTGTACGAGTACACCAAAGAAAGACCGGGTTTCGAGAGGGACAAGGTAGAGTCACTTCGGGGACGTAGTCTCTGTGGTAGTCGGGTCGAGACTCCCCTGTGAGTACGGCGTCAATTGACGCAACAAACACACAGTCCACATCTCCCCTGAAACCACAGGTCTCTAGGAACCGTAGTTAAATAGAGGTAAATTTATACGAAAGGGAACCAAGTCTTACTTGACGCTCTTCGTTTTTATGAGTAGTTTTACCTTACGTTTATAGGTTCCGAGGAAAAAGAGTCTTTACGGGATAAAAGGGGGGAGGTACCATGATTACAAAATCTTTATCTTCCGTGGAGATCTCTCTGTCCTATTATGGTTTAAAAATTTAGACATCTTTTACTCATGTCCCCATCCGCCGTGATAATCACGATGATTTTTATTCGGACCCCTTCGCTGTTATTTACCTTTTTGGTCTTCAGTAAGGAAAAAATTTGACGTAACTTTTGAGACATATAAGTCTTCGGTAAAAGAGGTCTCTAAGGTTGTTATTATGAAACCTAATTTGTAAGTAAAGATCTCACCAGAGAGAGGGTAAGATAGGGGGAGAGCTGGGAGGGGAGTAGTGACGGGGTCGTTGCGTCTGACTAATAGTCCGAATAATGGGTGTGTTCTGGCACACCAAGACGGTTTGCGGTGTCATGACCCCGGTAATACGACACGAACCACAACCCTCTGCTCGTAATAAAAGGAAATACAAAATGTCTCTCAAGATTCCAACGACATGTGTTTGTTGGGTCACGTCCCCTCTTTCCTACAGGGGGAACCTGACCTACAGGAGGTCAGACAAGACGGGTGCCACCTACTCCACAGACTGTAGGACTGGAGGCCCTCCCTGCCCCCTCTCCAGATGGGTGTGGTGACAAGAGTCCCCCCCAGCTTTGTACAGGGCTCTTCAGTACGGTCGGTAGCTGTCAAGATGACCCGACCTTTTGACTGACCTTTATAGTAGTGACGTTCCTGTGACCAAGGGTTATAAGGTGGACGAGACAGACAAGGTCTATGGTATGGCCTGCGTAGACGATCGGAGGCGACACCTAAGAGTCGACTCGACATGAGTCCGTAGACCCGTAAAGACCCTAAACTTCTTAAATTTTTTTTATGCTCTTTCTCTTCTTCTCAGAGAGTGGTTCGTGATTCAGAGTCCACAGTTACGTGACCTTTGGTCGAGGAAGCATGGATGTTACCCGATCATCTGTTCCAGGTGTACTCGTCATTAGGGTCCCGGTTTTAAATAAGGACGAAAAGGTAGAAGAGCTTTTGAAATAGTGTTATAACTTAGGAGAGTGTGTATTTATTTACCTTCATGAAAATCTTTTAGATATCTTTTATCTCAGTTCCTATAAATAGTTCCCCGTACATATTTCGTTGACCAGGCGAAGGATGTAAAGTATCTCCATCTTTAACTCCTTGTCTTGAACTTCCAAGACTTAAGTCGTACACAACTTCGACCCTCTCACGAGACCGGTCCCGAGGCCGAGGATTGAGTCTCAAGAATGGTGGTAGGGCCCGGGACCCGTCCCTAAGATCAAAGTAAGTACCTTGAAGTCCTTTCTTTTGTCGGAGTCCAGACTGTCCTCACTTTCCGGTTCCAAATCTTATGGAGGGAGAAAAAGTGTTCCGCTTGACCTTGTATAGTGATAAAAGGAAAGAAACAAAGTCAGGCCCGTAAAGACGGAGAATTTTCGTCGATTGGGAAGTGGTACCTCCACTACGTTTTTAGATGGTTATTTCATTCGGACTTTCGGGAAACGAAGGGTGTCTTTTTAGATATACACGGGAAGTCGGAATATTAACTCAACGTTTCCCCTTTTATTTTAACAAAGGATCGACACACCTCGGTAAGGTGGGTTGTACGGTTATTTTTCGTTGACTACAAAAACAGGTACCCTACAGGTCCAAGTTTCAATCTAGATACTTCGATTTGTTCCCGATCCAATAATGGTTGTTTGCTAATGTGAGGCCCAACATAACTTGTCTCGCGATAAAGTTGAGAACTCTGATTAACCTTCCCAAGACTTTACAGTCACAACTGCAGGGGACAGATCTAAAGGACTTAGTGTCACCTTTGATTGGGACTTAGAATTTTTACGACGGTAGGTCTTTCCGAGTACAAAGATCGTTCTCTACACTTATAATTAGGATCTATCTGTTTAGTGAATCGCTACTTACAGGACGAAACGGTAGTCTATCTATCCATTATTGGTAGATGTAATAGAAAAAGACTTTAACTAGCCCTTCTAACTCATTTGTTATTATAAGAGATGAACATCTCACAAAATTGAAGATCTTTACGAAAATAAACTGAAGTTAATGAGGAGCATTATAGACATTTGTTCACTTATGGTGGACGGAGTTTTGTCGGGACACATCAACCCCCATGTCGGTGTAAAATCTCTACTCGCATGAATCTGAGTCTCCCTAATATACCGGGTAGATTCAATGTGTCGACGACGACGGAGACGATTCAGCGAAATCAGTACAGGCTGAGACACGTTGGGGTATCTGCCGTCGGGTGGTCCGAGGGGGCAGGGACTCTAAGAGGTCCGTTCTTATGATCTCACCCAACGGTAAAGGAAGAGGTTACGTACTTTCACTTTTCAGTTTCACTCCAGCGAGTCAGTACAGACTGAGAATCGCTGAGGTACCTGAAGTCGGATGGTCCGAGGAGGTAGGTACCCTAAAAGGTCCGTTCTCATGACCTCACCCCACGGTAACGGAAGAGGCTCAGTGTGTCGATCTCTTGTTGTTTCCGCCCTGTTTGGATCTAACCGATCAGGGTGTTGGTTAAAAGAGACGCTCCTTAGTGTTGTGAAAATGGAACCATGTGTCCACTACGAAAATTTCCAAATTTTCACACTGTGGTATTATTGATTAATTTCCGTAGGGGTAGGACAATCAGTACAGTGATAAATCGTCAGGTTCGGGGAGAGGTAGTTGTATTTAGTGGGAACATACTGATGTCGATCGAGACCGTCGTGGACCGACAAAGACGAAGTGACTGCCTACCTACTTTACCGACCTGGTCAGGACGTCGTATGGGAAACGAGGGTTCCGGTGAGTGTACCGGTTCAGGTTCTTGTAACCTGGTTGGGTTAGAAAGTAGTGTGAACCAGACAACCAAAATAAACATCTGTTTTGTGTTCCGACGGAAGGACCACATTAAAGATCCAAGAATGCTCTTTGTTGGAGAAGAAGTTGAGAGAAGATCGGGAAGGGGATTCCGAAATTTAGGGAGTTTACCCCTAGATTTTTATTGGTAAGATGTTACTCTCTGTCCGTATTTCATGTTTATATAATTTCTTAGTTAAGTCCCGTTACCTGAGTAAGTGATTACTTATTCATTTTATGAATCGTTAAACCGTCCCCGTCCTCTCCTCCGCACCTTTGTTCTCCCCACCTCTGGGTTCTTCTCCCAGAGTCAGTTGACTACGCCCCTCTCCAGTGTCCCCACCCTTACCCTGTCTTGTTCACAAGATCCTTGTGACTGCTATCAGGTGACTGACGTAACAAAACGAATTCCGTTACGGATAACTTACAAGATCCGTCATCTCTTGACCAACCTCCTAGATAATTGTCCAACCTAAATAAGTCTAAACAATCTAATTTTTTTTAATTCGTCGAAATGACTCTATTTTGATGCATGGTATTTAATGTGTATGACTCTCACAGGTTAAGTTACTAAAAATCATTTAAATAGTACATCAAATTGGTAGTGGTCTTAGATCAAAATCTTTGTTCAAACTTCTTTAGCACGAAACTTTTACAGATGAAGAAGGGGTATTGTTTCTCATAAAGGAAAACAGGACACTTGAGTTCCTAAATAAGAATGCTTGTTGACGAAGTCAATCCAAAGTGACCTCGTGACGTAGTTCCGAAATTTTTTAGACGGGAGAAAAACACCAAAGACACATAACCCTAAACTCCACTCGAGTCTCGGGTCGGTGAGTCATGAGTCTGAGTTCCTCCATAGGGACCGGGTGGTAGTGAAGGTGTCGGAGGTGTGGGTGAGGAACCTGTCAATGTCCCTCGAGAACCAGTGTAGAGGTCAAGGGTCTTCGTCC
Organism: Capra ibex; assembly: GCA_006410555.1. NCBI lineage: Eukaryota > Metazoa > Chordata > Mammalia > Artiodactyla > Bovidae > Capra > Capra ibex. The sequence continues at coordinate 42,865,891 of SJYO01034137.1, forward strand.
TCTTGTTCGTGCACTGGTCGGGGAGGTGGGGTCGAAGGATGTGGGTCGGGAGGACCCTTCCGTACCCCCTTTGACCCACGGTAGTACCGTAAGGGAGGACCAACGGTCCAGGAGCACAACAAAGGTGTGAAGAATCTCTGACAGTCGGGTTGATGTGTGGTGGGGGAGGACGGGTGGTGCACTGTCCAGTGTGAGGAAAAAGAGTCCTCTGGTTTAGTTACTCGCTGGAGTAAGGTCCAGAAAGACAAAGTGACACTCAGTCCACGTTCTGTCTTTCCGTCGGGACTAACTTCCGTTTACGATCTTCCTTCTATGACGAGACAAAACGACGGTAACCAATCGTCGTCTGAACCCATTTCTTACTCACACTCGTGTACAAACCAATTCATATCTTGGATGAATTTGGGAAATCTAACTGACAAATCCAAGTTTCAATGTCAACGCCTCACCCTCAGATAAATTCTCTCAGACTTGTTTTCCATATATGTGGGAAATATGTACGATAAGAGAGAAATCTCTCAGAAGAAAGAAGGAGAACGGACAGGAAGGGAGAGTGACAAGACGTTCGGGATTGTTGACTGGTAGGAAAGGGGTCCCAGTGGGGAAGGACACCTCGAATCCGACTACCTAGTTCACAAAGACAAACCACAGACAGTAGGAAGGTGTACCACTTAGAAGGTCTTTCTCCTGGTACAGGAAAAGTTGGGACTTCAGATTATGATATAGACCATGTATTTTCTGTGAGATTTCTACGAGCCGTGAGTTGACTGCTCCTTTCCTAGTACTTTTGCTTGTCCCCGAGTGTACGGTTCACTAATAAAGGAAGAAGTCCGTCGACACGATTAGACGGTCTGAAATGTACTGGTCCCTTGTAACACACTATTAAAACACTTAATTCTTGAACAAAACCTGAGTTCATCGTAGTTTGTATTTCCCGTCACAATCTAAGGTTCTTTTTCCCGACGTCCGAGACCCTTCCCTCGAAAGGTCTTCATGAACAGGTAACCCTTTCAGTACCACACGTCTGAGGATCACTTTCTCTTCTGTAAATGTCAGAAGGGTCTAAACCTTCTTATTCCGTTTGTGAGGAGGAATGTTTATAGATGTCAGTCTCAATATAGGTGTTGTTTGTTATATTTCCACACGAAAGGTAGACACAGAATACTTTAACGGAAGTGCTGAAATTAAAACAGAGAGTACAGGTCAATGGCGTGCGGGGTACGAATCGTGTCATAGGTCTTGTGTCTTTCGTGAATCATCTATGACCTCCATACTTACTTATAAAATATCAGACCGACCGGAGAAAGGGATGTTTTACACATATAAAACGAGGAGACACGAGATTTTTGTATTCTCACTACTTTACTTAAAAGGTGACTGGTAGAGTGAACAGATCCTTCGTTAGGTGTTTGTACAATTGTTTACTCTTTAATCGTTTAGGTACGTTTGGTTCCGGACCCTCATGGCGGTAAATCTTTTTATTACGTCATTTCTGAGTTTTAGAGTCTGTAGGATTTCACTCCTAGGTGGAAAAAAAAAAAAAAATTTAAAATTTTAGAAATTAAGAATGTACGCAAGGGTTTGTACTTGGGGGGAGGGTGGAGGGAGGGGTGTTTTAGAGAGACCCAGTAGGGGTACGTGGTCGGGGTTCGTTCGACGTGGGATGCAGTCTGTACCTGACCGCTAAGTTAAGAATGTACTGTCATATGTACAATCTTAAGGGTAAGAGGGTTTAGTAGGGTGGGAGAGGGAGAGGGAGACTCAGGTTTTCAGGCAATATGTGTAGACACAGAAAAAAGGACAGAACGTATGTCCCAACAGTAACGGTAGAAGGATTTAAGGTATATATACACAATCATATGACATAACCACAAAAAGAAAGACCGAATGAAGTGAGACATATTAACCGAGGTCAAAGTAGGTAGAGTAGTCTTGACTAAGTTTACTTAAGAAAAATTGCCGACTCATTATGAGGTAACACATATACATGGTGTCGAAAGAATAGGTAAGTAGACGACTACCTGTAGATCCAACAAAGGTACAGGACCGATAATATTTGTCACGACGCTACTTGTAACCCCATGTACACAGAGAAAGTTAAGACCAAAGGAGCCACACATACGGGTCTTCACCCTAACGACCCAGTATTCCATCAAGATAAACGTTAAAAAATTCCTTAGAGGTGTGACAAGAGGTATCACCGACATGATCAAACGTAAGGGTGGTTGTCACATCCTCCCAAGGGAAAAGAGGTGTGGGAGAGGTCGTAAATAACGAACGTCTAAAAACCTAGCGTCGGTAAGACTGACCACACTTCACCATGGAGTAACACCAAAACTAAACGTAAAGAGATTATTACTCACTACAACTCGTAGAAAAGTACACAAACAATCGGTAGGCATACAGAAGAAACCTCTTTACAGATAAATCAAGAAACCGGGTAAAAAACTAACCCAGCAAATAAAAAGACCTTAACTCGACGTCTTCAACGAACATATAAAAACTCTAATCAACAAACAGTCAACGAAGTAAAAGATAATAAAAGAGGGTAAGTCTTCCGACAGGTGGAAAACTTACCTCTTTACAGTCTCCTAAGACCCCCGATCACCCTATCGGTCTTTCTTCGTCCGTACTTCCCCTCCCTTCCCTTGATTCCGAAGAAACCGAGGATGAAACTCTGTCCATAGACCAGTGTCTGGGGTAAAGAGTACAGTCAAGATTATTATCTTTGATGGTGGACCAATCCCGGTAACACTGATATAGGAACTTCCCCCTTTCTAGTTTCTCTGACACATAGGATGGGTTCCAGTAGGAGGTCTTTCACCGGTCCAATCTTAAACGTGTCTCTAAACAATTGAGATTTCGACTCCGAGAGAGGTCAAGTGGTACATAGGTCCGGGATTTCAAGGAGATTTAGACCTTAGGTGTCCTGTCCTGTACAGGATGAGTATTGATCTCGGACAGGAAGAGTCAAGTCTGGTACTCTTCGTAATGGTGTACAAAGGACTCGACGTAACGTCTAGTGTTCGTAATTATGAGAAAAGAAAAATCTAAGAATAAGTAAAAAAATTTTTATACTCACTAGAAAATAAATAAAAAACGGTACATCGTATATCCTAGAATCAAAGGGTACGTCCTTAACTTGGACACAGGGACCGTAACCTTCAAACCTCAGAATTGGTGACATAGAGGTCCCTTCAGGGTCGTAACTGTGAACTGTCTTTGCAACAGACTGATATCGGGTCTGTAGGCTCCTTTCTGTGTGTGGATGGGTCGTGACCGGGACCTCTTCACGAATTCGTCGTGACCAAAGTGACTGTCTAGTGCCTCACGTCTCTACAAAGGACCGATACTATGTGTGGGAACACTAAGTTGCAATCGTCGTTATTGTGACCCCCGAAGTCCTCGAGGAAGAGGTGAAAGCTTTCCGTCGCACGTTCTAGAGGAGGGATACCAATGAGACCGGTGGGTCGTGTCGGTTACGTGTCGGAGGGTCCAACACGACTGAAGGAGATCAGTTGCAAGTCCTGGCCAAAACTCATCGTACAAATCAGATCACACCTCTGACGCTCCCCACTCGTAGTCCGTCGATCCAAGATCGGGGACGAACTGGTGACCATCCTCGTCCCCACTCCGTTCCCTCCTGACTCCGTTCAGTGAAGATGAGGGACCGGGAATCAAGGAGTAGACAGTTAACTTTTCTGAACTGTCCATTAATGATTCGTAACATCTTAAAAGATACTACTGTGTTTATGAGACGAAAGACGTGACGAGTTACATCATCAGTGACCAAGAGATATAGATAAATAGATAGACATGTATGTATAATTCATGAACTTCATACCAATCACACTAAGTCCTTGACTGTAAAATAAAATAAATAAAAATTAACCTCCTATTAACGAAATGTCATCACACAACCAAAGAAGGTGTGTAGTTGTACTTAGTCGGCGTCTATATGTATACAGAGGAGGGAGAACTTGGAGGAAGGGTAGAGGGTGGGGTTGGGTGAGGAGATCCAATAGTGTCTCAGGGACCAAACTCGAAGGACACAATACGTCGTTTAGGGGTGACCGATAGACAAAATGTTTTCAATTTCATATACAAAGTTACCATGACAGAATTAAACGGTGTGGAAGAGGAAAGGGTTGACACAGGTGTTCAGACCCTCGACTGTAAAATTAAAATAAATTAAATATATTAAAATTGATTATATGTTAAATATATTAGAATTGATTAAATCTAAATGTAAATTTATCGGTGTGTATCGATCACCGAGGGATAACCTGTCGCTTCGTTCTTCTTTGGAGGTCGAGACTCTTCGTCTCTTCCTTCATCGAGTTCCATCCTAATTTTCAAGGTCGAGTGTGTCTACACCTAAGTTCAGAACGATCGATACCCTGGCTCAGGTTCCATAAATTGGAGAAATTCGGAACCAAAGAAGAAAATATTTTACCTCGATTATGACCGAAGATATGTGGACACATTTTTGACTTACTCTGTCTCGAGATTCACACGGTAGATAGTTTGTTGGTCCCGAGATGTGTACCTCCCCACTCCCTCAAAGAAAGAGACTAATTAGGTAATAAAGTAAGTGGTCTTCCAGTGTAACTTTTAACTCACTTTTCTCTCTTCCAAGTTTTAGGGGACCCACCCCAGAATCCCCTCCCCTTCGTTATCCCCTCCCTCCTCGGTCTCTTCTTTTCCGTCAAAACGGATAAAGTGTAAAAAAGCGTCCCGACCGGACATACACAACACACTACATGACCCAGGTCAATGTGTTCTAGATCGGTCTATAAATCTAAGGGACTCTACGTGGACACAACACATTAGAAGGGTGAGGACATTTCCTTATCGAAACTGACCGGTCCCAAAATGTCCTCCGTAGAAGTGACTCTAAACACCGTTTGTTCCCTTCCCAGGAACTGTGAGTTGTTATTTGCACGTTTGTTAGACTATGTAGTCCTACTGTGAAAGACACGAGAAATTGACCACAAAAGATCATTCTTATTAATTTGTCTCCGGTTTTCTTTCAATACTGGTTGAATCGTATAATTTTTCGTCTCTGTAATAAAACGGACGTTTCCAGGCAGATCAGTTCCGATACCAAAAAGGGCACCAGTACATACCTACACTCTCAACCTGATATTTCTTTCGACTCGCGACTTCTTAACTACGAAAACTTGACACCACAACCTGTTCTGAGAACTCCCAGGGAACCTGACGTTCCTCTAGGGAAACCTGACTAGGATTTCCTCTAGTCAGGACCCACAGGTGACCTTCCTGACTACGATTTCGACTTTGAGGTTATGAAACCGGTGGACTACACTTCTCGACTGAGTAACCTTTTCTGGGACTACGACCATTTCTAACTCCCGTCCTCCTCTTCCCCCGCTGTCTCCTACTCTACCGACCTACCGTAGTGGCTGAACTACCTGTACCCAAACCCACTTGAGACTCTCGACCACAACCTGTCCCTCCGGACCGCACGACACCAAGTACCCCAACGTTTCTCAGACTGTACTGATTCGCTGACTTGACTTGACTTGATGAGTGAACCGATTTCACTTCCGTCAAGTACTCTTTCAAAGGCTGAAGAAGACGAGGGTTTCAACGGTCGACACTGATCAATCGTAGTGGAGGTAGAATTATTTGTCGAAGGATAGGTACACTGAGAATGTTTGGAGTAAATTTAGTCAACCTCCTAAAAATTTTTAGGGTTACGGGTCCTATATGATATTTGTTACTTTAGTCTTTCCCACTCCCACCCTGGGTCCATGGTCAGGAAAAATTTCACAGGACTTACTAAGATTATATGTCGAAGCAAACTCGTGGTCCGTAAATCTCCCTCACTAGACCCATCTTTGAGTCCTCAATTCAGGTACCCCTCGGGACTAGATATAGTGTCTGAGATCCGGAGTAGTCTAGTGCGACTATAAGATAAATCGAGTGTAACGAATGACGTTGATCGTATAAAGAGTTGGTTGTACGAGAAATTATTTCAGATTAAACCCGGTAAAGGTGTAACAATCGCAACTGTCCCTTTAAGGGGTGCCTTAACCACTACCCTCCCCAGCCACGAAATTTTAGTTCGGAACGTCTTCATAATTCGACCGAAGGGCTCGGGGTTTTGGTAGTTGTCTTCTCAACGAAGTCGTTGAAGACGTACGACGGTGGACCACCCCGGACGAGGGTTGAACTAGTACCGAGGAGTAAAAACACGAGGACGGGGGAGGGGGTTTCTCTACATTAAATCCTTTTACAGTACGTAAAAGTTAGGTTAAATGACCACGGAAGGTGTAACTAGTCTGAAGGAAGAGGAAAAAGGAGGGTAGACCAATTATATTAATAACGAAAGTGTACCACTTCGGTAAAATACATTATCGAAACAAACAATGATACCAATGTTCAATCCGTCATGAAACCTTATATTTAGATAGTAGAGGGTTTTCGTCGAAAGATAAACAGTTCCACGTCGGGAGTGTACGTAGTTTCTCGTTCGGTTCGTCACCGTAAGTAAAAGACAGAATTCCTTTTCACCGGAAAGAACCGGTTTCACATAAACTTTCAGGAGACTCAGATCACACCTGTGAGAAACCTTTAACGACCCACGGCAGTGGGAAAGAGGGGGTCCCCTAAAAGGACGGACTCACTCCGTGGGTATTCTTCTTACTCGACTCTCTCTAAGTCTTTTCAACCATTGTCCCGTCGAGGCCGACGATCCGTCCTCGGGAAGATAACGTGTCGGTCGGTCTCAACAATAATCTGACAAGAGAGAACCGACCAAAGAGTCGATTTCCGTTCCGACTCTTGCATTAGAGAGGTCTCAATTTAAAGAAATCCACATTAGACAAGGAGAGTGCGTAGAGTTCGGTGCGGGGAATAAAGGACTACCCCTACCTCAATTTTAGAGGGAAGCCTTTTACCGTTTTCAAGTCTCGACCCAAGTTAGACGGTGGGAGTTCACTGCTTCGCACTGGTTCAGAGACGATGCTGTCGCGAAGTGTGGGTCGACTTAGTCTGAGCCGGGATCCTCCTACCTTATGTGTACCGGACACTTCGCCCCGAGAGGAGGAAGAGAACCAGTCCCTATCGTCGATTGGGACCTCTCCAAACACCCGAATATCGTGGGAGACATACACATTGGTAGATTAGGAGTACTGTTGGCGTACTCCAGGGGTAGTAGACCGGAGGGAGAGTAAAATATCTCCTCCTTTAACTCCGAGTCTCCCTAATTCGTGACAGGGGTCTAGTGTTTCCGGTACTGTTTCGGATCGGAGTAGTGGAAATCCCAGTCTCAAGACGAAATCTTTTCAGATTCCTTAGGAACGACGGTTGAGTCGTCTCCAAGTGAAAGGGTTAAGTTTCTCGTCCCTGGTCCTCTTTTCTTTCTCGTCCCTGATAGGTACAGACGTACTTCCGGAAGTAATTTGGTTTACCTTGTTTGAGGTTCATAGAAGAAGAGGCGGAACTCCTCTTTAAATAACAAAACCATCCGGTAGTCACTTAAAGGTTACCGATAATTAATTGATCGGTACAGTAAGTTTAAATAATAACGTCTCGTCCTTGTATGAATAAATGTGGTGAGTGTGTCGTCCTATTAACCGTCAATATATTAAAGTTACATTAATACTAGCCTTAACGGTCCATCTTTGATCCGTGAAACCTCCACACACAAATAGTTGTTGAGTGATGGAACCTTAATGGGTGAGTACTGTACTCATCAACTCCGGAGTATTCTTTCCAACAATTAACCCCTGAAATACAAACGTAAGGGTTTACTGTCTTTTTCGTCCTCGGAGTCTCGATGGTCTTGATAAAAGAAGAAGAAGAAGACCATCTGAAGACGTCAAGACGTCCAAGTAGGACAAACACCCGTACAGACCCCACGAGACCACTGTCCCTCCCTCGTCTTTCTCTACACACTCGAAATCACTTCCCACGTTCACGACTTTACATGGTCCAAGTAGAGACGTAGACAACTTGGACCCGTACCCTTCCTTTATGGCTAAACACTGAACACTTCCTCACTCACTCCTTTCAGTCTCTTGGATGCGTACCCGATTCCCCATGTCTTCAGGACCAGTAGATGAGGTACTCGTCTTACTTTCGACCTCTTTCCTCCGGTCTGCCTCTCCTCTACCACTTAAGGTACATGTGCTCTACAATGCTCTTTCGTACGTCGAATGTATTGGAGACGACCCGTGCGTAGTGGGGAGAGGAGAGGGTGTCTTTTGTTTTCACTAGGGTCCCGACCAAAAGAACTGGTCACAGGGGGAAAGAGAAGGAGATATAAAGGACCATCGAGACTCCGACACGAATAAAAAACATTCTACCCCCGTTCCCCTCCTCTTTGGGTGGGTTACACTACTAAGAGTCGAGAAATCTACCAAGAACCGAGTCGTGTACATCTTATTCTTTTTGTGACCGAAAATCTTGACGTTCCCCTCAAGCAACTTGTCCTCTCTTTGGATCCGGGGGCTTCCCCACTTGAATACCCGGGTTGAGTGCGTCGTCTACTTACCTTCTCGGTCCGAACCTTACGTGTGCACAGTGGTCGCTTCACTAGAAGGCATTACGTTGAGACAACACTCCCTCCTCGACACCTACGAGAGCTTATAATAATCTGATTATATTTATTACCGGCCTACCCCACACAGAGACATCGGTAGGATTTTCGACGAGACCCTAGAAAAAAAAAAAAGGGAACGGAAAATTTTATTGGGGAATGTATTTTATTTTATTGGGGGAATGTATTTCTGAGGACATAGTTTAGGAAGGTCCCAGGTTCTCGCCTCTGTAAACAAGAAGGACTACACTTTACGGAGGGTGGGTCTCTATTGGTTCTATTATCTGGAGGTGTCAGGTGTCGTTACGGGGGAAAAGAGAGCCGACGGTCTTCCGACTTCCGATGTGAAACCCGAGTAAACGAGTTTAAAAGGAGTCCTTCCTCAAAAGTACTAGGAAAAGAAAGGAAGAGAAAGTGAACTATGGACGAAAATGTAGTCCATTTAACAAAACTAGAAAGAATGGACACAAAAGTAATATTTTAAAGGTCTACCTCCACGTCGATAATTTGTCAGTATTGATATTTATTTGTTCATTATTAGAATTTGGAACATCAAGTTACGAATTTCTTGATTTAAAATGTCTTGAGTGTCGGTACAACGCTTCCTAGGGTGGGTGAGATCACGGTGTCTATATGTTGCACGTTCTTCTCCTTTCGAGTCAAAAGTACTTTTCCTTGTAATCCGTCTTCTCCGACCAAGTGAAAGAGTCGGTCTTCGTGGTAGAACGGGGTGATTGGTAATATGACTCTTGGAACCTCAACACGTCAAAGCTCTCTCTGGATATTATTGGACTTTGTATGAAATGATTGTCGTTTCTTTTCGTCGACTGCAAAGGACCTACCGACGTCGTACGGACTACGATATACACCCTGGATCGATAGGTTGATAGTTATGCATAGAAAAATAGTAGGGGGGTAGTAGAAAGATCAAGCAACAACAGCAAGTCAACGATTCAACACAAGCTGAGAAACACTGGGGCACATACCGTCGTGTGCGATCCGAAACGACAGGAAATGATACAGGGTCTCAAACGAGTTTGAGTACAGGTAACTCAGCCACTATGGTAGGTTGGTAGAGTAGGAGTCAACGGGGGAAGAGGAGGACGGGAGTTGGGAAGGGTAGTCCCAAAGAGATCACTCAACTGAGAAGTATAGTCCACCGGTATCATAACCTCGAAGTAAAAAGAGATTTTAACTGTAGTGGTAGGTATGAAACTGTCTACTCCTTCGTCTCTAAGTCTTGGTTATAAAAGTTCCAGTTTCTTATTTATCTGTATCCCAGACTTTGGGTAGGAGTACACATATATTGTAAGTGTTAAAGATGGTATAGTGAGTAGGAGTCTGTTAGTGACAGTGGATCTTAACAGTTATCATCCGTGGGTAAAATCCAGAGAGAGTCCGGATTCCAGTGGTTCGAAAGGGTCATGGGTTTGACCTGAGGGTCCTTCTTGTCAAACCCTCGATGTCTACACTTCCTATTCCTACTGGGTCGTTTAGTTCCCCTTTTCGGACAAATACCCCCAGTATCAATTGGTGTCCGATAATAATTATGTTATCGATAAAAAGTAGGAAGGTTTACTTTATCTTATAATAACGATTTTATTATAAGATTGGTAAGATTGGTAACAATCTTATAACCGTTTAGAACATACGTGTTACAGTTCTACCTAAAATAATTTTAAAAATAGAATACTTTTTAAACAAAGAAAACAACTACCAAATCTGTCCTCATAGACATGAAGACAATATACTAAAAACCATAGGATAATATCTTACTCTCCTTAATACAATTTAGTGTCTACGTCCTGTGAAGTCTCGTCACGAAGAAAACGTAATTTGAATAAAGTTCTTCTAAGTACTTCGGAACTTCCGGACTTAACCCTGAACCCTAAGTCGCTACGACCTGGTCTTATAAAGTCCGAGTTTAGAGTTAGGACCAAGAGGAAGTCTCGGAAAGTCCTGGAATACAATTAGAGGTCAGTATACCTTAATTAAAATATATATATATTTTATCGATTAAAGAAACAGATAAATATGTCTTTACCCACGATCTTTTTTGACCTCGGGGACCAAGTGTACGCACGAGGACACAGGGACAGTAAGGGGAGATTCCTTTTTTGTGTTGTGTTTAGGTAAGAACACAGGTGGGTCCCTGTACGTAGTGTTACAAGTATTTAGGTGATGAGTACTATTGAGGTTTCACCTTTATGAGGGTTAAGGTAGTTATTACTTGTCTACTTAAGACTTGTATAAAGATGGTACTCTATGTATCGTTACTTTCCCTTTCTGGGTAAACTCCGTAGTGGTGCCTATTTAAATTGGGTGTATGACAATCCTTTTTCCTCAGTGTGTATTTTCTCGTACTAAGGTGAGTGTAGTTCGAGTGTTACGTACGTTTTGAGTAGTTCCCACGTTTCTTCAGTTCTTCACCACTGGAGGCTCCTCCCTAACACTACCCGTTCCAGTGGTCCACCGAAACCCCTACGACGACGATAAAGTGAAAAAGTACAACCAGATCCAATAAACTACACCAGTGTAATTTTTCAGTAACTCTACACGTTTATGCTAAACACGTGTAAAGAGAGACACACAATATGAAGTTTATTTTCAATTTCCTTTTCTAGTCCCAAGTTAAGGGTCGAGACGGTGCACGACACACTGAACACCTTAAGTGAAAAGGAAATACGATGTCGAAAAAGTAGACTCTTTAGTCGCATTATGTTGGGTGAATGTCTCTACATTCTTATATTATTCTCCGACGTATACTTTGTTGGTCGGGACTTGAACTGTTTACCATCGACAAGTTAATGTAAGTGATAAATTTACGAAAAATTATCTTTTAATAACTTATGTGTCTTTAGATTTCTCTTATTATATTGTTGGGGGGGCACCTGAGTAGTAGGTTTGAATTATGAATAGTTGAATACCGGTTAGAACAAAATGAACTTACACAGAGGAGTTGGTAATTTATGAGTTTCATATAAAATTTATTTATATGAGGTTGTCGTTACCTTAAGGACGTCTCGATAAATTTTAAGATTTCTACTACAACAGTTTCACGACGTGAGTTACACGGTCGTTTAAACCTTTTGACTCGACACCGGTGTCCTGACCTTTTCCAGTTAAGAGAAGGGTGAAGGGTTCTTCTCGTCATGATTTCTTACAAGTCTGGTGACCTGTTAACGTCAGTAGAGGGTACGATCATTCCAATACGAGTTTTAGGACGGACAATCCGAAATGGTAATGCACTTGGTTTTTGAATTGTCTACAGGTTCAACTCCAGTCTTTTCCGTCTTTTTTGTCTCTAGTTTAACGGTTGTAAACGATCTAGATCTTTTTTGTTCCCTTAAGATCTTTTTGTAGAGAACAATTTAACTGATACTATTCTTTCGGAAGGAGTCACTAGTCACGTTTCTTTATGTCCTTTTGTTATCTTACCCTTTCCGATCTCTAGAGAAGTTCTTTTAATGTCTATGGTTCCTTTGTAAAGTACTTTTCTACCCGATCTATTTCCTATCTTTACCATCCCTGGATTGTCTTCGTCTTCTATAATTCTTCTCCACCGTTCTTATGTGTCTTCTTGATATGTTATTTCTAGAAGTGCTGGGTCTATTAGTACTACCACACTAGTGAGTGGATCTCGGTCCGTAGGACTTTACACTTCAGTTCACCCGGAATCCTTCGTAGTAATTCTTGTTTCGATCACCTCCACTACCTTAAGATCAACTCGATAAAGTTTAGGACTTTCTACTACGACACTTTCACGACGTAAGTTATACAGTCGTTTAAACCTTTTTAGTTGTCACCGGTGTCCTGACCTTTTCCAGTCAAAAGTAAGGTTAAGGTTTCTTTCCGTTACGGTTTCTTACGAGTTTGATGTTGTGTTAACATGAGTAGAGTGTGCGATCATTTCATTACGAGTTTTAAGAGGTTCGGTCCGAAGTTGTTATGCACTTGGCACTTGAAGGTCTACAAGTTCGACCAAAATCTTTTCCGTCTCCTTGGTCTCTAGTACAACGGTTGTAGACGACCTAGTAGTTTTTTCGTTCCCTCAAGGTCTTTAGTAGATAAAGACGAAATAACTGATACGGTTTCGGAAACTCACACACCTAGTGTTATTTGACACCTTTTAACACTTTCTCTACCCTTATGGTCTGGTGGACTGGACGGAGAACTCTTTGGACATACGTCCAGTTCTTCTTTGTCAATCTTGACCTGTACCTTGTTGTGTGACCAAGGTTTAACCTTTTCCTTGTGCGGTTCCGACATATAACAGTGGGACGAATAAATTGAATATACGTCTCATGTAGTACTCTTTGCGACCCGACCTTCTTCGTGTTCGATCTTAGTTCTAACGGCTCTCTTTATAGTTATTGGAATCTATACGTCTACTGTGGTGGTAATACCGTATTTCACTTTTTCTTGAGTTCTCGGAGAACTACTTTCACTTTCACCTCTCACTTTTACAACCGAATTTCGAGTTGTAAGTCTTTTGATACTAGTACCGTAGGTCAGGGTAGTGAAGTACCCTTTATCTATCCTTTTGTCATCTTTGTCACAGTCTGAAATAAAAAGACCCGAGGTTTTAGTGACGTCTGCCACTAACGTCGGTACTTTAATTTTCTGTGAACGAGGAACCTTCATTTCAATACTGGTTGGATCTGTTGAATAATTTTTCGTCTCTGTAAGGAAAAAGTTGTTTCCAGGTAGATCAGATCCAATACCAAAAAGGTCACGAGTACATACCTACACTCTCAACCTGATATTTCTTTCGACTCGTGTCTTCATAACCACGAAAACTTGACACCACAACCTCTTGTGAGAACTCTCAGGGAACCCGACGTTCCTCTAGGTTGGTCAGGTAGGATTTCCTCTAGTCAGGACCCACAAGTAACCTTCCTGACTACAACTTCGACTTTGAGGTTATGAAACCGGTGGACTACACTTCTCGACTGAGTAACCTTTTCTGGGACTACGACCCTTTCTAACTCCCGTCCTCCTCTTCCCCTGCTGTTTCCTATTCTACCAACCTACCGTAGTGGCTGAACTACCTGTACCCAAACACATCTGAGGCCCTCAACCAGTATCTGTCCCTCCAGACCGCACGACGCTAAGTACCCCAACGTTTCTCAGCCCATACTGACTCACTGACTTGACTTGACTTGACTTTCGGAAACTGACACACCTAGTATTGCTTGACACCTTTTGAGAATTTTCTCTACCCTTATGGTATGGTAGAATGGACAGAGGACTCTTTAGACATTCGACCAGTTCTTCGTTGTCAATCTTGGAACGTACTCTGTTAACTGAACAAGTCCTAACTCTTTCCTCATGCTGTTCCGACAAATAACAGTGGGACAAATAAATTGAATATACGTCTCTTATAGTACTCTTCGCGACCCGACCTATTCAATGTTCCACCTTAATTCTAACGGTCCTCTTTATGGTTGTTAGAGTCTATACACTTACTGTGGTGAGATTACCGTCTTTCATTTCTCCTTAATTTCTTGAAGAACTATTCCCACTTCCTCCTCTCACTTTTTCGGTCGAATTTTGATTTATAATTTTTTCTGATTCCACCGTAGACCTGGGTAGTGAAGTACTGTCTATCTTCCACTTTTCCTCCTTCGCCACTGTCTAAAGGAGAAGAACCCGAGAATTTTAGTGACGTCTTCCATTGACGTCGGTACTTTAGTCTTCTATTGACGAAGAACCATCCTTTTGATACTCTTTGGATCTGTCACACGACTTTTCGTTTCCGTAGTGAAACGACTGTTTAAGGCGTACTAGTTCTGATATCAGAAAGGTCATCAGTGTATACCAAGACTCTTGACCTGGTATTTTTTCCGTCTCGCGGTTTCTTAACGACGAAAGGTTGACACCATGACCTCTTCTGAGAACTCTCAGGGAACCTGTCGTTCCTCTAGTTTGGTCAACTAGAATTCCCTTTAGTTGGGACCTATGAGTAACCTTCCTGACTACGACTTCGAGGTTATGACACCGGTGGACTACGGTTTCGATTCAGTAACCTTTTATGGGACTACGACCCCTACTAACTTCCATCTTCCTCTTCTCCCGTAGTCTCCTACTCTACCGACCTACCGTAGTGGTTTCGTAACCTGAACTTGGACCCGTTTGAAGTCCTCTACCACCCCCTGACCCTTCGGACCACACGACGTTAGGTACCCCAGCGTTTCTTGACCTGTACTGAACCGCTGACTTGTTGTACATATGTAGTGAAACGTGGAGATTTTTATTGAGAAAAATTTATGAAGTGGTACTATAATAATTGTAATCCATGATGATGATGGTGACGTGGATTGGTCATCAGACCAAATATTGACTAAGTTGGTTGAGTTGGGTTTACTCTATATCACTCCACATTAAAAAAAGTAACAAAGTAAGTTAGAGAATTGTTTAGTGTTTCCGTTACAGAGACTATACATGGGTGGTTAGTGTCTTCAGAAAACCACCCCCCATGCCTTTTATCCTACTTTCGAGGATTTTTGTCGGGATCAAAGACAGCTATCGAGAGAAGACCTAAAAAATCTTGGTGCTTACCGACGACAGTGACAGTCTTGATCTAGACTGTGGCTCCGTTTCCTTTCTGGGAGATCGTATTCTGACACTGTTGTCACCCTCTCGTCGAGAATGATAGTGTGTTATGTGTCTCTTTAGGGTGTATCCTGTAAGGGACCTTCTGTCCGTCCACACCGTAGACCAGAGTTGATTTGTAAGGAACTGAAAAAAAAAAAAAAAGTACATCTGGTAAAAACTTCAGAAATAATTTGAACAATGTTATAACGAAGACGAATTAATTAAATAAATAAACCGGTACTCCGTACACCTTAGTCGAGGGGTTGGTCCCTAGCTTGGACATGGAGGACGTAACCTTCCATTTCAGAGTCCGACTAAGGATTTTTTTTTTTATTTGCTGACAGGGGACTTGACGTAAGTAGACTTCCAGGAAGGAAAGTTCCTCCGTAACATGACGTAAAATACTTTAGTGGTCGAGTACAATTACAGAGGAGGGTGATTTAGTACTCACGGGACACCTTTTCTGGGAGTAAAGTAGGTAGACACCTAAGGGATGGGGTCATGTCACAGGTCGTGTTGTCTCCGGGGGTTTGTTTACACACACTCTGTTTACTCACTTGCCCTTACTCGTCTCGGGTACCCTGTCCGAGGCGTGACCCTCGACCTCCGGACGTCAGATCGGAATAGAGACGGAGACTGGGAAAGCCACTAGGTTTCGTTCGATGATTGAAAGTACCTGAAGGTCATTAAGGATCCTAGAGAAGGTTGAGATTTTCTCAGAAGTCAAGATCTTACATGAATAAATTGAATGATAACACGACACAACTGGGTAAATAATTAAATATAGACTCCGGATTAACGACCCGTTTTGAGACTACGAAAAGTCTATGGGGGTATCGTTGGGTTGAGACAAACGACCAACGGGGTCTCGAAGAAGTGACCAACACAAAGGTCGTGTCTACTATACGATTGTTCGGGTAGGTCCTACCGGTCCTCCTTGGTAGGGTGGATTGAGCGAGTACCGTACGACACATGAGTAGCCCGAAGTTGATTCGACCAGATCTCCGGCTCGACTCGTCCCTGATTTTTCCGAAGAAAAGGGGCGAATCAGGTACAGACCGAGACAACAGGTGTCTCGACACTCCGGATCGGTAGACATCTACGTCCGTGTCCGGTGAGTCAAAGTCCTCCACTCGTGTCCACCTTCACTCGTGTCCTTCCCAGTCGGATGACTTTAGAATGGTTCACTTCTTTGGGTGAATCCATGTTTAAAGGAGAGGACGGTAGGTAGAGTCTGGGAGATAGGGTAAGGTGTTCTATTGAGACCGAGAATCGACCGGTTGATCAGTAGAGGACTTTCACAATCGACTATTGAAGAGACTCCGAATCCCACAATGGTTACACCCTGGACCCTCTTACTTTCCCTCCCTAAGTCAATAGAAATAAGGTCAGAAAAGATGAACAACTTTTAATCTGTATGTTGACATTCCTTATTGGAGGGTTAAAAATTCTTGATAATACTGTGATGATAATTATATCCGAGTACGATATTTTTATATTTTTCCGTCTAATCTTATTTCTTCTTGTGATTTCGACGGTATGTATACACGGAGACAGGTGTATGTCTCCGGAAACTTTAATCTCGGAGATAAAAAATATGTAAAAATTCACACATATAAAGAATGTACGGGTATTAGTATCAAATGGATGACACAAAATGACTTAAGATAAAATAAAGATTACCTTATATTTAAGCTAAGATAGGACAAAGTAAGATTAAGGTCGTCTTATCTTCCGTATGTCAAGATAATATACCAACGTAAAAATTAAACGACTTCACCTCGTAATGTAAAACTTTTCCTTAAGAATAATTGTCTTTCGTAGATTCTATGTTTCCTAACTGACAAAGTACCATTCCTGTTTAAAACTTCCGTTTTCCAGAAAGGATCAGGTGGAAGTCTAGAGGTCCGTCTCTCCGGAGAAAGGGACGACTGGGAGAGTTGATTGATAAGTGGATTGACCAGGTAAGTGGATTAACCAGACACATGGTTGGGTCCTTTGTGGTTCCCCACCCAGACCTTTTTCTTTTCTTGACCTTTTTTCTTTTGGATCAGAGGTTAGGTTGAGACAGAGAGTAATCGAGAACCTGTTCAGTGAGTGACTAAGTAAGTCTCAGGATTTTCGTGTTTATGTGTTACTTTATTTAATCACTTAGTGATTATGTGTGCCGCCACATTTCTTCGGTGGTCGATTACACCCCTTTTATGAAACCTTTGATTTCTAGTGTCCCTATACTCCTCACTAAGAACCTTTCTACCCAATGACAAAAGTTCCTAAGTTTCCATTAGATTCGTCAATCTAATCTAGGTTGGTCAGGTAAGATTTCCTTTAGTCAGGACTTATAATTAACCTTCCTGACTGTGACTTCGACTTTGATGTTATGAAACCGGTGGACTATACTTCTTGACTGAGTAAACTTTTCTGGGACTACGACCCTTTCTAACTTCTACCCTCCTCTTCCTCTACTGTCTCCTACTCTATCAACCTACCGTAGTGGTTGAGATACCTGTACTTAACTCATTCGAGGTCCTCAACCACTACCTGTCCTATCGGACCACACGACGTCAGGTACCCTGGTGTTTCTCAGCCTGTGTTGACTCACTGATTTGACTTGACTTTCCATTAGATTGGTAACTCTTTCGGGGAGACATAACGTAAAACCGTCCGACTAGGATCGACGTCGGTATTAACATCTCACGAGGGAGCCATCGTAAGAAAACTCTCAACAGTAAACGAGTCGCTACCTCGTAGAGGGTCGAGTTTGACTCAGTGGAAGTCCGATAGATCGGAGAGATTTATCCTAGTTGAAGGTTTCCTCACAAAATTTACGAGGGTGTGAGTTCGGATGTCATCTACCGACCAGATCGTTCCGGTCACCTCTCTCCAGTTCAATGTATGTAACAGTCCTCGGTGTTTCGTGACGAGACGACGGGGACATGGAGGGTCTAGGGTGTCTTGTGGTCGTGGCACAGACATCCCGAATCAGTATTTCTGAGACCGGGACATCCTGACCAATGGAGTGTCCCCTCAATCCGGTAGGGACGCGGTCTCCCCGGGTGCACCTTAAAACCGGGTCGGGGAGGTGTGAAATCCTCGTCGGGAAGTACGGTTGACCCCGTCATTGATCGTCTATCCGGTGACCATCACCTCGTGAAGTAAAGAGACCCGGAGTCAAAGGAGTCCTCCTTATACTCCACCCCCACCCGGACTATTCACAGTCCTAAGGAGGAGTGAGTTTTGTGGTGCCTGGACATTCAAGAACAAACGAAAACACAAGACGAGTCACGGACATTATTGGGCTCAAGAATCACTATAAACAACCCACTTGTTCGGTACTTATTTGTCTATCTTAGTGGCACGAACAGTGTTTACCGTTGTCACAAACCCCTTAAGACGACATCGAGTAGTGTACCACAGTTCCCTACTGGTCTGTACGACTTCGGTATAGACCGGACGTAGGACGCGGTGTGTGCCCCCGTGGGGTTTCCGTCGTTCTGCCTTACATAAATTGGTCCTGACGAAACTCGTGGGTCCTGTCTTCCGACAGGTTAGTCCCTGGTTATTTGTAACGTGCCCCCGGGTCTTTTCCCTCATAAAGTCCGTCCATGTGTAAAACGACAACCTCCGGAGAGATGTGTACGTAGAGAATGTCGAAGACACACATCACTGTGTGCCGATAAGTTTCAGGTTTATAGGGTTCTAGGTCCCAATCGATGGAACCTCTTCTTAGATCTTTCGTGGGATGGGCCGGACCATAGTCAACAATGGGACTGATAGATCTTGGAAGGTACTCGGGAACCGTTTAGAGTCTGAGGGTAGTCCGCATACCTAAACCGTCACGAGTCTCTTGTCAGTGACCCGTTTGGTGTATGAAAAGGGACTGAGGTAGGACGGGGTTGCGTTGGGAACCGTGGGACCAAACGGTCACTGTGTTTTGTGATTTAATGTAAATTTCACGTGACTATTTAAAAACGTCTCCCACACAAACAGTTATGTATCGTTTTGATACATTTTTGAAGTTTTACACGTATGTGAAACGAAACACCGAAGTAAACATCTTCTTTAAAAATGTTCACGTGTTTTCATGTACATGTACCGCCGAGGAATCAGAATAAATTTTTTCTTTTTAACTTTCGTTGGATTCACAGGTGATTATGACTACACAGTCAACTTATGTAATACTAAATGACTACTTTATGATACGTAGGATCTTCCTACTACGTTTTTACGTAGTATTTTCTTCGTATGTTCTATATTACTGACTGATTTTCTCAAATACACTATTTGAGTATGTACATTTCTATAGATCTAATAATGTGTACCTCTCTATTGATTTTTCTAAGAGAGTCTTTACAATTGATTAGTGGATCTAGAACTCTAAACCCGATTTCAAATGAGACACCCTGAAGGGATCGTCAGATCACCAATTCTTAGGTACGAGGGTGACGTCCCCCGTATCCAATCTAAGGACCAACCCCTTAATTCTAGAGTGTACGGGACACCGTGACGGTTTTTTATTTATTTTTAACTTCATTTGTAGAAGTTTATTTAGAATGAACCATGAAGAAAAAGGAAAAGAGGAGGGAAGAAAGGAAGGTTAACGAACTTGAGAATTGATACTCGTACAAGAAAGAATTGTGATCTTTTTATTAATAAAAGTAAAACCTTATTCTTTCTTAAAGTGACTGTTGGAACCTTTCCTTTTTCTTTCTCACCTCTAGAGAGAGGCTGTGCTTAAAGATTTCGACATCCTTGATCAGTGCGAGTAGCAAGAGTGAATTGATTTCATGACCCGTCCGTACATGGTCAAGAGGGTTCCGGAAAGGGGAGGTCGACGGGCGAATTGTTAAGGACTTCGGCTTACTCCCAAAATGTTTGGGAATAAAAACATGTTCAGGATTCCTTCGGAAGACACACTTAACACCTTACCTCCGCTTCTTGGATGAGAGGATAGGTGACGTCACACGTAAATAGTACCAGGCAGATGTAAGAGTCGTCCTACGTCGACTAAGTTGGTAATAATAATTTTCGTGAAGATAGTTAACAATTATACTGCGACGTGGAAGATTGTATGTCTTTTGGGTCAGGAATGACTTACAGTCTCAGGTAATCTCTGGTAGGTCAAGTTACAGGAGTAAAATGTCTCGTTATGTGTGTAAAACCTCTTTTTGAGTTCCACCTACAACTGTCTCTGACTTAATCTTGAGTCCAGAAGATCGAGGGTGAGGATAGATACGAGAGAGTGAAGGGAGTGTCAGTCCGGAAACAAAGTTCGGGTATAAAGGAGAACGAACGTCATAACGTTATCAGTAGACCGTCCAAAAAGGAACGGGTCTGAGGACGCAGGGCCGTGGTCTCCTAGAGGTATTTTATGACTAGACTAGTAGAGAGAGGAGACTTATTTAGAGATGTTTACAAGGAGGACAGGAAGTCCTGTTTCACGTCCGAGGAGTCGTAAAGTGTCCTCGGAGAAGTTCTAGACCGGGACATAGTTGAAGGGGCAATTGTGTGGATACAAGGTTAAATATATCTTGGTAAAAATTAAAGAGTTTGTCGATTCCACGGATAAACGTGAAAATGTCTGTGGGAAACGGGTTAGATTTTATCAGAAGATGTTAAACAAAAAGGTCATGTACATACCTACACTTTCGACCTGGTATTTCTTCCGACTCACGGTTTCTTAACTACGAAAACCTGACATCACGACCTTTTCTGAGCACTCTCAGGAAACCTGTCGTTCCTCTAGTTTGGTCAGCTAGGGTTTACTTTCGTTGGGACTTATAAGTAACCTTCCTGACTACGACTTCGACTTCGAGGTTATGAAGCCGGTGGACTATGTTTCTCGACTGAGTGACCTTTTCTGGGTCTACGACCCGTTCTGACTTCCGTCCTCCTTTTCCCCTACCGGCTCCTACTCGACTGACCTATCGTACTGACTCGGTTACCTATACTCAAACTTATTTGAGGGCCTCTATCACTTCCTGTCCCTTCGGACCGTACAACGTCAGGTACCCCAACGTTTCTCAACCTATGCTGAATCATTGACTTGTCGTTGTTAAACAAACGGGTCTCTTGTGGAACGGAAGGGAATTTTGGGTTGAATTTATATGACCTTCGGAAGGGTTTCGAGGCCCTGTGTCAGTCTGAGGGAGGGAGTGCCAGGACGCCTAAGGACCCCCGCTGAGAGGCTGTCGTAAGTTACTCACACCACACGTAGATGGACGGGTTACCTCACATCACAGGAACTTAAGAACTCAAAATCGAGTCAGTAAGTAGAATACTTGTGTTTCTCCTCTTATGGATAAGTCATTCTAAAACACCTTATTTCCGTACTGAGTCACCTACTTACCTACCTCTTTACTTACTTTGTTACGATAGTAAGGAAAGTAACTGTTCATGAAAGGTGTCCTACCTTGGAAGATCTTTTGCTGTCCCTTATGTGGGCCGTGAAATTTTCCCTCCGAAAATGTCGAATGAGTACCTGGTGTCACCGGGGGACCTCTTTGTCGACCTCTGAGACGTCCGAGGGTTAACAGTGCATCTCCTCCCAAATACTGTTCCCTGACAGGTCATTCCTGAAGTCACAGCAACACATCACATCACTTTCAGTGAGTCAGCACAGGCTGAGAAAAGCTGGGGTATCTGATACGTCAGACACCTTAAGAGATCGGTCTTATGACCTCACCCATCGGAAAGGGAAGAGGTCCCCTAGAAGGGTTGGGTCCCTAATTTGGGTCTAGAGACGTAACGTCCGTCTAAGAAATGGTCGACTCGCTGTTCCCTTCGGGTCATTCATGAAATGAATCCCTAATTTATTCACAAATACATGATTGGTCAATAACTTTTGTGTTTGTTTTAAGATCTGACTTTTGGGTACCTCCGGCCCAATCCCAATCGTTCTGGTATGTGTGGGTCACACGGGTGTGGGGGGAACCTTGTTTTATGTACCGTCCTTGGGTCATTTTTACTAAACGGTTTACTTATTTGATTAATTATTGGTCTGCACCTCCCCAATTTGGTTATGGTTTCCTTCACTTCCCGCTTCACAAGAAACAAAAGAATCTTGACTTCTCTTTTTGAGACTCCAGTGCGGTAGACTGTGGGAGTGAAGTGTTCCCTGGTTAGACTTCGGGTCTCTTTGACGTACTGGAAGGGTTCCATCGTGTCGTTCCAGAACTTACTCGCTCCTGAGTCACAGGTTTAGGAGGTTCGCGGAGGTGACGTGCCAGAAGGGTCTGCTCGTTCCGCCCGGTGACGTGTGTCTCGACAGTCGTGTCTGGAGAAGAGATCTTCAACGGTCTGTTGTCGTGTCGGACTCGTACTCCATGGGTCGATTGATAGGGGCCTCTCCGAGTGGACTCGAGGGGGTTTGTTTAGACCTTAAGAAACCACCTCGTAGAGGTCGATTCCTCGTCCTTGTAATCATGTCGGGAGGGGAGAAAAGAGGAAACAAGAGGCGAAACTCGACCCAGGTGACCTCCTCATAACATTCCACGGGGACGACCCAGATGTTCCGGGGAAAAGCCAAGTTAATTACTCGGTATTTATTGGGTTACTTCCACAGTTGTTTCTCCCATTAAATAGTATGGAACAGTCCTCCCGCTCGGAGCGAGCGTTTGCGAGTAAGTGGGCAGACCACGTTGTACAATTCTAAATAAGGACCGGTCCAGGGAGCAGGAGGTCGGGAGGTGGAGGGGGGTTGGTTTTAAATAGAAGGTGTCCTTAGGAGTGTCCACACGACGAAACTGTTTATTCGATACTTCAGACCATAAGTAGTGTCCGACCAGAAACAACCCTACTTCCGTCATCCTTTATTTAAATAAACTCTCTCTTCCATTATGAACACTAAGTCTGTACGAGTTCCCCTTGTGGCTCCAATAAAGGTAGCAGGACCAAGACGTTCTCCTCGCTTCTTCTATTAAGAACCTGTCAGAGAAAGAAGTAGTAAATGACAAAGCTCCTTCGGCTCGGTCTTGAAAAGACTCTCCCGTGGGAAGCGACGGTCGGACCTTCGAGACCAGTGTTTGCGACCCTTCAGAACCCGTTCCTTTAGACTGTTCCCTCACGTTTCGTGACACTCTGTAGAGTCTACGAGTCTTACCGTCGTGGTCCTTCGAAGGGTGGAAACGATCAGTTGAAGACAGAAGGGAGTCTCGTGTCTTTACACTCAAACCTCTTGGCGGAAGACCCTCACGAACAATTTTATGTCCGAAGGTTAGAGGGGTAGAAGATCTCTAGGACTAAGTCCTTCAGATCCCTCCTTAGGTCCTTAAATATAAAACTGTTTGAGAGGAGAGGAAAACGGAAGTGTATTGAGTCTACGTATACAAACCACATGTACAACCTAGTTCTTCACACCGAGTCGTAGAGGTTCCTCTAGGTAAACTTTCAAGACGTCACCGTCCTCACAAGTAACAGACACGATTATGACATCGGTTCTCAGTGGAACACCGATGGTTCGTGGACTATGTGTCGCTCACACTCTCCTCTTGACGAAGTAAACCAAATTAAAATTAATAAACTGTAAATTCTCCGGTGTACACCCGTCACCGGGGGTATAACCTGTCTTGTCGAGGTCAGGTAGTGAGACGTATAAACTTAAGACTTCTCGTCCATGTTTGACTTTTTAAGTGGTAAGAATGTTCTGGATGATATGGTCAAAGGAGGGTGAGGGGGACTAAAAGGTCACTTATTTTATGACGTTTGAGGACCCCCCACGGGGTACGTCAGTGAATTCGAGGAGGTAGGAGATGAGGGCTCCAGATGTGTGTCTCTCCCAGTCTCGTTAGGTTAGGGAATCCATGAACGATACACCCCCACTCCCCCTTCGGAAAATCTACTCTGTATCAGAACCAGGGACTCGTGGTCCAGGAAGGGAAGGGTTATGTCCTCTTCTATTTATGTGTTCACTGGGTTATGGTCTACCGTGTCACTAGTTACGAGACTTGTTCGGGACCCCAATATTGTCTTTTGTCACTGTCTTCGTACCCCGGTCCTCAGATCGGGGGACGACCAAGTACAACATTCGTGAACCTGTCTTCGGGACGGAAGAGGTGCTACCCTACTTGGTCTGTGGATAGTCCGTTACCACGGGTTAAGTACCTCTCTTGAGATTGATTTAAGGGAGGAACTTCACAGGCTCCGTCTGACGAATGACAGAGACGGTACAACTCTACCCAGGGTGGATATGTCAGTGTGGTCGGATTCACTGACAGGAGTGGACAATGGGTGTCCGGACAGTTTTGACCCACTGGATACCTCTCTCTCCCAGGAGAACTTCAGGGTCCCGGAGTGGGTCGTCGACTACGACCACCACAATGTTGGTCCTACCTGATTTTACTTTCTCGGCGTATGACTGACTTCACTCCAAGGGACGCAAAAGGTATTCCAACGGGTAGTCTACCTGTTTACCAGGGCCTTTTCGTCTTTGACCAAACTAAGGACTACCACTCTCTTGTGTCCGTAAGAGGGAAATATCCCTACACTCTCCCTGTGTGTGTGTATGTACATTTATTTCCTCTCCCCATATTTTCGGTATATCCGAAGGGACCACCGAGTCTGTCATTTCTTAGACGGACGATTACGTCCTCTGGACCCAAGCTAGGGAGCCAGGCCTTCTAAGGAGCTTCTTTCTTTACCGTTGGTCGAGGTCATAAGAACGGACTTCTAAAGGTACCTGTCTCCTCGGACCACCCGATGTCAGATACCCCAGTATTTCTCAACCTACGTTGACTCACTGATTGTGAAATTGAAAGTCATTTTCGGTATACCTCCCCTTTCTCCAGTTCCCACACTCCTCCTTGACACTTGGGTACCCTCTCACTTCCCACCGACGACGACGTCTTTACTAAGTCCGGAATGTCATTCACCCCGGTCGGTCCAGGGTAGTCCCTCCTCCGGAGGTCTCCACCTGACGGGCGACCGGTCTCCGTGTCCCGAGGGAAAGGTGTTCCCCTCCTTTCCCATTGGGTATCTGGTACTGATCTGTAGGGGAGGACGAGTTCGCGAAAAGGATTGAGTGTGGACAGAGGGACCCTTCCGTCGTGGGTCCGAGTATTGACGCCCCGTTCTCGGTCCCTCTCCTCTGCGGACCGAGGTCGACCGATTCCAGAGCGAGACGGTTCGAGGGTCCGGGGACCTCAGAAAGTTCAGAGACCGGAAGTTAAGAGGAAAGAAAAATAGTTCACCGAAGTGAAACGGAGGTCTTTTGTCCGTGCCCATCGTTCTCAGCACACGGACTACGGTTCTGAAACCCGAGGGCTCATCGAACATGACCCAGTTTTGACGGAAAGGGACGTCCCCTCTCTCTCCCGAAGGATATCCTCTCGAGGGATCTTCGGGATCCGGTGACTTACTTTACCGTCCTTTTCTTTCCCTTTGAGAGTCGGAAGAGAGAACACTCTCGGGACGACGGAACACTCTCATTGTCTAATCTCGGGTTTGTAGACCGACTCTAGAGGTCGATTTATGAGTGAACTAGTTGTAGTCGAGTCACAATTCGGTGACATAACCGAACCGTGGGGTCGAATTATAGACGACCGTTGATCCGAGTTCTTAATTGGGGACCCTGGACAAGAGTAGGACTTAAGATTTTCGTTAGACATCTTGTTATGTCTTAGTTCTCTATAAAAGGTTTTTTTTGGTTTCTAGGTTCACGTCTCCCCGCAGAGCAGAAACCTTATTCTGTCATCATGGTTACAGAAACTTCAGTGGGACTTTTTGTTTAGTACCACCGGGAGACTTACCGTTCCAAAGTGTCATGACCCAACCGGTTTTACAAACAAACCTAAAAAGTATTTAAGAATGCCTTTTTGGACTTACTTGAAAAACCAGTTGGGTCAGAAACTTTGAAATTCCAATATTGATTTCCCTTTGACCTTTTCCGTCTCAGTGAACTCTCCGTCATTTATGTCTACATTCTTTGTCTCCCCGGTACTCGTCTGAACCCGGGTTAAGATAGGGATGGTCCTCGGAGTCCGTGCGCCGTACGTCTCCCTCCGTCTAGAAACATTTTGTGCCTCGTAAGGTCTAGAGGGATTTCTCTTTGGTAATCCTTGGTAGGCAAGAAAGACGTCAGTGTGGACAAGTAACCCTTCACAAATCAGTACCCACCCCTTTGACTCTGGTGGAATTCTTGTTTGTGGGTTGTCCACTTATTCATACATTTCTTCAAGGTAGACAAATAGACAGTGACGGTTCAAAGAGACACTTCTCGTTCCTTGTTAAAGGTACGTTGTCGAGTTCTCTACGTTGCACACAAACGGGTTTCGGTACCGTGTCCCTGTACGCCGAGGAAAGACTAGAGCGTCCGATGGTCGGTAAACCGCCCCACGTATGGACCGACCCTTCGGAGGGTCCTTTGGTGTCGAGGACGTTCACTGAGTTATCCACCAAGCTGAGGAGACTCAGTCCTGGTTCGGGTACCAGGGACACGGTTCCGAGGGACAGTACCAACTCTACGAGACCCGAACCGACTGTACTTTATGACTCCTGGAGACCACAAGTGGATGTCTTCCTACCTGAGAGAAAGACTGTTCACTGGTCCTACCGTCGACTGTAGTAAGTCACCGGGAAGAGAACCTCTCAACCCGAAAGATATAGTTCGGGTTGAACTCAAAACTACCGAAAGATGTAGTCCACTGGAAAATTAAATTCTCAAGTGAGAACCCTGATGGGACTTTCAGGTCACCAATTCTGAGACGTGAAGTTTACGTCCAACTCCCAAACTAGGAATCAGACCCTTGATTCTAGGGTGTACAGCTCACCACGTCGGATTTATTCATTTATGTGTCTATCTATTTTCAAATTAAAGGAAGATTGGTTCCCAAAGGTCCAACGGAGGATTTCAGTACTTGACCACCTGTGTTTTATAGATCAAGATTCAAGGATCCCACTCCTGGGACTCGTTCTGTGAGAACCTCCGGAGTTCAAGAGGGGTAGACTTAAATTAGTAGTCAAGTTGACAAGAGGTCGTGGTACTATTAGTGTGGTTATAGGTTGAATTTGAAAGGTTTCCGAGAGGGTGGTTACCTTAGTACAGGTTTGAAGGACCGAACCATAAGTTTAAGGGTAGATAGGAAGTGTAGAGGAGAAAGAGATACTCAGGTGGACATTGAACAAAACCCTTTTGACCTTGTGAGTGGGAAGAGAGGTCGTTGACGGGAAGGGTAGGCAGTACGACACGTCCAGGGAATTGAACTTTACAGAAGACAGACAGAGAACTTTAAGACGGGTGGGAAGTTCCGACTCAAGTTTACGGTGAAGGAGGGGATGTGTCGAAAGGGGCAGTAAAAAACACGTCGGGGAAACTAGAGTGTGGTATGGCACAACCATGAAAGGATAGGTGGGTATCGTGGATCAGGACTTGACGGTCGGAAACATACTTACTGAACGTAGAGGAGGACCTACCGTATACTAGGAATCCTTTACTACCAGCACTCCTCCCTCCTATAATAACGACAACAACTCAACGAGTCAGCACAGGTTGAGTAACACTGGGGTATCTGACATCGGGTGGTCCGAGGACTCAGGTACCCTAAAGGGTCCGTTCTTATGACCGTACCCAACGGTAAAGGAAGAGGTCCCCTATAGAAGGGTTGGCACAAAGAATACAGAGGAAGGACCGTCCACCTAAGAAATGGTGAGTCGGTGGACCTTTCGGGTCCTCTCTCCTATGGGATAAGGATAAAGGGTA
This sequence comes from Capra ibex, assembly GCA_006410555.1. NCBI lineage: Eukaryota > Metazoa > Chordata > Mammalia > Artiodactyla > Bovidae > Capra > Capra ibex. The sequence goes on from SJYO01034137.1 coordinate 42,893,751, forward strand.
ATACGGGTGCAAATTAATCGTTTACTTACTTAAATCTTCTACGTCTACTCCCAAGATTTTAATAGATGTTACACCCTGAAACAAGGTATCCATCGGATGGGGGTATTATCTTCCGTATCGGTCGGTGCACGAAAAGTATACCTTTTTCGTCTTCGGAATCACGCTAGGTAAGACAACCGAAACGTTACGGAAACCCACACACGTGTGTCTGAGGGCCTCGGTCTTCGGCGTAGACGAGACTTTACCGGGTCTCGTGGACCTGAGGGAGCAAAGAGTTATACTACTCTTCATGTGACCTCAGAACCTCGACTGTCAGAAGGACCATTTCTGTATGGATGAAGCGTCTCGGGGTGAGGTGGATGTGTGGTGTACCTAGTTGCTCCCAGTGTCACGGGAGACCCGTCACTCGGTCGACCACTAGCCTCCGAACCAAAACGACACAAGGACCCACCGGAACTAGACACAATTGTTCCGAGGACGAAGACACACTGGTCAATTGTTCCTCTGACCGGACGGATCACGTACCTCTGGGAGAGGTTTCGAACATGTGAACCAGGTCCCCGTAGGTTTAAACACACACACCACCTCCGTCCACTCCCTTTCTTCTCAAAGATTTCGAGAGGAAAGGTGAACGGGAGTTTTGTGGTTACAAGGGTTTGAAATGGTTCTCAGTCTCAGTGACCCACCCACAACGATTTTTATCCGACGACCTGGTTTTGAGCTCTTGGAGACTAAGTCATCGATACCTGACCACGGACCCTGAGACGTAAAGATTGGTCAAGGATCCACTACGACTGTAAGTTCCACGTCCTTGGTGCGAAACTCTTGGTAAGGAGATCCGGGTCTTTCCGTTCACTGTCGATAGTCTCCAACCCGATCTCAATATACTGTCAGACAGACGGTTACTCCCTTAACACCCAAACTAGGGACCCAACCCTTCTAAGGGGACCTCTGCCTTTACCGTTGGGTGAGGTCATGAGAACGGACCCTTTAAGGTGCCTGTCTCCTCGGACCACCTGATGTCTGACCCCAGCGTTTTCTCAACCTGTGTTCAATCACTGATTTGTTGAGACGAACGTCCAAGACCGGGTACTTCTACCCGGGGGAGGAGACGGTGTCTTTGGTGGAAAACCTTCGGGTGTGGACGACTCTGGTAACCGAAGTGACGGAGAAGGAATATTTATTTTGAGGTTGAAGGGTCGGTTCGAAGATGACTGTTTCGAGATTGACACACGGTCCGTGACAAGATAGGGGAAACGGGTATAATTGAGTAAATTAGGTGTATTAAGATACGTCATCCATGATAATAATAAGGGTAAAATCTTTATTACTTAGGGTGTCACTCGGGAGTCCTTTATAAAAGACTTACTTACCTATTTCCCTGTGCGTATTCGTAACTGTGGTACATGATGTCCTCCGACAAAGGTACGGTTCCCTTCGGTCGTCTTTCACTTCTTGACCGAACGGTTGGTCAATAAACAAGGACGTGAGGTGGTTTATTGGGCAAACGGACGGTAACCGACCTATAAGACCGAAACACATCTGTAGAGGACCGACCCTCCTTTCGGTCTCAATTAGGGAGTGTTTCGCAACAAATTATTATTGGTCTTTGACCTCTTCTCGTCTTTCCTTGTGTTACTAGGGTGTGTTAGACTCCTTTTACCTGACAAGTCCGGGGGTCACGGGTGGGACAGTCGTTTCCGGGGACCACCCAGGACTCCAAAGAATTAAAAATAATGTTTTTATCTTGTACTTATACAGAGAGGACTAATAGTGGTGGTTCACGTGGTCGTTTTTGTAGGTGTCTACGTATAATGAGATTACGTCGTGATTACGGACGTAGCCTTGTCTTTTGGTCCAGTAGAAACTTTCAGATATTTACCTGTCGGGAGAGACAGATAATGAATAAATACAAAGGGCGGAAAACGAATTGGTCGGAAGTCCGGGTTTGTCTCTTTTTTGTGGTATGTATTTCGATGGTCATATCGATTTATTTTGTAGTCTGAGTGTGACCATCGAAGTCGGGAGTGACGGAACCTCCCCCACCGGAAGTCGTCGATTTATAATATGTTTACTGGTCGTTTTACGTTAGGATACTCTCCTCCGTCCAGTAAAGATTCCATACAGAAGAAGGGGGTTTTATAAGTCAAAACTTAAAGACCTGTTGTAAGAACAACCGACACCTACCTTCTGCTACTAACGTTTCACTCAGACTTAGGTTTAGAGGAACTCAACTTACTTGACTCGAACTACAACTTAAATAATGGTCGACTTCAAAGACCTAGGGGAGGTTTCGAACGGGGTGACCGGAAGGGACGTCAGTGGGTCGGAGTCTCAAGTGGTCCCAATTGTGTCGGTACTCCTTCAGGTATGTACTCTCTTCAGTAGTCTCAAAGGTACACTTCAAGGTCGTCTTTCTGTGGATGCGCACAAAGTTCGGATTACCTACAGGGACACCCTAGATACCGCGACCTCCTTCTGGAAGACCCCTTTCCCTTTTACGTAGAGACCCTCGTTGTAGTGAACGGAACGGAGATCGAAGAGGGTTGTCGAGAGGGACTCGACCTTGTTTGATCCAAAATGAGAGTGGGGTAAGAGTCCCATCGGACCACACTACTCGTCGTGTCTCCATGTAAAGGTCTCTGTAGGACCCACTTCTTCGTCTCCCGTAGGAGTATATCCGTAACTCGGAGGTGGTGAAGTCTTCACTCTTGCAAACGGAGTCGTAGGAGGTCCAGTGGGAGCGATGGTAGTCCGTAGAGTTTATGTCCAGTGTCAACGAGATAGGTCGGGGTTCTCGTTGACACACCTCCTTGACTATGCCTGACGAAACGGGAGCTGGTTCACCACCATCGTCAGTTCTTTGTTCGGGAACAGAAGTAATACAGGAGAAAGATCACGTCTCTTAATTGGTGGAGAATCGATCCATCTTTTTAACCCGACCACTTTACATACTCTGTCCGTAAAACTACCCCGTCCTCTTCTACCCGCCTTAAAGGTCTACGGTTCCTGAGATAAAGACTTTGGTGAGTTCACTGTAGTGAAATTGTTTTTCTTTCGTGACCCACCTCGACTCCGTACTAATAGTCTATTTTCCTCACAATCTGGAATGTAAGTCACTACCCTCCCCACATACAGAAAATAAAAAGACTAACATTAACATTCGTAAATGGATGATGACACAAGGTCCGTCACATACCTCACAAAAAACAACTTAATACCTATACCTTTGACTCCGTGTGGGTACCGTTCACCGGTTCGACCCTACTTTTGGGTTCTAGACTGTGGTTTTGACTGACGGGGGAACACGATGTTTCGGAAACCGACTCGAGTCTTCGAGTGGTCCGGGTCGCTTCCGTAAGAGACTACCAGTCGTGTCTCGAACTTGTACCCTCTACGAGTTCTCATAAAAGAGAGGTCCACTAAGAGTGACAAGTAAAGTATTTCGAAAATAGAACCCCTCTTACCTGAGTGAGAGTAGGTCAACCTCTCGGTTCAAGAAGGTTCGATCTCCTTTAGGACGGAGTAATTTGGTACACAATGGTCCGTCATGTCCTTTTCGAATAGTGTCTAAAGGACTTTGACCCACACTGGTCAACCAAGTTTCGGAATTATTATCAAAAGATGTGAATTTTTACATACTGACCAGGAATCTCAGACAAGAATCCCCACTAAGGAAGTTAATGGACTTGAAGTCGGACCCAGAAGTATTGTGTCAACTCAGACCATCGTGGTGTCTGCCGTTCCTCGTCGCCTCTCTAAGGACTTGGTCTCTTCACACTTGATGCTGTGGGCCCGAGTTCAGAGTCGGAGGGGGTGGTGAGGGTTGGTCATAGTGATAGAAGTACTGGACCTCGATCAGTCCTTTGGTGAGACTGGTAGGTAGACGCGATAAATAATAGTCGTTTCATCTCTACTATCGATATTAACTATATTTAGGTGTTTAGAGTTCTTTAAATGTTAGTCTTAGTTACTTCTATGATATACACTTTTGTATTCTCGTTTTTATTATTATCGTCACTACTATTGATTGTAAAGGACTAGAGGAGAATACACGGTTTTTGAGGTTAATTCATCTGTGACTATAGAGGTAACGACCACTCCTTCTTCCACTCCGAATCTCCTTTTCTTGACCGTCTTCACTTTATTCTTGGGTCCCAAAAGATTGGGTACGTAAAAGTCGTCCCAACTTTTTAACCAAGAATTCCCGTTTTTTTAGAATAAAAAGTTACATAAGTCGTGTCTATATGTATGTTGTGCATTTCTTTTTATGACACATAGACATCATGATTGTAAGGTGCCCCTTCCGTTAATCCTTTTTGTCAGAGATTTCTCCGAGGAACCCTCCGTTATTACTTCTTTTTAAACTCTTTATGAACGGATTAAATTGATGTAGTACGGTAGAGGGTATTGATTATTTCTAATAATAATGATACGATAATCCGAGGATGTTACCTTCGAGTCTACGATCCAAGTTTGTACCAGGATCTCTTCCACCACCGGTAACACCTAACGGGTCGAATGTCCAGTGCACGTTTCTTAATTTTTTGGAAGTATAAATTTAAGGTTTCCCATTTAGAAGACGGTAAGTTCTCTTTCAATTACATACGGTAGAAAGGAGTAGTTACCATGGATAAATCTAGTTAAATGTGTCTGGTTTTCTCCCTTATTAAGTGACATTGTGATTTATAAACCTAGCCGGTTTTTGAAGGAAACCAAAAATTCAATTTTTTTTTTTTAAACAAAAGTAAAAATGGTTCTTGAAATAACTTGTTGTATAAATGGTAAAACAAGGTGTTGGAAGACAGTAAAAACTTCGTTAAAGTACTTAGGTGGAAGGGTTTAGAAAAATAGAAAGACTCATTTCTTAACAAAGTCCATGGAAAATGTCTAAAGGTCCTTTGACTTCATAAAAAGGGTAATTCTCTTAAAATATTTCTGACTTTATGTACCTTTAGGCTTCCCCGTCACAGACCACTTATACCGCCTCCTTAGTCTTGAAGGGTCGGTTCGACATTATCAAAAACGGACCCGTAGTCTCTTTGTACGTCAGACCGCAATGGGACTACCTTCTATTACGCACCAGACAACTAAGTAAAGTCTGTGAAAAACAGTTCACGACGGAAGTCAACCAGATTGACCCTCGTCATGAACAACCTTAATTAGTAAACCAAAAGACCTTCCTCGAGTATTATTTCTTGATGAAAGGTTACGGTGGTATATATGTAGTAGAAGAAACCTACTTCTGACCGAAACCACACCAACCACCACCGAGTAAAGTGAATTGGGTGTCAGAGAAGACAAAGTGTAATAACATGTTATAGGTGAAAAGTAATGGACGTACTAATTAAAATTTTACCCTTGAAAAGGAATACAAATCGAATTGAATACGCCTTGGGTTTGTAGTTTCGCTAATTGTATTGGTTCGACCACGTTTACTAAGAGTCGCGAACAAATCCTATAAAACTCATACAGTCGATGGAGGACGTACCATATTACAACTAACTAAAGTTAATTACAGATTTGATTTAGTCATAGTTGAGGTTGACCAGATGAACTGGTACATTGTAGTAGGTCGTTCTTTAAGGGTCGTACTTTGAGACGTTTGGTGAAAACAGTGTCAGTCAGTCAGTATTGTGGAAGAGGTATGTGGTGTGTGTAAAAAAAAAAAAGTAAGTCAACGGAAAAATGGAAAGACCGTTATTATTTCATATCATACGGGTTTTACAACGAAAATAGAAGGTGGAAGTTATAAATTTACCGATGTGTTTTTAAATGGTTAAAACTACAAAGGAAATTTTACGTACGACTATACTGTTGATAGTCTTATGTTGAATTGTTTTAACAAAACTTACTTTTATTTCTGACTTTAACTTCTTTCATCCCTTTTGACGATCTGGTAGGTCCATACTGGATTTAGTCTAGGGAATACTAATATGTCACCTTCACTCTTTATCTCAATTCCCGGATCTATACTATCCATCTCACGGACTACTTGATACCTTATTCCAAGCACTGTAACATGTCCTCTGTCCCTAGTTTTGGTAGGGGTACCTTTTCTTTACGTTTTCTCGTTTTACCGACAGACCCCTCCTGAATATTTATCGACACTTTTCTTCTCTTCACTTTTCGTTTCCTCTTTTCCTGTCTATATTCGTAGACTTACGTCTCAAGGTCTCTTATCGTTCTTCTCTATTCTTTCGGAAGAAGTCACTAGTTACGTTTCTTTATCTCCTTTGCTTGTCTTACCCTTTCTGATCTCTAGAGAAGTTCTTTTAGTCTCTATGGTTCCCTTGTAAAGTACGTTTCTACCCGAACTATTTCCTGTCTTTCCCATACCTGGATTGTCTTCGTCTTCTATAATTCTTCTCCACCGTTCTTATGTGTCTTCTTGACATGTTTTTTCTAGAAGTGCTGGGTCTATTAGTACTACTACACTAGTGAGTAGATCTCGGTCTGTAGGACCTTACACTTCAGTCCACCCGGAATCCTTCGTAGTGATACTTGTTTCGATCACCTCCACTGCCTTAAGGTCAACTCGACAAAGTTTAGGACTTTCTACGACGACACTTTCACGACATGAGTTATACGGTCGTTTAAACCTTTTGAGTCGTCACCGGTGTCCTGACCTTTTCCAGTCAAAAGTAAGGTTAAGGTTTCTTTCCGTTACGGTTTCTTACGAGTTTGATGGTGTGTTAACGTGAGTAGAGTGTACGATCGTTTCATTACGAGTTTTAAGAGGTTCGGTCCGAAGTCGTTATGCACTTGACACTTGAAGGTCTACAAGTTCGACCAAAATCTTTTCCGTCTCCTTGGTCTCTAGTTTAACGGTTGTAGGTGACTTAGTACCTTTTTCGTTCTCTCAAGGTCTTTTTGTAGATAAAGACGAAATAACTGATACGGTTTCGGAAACTGACACACCTAGTGTTATTTGACACCTTTTAAGACTTTCTCTACCCTTATGGTCTGGTGGACTGGACGGAGAAGTCTTTAGTCCTTCGTTTTCAATCTTGACCTGTACCTTGTCATCTGACCAAGGTTTATCCTTTTCCTCATGTAGTTCCGACATATAACAGTGGGACGAATAAATTGAATATACGTCTCACGTAGTGCTCTTTGTGACCTGACCTTCTTCGTGTTCGACCTTAGTTCTAACGGTCCTCTTTATAGTTATTGGAGTCTATACGTCTACTGTGGTGGGAATACCGTCTTTCACTTCTCCTTGATTTTTCGGAAAACTACTTTCACTTTCACCTCTCACCTTTTCAACCGAATTTCGAGTTGTAAGTCTTTTGCTTCTAGTACCGTAGACCAGGGTAGTGAAGTACCCTTTATCTACCCCTTTGTTACCTTTGTCACAATCTGAAATAAAAAAACCCGAGGTTTCAGTGACGTCTACCACTGACGTCGGTACTTTAATTTTCTGCGAATGAGGAACCTTCTTTTCAATACTAGTTAGATCTATTGTGTGAGTTTTCGTCTCTGTAATGTAACGGCTGATTCCAGGTAGATCAGTTCCGATACCAAAAAGGACACCAGTACATACCTACACTCTCAACCTGACACTTCTTCCGACTCCCGGCTTCTTAACTACGAAAACTTGACACCACAACGTCTTCTGAGAACTCTCAGGGAAGGTCAGGTAAGACTTCCTCTGGTCGGGACCCCAAAGAAACCTTCCTTACTACGATTTCGACTTTGAGGGCATGAAACCGGTGGAGTACGCTTCTCAACTGAGTAACCTTTTCTGAGACNTCAGTGACGTCTACCACTGACGTCGGTACTTTAATTTTCTGCGAATGAGGAACCTTCTTTTCAATACTAGTTAGATCTATTGTGTGAGTTTTCGTCTCTGTAATGTAACGGCTGATTCCAGGTAGATCAGTTCCGATACCAAAAAGGACGCCAGTACATACCTACACTCTCAACCTGACACTTCTTCCGACTCCCGGCTTCTTAACTACGAAAACTTGACACCACAACGTCTTCTGAGAACTGTCAGGGAAGGTCAGGTAAGACTTCCTCTGGTCGGGACCCCAAAGAAACCTTCCTTACTACGATTTCGACTTTGAGGGCATGAAACCTGTGGAGTACGCTTCTCAACTGAGTAACCTTTTCTGAGACTAGGACCTTCCCTAACCCCCGTCCTCCTCTTCCCCTACTGTCTCCTACTCTACCAACCTACCATAGTGACTGAGCTACCTGCACTCAGACTCACTTGAGACCCTCTACCACTACCTGTCCCTCCGGACCATACGACACTAAGTACCCCAGCGTTTCTCAGCCTGTACTGACTCGCTGACTTGACTTGAGTTGACTTCTCGATGGATACGGTAGTCTAACATTTTTTCTTGTTTTCTTGAATAACCGGTCGGTTTAAAGAGGGGTCACTTTGTAACCCTTTTTTCTTAAATCTTGCAGGAATGTCAAGACTGATCTAGACGGTCACCCCGGTACCTAAAGAGGGAAGGGAAACGATAACCTTTTTAACCTCTAAATCGGTACTTTAATTTTCTACGAATGAGGAACCTTCCTTTCAATACTGGTCGGATCTGTCGTGTAATTTTTCGTCTCTGTAATGAAACGGTTGTTTCCAGGTAACTCAGTTCCGATACCAAAAAGGTCACCAGTACATACCTACACACTTAACTTGATATTTCTTTCCACTCACGGTTTCTTAACTACAAAAACTTGACACTACAACCTCTTCTGAGAACTCTCAGGGAACCTGACGTTCCTCTAGGTTGGTCAGGTAGGATTTCCTCTAGTCAGGACCCACAGGTAACCTTCCTGACTACAACTTCGACTTTGAGGTTATAAAACCGGTGGACTACGCTTCTCGACTGAGTAACCTTTTCTGGGACTACGACCCATTCTAACTCCCGTCCTCCTCTTCCCTTGCTGTCTCCTACTCTACCAACCTACCGTGGTGGCTGAGCTACCTGTACCCAAACCCATCTGAGGCCCTCAACCCTTACCTGTCCCTCCGGACCGCACGACACCAAGTACCCCAGCGTGTCACAACCTGTGCTGACTCACTGACTTGACTTGACTCACTTACTTGACTTGACTACATATTTAAGGATGGTCATAAACATCTAATTCTCTTTTACTTGACCAGGTAGGGGACTAGTAATTTGTGTGGTTCGAATGAGTACGTTGTACGAGAGTCGTTGTACATTTTAGGTCAGTGACGTTACCGCTTAGTTCACAGAGACTCAATTGGATGATATAAGGCGAGAGGAGGAAAGGAAGAAAGGCTTCAGGACGGCTCCGTAGGGTCGACGGCTACTATGGGTAGTAACCAGAGGGGTATGAGTGAAGGGTGGAAAGGGGACTGGACCATAAGGTGAGTGTCTAAGTGACTAAAGTAAGTAAACTAACATAGGTTGTTTGTCACTGGGATATGAGTGTTGCTTTGTGCGTGACAGACCTGTTCCGTCAGGACGAAGAGAGATCAGACTCCCCGGGTTGGTAAACCCGGTCGTACTGGGGTTAAGGGGTGACCTGTCCCCACGTTCTTTCCTCCCTAAACGTTGTTAGTCTCTGAAGTCAAACATGTTTGACGGACACTCCACGAGAAGACTGACGTCGGACCGTCCTCACGTGCACGAGTGAACATTGCGGCCCGGTCCGACCAGGACCCCATCGACACTATTAGTTAAGTCAACGGTGTCGCCGACATTCACAAGTAAATGGTGAGACGCTGGACCTCGTTATTATATAATACGAAAAGTGGTCGCCCTCGACACGGTCGACGTCGTGCCCCGTCGGCACAGCCGGTAGTCAGTGGAGAGAGGAAGTGTTGGAAAACAAGGGACGAGTAATGACACTTAATATTGTCCCCCTGTCGTGTAAAAAGTCTTCTCAGAGAAGACAATCCAGATTCGTGATTGAGTAGGGCCCAACAAGGTTCAGCCGATGTGGTCGGACCCTGTCATAGCGGGTGACCAGAAGGGTGAAGGGGGAGGGACTTGTGAATCTTACCCACTTTTTGGTCTACACACGTAAAAAGATGTTTCGTTCTATTTTTGGGTGAGTAGATGATATTTATAACTTATGGTGTAAAACAACGTGAGGCAGTACAGGGGTTTCCGGACAGTGCTGCCATTTGACGAAATATCTAGTGATTTATCCGGTAGCACAGTTACAACCCGGAATCGTGACCACGAAACTCTACTCATCTTCTAGCGAAGGGTTCACCGTTTAACCTCGTAGTCTCCGTTGTGGAGGTGGGGTAGTCGTAAAAAACTTTTAGAAACTGACACTATCATTTCCGTTAGTTAGATTCTAGTATTTTTAATCTTTGACCCAGTTCATAATTGACTATCTTCAGTTCTTATTTTGAACTGTTTCTAATAAGACGGATCGGGGGTTGACCTTCGTGGGTTTACCGGTAATTGACCACTCCTTTTCTTGGTTAACATATGGAATATAGGACATACTCTACCTTATGGTAAGATCGTTAGTTTTCTTTACTTTATATTTACGTGTATTACTGTACCTACTCAGAGTCTTTGTAATAAGATTCTCTTTCTTTAACTTATGTTTTCTGATATAAGATATCCTGAAGTAAAGATTCTTTAAGATCTTTTTTTTTTTCTTTTTTTTTGTCGTATCACTCTCTTTCGTCTAGACACCAACGGTCGCCGGTCCCCATCCCTCTCTCTAAATTCTCTTCCACCCGGGTTCCATCGAAAAAATCCTATTCTCTGGACAAGAGATATAACTGAGACCACCTTCAATGTTCTAATATGTGTTAATATCTTTGAGTAGTTTGACGTGTGAAGTTTAACCACTTAATATAACATATATTTATCCTGAAGTTATTTACCTTTTTACCGTTTTGTTTTGGGTGGTCGTTTGTGACGACTTATTCTCTTTTCCGTGACTGAAAAGAAGGATACACTGTCTTCGGGTTGTTCTCTCTTCACTATAAACTACTCCCTAATTATAGGTTTTATTTGTCGAGTAAGTTGAGTTTTTTTTTTTTTAGGTTAGTTCTTTACACGTCTTCTGGATTTCTCTGTAAATAAAAAAAGGGTTTCTTCTATATGTCTACCGGTTATCCATGTACTTTTTCAAAAGTTGTAGTGATTTAGTAGTCTCTTTACGTTTAGTTTTGGTGTCACTCTATAGTGGAGTGTGGCTAGTCTTACAGGTAGTAACTTTTCTGGTGTTTATTGTTTACCGTTTTCCCACAAATTTTTTCCCTTAGGATCATGTGGCAACCACTTTTACATTTAACCACATCGGCGACCTCTTTTATAACATCTCCAAGGAGTTTTTTTGATTTTTATCTTGATGGTATACTAGGTTCTTAAAGTGGGAACCGATATATAGACCTCTTTTGTTTTAGTGCTTAAGTTTTTTACGTGGGGTTACAAGTGTCGTCCTAATAAATGTTACCGGTTCTGTCTATGTTGATTCACAGATAGTCGTCTTATTACCGATCTTTCTACACCATGTATGTGTACTACCTTATAATTAGTCGGTATTTTTTTCAGACTTTCAAAAGTCAAACGTTTTTATACTTATCTGGATCTCATAACACGATTCACTTTACAGTCTGTTTACTTCTGTCTGTGACATACAATAGTGAATGTATACCTTAGATTTTTTATTTTACTTACTTAAATTATCTCTGAGTGTCTCTATCTCTGGTTTGGTTACCAATGATCACGTCTCTTCCTTCGTCCCTCTCTGTTCCATCCTTTTCCGTAATTCTTCATGACTATTCATACATATTTTATTTATGCGTTGTTCCTATCGTTCCCCTATATCGATTATAAAATATTATGGAAATTTTCCTCATACTCTCACCTTCACTTTCAGTGAGTCAGCACAGGTTGAAAAACGTTGGAGTACCTGGTATATCAGGTACCCTAAGAGGTCCGGTCTTATGACCTCACCCATCGGAAAGGGAAGAGGTCCCCCAGAAGGGTTGGGTCTCTAGTTTAGGTGCAAAGGGTGTAACGTCCGCCTAAAGAATGGTCGACTTGGTGTTCCCTTCGACATTTTCCTCATATTAGATATTTTTATAATTTAGTAATGTACATGTAGACTTTGATTATATTGTAACATTTAGTTGATATGAAGTTTTTTTCCGTTCTTCGTTCGTAACCATAACATATCCTTTCACTCAATATGAATAGTCCGTCTTTACTTATTCGGTTTGTACACCCGGACTTGTGACATTTCTTGTTGGTGAAGTATTAGAGATAACATACTACTATTTGATGTATCTGGTGGTGACACTGTCGTTTCAAACCATTCAAAGTCGAGTCGAAGACCAATTAAGTTCGATCCAGACTTTCTGTCATTCGTCTTTGTCTAAGTGTCTGAATCTCTTGTTTGAATACTAACGGTCGCCCCTTCCTACCCCCCTTCCCTATCAATCCCTCAAACCCTACCTGTATATGTGTGACGGTATAAAATTTACCTATTGGTTGTTCCTTACCCACTTAAATTGAGCCTACTGGTAATATGGATGATGACACCCGTTCTTAGGGAATCTTCTTTACCTCCTCGGTAATATCAGTTGTTTTCTCAGACTTTACGTCATGAACCTACGTCAGAGTTTTTACTGTCTTACTAGAGACAAGTAAAGGTTCCGTTTGGTAAGTTATAGTGTCCTTAGGTTCAGATACGGGGTTGGTCATTACGACTTCTTCGACTGCAACTTCTCAAGATACTTCTGGATGTTCTGGAAGATCTTGATTGTGGGGGTTTTCTACGAGGAAAGTAGTATCCCCTGACCTTACGTTTTCATCCTTCAGTTCTTTATGGACCTCATCGTCCGTTTAAACCGGAACCTCATGTCTTACTTCGTCCCGTTTCCGATTGTCTCATAACGATTTTCTTGTGTGACCAGTATCGTTTGTGGGAGAAGGTTGTTGTGTTCTGAGATGTGTACCTGTAGTGGTCTACCAGTTGTGGTTTTAGCCTAACTAATATAAGAAACGTCAGTCTCTAGCTCAAAATATGTCAGTCGTTTTTATTCTGACCCTCGACCGACACCGTGTCTTGTACTTGAGGAATAACGGTTTAAGTCTGAATTTAACTTCTTTCATTCCTTTTGGTGATCTAGTAAGTCCATACTGCGTTTAGTTTAGGGAATACTAATATGTCACCTTAACTGTCTATCTAAGTTCCCTAAGTTAGACTATCGCATGGGTTTCTTGATTCCTGTCTCCAAGTACTGTGATATATCCTTCGTCGCTAGTTCTGGTAGGGGTTCCTTTTCTTCACGTTTTTCCGTTTTACCAACAGACTCCTCCGGAATGTTTATCGACACTTATCTTCTTTTCGTTTTCCGTTTCCTCTTTTCCTTTCTATATTGGTAAACTTACGTCTCAAGGTTTCTTATCGTTCCTCTCTATTCTTTTGGCGGAAGTCACTAGTTACGTTTCTTTATGTCCTTTTCTTGTCTTACCCTTTCTGATCTCTAGAGAAGTTCTTTTAATCTCTATGGTTCCCTTGTAAAGTACGTTTCTACCCGAGCTATTTCCTGTCTTTCCCATACCTGGTTTGTCTTCGTCTTCTATAATTCTTCTCCACCGTTCTTGTGTCTTCTTGATATTTTTTCAAGAAGTACTTGGTCTATTAGTACTACCACACTAGTGGTTGGGTCTCGGTCTGTAGGACCTTACACTTCAGTTCACCCGGAATCCTTTGTAGTGATGCTTGTTTCGATCACCTCCACTACTTTAAGGTTAACTCGATAAAGTTTAGGACTTTCTACTACGACACTTTCACGATGTGAGTTGTACGGTCGTTTAAACTTTTCAGTCGTCACCGGTATCCTGACCTTTTCCAGTCAAAAATAAGGTTAGGGTTTCTTTTCGTTACGGTTTCTTACGAGTTTGATGACGTGTCAACGTGAGTAGAGTGTGTGATCATTTCATTGCGAGTTATAAGAGGTTCGGTCCTAAGTTGTCATACACTTGACACTTGAAGGTCTACAAGTTCGACCTAAATCTTTTCCGTCTCCTTGGTCTCTGGTTTAACGGATGTAGACAACCCAGTAGTTTTTTCGTTCTCTCTAGGTCTTTTTTTGTAGATGAAGACGACATAACTGATACGGTTTCAGAAACTGACACACCTGGTGTTGTTTGAGACCTTTTAAGAATTTCTCTACCCTTATGGTCTCCTGGACTGAACGGAGAACTCTTTAGACATACGTCCAGTCCCTCGTTGTCAATCTTGACCTAAACCTTGTTGTCTGACAAGGTTTATCCTTTCCTCATACAGTTCCGACATCTTTGGGACCCGACCTACTTCGTGTTCGACCTTAGTTCTAACGGTCCTCTTTATAGTTACATCTACTGTGGTGGGAATACCGTCTTTAGTTTCTTCTTGATTTCTCGGAGAACTTCTTTCACTTTCTCCTCTCATTTTTTCAACCGAATTTTGAGTTGTAAGTCTTTTGATTCTAGTACCGTAGACCAGGGTAATGAAGTACCGTTTATCTACCCCTTTGTCACCTTTGTCACAGTCTGAAATTAAAACCCCCGAGGTTTCAGTGACGTCTACCACTGACGTCGGTACTTTAATTTTCTATAAACGAGGAACCTTCTTCTCAATACTGGTTGGATCTGTCGTATAATTTGTCGTCTATGAAATAAAACGGTTCTTTCCAGGTAGATCAGTTCCGATACCAAAAAGGTCATCAGTACATACCTACACTCTCAACCTGATATTTCTTTCGACTCGTGACTCCTTAAATACGAAAACTTGACACCACAACCTCTTCTGAGAACTCTCACCTAGTTCCTCTAGGTTGATCAGGTAAGATTTCCTTTAATCAGGACTTATAAGTAACCTTTCTGACTACGACTTCGACCTTGAGGTTATGAAACCGGTGGACTGTCCTTCTTGACTGAGTAATCTTTTTTGGGACTACGACCCTTTCTAACTTCCGTCCTCCTTTCCCCCTACTGTCTCCTACTCTACCAACGTACCGTAGTGGTTCAGTTACCCGAACTCAAACTCATTTGAGACCCTCAACCACTACCTGTCCCTCCAGACCGCACAACGTTAAGTACCCCAGTGCTTCTCAACCTGTGTTGACTCGCTGACTTGACTTGATTGTTCCTGGATGATGACATGTCGTGTCCCTTGAGACAAGTTACAATAAACCGTCGGACCTATCTTACCCTTAAACCACCTCTTACCTATATACATATACGTACCGACACAGGGAAACTATAGGTGGACTTTTATAGTGTTGTAACAATTAGTCGATATAAAGTTATATTTTATTTTTCAATTTTTTGTTATTTTCCGTGATTTTACTACCTCACTAATTATTGGTCACCAACACCAAATTAGAATGACCTGGAGTCCAAGGAACGGAAGTTTTTATTGCTAAACCTATATTTCCGCAATTTTGAATTTTTACCATCTCAACACAGTAGATCGAGAACCTTTGGCGGGGAGGAACGGGGAGTTAATTTAGACCGACCAAAGTTACACCCGAAAAACATCTTATCTCATCTCTCGGATGTCCTGAACTTTCCTACTAATGGTCGCGGAGTCAGGTATCAGGCGCCGGGATTTTTACTCTGTGAGGGTCAGAGGGAAGGGAGGACACCGTTCTAAGATAATACAAGAGTGATTCTCCCCAAACACCTTCTAGAGGTCACTGAATAGAGGGAATAAAAATCAAGGACCCACTCACGAATGAAACGTTAGAAGATCCAGAGTTCTGTTCCTTAAAAAATTTTTAGAGTGAAAAATACGTTAATACTCAGTAATTCGTGTAATCGTAGTCTTTGGGTTCGAGGGGGAGAATAGTGAAAAAGTACAGAAGTTTCTAAGACGTCCATTCCTTCCCGAAATTTATAAACGGGAACTTCTCTTTTCTACTCTTAGACTAACGTCAATAAACATGCTTTTACCAAAAGTTATCGTCTCGAAAATGTTTCAAGTAAGGACTAGAAGTAGGTGGTCCAGTCCCTCGTCGTTTAGAGGAAACAGCGTTTTGAACGGTTCAAAAGTTCTTCGGGAGGAAAGATATCTCAACTGACTTTGAATTAGGTATCATAGAATTCTTCAAAGAAGAATTAAAAGACTTTTACAACAAGGGGAGGGGCATTATCTAGACCGGTGTTTGATTGTATAGTCGTTTTCGGTATCTATTGACATTTTCATTAGACAAGGATAACGAAACCAACGATTCAACTCAGGTAGAGAAAACGTTGGGAAACCTGACACTGGGTGGTCCGACGAGACGGGTACCCTAAACAGTCCGTTCTTACGACCTCGCCCAACGGTATGGAAAACGGAAGTCCCCGTAATACAGTAAATTAGAAATGTTGTTTGGATGTTACGTCAATAATGAGAGGTGTAAAAGAAGAGACCCCATAGCAAGGGCTGAGTCCCTAGTTTGGACGCAGAGGACGTACGTTCACCTAAGAAGCAGTAGACTCGGTGGACTATAAAGTTTGGTATGTTGTTTACATCTGTGACTCAGGATCACTCAAGTATAGAGTTCAGTTTCCGTTGAGTCAAACATTCGTCGTTTCAAATGCGTCTACAG
The DNA here is from genome assembly GCA_006410555.1 of Capra ibex. Taxonomy (NCBI): domain Eukaryota; kingdom Metazoa; phylum Chordata; class Mammalia; order Artiodactyla; family Bovidae; genus Capra; species Capra ibex. The sequence goes on from SJYO01034137.1 coordinate 42,910,294, forward strand.
TCTGGTTTAGGGTTAAGCTACGAGAACAGAGACGAATAAAAGTTTTGACTCTTGGTTCTAAGACAAATGTACAGATAAGTGTTCAGAGTAACACACATAATTCGTTCTAGAAGAGGTTAATAGACAGGTACCTATGTTTCCACACACAAATCCAAAGAGGGCAGAACGTGAAATGAAGGGTAATTGGTACATCGGAGTCCGTACGCAAGGACACTCGTAGGTAAGTACTCACTGGACATTAGTCAAGTATTCTACTAGCGAATTTTCCTTAAAGGACAATAGTTACTACGAACTTCGGGTCGATGACCTTATGACACACTGACAATACACGTATATAGATGATTGTAAGACAAAAGAGAAATTGGACCTAGAGGCATAGTAGGGAACTTTGTAATAGAAAGTGGAAATCCAAATACACGTTTTTACGCCTCTGTCTGTCTGAGATCCTACCCCTTCCCCTACCCCTCCTGTATCCGTCGACTCGTAGTGTTCTCTTTTTCTCCGTTTTTAGAGTAGTGAAGTTCGGACCGGGAACGACGAGAAAGGGTAATACCTTGTTTGTTCCGATCACTATAGTACCTCGGGTGTTTCGAGAGGACCTCAACTTTGTCGTCGAGTGACTTCCAGTTTAAATAATCTAGGAGGAAAAATTGGAACGTCCTACCAACTTCTTGTTGAAGGATAAAAATGGTGCGTGAGAGAAGACGTTAAGGAAGTGGATGTGGTTCTTTGGACCCTGTCCCATGACATAGGTAGAAACGACCGCAGTTCAAGTTCAGATACAGGTTCAACGATACGTAGAAGAATCAAACTCTGACCAATCATCAAGTCTCTCCGCTAAAACGTCACTACAACATCCCTTTGGGTCCGTCGGTTCAAGACGTCCTATGAAATTTGCACCTGACGGTCCGAATCAAAGTAAAAAGTGAAAAAAAAAGATAAAAAGTGGGTAATTTAATTGTATTCTTGAAGTAAACACTCAGATAAGATAGAATAAGACCGAGAGCGTCAGTGAGAAGGCTCTACGAGTACGAGAAGCGACATTAGTTCCAGTGTGAATTTTCTCCTAAAATAAACTAACCTCAAGACCCTACCATTACAAAAGTCGCATTTCCAAGTCGATGACAAAATCTCCTGATTTGAATATCCTCCCGTTCTGACTCCCAGAGCTAAATCTCTTGCTTGGATACTAACAGCCCCCCTTCCCTATCGATCCCTCAAACCCTACCTGTATATGTACGACGATATAAGTTCTACCTATTGGTTATTCCAGGATGACGTATCGTGTATCTTGAAACGAGTCACGACACACCATCGGACCTACCCTTCCCTCGAACCCCCTCTCCCCTATGTACATGTACATACCGACTCGGGGAAACGACAAGTGGACTTTGATAGTGTTTAAACAATTAGTCGATATGGGGTTATGTTTTATTTTTTCTAACTCTCAGAGTCCGGTCCCTCCTGGACGTACTCAGGAGAAGAGGTTCATCCTATAGAAAACTGGCGTCGACCGGTAGATCCCCCGGTCCGTCCTCCCAGACATTGTATTCCTATTTATGTAGTGGGGACAATCGATTTGTTTGGTATTTGTCACCGGAAACGGTGCAAGAGAGTCGACTGGTAGTGACACTTCCGTTTTGGTGTGTTTGAGTGTGTTCCAGTAGGTTGGTACTCTCTTTAGGATATTTTACTTCTTGACGTTGTACCCGACTTGTACTCTTCGTGGACCCCTCGAAATTTTTGAGGACTTCGGGTCGGATAGGGTGAGGATCTGGGACCCTCAGACTGAATTGACCCGGTTTTACCACGAATCCCGACTCATAATAAAGTTTCAGGGGACCACTAAGAGTACACGTAGATCCAGATCTCGCGGACGAGTTTTGGATCGGTCAAACTCACTTGGACCGTGATCCCTGTACCGTGTTTGAGCAATTACCTGTGCCACCGTACTTCTTTTTAGGGGTTACACACTTACCATTCGTCGTCGTAGGGTTTAAGGAGTCACGAAGAAGGACATCAGGGTCTCCCGTCCTTTGGGAAAGGTCACTAACGAAGACTTCCTCGGAACTATGTGCAGTCGTTGTTCTCACTGTCCATTTTGACTTGTGGTCCGGACACCGGGTCCTACGGAGTCCTGGCCGTCTCAGATTTAAGGGTGGTTGTCACTGGCCTCAAGTCGTCGTCCGTCTCCTATGTCAGTATAGTCTCACAGATGTCCCAGGTTTCGCTCTTCTACATTATCCACGATCTCTACTCGTTTTGGTTCTCCTGAAGGGTTGTTGTTTTCGGTTGTCGAGTGAAACAAAAATCTTACCTTGTTCGGTCCTCGACGAACGGAATTCTCGTCTCCCACCCCCCTCCCCCTGATACGGACTTATAAGGGTCGTTTAAGTCTTTAAACCCCAACCTTTGCTGTCTGTCAGATTTTTTCTAGTGAAGGGAGGGGTAAGAGAGACTTCTAGGTTTGAGTACTAGAATAGTTGGTGACTACAGTACCGCCCACCCCCGCCACCCGTCCTCGAGAGTACAGAGAAAACATTCCCTTTATAGACCTAAGGTTCCAAGGACGGCTTTCCTCGATCCACGACGGTCCGACTGTACCCCTGTCTCGTCTTGTGTCCGAAGAACGTTCGTCCACCCGCCATGATTGACCGGTCGGATCCGTGGACCGAGTGTAGGTCCTCCGTCTCGAACGAACTCCAGAACGTCCCCCTTTGCGGTGACAATGTAACACCGGCGATGTCTGTTCTGTCACTCCCCTTCCTCCTGCGAAAGGTCCGATGTTGAGATGTAGACGGTTTTTGTCTCGAACAATCTTCCCTATTCCGAAGAGTTACTGTCGTCTCTCTTTCCTAGAAAAGAGGTTTGAGGAAGGTAAGTGGTTGCAGGGTTGTACGTTTTTTCTGTCAGGTACTTCTTCACCATAATCTTTATTTCCTTATCTCCGTGTCGATACAAAACCTCGTCCCTTTTATTAACCAAGTCCGTTCCCCGTGGTGGAACCGTTTTGGTTCTGTCGAGTGTAGTCCCATATACAAGATAATATCTTGTTTACCATTATAGACTTTATCACTCTAGTGGGTGTGAAAACCCTTTCGGATCCTGGTAGATTTCAGTGGGTTGACCGGACTTTTCGGTCTTCGTTTGGTCCGAGAGTTGAGTTGAGAGTTGGGTACTCTGCTTCGCCCAGACGATGGACGTGAAAGGGGTCCATTACAACCCTTACTCAAGAGGCCCTTCGACCCGTGAGACTTCCAGTCCCTACACCGTCCCGAAAGTGGAGGTCGGGCGTCCAAATGGGATTCGAAGTCCATTCAGACCTGAGGGGGTGTGATACTGTAAGTCACACTCCAGACGGGTTCACCCTGGTTCCTCGGAGGTCCTTCTTCTACGAAAGATTCCTCTCTCACTTAGTTTCACGTAGATAGACTCATCTTACCAGGTCCCAGACTCCCTCCCCACTGACACTCACCTGGTGTCGTAGAGACCGAGGTTGAGAGGACACGAAGTCCTCTCTTGCCGGTGTTAACGTACTCACTCCTTTTTGTTTTACTTTGTTTTTACTCGTTTCCGGTGCGTGTCCGTCCCGGAGAGCCCTGTTCCCGTAAGACCGACGAGACGACGTAAGTGGAGTCGTCTCCTTCGACCATGGATTCACTCCCATAACCCGCTCGACGTCGCGATTACCGTGGAACTTGTCTGTCCTGTGTTCCAGAGCCCCTGAGACCCCGTCGAAAGACACCCGTGACCTTCACAGTAGTTACACGAGTTGTCCCTCGTCGACGGGTAGGGGACCGGTGAGTACCCGTAGAGACCGTCATCTACTACGAAAGGAACCTGTAGTTGATTAGACGACAAAAATGGTAGTCATCTAAGTCTTCCACAGTGGTGACTTTCTGGTGCTCCTTGTGCTTCCGTCGGTTCTACTGATCCGGTGGACTCTATATAGGACTCTGAGGGTTTAATGAATTTTCTAGTAAATCCTTCCCCTCCCTAATTTCAAGAAAGGTCTTACCCACCCTTGTGTCACTACCCTTGTGTTACTAAACCACTGGGGTAAAAAATAAAGGTCCGTTTGTGCTGGGTTCTTTATGTTCTATGTCCTCATTTTCTTCTTTTCTTTTGACTTACCTTTAAAAAGAGAAAAAGACCACTACGTTTGCGTTCCGCAATAGATAGTGTATTCTGTGCACTTAGACTAGGGACTCTTAGAGGTCCCTGCTAAGGGACCTCCTCCTGTACCGTTGGGTGAGGTCGTAAGAAAAGACGTCTTAGGGTATCTGTCTCCCCGGACCGCCCGATATCAGGTATCTTAACGTTTCTCAGTCTGTGTTGACTTCGTTGGATCGTACGTAGATAAGGTTTATTTGTTTTAGAAAAAAAAGGGAGACAGAGGGAGAGGTTCTACGGTTGTAAATATTTACTCAATATCCCGAATGAAGACCTTCCTTTTTGTAAGAGGTACCAAGTAAAGGAGTCAGTGAGTTGTTTCTCATTCATTTTTCTCTACTTCGAGGGTCGATCACGGTCGGAGACTGTCTCTATTTATTCTTGTTGTTATTGTGTTGTGAATTAAGTACGGTCTGTAAAATTGTGTACGTTGACGTAAAAAAGGAATACTGGGGTGACACTGTTCGTAACAAATAAGGATAAAATTTCGACCCTTTTGACTCCTTATCTCTTCAATTCACCGAAGTGGTTCTAGTATGTTTGTAGTTCCCCGGTCTTGGTCCAGTGTATGAACCTAAAAGGTTAAGATCGAGGTCTAAAAACGGTAGGGGGTGGGGGATTCATTGGGGGTGCACCTCATGTTTTTATACCGGGATGAGGTTCGAAAACCACTCTGTACTCTGTTTCGTCTTTATCCCCGTCTCCATCTCTAGTTTGTATACCTATGGTCCTCCCTTTTGCCTCGCATCCTACTCTAACTCTGACTGTATATATGTTATGACTATGATACATATTTTACATATTGATTACTCTTAAATGACAAATCGTGTCCCTTGGATGGGTTATTCATGATGCCTAAGTCCCGAAGGGACTATCGAGTCACCATTACTTATGCGGGCGGTTACGTCCTCCACACCCAAGCTAAAGACCCAGTTCTTTTAGGGGACTTCCTCCTTTTATCGTTAGGTGAGGTCATAAGAACGGACCTCTTAGGGTACTTGTCTCATCGGACCACCCGATGTCAGGTGCCCCAACGTTTCTTAACCTGTACTGACTCACTCGTGTTCGTCACTTACTCCTCTTCTTTATCCTTATAAGAAAGATTCTACTCGGCCGCACTACCGTATGTCGTACTACCACCACCGGTCGGTGAGTAGGAGAGGAAGTGTCTGTCGAGGTTTCGTTGATCGTACGCGGTCCGGGAGACGGAACAGGTCCTCGTGTGTAGGTGGATTCGGTACCAAAGAGGGAGGTTTTTCGGACGTCGGACTTGGGGTACACTAAGGGTCCGGTCGGTTTAACAGAGAGGATAGGTGTTACTTTTACAACAGTCAAGGGTCAGGTTTAGAACGAACCGCAGAGTTCAGTCCGACGAATAGTCGTGACGGAGTGTCTCTATTTTGGAGAGTCGTATCTCCATTTCCCCTTTTTGAGCTGGACGTTTTTATTTGACGGGTTTGTCGCAAAGGAGTGTCGAAGTGAAGTCGTGGACCATAGTGATGTGATATCCCGAAGGATCCACCGAGTCACCATTTCTTAGACGGACGGTTACGTCCTGTGTGTCCAAGTCAGGGACACAACCCTTCTAGGAGACCTCCTCCTTTACCGTTAGGTGAGGTCATAAGAACAGACCTCCTAAGGTACCTGTCTCCTCGGACCGTCCGATGTCAGGTACCCCAGTGTTTCTCAACCTGTTCTGAATCGTCGATTTGTTGTTGTTAGTAGGGTGAGTCCTCCTACGGTGTCGAGCGTTGGACTAGTGATCTCGTCGACAAGACTTACTCTTGTACCCCGTAGTTACGTCTCTACCGAGGGGAAGCCAAGAGTAACGACTCTGGAGCAGACTTGGGACCTCAACCTCAGAGGGACGTCCTGTGACCCCTGTCCACTTCCCCTACGAAACATTAAGAGAGGAGCCATGGACTTCTGGGGTGCAACCCCACAATCTTTTCCGTAACTGTGTGAAGATGTTTAGTGGTCGTAATGTAAAAGGTGAGACGTCGGAGGAATGTAGAAATAGACGTGAACCAAAGATTCACTTCAGTTGACTATTTCGAAGTTAAAGTATGGTAGACAATACACAGTGTTTGTGACCAAAACGTTTTCCCTACTTTTTTTAGAAAATTCCGATGCCTTTGAAAGACTTGTCAAAGTTCGAGACGTCCGATGTCCAATTTAGAATCTCTCAGAGACCTATATGAGTCTCCCTTTGAAAGGTATTTGCACTCCCGTCCTGAGGGTAGGAGGAATCTACACCTACCACTTCCGAAAACAAGTCAACTTCATACAAAACCCTCCTTCCAAAACTAAACTAGGGGTCACCTAGACCATAGATAGTGGATACCCGAATATACCCCAAAGACGACCTAAATTGTTCTCACTTTTCTCGGACGTCGGTTTTTGAAGTTCCCCTTTAGGATAAGTTGGGGGTGTACCGTCCTCTTTGTAGTGAAAAAGAACTCGTGTAAGATACTCAGGTCCGTCTTGATTAATAAAGAGACCTCAGGGAGTTTGTGACACGCCCACAATTAGTCGAGAGTAGTGTGAGACTCGACTTGTCACTCGAGGAACTCCTGTCCCGGTGTGAAAAAGAGTGGTAGGTAGGTCCTTGACCGTCTTAAATTAAGTTCCATCAATAATTTCTTTTGACCCATAAAAAGAGATCAATAAAGAACACAACTGTAAATACACCCAAAAGACAAAGAGATTTCTACTAAAGTAAATGTACATAATAAAGTCTAATGACTTTAAAGTCTACTTCTTGATACTTGTAATATAATAAAATGTACATTTTGGAAGTCGTATACTACCGATGTTTCATCCATGAATTATGTATAATTGACAATCAACATGACAATGGTATATATTGCATGTAACAACAACAACAAGTCGGTGATTCAGCACAGGTTGAGAAACGTTGGGGTACCTGACCTCTTACGGTACGAAGGGACAGGAAGTGGTAGAAGGCCCTAAACGAGTCTGAGTGCAGGTACTCTACGGTAGGTTGGTAGAGTAGGCGACAGCAGAGGAAGAGGAGGACGGAAGTTAGAAAGGGTCGTAGTCGTAGACAAGGTTACTCAGTCGAGAAGCGTAGTCCACCGGTTTCATAACCTCAAAATTATATATCTTGTATATATAGTACGTTTATATAAGTTTTTCTACGATTTACAAAAGTCCTTAAGTTGTCATTTGTGTTTAAGTCTACACATGTCATATTTCTTTAATTACTTGACAAAAAATATTTCAAAGTTGACGACACAAAACGACCACTTCTTTACCTCCGAGTCGATCGCAATTCAAACAGCCTTGGTTTCCTTCTTACTCTCCGTCGCTTCGTCAGACTGAAGGTTAGGACTGCAGGGTTTCGGGGAAACCAAGAAGAGACGTCGTAAGATTATACAAAAATCAATAGGTAAAAACAAATAAGGTGACTCATTTCCTGTCAAATGTATACATGCGAGAGACCTCCCCGGTCTACTACAGACTTTAACGTTATTACCATCCGTTCGAGAATTCGCCCTACCACATAATAACTTTTGTCTTTTAGTATTTGTTGCAACATTAGCGACCGTGTTAAAATTTGTTCTAACGAAATGGATCAAAACAAAAGAAAGGACAATCTATTAAAGTGGTCGTCCAAACATTGTTTTTCTTCGTCTCTTTCATCACAGAGAGGGATCTTTAAATTATCGTAATACGCGTCCCTACTTATCTTCATAAAGAGAGTAAAACTAGTACGGAACGGGTGTCATACTTGAGCTATTTACGAATAAGTTAGCTTAATGATAATGTTATCGAACAACGAAAAAAGGTGACCCGTTATTATTGAAAGTAAACATACTACGAAAGGGCGAATGTTTCGTATAAAAAGTACATAATGGTAAAATAAGAGTGTCGTTAAGGTTTTCCATCTATAATTAAAGAAGGAAAATGTTTAGTTCTTCCATTCAATCTAGTAAACGAGTTCCAGTATTGACAAGTGTTCCACAACTAAACAATCCTGTGTTACTGCTAAATCCCCTTTTCCCCAACGATTCTCAGCCTGTACCGACTCGCTGAAGTGAAAGTACGTAACCTCTTTCTTTACCGTCGGGTGAGGTCATGAGAACGGACCTCTTAGGGTCCCTACCCCCTCGGACCAACCGAAGGAAGATACCCTAGCGTGTCTCAACCTGTGCTTCACTGAATCGTCGTCGTCCCCTTTGTCATACCGTTTCACTAATTCTGAAACCCGAAACCCCCGAAAGGACCACGGAATTCACCATTTCTTAGGTGGACAGTTACGGTCCCCGTGCCCAAGGTAGGGACCAGGCCCTACTACGGTGTACGACACCTTGTCCATTCGGATACGTGGTGTTGGTGACTTGGACGTGTGATCTCGGATCCTTGGTGTTGACGACTTCGGGCATGTGGGTCTTCGGGCACGAGACGTCGTTCTCTCCGACGTCGTTACTCTTCGGGGACGGGACTTTGATCTCTCGTCAGGGTCGAGCGAGGTTGGTGTCCTTTCGTTTCTTCTGGCTTGTGTCCGTTTTCGTTTAGAAATTTTTTTCTTTGTTGTTTTTTTTCTCAAACCCGAAACTTGAGGTTGACGAAGTCGAATAAATAAAATTTTTTTCAAAACACCATCTTATATGTTCTACTATAAATTACAAAATGGATATAAATTCATTTGTCAAGTCACCGTAATTCATGTGACGACACGTTGTTAGTGGTGATGGGTCGTAGGGGTTGACTCTCGGACATAGGTCGTTTAATATTGATGATCGGATGAACGTTTCTGTACACAAGTTATAGTAGTGTAGATCAGACGATGTTTATCGTCTCCTCCAACACTCAATACCCCGAAGGGTCCACCACGCTCACTATTTCTTGAGCAAACGGTCACGTCCTCTACTTTTCCTATACCCAAGTTAGGGACCCAACCCTTCTAGGGGACCTCCTCCCGTACCGTTGGACGAGGACACAAGAATAGACCTCTTAGGGTACCTATCTCGTCGGACCACCCGATGTCAGGTAACCTCGTGTGCGTGTGTGTGTATGTGTGTATGACACCTAATTCCCACCTCAGATACCGAGTTCGGAGACTTCCGGACCCACACTCAGGACCAAGACGGGAGATAGTAACTGTTCTATACTCTTCGAGAGAGTAGAAACCCGACCGGAAGACGATACTTTGCCCTGTCATTGGGATCAGGATAGTGTTAGTATTACAACGATATACTTCATCTCACTGTAGACTTCCCTTACATGATGTGTCAGATAGTCCGCACTACGTTTATGTAAGTAAGTAAGTAAGTGTCGAACACCGTCGTGTAGACGACTCACGGTTCGAGGCACTACTTGTGACCACTAGATTTTTGGGATTCCCACGTCTCCTCTGTCTGTACATTTTACTGTTTCCTAATGAGATCCTATACTTAAGTTCATTCCATAATAATGTTACATAACTACCGACTTCATCTGTGGAACCCCTGAGGTTCTAGTGAAATTTTTACACTGCCGTCGGACGTTAGAACAACCTCTCCTTTCTACTTGTAAGAGTATTGTGGAGTGGATCCTTGAAACGTTTCTTTCCGCCCACTTCTGTGGTGTCACGGACAACGGAAAGAAGGTCCTTCTCCCTTCTTCGAGAGCCTCCGTCTCCCGGAGACATGGATCTCAGGGTAGTCGAGATATTGTGGTACCCTAAGGAGCCGAGAAAGAGGATAGTCACGTCACTACAGGGTCCCAAACAGCATCAAGTTCATCTGTGCATGCCTTCTGGAAGATACACGATCGGAAACACAGACGATTTATCTCTACCTTTTCTGTTAAACGAGTCTGGGGTTCCCCTGACGTCAAGTCACCCCGTCCGTGTGAGTCTATAATTAATAAGATCTTATTCCATGAGTACCTACTGTATGACCATTCGTTTCTCGAGTCACAATTTTACCACTTTTCCGGGGAACCGGGTTTACCTCCTCTCTTTTGAAGGACCTCCTCCACTGCAGAATCAAACTTTTCAATCCATCTACCTTTCTTTTACTACTCCCCCCGTGACAATCCTGTCTTTTTTCTTCGTACGTTTGTTTTCCATTTTTGATAAGACGTTTTCTTTTGGTGAATCGGGTCACTTGACGACGCAAAAAAGAGAGTTTATATTTATGAACCAGAGTTTTATATTAGTGTAATACAGTGGATGAAAAGTACCAAACAGAATATTCCTCGAAACGTTTGTATTGATTATCAGTTTTAATGGACACTCCATACAAACTATAGTCTTAGTAGAAGAAAATAAAAGGACTTGGTCTTCCCTTCTTAATCACTAGGTGAAACTAAGTTACAGAGGAAACTTTTGTAAGTAGACGAAATAAAGAGGTTAACGTATTTATTTAATAAGTCTTTGGACTGATACCCTCGTATGTTTAGATTTTAGACTCGATCTTATAACCACCAGTTTCCAAGGAGAGAGTAATATCTTCTACAAACTATATTTATAATTAAAAGGCTTTCACCACTACCGTCTCTAAAGTGTGTTTCTTACAAGTATGACCTAATTTGTAATCTGAGTTTAATGGACTCGGAAGTGTACATACCTCTTAGTTTAAGGTAAAGTAAGACTATTCTTCACCGGGACCTCTCAGTAAGACCTAAATCGTCCGATTACACCAGGTGCCGGAGAAATGGTTTTATATACTGACAGCTTTTATAATGACACCGGATTAACGGAACCGTTCTCCACCCCTTTCTTCCTCCACCCTAAAATATTATTGGATGTACTATATTTAAAATGGGGTTATATGTTGATAAATAATTAACGGATCATATACGAATCGTACTGTGTCTACGAGTAAGTTACTATGGAATCTCATGAATGAGAAGGGTTTGGACGGGGTAGGAGGGGTCTCTTTTGATTTGGTGTCTCCTTATTTGTAGAATAAGTTCCAGTGTATTGATCCTAAAACATTACCAACAACACTCTCATTTACTCTATTTTGTATACAATTTACGAATCATACCACTACCTATTGATTCGTTATTACAACCGGTGACAGTAGTAATTCTTTTAGATTGAAGCGAATACAGGTGTTTATACATAGGGAACCTTTTACATGGTACACCCTTATTCGAAGGACTAACAACCAGTCCCATACTGTGTTACGAACTGCAGACAAGCTGTCCAAATGTATCGTTGAACCGAGTCCGTGTGAGAACTCCCCAACCGTTCTGGGTTCTGTCCCTTGCTGAGATTGAAAGACCCAGTACACCCGATCTAAGAGAGGGTTGTTTTGTTTAATAGTGTTCAGAAGTCTGTGACGGTTTCAGACGTATAACCGTGTAAATGATCTGGACATGGACGATTATCTAGGGTACCTGTGCAAGGTTTCGATTAATACACGGTATAAAACCTTTGAAGTTTGTGGTCCTAATGATCGGATGTGTCATGTCGGTAAGGATAACCCGTGATAACACGTCTTCCTTATCATTAAGTCACAAGGAAGAGAAAGGGAACTGCAGACAACCTGTCTCCTGAGACAATCGATAAGACACTGACAAACAGTGAGACACACTGTGTGTCTCACTGTTTGTCTTTATCTTTTTTGGGTTTCCCCAGTTTCTTTTATCAAAAATTTTTGTAACAAAGGGACTTTGTAAGTCTGTTACCGTCAATTTCACCCACCGAATCCGACGGATTAAACTTAAAACCTTGAGACTTCCTCTCCGAATCCTCTAGACCCGAACTCAGAGTGAGGCTCGTTTTTGAACTATCACTGAAACGAAGGTAAAGAAGTAGACAGTTGTTTTTCACAAGTTGTTTTTGTCACAGGGTTTCACGGTGTCCTGTGTTTACGACCCTCTGTAAAGACCCTCTGCACTGTTTTCCTAAAGAAATGGTTTTGTGTGTGTGTGTGTGTGTGTGTTGTTGTTGTTGTGGTGGGGTATTTGTCCCGATTACAAATACCGGGAAAGATGCTCATAGTGTTACGATTCCGGTCATGGTCGCAGGTCAGCGAAGTCAGCGTAGACTGAGAACCACTGGAGTACCTACCATCGGACGGTCAGAGGAGGTAAGAACTCTAAGAGGTCCGTTCTTATGACCTCACCCAACGGTACGGGAGGAGGTCCCCTAGAATGGTTGGGTCCCTATCTTGGGTCCAGAGGATACAGAGGACGTGACCGTCCACCCAAGAAATGGTGATCCCGTTGGACCCTTCGGGTAGTGTTACGATTACCATCAAATAACTTCTAAGACTTTAAGGTCTACTGGACAATAACAAGTTCAGTGGTACAGGTTTAAATCACCTGACACTATGCACTGTGGAAATTTGTAGAACCCTTTAACCATCGTGTGTAAAAATCTTTATAACCTAATTTACGAGGACCTCCAAGGGACACTGTGACCTAGCTAGGACACTAGAAGCTCTCTTCCAAAGTAAAAACGGTACCTCCAAATACCATCTCTGTGGACTAGACACTTGTAGAGAGAGTCAAGGAGAGGGTAGGACGGGGATTCTGGGGTCGTGACGGGTACCGAGCCTAACCTTTACCCTCAGTCCCTCGAGCCGTGTCCTCTTTTTCATGTTACGGAGATATGAGAGGTCGTCGGTTGTCCCTGACATTTAACAGGAGACTTCAGGGGTTTGATGTACCTTCGTCCTGAAAGAGACCTTACTCCTTTTGTAAAGGACTTTGATTCTGAACTCCAAAATCTATGAAGAAGGGTCGACTACCTAGGTGGACCAGAATATAGGGGACGAGTGACGATGTCTCTGATCAAAACCCTGGGAGAGGGTGAGGTTCTACTACTAAGGTATCTCTACTCATCTATCTGAAATAGTATTGTAGTAGTCGAATAATTATTTGTACAATGAGAATATTTTAAGGGTACCGGTTCCCTCTGAGACCTTCGTTTTCACGAAAAGTAAAAGTAAGAGGGACAGGAGGACTGTGGTCGGAGTTACGACCCACTGAGAACAACCTTCGTCCCCGATCTCTAGTACATCGTGAATTTCGTACATGACTAAATTCAGTGTGTAAATTCGTGGACTAATTTTTATTTCGTGGTAAGGCTTTTACCAGGCCAACTTCCAAACTCGGTGACCCTGCAGATTGATCTCCGGACAGGTCCACTAGATTACTACTCCCGTCCCTGACCTCTAAATTTACCGGTCCCTTCTATTTGACGACTGTGTGATCGAAAGGGAATTTTAGGTAAAGGTGGGACGGTGTGGGACCGTACGTGTGTGTACGTGTGTGTGTCGTAAATTTTTGTGAAAGAGGAAAGGATAACGTGTTTCACGAGTGAGGAGACCCACTGAGACTGCCCGGGGATTTCCGACCGAAGTGAACTAAGGAAGACGAACTTTACGTAATGGGAGTAAGAGGTACCAAGACGAGAAACGAGAGTTTGTTCGAAATAGAGTGGTAGTAATGGTGACGTCAATTCGAGGCACGAAAGGTCCATAATTAAGTCCGTTAGGAGTTTCCGAAGGAAACTCTGTCTCTTATAACCCAACCGGTTTTTCAAACTAACTCAGAGAGGTGTTATAGAATACACTTTTAGGGTCACTTGAAAAACCGGTTGGGTTATAATAATAGTAAAAAATGTCAACCCCTTTACTCCCTACTTCTCTCGTTCATTGAACGGACTCCAGTGTGTCAATCCGTCTACATATCGACTTTGACTTCTGGTTCGGTAGAGAGAGGTCAGTAGTGAGATTTCATAGTCAAATATCTCTGATACGGATAGAACAGTAAAAGAGGTTTAGACTGGTCAGTAAATTTTAGTTCGTATCTAGGGTGGAGGAAGTACTTCGTGTGAGAGTCTCAAGCCAGACAGAAGGAGGCTAAACGATGTGAGAGTGGTAGAGATTGAGGACGACAACAGTACGACTCGACACACACACTTACCGAGGACTAGACTGGCACTCGGAGGACTTCAGTCCTTGGTCCGTTTTATAATCCAGATGAAGACGATTTTTCTTTTCGGGACATGTCTTACGTCACGTCCCATATAGTGCGAGATTTTCTTTGGACAAGTGTCCACTCAAGACACTACCGGAAAAACTCCGTGATATGTTGGTACGAGGTAGGGGGGTAAGGACCTTGTATCTGTATGGTCCAGGACACTCGGTTGTGGGTGTTCGTTTCTTTATCTTCGATTGTTCCTCTTTTACAAATAGTGCGTTGCTATATGTACTGCCTGTGAAGTTTCAGTTCTCGGTTAGGAGATTTCGTTTGTGAAAACACAGTGGTACTTCGTAGACTCGACGATGAAATCTAAACCGGATCCTATACTTACCCGTCCTCGGAGAAGGGAAAGACTCTGCGGAGACCGAGACTTACCAGGTTTCCGTTCCTCTTCCGTCCTCCCCCTTCTTCGGTAATACCAAAATTACCAAATTAGGAGTCTATATACAACAGTCGGACCGGATGGAGGTCCTCGTGACTCTTGGCGGTCGAGTTCGGTTGTGTTCGAGGTCGATTCAACTGTCCGTCCCATTGTTCTGTGTCTAACATATTGGATTCCTTTCGCGTTTCGGGAGTCGTCCCAAAACGAGGGACCCCAGGGTCGGACTTTCGTCATTCACTATGTCCGTGGTACACCTGGTCGAATCTGTGTGTTTGTACCTTCCAGACGTGTGTTCCTACCCCTTTCGACGACGTCGATCTTAAAACAAACCGTGTCTCCTGTCCGTGTCTACACATCTAAGAAAACCCTGGACCTTTCACCGGGGTCAGTCCTGGACCACGTCGAAAAAGAAACTAACGCCGACGCCGACACTTTGTCCTCCCATACTCACCGAACGAAACTTAAGACTCTCGGAAACGAAAAGACCTTCAAAAAGTCAACCCGAAAAGAAGAAATTACGGAAGTTAATAGTGTCAAGTTTACTAATATAAGGGTCGTGGAGGTGGGTTATCGGTGTTTTCAAACCGTAAAGGACATGGACGTATTTTTTACCGGACCGTCATCGGACCGAAAAGTCGAGGAGGNAAAGGCGAGGGGGGGGGGGGGGGAAAAAAAAAAAGGTAGACTACATCCGAAATTAAATAAAGGGGGTGGGGGAGAGAGATTGACGATCTCTTTGTTCTCTAATGACGTCTACCTACCTTTATAAAAAAGGCGAAGTCGTAAACGACAGTCTTGGTTCATGACCCTTCCAAGAGTCTACCACAGAGGCCGTCGTACCTTTAAGGGTTTGGGTAGAATTTAATATTAGTGGACCAGAGGTTTCTTTGTCTAGTTTCTTCCGCCGGATAAAACACTCGTCAGGGAACTGTCCCGGGAACTAAAAAAAAAAAAAAAATTAAACAAAAACCGACACGATCCAGAAGTACCGAAAAAGATGAACGTCACTCACCCCCCATGAGAGACCACCACGTTCCCGAAGAGTAGTACCATCGGAGAGATCCACATCTCGTACCCGAGATCCCGTGTGTTCAGGTCATCGACGCCGTGTACGTGTCCGAATCGACGAGGAACTGTACACCCTAGAAGGACCTCGTCCCTAGCTTGGACACAGGGGACGTAACCGTCCACCTGAGAATTGGTGACCTGGTGGTCCCTTTAGGTCGGGAACCTCAAGAGAAACTCCGAGAGGGTGATAACCTGAAATAGAATCGGTAAACACTCACCAGGAGTTGTGCGATCATGGTAAAGAACATGTAGTACCTTACTTGTGAGTCGTCGGAATTGTACAGGTTGACAGGTTTGTCCCGACAACGACAAGTGACTATAAGTGTCGATGGTCCTTCGGACATGACATTGTGAATAATCTTCCCACTGAATAATCTTCCCAGAGACAGACCTCCACGAACGTCAGTTTATCTCTTTTATATTTTGAACGAGTCTTCTTGACCTTCGTTCTCTATTTCCGGTTTATTCACCATCTTTCATTGACACTTAAGTCTTCTTTACTGTATCAATCTCTTCTACTCCTTCTACCATACCTCCATTACGGTAGACTCCAGTACTTTTTCTCTATCCCAAAACTTTCGATCCCTCTGGCATAAGAACCATACTTATTTACGTAGATTGTCGACGGTATGCAAGGTGGTGGTGTGGTGGATCTTTATCGGTAACATGATATACGGTATATGAGTCTACGGTATGTATATGGTGGAGTAAAGTGAAGGTTTAAACATTCCACCTACAATGATAGAGATAAATTTGAACCTTCTTTACCTTCGAAAGTCTTCCATTATCTTCTCGGTTATTTTCACTAGTCGAGACTAAGATTTCGGACACGAGAAACACGGGATTACGTGTCGTCAATCTTCCAGACAGATGAGACGAACAGACTGTACCCCGTACTCTCGAAGTCTCACCTCCACTCCCGGCACCCCATCCTCCGTGACAAGTAAGACGTTCTCATCGTCACTATTCCCGTCACCCTCGTTTACCAACTTTCCCCGGTTCAATCCCCTGAAGGGGACACCAGATCACCAATTCTGAGGTACGAAGGTTACCAGTCCCTTGATTCTGGGGTATACGACGTCCCGTGTCGGTTTTTATGTTAGTAATTTTTTCTTTTTTTCTGGTTCAACCCTCCCTTTGAGTTCTTCAAAGGTAGTTAAAGGGTATCTACATTTCAATAATTAACAAAGACCGACCACCACCTGTCCTTTGACCGAAGGAGACAAAAAGTCGGGGAACCGGAGGACCGCCACCAGTTGGCCACTTCTTCTCCAAGGTAAATGAACATTCGAAGGGGAGGGTAGGGAGAAGAGGGACGAGTCGAGTGACACGAGGACCACGAAGGGAGTCGAAGTAGGTTTTGGGGAAGACTCGTAGAATTACTTTCTCAAGAAGACTTGTGATGTCTTGAGTCGTCCTTACCGGGTCAATCGAGACGGTCATGTAAGACCCTCCAAGACTACCCGCCCACACCTGGAGTTAGGGCCAATGGTGATTCTTCGAGTCTGTGTATACACAGAGTCGACGATCCCCTACCCCTAGGAAAGGGTTGGGACGACGATCCTATAAGTTCCCCTCCAAGTAGTCACCCACCAAATTTTAGTTTCTAAATATAGTCTTTGAAGGGACGACCAGGTCACCAATTCGGAGGTACGAGGGTTACGTCCTCCGTACCTAAGTTAGGGACTAGTTCCTTGATTCTAGTGAGTACGGTGAACTGTACCGGATATATATATATATGTGTGTATATATACATAGATATATATTTGTATATATACATATATATATATTAATAAAGAGTGAGGACTGAACTCCCTTACCTTCCTGTTCTTTTCGTTTCGCTTAAATCGTGGAGAATAAACAACCGTTGTAATATGGGAGTATAAAAGTGTGTATCTTTGAAGAATCTCAGGGTACCCCACCCTTACTAGGGTAAATTGTCTGACCCTTTGCGACGGGTATTTTAGGATCATTGCTCAGGACCAATGTTTCGAACATTCACCATGGAGATCAAAGTCTATCTTCAGATAGTCCAAGGGTCGACTGTACCGGAAGGATGTGACGACTTCGGGAAGAGCTCGAGTATACCTAACAAAAACCGTTGACACCGTAATTACGCAGGAGGACCCGTTCTTCTCCATGTCGGAGATCGACTCCTTCTGACCGGACGAAAGAAGACCCTCGTCCCTAGGGTCGAACTCAGGATGACCGTGACTAGGGTCCTGCGTCCAAATCGTCGACCTTCCCTCCCACCCCCGGACACACACGTTTTCCGGGACCCTCAAAGGACTCCCTTGCTCGAAACTGTCGGTGTCACGATTCCCGGTCCCGGTCCCGGGCTCCCCTTTCTGTAGTAAGTCTCGAAAGTAGATCGAGGGACTCAGGACTTTGATCTTATTTTCTCGATTCTTTTTGACGACCCCGGACTTCTCACTTTCCTTCCGTCCCCACGGAAAACCGTTTGTCCCAGTCACGTCGGTCGTTCTCAACCCCCCACCCCAGGGCGACCGTGTCTTACTTTACCGGACTCATCAGACGTCCCGGTCAAAGACTCACTTGGTCCTCGTTACTCCCCCCCTGTGACCAGAGACAGAGGTGTGTGACGTCGGGATCTCCGTTTTCCATCGCTTCCACGACAACACCCACTTGTCCTTTTACCGTCGGACCCTCCTGGTCGAAACCTTTGTGTGGACTCAGTGGAGACCCACTTCGTGAATTTCTCCCACCCCCTCGTCCCGTTCCAGAACAACCTCTGAGAACCCTTGGTATTCAATGCGCCTAAATTTGGTGCAATTAATACGACGTTCGCACAAGAAGTCTGGTTTCTTTCTCTCTTTCGAAGAGCAGGAGGAAGAGAAGAACATCGTCTGTAAACTCGTGGTCGATCCTTGACCCGTATCTGGTCTGAGATCTCTATGACTTTCTCGATTCCCTCCCAGGGACATCCCCTCACAAACGGTAGACCCCCCTGAGTCACTTCATTAATCGTTTACATTGTGTCCTCCCGTTCACCACTACCCTACCAGTACAACCGTAGGTGGGGAGAATCTTGCCTTGTTGAGGAGCGTGGAAACGTACCCTGAAGGACCGTTGGTCACCCTCCCGCCAAGTTCTGTGCTTCCTTCTACTCGATACAATAATAAGTCACTCTTTGTTACCTGAAGAGTCGATCACGATTTCCATTAGTCTTGGAAAGTGTACCCACGGACTTTCTGGAGGTACTTCAGTCGAAAGGTCCGGTCGTCCTGGCTGTGTCCCTGGAGAGCATTGACGTGGCTAAAGACACAGGAAACTCGTAGTCGCGTCATGGTACGGGTGGTGTTCGTAAACGTCGCAAGCTGAAGGGTAGAAACTCGTTACGAGGTGGGAAGGAAGGGTCCAAGTTAAAAGTTGTAGGACGGTATGTCGTAGGGTTACCATCTTTTTTCTTACCGTCGTACGGTGGGAGAAGAGTCAACATGACGAAGAGAGTGGTGGCTCATATGCAGAGCTACAACAGGACTCACCAGCCCGTGTTTAGGTTTACGTCTTAGTCGTTACCAGAGACGGGTGACCCGAATTTGAGAATTCAGACTCGTAATTCCTTTGTAGATTCACGCATTAGTGTTCTCTGTTTCGGTCAGAATAGGCCGTTCTTGACTTGCACAGACTTACTTTCTTCCTCGCTCGGATTGTGCTTCGGTAAAGGGAAACAACATTTTGTTCTGTTAAGTTATTTGTACTGTAGTCCCCTTCCACGGGAGACCTCTTCCGTCTTCGGAGAAAGTGCAACTACTACAATAGTCCTACGTTGCTCTCAACGTAGAACTAAAGAGGAAAAAAAGACAAACGTTCTCGAAAGATAAAAAAAAGTTCTTGACTAAAGAGAAAAATAGGGGGACTTTGTAATAGGAGTGAAGAATGATTTTTGGAATAAACAATGGTGAACTCGTCCGACCAGGTAAGGGACAGCTGTAAAATCGTCAATTATATAAACATGATCAAACAATCTCGACGACATTGTTTCATAACGTCTAACCCGTCAAACTTGTTATTTATAAATGATAGACCTCCGATCTTCTTGATAGACGATAGTTCCACAACCGTCGTAACCAAGACGGACTCTCGACACTTCGTACCTTAACAAGGTCCGGAGAGAAGAACCGGACGTCTACCGGAAGAAGAGACAAAGGTGTGACAGAAGGACGATACAATAGGCACAGGTGGAAAGAAGAGTATTCCTATGGGCAGTACGACGTACTCTCGGGTAAGATTAGTAGAGAAAAATTGAAGTCATGAAGAAATTTCTGGGACAGAGGTTCATTATAGAGTAAGACTCTTTGACCCCTAGTAAAGTTGTATACCTAAAAAACCCCACCCCTCCATTGTGTTAAACTGGGTATTGTTAGAAGACATCTCTACCGAAAGACTACCCAAAGACCTTCTGTCATAAATCAAGGAGTCAATCAAACGTTTAAGATGGTTGTAGTAAATAAAGGTAAAAGTGTTTTGAATTGTCACTCAATTGTTTTTAACATTCGAGGTCCTTTTGGTGTTAAACTTTTCTATGTACGGGGGGTCACAAGTTACGTCGTGACAAATGTTGTCGAATCTGTTCCTTCGTTGGATTTTCAGGTAGTCGTCTACTTACCTACTTCTTCTACATGTATATATGTTACCTGATAATGAGTCGGTATGTTTCTTACTTTACTACCGAAAACGTAGTCGTACGTTCCTGGATCTCTAATAGTGTGATGCACTCCAGTCTCTTTCTGTTTATAGTATACTATAGTGAAGGGTCACCTCAGATTTTTTAATGTGTTTGCTTGAATAAATGTTCTGTCTTTGTCTGAGTGTCTGTTTCTTTTGTTTATACCAATGATTTCCCTTTTCCACCCTCCCTTCTCTATTTGACCCTCAGACCCCAATTGTATGTGTGTGTTGATATATGTTTTATCTACTAGTTGTCCCTGGATGACATGTCGCGTCCTTTGAGATGAGCCACGAGACATTATGGGATATACCATTTCTTAGCCTTTTTTTTGTCTACATACATATACATATTGACTTAACCCTGAAGGGACCACCGCGTCACCATTTCTTAAGTGGACGTTACGTCCCCTACATCCAAGCTAAGGACCCAACCCTTCTAGGGGACGTCTTCCTTTACCAATGGGTGTCGTCGTAAGAACGACCCTTTAGGGTATCTGTCTTCTCTGACCGATATTAGGTACCCCATTGTTTTATCGACCTATGTTGAATCGTTGATTTGTCGTATTGACTTAGTGAAACGGTATGCGGACTTTCTGTTGTGATAGTTTAGTTGATACGAGGTTATGTTTTATTTTTAATTAGTCTTTTAAACATTCAAAGTACTCTCTTCGCTAACACGGATAGAGTAATTGGTGATAAATGGGGATCTTGTCATAGACGG
Source organism: Capra ibex (assembly GCA_006410555.1). NCBI lineage: Eukaryota > Metazoa > Chordata > Mammalia > Artiodactyla > Bovidae > Capra > Capra ibex. Next base: position 42,931,284 of record SJYO01034137.1, read on the forward strand.
TGTGTTATCCTTACATAATTTATGCTCTGTTTACTTATTTTCCTGGTCTTTCAAGGTGTGACCCTTAATGTAAGGAGAATGGAGGGACTCTGAGTAGAACGGAAATGCTTTGTTGAAAGTACAACCAAAAGCCATATTCTCCTTTATGAAGACATACCAACAATTCGGACTTTTGAACCTTTGTACAACGGAGTCGTTACCTTCATTTGTGTACGATCGTGAGGTAGTCCGTCCGTTTTTATGCGAAACTCACACTCACTTATTGTAAGACTAATATATCAAGTGGTTCCTGCAGTCGAGTCAAATCGTGGTCAAAAGTGACGTAGTTCCAGTTTGACCCGTGAATCTTGATTCCAGACAGGAGAGTCGGTGGTACTACAAGAAGTCCGGGTATATAGGGTCCAGTATAGAAGTCTTATAAGGTGAGTGAGAAGACGGTGGAGTCGTCTTAATAGGACCTTTATGAAATTTCGTTACCTAATGTGTTTTACTGGAGGGTACTCAGGTTAAAACCGGTGGATGTTTACGTCTACCTAGGGTTAGACATCGTCCTTAAGTTCACTTCTTAGTCGGGGTAGTAATGAATTCCAGGAACGATGCACCCATATAAAACTCACCTAAAAAGTTTTATTGTATATTAATAACTATATTTATACGTATACAAAATACGTACCTGTCTACATCGATATAAATATACGTACATAAACATTTATGTCCAAAATTACATAGTACACAAGTAACGTCGAAGATGAAGTAATGGGGGTAAGGTTTTAAAGCGTAGTTCTTTCGGTTCCCTTAACCCTTAGTCGTAAGTGTTCTACACTTTGGTGGTTTACCTCGATCTTCTCCGTCGTCGTCAATGTCGTTTCTTCCTGGGCTCGGGGACCAATACAGCTAGTGACACTGTACGAGGGTCGAGGTAGGTACACTACCTACCCAGACATTAAACAACAACGACAATAAGACCGTGTGTAAACGTCTTTGTTTGAGCAAGTGCCAAGGGGACGACTTTCGAGTTGGTAGGCTCACGGTGTCCTTTGTCTGAAACCGTAAAATCGACGAGTGTCTGACCCAGTAGGTATTTTCAAATTAAAAGATTTTTATAAGTCACTCCACGAAAAGGACTTACTCTACCAAAGACCGAGTACTTGTATAAATAAGCTCATTTATCCTCCTTCTAGCCATTCAGTCCTTAGATTAGTCGATAGTACGTCAGGTAGACCAAATTAATCGCTCAGGCCGTCGAGTGTCCGTGGAAAAATCATTTTCGGAAGTAATGGTCGAGGGAATTCCCGTCTCCACGAAGACTTACACCAAAGTTTACGAACGGAACAAGGGACGGAGGTATCTCGGGGAATAGTTTAAGGGTGGTGACTTGTTGAACTCTGTGTAGTGTCGTACGAAGATTTCCCGTACGGTTACCTTCATTTACACCGGATACCCTTGGGGTACTTGGTAGTGCCGACCAGGGAGGCAAATAAACTAGTCGTAGTTAATTGATTCGTACGTAACCTGGGATGAGATACGGTCCCTGACACACTTACTCCGAACCTGGTCGAGACCACCCCCACTGTTCACACAGTTGTCTACTAAAGATTAACGTGTGATCTTATCACCCCATCGGGGTCCGTACCCTGGACTATTTCCAGACTGGACTGAGGCCTGTCTATTGACCGTCGTTCATACGTGTCCTCTCACTCCTTCTAAGGATTGGTTGTCAAGAATTTGAATTGGTACTTGGTTTAGGTGAACCTCTCGAACAAGTCCATATCTAACGACCCGGGATGGGAACCCAAAACTTAAATCCTTCAGACCTCACCCCGGTTTCTCAGACACAAAGATTGTTCGAAGGGTGACTGAGATTAAGACAGTCAAGTCCTTGACATGAAACCCTTTCCGGTCGTCAAGAGTCGGACCCAAGTGTCACCTTGGTGGTCCTTAAAGTTGTTGATGACTTGCGAACCCAGAGGAGGGATCTCTCACAGGATTAGCCAAACCATAGGTTTAACCTGTAGTCCCTAAAACTCGTAAACATAAAATTCTTAAAGTTTGAATGTCTTTTCAATGTTAATGCCATGTTTATCGGAAAAAAATTGACTTGTTGAACCTTTCTTAATAACTAAACCACAGGGTAGAAGGGAAGAAATCTCACACATAAAAGAAGGTTTGTTCTTGTGAGAGGATGTATGAATGTTTAGTTATAAGTTTTTTTATTTTTTTTGTTTTTGGTGTGCCTATATAATACTAGTAAGTTCAAAACGGTTTACAAGCTTTATTTACAAAATTATAAATAAAGAAACCGACGGGGTCCCGGACTCACCGTCGTACTCCCTAGGAAACAACGTCCCAAGCATGATACATCAACAAAGGTCCGAGCGATCAACACCGTAGGGTCGAGGTCTAGTCCTTAACTTGGTCACAAGGGACGTGACGATCCCCTTAAGAATTGGGGACCTTGTAGTCCTTTCAAAGGGTGGGGGTTTTAAAAATTAACTTTTTCTTAGATCAAGTCTAATGTGCAACGGAAATCAACAGTTCAAAGATAAATCAACGGAAATAAGACGGTTTCCAAGGGTCAGAAAGGACTTGTAAGTATGGAAACTGTGAAAATTTCTACTGTTCGGTCAATAAAACATCTTTATAGTGAATCAAAACCAAACAGACTACAAAAGAGTACTATCCTGGGTCCAATATGTGGAAACTGTCCCGTTAGTGTCAGCACACACACCGAAGAATAACATTGGATGTTCCATCATGGACGAAAGAGAAACGGGGTTATAACTATTATAAGTGAAAGCAGAGAATTCCCCCACTGATCATCCGAAGAGGAGACATTTAAATGAGTAAAAGGAAAACATTAAGTAGTCAGGAAACATCCCTCCACGAAACTTTAATACGTTTATAGGATAAATAGTAATTTGAAAATTAAATGAGTAATTCCATTAAATGTAGTCGTACTTGAGTACCAAAGAATAAAACAAGTCATCCAATATGACAAGGATAGTAATAAACATACTCCGGTCACCGTTGGAAAATTAGACCGAGACTAACGACCAAAAAGATTTAGAACGGTCAGTCAAGATTGCACGTCGGTTCCAACTCTTGACGAAGACATCTATCTCGTTTCAAAGTATAAGTCTCCTGACTTCTGTTACTCGTGTCGAAGTCCCTTGACGTTCCAAAGTCGTACTGACCACCCGCCCTACCTCTACTCCCACCTCACCGTTCTCTAAATCCCCAGTAAACCCGGGTCTGATAGGGTAGTAGTAGGAAAGGTTGTCACTCTAGGATCCTGAAACGACAGACAGATCACCAATTCTGAGACACGAAGGTTACGTCCAAGCTAGGAACCAACTCCTTGATCCTAGGACGTGTGACACGTCGTACCGGTCTTATTTATTCATTTTATCTATTTTCAGAATAATTTTGTTGTTAATTTTTTAGGTTGCTACAGGATAGGGAGACACATGTACTCCGACATTCGGGTATGTAGTACCTTAACGACGGAACGTCGATTCTCGTGTCTGAACTCCGTTTCCCCAAACTCAAGGACGAGACTGTGAAGAATTGCTACGTTGGAACTCGAACAATGATTGATACCTAACTTACCAGGGGTGTGACTGGGGTTTAAGAATGCAACTTCGGAAGTGGACGTCCCATCAACATAAATCTGTCCCGCGGAGGTTCCTTCATTTCAATTTACGTCAGGGTCCCCACCCTGGGACGGGGATCCTCTGTCATAGGAATGTCCTTCTCTATGGTCTGGAACGATAGAGGATGGACGGGTGAGGGTTGGTACGAGGACGTGTTTTTCTTCCGATACACTCGTAAGTCGTTCTACTGAACGTTCGACACTCGGTGTCTTCGGAGTCTTACTTTAGATGGGGCTACCGTGGAACTAGAACCTACGATTCGGAGGGCTTTACACTCTTTATTTAAGGACAATTCAGTGGGTAAGATACCACAAAACAAAACCATCGGGGTCGTTTGAATAAACTAGATTCAGACAAAGGGTGGAATTTTTTTTTTTTTTTTTAATTACTAGAATGGAGGACCTCCAGACTACTCCAAATTTATTCTTCTTTTCTAGTTCATGAATCGTGTCATGACGGAAACTCAATAAAGATAAGGAACTGAGTAGGAGTCGATGTGGACCGTTCAAGGGTGAGGGGACGGAAACAAATGTTAGTCCAGTCGGGGTGTTTGTGACAGACTCGTCCGGGGATGGCACGCGGTCGTGACATGATCCGAGTCGCTGTGTCTTATGTTGTTTCGTGACGGAGTCCAGGTTTAGGTTCTCACTTTCCGACGGGTGACGACGGGATCCAGTCCTCAACAAAGTTTAAGGTAGATATCATTTCCCAGACTAAGTGATACCAAACTTTGGACAGAGTTCCGAAACCGGATTACTCTTTCTCTCATTTAGTATACTACTTTGTTAGAAGGTATGTGAGGGAGCCAAAAGAATATGAGTATACCAATGTTTCAAGAGGGGGTCGAATGATCATTGATCAAGTTCCGGACGTTTGATTATCTCCAGAAAAAAAAAAAAAAGGAACGGACAATTTCTCTTAAAATAAGGGGGGTGCACAACCAGACTCTATGTTCTTTTACTGTGACATTTCACTTTCGTTGAAATTTGGTTGATAGTTTTCATCTTTGCGGAACGACACGAGGCGACTGTAAGTCTACCCTCCCGTCTTTTTAAGGACTCGGTGTTCGTTTGTACCGAATGTCGTTCACTGAGTACAATCTTTTTGGTACCGATATTGAAATATGGAGGAGACCCCCATATTTGTTTCTTCATTGAAAGTTAAAAAAAAAAAATCAACTTGATTCAATTCTCCTTCCTCAGTTTTATTTCAAACCACTCTATTTTGAGAAATCTCACGTTTTAAAACGGGCTTCAAGTATAAATTCGTAATTTTCCTTCATTACGTAATCTGAAAGATCGAAACCGAGTCCAATAAAAGTGCGTTCCGACGAGAAGGCTAGAGATTATGAGGTACACATAGAGAGAATGGTAACTAAGGGCTAAAGGAGGTCCTAACTCTCTGAAAACTCATATTTGGGATAAATCAAGACAGGAATGTTTTCCCTAGGGACAACCACGGGGGCCCCCGGGTCATATTTCGTCCAGACACGAAGGGGGAGGGCTGAAACACTCGGGGATTGAAGTCACCCTCCGACCTGTGTAACGGTCCCCGTCACCTGTAGGTGGTAAGTCGGACCCCAACCCTGTATGACCCCCAAGGCAAAAGACGACCTTTAGGGGTGAGAGATACGAAAAAGAGTCATAGAAACACTAAGAAAAGGGACAAGCAACGTTAAGAAGTTAAAAGAGAGGAGAAAATAGTAAGAACTGGAGTCTTGATCGAAAAGATAAATATCGGTCGTTCGAGGGAGAAGAAGGAAGAAATTTCGTAAAGACGTTTGGAGACTTTGAAGAAGGTGTTTATACTTGTCACCTAATTTCTGGGACTTCTCAGAAAGTGGTTCCTCAGTGTAAGAGGAAAGAACGTCGGAATCCATTCTTAAAAGTCCTCTCTGGACATACGATAAAGTCAAGTATGTGTCCTGAACGAGTGTAACCCGGTCGTTCCTCCGAACCTCGAGAACCGTAACGGAGAGGGTGGTGACCCGTCGGACACGGTCCCGTCACCAAATGTCTGACCCAAGAGACCTTGGACTTCGGAGGAACTACCATGGGAGATCCGGTTCTTACTCTTCATCTTCCCATCCTCTCTTCTCACCTACCCCTAGTACGGTGGATAGTACGAAGTTTGTGTCTACGAGACGAAAATAGACGGAGTTTTTAATCAAAAAAAAAAAAAATTTCTAAGGTAACCTTTATTTTTATCAAATCGACGATTTTATAAAACGTTCGGTGACCTTCTCACCCTTTCGTATGTCGGTCTATCCAACCAACTTACCACCATGTATAAAGGAAATTTTCATCTACCTTAAACGGACAACCTTTATCGGTTTCTAGCGAACCTCAGTTTTGACCACTTTTCTATACACTCGTGTTCCTTATTTTTTTCGTCTGACACCGGTACTATACTTTTATGACATGTACACCTTTATGTCACGTGCTTCATAGGGAGATCCTCTTTCTTAGGATTGGTTCGTACACACTGAGACAACCTTGTTCATGCATTTGACTGGGTTATTCCATTACCACAACAAATCTTACGTAAGTGAATGTATTTGAAAGGATAACAGGTACTCATACCGACACACACACATATAAATCAGAGTGATGAAATTTTAGTGTCAAGTCCTAAAGAGATCTGTCAGAAACCCCTTTCTTCCGGTCTCACAAATCAGACCCAAGTTTACGACGAGGCTTTCAATACTCAACATACTGAGGTCTTTTTAGTAAATTGGAGAGAGTTGGGTCAAAGGAGTAGACATTTCGTTTTTATCATAGTGAATTAAATGCTCCCAAAAAAACACCTCGACATTTACACTATTTTGTGAAATTACGGAGTCGTCGGATCCCGGTCCGTGTTCCATTCAAGAGAATTATAAACAACAAGAACGGTAATAACAATAATACTAGTAAGAGGAGACTGGACTCCTAAGAGATGGTATAGATTGGTCGAAAGAGTTCTTAGGAGTAGAATGAAATCTATTATCTACTCCGGGACAAAAGTGTCTAATTTTTCTTAATTTTTACCTCCGCCGAAACGATTTTAGTAGTGTACTGAGTATCCTTTAGACCCTAATCTTGAGTTTTCATCTCCGTGAAACTCGTCGACCCGTTCCCCTCCTGTATTTAATTTCGGGCTGGGTGGAGCAGAGTCACCCACCTCTACACTTTCTCGGTAGGCCTTCCAAGACCTTTCCTTACGCCTTCTACTGTTTTGTACTCTCTTAAGATCTTAGTGTCCAAATGACTTACAGTTTCCCTCTAGACACTCTCGGGAGGGAGGTCAGGTATGTTATCATACCGGGTCTCTCCAATTCCATGAACGGATTCCACTGTGTCGAGTGACTATCTTCTCGTCCTATTTTCGACGACGGAGGTCAAAGTCCCCGGTGACTGAAAAGGGCCGGTGGACGGGTCAAAATGAGTCTCACCACAGAGACACTTGACGATGACAGATATTCCCTGCTCGCCGTCTCCCACCCGTCGGAATCGGACGACGAGACTTTTACCAGACTAAAAAGTTCACACGTTGGAGTTTCGTGTCGGACGTCAAGAAGACAGAGTGGAAGATGATTTTTTACAAGTGAGACTTTGAACATTGTCGTCACTGGAGACTGTCTGGCCGTGTAGGGTCGACAATTGTAAGAAGACGAATGTTGTCTTCAACGGGAATTCTGGGAACATCGGTCCGGACCTCTCCCCCACTGGGACAGTCCCGGTCCGGAGTCCTTCTTGTCTCTCGTTTCAGTGGAACCGAGACTCCCTGACCCTTGGTGACCAGTGAGTCAGGTCGAAGAACGGAGAAGAGGTAGGACATGGACACGGAATGTCTATACTCTACGACGGAGACCGGTTAGGTCTCTCTCTGGGAAAACACACCTTAGCTAGAGTCGTTAGTCGTTGTCCTCGGCAACAAGTCCCCTAAACGAGGTGGGTAGGGATGGACGTCCTGGGACGTAAAGTGTGAAGAAAAGTAGCTAAAGGAAATGGATTGTCCGACGAGGAACTCAGTGTCTTGATTCACTGGGTCTACTTCTAGGGAAACCTCTTTCTCACACCTGTCGGACCCTCTTACTACGGGTATCGGACTAGGGGGTACCTTTCTCGTAGTCCAGGGGTGCTGAGTGAAACCTTTGGAGATTACTCGAACCCAAAGTATAGGAAAGTCCGATAATCCCTTGATACCACCCTTCACACGGTTATCCTAGGTATGGACTTTTGGGGTCCCGTCGAAAGAGTGGTCGAGGGGAAACGGTCGAGTACACCTAGTTGGACGAAGTGGAGAGCTCAAGGAACAGATATTTGATTCCTTTTACAGACGGAATAGGTAGAGAGTGGTGGGGGAGGGGTAAAAATCCAACGTGACCCAAAAACAACACCGCGTACCCTAGAATCAGGGGACTGGTCCCTGACTTGGACACAGAGGACCTAAGAATTGGTGACCTGGTGGTCTGTTCAGAGTTTGGAGAGGAGAAATGTGTCGGTGGTCCTCTGACCCCTGTCTTCCGATACAGGATGATTCCCTTCACAATGACGGGGCGACCCCTCGTCCCTTCAATAAGTGAGACACGAAATGGAAAGACCAAAGACTCAATAGTTCTGGGAACTCTCAGTTTTATACACTCTTTGTGTCGGATGATTTCTGGAGTAAACCTCTTCCTTTACCGTTGGGTGAGGTCATAGGAACGGATGTCTTAGGACACCTGTCTCCTCGGACCACCCGACGACAGGTATCCCAGCGTGTCTCAGTCTGTGTTGACTTCGTTGAATCGCACGTACGTACGTTTCTGGAGTAAATGAGGTGTGCGTGACTCGGACCAGAGGCAGGGTCCAAGACACGTTCCTGTGTTCACCCTTCTTTAGTGTTTGGTCCGGAGGTTCCTAGGAACCTAATTGTCGTCGTAATACACTGAATTTACCTTACAGAGTAGTATACCTGTTGGAGAGGACATTCTGGTTCCGTGGTCCTTGCAAAATGACCTCCTTCCCTTAGAGCTTCCCTTAGAGCTTCCATTAAACTCTAAACGGCCCTAAGTCGGATACCTATTCCCCTCCGCCGAGGGGAGCCGTAATCCTTCTCCTGTCCTTTCCGACTGGACAGACCCGGTCCGCGTCCACCACCACACTCCGACCCGACTTACCCGGACCTCTCACGTCCGGTCTCCCCACCCGGTCCCGGACGTCTGTCGGGACTTAGATGCGGACACCCCATCTCACACCCCTCTCCCTTTGGTCGCCCTAAAGTTGTTCCCCTCACAGTGAGACGCCCCTCTCCCCTCCCTCCTTCCCCTGTCCCGTCCCACTCATGTATGACGGACGCCCACGGGGAACCTTCGACGATGGGACTAGACCCGTTCCTCGTTACTCCGGAGCTGTCTCGTTGGGTAGTGCCGTGTCTCATCGCTTCTGTCCTCCTGTAACTCAGTCCAGTCCTTTCTCCTTTACTCGTTTGGTTCGTCATCTAAGGACAAGGATGTAGTGGACCGGACAGTTCAGAGAAGGGTCCGATTCAAAACGGTACCAGTGTCGTAGAAGGACCCGAACAGTCATTTGGAAAAAAAAAAAAAAAATTATCAAACAAATAAATAAATCGACATGGTCTAGAATCGACACCGTACACCCTAGATCAAGGGACTGGTCCCTAGTTTGAACCCAGGGGACGTAACCCTTGTGTCTCAGAATCGGTGACCTGATGGTCCTTCAGGGAAAGTTATTTAAGAATGTCTTGAAGGGTTTCCATGGGTAAAGGGCAAACGGTATGAGTTTACTGTTGATTCTTTTCGACCAGGGTGTTGAGTGATACTTTTGGTGACTTTGTTTGTACACCCTGGTGTAAGACCTATACTCCTCATATACCTTGTACCCAGTGGTCACTGCTTTGTAGAGACGTCGGTCCGATTCGACCAAAGACCCCGTTTGAATGAGAGTAGATCCTTCATCCCTCCTCTTACGGATACAGATTTTTGAGTCTCCTAATTTTTTCCCTTACCAACATTCATTGTTTCTGTCACGGTCCGTCCCACGGTTTATACACCGGAGGTTGTATCAAGGGACTACCAATGTACCGACCGTACACAGGGGAGAATTAAGGGTCAAAGACGGTGGTGACTATTTGTGCGTGTGTTTGAATAAAGTGGAGGATGAAACAGTTCTCAACCCCGGATGTCAGACTCTCCAAAAGACCCCACCCTGGAAAAGTCTCCGGAAACTGAGGGTGTTATGGGCGGACGGGGAAGAGGTGGGGACTCGTCCCCAATCGGCCCCACTACCCTAGTCAACCTTCCTAAGTACATTAGGGAAGGAAGAAATTCCATGGAAGACTAGTGACTCGTTAATTAGGTGGTGGGTCGGGTCCCTCCGGTCTCGCCTAACGGTAAGGTGATTACTCCAACGACTCGACACCGAGATTAGACCCTACCCGGTCCACCCTCGAACCGCCACCGTACCTCCCCCTTCCACCCCCTATCCGTCCCTCTAATCGTAGGAGTCGATGGACTGAGGGTCCTGTCGTTTTAGGGGAATTCCTGAGTCACGGAACCTGGGAGACCTAGAAGTGGGTTGTGAAGACGTTTAAGAAGAGGAAAATTCTTAGGTTGAGAGGTGGGATCATTTTACCTTCGACTTTTCTGTCTCTAGTTAAGGATGAGGTTATCCTCCCGATAGTTTACCTTCTTGGAACTCGTAAAGACTCGGAATCAAAGGAGTAAATATTTTCCTCCCTCAATCTACTTTGGTAGGGTCTCAGAGGTCTGTTTACGTGTAGTCGTAGCTCAATTTACTTCTGTCTAAAAAGTGTGGGTTGGTAGGACGAACACAGGCTCGTCGGGTCCAGGTGTCGATGTCCGTGTCAAGTTTAAACGGTTAAACTAGACGGGTGTACCTACGCAGCGTGTCGACTACTACCTCTCTCTTTGCAATCGTTTCGTCGGGTCCGCTTCCGGTTTCTGGATAAATGTACATCTTGTCCTTTTCTCCACTCTGAGAGCTGTCCGTGTGACGTCGGGAATCTTCTGGGGGTGAGAAGGGCCGTAGGTACTTTAGGACCGGGGTCATTCCACCCTAATGTTCCCCGAGGTGCCTTCGGTCATTAAGAACGACGACCCCTCTCCTTCGGTGTGTCCAGTCGTGGTGGTGGACAACGTCTTCGTCGTTGTCGTCGTGTCAATAATGGAACCTTCGTTAGAAGGGAAGGTGAGGCCCATAAAAAACTCATAGGTCGGATACGGACCTTCATTTACAGTGGAGACGAATCTTCCGGTACATAGGTCGAACGAGTCCCGTCACACCAGATACGGACAAGATGTTTGTAGGGAATACCTGTTATTGATCCCACTAATGTCCGAGGTGACTCAACAAAAGTTTCAAACAATCTCCTTTTCTTTTCTCCCATATCTTGGTGACTACTAATTTGAGCTTCTGATAAAAGGTTTTAGTCTTTCTGACGTTCAAAAACGGGTATCTGTAATATATAAATCAAGTTCCTTATCTACCCCTTCCCTATAATTTATGTTAAATCATAATATTGTAATATTCGTTCTTACCATAAGGTATCGTAAAAGATTTTTGTTTACAGTCAACGGTCGTATTGTTTCGTGGGACATAAATTGTCATAACACAATTTTGGTTTACAAATGAGTATAAGTAAATTTTATAAAAGGTTACTTTTCTTTCCAAAAGGACAAAAAATTACTCTTTCAGATCGAAATTTGTTAACTTGTAGACCTCATATTATGATTTTTATCTCCAATTTTTGTAAAGATTTGTCTAAAAATAAAATTTTTCTTGTTCATTACTATTATTATCGTTAAGTAACTATAATAACTATCATAATGATTAATAAAATTAATAAAAATTCTTAGACTCAATAGTGGTAGGAGTAAAAATATTAATGATGATTGTTAATAGATGAGTGTTCAGAATGACCTTTTTATATATGACACATTCCAAACAGGTGTTCCATTAAATGTGTTACGTCTTACATTGTGTACGTTTTTATTATTCTATAACGTACATTATTGGTCACGATGAGTATGTTTCATATCGAGTACCAAGTCTCGCCTAGATATTCGAACAACGATGGTCAAGCTTTGCTCTATTTATATCTTGAACCCTCTTAACAAATCTTTGAATGTTGTAAAACTCTTACACTATCTAGGGAAGTTTTTACTTTTCACAACTAATTCCTTAAACCATTATTATTTAGACCAAAAATATAAAATGTACAGAAAAATAAAGTAAAAAGACCGTTAAGTAAAAATATCACATTAAAAAACTCAGTATTCACGTCCTCTATTGAAATTATTCCCGGGTTTTATATTTGGTTTTAAAACAATCCATTTTAAGGATACAGATGTGAATGAGGATCTGTCTCTACCAACTCGAGTTTCTCAGGCTCTTCCTAAAATTTTGGAGTTTGTGTTCTCCAACAGTGACCCCTCTTTTGACTCCGGTTTAACATGTACTCACATATTTCGGTGTAAATATTTATCAAGTCCCGGGTTGACAAAATCCATCGTTAACCCCTCAATTTTTAATTATCTCCGTTATTTAATCTCCTTCCCTCTTTGTTTAGGAAGTGATATCTTTCGAATTCTTTATGATTAAATCTGTTAGATATAATGAACCAAACCCACTGTAGACGATATATCATGTATTGTGACATATCGTTTATATATAGCGTTTACATGACATGTCATGTATCATATGCATTTATCATGTGACCTTATTGTCTCACCTCCTTAAGACAAGCACAACCTCCTTGTCTCACTAGTGACACCTGATGTCACCAAACTCGTCCTAAATACCTCGTTCGTCCTGAAATTTAACATTGTTTATCCACTTCTTATCCTCTTTTAGGGTCCTAACTCAACGGATTTTAACCCTTTATTTTCCGGATATTTAAGAGGATTCCAAAACGTAGAGAGAAAAGAATGATATCCGTGGGGAAAGGTAATACTACTGATTCTAGTCCTTCACCTAATTTTAGAAAAGTAAAGGAGGAACCGAAACTTCAAGGAATTTCTTCCCTAAATCTTATATTTATCATACTACCCATCTTAGAAACTCACTTCCTCTTTTGTATTTAATTTACAGAAGAGTAAAAGTTTTAATTTATCTTCTCGAACGAGGACGGATTTTCTTTCTTTTTGATTTAATTTTACAAACCGTGACTTTCAATAGTCTTATAAACTAGTTTAATTCTTTTTGATTTGGGCAGAATTTGAAGTCATGGAAATAAAAGTTTTCAGTATGAAGATAAACTTTTGCATATTTCTGTCACAAACCCGAGTACATACTTTTTAAGTAGAACACGATTTTCGATCTGTTCCCCGAGTCGGACTATACAAAAGAATTTAGTTCCTCAATAAGTTTTAGTTCTTAAATGTATTTTGATTTAATTTTGGAGATATCGTGTACTTCGGATACCTTTGTCCTGACATGGTACCGATTCGGTTTAGTTCAGTGAATTTGAATCTCTACTTCTCAACGTCAGGTACTCTTCGATTCTGAAGGACCCCCCGGGTCACACTCTACCTACATCCGTCCTGACCCTGTGTCCTGGGACCTAACCCTGAATTTCCGGGACTCTAGTGGTTTAAAGATTGGGCACTGTGAAGGAACACATCCGAAGAGAGTGATTTTGATCTGTAACGTTTAGTAGACAAAAGTCGATGAACGGAAAAGTGTAAGGACTTGTTAAATTCCAGAAGAGTAGTTGATCAGTCCCGACTACTGTTCTTCGACCGTTAACAGTTACCTATTACCTTGAAGTCTGGACCCTAGTGGTCCACCGTTATGTTCCGAGAATCACCCTCCCACTTCAGAAGACAAGTCCAAGTGAAACGGGTCGTTATGCATTTGAACTCGGAAGTATTCCGAGACTTTCACGAATCTAGTATTTCAGGTAGTATGGAACACTAATAATAACTACATATAAACAGAGATTTGTTTCCTGTCGAAAAAGGTTCGATAACCGTGTTCCCAGACCAATTCCATATTCGGGTGTGGTTAAAGGTAAAAAAGGGACTTTATAACCGAGACAGAGGTAAATCCCCTGTATCTCTTCATGGATTTCAGCAACCCTGAAAGTAAATCGTGTTAGGAGTCTAACCCCTAACTTCGTGAAACCTAGTTCAATGAAGACTACAAATCTTTCCAGTTTACAAAGAAATCGTCTTCAATTTGTTCCGAGAAATACATTTCTGATATTAGTGTACTTTACCTACCCTACTACGACCGTTGTACGACATCAGTCGACCCCTTTAACCACGAGTCTTGTGTAATCTTCTGACTTCTGAACTCCAACGTTCCGGAGTAAGAAAGGAGGGTGAGGTGTACGTAAAATAGAAATGACAACCCACTACAGTAAGAGGAGAGGTCCGGAAATAGGACCGACAAGGAGGAACGGACTCCTACTAGAAAGGTAGTAACAGTGGGTTCTATATGAGCGTTAGATATGTTCACACAAGTAAGAAGGTCTAAGTTGAGTTCGAGGTGGAGAAGATGTTTCCAAAGAAATATTTTGTGATGACCCACCATTCTTTTGGTACCCGAAACTCCAACCGGTCCAGTCTTCACCCGTTTAATGAATTAGACTCACTATCTGAGTATTGATATTTTAAGACCTAGTAACACTCCACGTTCCTAACCTCCATGTTTTATACCACACATAATATTGAATAATAAGGTCGGTAGATAAACCGACTACCAGAAAAGAGTACTGATGGGTTTGTGTTGTTAGTCTCGGTGTAGGAAGTGTGAATATGTTACCACGTTATCAATTCGTCAAAACCGGAATCGAGGGCTTCTTAGGAACTCCCGGTACTCGTAGTTTCGTCTCTCAGGCAACACGACTCATAGGTGAATTGCCCTACGAACGAAAACTATCCATGACTTGACAAAAGTGGAACGAATGAATTGAGTGTGTATCTTATGTAGTACACTTTACGACCCGACCTACTTCGTGTTCGACCTTAGTGCTAACGACCCTCTTTATAGCTATTGGAGTCTATATGTCTACTGTGGTGGGAATACCGTCTTTCGTTTCTTCTTGATTTCTCGGAGAACTACTTTCACTTTCTCCTTTCACTTTTTCAACCGAAATTTGAGTTGTAAGTCTTTTGATTCTAGTACCGTAGGTTAGGGTAGTGAATTACCGTTTATCTACCCCTTTTTTTCCTTTGTCACTCTCTGAAATAAAACCCCCCGAGGTTTTAGTGACGTCTACCACTGACGTCGGTACTTTAATTTTCTACGAACGAGGAACCTTCTTTTCGATACTGGTTAGATCTGTCGTATAATTTTTTGTCTGTAATGAAACCGTTGTTCCAGGTAGATCAGTTTCGATACCAAAAAGGCCATCAGCACATACCTACACTCTCAACCTGATATTTCTTTCGACTCGCGACTTCTTAACTACGAAAACTTGACACCACAACCTCTTCTGAGAACTCTCTGGGAACCTGACGTTCCTCTAGGTTGGTCAGGTAGGATTTCCTTTAGTCAGGACTTATAAGTAACCTTCCTGACTACGACTTCGAGGTTATGAAATCGATGTACTACTCTTCTTGACTGAGTAACCTTTTCTGGGACTACGACCCTTTCTAACTTCCGTCCTCCTCTTCCCGTGTTGTCTCCTACTCTACCGACCTACTGTAGTGGTTGAGTTACCTGTACTCAAACTCGTTAGAGACCCTCAACCACTACCTGTCCCTTCGGACCTCACGACGTCAAGTACCCCAAAGTTTCTCAGTCTGTACTGACTCCTTGACTTGACTTGACTTGACCTGACGAAAGTAAATTAAGAGGTTTATCAGGACTTCTCTTCTCTAAAAATGGGGAACAAATGTCTACTCCTTTGACTCCGGGTCTCAGTGACTAATGGAGAACCTCCAGTACGTCGATCATCGCTCGAACTCGAGTTCAGGAGAAATTAGTGTCGTCCACAAAAGGTATGTCATCTACGAGTTCATACTTAAGACTTACTGACTAATCGACCTGACGTAAGTAAGGGGGTCGGGTCAATGTAAGAAGAGGAGTACCGCAGAAATGAACGACAGGAGGAACAACAACTCTTCACGTATGGGTGAGGTCGATACAAAAGTGAGGAAGGTGACGTACCTTGTAGTCGTATTACGATATGTTACGATTTCTGAGTCCGTCAATCGTTTGGTGTGAAGTACTCCGTTGATTGACTCTTCTCGTTCTAGTTCCGACGTCCGTCTTGGGGATTCGTCCAGACCACCTCAGTTTTGTCACGAATCCTCTCTCGTCTATGACTACCGTTTACTATCTAGTGGATAAAGATCTTAGTCTGACTTTATAATTAAAGGGAACCCCACCTTTTTAGTCCTCGCTTATATGGACGGTAGTCAGTGTCGTACAATTATCGTCCCCTCAATGTAAACTACGAAGACCTTTGTCCGGGTATTGGAGTACCCAGTTTTCCGTTAATGGAAGCAAGCCGAGTCCTTTACGGATAAAAAGCTATTCATTCACATGACAAACCCCTAAAAACAACAAGACAACAAGACGGAGACAACCTTTCTTATATATATTTTCAGTATCGGTTTCCGTCTTGTGAACGGAGCGACTGTTTGTCGGATAGCTGGTACCGTTTAGGACAACGATTTGATAATCTTGATACTGAGACGAAGAAACCGTTTACGGACGGACTCTACTTCACAAGTTGTGACGTCAACAGACGTAGGAAGGGGTAGAGAGACACCCCACCACGAATTTCCGGTGGACTTTGTGAGATCTGTTCCTCGTGTTACACAAATTTGTCTGTGTTGTACCATTTCCCGACCGGAGATAACTGGATGAGGTCCGCGTGTCTGGCCCTCAGTGTGGGGAGGGAGTAGTAAAGATGAGAGAGAGACGACTTTTATGATAGTAGAGTGGGAAGAAAAGGTGGTTTCTTACTTAGTAGTGGGTCTTTCTCCCTCCCTACCTGTTGTTATTTCCGTCTTATTTCTTGTCCCATACAAAACTCACGAATACATGTGCAGTGGGATGAATTTAAGATTATTGGAAGTCTCACTCTCATACGAATACCACAATAAAAATCTCCACGTTAGGTGTGTCGTATGTTAATTCGTGAAATGTCACATGTTAAGTCACCGTAAATCATGTGAGTGTTACAACCCGTTGGTAGGGAGAGAGATCAAAATTTTATAAAAGTAGTGAGGACTTTTTATGGGGTTCGTAGAATCCGTTAGTAACGGTGAGAAGAAAGAGGAGTAGTGATTGGACGAAAGATAAAAATACCTGACCAGATAGGACCTTTAAATATTCTTTGTTTGGTAAAGAAAACACTTGAATACCCATACCGAAGAAAGAAACCACCTCACAAACTCCAATTAAGTTCAACGTCGTACATTAAGTAAGAAAGTACGACGTATTAAAAGGTAACACACACACATACATAAATATACACACACACACATATTTTGTATACACACACACATGTACATATAATAGCCCTCGAAGAGTCCACCGTGTCACCATTTCTTAGGTCGACGGTTACGTTCTCGGCTCCCCCATACCCAAGTTAGGGACCCAGTCCTTCTAGGAGACCTCCTCCTTTGCCGTTGGGTGAGGTCATAAGAACGGACCTTTTAAGGTGTCTGTCTCCTAGGGTGACCCGATGTCAGATACTCCAGCGTTTCCCAGTCTGTGCTGACTCGTTTACTCGTATATAATACAGTATAATTAATATAAATATGTATAATTCAATGTGTAAACAATAGGTAAATAGTCTACTATCCAACTGTAGATCTGACAAAGTTGAAAAACTGATGATATTTACTACGACGGTATTTGTAAGTGTATATTGTGACGTCCTCCTGTAAACGAAAACGAATAGAACTCACACCCCGATCCTCATCTCGACGACGACTTCGGTGATATTCTACCCCTCCGACTCAGACTCCCTCTCCTCCATGAGACGGGTTCCCATGGGATGGAGCAAGTTGAACAATAACCCCTTTGGTCCTGGCCCTGGGTCCAGACTGACCAACAGTCGAGATATCGGGTAGGTGATTTCGATCCCAAAGAACCCGATGTTTAAATGACCTCAATAAAACATCTGCTACTGACTGAAAATTGGAGTTGAGTTTTGTGGAATTCCAGTATGCTATTTATTGTGATTAAACTTGAGTACCTTGATCATCAAAGTAAGTCAAGGACGACTTCTAGACGCGAAAAACAAAGGATCCGTTTAGTTATCGTTGTATGAAATAGAATAATCTAGTTTATATTGAAAATAAAATTTTTCGATGGTAATATGGGATTACGTCGGAAACACATGAGTCTCCGGAATTACTCTATTATTTATTTTAGAATTAAACTGTTAATTATCGTATTTTCATAATCCTATCAAACCTTAATCTTTCGGAACGTACACTAAAAATAAAAATAATCGGTAACAAAATTCCATATTAATGTGAACAGAGTGTAATACTGACCCGTCATTGAACCAGTAACTCTCCATCTTTGACTCATTTTAAAGATGAGACCACGACAAACGTCATTTAACTCCTTTCTTGTTTTTTGTTTTATGTTGCATCTCAACATATATCACAGTTCTTTATCTCATTGAGGAAGTTTCGGACAATGAGGACCTATTCTTTTCCGACTAGTTTGTCATTTGCGTAAATAGGACTGGTAAATACTCTTTTTGAACAGTATCTAAAACCCAAGAGACTTACCTCGTTTTTTGTCAAATTTTATACAGATTATTATTGACAACAAATCAGTGATTTAGTACAGACTGAGAAAACGTTGGGGTACTTGACATCGGACAGTCTGAGGAGACAGGTACTCTAAAGGGGCCGTTCTTATGACTTCTTATGACTTCAACGGTAAACGAAGAGGTCCCCTAGAAGGGTTGGATCCCTAACTTTGACCCAGAGGACGTAACGTCCACTTAAGAAATGGGGACTCAGTGGTCCCTTCGATACACGTTATATGGGTACATACGTTAATGTTCCCATATGGGACGCTGCACACTTGTATGTCGTGGACGTGGACTTTTGGGTGGTTCTCGTGTTCGTTCAGAGGATCCGAAGGACGTTTCGTTTTTGAAGATTGAACCTGGTAATAAAATTGTGCGTAGTTGTGAACTCTGATGGTTCGTGATCTACAACATGTTCTCAATTTCATTTACCTTAGAGTTTTATGTTGTGTCCGTCTTTAGTTAATATTTGGAATCTAGATGAATCGATTTCACTCCAATAGGCCCTCTACCACTTCCTGTCCCTTCGGACCGTACGACTTCAGGTATCCCAGTGTTTTTCAGTCTGTCCTGACTCGTTAACTTGTTGTTGTTTTTTCCCTCAGGTAAAGTCAAGTGAGCGAGTCAGGACAGACTGAGAAACGCCGAGGTACCTGACGTCGTGCGATCCGGAGGGACAGGTAGTGGTTGAGGGCCTCAAGTGAGTTTGAGTTCAGGTAACTCAGCCACTACGGTAGGTTGGTAGAGTAGGAGACAACACGGGAAGAGGAGGACGGAAGTTAGAAAGGGTCGTAGTCCCAGAAAAAGTTACTTAGTCAAGAAGAATAGTCCACCGGTTTTATAACCTCAAAGTCGAAGTCGTAGTCAGGAAGATTACTTATAAGTCCTGACTAAAGGAAATCCTACCTGACCAACCTAAAGGAACGTCAGGTTCCCTGGGAGTTCTCAGAAGAGGTTGTGGTGTCAAGTTTTCGTAGTTAAGAAGTCACGAGTCGAAACAAATATCAGGTTGAGAGTGTAGGTATGTACTGATGGCCTTTTTGGTATCGAAACTGATCTACCTGGAACAACGGTTTCATTACAGACAAAAAATTATACGACAGATCTAACCAGTATCGAAAAGAAGGTTCCTCGTTCGTAGAAAATTAAAGTACCGACGTCAGTGGTAGACGTCACTAAAACCTCGGGGGGTTTTATTTCAGAGAGTGACAAAGGAAAAAAAGGGGTAGATAAACGGTACTTTACTACCCTAAGCTACGGTACTAGAATCAAAAGACTTACAACTCGAAATTCGGTTGAAAAAGTAAAAGGAGAAAGTGAAACTAGTTCTCCGAGAAATCAAGAAGAAGTGAAAGACGGTATCCGCACCACAGTAGACGGATAGACTCCAATAGCTATAAAGAGGGTCGTTAGCACTAAGGTCGAACACGAAGTAGGTCGGGCCCCAAAGAGTACTACATGAGACGTATATTCAATTTATTCGTACCACTGTTATATGTCGGAACTGCATGAGGAAAGGACTAAACCTTGGTTAGACAATAAGGTACAGGTCAAGACACAGAAGTTTAGGATACAGTAGGAATAGATATATAATTGATTTTGTTGTTTACTGACAAAGAAAGTCTAATCCTTCTTGTTTAAAATAAGTGAAAGTAAAAAAATCATTGATAACCTACGAATGACGTTTTTATTTTGTAAATTTTTGTTTACATCTGGGACAACTCTTCTGTAGTTATTATGGATCCTCTTTTATTTATTGGTAGAGTAAGAAGAAGGATCTTCGTTCACCCTTCTCTCGGTTTGAAGGACATAGTTCAACTGAAGATCTGTCTGTTTTTGGTTTGTCGTTTTATATTGTTGTAATTTCGTTCATCCTGATAAACAACTTACTTACTTACTTATTTGCTTCCTTTCTTTGTGATCTCTGTCTTGGCTCTTCATCCATCTTAAATAAACCTTTGATCTCTGACCCACTCCCCTCAGAGTTACGCCCAGTAGTCCCTTCACTACCCGCACCTAATCACTGCTATTGTCTCCTGTAAAGTCCAGTAAAATCAGTACGTTTCTAATTTGACTGTCCGTTATATGTGATTTTGTTAAGATTGTCAAAATTCTTAAAACACACGTTATTATAATTTGGATTCTCAAAAAGGATTATTTTTACTGAGTTTTCTACTTTATTTCTAATCTTCATAATTATCATGACAAAATTTTTATCTTCAGGGTCACAATAAATTTTACTATTTTTCCATCTTTGTTTGTTCTTGACTTTATGTAATGATTATTTATAATTTGTAAATTATAGTCATTTAATAACTATTTAACAGATTGTAATATTTTAATCTCTTAATACGATTCACTTATTTACTTTAATTCAGGAACCTCTTCGTCTACACTTAGTCACAATTCGATTTTTCCAGTATATGGTTAGACGATGACGACGACGATTCAGTGACGTCAGCACAGGCTGGGGTAAGATCCGTTCTCAGGGTCCCTGTCCCCTCGGACCACCCGACGGCAGATACGAAGATTATAAAATGATTCTTCGTGTTCTCAAAGTCTGTCCCTTCTTTTTACCTAAGGACGATCTCCTTTACCGTGACTCTTTCGGGTACGTAAACCTCACTACCACTTATCTCAAACTTTTACTCTGAACAGAACCCTGTCGTAAGATTAGTTACCGTTCTGAATCCGGTATGAGTAAAGACGAATTCTTGACTCGATCCCTACTTCAATTGGATTTGAAGGTGTCTCTACGATTGACGTCAGGAATCCGGAAAACAACGCCCGTCCCGATACTCGTAGAGTCGAAGATCCTTCTTCTATGGTGTCAGGAACACCGAACCCCTGAATGGTAAAGTACATGGAGGAGTACGTTCCTTTATATCATTGACGAGTCGTCCCTCCATCCCCACCTACTCCACCTCTTATTTGATTTAAGTGTCTGACTAAAGTTTACGGACGTTCGTCTCCGTGATGGTGGTCTTCCAAAAATAAACTTTGGTGATTAAGGTCTTTTTTGACCAATTCTTAAACGTTCTACCACGACTGGAGAACGTTCTAAAGAGAAATCGACTTTTTAAATGACAGAGTAGGGATTCGAGCCCCCGAATGTGTCTGGTTTGAAACGTCTATATTAAGATTTGACCCCTTTATTTGTCTTAAAAGGTTTTGTTAGTTCTATGGGCTCATCGGTACGAAAACGTTATAGGAGAATTTTTCAGTGGGGGTGACAGGGAGAGGAGGACGGGTTGTTAGGTAGACAACGAGTCCCACTTATTTGGTGTTCTCATCTATACCTAAGGGTACTTACAGGTCCTTTTTTGTGTAATCTGTAAGTACCTTTTCTGATGTAAACGAGACCGTCTAAATTTTGGTGACATTGTAAAAACCGGGGTTCCCATAACCTACTCGGTGTAGGGTACACAATCATCAAGTAGATTTACAAGGGTGTATCAAGTCGTAAATTCATTTTATAAACAAAGGTATTCTTTTTATTCTTCCCTTCCACCATAAGTGTACCGACAAATTACATATGGGTTAGGTTAATTTTGTGTGTGTGTGTTTTTTTGGAAAGTCAAACTTTATTAAAGTCTAGATGTCTTCTTAACGTTTTTATCGAATTAACAGAGAACCATAGGTATCTCCTAAGTAGCGTCTTCCGGGATACCTATGCTTTGAGGGGTCTGGGAGTTCAGGAAATTTATTTTACCTTATCGTGTCCACCGGTAGATATAGGTATCCAAGGTGTAGGTGTCTAAGTCTGAACTCAGATACCTCCACCTTCGGAACCTATTCCTCCTGGGTGACGTGTCTCTTTAAGGTATTTGGGAAGTGGGTCGAGTGGGATCACAATTGGAGTCCATATTGGTATGATGCAAAGAGTTTTAATTCTTTAGTTATAATCATATAATGATAATCGATTCGAAGTCTGAAGTAAGTGTAAAACGATCAAAAAGGTAATTGCAGAAAAAAAAAGAAAGGTCTTAGGCTGTGACTTAAATCAGTAGGTACGGAAAAAGAGAAAAAAGAAGGGGAGTTAGTAACTGTCAGCGAGTTAACAACAAAAAGTACTGAAACTATGAAAACTACTCAGAGAGTTAAACCCACACAGACTACAAAAGTTTACTAATTTAACTCCAATATTTCGAACTTCTTTTTATCGAGTTCCCCGATTCACGGAAAGATTAGTACTGAATAGTCCCTTGTGTATTATAATTGTACTAAATGCTCACCATTTCGATTGGAACCAGTGAACAAACTCTACCCTAGACAGTTTAAAGATGTGTTGGATTGAAATACAAGTCTATCTCAACAGTCTAAATCGTTTATTTTTGTGTCCTGTAGTTTACCCTGTATACATATGATTTTTAAAGTCTCTTCCGTGACCGTCGGTGAGGTCATGAGGACGGACCTTTTAGGGTACCTGCCTCCTCGGACCACCCGACGTCAGGTACCCCAGCGATTCTCAGCCTGTGTTGACTCGCTGAGTGAAAGTGAAAAGTGAAAGTACGTAGCCTCTTCCTTTACCGTTGGGTGAGGTCACAAGAACGGACCTCTTAGGGTCTCTGCCCCGTCGGACCACCCGACGGCAGATACCCCAGCGTGTCTCAGCCTGTGCTGACTTCGCTGAATCGTATGATTTTTATATAAATAAAAATCAAGTTTAAATTGACCCGTAGAATCTAAAATAGACCGTAGGGGTGTAAATCTTTATTTAAGGGTTATTTTTAGTATTTACAAATGATTCGGGGAGTGGAATGGTATCTTGAGAGGAATGGGATGAAAGATCTGTAGGGAACGGGGTTTCTGACGTCATATCCATTCTTAAGTTAACTTAAGAATTTGGTCATTGGGAGTTTTAGATTATAGGTGGTCTGACGGAATCGTCCAACCCAGGATAGTGGTCTCAAAGACTAAATCTCCCAGACCGTCCTTCGAGATCTTAAACGTAAAGATTGTTCAAGGTTCCCTACGACTGGTAGGTCCCTAGTATCAAACTCTTCGTGACTGTGACCGCACCTCCCCTTAGATCCATGGACGTAAAGGAAGTAAAAGGTCTCCTAATTTCTAGAGGTATTGGACACGTAATTTTCAGACGGTGATGTTGAGTGTATCCCACCCAGGATTGACTGTGTTGTGTGAAAGTTGAATACTTATTGAGTATATTTTCTTATCCTTGTCCTTGAAGGGACCACCAGACCACGAATTCTGAGACACGAGGGTCGCGTCCCCCGGACCCAAACTAGGGACCCGTCCCTTGATTCTACAACGTACAACATTATCGTGTCGGACTTAAATTTTTAAAAAAATCTTTTGTAAGAATTTTTATTTAATTTTTAAATTCAAGATAAAAGAAAGTTCTTATCCTTGTTTCTATCAATCTTTAGGAAACAGGAGGTCAATCTCTCATCCTAAGTCAGATCTAGAACGACCCCTTGATGTCACCCTACTGAGGAGAGAGGACGTCGGAGATAACAACTCTTCCAAGTTCAAATAAGGGTACTCGTGGATGGGTAGACACCAGTTTGGAGTTGAGTGTTACTCTCGGGTACCGTGGTACCTTGAACAGTCTCTTGGTGGTGGTGTCCAACGTCTCTACGTCCATTTGTTAAAGACAAATCTTTAGTCTTACGGGACAAAGTGTCTTTCTTTATGATCTCTACCATTCGTTCAGTTTTTAGTCAGACCTGATATTCTTTCAAATGAAACCCGACCAAACGCATGAATAGACTATGAATTTTATGACAAAGTGACATGAATATCTTCCGAGAGAACCTGGGTTTTGGAGGTTCACGAAGTCGTCTTTTGTTCACCAGGTATCTGACTTCCATAGAGTGGGTGGTTGTGGGAGAAGTAAGTCAAGTCATGTCAAGTCAGTGAGTCAGCATAGGCTGACAAACACTGGGGTACTTAGCGTCGTGTGGTCCGGAGGGACAAGTAGTGGTAGCGGGTCTCAAGTGAGTCTGAGTGCAGGTAGCTCAGGCACTACGGTAGGTCGGTAGAGTAGGAGACAGCAGGGGAAGAGGAGGACGGGGGTTAGGGAGGGTCGTAGTCTCAGAAAAGGTTACTCAGTTGAGAAGTGTACTCCACCGGTTTCATGACCTCGAAGTCGAAGTCGTAGTAAGGAAGGTTTCTTTAGGGTCCCAACTAGAAGTCTTACCTGACCAACCTAGAGGAACGTCAGGTTCCCTGAGAGTTGTCAGAAAAGGTTGTGGTGTCAAGTTTTCGTAGTTAAGAAGCCGTGAGTCGGAAGAAGTGTCAGGTTGAGAGTGTAGGTATGTACTGGTGACCTTTTTGGTATCGGAACTGATCTGTCTGGAATCAGCCGTTTCATTACAGAGACGAAAACTTATATGATAGATCCAACCAGTATTGAAAAGAAGGTTCCTCGTTCGCAGAAAATTAAAATACCGACGTCAGTAGTAGACGTCACTAAAACCACGGGGGTTTTTATTTCAGACTGTGACAAAGATGACAAAAGGGTAGATGACGGGTACTTCACTACCCTGTTCTACGGTACTAGAGGCAAAAGACTTATAACTCGAAATTCGGTTGAAAAAGTGAGAGGAGAAAGTGAAAGTTCTCCGAAAAATCAAGGAGAAGTGAAAGATGGTATTCCCACCCCAGTAGACGTATAGACTCCAATAACTATAAAGAGGGCCGTTAGAACTCAGGTCGAACACGAAGAAGGTCGGGTCGTAAAGAGTACTACATGAGACGTATCTTCAATTTATTCGTCCCCCTGTTATATGTCGGAACTACATGAGGAAAAGGATAAACCTTGGTCAGACAACAAGGTACAGGTCAAGATTGACAACGAAGGACTGGGTGTATGTCCAAAGAGTTCTCCGTCCAGTCCACCAGACCATAAGGGTAGAGAACTTCTTAAAAGGTCAAATAACACTAGGTGTGTCAGTTTCCGAAACCGTATCAGGTATTTCGTCTTCATCTACAAAAAGACCTTGAGAGAAGGAAAAAGGTACTAGGTCGTCTGCAACCGTCAAACTAGAGACCAAGGAGACGGAAAAGATTTTGGTCGAACTTGTAGACCTTCAAGTGTCAAGTGCATAACGACTTCGGATCGAACCTCTTAAAACTCGTAATGAAATGATCGCACACTCTACTCACGTTGACACACCATCAAACTCGTAAGAAACGTACTGGGGAGTTTACACCATCGATAATAATGTATATGAGACCATGATTAAAAGGGATTTTCCTGAATTACCTTACGTTGGTTCGTAACCACATTTATTAGTCTAGATGTAGGGAGAAATTAGTTTCACACAGGGAAGAGGAGGTTGGTAGTGACGTACTCGATGTCCTGTTACCCCAGATCGATGCAAGTGGAACAGGAGGTAGTGACCGAAAGAGATGGAGAAACCCCAAATCAGGAAAGATAGACCCAACCCTTCTAGGGGACCTCCTCCCGTTAACGTTGGGTGAGGACATAAGAACGGAGCTCTTAGGATACCTGCCTCCTCGGACCGTCCGATGTCAGGTATCCCAGTGTGTCTCATTCTGTGTGGGCGGGCGCAGAAAAGTCCTCATAAACTATTGTTCTTTAGGGTAGGAGGAAGGGTCTTTCGACATACTAAATTTGGGTCCTAACTACTTTATCTCTTTGACGCTAGGTTTTTACTTATCCGGGTTCTTATCCCCGACCCTACGCCCCACTCGAGACGTCCACTCCACCACTGCCCTTACTTCTGTAGAGTTGTGTGCAGAATGAAACCCAGGAAGGAACGAGAACAGATAACATTGGTGTCCGGACTTACTTGAGTGTCCGGAGGACCTCCTTCGGTTGAAATAGTGGGAAAACTTCTGGGAAGCAAAATTGTTCACACCAATAAGGTGACCCCGTAACCCCACAGTTCCCGGTCTTCGAAATTTTTCCTTTCTTTCTCTTCCTTTAGTCCTTCACCACATTGTTTCCGGATTAATATTCCCTCCTCATAGAGAGATGTCTGTCCAGTGACCTGCCTACGGTTCCCGAGAGCGGTGTATTTCTCTTTCTAACAATATTTTTCTAAAAATTTTTTTCTTCTTCTTCTTCTTTCTCCGTACCGTCATCTCTGACACTCCCCCACCCCGTCTCTTATCCCTTTACTTATTCTTATTACTGAATTTTCGAAAAAAAAAGGGGGACCAAGAGACGAAGGAAAGACGTCTACGAGTCGACTCGGTCACGTCGACCGAGGGACTGTTTACACCTTTTTAGTCGGTTAGACTCGACCAACAATCGGTAGGTCCGTCTCCGAGTCTATGTACTCCCCGACAGAGTCCACACCGTCCGGAAGACCTCTGTGACGACCCTCTAAGAACCGGTCTCACACAGGAGGGTCTAAGGTCCTTGAGTCGTCTTGGGGGAAGGTGGAGACCCGAGGTCCAAGACTGGTTCCACTGTAACTCCCCTCCCGAGAAGGAGACAAACAATGGGGCACGGGGGAGATTGTAGGAGGGGATTGACTGTTCGAGAGGAAAGTTGGACGACCCCAAAGAAGGGCGAGTAAGTCACTTTTCGGACGGCGTGCTCCTGGGAACAGGGTTCCGTAGGATCGCGTGTAGACCACTGTGTTGAGTTCCGGAGGTCTTTGTACGGACTACGAGGAGACAGGCACGCTAGGAGGTCCGTTCTCATGACCTCGTCCATGATAAGGTCAGAGGTCCCCTGGAAGGGGTAGCTCTCTAACTGGGGTCCAGAGGACATAACGTCCGTCTAAGAAATGAGAGACTCGGTGGTTCCTTCGGGGATAAGGAAAAGTCTAGTGGTGCAGTTTGACGTCAGACACCTGTGGGTCCGTCTTATGGGACCCCAAAGGGACGTCCTATCACTTCCGACGAGACCCTTACCAGTGACTCTGGTTTCTCACACGGTGTGTGTAAATACATGTGTAATACAGGGGTGTGTCTTATACTTGTTCCATTATGTAGACTAGCAAGTCGAGCTCTTTTCGTTAATTATGAAACTTAGTTCAAGTTCTGCTTTTCTCATAATAACATTCCTCGTCAGGTTCAAGGAATAATTCGACAGGTGAAAAGGACACTAAGAACAAGTACCTGATAAACTATTAATTTAATTTTTCCAGTTTTTAATCCTTGATTCTATGATTGTCTGTACGAGTGCATTCAAAGATCTCCCTACCTTTACAAGATCTAGAATAAAACTCACCACCAATGTACTCGCATTTATTGACAGTTTTAAGTGACTGGACTCATTAATTCTAGACACGTAAAACAAAATTAATGTGGGTGTATTTTTAAATTTTGCATTCCCGAGTACAAGGTCAAGACACAGAGATCGATATGGTCGGACGACTTCGTCGGCGGTGACGTGTTTCTCCGTGTTCACTCTGTATATGACACAGTGAAGTAGTCAGTAGGAAATTCATTACCTCGTGACGGTTTTCTTTACTTTCATTAAGGATATGCTGGGAATTTGTGAAAAATCCTCGAACATTATTAGGTCTCATCGAGGCTTTCTAAATAAAAACCTCCCTCTTTACTAATACAACGTACGATGTATACTTGACTGATCAATGACGATAAGAATAGTACACTTTCACTTCCAACTGAACCAACCAGAGTTTTCGGAACTACACCCCTTGTGACCGACCATCACACCTCCTGTCTTTTTGTTCTACACAGACACACTTGATAATAACTAAAAATCTACTTTACTCTTGTGAACAAATTAGGTCATTCTCTTATTTTTTTAAATTCTCCACTTCTTCATGTAATGATATATATTTTATCTATCGATTACCCTCCAACGGGACATCTGATCCCTCGAGTCGGACCCCGAGATACTCTTGGATCTCCCCACCCTACCCCACCCTCCACCCTCCTTTCAAGTTCTCCCTCCCCTGTACACATATGGATATCGATTAAGTACAACTACATACCTTCTTTGGTTGTGTAGTAACATCTCGTTAATAGGAGGTTAATTTTTATTTGGAAAATTTTTTCTCCACTTCTCCGTGACACAATATACCAGACTAAAGGAGTAATTACTTGTATCTTTAACTCCGGGTCTCTTCCTTTCGTTAAAAGGGTTCTTGTGTAGCAGTAAAAGACGGTTTGTGTCTAGAAGACTGAGAGTTCAGACAAAGAGACAGGTCAAAAAGTAATAAGGACAAAATTTACGACAGGAGATTGTTGTAAAATTTCGTTCATGTTATAAATATAGTTGAGAGGTTTTATATTATAAACATGATTATAAAATTTTGTAGAAGTCTTTTTATAAAAAGGGGACTCTCTCCAACAAAGAGTTTATTTGATACAAGAATTTTAATTCTCTCAGATCACAATATGAGTTGATCAGTGTAAATAGAAGAATCTTTCGTAGGTACATATAGAAGAGATATTATCAATCTCGAAAACTTTTGAGATCAAGTACAAACGACTATAGGGTAGGGATCTTGTTTCTAAGAGTTTTCGTTAAAATAATGGCATTTGGGTGTAAAAAGAGGACAAACCTCGGGTCACAATAGGAAATTGAAATGAAGTGACTAACGGTTCAGTAAGAAAAGAGACATCGAGATTCTTTACGGGTACTATTCCATTTTCTTAGTATAAGAGTACCTTTGGTTAAGAATACAAATTATACTTTTTTTTATGAGAACGAGTACAGAAGTTCTATTGCAAGGATTTCTCTCACTTATCTACGACAACTTCTACCCATTGAAGGATGGGTATGTGTTTTCACTTGGGTGGCCTCTCTGTCATGAACACGATTTTTCGGAGAACTACTTTCACTTTCTCCTCTCACTTTTTCAACCGAATTTCGAGTTGTAAGTCTTTCGCTTCTAGTACCGTAGACCAGGGTAGTGAAGTACCCTTTATCTGCCCCTTTGTCACCTTTGTCACAGTCTGAAAAAAACCCCCCGAGGTTTTAGTGACGTCTACCACTGACGTGGGTACTTTAATTTTCTGTGAATGAGGAACCTTTTCTTCAATACTGGTTGGATCTATCGTATAAGTTTTCGTCTCTGTAATGAAACGGTTGATTCCAGGCAGATCAGTTCCGATACCAAAAAGGACACCAGTACATATCTACACTCTCAACCTGACACTTCTTCCGACTCGTGGCTTCTTAACTACGAAAACTTGACACCACAACCTCTTCTGAGAACTCCCAGGAAACCTGACGTTCCTCTAGGTTGGTCAGGTAAGACTTCCTCTAGTTGGGACCCTAAAGAAACCTTCCTTACTACGACTTCGACTTCGAGGTCATGAAACCGGTGGAGTACACTTCTCAACTGAGTAACCTTTTCTGAAACGACGAACCTTCCTAACCCCCGTCCTCCTCTTCCCCTGTTGTCTCCTACTCTACCGACCTACCGTAGTGACTGAACTACCTGCACTCAGACTCACTTGAGGCCCTCTACCACTACTTGTCCCTCCGGACCGCACGACGCTAAGAACCCCAGTGTTTCTCAGCCTGTGCTGACTCGCTGACTTGACTTGACTTGACTTGACTCTTAGGTTACAGGTTGATAGGACCTATTATGACATCACTGTCGTGGGGTCTTGTTCTTCCCTCGACTCATTTCCACGTCACCTAAGACTCGTCGAAGAAAAAAAAAGATCGTCTTAAAGAAAACTTTAATTTAGAATGAACCTGTAGACTGCATCTTTTGTTTAAACTCATTATCGACAAACACCCCATCAATGTTTAGGAGTGACAACCTACCTTTCTAAGTAGAAGGACAGCGACCCTGGAATTTTGTGACGACACCCTCCAAAGGACCTCAAGAGGATTTTCATTACCCCTCGAAGTTGGCGATTCCAGGAAGGGTGGTGACCGTTGGGTCTGAGAATCTCCTAAGGAAGGTGTTATGTCTCGACTTTAGAAAGAGGACCATCGAGAACTAAGTACCTATAATCAAATGGAAACTCCAGTTTAAAAAACTTAGGGGTAAAGTGTCCCCCTTTAGAAGTGTATAAGTTTTCCTCGTCCACACAACATAGAATCTGTACGAGAAGGATTATGTCGTGTGTGGACACATGTGTGGACAGGAGTGTGTTCCACAAGTACGAGTTTGGTGGAGCGAGGGGTGGAGAGGGACCGGGGTCGGGATGTCACCGAAGTACATAAACACATCCGACCCCCGAGTCGAAGTTTTTCTCGGTACCTCGGAAACTGACCCCTACACTGTTCTCCTCCTCCTTCCCTAAAACGACGACACAAGAACAAAAAAAGACGATCGCAGTTTCACCTCAGGTGGGAAAGGTTGTCTCCTGGTACTTTTGGTCGAACACCGGTAAATCTTAATGTAGTCTGAGACCCCTGTTTAAGATTTGTCTGAATTATACAATTTTCTTTTACTTTTGTCGACTTGACGTTCGTTTTTTTTTTTTTTTATTAGACGAGGAGGAGTTTCCGTAGGATTGTCACTCTTGATGAAACTCCGGTGTTCCTTCTGAAGGACAAGTCATTGCAAGTCACAAATCTCGTCTCGTTGTCGACCTTTCCGTTTGAAAAAATCGTACTTACAAAGTGTCAAGCTTAGTGAATTGTCTACATTTTAATATCCTATATGAATCGTAACTCCCAAAAAAATAATAATCGATTTCTTCTAGAAAAACCTTTTATGTAAACTACAAATTAGGAAGAACTACTGCTACCGTTCTTAAAAAAATTTACAAGTAATGTGATTTATTTTTACAAGTAATATGATTTAGTATGAAATTAGTCAAAATGTTCACAAAATATGTCCAAATGAGTTCTCATTGTAAAATTCCGTTATTTATGTGTTTAAAATTCCAACTCTTCCCTGATAGGATGACTGGTCTGTTGATCATTTTCTACTCTCCCTCGTTCCGATCTTTACGGTAGTCTACGTTTCATTTATAAGTTACTGTTAGTGTGATCATTCTCTTCAGACTTCTGTTCTCTACAGGTCCTAGTCTCCGAATTTCCTCTTGTGAGTCTAGTCCCCCTCCACTACCGACCGGTGACGGGAGATACCTCACACTGACTCGTCCTGGGACACTACGGAAGGGTTTGTCCGGGGGTGTGGGTACAAGAGACGAACTGAAAACAGATATGTTTGTGAGATCAGTCTCTTATCTAAATTGAGTCTCTTCGTTCTTTGACGTCTTTCCTTTTGTCAGTTCGTTCTGTTTTATTATTATGAAACCGGTAAATTGTTTCAGTTCTTGTAAATCAAAAAGGAGTTCCTGATATCTATTATAAAACTCGGTTCAGGAAACTTGCCAAAACGTCTCTGTTTGAGGGTGGTCCAACTTCTTCAATTGACAAACGACGGGTGTTCGTGTGTCTGGAGTCTGGGCAACCTTGGTCTTCCAACTATTCCGACTGAATGCTAATGGAGTGGTGGTTGGTTAGTCTTCTTACAGGTGTTCAACTAGTGTGGGACGAGGAACTTATGACATTCTGAGAAATGATGTGGGAGGTCCCCCCTGTATCAAAACTCCCGTAATCGGACGACAACGGGAAAAACGGACCGTTTCGTTGTCTCGATAAAAAAAGATGAAGTGGATTTTGAGACAGAGACGCAAAGATAAGTCGTGACCACATCTCCGACTTAAAGCCCTTGTCCTCCCCGTCTCCCTCTTCTCTCCTATATGACTTTCCGTCTCGATCTACCGATTGACCTACCTTTTGTAGGTCACTCTTGTCTAATCACCTTAATCCCACCAAAAGTCTTCTTTTCTTACCTCTCTCATCGTACCTTTGCATATGTGATGGTATACATTTTGTCGGTCACCCCTAAACGATATACTGAGTCCCTCGAGTTTGGCCTCGAGACACTGTCACATCTCTTCGTCCTACCATACCCTTCCCCACCCTCCCTCCAAGTTCTTCTTCCCCTGTATACATATGGATACCGACTAATTACGACTACATACCGTCTTTGATCGTGTAATAAGATTTCGTTAATAGGAAGTTAGTTTTTATTAAAAAATTTTTTGTCCGATGAACTGATAGTTGTAAATGTACTGACTAAAAATTTCTCTGAAAACCTTTTAATTCGCTTTAGTTCTCTTTAAATCTACCCGTAAACCCCTCCTTTCGGTCGGTTGTCCTTTCACCACTCAGTACCTTAATCCTCCAGACCAACCGGGGTGACCAGTGTTTATTCACTCCTGTGACGTCTATTTGTAGAACAAGAGATGTGCGGAGTCAAAGGAATAGACATTCCGTACTTCGAACGTCGTTTACCAAATATTCTAGGGATGGTCAAATTCTCTTATAAAATAAATAAATTGAACATTAGTCAAGTCAAGTCAATGAGTCAGTATTGACTCATTGAAATGAGTCAGCATTGACTCATTGAAGAGGAGGTGGAAGTTAGAAAGGGTCGTCGTCCCAGAAAAGGTTCCTCAGCCAAGAAGTGTAGTCCACCGGTTTGATAACCTCAAATCCGAAGTTGTAGTCAGGAAGGTTACTTATAAGTCCTGACTAAAGGAAATCCTACCTGTCCAACCTAGAGGAACGTCAGGTTCCCTGAGAGTTCTCAGAAGAGGTTGTGGTGTTAAGTTTTCGTAGTTAAGAAGTCACGAGTCGAAAGAAATATCAGGTTGAGAGTGTAGGTATGTACTGATGACCTTTTTGGTATCGAGACTGATCTGCCTGGAAAAACCATTTCATTACAACGACGAAATATTATACGACAGATCCGACCAGTATTGAAAAGAAGGTTCCTCGTAGAAAATTAAAGTACTGACGTCACTAAAACCTCGGGGGGTTTTATTTAAGAGAGTGACAAAGACGTAGATAAACGGTACTTCACTACCCTGGTCTACGGTACTAGAATCAAAAGACTTACAACTCAAAATTCGGTTGAAAAAGTGAGAGGAGAAAGTGAAAGTAGTTCTCCGAGAAATCAAGAAGAAATGAAAGACAGTATTCCCACTACAGTAGATGTATAGACTCCAATAGCTATAAAGAAGGCCGTTAGAACTAAGGTCGAACACGAAGTAGACGGGTCGTAAAACGTTCAATGTGGGACGTATATTCAATTTATTCGTCTCACTGTTATATGTCGGAACTGTATGAGGAAAGGGCTAAACCTTGGTCAGACAACAAGGTTTAGGTCAAGATTGACAACGAAGAACTGGACACATGTCTAAAGAGTCCTCCGTCCAGACCACCAGACCATAAGGGTAGAGAAATTCTGACAAGGTGTCAAACAACACTAGGTGTGTCAGTTTCCGAAACCGTATCAGTTCTTTCGTCTTAATCTATAAAAAGCCCTTGAGAGGACGAAAAAACTACTAGGTCACTACAACCGTCAAACTAGAGACCAAGGAGACGGAAAAGATTTAGGTCGAACTTGTAGATCTTCAAGTACCAAGTACATGACAACTTCGGACCGAACCTCTTAAAACTCATAATGAAACGATCTCACACTCTACTCACGTTAACACACCATCAAACTTGTAAGAAACCGTAACGGAAAGAAACCCTAACCTTACTTTTGACTGGAAAAGGTCAGGACATCGGTGACGACTCAAAAGGTCTAAACAACCATATAACTCATGTCGTGAAAGTGTCGTAGTAGAAAGTCCTAAACTTTATTGAGTTGACGTTAAGGTAGTGGAGGTGATCGAAACAAGCATCACTACGAAGGATTCCGGGTAAACTGAAGTATAAGGTACTATAGACCTCACTAGTGTGGTAACACAAATAGTCCCAGTACTTCTAGAAAAAAACATGTCAAGAAGACACATAAGAAAGGTGGAGAAGAATTATAGAAGACGAAGACAATTCAGGTATGGTAAAGACAGGAAATAACACGAGTAGAAACGTACTTTACAAGAGAACCATAGAGATTAAAAGAACTCTAGAGATCACTAAGGGTAAAATAACAAAAGGAGATAAAGAAACGTAACTAGCGACGTTATTGAACGTTATCAATAAAATTTTTTACCAAAGGATGTCAAAACTCCCAATTAACCATATTGTCGTATGTATAAGTGTCACATGTTAAACTAGTAATAAAAATTCTTTTAAATTCACATTAACGTTACAACACAATCAAAGTTCGTATGTTCACTAAGTTAATAGGGATATATAAGAAAAAGTCCAAGTCTAAGTTCTCTTAACAAATTAATTTTTATTGGATTTTTACTTTTATTTTTCGGAACAGAGTTTATTCTTCCAATTATTTCTGATAGTTCATCCAACGACTGCTAAGAAGTAAAACTTAAAGGAATGATTCATTGTCCACAGACTCGGTTATCAAAGAACTTATAGGAGGGTAGTAAGACCAAGATCCGACGGAAAAGTGACGGGTGGGTAGTGACGTAGTCAGTAACGACACTAAGTCTACTATGAAAGATTAGGTACTAGACAAACTCCTTTACTACGAAAACTTTTTACTTAATGTTTAGGAACACCCTTTTCTTATCACACGTTATCTTTTCAGTAATTATTGAGTTGCACCTCGAGTTGAAGGGCAAACCCTTGTCGTTGGTCAATTATTATACTAACGACCGACCTATTCCTAACCAGAAGTTCTCCGTTCCCTTTCCCCCCAAAGACAAAGAGAAAGAGGTTCTTTTTCGTAAACCTCGACTTTAAAATCTTGGGTTTCTTACTATGATCTTACATAGTCAACAACAGGGCCCGGTCAAACGAACCTTACCTAAATTAGAATACCATGGTACCCCTCTACACATAAATAATAGAGGTGTAGGATTCACTCCCTAGATTTCAAGTCTCCAGTTCTTCAGACAAGATCCAGTGTATTTGTCTGACTCTTGAGTGGGAGAGGAATTCATAGATGGTTCAGGAATGACAGAAGATCTGTAACCCATGTCACCCACCACGGTGGTACCGGACGTGGACTAATCTCAAAAGTAAGATGATCCCCTCCCCCCTCCTCACTCGTCGACACTTGTGTGGTCGATTGGTATTTCTATATAAGACATCGTATTCTATACTGTATTTATTCGGGTCCCTTATACTGGCTCACACTGACTCCCCGATGAAGATGTATCATTTCCCTTTTTGTCGAGAAACTTCTCCCCCGTAGATTAGTTCTTGTCTTACTGTTCTTCCTGGTCGGTACTTGTCTAGACCCGTTCTCAGTCTAGTTTACTTGTTCTCTTTTCCCGTACCCAATATACTACCTCTGTCGTTGTAGTTTGTCTTCCATCGGTTTTCTCCGTCGGTTACCCGTCCTCTCCGTCGACCCTTCTACCGACGACTAATTCTTCCAGGAGAGAGATGACCCGACGACTCCACCCAGTAGACCAAAGTGGGAACAAAAAATTAGCTTCGTTCCCCTCCCTGTGTCTTCGGTATAGGTTTAATGTCCCCGTGGACGTGGATACTTCCTCCTCAAACAACACCCTTCCGACCCATGGTGTAAAATCGTAGGACTTTCGAATTTCGGTGTAAGACGAAGTACACGGTTGAAATAGAGAGTCGAAAGCAGAGGGTTCCTTTCCACGTAGTCACACAACCTCAACGTCGGAGACTAGGATATTTGGTAGGGATTCATCGTTCCATCCTTCCTTTTTGTAGGGTGACGCTAGAGTCGACATAAAGAAGGTGTACCGTTCAAAGTAAAACAAATTAAATTGTTATTTGAGTAATATAATTGAGTTAAGTTATCTTCGTCGTCCCCCTAAAGAGGATTAAATTAGAACCCGAAACTCCTCGGAACGAGCCACGATTTTGTTACGGTACGTCTCTCTAATTTCCTGAACATAGTTCGACTTTTTTATGGAATCTCAAAGACTCGTGTCGGGTGGACATTAAATCCTTGGTCAGTCGAGTGACGAATGAAATAGGTTTCGTAGTAGATCAGTCTTTCGATTAGAGACGTTCGTTTAGTAAGAGTACTTGCTACAGTGACATCCCAAATTTGAGACTCTTCTCTAGGAAAGTAGGAACCTCGACTACGAGGTTAAACTTTTCAACAATAACCTACGTGGGTCGGTCCCTTATATTTATGGAACACGAATGGTTACAGTGTTTTACCCAAAAGACATTCAACGAATTTTTATGTTCCTGCATTGATAGACTGTAGGTAGTAACGTACAGGTAACCCTTTTCGATATATCATCCGTCGGAAATTTTTTTCCGACAAAGACTACTAATTGGTAATATTCTTTCTTATAGATCGGAATTTTATTTTAGAATTCCCTATCTTTTCTGATATATTAGACGACTATGACACTAAACTTTAGACCTCTAAGGTATAAGTGTGTGTGTATGTGTTACCGAGCTCTGGTCTGTTATCAAAAGCAACAGGGGTCTACCGTTCCTCTTAATTGTTTGAGTAATTAATCCTAGGGCAACCGCGACCATAACTTATATATACTTCCGTCCGGGTGAACTCCAAAGGTAGACCCTCTACGTTGAAAACTTTAAGTTTCTGTTTGATCTAAATAGAAACCACGGAAGTATACGATTCGCACCAGGATGACTGGTACACCCGACCATACATAGATACTCCGGGTACTAATAAGTACCTTAGTCCGTTCAAAATTTCAAATAAAGTACAGGAAAGTTAATGTTTTACGTTTTGTTCCAGTGGTATCCTCCACCTCCTCTTTTCTCGGTCGAGACTCCTTCTGAAATAGGAATGGGGTCTAACGAAAATCTTCTTCTTTCTATACCGACTTTACACTCTTTTCCATACCTATTATCAAAGTCAAGTGAAGTCGTCACCGATTGTTCCAGGTCGGAGACAAGGACGATGGTTGTCTCCTCAACCATCCTCTTTCCGGGTCCGGAACGAGACCGACTCCAAAGAGACAGAAGGGTAGAGAGACAGAGACCGAGAGAGAGTATGTCTGAGTCCGACTTTCAGAGAGAGAGTTGGAGAGTTTTCTACTCTGCAGAAAAGAACTCCAGTTTTTATTTTCAAAAACTCCCCTCCCCCCTTTCTTTGGTTATAGGGTTGTACCTCCTCGACTTCGTTCTCTCTTAAGAAAGTGTCCAAAGTCGAGGGTCTCACTTCCCTCGAGTCTCCTCTACTCCAAAGTTGAGACGTTTCGTTCTTTTTGGGAAGAGTGGGACAGTTAAACGTTTGTTTTTCTAGAAACCTCCAAATCCTTTAAAAAAAAAGATAATAAATTTAAGGAACAATACAGAAACGAAAGAAATGACTGTCGTGAAGAACAGTACCCTTTCACATTAAACGACCTTTCTTTCCGTCTCTTTCCCTTTCCCCCTCCTCCCCGTCCGTCCCACCCTTCCCTCTCTCCGTTTCTGTCTCTGATTATGGTCTTAAGTTTGTGTCATTCTCCCGTGCAGGATAATTTCCTAAGAAATACGAATTTTACCTCAGATAAGAAGGATAGATTTTTATTCGGACACTGGAAAACGTAAGAGGTCTGGTATACGTAAAAACGTTGTAGGTCTCAGGGTTCCGTGTGGTCCGTCACACTCTCGACTCCCGACAGACCAGGTCCAGGGGCCTCGATTCTTCATGTGGACAGTCTCTTCGTCGTCGATCTTAGTTCTCTTTCTTAGGTGTCTCTGGACCCCCACCCCCCACCCCCCGTCCGTGAGACTTGGGTTGAAAGAGACTGTCAATAACTAATTTGGAGAATACGTATGTGTGGTCGAGGTCCTTTCGACTTGAAATTAAAATACGGAGGATGTCTTTTCTCTACTATGTTTGAACCCTCCTTTATTGTCATTCGTAGTATTCTTGTTTGTGGACGTGCGTAAGAGTCACAGTCTAAACAAAAAATTCAGGTTTCTTTATTTTTTCTTACAGTTCGGAGTGAATATTAGTTTCTATACGTTTTATTTTACAATGTGAAAAATTTTGAATAGGTTAATCGTTTCTGCTTATTCTTTATATTATGGTTACAACCACTCTCAAATATATTTGTCTGTGAGAGTACAGATAAATCTCACCCTTATATTTAATCACCTTAAAAGACTTCAATTTAATCCGTTGTACAACCTTTACGGAATTTACACACCTAAAGTCATATCGTCAGTGTGAAAATCGTCCATTAACGTAGTCAGTATAAGTCATTCAACAAATAGGGTCGTAACAAATCTTATCTTTTACCAACCTTTGTTAGGTTCTGTGGTTGTCGACTATTGGTCAATTCAGTTAATACAATATATACATGTTACCTGTACTAATTCTCAGTATGAATCTCGTTATTCTTGTTTACTTTACTTTTTTGACAAGTCCTTTACAACGATTGGTTTCACCCTTTTTCAGATTTTCTTTCGATAGATGGATGGATAGATAGATACGTGGGTAGGATGGTTGGTATGGCGAATGACACACGATTCGTAAATCGATTCTTGTCGACGTAATGGAGGATATTGTGAAGGTTGTTAGGGTACCTCATATATGCATGATAATAGAGGAAAAGTATCTGTTTCTTTGACTATTTGTCCTTTCCCTTCGAATTTGAGTTCACCCCCGACCAGAGTTGGTGTGTTCGCATGAGAGACGGTACTGTTACTGGCACACATTCAAATCCTTGTACACAGGAAGGAACCCTTATGTAGGTGAGATTTGATAGGTGTCAGTAGAGAGTCTCCATCCGAAGGTCTACTAAAAACTAATGACGAAACCCTCTTTGGGTTCATTCTACCATCTACAACGTTCTCCCGTAGTCTCCCGTCTGTGTGACTTTGGTATGAACGTCTTTTGATCAGTTAGATTAGTGTGATCCTGGTGTCGGAACAGATTGAGTTACTTTGATTCGGTACGGGCGCCCCGTTGGGTTCTGACCGTCCAGTACCACCTCTCCAGACTGTCTTACACCAGGTAACCTCTTCCCTTACCGTTTGGTGAAATCGTAAGAACGGAACTCTTGGGGTATTTGTCATACTTTTCCGTTTTACTATCCTTGACTTTCTCCTTGAGGGGTCCAGTCATCCACGGGTTATACGATGACCTCTAGTCACCTCTTTATTAAGGTCTTTCTTACTTCCCTACCTCGGTTTCGTTTTTGTTATGGGTCGACACCTTCTCAACTGAGTAACCTTTTCTGAGACTACGACGCTCCCTAACCCCCGTCCTCCTTTTCCCCTGCTGTCTCCTACTCTACCGACCTACCGCAGTGACTGAGCTACCTGCACTCAGACTCACTTGAGGTCCTCAACTACTACCTGTCCCTCCGGACCGCACGACGCTAAGTACCACAGCGTTTCTCAGCCTGTGCTGACTCGCTGACTTGACTTGACTTGAACACGAAAAGACGCCAAAAGTAGTAAAGATGTTACTCGTACATAAAGAAAGCGTTGATCCTTTTTTTGCTTTACTCGAGAGGAAGACTCTACTATAAGACTGATATTAACAGAGTGAGGAACTCTGAGTCCTTCTGGGTTCTTCTCGGTCCTTTATCGTTTGTCTGAGAAAGGGTCTATCTGAGACCTCGGGCCGTCGGTGAATGACTGGTACACGAGACCCGTTCCAGTGTCGGGAGATTACGTTTCATTCTTTATTTACACAAGTCCGTAGGGTGTATTATAGCCAAGTTATTTGTGATAAAGGGGAAAGAGATCGGACTGAAGTTGTATGGTTAAGATCTTCACCATAAGAGGTTCGATACGGATTTTGTCAACAGTAGTAGAATCCCTTCTGGTGACTGAGTTTTAGTTTCCCTTTATATGGGAAGGACTTTTTATGGACTAATAGTTACAGACAATCTAAGTTGACTGGATAGAAAGAGGAGGTTTTAAGGTCAGAAGTCACTTAATATCAGGAACCATAAAATTTCCAATAAAGAAAGACAAAATGTCACCAGAAGTTTAATCCTTTACATATGTTTTCTTGACAATGTTTATAGGAAGGTCCTTCTTACGCCTGTGTGCCCAAATTCTCTTAATTGAAGGTCTTAGGAATAAAGAGATTCTAAGGAAGGAGTTAAACAGACTCGAGTGGACACAACTCCTCAAGTAAGGTCGTCTGATTGGTCTGGGGAATGAAGATGAAACACCGTGACAGGAAGTGGAGGAAGATGAAACGCCGTCTTTCTGTAGTGAGAGTAGGTAGCGTTTAGATGACACGGTGAGACGGACCTCGGTACTTGTCGTGACCTCCCGGGACCTTTCCTGGTTGAACTATGTACCCAATTTTCATTCGGAGGATAGTAGTTCTACTGATTATTTTGGTTCCACCCATCCCGAGACCCAAAAACATTTCTTCGTCTGTCGGGTACCGTGGGGTGAGGTCATGAGAACGGACCTTTTAGGGTACCCAGCTCCTCGGACCATCCGACGTCAAGTACCCCAGTGATTATCAGTTTATACTGACTCACTGAAGTGAATTTGAAAAGTGAAAGTACGTAACCTCTTCCTTTACCGTTGGGTGAGGTCACAAGAACGGACCTCTTAGGGTCCTTCTCCCCTCGGACTACCCGACGATAGATACACCAGCGGCTCTCAGCGTGTGCTGACTTCGCTGAATCGTCGTCGTCTTCGTCGTCGTCTGTCGGGTGACCCGAAGGGACTATCGAGTCGGCCATTTCTTAGGTGGATGTTTAGTCCTCTGGGGTCAAGCTAAGGACCCAGCCCTTCAAGGGGACCTCTTTCCTATCCAATGGGTGAGGTTATAAGAACCCGAAGGGACAACCGAGTCTGTCATTTCTTAGACGGACATTACGTCCTCTGACCCCAGGTTAGGGACCCAACCCTTCTAGGGGACCTCCTCCCGTACCGTTGGGTTAGGTCATAAGACCGGACCTCTTAGGGGTACCTGTCTTCTCGGACCGTCCGATGCCAGGTACCCCAGCGTTTCTCAGTCTGTGTTGCTCGCTGATCGCGTCGCGTCGTGTCTGTCGGGTAATCTCGGATCCTCCACTCCTGATGGCTGCCGACATTGGAAGAGTCTCGGTCCGGTGTCCGAGTCCCAAGGGGTCGAGGTAAGGAGTTGGAGTCACAGAGAGTTTAGAGAGAGAGGGAGGAAGAGACTGTCTATAAATAACTTATTAATAAGGGAGTTTTTTATTCTTATTCTTGGATGAAATATCATGTCCCTTGAGATAAGTTATGAGGCATTACTGAAAATACCCTTTTCTTAGATTTTTTTCACACACACAATATACATATGTGTATATATATGTATATTGACTCAGTGAAACGGTATCGTATCTCTCCCTGTGTGTAATATTCAGTTGATATGAGGTTTTTTTTTTATAATTTTTTTTCTTTTTGGGATAGGAGTGTCTCGATGTAAAATCAGTTTAAGAGTCAACTTTAGACTCAAGTCTTCTCCACACCAATAGTTTCTCTACGGATAATTGTATACCTCTTTGTACAAGTAACTTTTTACTTCAGTCTAAAAAAGACTGTGTTTTATTTAGACTGAACCGACCGACTAATTTATTACTCCTGTCTATTAATCCCATATAATAGATACGTAACTTACTCATTTAGACGTCTAGGTTCCAAACTACTTATACATAAATATCTTACACTATTTTTCGTAAAAAATGGTATTAATATATTTTTATAACAAACAGTCCGGTTCCAAATAACTTTAATCGTTGTAAAATTTTAATGGTTGTCAAAGTTTCATCTAGTTCAATTCGTCGTATAATGATTCACTTTCTCATTAATTTCTTATATTAAAAATCAGTAAATTACAGTGTCATTGTGGTAAGATTATTGTAAAACCCCATATGTGACTCTTTCAAATTACAAATTGTTTACGAAAAACTTCGGTCCACGGGTGATTGAGAAACAAAAAATGTTTTTAGTTTGTTCTGGATTGGTTGACTCTCTACTGATTTATAGTGACGACCCCTACCAAACAAAAGCCAAACCAAACCCGATTAAATCCTCAATTTCTATCTTTACTATCACCAGAGTGTCTTGAGGTAGACACGGTAGTGTATTATACGTCTGTTACAAAGAGTGTTGAATGTAGTATTTTTGGTTTTGATCCTTATCTTGACTGCAACTCGGAAAATTCGTTATTTATTATAAGTAGGTAGACTCGATGGTTCCTTCGGGTTATAAGTAGACGTCCTGTTTGATTAACCTCCATTTCGGAGTAGGCAGAGTAATTCTTTGTGTAAAAGTTATTTAAAAATGAGACACATAAATTATTAATAGTTTTATAACTTATGTGAATACAACAAAAGTAGTTGAACCGTGATTTACAGTGACGTTATTAGTCAGACCTTATGGAAATTAATGAATCTCGAAAACTAGTGTCTTGAAGATTTAAATTTAAATAAAAATGTGTACGAATAACGTCTCCTAATACTGTCGGCATAGTTATTTTCTGAAAATTCGTATTTTTATATATTGTCCTATTTTATAGTGTCCCCTTTATATTATCTTTATGTTCAAAAGTTTTTCTGCACTTTAAAAACGGACAATTTCCTATCGAATAAACGTATAAAATTTTTTACTAACTGCCACTTATAAGGGACATTTGTAATAAATCTAAAGTGACTTACTGAAAGTCTCTACTAGTGTGGTGGAGTGACTTTTTTTTCAGTTATAAATATTAATATAGGAAAAGTCGATAAATTTAGATT
This sequence comes from Capra ibex, assembly GCA_006410555.1. Classification (NCBI taxonomy): domain Eukaryota; kingdom Metazoa; phylum Chordata; class Mammalia; order Artiodactyla; family Bovidae; genus Capra; species Capra ibex. The sequence continues at coordinate 42,974,135 of SJYO01034137.1, forward strand.
CTATTTCTTTACAATTACCATTTAAAGTCTAGTCAAGTCAAGTCAGTGAGTCAGTACAGGTTGAGAAACACTGGGGTATCTGACGTCGTGCGGTCCGAAGGGACAGGTAGTGGTTGAGGGTCTCGAATGAGTTTGAGTACAGGTAGTTCAGTCACTACGGTAGGTCGGTAGAGTAGGAGAGAGCAGGGGAAGAGGAGGACGGGGGTTAGGGAGGGTCGTAGTCTCAGAAAAGGTTACTCAGTTGAGAAGCGTACTCCACCGGCTTCATGACCTCAAAGTCGAAATAGTAGTAAGAAAGGTTTCTTTAGGGTCCCGACTAAAGGAAGTTTTACCTGACCAACCTAGAGGAACGTCAGGTTCTCTGAGAGTCCTCAGAAGAGGTTGTGGTATCAGGTTTTCGTAGTTAAGAAGTCACGAGTCGAAAGAAATATCAGGTTGAGAGTATAGGTATGTACTGATGACCTTTTTGGTATCGAAACTGATCTACCTGGAAACAACCATTTCATTACAGAGACGAAAAATTATACGACAGATCCAACCAGTATCGAAAAGAAGGTTCCTCGTTTGCAGAAAATTAAGGTACCGACGTCAATGGTAGACGTCCCGAAAAACTTCGGGGGGTTTTATTTCAGACAGTGACAAAGGGGTAGATAAACGGTACTTCACTACCCTGGACTACGGTCTGTAAAAGACTTACAACTCAAAATTCGGTTGAAAAAGTGAGGGGAGAAAGTGAAAGTAGTTCTCCGAGAAAGCAAGAAGAAGTGAAATACGGTATTCCTACCAGAAGAGATATAGACTCCAATAAATATAAAGAGGACGTTAGAACTAAAGTCGAACACGAAGTAGGTCGGACCCTAAAGTGTACAACATAATACGTATATTCAATTTATTCGTCCCACTGTTATATGTCGGAACTGCATGAGGAAAGGGCTAAACCTTGGTCAGACAACAAGGTTCAGGTCAAGATTGACAACGAAGAACTGGACGTATGTCTAAAGAGTCCTCTGTCCAGTCCACCAGACCATAAGGTAGAGAAATTCTGAAAAGGTCTCAAACAACACTAGGTGTGTCAGTTTCCGAAACCGTATCAGTTATTTCGTCTTTATCTACAAAAAGACCTTGAGAGAACGAAAAAGCTACTAGGTTATGTACAACCGTTAAACTAGAGACCAAGGAGACGGAAAAGATTTAGGTAGAACTTGCAGACCTTCAAGTGCCAAGTACATGACAACTTCGGACCGAACCTTAAAACTCGTAATGAAACCATCACACACTCTACTCACGTTAACATGTCATCAAACTCGTAAGAAACCGTAACGAAAAGAAGCCCTGACCTTACTTTTGACTGGAAAAGGTCAGGACACCGACGACGACTCAAAAGGTTTAAACGACCTTATATATCACGCCGTGAAAGTGTCTAAGTAGAAGATCCTAAACTTTATCGAGTCGACCTTAAGGTAGTGGAGGTGATCGAAACAAGTATCACTACACGAAGGATTCCGGGTGGACTGAAGTGTAAGGTCGTACAAACCGAGATCCACTCACTAGTGGGTAACACAAATAGACTCAGTACTTCTAGAAAAAACATAACAAGAAGACACATAAGAACGGTGGAGAAGAATTGTAGAAGACGAAGACAATCCAGGTATGGTAAAGACAGGAAATAACACGGGTATAAACGTACTTTACAAGTGAACCATAGAGATTAAAAGAACTTCGGTAGAGATCAGAAAGGGTAAGATAGTAAAAGGAGATAAAGAAACGTAACTAGTGACTCCTTCCGAAAGAATAAAGAGAAACGACAAGAGACCTTGAGACGTAAGTTTAGTCATATAGAAAGAAAAAGAGGAAACGGAAATCGAAGAGAAGAAAAGAGTCGATAAACATTCAAAGTTTTAAGAAATAATCCCCCATTTACTGACTTTTTCTTCACTTTAAGTTAGATGAAGTAAAATACCGATAGGAAAAGGGAGATACTTTGGGTTCTCTTACTGTAAGTAAAATAACCCAAAATCCCCGATTTCTTTTGTAAGCTAAATCAGGAGAGTTCTCTAGACCGGAATAGGGGAGACGACGGTGTCCGGTCAACAACTAACCGAGCGGGTACTTCGTCCACAAATCTCATGTATTTGTTCGTACCCCGTCGAGGTTCCGGTTCCCACTGTAGATTATGACCCCTCGAGGGACTACCACCTTATTTAGACTAAGTATCTTACTTTCAAAGGGTGGACACTGAATTTCATTATCAGTTCATTAATCATAAATAGTAAAACCCCTTACCTTTTTTAGGATACCTTTTTTTAGTCGTACATCTATCTTAAGAGAAAAGAAGTATACGAAATAGGAACTGAAACAATCCGTTTTTAAGGTGTTTTCGTATGATGCAATAAATCCTTCAACGTACGTACGTGGATGGGAGTTCTTCTGCACCTCTATTTGCTGTATCTTGTAAATCGCCCTACGTGTGTACCGGAAAGGATGAGAGACGGGTGAGACTGATCCCCTTTGAAGACGTTATCCCTTAATGAGTTGTGTTGCTTTATCTGCCCCCACACTCTCTCAGTCCAGGATAAAGAGAGGTAGAATCGGAGAGTCTCAGAACCAAAAGGATAGAAATTTAACCTCAAGTTTTCCTGTGGACAGATGACGACACGTATTGACGAGACTTACCGTTTACTCCCATGTTAGGTTTTCTTATCGTATGTGGTACTGACTAAGTAGTGAAACTCAGAATTTACGAAAAGATACGGTTGTAAAAACCTTCTTGTTGGAATTGAGTCATAAGAGGTAAGAGAAGAGACAGGACGATAGTGGAGTAAGAGATATTTCGTCAGGTAGTCCTACCTTCGTACCTATGTGTCTCCACGACGACTACAGTATTCGTCTCTGGTTTTTACATGATATCCCTTTTTAGTCTGGTGTTACTTTCCGATTTCGAACTTTGGGAGTAAAGTGATGTTACTTTCTGTGTCGGTGTTGTACTCGTGTCAGGAGAAGAATTTGTCCGTGCCAAACACATTTACCTATGTAACACTGTTTTCTGTAAGATGGAACTAAGTAGGAATACTGTGCCTTTTCTTTTGGACCGTTTACTTAAAAGTGAAAAGTCCAGTTCTGATTTGTGACTAAAGTTCAGTCTACCTAACAGAATTATTTTGACAATTGTTGCTGCTCTTTGTCTTTGTAGACTAAAGTTAGGAGGGTTAGAAGTTGACGTTAGGTCCTCGGTTCTAGTGAATTGTGAAAGAAATGAACTAAAGATATGTATTACGGTTTCGAGAGAGAACTCCATTTGTGACATTTCAGGACTGTAATAATTGAGTCTGGTAACCGTGTATTTTCATAGGATTAGGTAATTAAACCATAAATTGTAAGTTTCAAAACCTGTACCTGAAGTTGTGACTGTCAGATCATAAATAATCATCCTTTATTTCTGTTTTTGCATTGACTTCTAGACCGGTGTCGAACTTTTTTTAGTCCCAAATTTGAAGAGACTTGTACTTTTACTTTTTGTGTTGATTATTTGTCAACACAGCGGAAAATCAGAAACGGGGGTTGACTTGACGAAGTAAAAATTGTATACAAATTGACGATAAAAAAATAATTTGAGTATAAATCGGTCTCTCCTTGTTCGAATGGTGTATACGAAACCCAATATATGATTGATAAGGCACAGTCTACCACTCAATTTTACTTTTCTGTGACCCTCTCTTCTTAATTTAAATATAGATCGAATACTTTTAGGGATCGAAACCCCTCTTTTTCGGATACCAACTTTCTTAAAGCCTAGTAAAGATATCTCTTATAAAATTCCGTGTGGTGTCGGACATTCGTAGTTACGCCCTCTGGACCCAAGTCAGGGAGCCAGCCTTTCTAGAGGACCTCTTCCTTCACCGTTGGGTGAGGTCATAAGAACGGACCTCTTAGGGTACCTGTCTCTTCGGACCATCCGATGTCAGGTACCCCAGCGTCTCAGTCTGTGCTGACTCGCTTAGATTAGGATAGTACCTCCCCAAGACAAAAGTCATGTCAGTAGAACTCGGGGTAACTTTTACAAGAACTTCGTGACTTTAATAGGGGATCCACAGGTAGATATTCGACAAAGTGTGAGATCTGGTATAAGGACCGACCACTCCAGGACCACTTTTGATCACTGGACCATTATGATCCTGGGACAACGTGTACCGACGACACATTGCGTATCGTTTTTTTTTTTTTCTTGCTAGGTACTGAAAAGTGTCGACCCTTTAATCCTGACGACTGACCCTCGTTACTTTACTTAACTGAGGAACTCTACAAATGTAATACTCGGACCAAGAAGTCAAGACTAAACGATAATAAAGTTCTGAGACTGAATCTAAAGTAAGTAGAAGCACTAATTCGGTTCGTGGAGGTGGGGTAGTACAGTGAAGTTGTGAGATTCCGAACATACTACTAAGGGTACACTTCCTTTTCCTCAGACTACTTCCAGTTCTCTGTTCAGTTTCCAGTACGTCTGTTCCTTCCCCGTCTAGACCCTTAGCCTTTGTCTGGAAGACTACAGGTTTATACCGTAAGAAGGAGAACGGAGTAAGGTGACGTATGTATGGATCGAAGAATCGGAAAGAAAAGAGAGAGGTAAAGGATAAAGGAAGGGACAGAAGAGTGGTAAGTCTCGAAATAGAGAAGGAAATAATCGTAGATAATAGAGTAATAAGTTAGACAAAGGGAGTGAAACATGTCCATAATTTCAAGGTCCTAGGATTCTCTTCCTACCTTTAAACTTTTCTTTAAGATTATTATTACTGTAAGGTTTTGATTCCTACAGTTCTGATTCTTTTATTATTCTGTAAAACGTAAACAACAAATAAAAATTTACATATTCAGAAAAGATACAACACACGATCTGCTCACCACAGTTTATCTTTGACGTTAGATTTCTCCTTTGACTTCACTGTAAGGGAAGATAAAAGAGTTCCCTCTATAACCCTTTTATGAGAATGACTTTCACATAACCACTTTCGACAGGGTATGTGTGGGGGGTTTTTCCAAAATTTCTTCATAATCGTTGGACTGTGAATATTTCATCTAACTTAATGAGGTCGGTCACGACCCATGGAACGTAAATGGGTCCAGTGAACTCGATAAGACTAAATACTCCCAAATTGGGGCTCGTCCCCTCCAAATTGGTTCGGACGATGTTCACGGGTGAAATCCTAAGAAAGTCGTTTGTTCTCCTTTGTAAGAATTCGATCACAAGTACTGAACGGTCCTTACTACGTAATTGAGGGTCTCTTACACGGGAGGTAAAAGAGGTGTCAAATGGAGTTAAATATAGAGATAGTTTCGATGTCTTTCCGACTTTCTACTGGAGTAGGTCGGTGGACGTACCTTTCTTGTCCATCCGTCAGGTTCGAAGAGTCACCACATTTCGGTGACTAAGGGGTGATCCAATAATATCTTTTGAACCGACATTACACTATGGAGGTGGTATGAATAACACTCGAGACCCGGAGTCGAAGGGATGGAGATTTTACCTGTATTCTATCATGGATACAGTGTCTTGCCAAACCTCCTAATTTACTTAAGTAAGTTCGTGTCGGGATTCTTGTACGTGACCTTCTGCCGTAATTCGTAGGGTACGAAATCGTCTATAATTACGGAAGAGGCAAGTAAGGATGTCCTATGGGTGTAACCATATTTGTAAAGAGAAAAAATTTTTTAATAAATAAATAAACCCATAAATAAATAAATTAACCCAGATCAACACGGTACATCCTAGAAGTGACTCAGTACACCTAGAAAATAATGTCGTGTGTCTGAGAGAGATCAGTACCTCGACCCCGAGTCATCAACGCCCCGTGAGCGAATCATCGAGTCGTCGTACACCCTGGAGTCGAGGGATTGGTCCCGAGTTTAGGTACAGGGGACGTAACGTTCCGTCTAAGCATTGGGGTCTTGGTAGTCCCTTCAAGGTCCTATTCTTAAAGACAACTGTTAGAAGGAGGGGTGGGACTTAGGGTCATGATTTTATGGTTGAACAGGACGACGGAAAAAGAGAGAGTAGGGAGGGGAATTGATCGATTCTAAGTCACGGTTGCACTATTGGTCTGTTTCCTTAAACATTCGGTGGATTACATAAAAGAGAGTGTCTATGTCCTTACGATATTAAGTTTACTTTAAATGTACAGAGTCCTTCTAGGAATTCCTTTATGAAATCGCCTTTAAAGTCCATTTCGGTCTTTTACAAAAAACTACTCTATGACGAAGAGTTCTTGAGTCGTTTTTGAGAAAGTGATATGGTCCATCAGTGGATTGTAGGACTACGGCGACGACGACGACGATTCTTCGAAGTCAGTACAGGCTGAGACACGTTGGGGTCTCTACCGTCGGGTGGTCCGAGGGGGTAGGGACCCTAAGAGGTTCGTTCTTGTGACCGCACCCCACGGTGAAGGAAGAGGTTACGTACTTTCATTTTTCACTTTCACTTCAGTGAGTCATTACAGATCGAGGATCGCTGGTCGGATGGTCCGAGGAGACAGGTATCCTAAACGGTGCGTTCTCATGACCTCACCCAATGGTAACGGGAGAGGCTTGTGTGACTACTCAACTGAGGTTTACAATTAGCGGTAGTATTCGTTTGTCATAGAGCCCTACTGTTTGGAGAGACTTTAGAACGACCCCAGTACAGAAGTCAAATCTCGTGACCCATGGTTTGATACTCGGTTCCTTTGTTTTAAGAGAAAGGTCCCGGTAACAAATGAGTGACTTAACACAATCTGTTCAGTAAACGTCCGGAGTTACAGGAGTAAACATAGTACCCTTGTTATTATGTAGGGGCACTATGTCCCTTGATATATCGGACTCTCGGTTTAGACGAGGCGGTGGAGAAAAATATTTATTTCAAAATAACCGAGTGTCAGTACTGGTAAACAAATCCTTGACGGATGCCGATGAAGGGACCCGATAATGTCGTCTCCACTGTTCGACACTGTCTCTAGTGTACCAGACGTTTCGGTTTGTATAAATTGGTAGACTGGAAAAAATGTCTTTTTCATACGGCTGAGGACGAGACCTTCTGACGACACTCTTTGGTTATTTTACTGACGAGACCTTCACGAAACATTTGACACTATAAATACATTTTACATTTAGAAATAATGACGGAAAAGTCACAAATATCCGTTAATGACACGGTGAGTAGGGCACCGACGTAAGAAGGTTCGATTCGTCAGGGTTGGTGGAGGTCAGAAAAGGATAATCCAGTTCAAATTTAAAGAAAGTGACGGAAACAAGGACCCACCCCATAAAAACCTGAACGAGGTCAAAGGGGACGAGTAAAAAGAATATTTAAAATTAATTACATATCATATGACCTTTCCAATAATAGACCAAGAGTTCACTTTAAGTTCAATTATGTCGGTTCTTGACCCAACCGAAAAATTTATTGTCGAGACATTACTTCGCGAGAACCAGTTCATCTTTCTCGTGTCAAATTTTGGTCAATTCAGTAAGTGCTTGACACTTGTGAAGTCGTTTACTAAATTGGAGAGAGTTGGAATCGAAGGTGTCGATCTTTTCCTCTCTTGTTTTAATATACCCCGAACCTCTAAATAACATCTCTATCACATAAACATTTATTTTGACTGAATACTTCTTACGGACCGTGTATCATCCAAGGTCCTGTTCTGATACTTGTAGAAGCTGTGTAGAGACTGGAGAGACGTTGTCGTCGTGAGTGTGTTAAAATTTAAACACTCAGGTAAATACCCTGTATTCTTAGGACGGAATGTAAACAAGGGTAACTTGAAGTTGAACGAAAACTAAATAACTCCAGTGAGACTGAAGAGAAAGACAGCAGACTCCTCAATCTTACATACGGAACCTTAAACACAAGACACTTGGAATAAAGGTTTCCTACTTTCTTGTTCTCTTTTGTGTCCAATTGATCCCAATATTTCGATCGACAGATTCCGTTTTCAATTCACGTCTAAACCATGTTAATAAGTTTTGGGTTATACTGTTTTGTCAAACCGACATTGATAGTCTCGGAATTCTTTATTTTATACAAAAGGAGAGTTAAAAAGTGAAGTGTGTCGATTGTGTCTGGTCTGGTTTCCCCGTCTTCCTGTACACCCACCGGTTTTACTCGTCATCCTAACCCCCCTCTTTACTTACCCTTTGTACACGGAAAAGAGAGGTCTTTCGCGGGTGGTCAAAAATTTACGACGACGGAAAGATTCCAAACAAACCCCTAACAAAATTAGACTCTGTAAAATAGATGATTTTGGAATTAAAAAGACGAGGTAAAAGACGTAAAAGGAGGTCGTAGAAACTAAGGATCGTAAATGTTGGTCGTGGTCCAGAGAGGGTAATCGGACCTCGAACAATTTGATGGCGTTTTATTCTATATTCGTGGAGTAATTAATGGTAGTAGTTCTCTTAATCACTCGGATAGCTATTTATAATTTCAACGTTTAAGATAGAGATTTCTTACATGAACGGTACGGGTCCATGACCTACGGAGTGGCGGACTCTGTCTAGAGTTAGTGTCTTCTGTTCCTTTCGGGACCGTCGTCTAAGATAAAATTAGGCTCCTAAACTCCTCCCCCTGAACGGACGGTTGACTCCTAATCAACACCACAAAAAAAAAAAAAAGGGGGAGAGTCTCAAAACGTTGAAACTTTTGGTCGATTTTTGCGGATACTTTTACGGATTTAATCGTAACACCCTTAGTAAAATTTCCACAACTGTTTCGGCGAGGATATTTCACTATAATTACGTTTTTTAAAATTCTTTGTAATTAAAACAACTTTACGTGTCTTTTTGCAAACCTTCCTTCAGAAAAACGAGTTCACGTTGAAGATTAAAAGATTATTGTTGTTATTACTAATACGACCAATTGTGACTAACTTATCAATAATTCATGTTCCGTGTACACACTCTTGAAGTGGACGAGTAGACAGTGGGGGTGTCGAGGTTCTCCGGGCAAGACAGTAATAAATGTAAAATGAGTAGTCTTTTGACTTCGAATTTCTCCAACTGTCTGAACGACGTCTAGTGTTTATCGTCAAAAAAATTTAGTCGGTGTATGTACCCTTCTATGATAAGTTAAGACTCTTATACAAGGTTTACTGTGTTTTATTAATATGTGAACATTGTCTCGGTAACCTTCTCCTTTACCGTTGGGTGAGATCATAAGAACGGATCCTTTAGGGTGTCTGTCTCCTAGAACCACCTGATGTCAGGTACCCCAGTGTCTCAGCCTGGGCGTACTTGTTGACATGTTATCGTTGTCTCAGTAACGTCAGAATCCGACGTAATAAACTTAATTTCCCGGGTCCTGTTTCCTCCGCTACAAGATGGATTGAGGATTCTGGAGTCGTAGGTAGACCCATAGACACAAGTCCTCACACTTGTGTCAATAATTTACGTACCCTATACCTATTTGATGCCCGTCTCCCCGACTCTATTACTCTGAACTCAGTGCTGTGGACTCTTTACTGACGTCCTTGATCGTCACTCAGCGAACCTGTTTCTTGTCCTGACCCGAATCACTCTCTAGTGTGTGTTCCATCATTCATTCTCGTTACTGGACCAAAATTCAGAGTGGAGAGAGAGAGAGTAATCGTCGTATTACACTTCATGTAATAAATTCGAGAGATCCAGAGTCGCAAGAGTAGAGAATTCTACTGTGATGGTACCGTGAAATTGAGTCTCCCAAGACCTCTTTTAGTCTACACTATAACACAACTGGTTTTCAAGTAAACCTATAAAGATATTGTTAAAATACTTTCACCTTTTCCAATCAGCGAGTCAGTACAGACTGAGAAACGCTGGGGGACCTGATATCGATCGGTCTGAAGAGACAGGTACCTTAAGAGGTCCGTTCTTATGATCTCACCGAACGATAAGGGAAGAGGTCCCTGAGAAGGGGTGGGTCCCTAGTTTGGGTCCAGAGAGAGTAACGTCCGTCTAAGAAATGGTAGACTTGGTGGTTCTTCCGGGATACAATACCTTTTTGGGTTTGAAAAACCGGTTGGGTTATTATATTCTTTATATATGTGTTAGAGGTTTTAGTGACGTCCTTTGACCCAAGGGTCCCACTTATGTACTGTACAGTTGTTTCCGAAGGTACCAGGGTTTCTAAACCCTTTATAGTCGAATTCCTTATAAGTCGTTCTAAAAATGAGATCCGTAACACCGAGAGGTTCTTCACCATTTTCGTCCATTGTTAAGAGTCTGTACAAACCGATCTTGGTAAAAAATTCTTGGAAGGGACCTTTCACACACAAGACGTCCCGTTCGAGACCCAGGGGAGAGATGTCTTCTCGGATGTGTAGTCTTCGATACGTGTAGTAGTAAACTACAACTATTTGGTGTGAGGTCTTTCAGACGGGTCTCCGAAACCCTGGATATTCTCCCTTTCTTCCCGAGTCATACTGTATAAACCCTCCACGTGGTGACCCGACCAACTTTGTATCCTTTACACGGACCATGGGGTCCTGTATTCAGTTCTTCGTCGAGTAAGACTTCTTTGACCGTCTCGTCAGGGGACCATTGTCTATAAAAAAATTTCATTTTACCGGGTCTATTTGGACTCTAAGTAATTCACTCCGGACTTTTATTCCAACGGGGTATATCTGAGGAGGTTTGTATATACTTACTTTTTTCTTTACTTACTTGTGAAAATAAAGTTCCAATAGGGGAGAGAAAATTTCGTATATTTTTTTAGTACGGTAATAATAATGGTGACTATTTTAATATATATCGTTGTTTTTCTCATTGTCACCTCGGAAAGAAAAGGATAAACTCATCTAGTGTATGTAACCTAGGAAAACTAAGGGTACAGGAATAAACGACCGAATTGGAGTTCCCGAGACAACCTTACACAATGTGTGTTTGTTCAAGGTTTATTCTCTCTACGCTGTCTTAGGTCCTGTCCGAAACCCACCTGTACCTAAAAGTGTACGAATAAAAGTGTACGAATAAGTTTTATAAAAGACAGTTGCCGTGAACCAATTTCACTAACAATGTATGTCGTACCGATTGAAAAATTACATTTACTTTACGTTTATATACGTTACAATAGAAATTACGTCTACATCGTCTTTCATAATTCTATACGACTCTCGGATTAATCCAGGATGTAGTTTTTGATATATATTTGAACTGAGGTTACAGAGTTCTTGTGTTTAACTTAGATCTTTAGGGTCAAACGTTCGAATTTTTTTTCTACATGTATATATAAAATTTGGTGTTAAGAAAAAGAAGAGGGAAAAGATTCTGACTCGTGAATTTTCCTACTAGAACCTGTCTGTAAAGTCGAACCCTCTCCCCCACACCTCACCCACCCTTTCCTTACTGAAAGATCGTTTTTGGTCCCTCGTCTTTTAGTTATCGTTGTGGGAGGGGGGGTTTTTTCGTTTTGTTTCGACAGACACGAAAGGCAGAAGCATAATTTTTACTACTGAACGGTCTTTTCGTATAAAAACGTAAATAAAGGTAAAGATTGGAAGGATCTCTGTTTGTGCACACGTAAGGAAGGATTAACGACCATGTCATTTTGGAATACTTAAGGTCGAGACGAATAAGAGACACAAGGCGTAAGCCTAACCCCACCCCGTCCTCGACTGGAAAATGGATACCCCATTCGCCCAACCATTTTCTTTATTTGTAACATGACTTCGCGTGTATAAGGTAAGACCTCCCTTATTCGGAAAGAGGTCGGAGATGTTTTCCTTTTCACCAATTTGATAAGCTGAAGGAAAAGGTAAGTAATGTTACCTAGGGAGGGGGATTTTGAGAGGAGATATTATGAAACACTTGGGGAATATTACGAGTCACGTATCATCCTTTCACTATTCTCACTTGAACAAATATAAACAGAGATTTAGGTTCGACGCGCGTTTGAGTCTCCCCAGGGTAGAAGACTAAGGAGTCGGTACAGCTCACCCCAATGTCAGTGTCGAAGGATCCCGGAGACTACGTAAGACTGACATTGAACGAGATACATAAGGTCACCGAGTCCCCGGTGTATCGTAGACTCTCGAATCAGAGAGAAAGTTCCCTGAAAAGAGAAGGGTGACTGAAGGTCCTAACGAAATCCTTAACTTTCTCCCCTTTTCTCTACGATTTTCTCAAACTTTTGCTTAACTTTCATGGAGTATTTACATTATACAGTGTCCCGAGGTTTGACACTTGCCTGAACACACATCACTTCTTTTGTATATGGTATATAATACACGTATGTGCATATACATAAAAGTAGGTACTCATAAATGACTAGGGGTGCGTACATATATGATTCGAGACAGTGCGGATCCACACACATGTCCATGTGTACATATACGTATGGGTACGGGTACTCGTTTATGTCTACGTATCCATTTATACGATTGGGATGTCTACAAATATTCTGTATACTTATATATACGTACACTGCGTGATTACGTCTAGATGAGTGTGTGAATGACGAGTAACCATGTATATACACGGACATACACGGTTAAGTGTGTAGTGTACACGTACATAGACTCGACTAATTGGACACGGGAACCGTAGTCTTCCTGGACTTTACCGAGTCCTGACTTAGATCTGGAGACACGGGTCTGACTTCCCGAATTTCGTTCGTCTCGAATAGGACGAGATAAGGGGAGACTCAAAAGAAGGTAGAATAGATTATGTGGGAGACTTTCCTTTCTAGAAAAAATCAAGACGATTCTAGGGGTTTACGAGAATTGTAGAGGTTTCGAGAGATTATGTTTTCCTGGGTCAACGACGCTCCGTGTTCTTAACGTGACCGAAGTATCGAGGTGCCTTGTACGGGTCGCCTTATGTAATGTGTGGCGAGCGAGGTCGTGCCGAGAAGACTTTAACTATAACGACCGTAGTGAGCGGGGTTTAAAGATTGTAACAGTACTATTGGGGTAAACAAGAGTCCGACACGAAGAGTGTAAAATTTCCTTGTCTTTGAAGGGGTACAGACAGGAAGTAGTACGGGAAAGAAATTTCTCCTTTTTGTAGAAGGGGACCCAAGGAGGAGGTAAACCACCTGATTAAGGGTCAACGAAAACAGTGAGTCAATAGTTCATACATCATTTGTAATGACAGGATTGTTAGACACTCTAAAATTCTCTTTTCTAGTCTCTGATCACCTTCTAAGTCAGAAACCGACTTACCAAACCAAGTTTACTGTTGGCGATACCTACGAGTCTTCTGTGTCTCCGGCAAGACCTTACTCGGTACCCCTCCTCCCCTTTTGACTCACTAGGGCCACAGGGTGGGGAGGGGGTACTTCGTTCTACGTAAGTACGAGAAGTGAGACTACTACTCGATGGAAGTAGTCCTCCAAGGGTTTCCGCAGGAGAGGCCGTCGAACAGTTAGTGGAACACGGAAGTCGGGGAGGAGGGTGAAGGTATCGTGTCGTGGGAGGTCCCAGGAGAGAGTGAAGAGTTTGTAGAAGACTAAGGACGAACCAAGGTTCATGTGTGGACACCGGTTGAAGGACTGGACACTGGAGAGGAGGAAGGGGATGTAGGATGTGGTAGAGAGACTACCGAAATTGGTAGTTCAACGACGACGACGACGATTCAACGAAGTCAGCGCAGACTGAGACACGCTGGGGTATCTGTCGTCGGGTGGTCCGAGGGGGTAGGGACCCTAAGAGGTCCGTTCTTGTGATCTCACCCAACGGTGAAACTCCTTACCGATTTAAGAGAGTCCTCAAGGGATACGTGTAAAGGTCCGTAGTCGACTAGTGGTGGTGTCTTACAGGAAGACACTTCTCAGACACTTTAGTCGAGACTTGCAACGGAGAAGGAAGGTCTAGGGAAGCCCCGATGGTGAGGGACTCTACACACTCACGCTTTACGGAGTGTTTCGGAAATACCAAAAGATGAGAAAGCCGAGGGCGTAATCCAGTCGAACGTTCATAGTGGAGGCACCTAGAGGAGAGTACACAGTGAATGTTAGGTAGGAGAGAGGGTGGTAAGTGTAAGTCTGGAAGGGTGGACTCCGGTGCTACTTTCTCGGGAAACTGAGTCTTCACTCGGGGTATGGTCACCCATCACGTTTTCGGGACCTGTTTCTACTTGGTCCTAGGAGTAAGGTTCAACGACGGAGAAGTACTAGACCGGAGCCTATGACAGAGGTACGGTAAGCCAGAGATAAGAAGGTAGAGATTTTGTCCTTGGTCCGCGAAAAGAAAACTGAATGTCTTTTATTGCTACGGACGGACGACATGGTGGTGGTTCCAGAGGGAGGAGGTTCATTCCACAAAGGGTTTGGAAGTGGGAATCTCTAAGACTAAGTGTTACAATTGTTTTCGGGGGAGTTAAACGTAAAACTTTTCAAAGAGTCCCGTAGAACCACGTGTTAAACTAAAACCTCCGAGACAAGATTAGGTAGTATCTGGTACCTCAGTCTTAATGGAAGGATTTCGTATTGAGTTCAGTGTAATAAGAGTTCGATTTCTTTGGAAGTTCACGAGACATTAAAAGACTCCTGTAAAAACATGGGGAGGGGTAGAAGAGATGGATGGGTCATCATTGACTAAGAACAATGTTTAATCCAAAAAAGAACCAGTGATAGGTAGTACTACTTGAATCAACTTTCATATTGTTAGGTTAACTGTCCCTGGATTTGTTTAATCGTAAATAAAAACAAAAAGTGAACTACTTCAGAACTACGTCTTTCGAAATATGAAACAGTCTCCAAGGTGTTACAGTCCCGAGGTCCGGTATCTGTCATTAAGGGAACCAGAAAGAGAGTGCCTCTTCTTTACTGTCGACGCCGAAGTTCGTAGTTCAGGTGTGAGTACCAGGTTTCGTCCTTTCTACACGTGTCCGTTTGAGGAGTTCCCAGGGGAGAGAAGGGAGTGACCGGTATTGACTCGGTGTGTCAATGTTTTCTCCGACGCTCCCACTTAAGATAACACATCGGAGCTATCGTCCCCCGACCTCTCCCTCTTCCTCGAAAGACTTACCGAAACTCGTCGGTTAGTCATCTCAAGGGATTTACGTGAGATCTACAGTGACGGATTGAGTTTTTTAGAAGGAAGGACTTAGACAGATGAATTTGTCAATGTCACTTATAAATCATTCGGGACCGAGATCATTCTTATAAATCATTCGATCCGAAATTGGGACGAAGTTTACGAAGTATCATAATCGAAATTCAAACGTGTCAGTGGTATTCTATTTTCATAGTAATGTGGGTAGAGTGTCCACTCCTATGACTCCGTCTCTCCATAAATTTCGTCCGTCCGACTGAGGTCTAAGGTGTGAGGACCGACGGGACGTTCCTATGTCGAATTCCTGTTGGAAGAGGTAGTTCTTATAGAACGTTCGTCAGGAGGAGTGATCGATGTGTGAAACGGAGGAAGTCGAGAGTTTCCCTGAAGATCACCGACTCCGTTACTACAGTAAGTTTCGTCCCGTACGCACTTTCGCTTTGCTTCGTGTTCCTTGTTACTGTGGCCCTTCAGTACGACAAGTACCGTTTGGTCCCATACGCTTGTACAGGGGGACGGGGCCCCAAAATTGGAGGTCTTCCCACGGACACCTGTATGATGGACTGTAGAATGCACACGTCACTCCAGACACCCGTCCCGGATCTACGCGTACCACGCACGTAGGGGGGCCATCCGAAACGTACTACAAGACGAGTCTCTTTCACGAGAACCGAGTAGTCGGTACACGACTAGACTCCCTTGGAACCTTACGACCGTCCTAAACGAATGCGTTTCCCGGTGTCCCACCGTCGATTCTCCTCACCCACTCCATATCCGAGATGTCAGTCTAACGGACATAAGTTTATGGTACAACTGGTGGACGCCCTAGATTCTGAACCTTATTGAATGAAGTGGCCAAACAACGGAGTTACAGGGAAAGATACTTTAGTACTGTTGTACTTCTGTGAATAGGATGTCCCACAACCGTTGGTGACGTACTTGATTACGTATATTTTACGGACTACGCCTATATGATTTATAAAACCGTTAGCAATTACTTGTATGTGTAATTAGACATACTTGTTTGCATAAAGTCATCTTTACATTCACCGTTTACACAGTGTACGATTCTATGACATTGTTCTATTTAATTCTAACCGAGACACCGGTGACCCGAACTCGACTTCCCGTTATGATAAAGGGGTTACGAAACTACTCGAGTTTAAAGTCTCCTGGTAGAAACAAAAGTACGGTCACAGTAGTTACCATGAGTGTGTCTGTGTAACACGACTATAGACGACATCGGAGTCGTTCTGCATTTTGTGTGTTGCGTGAATCTCTTAAGGTAAAGTGTTCCGGAATTTTCACTTGACTTGTTTTCGGTGTAAATTTAACTACAGGTCGTGATTCTTAACCACTTTTCACTTTCATCACAATCAACGAGTGTACACAGGTTGAGAAACGCTGGGGTACCTGATATCGGACGGTCCGAGGAGACAGGTACCTTAAGAGGTCCGTTCTTATGACCTCACCCAACGGTAAGGGAAGACGTCCCCTAGAAGGGGTAGGTCCCTAACTTGGGCCCAGAGGACATAGTGTCCTTCTAAGAAATGTTGACTCGGTAACCCCTTCATAATAATAATAACAAAACCAACGTGACTCACCGTACACCCTGGAATCAAGGGACTGATCCCTAACTTGGGTACGGGGGATGTAACCTTCACACCTCAGAATTGGTGTTCTGACGGTCCCTTCAAAGTTCTGACATGTGTCCCACTCTCTCGAGTCGTGTGAATAGAAGTGGTCATCCATTGAGGGTCCGCGACCTCTTCTTTTACTTCTTTTACTTTCATCGGTTACACTTATGTGACTACACATGTTAGTACCGTGAGAGGATGGGTGCAAGTCAAGTTCCGGGTCAATGTGACGTGACCCCCGGGTAATTTGACCAGAGATTGCTCAAATACCCCTTTTTTCCATCTCCGTGCTCTTCCTTTTAACACACGCACGGACCGTGACATGCTTCAAGTGTTGTATGAGGACTAAAAAGTTATGTGTGTTGGGGATCTCTCCTTCCGTAATTCGGGTGCACAACCCTAGGGTCAACTCCTGTGGTCGGATCGTCTCCGTGTCCGTTTTAAAACCCCCTTTATTCGAGTATAAGACTTTTTTTAGTAAGCTCACCGTTAGTAGAACCCGTTTTCGTCTTTATACGAAGTAAAGGACTACCTAAGACCAACTTGAAAAACCAAAACGAAAAAGTATAAGGTGCAAAAACGTAATCGTGGAAAGACTGCAAATTCTAGAGGTTTCAGAACCAGGTCCGGGTCTAGTGGGTAGAGTATTAAGGTCGTCGGTCCTGAGTCTGGGTCCAAAGACACTACGATTTCGGGGTAGCACATGTGCTACTGCACGGGTACGACCCGACACCAATGGGACCTTGCAGGATTAGTGAAGGAGTCGTATCGTCGTGTGTCTTCGTGTTCTGGACCAAAGAGGAGTCTGAAGAGTATTCTGAGTAGAGACAGGTATACAGTCTGTCCCACAGTGACTCGGGACACCTTTACACAGCGGACTCTCTGGAGAGTCGAGGGTCTCTCGGTGAGTAGGAGAACTTCCCTTCGGTCCGGTCTAAGGGTCCAACGTGTCAAGAGACTATTGTGCTACGTCCGAGTAGTAGAGACTCCACCACCCCGTTCGGGACGAGTAAAGACTCTCGCTGTCGGGAACTCAGAATCGTAAGAAGTGTTGAAGATCTCTCCTCTTACACCAAGTGTAGTAGAGACAGTCATTTCGTATATTGCCTCTGGTGTCCGGTCGGGTCTCGATACCTCGTCTTCTGTGTGTAAATACTCTTCAGGGACCCGACTTGCAAAATTTGAGTTTTCTCGGGGCCTCTTGCCAAGACTCAAATTTTCGTCTCTTTAGACCAGGTCGCATTTACTTCGAAAAATTCTATTTCTTAATCACGTCTTTTTAATTTACTTATCTACTTCTTCTTTCAAACTCCCTTTGTTTGAGAGGGATGATGGAAGATGGTTTCCTCGCACCCGTCGTGCCCTCCCCCTAGCGGAAAATGGTCCGCTCACCGTCGTTGTGACCTACCCCAACAGAAACACGTGCGTTAAGTGGTACGGGTGCAAGAAAGTCCGGGGTGTCATTACGAGGAACGGCACATAAACTTAATTGGTCTGGGTCTCCTATTTTGAAAGTTTAATTTGTGTAAGGATTTCCTAAAGTCCGAGTAACACATACGTGGTTCCTTTGTATTGTAGGATTTTTATTATGTATGTGTCTCTCTTCATGTAAAAGGTGCTTGTAATTTCACCTTATACTTAATACTGGGTCGAGTACCCTTATCTGTAGACTAATGTACGTTTTACATCGAAAACATTTATTGTAGTCAGAAACACTCGATGGTGTTAATAGTTGGTAAATTAAAATGAGGGATCGTTGAGTAGGCAGTAACAAGTTTCACAGGTGAAAACAAAAAAAGGGGCAGACTAAGTACTCCGAGGTTTAAAATATTTCAAGTGGTACTTTCGACACAGTAAATGGTTGGGTCGTCGCTTCCTCAAGTACTCTAATGCTCTAAGTGATTTCGTATACGACGTAACACATAGACGATAAAGCCCTGCATAAGACGACCGCTTAACGATCTTCGTCGTGTTAATGTTGTCATCGGTAAGACAATCTAAAAATATGTTTCCTTGACACTTTTACACAAATGCGAAACCCATAAACCCATAAATTCTCGTTTGACTGAGGGGTTTTTTGTCTCATATGAAGTAGAGGGACAGAGAGAGCGGGAGTTATAAACTGTGATAAGGTACTTAATGGTAGGTACTTCGGTCAACCAAATACAGTATAAATTATACGAACGGAATACTTCTCACTTTATTCAGTACTTTATTCAGTACTTTATTCAGTTAACGGTCGTAGCGTTTAAGATAAAGTGTTGTTTCATCACCCTTTACAGATAGTTATCTTAATTTGTAAAGATCGACCGGAGGTTTAAACAGGAATCAGATAAAGACAAAAGTTGAGAATTTTTGGTCTGTGTCCTTCATGGATACCGACTACTGGAACACAAGGATATCCTTAACGATCCCCCATGTAGACTCGTTACGACAGGAAATGTGGGTTATTTCTGAACCGGAGTGTTTTGTACAACGTGAAGGAGAGGGAACTTTAATGTAAATTCATTCACCACTCCTAAAAAGTGACCGAAGGTCTCCGGAAACTCAAAATTGAGGTAGTCTTCATTCAAATCTTTCGGAAGACCGGATGTTTCACAATCAACGAGTCAACTCAGGTTGAGAAACACTGGGGTACCTACCATCGGTGGGTCCTAGGAGACAGGTACCCTAAGAGGTCCGTTCTTATGGCCTCACCCAACGGTAAGGGAAGAGATCCCTTAAAAGGACTGGGTCCTTAGCTTGGGTCCAGAGGACGTAACATCCGTCTGAGAAATGACAGATTCGGTGGTCCCTTGTTTTTTGACAACAGTTTATAGGGGTTCGTCGAAGTTATCGTAAACAGTATCATTCACTCGATATAAACCAATTTGATATTTGCGGAAACACACACACACACACACACACACATAGGAAACAACCTATACTCAGGTCACACCCGTTTCGTGGTAATGATGGTGTGCGTGAAGACACGAGTTTGTCGTAATTAACTTAACTATAAGTCCCACTTTACTTACTCTTCTTTATAAATTCTACTCTTACGTTCAAAGATTATTTGTATAATTGACAAGTCGTCTATTAAAGAAAGGACAGAACCGTACTTTTTCGTAATTGACCTTCCGGACCCTTTTAGAATACGATTTCCTTAAGTAAACGTACATTTACATCTTCATCGTTTTCTTTATTCTTCACTGAAAAAAAGAAGAAAAAGAAAAATTCGTGGATGAAACACAGTCCGTAACGAACCTCAAAACAAACAAAACAAAGTCAAGTCAAGTCAAGTCAGTGAGTCAGCACAGGCTGAGAAACGCTGGGGTACTTAGTGTCGTGCGGTCCGGAGGGACAGGTAGTGGTAGAGGGTCTCAAGTGAGTCTGAGTACAGGTAGCTCAGGTACTACGGTAGGTCGGTAGAGTAGGAGAGAGCAGGGGAAGAGGAGGACGGGGGTTAGGGAGGGTCGTAGTCTCAGAAAAGGTTACTCAGTTGAGAAGCGTACTCCACCGGTTTCATGACCTCGAAGTCGAAGTCGTAGTAAGGAAGGTTTCTTTAGGGTCCCAACTGGAGGAAGTCTCACCTGACCAACCTAGAGGAACGTCAGGTTTCCTGGGAGTTCTCAGAAGAGGTTGTGGTGTCAAGTTTGCGTAGTTAAGAAACCGCGAGTCGAAAGAAGTGTCAGGTTGAGAGTGTAGGTATGTACTGGTTTCCTTTTTGGTATCGGAACTGATCTGCCTGGAATCAGCCGTTTCATTGTAGAGACGAAAACTTATATGATAGATCCAACCAGTATTGAAAAGAAGGTTCCTCATTCACAGAAAATTAAAGTACCGACGTCAGTGGTAAACGTCACTGAAACCTCGGGGTATTTTATTGACTGTGACAAAGATGACAAAGGGGTAGATAAAGGGTACTTCACTACCCTGGTCTACGGTACTAGAAGCAAAAGACTTACAACTCGAAATTCGGTTGAAAAAGTGAGAGGTGAAAGTGAAACTAGTTCTCCGAAAAATCAAGGAGAAGTGAAAGACGGTATTCCCACCATAGTAGACGTATAGACTCCAATAACTATAAAGAGGGCCGTTAGAACTAAGGTCGAACACAAAGAAGGTCAGGTCACAAAGAGTACTACATGAGACGTATCTTCAATTTATTCGTCCCACTGTTATATGTCGGAACTACATGAGGAAAAGGATAAACCTTGGTTAGACAACAAGGTACAGGTCAAGATTGACAACGAAGGACTGGACCTATGTCTAAAGAGTTCTCCATCCAATCCACCAGACCATAAGGGTAGAGAGAGTCTTAAAAGGTGTCAACTAACACTAGGTGTGTCAGTTTCCGAAACCGTATCAGTTATTTCGTCTTTATCTACAAAAAGACCTTGCGAGAACGAAAAAGGTACTAGGTCACCTACAACCGTTAAACTAGAGACCAAGGAGACGGAAAAGACTTTGGTCGAACTTGTAGTCCCTCAAGTGCCAAGTGCATAACGACTTCAGACCGAACCTCTTAAAACTCGTAATGAAAGGATCGTGCACTCTACTCACGTTAACACGCCATCAAACTCGTAAGAAAACGTAACGGAAAGAAACCTTAACCTTACTTTTGACTGGAAAAGGTCAGGACACCGGTGACGACTCAAAGGGTTTGAACAAAACAAATTAGGGATTCATAGGATAACGTGTCTCTTCCGTTCCCGTGGGGTGAGGTCATGAGAACGGACCTTTTGGGATACCTGCCTCCTCGGACCATCCGACGTCAGGTACCCCAGCGGTTCTCAGTCTGTCCTGACTCACTGAAGTGCAAGTGAAAAGTGAAAGTACGTAACCTCTTCCTTTACCGTTGGGTGAGGTCACAAGAACGGACCTCTTAGGGTCCCTACCCCCTCGGACCACCCGACGGCAGATTCCCCAGCGTGTCTTAACCTGTACTGACTTCACTGAATCGTCGTCATCGTCGTCGTAGGATAGCGTTAACTATTATTAATAAGAGTGAAAATTTTAATCCTTCGACTCCAAGTCCTTTCGTTTATAGTACAAGTTGATTTTTTCCCATCGTCACCTTCAATTTAGGTCTAGGTACATTGAGGTCTCACGTTCGATAAAGGAGGTCAGACGATGTTGTTTCCAAAATTTTAAGTCATATTAGGAATTACCCTGAATGGACCATTGAGTCTGTCGTTTCTTAAACGGACATTACGTCCTCTGGGTCCAAACTAGGGACCCTGACCTTCTAGGCGACCTCTTCCTTTACCGTTGAGTGAGGTAATAAGAACGGGTTTCTTAGGGTACCTGTCTTCTTGGATCACCTGGAGTCTACCGTAGCCTAGTGTTTCTCAGTTTGTGTTGACTCGCTGATTGTGTATTAGGAATTATTAAAAGTTATAAGTTGAAATTAAGAGATGAACTTTTCGACATCAATTTTCCTCTGGGGTCTAGACGGTTTTACTTATCCGTCACAGATTTGAACACATTCAAATGTACTCTAAACTATAGTCTTCTTGACATCCTATTTCGGGCAATAAAAAAGAGAGTTTCGGAGTCAAATGAGTAGACATTTTACCAATTGACATCACGGACAGAGTGTTCCACCAACTCTGTTACTTTAATTGTAAGTGTGGACTTCGAGTGTCGTGTCGTGGATTGGGCCATTAAGTCCTTCGTCAAACCCTTTCCTCCATCGATGACAGTAAGGTCGTTTTACAGTAAGTTCGTTTTGCAACTGATATTTGATAAAGGGTGTGAGATCACTGTTTCTCCTGTGAGTGATTTTTTTTTTTTTTTAGGGTGTCTGTTGACTGTCTTCGGACGGGATCATTATTAAAGAAAAGAGAAGGGTAGACGATCAATGGATCCGGTGAGGTCGAGAGACTCACGGATCGTTAGGTAATTGAAGACGTGCGAAGAGACGAAGACGGACAGTACCAATGAAGGTATAAAAACGTTGAATTAAGTTTATTTATGTATGTTATTTACGACTTAAGATAATTCTTCATGTTAACTCATTTCCGGACGACCTCCGTTCTTCTTCTTGTCTTACCAAATACCGCCCGGGAAGAGTAGATTTCGTGTTATCTCCGGTACGGTCCCTTTAAGTTTGTTTACCGAGTTTATAGAGGTGACGGTCTACGTTAGAACAAAGTTACTCGTCTTGATCCTAAATAAGTAACTTGTTCATAGATTACTCGAGGATGACACACGTGTCGGGATACAATCGCCAACCCTTTGGAACCACTCGGACTTGTCTATACTAGGGATCGAGGAGATCAACTCTCACTTTTCTAGTCGTAGGGTAATCCGGTTCTTCACACGTTTGTTTACATTTCGACCTCGATGCTCTCTGTGGTCGTTCTTCTCTCTTTGTCACGTCACTTTAGGTTAGGTCGTACTAGTCTGACGAAGGTGTCTAGTCCCTTTAAGAGACTTTTTCCCTACAAGTTAAGTCCTAAACTCCTTACCGGGGTCACAGGTAGTCAACTACATATTTTGTACAGTTTGAGAAACGCTCGGGTACCTGACATCCGTCGGTCCGAGGAGACAGGTATCCTAAAAAGTCCGTTCTTATGACCTCACCCAACGGTAAAAGAAGAGGTCCCCTAGAAGGACTGGGTACCTCGCTTGGGTTCAAGGGACTTAACTACCCACCTAAGAAATTGCGACTCGGGGGTCTTTTCGTGGCGTATAGGTGGATCATCTTATAATAAGTTGACATACTTCCTTATTTCTTCACGAAGTATGATGTTGCACCTACTTGGAATATGATTCACTTTCTCCGGTCAGTATTTTGTATTACACGACATCTTAAGGTGAATTAAGTTTACAGGTCTTGCCTTGTCGATTTCACTGTTTTTTGTCTAGTCACCCGTCTCATTTCTCATTCACACTCACCCACACTTCCTTCCCATGAATGATTGTCCACATTCTAAATAAAACCTGTCACCACTTTTATAAGACTTTAATCTATCACCACTACCAACGTCTTGAGACGACGACGATTCAGAGTAGTCAGCACAGGCTGAGACACACTGGGGTACCTGACGTCGGATGGTCCGAGGAGACAGGTACCCTAAAAGGTCCGTTCTCATGACCTCACCCGACGGTAACGGAAGAGGACGTCTTGAGACTCTTATATGATTTTTTATTGGCTTAAAATATGAATTTCACGCACACAACATATCGTACACTCAAAATAGAGTTATTTCGATAAAATTTTATGACCTTCCGACTCTTCTACTACTCACCCCTTCGTTTCCCCGACGTAAACCACCTTCGTACCTTTCGTACCAGTCTTTTTGTCCTTCTTCCGGTCACACCGGTCTCGTCTCTCCCAGTCTGTACTGGTCAGGTATGTCCTAGGTAGTCGGTTCAAGTAGAATCAGACAGGATTCGTGTGACCCTATGGTAATCTTGTAAAATTTGTCCCGTTCCCCATACTGTGTTAGTTTAAGTGTAAGAATTTTCTAGTGAACTCGATTTTATTCCTCTTATGTGACGTCCCCCGGTCTCTCCTCATTCATACTATGTATGTGTGTGTTCTCAATTCTCCGACAACTCGCAGGTACCGTTCACTTCCCCCATGACTTCCTGCGTTACTTGGCGAATCGTTCTACAAATTCTATCAGTTAGTTTTCTTGTCCCACCATCTAACCATAAATCATTGGTTCTCTTCTTTGAGCCCTCTCTCACCAAGATTCTAAGGTGTTGAATGACCTCTTACAATTCGAACTCTACACTTAAACACTCGTTGTATTCTCTCCCTATTCATCTTGTTACGTACACATACTTGTACCGAATCCCTTTTCTATTCTTCCGGACCTTGATTCGAAACTCCTTAAAGTTGTGAATTGTCCGACTATTAAGGGTGTATTGACCTTAGATTAACATTCTGTTTGGGTTACATTCACAGTAAGATGCTTGATCACTTAATCACTTCACTTTCAGCGAATCAAGTCAAGTCAACGAGTCTGGTCAAGTCAAGTCAGTGCAGACTGAGACACTGGGGTACCTGACGTCGTGTGGTCCGAAGGTGAAGTAGTGGTTGAGGACCTCGAATGAGGTTGAGTACGGGCAACTCTGTCGACACAGGTAAGTTGGTAGAGTAGGAGACAGTAGGGGAAGAGGAGGGCGGAAGTTAGAAAGGGTCGTAGTCCCAGAAAAGGTCACTCAATCCAGAAGTATAGTCCACCGGTTTCATAACCTCAAAGTCGAAGTCGTAGTCAGGAAGGTGACTTATAAGTCCTGACTAAAGGAAATCCTACCTGACCAACCTAGAGGAACGTCAGGTTCCTAGAGAGTTCTCAGGAGAGGTTGTGGTGTCAAGTTTTCGTAGTTAAGAAGCCGTGAGTCGAAAGAAATATCAGGTTGAGAGTGTAGGTATGTACTGATGACCTTTTTGGTATCGAAACTGATCTGTCTGGAATCAACCGTTACAGAGATGAAAAATTATACGATAGATCCAACCAGTATTGAAAAGAAGGTTTCTCGTTCATAACGCCGAAGTCAGTGGTAGACGTCACTAAAACCTCAGGTTTTTTTTATCAGACAGTGACAAAGGTAACAAAGGGGTAGATAAACGGTACTTCACTACCCTGGTCTACGGTACTAGAAGTAAAAGACTTACAACTCAAAATTCGGTTGAAAAAGTGAGAGGAGAAAGTGAAAGTAGTTCTCTCCGAGAAATCAAGAAGAAACGAAAGACGGTACTCCCACCATAGTAGACGAATAAACTCCAATAACTATAAATAGGGTAGTTAGTACTAAAGTTGAACACGAAGTAGGTCAGGTCGTAAAGAGTAATATATAAGACGGACATTCAATTTATTCGTCCCAATGTTATATGTTGGAACTGCATGAGGAAAGGGTTAAACCTTGGTCAGACAACAAGGTTCAGGTCAAGATTGACAACGAAGAACTGGACGTATGTCTAAAGAATCCTCCGTCCAGT
Organism: Capra ibex; assembly: GCA_006410555.1. Taxonomy (NCBI): domain Eukaryota; kingdom Metazoa; phylum Chordata; class Mammalia; order Artiodactyla; family Bovidae; genus Capra; species Capra ibex. The sequence continues at coordinate 42,999,706 of SJYO01034137.1, forward strand.
CCACCAGACCGTAAGGGTAGAGAAATTCTGAAAAGGTCTCAAACAACACTGAGTGTGTCAGTTTCCGAAACCGTATCAGTTATTTCGTCTTCAACAAAAAGGTCCTGAGAACGAAAAACTACTAGGTTACCTACAACCGTTAAACTAGAGACCAAGGAGACGGAAAAGATTTAGGTCGAACTTGTGGATGTTCAAGTACCAAGTGTATGACAACTTTGGACCGAACCTCTTAAGACTCGTAATGCAACGACCATACACTCTACTCACGTTAACACGCCATCAAACTCGTAAGAAACCGTAACGGAAAGAAACCCTAACCTTACTTTTGACTGGAAAAGGTCAGGACACCGGTGACGACTCAAAAGGTTTAAACGACCGTATAACTCACGTCGTGAAAGTGTCGTAGTAGAAAATCCTAAACTTTATCGAGTTAACCTTAAGGTAGTGGAGGAGATAGAAACAAGCATCACTACAAAGGATTCCGGGTGAACTGAAGTGTAAGGTCCTACAGACCAAGATCCACTCACTAGTGTGGTGACACCAATAGACCCAGTACTTCTAGAAAAAAATTTTAGAAAAAACATTTCAGCGAGTCAACACAGGTTAGGAAACGTCAGGTACCTTAAGAGGTCCTGTCTTATAACCTCACTCATCGGAAAGGGAAGAGGTTCCCTAGAAGGGTTGGGTCCCTAACTTGGGTCCAGAGGACGTAACGTTCGTCTAAGAAATGGTTGACTCGATGGTCCCTTCGGGGTTGGTGGGATATTAGAGGTTGACATAATTCCAGTACTTTCAGTTCTTTCTAACTCTTTGACAAGGTGTACTTTCCTTTGGTCTCTGTGTATTGTTGATTTACATTATTTACTAAGTCATCTCCTTTGAAAACGAGATCTCTCTGTTAAATAATATGATAAATATAAAATAAATGTATGTGTATGTATACATGTATATAACTTTCCTAACCCTATTGACCACTTTGAATTACCCCAACTACCTGAACTTCTAATATTACATAGTCACGATTGAAGGACCAAAACTACCAATAATAGTATCTATACGTCAGGGAACATAATGTCCCTAATATATATGATTTCATAAGGTCCCATCATCCCGTTCTCCAACGTTTCAAGAGTTTACTAAGTTTCCTTTTAATTCAAGAAACATGATCAGAACGACGAAAGAACATACAGTCACCCGTGCTACGTAAACTCTGTTCTAATGTCTTCTCTTTCCTGTTAGTCACCACATACCTAGGACTCTTCCTTCAAACTCGTCTGAACTATTCGTCCTCTTACTCTAACGATCCGTCCAAACCCCGAGTAATAGGTTTACCACTAATACCTGTTTCGTTGTATGGAAACTTGGTGTAAGTTCCTGCGACTTTTATTTAGTAAAATTTGACTAACGAATTCGATTACCAGGGGTTTGAAAAACCGTGGTCCCTGGGTAAAGTACCTTCTGTTAAAAAGGTACTTGTTCTCGTCACCCAACACCACGCCACAACCCCCCTCTCCAAAACCCTACTAAGTTCGTGTAATGTAAATAACACGTGAAATAAAGATAATAATAATGTAGTCGAGGTGGAGTCTAGTAGTCCGTAATCTAGGGTCTCAAACCCCTAGGGACGGAATTCTCTATACATATATGTTGAATCGTTTGTGTAAATAAAGATTGTTGTTTGATATAAAATTCGACAGAAAAGAAGTCAAAATTCCCTTTGAGTTTGATTGTTAAGATTTTCTACAATCCTTTCGATCAAATTTTGAGTGCTTCGTCATTTTAAGTTATTCTCATATATGTATACATACATAAGTACATATGTGTGTACATAAAGTAAAATTGTTTAATAAGGTGTCCAACACATTTTGTAATAGGTCTGTGAATGAAGTTTTGGTTTTGACAAACTAAATCATTGACAAGTTATTCATCAAAGATTTGGTTTGGTCCAGATAAATGGTTAATAATTAGAGAAGTGTCAAAACCCGTTACCCTTTCTTACCCGTTCTCTTTGTCAACGTATTTTTGTACTTTAGGGGAACAAATCGGTCGTCTTTGATACTATGTTTATTTAAAAGGGATTTAAGTTTAGGTAACTTTACTCTACCAATGTTTCACATTGAATATAAGAAGGAAGAGGTCTAGAGTGACAGGAAGTCCATGTGACATTGAAATGAAACTGTGTAGAAGTGGATGTTAGAGATCACAAACGTTTTGCTACGGAGGGTAATCAAATAAAGTCAATAAAGGAAAGACCAGATGTGTTACCTGTATGAGAAAGACAAAATCGAAGCTACGTAAAAAACTTGATTATGAACTGAACCTCAATCGTTGGGGGACTCGATGATAGTTCTGACCCTTATATTACATCAACATACAAAATTTAAAGGTATATCCTCCGCAATTTCTAGAATTGTTTAGTCTCCACTTCCTATCTTAATCTTGACCTAGATGACTTAAAATCCACACATGTACTACATGATACTTTAACTTTTTTATTTTTTATACACATCATACTAAAATAAAGGTATATTTTTTTGAGGGTCTCTATGGGGGCATTCAATATGGGGACGTATACAGGTACATACAGTCGTTCCTCTTTTTCCAAATCTGTTGTCAGAGGATAATGGTAAAGTAGTACTAGGTCCCACCTTGGTGTTTTTACCAATATCTTGGAAGAATTCATTTTATAATGTATGTCTACAAAGACATATTGTCTATTTCTACAAGTGTTAAAACAAGAGTTATAATCACGGGAGGGAAGACTTCTCAAGTTCCTATAAACAGGGAGGGTGAGTAGGACGGTTCTTGTCAGTAAAATAGTAGTTAATAGTCTTTTCTAAACGGAAACTTTGTCACAGAAAAACACAGTGTTCTCTTCATGTGGTACTTTCCCTAATGTAAAATGCATTCACTACATGCAGTTTAAGTCGTACACGAGACGGGTGCCTCTTGTGAAGTCATTTAACTGACCGGACGTTTTAATGTACGTCCCGGGAACTTCGATCACCTTAATGGTTCTCTTCGAAAGGTTCACCGAGTGTAGTGTAAATGGGTTAACGCCAGTGGTGAAAATACCTAGTACTTTCTTCGGTATTTTACATCGGGGTTACGGTAGATTTCTTTTCTCAAAACTAGTCTTACTGTTTCTGGGAGTAGAGGGAGAGGGTCGTTTACTTTCTCTTAGGACGTTTAGTTCAGAGAGACCGGGTCTCCTCCTCAGACACCTTCTAAAACGATTGAACGTTGGAAATCTCTTGTGTTTTTTATTTTTCAACCAAAGGTTCATTTGGGGTTCGGGGATTTTTCATTTTTGGGTCTTAAAGTAGATATAAACCATTTGTTCTCATCTGGTTTCGTACGGACAGGATTGAAAAGTCTACTGCTGGTGTTCCTCAAATTAGTGTTTCATTATGTGAGTCCGACCTGGTTCATATGTACAAATTCTGTAAAATGTAAGTGTCAAACTTTAGTAAGACTTTTTTACTTCTCTCTATCAAATTGTGAATCAAAATATTGTATCAGGTCTATAGATGTCTAAGGACGGGATCGAAGTCGTTCTTCATGGAAGTATGTCTAGTATTTGATCTCTTGGATCAAAAGTGAGTACCTGATATCTCGGTATGTTCCTTAGAAGGACGTGTCCCAGTGTCACCGTCGAACCCTGTCATTGAGTTATACCCTCGCAAATAATACAGGTGTGTTTGTGAAGTATCAATATGTTATATCACGTTACTATCGATAGTAAATAACTGACGGATGATACACAGTCTGTGAGCCGGTCTACGAAATATGTGAAACATCATAAACGAGGAGTTTGTTGAGACGTTCCATCCGTGATAGAAACGACAAAATATCTCAACCTTTGTCTAAGTCTAGACGCTAACCGAAGTTCAGTGGGTCGACAAGTTTGTCTCCTGAGAAGTCAAAAGGTTCAGACGTGAGAGGACCGAGGTGGGGTTCCTGAGACACACACAAATAGTGACTCGACCCTTATCCAAATCCGAGATCCGATACCCATGTTCTGTTCCGTGGGTCTCAGAGACTATGTCGTCCTCATCGGAGTCCTTTTATTCTCTCTCCTCACGACTTGAAAGGACATTAAGAGTGTAAGGAAGACAAGACTCTAACAAACTTCCACTTCCACTTAAGCGAGTCAGCACAGGCTGAGAAACGCTGGGGTACCTGACATCGGATGGTCCGAAGAGGCAGGTACCCTAAGAGGTCCGTACTTACGACCTCACCCAGTGGTAAAGGAAGAGGTCCCCTAGAAGTGCTGGGTCCCTAACTTGGGCCCAGATGGCGTAACCTCCGTCTGCGAAATTGGAGACTCGATGGTCTAACAAACCACGCTTCATTAAGAAGGGTTGTACTAGGAAGATCAATTAATTCTGGATCGAGTAAGGATTAGTCTTGTATTCGGGTTCTTCTCTCCTGAGAGTATGTTCATCTTGAGATCTCGGGGTTTACCTATCGAAATACAAGGTTGTTTTTGTTTAATACGATGGTCAACCTGGGAGGTTTAGATGTTCTGGAGGACGGTATATGAAAAGAGGTTGAGGTAACAGTCGGTTCCCTCTTCGTCCCCAACTAAGAAGGTAATAGAGGTTTGACTGAATTCTTCATCGAGGCAGATTTGTTTTGTGAGTTTCAAGGTCTCAGACACTTAAATTGTGGTCCATAGTAAATGTCGACACGATACGTTACACGAGTGGTAGTTAGGTATCTCGATTATTCGTACACTCGTACTCTGTTCAGGTTTGACTCTACACGAGGTTCACACTTCATGTGTGACCTGAAGTTTCTGATTCATACTTTTTTTTTTTTTTCATTTTATATAACAATTTTGTATAATAGTTTTAATTAAAGGAGACGAAGAAAAACGAAAGAATTTTATACTGATGATCTTTCAATTTAATAGATACGGTGAACATATTATTAAGACAACCTCTCACAACCAGCTCTTACTTCCGACCGGCGACGAGAAATTTCTGACGATGTCAAGACTTTGTGTCTGTTCAGGAAGAACAAAACAAATCAGAATTTTCCTTCTTTATGTTGATATAATTTAGAACCCACCTGACGTTGAAGCCCCCTTTTATGTATTTCATCCACTTAAACATTCCTCAGTTTCTTCCCCTTTCTCTTTTCCCTCTTCTTTAACAAAAGAAACTTTTTGCACTAACCACTAGACAACCAACCATAGTTCACTAAAAGTTTTCTTATAGTTGTAGGTCAACCTTAATTCAAAGAAGGATTAAGGGTTCCAACTCAGTTCATGTCATATATGTCTCCGATAAGGACCTGGAAACGACTTTCGATGACGGAAAGGTTAACAAATCGACTAGTGAAAACTTACTATTAATATCGAGTAACAACAAGGGAGAATTTTTCGTAACTGTAGGTAGGTTTTTTAATGTCGAATGTCAAGTCCCTTATAAATACACTATAAATATCGGACACTTCTTTTGGGACCCCTTGACGGTCATCCCTCCTAATAAATAGTTAAAGAGTAAGAAGTTCAAACTCAGAAGAACTCTAAGTATAGGTTTCCTATAAAACATTAGGATACATTGTGATTGCACACTTATATTAAACCGTATACCCAGTTCAAGTTTCTTTTTAAGTAAAAGAAACTTTTTACCACGTTTGATCATATCGGTGATACCTCTTGTCACACCTCTAAGGAATTTTTTGACCTTTATCTTGACGGAATACTGGGTCGTTAGGGTGACGACCCGTATGTGTGGTTCTTTTGGTCTTAACTTTCTCTGTGCACATGGGGTTACAAGTAGCGTCGTGACAAATATTATCGGTCCTGTACCTTCGTTGGATCTACAGGTAGTCGTCTGCTTACCTATTCTTTCGACACCATGTATATGTGTTACCTCATAATGAGTCGGTAATCTTTCTTATATAAACTTAGTCAAGATTACTCCACCTACTTTGACCTCGGATAATATGTCTCACTTCATTCGGTCTTTCTTTTTGTGGTTATGTCATATGATTGCGTATATATACCCTAAATCTTTCTACCATTACTATTGGGACATACGTTCTGTCGTTTTCTCTGTGTCTACATACCTTGTCAGCAAACTTGAGACACCCTCTCCCTCACCCTCTCCCACCCTACTAAACCCTCTTACCGTAACTTTGTACATATTATATATACTTTGCTTAACGGTCAGGTCCAAGCTACGTACTATGACCTACGAACCCCGACCAGGTGACCCTACTGGGTCTCCCTGCCATTCCCCTCTCTCCTCCCTCCCCCCAAGTCCTACCCCTTGTACACATATGGACACCGTCTAAGTACAACTACATACCGTTTTGGTTATATTATAACATTTCATTAATTGGAGGTTAATTTTATTTATTTAAATATAATTTTTTATCTTTTTACCACCACTATCACCACCCCTTTGGATCGACTAGGGTGGATTTTGTGTCGTCTGGGTTATTTTGTGTGAGTCCTTCATCACAATATATAAACTTCTTAAAAGAATTCAATCGGTTCTTTTTATTTCATTTTAGTTCCTCCCTTTCGACCTCAAAGTTAAAGACCTCTGATGAAGGACCACTATACTTTTGTTTTCAATTTAAGTCTCTCTAAGTTGAGACTTCAATCATAGCGTATTTTGTGTTAGCTTTTATAAATTGATACACGTATACAAACATGTGTTTGTCTTTATCTATATTTGTCTGGAATTAATCGCAACATCTGAAATTAATAGAAACATGTCATTAACCCTTACCAAAACAAGACTAAATAAGGTATTGCGAATGACACAAGACAATTGTTGAGAAAAAAAAGGGGAATGTCGGGCATTATCTTCCGAAAATGACGCGTGAAATAACGTAGACGAAAAGTAAATTACTGGTAACAAGACCAGACAGTCTCGTTCGTCGATGTGTTGAAGGGTTTAGACGTTCTAATTCGTTTATAAAACTGTTACGCATCTGAAAAAAGAGAGGAAAGAAAAAAAAATTTTGACTTATTTTAATTTTTCTTAAAAAATGAAGGGTGTGTTACCATCCGCTCAAGAATTCGGTTTCTCATGTTTCTTAGTTCACCGTCCATTTACACGAAGTACACCGTTTTATGTAATTCAGTAAAAGACTGACAAAGTGAACTCTCAGGATTCCTAGGCCGGACTTCGTGTGTCGACTTCAGCGGTCTTCGGAGGGACCTGTTGCTCCTCCAGCGACCTGGGGACACCGGTTGGTGGACCTCCGAAACATTGATACTGATCGAAGACCTTGTTTTGTCTCCAGAGGACCAGTGGAACCTTCCGGTGCCTTCCATTCGGAATACTGTCGAGAGGCTTAGAGATCTTCTGTAGTAATTTTTTAACAAATCCATTGTATGTTTTAAGGTTATGGCTAATGTAGTTCTATCCTAATACTGGGATGGGTGTCTTCCACCGATGTGTATGTTCTTGTCTTCGTAAAGGTTCTCTGGCCCCTTTGTTTCAACCCCTTCCTCTCTACCCTTTTAGGTAATTGGATATTCGTAAGTAAACAGAATATTTATAAGGTTCTCATCTTCCGTCTTTTATGGAGGTTGGACGTTTTTTATTTTTTTTCATTTACGATGATTCATACACTCCATTACCTACAGTTGATTGGGATGACACCACTAGTAAGTCGTTATGTACACACAAGTCAGTGACTCAGTACGGGTTGAGAAACGTGGGTACCTGATATCGGGAGGTCCGAGGAGACGGGTATCGTAAAGGGTCCGGTCTTATGACCTTAGCCAACGGTAAAGGAAGTCGTTATATATATATATATATATGTGTGTGTGTGTGTGTGTGTGTGTGTGTGTATATATGTGTATATATATAGAGTTTAGTAATACAACATATGGAATTTGAGTATGTCACAATATACAGTGAATATAGAGTCATTTTGTCCCCGTACCCTCTTTCTTTATTTGTTCTCCATTACCGTCGGAACCGTACACCACTGCCGTCACGGGCAAGGACCTCACTCCGTGTCCCATTTCTTATCTTCTTGAATTTTCTTTGTCAGAAACGGGAACTCTCACCAAATACTTTGGTCCGTGTCTTTCCATTGATCGTTGTCTTTTGTTCGTGACTTAATTAAGGTCTCTATATTCGGAGAATTTTGAAAGTGCACCCCTTAAAGAGGAACCTACGTCGTGGACCGTCCCTCTTAAGAACGATTCTCCCGTTTTGAGACGATCTTTTTATCCTTTCTACCGACCTGTACCTACTCTGTGTCTGCTCGTAGTCGTTTTTATTTCGTTTCTAGTTCTCGGGAGATCTCCTCCGTCTCGAAACAGAACGACGATGACCTACACTGTATCACGGTAACCAAACGTAAAGGACGGTGACGACGATTCAGCGAGTCAGCACAGGTCGAGACACGCTGGAGTGTCTACCGTCGGGTGTTCCGAGGAGACAGGGACCCTAAGAGGTCCGCTCTTGTGACCTCATCCAAAGGTAAAGAAAGAGGTAAACGTAAATGATGTCACTCCCTTTCTCATGTTTCGACCTACACATGAAGTCCTTCTAGATCCCTTTCCGGTAGTTCAAGTTCCCATTCGGTACCCGTACAACAGATTCCCAAGAACACCTTACACGGGGAGTTATGAGGGACGTCACGATTGTGGTAACCGACTCGGGAATTGACCCTGTTCAGAAATTGATCAGGAATTGATCAGTTCAGAATTGATCCTGTACTGAAAATTACTTACGGAACTTACTCAAGAGTCTGACAAGGTAATTTGTGAGTAAAATTGTCTTTTCAGACCATTAAGAGAAATTTTAAAAAAAGTACAATAGTGACTACCAATAAAGATCTCAATTCGTCATGTTTCTTTGTTTTCAGGGATCTCAGAACAGAAAGTGAAGGTTTAGAGTTCCTCACATAGATGGAATCTCGTCTCTAATATTTCAACACCATGACTTTAGAGAACAGGGAGGAGGAGAGTTTTATTCTTGTGTTTGATCATAGTCTCGAGGACTTCGAGTCTTGTCTTATTTTGTAGAATCTCGTATAAGTGACCGGAATCAGTTTTCTCACACTCAGTCGTCTAGACCTCAATAGACATAAAAATTGTTTGTACCCTCCACTAAAACTGAAACCATCCTTACCGTGGTGACCTGCCTCCTCGGACCTTCCGACGTCAGGTACCACAGCGATTCTCAGACTGTGCTGACTCACTGAAGTGAAAGTTAAAAGTGAAAGTACGTAACCTCTTCCTTTACCGTTGGGTGAGATCATAAGAACGGACCTCTTAGGGTCCCTGTCCCCTCGGACCACCCGACGGCAGATACCCCAGCGTGTCTCAGCCTGTGCTGACTTTGCTGAATCGACGTCGTCCTAATGAGATACACTAAGACGTATAAAACTACGTCCACCAACTCATTGATTTGCGACTTTGAGAANCAGACTGTTCTGACTCACTGAAGTGAAAGTTAAAAGTGAAAGTACGTAACCTCTTCCTTTACCGTTGGGTGAGGTCATAAGAACGGACCTCTTAGGGTCCCTGTCCCCTCGGACCACCCGACGGCAGATACCCCAGCGTGTCTCAGCCTGTGCTGACTTTGCTGAATCGTCGTCGTCCTAATGAGATACACTAAGACGTATAAAACTACGTCCAACAACTCATTGATTTACGACTTTGAGAAAATGGTTCTGTGTTGTAGAATTTAAAGTTCTCGTCCCAAACCTCGGTCTGGGATCCGAAATGGTGAAGGTCCGACACATTGGAATCTTTTTAATGAATTAGTAAGACACAAAATCAAGAAAAGAGAAGTTTTACCCTGTTGCTAACGACACTCTTTCTTTACCTTTTCTAAAGTTCCTGATTCACATTGTGGTCCGTATTCCATTTACAAGGTTATGGAATCAACGAGAATTATCACCTAAGGAGGTTTCCACGTAAGTTGATTACTCGGTTTACACCCCCCTCTCCCATTCAGCTTCGTCTCAGGTCATCTTTGTTTTTTGTTTACACCGATTCGTATTTTAAACTAGGAATAACCCATAGGAGGGTAATAGTAGAGTCATACCAGTCACGACAAGATGTTCGACATCATTTAGTAATTTAATAAGTACCCTTGAAAGGAACACCAGGCAACCAATTCTTGGACGGAAGGGTACGTCCCCTGTGTCCAAGATAGGGATCAACACCTTATCTAGGGTATACGGAGTTCCGTTGCTTCAGACGTCCGGGGTGGATGTCTCTGACGTAAGACCTCCGGTACACGGTGTTGATCTATCTTCGGACGTGTGACGTTGATTCTGGATTGTGTCTGGCCTTTTTTTTTTTTTTTTAGATGAGTACATATACCTTTCGAAATCTATCTTGTACTTGGAGAATATTGTGTTCTAAAGGATCGTTGTGAGAGACCGTATCTGTGTCGATGCTCTGTCCTTTGTTTCAGTGGCTTGGTGGTCCGTGTCCAAGGTGGTGGAGTGACATAACCTTAGGACAATTTGTGACCAGAGTTTTCTCTACTTGAACGTTACGTTTGGGTCAAGTAAGTCAAGTCGATCGTAAATAACTCGGAGACACTACATAGTCCTTGAGGTGCTCTACGACTCCTACTATATCTCTTTTTTCTTTTACTTGGACAGGAGTTCCTTCAGTATTAGATCTCACACTCCCCTACGTCAGCATTCCAGGTTCTACTTGTGGCATTGCGTTCTACCTCCTTACGGTACACTCGTCTCTCCTTCGTCATTAATTGAGACTACCCCCGTCAATCCTTTCCGAAAGGAATTCTCGTCCGTCTCGCACGGTAAGATTCTCTAGTTATTCCGTTCAGACACTTTGTCAAATTACTGAAAAAGTAAGTGTCTTTGTTGGGTCCTTTTCGGACTCCCTGGTCAGGACAGAGACATCAGTGTTCTCACACTAAACTAATTTACAAACAACAATGATGTAGTGTAAAAATTTTTACTTATACTTGTAAACAGATGATAAGGCAGAAGAAGTTTCTCTTTTTTTTAGGATATTAAGAAAAAGTTTTCGTTTAGGAGATTATTGTTAAGTTCTCGTCACTTAATCACTTCCATAGTGGATGATCAACCGGTTTCGTATTGGGACTTGTTTCGGGCGTAAAATACATCGTTATTTTGGACTCCCAAAAAAAGGGGTAATATCTACCGACGAAGAAAGATGGACTGATGTTAGTGATTATTAAAGAAGTCTGGTCGTGTCCTTTGTCCATAACTAGTGTTATTCGGTGATGTAGGTGTTTGTTGACGATACCAGAGGTACCTTTGGGAGGTTATCTTGGTTAGACTTAAGTTAAAGTCTTCATTACTCTCGTCTATTAAAATGTGAGCTAGTTAGTGACAGTCGGCGGCAATAGTCGGTTAGTCAGTAGTACAGTCAGTCAGTGTGAAAGCTGTTTGAAGAAGACACCGCACCAGTCTGCTCTTACAAAACTGTAGGTCCTCGTTGTGCTAGTTTAACCGAACAGAAGGGACCGTCCTTCGGTTTCTGTGTCGCTACGTAACACAAACGTTTCCGTTATTTGTCTATCCCGTTGGTTTTGTACCTTCGAAGATCCGTCGTCAACGTCATTACCAATGTTATGAAATCTGTCTTTTCATGAAATCGGGGTTTCCAGTATCTCAAATTAGGAGAGTAAATTTGGACTTTTTTTTGTCTCCTAGTCTCTCCAATATTATAAACGGGGTTCGGTGTGTCGATTAACCACCTTTTGGGTTCTCTCTTTTATACGCGAAAGAGGGTCGGGTTACGAGAAAGTCCTACAGTCCGACGACAATAATTTACGGAAGAAAAAAACATTCCGTTCACCCTATAAACTTCCACTCCAAGGTCGAGATTTATCTCACGGGTCTCAGACGTCCTCTGAGTGTCTATGAACACCCCGAACACAAAATCTTAGTGGAGTTCGGAGAGACAAACCCCAATCAATCAGGAACTGGTTTCCGTTGAAAGTCAAAGATTCACCCCTTCTTTTCTGAAACTTTATGATGTCCCGATGGTTCAGTAACAATGTTTATAATGTAAAACTACTTAAAGTCCGTCCAGATAGTACTTGTGTACCCAACGTAAAGGAGTTTTTACGATCCAATTTAAAGTCCCCCGTTAGACGAAGACCGTTTATATAAACCCGAGAACAGTTGGAGTTTGTAATCGTTTCAATAGAACCTGAAGAGTTTTTGGATGTTTCGTAAACCAAGTCGCTAAGAAACATTTATATCTAAAGTAGCACTTTTAGAGTGTATAAGGTTCTAAGGAGACATAAAAGAGTTTCTCTACGAAATAGTCAAAAGAAAAAAAGAAAGGATGACATAATAACGACACGGGGAAGGAGTCCCTCTGTTAAAAGACTCCAAGTACGAATGTAAGAAGGAATCATTTTACCTAATTGAATTACCAAGAGTTCGAAGTTATACGTACCCTTAGGTGGTTTCAACAATTTTGACTTCTAAGGGCCTGGGAAGGAGATCTTTAGGAGTAAATCAACCTCCCCCTCCCCCGACCCAGGTCTTTGGTGGAAAAGTAGTTCCCCGGTCCGTTATGACTACTTGAAGGAGAAATTGGTAGGACCTTTTACAGTCATTGATTACTATACACCGTCGTCTAAACCCACTAATAAAACTACTACTGAAAAGTACGTGTAAAGAGGGGTCTGTACAAGTTGAAGTAGGGACATAGAGAACGTAGTCTTCTTGTGTTAAAATTACCGGAGACTAGTGTTCGAAAATATTAGATATTGGTAAAAGATAGACAACATTCATCCGTAATAGAACCCGAAGGGACCACCGAGTATACTATTTCTTAGACAGACGTTACGTCCTCTACACCCATGTTAAGGTCCTGACCCTTCTCGGGGACCTCCTCCTTTACCGTTGGTTGAGGTCATAAGAACGACCCTTTTAGGGTGCCTGTCTCCTCGGACCATCCGATAAAGGACCCACAGTGTTTCTCAGAGTGTACTGACACTGACTCGTGTGTGTGTTCGTAAGAGAATTTGTCCATCTACCATATGTTCCGTGATTAAGTAGGGTAGTTTTAGATTCAGTTTACTCCACCTTTACGTTGTGTCTAAACACGAGTCCGATCTATACTCTGGTAATTAATCTTGTTCTCAGTAGACCGTTGAAATTGTACTCTACCGACAACGTAAAGAGATCAAACAAACGGACTAGACCAGAGTTTTAAGGACGAAATAGAAGAACGTTTTGACTATATTCCAAAAACAAATAAAGATCTAGTCATTATGACTAAGGAAAGGGCTTAAAGGAAGAGTCAAGTCAGAAACAGAAAATGAACACACAAAGTTCTGTAAAGTACAAAGTCCTTACACACGGTTACTGTTCACACATGTGATCCATCTACCATGTGAGACACTCCTGTCTGTGTCGAAAAAAAGTGTGAACGTGGGAGACTTGTACCGTCTGACGGACCGTGTCTCATTTGTGATTCATTCAGAAACAACTTATTTATTTAGTTTGCTTTCTACTAACCTGCTATACGTCATTCATTTTTGAGTGAACAAACCTATGACTCACCTATTTCGATCAAAATTTTAAGTTCAAATAGTATAATTAGTTACTGATGAATAAAAGAGTTTCCAACGAGAATGACTACTTTGAGAATCAATCCACGACAAATAGGGTGTCTTTGGTTTTCCTTTACGTTATAAAATTTGTACGGGAGGAAACATTACGTTCGATAGTATATCTAAAAAAGAAACGTCAGAACTCGTACAAAGTAAAGACAATACTGAATTGACACAAACTCACAGAGGACACCTCCATGCCCAGTCGTGACCTGACGACGTCCCCGTCTCCGAGACCCACGTCTTCTGGTTCAGGAGAACCTCCTCCAGCAGTAATTGTGGTGGTGTCTCGACGGTCTTGAATGTGTTCTGACCCTTTGTCTGAGAACCTCCCGTGTTTCTTTTGGAATACACGTGGTCCTGAGTCTTCTTTCCTCGTCACTGGGGTGTTCTCTGACTGGGTCTGAACAGACCCTCACAGGTCCTCAGAGGTCGTCTGCACGCCCAACCGCCACCGGACGACGTCCAACCCCCGTGACTCACATCATCACGGACGTACCATGGAAAACTTCCTCCAGTGGTAATAGAAGTAATGGAGGTGGTAAAACCCGGAGTCCAGTTTATTGTCCCTCTCTTGTGTCGGGACGGGTAGTTATCTTTTAACCTAATTTCTGAATGACTCGTACCGGGACGGGTAGTCTTGTTCTGGGTCAAAGGGGGAGTCAGTCAGAGAGGGTAGTCCTTCGAAGGTATTCGGAGTATAGGAAGAGGTAGTCTTCCGTCTATCTTACCTTTGGTGTTAGTGTCTTTTGATTGGTTAGACTAGTGTACCTGGTGTCGGAACCGATTACGTTACTTTGATACTCGGTACGGGACATCCCGGTGGGTTCTGTCCAGTACCACCTCTCAGGACTGTTTTGAACCAGGTGATCTCTTCCCTTACCATTGGTGAAGTCATAAGAACGGAACTCTTGGGGTACTTGTTACACTTTTCCGTTTTCCTATCCTGTGACTTTTATACTTGAGGGGTTCAGTCATCCACGGGTTATAGGATGACCTCTAGTCACCTCTTTATTGAGGTCTTTCTTACTTCTCTATCTCGGTTTCGTTTTTGTTGTAGGTCGACACCTACATTGGTCACTTCCTTCATTTAAGACTACTACATTTCTCGTTATAACGTATCTTGGACCTTAAAATCCAGGTACTTAGTTCCGTTTAACCTTCACCAGTTTGTCCTCCACCGTTCTCACTTGTAGTTGGAAAATCCTTTGTCGCCTCACTTTACCTACTTAATTTGAGTCTTCTGGTAATATAGATGATGACACCCGTTCTTAGGGAAGCTTCTTTACCTCATCGGTAGTATCAGTTGTTCTCTCAGGTTTTACGTCTCGAACCTAGGTTAGAGTCTTTGTTGTCTTACTAGAAACAAACAAAGGTTCCGTTTGATAAGTTATAATGTTATTAGGTTCAGATACGGGGTTGGTCATTACGACTTCTTCGACTTCAACTTACCAAGATACTTCTGGATATTCTGGAAGATCTTGATTATAGTTTTTTTTTCTACAGGAAAAGTAATATCCCTGACCTTACGTTCCTTGAGTTCTTTATGTACCTCATTGTCCGTTTAAACCGGAACCTCATGTCTTACTTCGTGCCGTTTCCGATTATCTCAAAACGGTTCTTTTACGTGACTAGTATCGTTTGTGGGAGAAGGTTGTTGTGTTCTCTTCTGAGATGTGTACCTGTAGTGGTCTACCAGTTGTGACTTTAGTCTGACTAATATAAGAAACGTCAGTTTGTACCTCTTCGAGCTCTGTCAGTCGTTTTTGTTCTGACCCTCGACTCCCACCGAGTCTAGTACTTGAGGAATAACGGTTTAAGTCTGAATTTAACTTCTTTCATCCCTTTTGGTGATCAGGTAAGTCCATACTGGATTTAGTTTAGAGAATGTTAATATGTCACCTTCACTGTTTATCTAAGTTCCCTAATCTAGACTATCTCACGAACTTCTTAATATCTGCCTCCAAGGTACTGTAACATGCCCTCCGTCACTAGTTCTAATAGGGATTCTTTTTCTTTACGTTTTTCCGTTTTACCAACAGACTTCTCCGGAATGTTTATCGACACT
This sequence comes from Capra ibex, assembly GCA_006410555.1. Taxonomy (NCBI): domain Eukaryota; kingdom Metazoa; phylum Chordata; class Mammalia; order Artiodactyla; family Bovidae; genus Capra; species Capra ibex. The sequence continues at coordinate 43,015,348 of SJYO01034137.1, forward strand.
TTTCTTCTCTTCACTTTCCGTTTCCTCTTTTCCTTTCTATATGGGTAAACTTACGTCAAAAAAGTTTCTTATCGTTCCTCTCTATTCTTTCGGAAAGAGTCACTAGTTACGTTTCTTTATCTCCTTTTGTTGTCTTACCCTTTCTGGTCTCTAGAGAAGTTCTTTTAATCTCTATGGTTCCCTTGTAAAGTGCGTTTATACCCGTGTTATTTACTGACTTTCCCATACCTGTATTGTCTTCGTCTTCTATAATTCTTCTTCCCCGTTCTTATGTGTCTTCTTGACATGTTTTTTCTCGAAGTACTGGGTCTATTGGTGCTACCACACTAGTGAGTGGATCTCGGTCTGTAGGACCTTACGTTTCAGTTCAACCGGAATCCTTCGTAGTGATGTTTGTTTCGATCGTCTCCACTACCTTAAGGTTAACTCGATAAAGTTTAGGATTTTCTACTACGACACTTTCACGACGTGAGTTATACGGTCGTTTAAACCTTTTGAGTCGTCACCGGTGTCCTGACCTTTTCAGTCAAAAGTAAGGTTAGGGCTTCTTTCCGTTACGGTTTCTTACAAGTTTGATGGCGTTTTAACGTGAGTAGAGTATGCAATCATTTCATTACGAGTTTTAAGAGGTTCGGTCCAAAGTTGTCATACACTTGGTACTTGAAGGTCTACAAGTTCGACCAAAATCTTTTCCGTCTCCTTGGTCTCTAATTTAACGGTCTCTAGTTTAGTCTAGTAGCTTTTTCGTTCTCTCAAGGTCTTTTTGTAGATGAAAACGAAATAACTGATTAGGTTTTGGAAACACACCTAGTGTTGTTTGAGACCTTTTCAGAATTTCTCTACCCTTGTGGTCTAGTGGAACGGACGGAGGACTCTTTAGACATACGTCCAGTTCTTCGTTGTCAATCTTGACCTGTACCTTGTTGTCTGACAAGGTTTATCCTTTTCCTCATGTAGTTCCGACTTATAAGAGTGGGACGAATAAATTGAAGATACGTCTCATGTAGTACTCTTTACGACCCGACCTACTTCGTGTGCGACCTTAGTTCTAAAGACTCTCTTTATAGTTATTGGAGTCTATACGTCTACTGTGGTGGGAACACCGTCTTTCTCTTCTTCTTGATTTCTCGGAGAACTAGTTTCACTTTCTCCTCTCACATTTTCAACCGAATTTTGAGTTGTAAGTCTTTTGATTCTAGTACCGTAGACCAGGGTAGTGAAGTACCGTTTATCTACCCCTTTGTTACCTTTGTCACTGTCTGAATTAAAAGAACCCAAGGTTTTAGTGACGTCTACCACTGACGTCGGTCCTTTAATTTTCCACGGACGAGGAACCTTCTTTTCAATACTGGTTGGATCTGTCGTATAACTTTTCGTCTCTGTAGTGAAACGGTTGTTTATAGATAGATCAGTTTCGATACCAGAAAGGTCATCAGTAATTACCTACACTCTCAACCTGATATTTCTTTGGACTCACGTCTTCTTACCTACGAAAACTTAACATCACAACCTCTTCTGAGAACTCTCAGGGAACCTGACGTTCCTCTAGACTGGTCAGGTAGGATTTCCTTTAGTCAGGACTTATAAGTAACATTCCTGACTACTACATCGACTTTGAGGTTATGAAGCCGGTGGACTACCCTTCTTGACTGAGTGACCTTTTCTGGGACTACGACCCTTTCTAACTTCCGCCCTCCTTTTCCCTTACTGTCCTACTCCTACTCTACCGACTTACCGTAGCGGCTGAGTTACCTGAACTCAAACTCGTTCGAGGACCTCAACCACTACCTGTCCTTTTGGACCACACGACATCAGGTACCTCAGCGTCTCTCCGTCTGTGTTAACTCACTAACTTGACTTGACTGACTTTATCTTTGTAATAACCTTCGACTTTAATGAACATCTATGACCTCCTGATTTCCCGTTAATCCTTCCCCCTACCTTTCTAATTTTGTTTGTTTTTGTTTTGGAAATGTTGCAGTAAATCGAAGGGACCACCGAGTATACCATTTCTTAGACGGACGTTACGTCCTCTTGGGTCCAAGTTAGGAACCCACCCATTCTAAAGGACCTCTTCCCTTACCGTTGGGTGAGGTCATAAGAACGGATCTCTTAAGGTACCTGTCTCTTCGGACCCCCCGATATCAGGTCTCCCAGTGTTTCTCAACCTGTACTGATTGGTTAATTACGAAAGTCCCATAAATCGTAAACCACTAGATTTTTCGGACATTTTTAAGTCCAGTGAAAGTTTTGAGAAATGATGGAGGTAACGTTAGTGAGGGTCCGAATACGAGAGAGATGTAGTAAGTCTGCTGTCTCTGTTGGGAACCCTTTAAATGAATACCCGAAGTGTCGGACTGACTTTTGTTGAAATTTAAAACGTTCTTTCTTCGTTTGATCTCCTCTCTACGCGAGGTACTCGATAGTCTCTAAGAAGAGTAGGGTAACCAACTCTGTAGTAACTGTTGACCCATGGTGTAATTTGAGAAGTGTGTGGACTAGGGTTACCTACGAGTGACGCAAAGGTTCTCCGTCTTTAGTCATTCGAGTGAAATGTCCCTTGGTACCAAGTCTCGCGAGGTAGGGTTACCGGTTCGACGACTTGTGATTTCGACTCTGATTTTATTATCGTTTATAAATGATTCCCGAATCAATTGTAATCAGTAACAACGTACACGTAATTAATAATTGAGGAGACTAGGAGTAAAGTTGGAATATTCCATCCATGGAGCTATAGGAAAAATGCCCAGTCTCTTATTTGTGTCTCTCTAATTCATTGAACGGGTTCATCAGTACCGACCATTCACCGTCTCGACCCTAACCTTGGGTCTACCAGTCCAAACTTGGTACACAGAATTGATGGTCTGGGGTAGTGAGAGATATTATCCCAGATCCAACCGAAAAAGGTTTCCGGTCTAAAAAGGTCCTATGTTGCAACTAAATATAATGACCTCTTTTGTTTGTTTGTCTTCCGTATGGAATTGGTCTCGGGATAATTCTGAGACGGTTATAATATTTAGTACACAAGAAATAGTATGTGTCTCTGTACGATACACGAACATTAATTTCCTTGGTATATTAAGTAACAGGTTAGGTTCTGAGTAGACTCTCACTTTCCCACACGATAATTATTAATAGGTTCCTGATGTCAACATTGGACCGTGGCAGGGTCCACGTGTTTCCACACACAAATGGGTTCATTACTTATACACAGGTGTGTGCGTTACACTATATCAGTTAAAGTCTGGAAGACTATTCGAATCGACCTACTGTCGACACTTTAGTTTACGGAAGACTGTGACGTCCGGGTGGGTAAGAGAGTGAGGTTCTCGACGATCGGGAACGAAATGGATTACGCAAAGAAAATTGAACAAACGAGTGTTTTCCGACACGCATTAACCAGTCGGTGCTCTCTAATTAAACATGAATCGACCGACTCGTCTGCGGCACTATTGAGTTATCGCCTACCACGGCCGCGTGCCTGGACTCCGACGAGAAATCTTCGGAAGGGTGGTCGAGAAGTGGGAAGTGTGGTAGGGAGGGTTCGGACGGAGACACCTTCAATAGTCGGTTCGGGAAATGATGGAGTAAAAACGGATGGACTTACTTAAGACTATACATCAAAAGTTATAAGAGCACCCGGTAAAATTTTTACTTTTGTGGTCGTTTCTGTGGGTCTAAGAGGGAAAGATTTTGTTACGTTCTGTAGTTTTCTCTGTGTCTACATTTCTTGTCTGAAACCCTGAGACACCCTCTCCCTCTCCCACCCTACTAAATCCTCTTACCGTAACTTTGTACATATGATAGTACATTCTTTGCTTAGTGATCAGATCCAAGTTATGTCCTATGTCCTACGAACCCTGACCGTGTGACCCTACTGGGTCTCTCTACTATACCCCTCCCACCACCCTCCCTCCAAGTCCCAACCCTTGAGTACATGTGGACAACACCTAAGTACAGTTACATACCGTTTTGGTTATGTCATAACATTTCATTTTTTATTTTAATTTTTTTTATTTTTATTTTGTTACGTTCTTTCTTGGTTCGTTAACCACACGTATTGTTCGTCCTTTTGTATCTTGATTCGTTCTCGTTGCAATGTATCTGGAAAGAAGAGAAAGTACGATAAATGTTGATATTAGTTCCATAACCTCTTCCTTTACCGTTGGGTGAGCTCATAAGAACGGATCTCTTAGGGTACCTGTCTCCTCGACCGCCGAATGTCAGGTATCCCAGTGTTTCTAAGCCTGTGTTGACTTCATTGAATTGTGTGCATTAGTTCCATATGTGAATGGACAGTACTTGAAACATTTTTACTCTCTTCCAATTTTTCAATGTATTTAGTTTTTCACGATATATTCGTAATTAACGATAGTAACGTGGGCGGGACTTTGGACTAAAGTCTTAAATAAAATTAGTTTATCTCCGTAAATTTCAGTTCGTGGTCCGTGTCCCGGACTCTTTTGAGCTGGATTGGTACCTTTACGTAGTACAAGATCCAAGTACGGACATTGTGTCCACAGAGGGTCTCGTCGGTATGACCGGTGTAGGGTCCCGTAACAGTGGTTCCTATTTCAGGGAAGTTTTGTGATATCTTCGTCTCGTGACCCCTACCCCTTATCTCTTCTGTCGTCCACTCGTTCCATTTCTAAGACAAATTTGTAGGAGGTTGGACCAGGAAAACGAGACTGACCGCCTTGGTCCTCCACGTCACCCCTGAGTACTCGTGGCACGAAACACGAGAGTAGAGTGCAAAAGTGGTGCGACCGGTCCCACAGTTCTGTTGGATGTCACCACGTGTTCCATCTTAAACCATGGGTCTCATTTCGACACAAGTTTTTTAACCCGTCGTCCCTGAAAGGACCACCAGGTCACCAATTCTTAGACGGAACGTTGCGTCCCTTGTGTCCGAGTTAGGGATCAGTCCCTTCATTCTGAAGTGTACCGTCCCTCGTTGATTCGGGAGTTCGGTGTTGATGACTCGGATAAATAGTGTTGATCTCTCAGGTGCGTGGCGTCGTTTTCAAGGACGGGTTACGTTGCTTCTAGGGTACACGACGTTGATTCTGAGTTGTCTGGGTTTATTTATTTTAATTTTTTTTATTATTTAACTTTTTTGACCTGTAGTCTGTGTTTGGACCTGTCTCAGTCCTACGCCGGGGTCGAAGAGGACAGGGGAATTGAGTCGTCGTCAAACTCCTCTCAGGTAAAGTTACCTCGTCCTACCCGAATCGTCCATTCTCCCTTCCTTTGGGGTAGGTGGGTGTTTGTCACTCGTAAGAGACTATCCTCCTGTTACCCAAACACGTGACCCTAAAGATAAAGTGAATGAGTGTACCCTACCCTTTACTCGACCAGATACTAAGCATAGTGACTCCGACGAGGAGTGCTTTACTCTAGTGTATCCGGACCTTGACCTCAAGACCGGGTCACCACCGTGGTAGACGGAAAGAGTCTCAGTAACACGACGTGAGGGGTCACTACTCCCGTCACGGACCTGGACGGGACCCAGTGTGTTCTCGGTTTACGACGTGCACTTGAGTTCATGAACCTTACACCGATGAGGGTGGACTTTACACGAGTTCTACACGTTTTGGGTGTGGACGAAGACTTCTAAAGTACACATAGAGAGTTGTTGTAAATACAACTAATGAACGACTTTACTGTCATAAAACTTGTATGACCCAATTCGTTGTGTCAGGAAGTTTTAGGTAAAGTGGAAAAGAAAAGAATTGTACGGGTACTTTTGTAAATTTCAACGGATACACCGATTAGTCCGGAGGGACCCCAGAGTCGTCATTTCTTAAGTGAACGTTCCATCCTGTACTCAAACTAGGCACTCAGTCCTTCTAGGGGATCTTTTCCTTTACCGTTGGGGGAGGTCATAAGAACGGACCCTTTAGGGTACCTGTGTCCTCGGACCGTCCGATGTCAAGTGTCCCACTTTTCTCAACCTGTGTTGAATCGATGATTTGTTGTTGTACACCGATTATAAACATCGAGTCCGATACAAAGGATACTTTTCGTGACCAGATCTGGGAATAATCGACACTACACGAGGTACCTTGTCGTTGTGGTAGTAGTTGACCCTCGAACAATCTTTGTTTCTTAGAAGTCAGGGTGGAGAACTGGATGACGGAAAAGTATGACAGGTACCCCAAGAGGTCCGTCTCTTACGGACTTCACCAAACGGTAAGGGAAGAGGTCGCCTGGTACAAAACAGTCTTGAGAGGTGGTACTGGGTAGGTAGAACCGACCGGGATGTGTCGTACCGAGTACTCAATCTGTTCCGACACTAGGTACACTACTGTCTCCTGATCTACCAACCTACCGTAGTGGTTGAGTTACCTGAACTCAAACTTGTTCGAGACCCACTTTCTGTCCCTTCGGACCACACGACGTCAGGTACCCCAGCGTTTCTCAGTCTGTGCTAACTCGTTGTCTTGTTGTTGACTGGGTGACTTAGTCTTACAAGTAAAATTGTTCTAAGAGTCCATTAAATGTACTTGAAATCTCAAACTCTTCGTCACGGGATCCCGGATCTTGTAACGAATCTTGAGTCGTCCGTGAACTCTTTATAAACAATGTGCTCCTTTACTCGATAGAGATCCTTCATCGACGTGTCTCTTGTGAACCCCCTCTTCCCTTCCAGGAGAGGACCGAAAGAGAAATCGAGTAATTCTAACGATGGGAACAGTCTAATTAGTGGAAAGAAAAATCGTCCGCGTATCATAGTTCAGAACTCTTTTTGACACCAGAGATGTAAGGATCCAGGGTCCTCGACCAGTCTTTAAGTCCTAGGACCTAGAGAGTGGTTTGAGATACCAAACCGTAGTTCTGACATTTATCTGGAGGATATTTACCATTAGTGTCATGACTCTTCGATTCCCGGTCTAGAGTTATTGAAGTGTCTTCGTTCTTTCGTCTCTAGTCTTCTCCTCCTGAATCTCCTTGGTTTGACACGTCCAACGAAGAGGCCCGGAGAGTTCCATGGGTCTCGTAGGTTCCCCTTCGTGTCTCCTCTCCGGAAGCTGTCCCCTCTACCCCGTCCGTGTCCCGTGTGCTGTCACAAACCGGTTCGTCTCTTGACTGTTTCCTAACGAGACGTAGGGTTGAGACGTGAAGTAAAGAAAAGATCTGGATTTTAGGAGTTGTGTTGACCTTACAGACTAGTACAGTCGATATTTTTGTATGTGAGCATTTCGACTAAAAAGATTTAGTCTTCGTTTACGAGTCCCTTTCCCTGCAGTACCGGACGCCTCTTGTTTCAGTGTTGATAACAGAGACGGAGGACCGTAAGTGAGGGTCTGTAGGCGTTGAGGGGTGGGTCGGTGGGAGTCCGGTCTTTTTGTCTCCAGACCCCGTCCACCACCCATCTGTCCTTTTTATCGTCGTCGATTCTTTAGCCCCTTGTTCCGTTTTCTACTTCTTTTTCTCTGGAACTCTCTCTCTTTTTTTTTACTCCAGGACTTTTACGGTAGTCTTCGACGTTTATCTACCACCCCTCTCTGTCTCTTTTACCTCCATCCCGTTATATTTCGTCACAGAAATTTTTTTTTTTTAATGGGACAATCACTCGTTCTCCTCCTTCTCGTCAGGTACACACCGGTCTCCCGTGTGCTTATCCCGACCGTGTGGATGTCAGAGTGGAAAGGAGGGGGGGAAAGGACATTTCGCAGTAGACGAGAAAGAATCGAGACTCTTAACAGGGTCCCCTACCCGAGGGGTCCTGTTCACCACCCAATGTCAGATATCCAAAGATAATCTCTATTCGGAGCACACTCCCCCTTCCACCTGAACCCGTGTGTCCTGCATGTAGTATCGGTTGAACGCCCGGTGGTGTGATCCCGTCGAACCTCAAGTCGGACGGTCTCGGTCTCCTTCGGTCTCTCTACGACGGTTCCACAAGTACCACTTACCTTCCACAAGGGGTGGAGGGTTGTGGTTCGTCGTCCCGAGGAAACGGTCAACACAAAGTGCAAAGTTATAGAAAAATTCTTTTGGTTGGTCAGGGTGAACCGGACCCACGTCGCAATATGTGGTCAGAGGTCATGACCGTGACCTCTTTTCCCCGGTCTTCACGAGGGTCGTTCCTGCGGTTGTCCCAGACATGTGAGACTCGTCCCTTCCTTCCTTGTCGGAGTGGTCACACTTGCGAAGACCCAAGGAGACTGAAGTTCCGACGAGACTACTCTTTGTTTCTGGGATACCCGGTAAGTCTCGGTCGAAGAGCGGTCTGTCGTGTAGAATACCATAATAGCATGCCTCAGTCATAAAAGTTCTAGTTCCTGGAGAGAAGAAACTCTCGTAGAAAATGAAGTTTACCATAGACCCAGAGTACTCTCACGATCCCGTCAGTCTACCCGAGTCAAATCCACTGAGTGAGGTCGTAAGAACGGACCTTTTAAGGTACCTGTCTCCTCGGACCACCCGATGTCAGGTACCCTAACGTTTCCTTCCTGTACTGACTCGTCTATATGTATATGTGTGGGGGGGTCTTACGGCGGCAGAGGTTTCCCGTTGACCTTGAAGAGGCGCCTCACAAGGAGTGACACAGGAACTCTTTATTTAGTGTTACTCCCAGAAGTTTAACCAGTTCCTTTTTAGGTCACTTTTTAAGTGTCCGTAGTGAAAGGAAAGGTGACGTAACGAGGAACGGTTGCTGTCACAATATAAAAAGGAAAAAACATACAGACTATCATGTGTCTTATAGGGTGAGGTAACAACGGGGGATTTACAAGTATAGGACTTATCTGAACCTTTCTTTTCATTTCAACCGGTGTTGAAAAACGACACCAAAGGGGTTGATGTTTTTCTCTTGTCTCAGTAATTAAGCCGTAAAGAACGTCTGGGTAAACGGTCCTACCTGGTAGAATTGGTTTTGCGAATAAGAGTACCATTGTTTTACTCCCTGAAATTTTAAGAGGTTCGTCATCTTCACTACGCACACAAATACATTAGTCTCTAAATCTGTACCGAAACCTTTACTCGTGACCGGATTTCCCCCTATGGTCGTAGGTATATCTTACACACTAGGTACACAAGTTTTACCTCGACTCGAAGTGGACTGTATGACGTAAAATTTAGTCGTAGGAAGTACTTCAGAAGGAACACTTAACATAATTTTTTATTTATCGTGGTTCTCGTGAAATTTCATCCTAATACTGCCATAGTAACCAATTTACTTTACGTCCAGACAAGTCGAACAAGAGTAGGTATTATGACACTCTTGAACGAGGTTTCAGTGGGTCAAGGTAACTAGACTCACATGTACAAGGGGATCGTTTACTCTCGACTTCTGAATTAGGACCAAAGGAGGAAGGGTAGTCGGTCCGGAGGTCCCTCCAGTGACCGAGTCGGTCTGGACCCCTGTCTCCTTCCGTCTCTGGAGAAGACTGTGTCCCAGAGGCGGAAGACACTTCCCAGTGTGCCTCTCCTCCTACTCTAGGGAAAGAAACCCCCTCGACGAGGGGAGAACGGGTGTGGGGTCTGGAGTATCACCGGAAATAGGGGTTTCGTGTCACTCGTAGTCCCGACTCGTCGGACGGACAAAGACCAATAAGAGGAGTTGTCTCTGTTAGACGACCGTACGTGTCAAAATCTTTAAAGTAGTCGAGTCCTGTGTTCCTCTAAAACTACAGTTAAAGTCGTTTTGGGTATGTCAGGGGAGTTTGTTAAGAGTAGACGCATCCTCCGGATTGCCTCCAAAATTTATCACCGACCACCACTGTCACCCAAAACCGGAATGATAAATGTCAAAGAAGATGAATTCTGAGTCTCGTGTGTGGCATAGGACTTCGAATTACCCTCTGTTCTGGGTGAAGACCGGCGTCCACGTCGGTTCCCAGTAGACGACGTTTTGTGTCTTAGTGGAAACTTGGGGAAAGAAGTGTAGTTGAAGGGGAAGACCAGAGGTAATACGAAAACATACCACCTAGTTAGAGGTAAATGTTTAGGAATGAACCTTTGTTCTCCGGGTACCGCCGTCGGTGAGGTTCCGCCGGGGAACGTATGAGGAAACCCAGACTTTGTGGTGTAGGATTATAGTGTAGACGACTTCAACTGACCCGGACTTTGTGACCGTTACGCCACAAAAACCTCTGACACCTCTCAAGAGAACGGTGTCAAGAGAACAACAGAAGTTTTCGTTAATGTACAAAGTCTACTACTTCTCGTGACAGTACCTTTCGACCGTATCGTCGGTTCCTCTGTCTACATAGTTTGGTGTGTCGAAGATTCTTGAGGGTGAATTACGACCTCGAGTTGTGTCCCTCACGTGTCGGTATAGGGATGAGGTCGAACGAGGGTAAGCCTAAACCACGTCGACCGGGTAGGACCTACTCTGCGATTGAAGAAAACCACCTGTTTATGTCTTAACATCTTTAGTCAGTAGTATGTCCAGGTACCGGAGGTTACTTTCATTGTGAAGACATTTCCGTTTATGAGATGGTTATTCTCTGTGTCACCCAAACTGATATCACTCAGTTGTGGTTCTTTAGGTCGTAAAGGTTGACCAGTCGTCCTGTATGACCATCCATTCTCCAATTAATTCACTGTAGGATACTTTTTCCGTAAGACACGAGTGTCTTCTTCCCTTCGACTTCCAATTGTTCCACTTATCACAAATTGACGTCCTGAAGAGTCTCGAGAATTGTACTATGATCCACAGCACTTCAAATTCTCTGAGCTTAGTCACATATATATACATATATGACACACATACATCGAATGATGATGATTATGCACAATAAAAAAGGGGGTTTGGAAGGATTACGGAAGTTTCAACTAGTGTACCGTGGTAGTGAAAGATGGTGGGATTTATGGAGTAAGGAGGGAAGGAAGAAAATAGGAAATTATGCGTTGAGTCTCCGTCAGATAAACGTAATTGACGAATCATTGGAAGGATGGTGGACTCCGCGGTACCACAGACGGAGCACCAACAAGTCTCGTCTCACACTCTCGGAATTCGGGTACTTTACGACGTCGTTCAGACACTCGTTCCACACGACGCTGTTGAACGGAGGAGTCCCTTCGCGACTCCAATTCATTATAGACATACCTCCTCGGTGAGATTGTCTCACCAGTGAGCAGTGTGTAAGGGCTAAACCAGGAACAAGTAGGGAAGGATCCATATGCGAGACAAAAGTATTCGATCAATTGGACTTTGGAACAAAGGAGTTACTATTGGACCCTAGTGATATGGTGACACTATTTATAATTTCCTTTAAATTTGTTACAGTTTCTCAACCCTCTCAAGGGCCGTATATCGTTCATGAACTATTTTTCATCCAAAATAACAATAGTGTCCGATTGCACAATGTCGAGTTTGGTTTGAGGTTGGAAAACCGAATTTAAGGCACTAGTAAAGGGACTAAGTGGGCGGACGTAAGAGAGGTGCTACGGTCCAACGGAGGAGCATGACAACTCTTGTGGGTGACCGTGGGTGACCAGACACGGAACCCGAGAAAGAGTGTATTTGCGGGAGGTTGGACCACACACTCGAGGATTTCTGTGTCTGGTATATGTTACCGGATCACAGAAGGGTACAATAACAGTTTGACGAAAGTAACAGTTGTTCCTCCAATAAATTGTTTAAAATGATCGGTGCCCTTCACAGAGTTGCAACTGAACTCCTTAAACAATCTTTATAACTAGGATCCTTACTTCACCCAAAGGGTTTGACAATAGATCTCCCGTCCTCAATCGATACGAAAGTCAGTTCCTGGTCTCTCTTTTATGAAATCCGAAATACTTAGTACACAAGGACACAGTCACGAGTCGAGACGACAAGACGGTTTCATCGGTGACTGTTACTTGTTTTGCTCCGACCGAGACGACGTCATGTTGAATTGTCCGTCACCGGTCCAAACGGGGTACCCACCACCACCAAAAGACTGGGGTTGATATTCCTACCATTTTTCACACCAAGTCCCTTTACCCAATCACCAGTTTAGTTTACGACACATGACTAAACTCAGAAAATTACAGTATTACGAGTAATGGTATGTATTTGTGTGCACGTACGTGTGTGCACTTTACTTTCACAATCAGCGAGTCAACACAGGCTGAGAAACGTTGGGGTACCTGACATCGGGTGGTCCGAGGAGACAGGTACCCTAAAGGGTCCGTTCTTATGACCTCACCCAACGGTGAGGAAGAGGTCCCCTAGAAGGGTTGAGACCCTAACTTGGGCCCAGAGAACGTGACGTCTACCTGCGAAATGGCAAACTCAGTGGTCCCTTCGGGTGTACACATATGCATGCGTACATATATACCTCAAAAAAGATTTTAGAGGGACTAGTGAAGTTTCTCCTCCTATATACATACTTACATATGTATAACATACACACCCCCAGTCCATACTTGACCATTCCTACTTCGTCTCTGTATCAGAATACCCCGTATAACTAGTACTTGAACTTTCGGACTCGAGAGCGTCGTTGAAACAAAGTCGTTGTCGGACTCGTCCTACTTACCACCACACGTCTCCAAATGTGAATCCTAAGGATTTGGTATCGAAGAGAAACTGAACCTCAGTTAGGTCACTAGGTGACGATTACCTTAGAAGACGAACTGGACTTACTTAACATAACTACGGAGACCTATCCATAGGATAGTCCATGTCGTAGTTTCGTAGGGTGGCGTCAATGTTCGATCCGAGGTGCTCTTATTATGTGGTCCCGTCGATACGGTGGATCACTACGAACGTACATGACAAGAATAGGGCTTCTCTCGACCTTTACGAAGACCCTCCCGACCGTAAACGATAAAGACCGGTTGTGAAGGTGTACGTTTCCTCAGGCTTTGGAGTAGAGCTGAAACTTTGTAAGGAACACCGACGTAATCGGTAAGGGGCGTTTCGAGTCTCCTATACTGACTGAAGAACGATTGTCCCTCGTCGGGTCAAAACGTCGTGTTTAATGGTTCCTTAAATGTCGTGTGTGTGTGTGTGTGTGAGGGTAGGACGGGAAGTTGTCTCTTTCTTCGCTGTAGAAGAGGACATATACTTAAACCGACGTTATGGGACAAAAGGACTAACATGTCGGAGTTTCAGAAGACATATGTCGTAAACGAAAGATTTGATGTGTTTTTACGATAGCAGATACGATTATGTCAGTCTTTCTCTTTTCTGTGTCCTAGCCACCACTCCTAAACAGGTGGCAAGGTCTGACCGTTCGCAGTCTCCAGGACCGATAATCAAGGTACACCTACATCGAATACGTTCGTCTTTTCATAGTCACAAAAGTATTTTACTCTGGTGAAGAGGTGGCTTGGATCACCGTCTCCCCTTCTAGAAAACTCGGAGTGATTCCAAATCCTCTTTGAGACCGGTTTAGTATGAAGAGAGAGGGAAAGTAAAGTCTAAGGCCCATTCTTCAGGTGGTGTGTCGATCTTAAGAACTTTAGACCTACCGGTTCGAAGTACGTACAAAAAGTAAGACGTTTTATGTCACTTGGCGTCGTCATCGTGATTGTGTCGAAAGTTTATCACCAAGATCATAGTATGCTACGACTCTATTATTCGATACTGACCCACAAAAGGTAGTCCTTCCTTTTGTAGTCAGGTCCTCTCTTTACCTCCTACTTACTGTAAATAGTCTAACGTCAAGGATTTTTGTCTAAACGAAGTGATCTAGTTTCTGTCGGGTAAAGATGTGTAGTAGTAGTTAAGACACCCTTGGTAGGGTCTGTGAGATTCGCACACAGATTCGCACACAAAACTCTGTTTCATCGACTAAGAGGAAGACTAACAAAAATGAGACCCTGTAAGAACTACCAGAGACATGTCAAGTAGTTGTGTTTTCGTGTTTTCTACACGTATGTCGAGTTGTCCCTTCTCTCTACTTTCGAGGTCCGTCGCACCGAACACACGAACCAGTACGACGCGGACCGCGCTTTTACAGGCCAAACATAGGGTGAATGGGTCAACACTTGGACCATGTCCTAAGGTCTTCCCTGCAGAAAAACAGATTAAGAGGAAGAATTCACAGAAAACCCCTTATTTACCATCGTACCATATTTACTTCGTAGGATTTCTTTTTATTTAGAGTATAAGTACGAGTGAGTAAAGGAAATATACTAGTTTCCAAATTGGTCCAGATAGTGGGGGTGAAAACAGGAATCTTAGTGGTATGGACACACCAGTCCTTCTCTGTATGTTAACCTTGATGAGTTAGTGAACCAGGGTCTAGTGAACCAAAAGTAGGTTTCGGTTATTAGAGTTTAGGAGTATAAAATTTTACGAGTAGCTTCACCTGACAATGAGAGACGTATGTCGACAGTCGACACTTTTGTAAGAAAAAACCTGTGTTTTTAGACCGAAAACGGGGGAAAGGGGGGGTTCTGAGCTGCCACCGGATGGCTGAGTGCGACTGTTTTTCCTGTGTCTAAGGGACACGTGTCCACTGGGGAGACGAAGTCTCTTTCGAGTCCCTCTTCACAGTAACGACCCTTGTGTCGAAGTACTGACGGTGGTGCGTCTGAGATTCGTCAATGTGTGCCTGGCTGGGTACCTGCGACAGGACTTGGAGGGTAGTGTCGACCGAGACTTCAAACACAGACTCCTTCTCGGGGAAGTTGTTTCGACCTACATGGTGGAAACTCTTACCGAGAGCCTTTGTTTTAAGAACGAAAGAGGGAAAACCTTCCCGATACCCCTCTGTTGTGTCGACTACCAATAAAAACATCGGTCTTTTGTTCATCTTATTCTCAGTCCGTACACAAGTCTGTTTACACGAGGAAGCTCCGTGAGGAGTTAGACGTGCTGTCACCTCGTACGAATTTAGGGTAAACACGGGAGTTGTGAGGGTTTCGTATTATATGGATAACGTAGGCACCCCTTCTAAAGGAAGAAGTTTTTTAAAGTTTTGAATATCTTTTCCCTCTCATCCCTTGTCGGACGAACTCAACAAGACAAAGGACGTTTTAATAAAGAAATTTTCCTTAGGAAAGTTTCATTTTATCTGATGTACTGTAAAAATAGGGTTTCGACGACCCACCATCCACACTGAACCTTTAGACGTCAAACAACGTTCGTTTGGGCGAACCCAACTCGTACTTCCGTTTTTTTCGTTTTCCCTACCACTACTTGTTTACCGTTCCAAATCCTACCTGAATCGTAGAAGTATGAATTAACAACGAAAATGTACATATATCAAAGGGGACTTCTGTTCTTCAGTACATAATAATAGTCCACTCCTTATCTTTCTCATTACGTCCTTCGTTTTTTATTGATGGTGATACAACAGAGGAACACACACGTGTGTGCACACCAGTCAACACGTGCTGAGATCACTGGGGTACCTGACGTCGGATGATCCGAGGAGACAGGTACCCTAAAAGGTTTGTTCTTATGACCTCACCCGACAGAGAACCTCAGGGACTTTTGTTGACTTTTCTTGAAGACGAAAGGTTTGTTGATAGGAGGAATCTGCGTCTTCTCAGATGGAAGTGGTGGACCGTGTCGGTATAAGATCAAGACTTTACGGAGTTTGCTACAGATCGTAGAGGAGTGTCTCTCCCTTTGCTTCCCATTACACCTGTTCCGATCCCCGGGTCCTAGTACTACTCTCCGGGGCCTGGAACAGAAAGAGTAGGGTGGTTCTGAATTCTTTGTCGACGGGACCCTGAGGGGACCTCCAGGTCACCATTTCTGAAACGGAAGGTTACGTCTCCCATACCCAAGGTATGAGGCCTTCGATTCTGGGGTGTACTAAGTGCCGGGGATTTGACTTTGCTTTGTTTTCGCTGTGACATTGTTCAAGTTAGTTCAGAACTTTTGTTTCCTTGTTTGTCGACGGGAAGACTTAATCCGAGGGTAGTTATGAGTCACAAGGTTATTTCAGGGAGGTGACTCACGAATATATAAATGGTCATTAATAAAATTTATGAGATAAAAACTCTTTGAACTTCGTGTTCATACCCTTTTACTATGGTAGTTTGTTGCGTGACAAATGCTCTTTCCGGTTTCAGAGACCCGACATGACCATTTCATTACTGACTGAGAGGGTACTTGAAAGGAGGTATATTCAACACCAGGAATCGTGTCCCTTGATATATCAGGTATAGAACATTATTGGATTTTACCTTTTTTCAGACTTTTTATTATGTATTAAAAAAAAGTCTAAGAATATATATTGACTTTTTGAAACGACACATATACTTCGTGACATTTAGTTGATACCTGTAACACGATTCAATGAAGTCAACGCAGGTCGAGAAACTCTTTGGTTGATATGAAGTTAAAACTTTTTTGTGTGTGTGTGTTTCTGTGTCAGAAGTACCGGAACGTGAAACAGACTCAAGTAAGTCAATAGATACGGTGGGACTAGTAGGATTCGAAAGAGACGAGGAAGGATCAAGAGAAAAGTTTTTTAGTCTTCAGTTTTTTCTCACCTATTTAAATATGTCTGTCGACTAAGAAAAACGACATATCGTCTTTGATTATGTTACAACATTTTCGTTGACATTAGGTTATTTTTAATTAATTTTTGTTTCGTCTTTTTTAATTTCTAACCTTTAGACTTAAATGGGAAAGACATCATTTCAAAGTATACGACCCAAAATTATACAAAAGACCCAACCAAAAGTGAGTCTAAAAGGAAGTAGTAAGGAGTCTCGTCAAGGACTTCGTTCGTACCGAAGGGACTCACTGGTCCCGGTGACACTCCTAATTATAAATAAAACGTCGAAGACAAATATCTCGTGGATTGCGATAAGTCGTCTTTTAGTGAAGTAAAGGGCTTCTTGTATAAAAACGGATGAATGAGGCGATGGAACAGGGACCGTTATACACGTCCACAAAGTCGAAGAATTCCACAAAAGTCTATAAGTCCAGTAGACGATCCGGTAATAATCCAGGTGGTATTTTTTATTTGAGTCTTTCTTTTTCCGACGAAGTGTCTAAGATCGACCACAAATTTTTGTCTTAAATTTGTTTCGTGTGTCCGTCTTTTCAAACTAGTAGGACTTTATAATGGCGGGTAGTTTTACGGGGGAGGACATAAAAATCTTGGTACAGATACTGTCACATCTTATCGTAACGATTACAGATATCCGTTGTTTATCTTAGTAAACCCAAACCCTTTACAAAAAATCTTTTTCACCGAAATTTATTAATTGTAGTCCCGTAAGAAGGAGGGAAGACATAGATCATTTCATTTATGGAGAACTGTCCTTCATAAGGAAATACCTTCGGGATTGAGGTTTGAAGTTCAAGTTCCATTGACGTGATAATAATTTTTCACATGAAGTTTATGTTACAGAGTCTTTTAGTATGACAAATATTGTTGTTTATAAGTTAATTACAACGGTTGAATTAACGTAATTTTCTAAGTACATGATGATGATAGAAACCCCTTTTTTCATTTCCTTTTCTTTTTATGATTCTTCCTTTTGTCTTTTTATTTTCTTGATTAGTTCTTTTACCTCCGGTCAAAACCTGTCATTTGATGATTGAACGACCGAGGATGTAATCTATCAAAATATACTCAAAAGACTAAATCGGATTTACGATATCATCCATAGTTGTTGGAACATAGTTTACTTCTTTTGTTCCAAGTCTCTCTGATTCACAGAACGGGTTCCCGTTTGCGAGAGTGTATCTTTTCGGTCTTGAAGACAGACCCAGAGAGACTTAGGGAACAAGGAAAGCAGTAAGTGTTACTGAGAGTTTGACTTCTGTTCTTCCCCTCTTTAATTTCGGACTAGGTAGGTTCTGTTGTTTTAGATCCTAATGAGTCTCTGTAACTTAATTGGTATAAAACTCATTTATACACAAAAGGTCGGTAACCTAGTTGATACTACACTAAGTTTGACCGAAAAGACTTTCGGTTTCTATGGTCTACCTGGCAGAAAGTTAGACCACAAAAACAGTAAATTTGTGTCCGGATCTTTAGTTTTGTTTATCTTTGTATTTTTAGAAAAAAATTTTTTATACCCGTTAGACATGGGGTCTCATTTCTGTTTCTTGCTGTTTATCAATGGTTTTGGTCAGGATATTCTCTAATCCGGATGTAGATACTACCTGGATCTGTCACATAATCTTTCGTCTCTGTAGTGAAAGGTTGTTTCCAGACAGATCAGTTCGATACCAAAAAGGCCATCAGTAATTGCCTATACTCTCAACCTGGTATTTCTTCCGCCTTACGACTTCTTAGCTACGAAAACTTAACACCACGACTCCTCTGAAAACTCTCAGGGAACCTGTCGTTCCACTAGTTTGGTCAGTTAGGTTTTCCTTTATTTAGGACTTATGAGTAACGTTCCTGACTACGACTTCGAGGTTATAAAACCGTTTCTCGACTGAGTAACCTTTTCTGGGACTTCGACCCTTTCTAATTCGCGTCCTCCTCTTCCCCCGCTGTCTCCTACTCTACGAGTCTACCGTAGTGGCGAAGTTACCTGTACTCAAACTTGTTTGAGGTCCTCTATCACTTCCTGACCCTTCTGGTCACACGACGTCAGGTACCCTAACGTTTCTCAACCTACCCTGAATCACTAACTTGTTGTTTGTTGTTGGTACTTCTTTCCGTCAGTGGGGAGGTCAAAGGAGGACGTTCTCAGTAGTTAGTGATGAAGACGACACGCCTCTATTTCCAGGGGACTGCACCCGTAGGTCTCCCGAAGACTGTCGTGACCCGGACGAGGTGGAAAGGTAGACGGAAGGGAGCACGGGGGACTGAAAAGGTCCATACAGTGCCTTTTCGTTGTTACGGAAATTATTAGATATAAACTGTTCTGACCTTTAATTGGAAAATCACTTAGAAAGTGTAACTTACACTTTGTTGTCTTCGTCACCACGATACTGTAAAAACCATCCACTCGTGTAGTTTCCACGGACGGAGGTTGGTAGAGGGACTTGTGGGTTCCCATAGAGGCCGACGGTCCAGAGGAATCAGAGCTGTCCGCGCTTCGTCTCTCCTTCCCTCGGATTCGCTCAAGTGGTCTAGGAGGTGTGTTTTCCTTCCATAAAGTTGGGTGAAGAGGAAGTTAGAATACGTGAAGTAATACGGACCGAAAAATTGTAAATCCATTTTTTCCCTTTCTGTCCTACTTTCTGTTTCGTGTAATAAAGACTGACGGTTCGAGGGTTTACGTCTTTATGTACCTGTGCACTGAAGTTTGGGAATGTGTGAGGTGGAATTAGAAAGACGACCGTCAAAAGTCTTACTAGTACAAATCATAAAAGACAACCCTTCCGTTCACGGAAGTCGTAAAGAAGTCTACAGTTCTTCGTAAAATTTTGACTTTCGTGTACTTTAGACCTCAGTCGAGTATTGTGACAGTATATTATTACTTTCTTGTTTATTAATACGAGTAGAGATTCTACGGATACAAGAGCGTAGGGGTATCGATCACAGATTCCCGGTGTCACTCAGTGTGTGCGTATCTTTGGAGGTCAAAGAGAGGGGACAGTGAAAGGAATTAAGGTCTTTGTGGCCTCTTCTTTGGTGTGTCTTCTGTAACTAGAAACATGTTCCAGTGGAAGTCCTAGGTAGTGACTGTCTCGTCAGTAATCCGATTATTATCTGTAAACCCTGAGATGGCAAGACTTTTAAAGAGAGAAGCAAGTACCTAGTTTGGTTTTGTGATCAATTTTATCTGGTGGTACCTACCCCTTTGAACTTCCTACGAACTAATCAAGACTTGTTTCAAATTCCTCTCTACGTCAGTGTCTAAATCCATGATTCCCAAAGTACCCGTGAAGAATGTACTCACACCTAACGAGGACTGACCTATCACCCAAAAGACAAAAAGTCAAGACGGGGGAATACCGATCTCGTCAGTCCCTCCGGAGTACCTCCTCTTGACACTGACCTGGTACCGACCCCCTCCCGCCCCTCACCCCCGTACCTAGGTCCCGGGACCATCCTTTACCGTTCTTGTCTCCTCCTCTCCTGTTCCATACTCCTTCCTCTTTCGTAACGGACCTCCCAGGCAAAAATCTCTCCCCTCCACTTCCAGTCTGTCCGTGCTAAGCCGGTCTGTCCTCCAAACCGATTCCAAGTCTCAAGTAGGGGTTTCGGTGTCCCTCGAAGGTCCCGAAGAGTCGCGGAGAATCGACAAACGACTTACCGATTTACACGTCCTCTGCTTTCAAGTCCTCCTTCCTGTACAGACTTCCACGCAATGAGAACGACGGTCCAGACCCTACCTACACTTCCCTCAACCAGGTACCCGTCCTTTGTTCCTTGTACTACATCCATTCACCCTCTTTCCGGGACAAAGTCCGTCACCGTCTTCTCTCGGTCCACCCACTAAAATCCCTTCAGCCCTTCCAACGTCTGCTTATCTTATAGTTTCCCACTCTGACCCTTCTCTCTGTTTGAACACCGATTGCCCCACTAATGCGACTCTGGTCTTCCTATTACTGTCGTAACTTTGTGTCTCCAGTGCCAGTGACCCGGGACTGAAGGTCCCAGATAGTGAAACATAAAATTGGTCTATTTTATGGAACGTAGTAGTAATCAGTCACAACAGGTAATCTGCTATCAGATCTGTTCCTGTTTCGGACGTAGAATGAACGGAAGTAGACAAGGTTCAAAACCTTCGTGTCGTAGACTGTGTTTTCTCAAGTCTACAAGTTTTTTATGATCGTTCATGTCCTCTGAGACAAAACCTCTTACTACTTCGACAGTTTTTAGTCCACTCAAACATCACTACTTCGTACAGGTATCAGTGCTGATTACCACTGTGACCCCTATCTCTCCGACAGAGACTAAAGAAAGTATTGATACCCGGAAGAGGACTGATCCTGATAGGGCAATGAGGACGTAGAAGGAAGGATTACAGACAGTCCCCGTAGGAAACGAAAGATTCCACGTCTACTTGCGAGATAGTCCTGTGTGAGGAGCGGACCTCCTTGTATCTCCTCAATTTTTTCGGTCCTTGACTTGGAGTTCCCACGGAGGTAGAACCGTCGTCCTTCCTTTTCTAATCGATCAACAAGATTCCTTCAGTCTTGTTGGTTCTAAGTACGGATACCTTCCTTTGTGAATTTTACGTCCGGTGGGCTTGGCGGCCTGGAGTCTTCTACAAGTGACGTATGGAGTCTCACTACGAATGAGTCGATATTTAGGATAAAGAACGCGAAACTTGCTGTCAAGCGAAAGACTGAGGGACGGATGGTGTCTCAATAAGAAAAAATTTTTAAATAAATAAAAGCCGACGTCACCCAGAAGTAACGACACGTCCGAAAAGAGATCAACGTCGTCCGTCCCCCGATAAAAGACCAGCACACACCCGAAGAGTAACACCACCGAAGAGAACGACGTCTCGCGTCCGAGCTCCCGTCGCACACCCGAGTCATGAACACCGAGGGCCCGAGATCTCGTGTCCGGGTCAATCAACACCAAGTGTCCGAATGAAAAAGGAGTCGCACACCTTAGAAGGGTCTGGTCTTTAACTTGGACACTGAGGACGTAACCGTCCGCCTAAGAAATGGTGACTCGATTGTGTCTTTGGGTGGTTTCTCAATGAGTTTACACGGATAAATGATGTTCGGGTGACA
This sequence comes from Capra ibex, assembly GCA_006410555.1. NCBI lineage: Eukaryota > Metazoa > Chordata > Mammalia > Artiodactyla > Bovidae > Capra > Capra ibex. The sequence goes on from SJYO01034137.1 coordinate 43,036,859, forward strand.
TACTCGCTAACGTACAAACACAGACCTCCTTGCCTTCGAACGTCAATGGAAGGAATGAGGTAAGTTATAGACGAAACTCTATACAGTAAGACTAAAGATAGTTGTCTTTGGAAAGGAAGTATCCTTTTAGTCTCGAGTCCTAAAGGACGATGGATACCGTATATTATTTTCTAAGAAGTAGCGTCAAAAGAAATGGACAGGAGATTATCCCGAAGGGAACACCGAGTCGACTATTTCTTAGGCGGACGTTACGTCCTCTGGACCTGAGCTAGGGACTCAACCCTTCTAGGGGATCTCTTCCCTTTCCGATGGGTGAGGTCATTAGACCGGACCTCTTAAGGTACCTGACATATCAGGTGTCCCAGCGTTTGTCAGTCTGTGCTGACTCACTAGAATTGAATTATCCCTAGTCAACTTTTCGACTCGGTTCCTGTCTACCAAAGTTTCTCTTTTGAATTTCATCTGTGTTTCGAGAGTAAACTCGTCGGTTATTGAGATTAGTTCTCTTCCCCTAAACCAATGTAAGTTATTTGGTTAGGTATTTTATATTTTCTACCTAGTTTTGGGAAGACGTAAACTTTTTTTTGTTGTTACGGGAAGACTATTCACGGTGGGTTACTAATCAAGGTACCTCCGTCCTCCTCCGTCTACAGGCATAATGATAGACTAATTAGGTTTAGTGCATAACGTCTCATATCGAGGTCTCTCCATGGGATAATGTAAACCACTCACTTCTCTGACATTTGATTAAGGAACGTCCCTCTCCGTCTAAAGTGGAAAGGGTCCGAGAGGGGGGTGGTGTCGACCGTAGTACGACACAGTTCACTCGTGCACTATTAGTACAAGCGAACAGGAGACCGTAGGTCTGGGGAGAGAGTGACAAGAGGACCGGGTGAAGGGGAGGGGTGCCACGAGACAGATGCAGTTACGTGACATCCTCGGGGAAGAGGGACCGGGTCGGGGTTCACCAACGGTACTGTTGGGTGGGATTGTCGTCCGTGGACTGTCCCCGGAAGGGGATGCGGAGTCCTGTCCTCCGTCACACCTCTGGGACTCTGGGTGCCGTCCCCTCCTTTACTCCTTTAGCGTAGGGGTCAACGGTAGTGGAGGGAGCCAGTGTCTGACGAGTCGACGAGTCCCTTTCGCCCCGGAGACAGAGACCTCAAAGGTGGAAAGGTAGGGTTGTCGGACACCCTCTTTGTCCTACATAGTCACCAGTATAGTGGATTGAGAAAAATAATTTTGTTCGTTTTACCGATTTTAGGTCGTAGGATCTATTAAATTTATAGGTCGGACTTAGATTTCCGTCCATAGGGGTTTCAGAAATACACCTTTCTCCACGATAAAAGGCGGGGGTTGGTCTTAAACCGTAACTTCCTGTTCTGTTCTTCACTTCAGTTCCACGTCCATATCCACATAGAGAGCACACACTCCTGTCCGTCGTACCAACTACAACAACCCACACCCACCGTGGACCATGTGTCGGAAGAACAGAGTAAGGAGTGAGATTCCACAGTAAGAGACTGATTCCAAGGAAGGATACGTATTCGGGAAATACTAAATAAGTAGTGTGAATATAACTTTTATTAAGTTTAAATGTATCGGAAAGAGATTTAAAGTTCTCAAATTTCCCTTAAATTCGATGACGAAATCGACGACCCGTCTTCCCCTGACGTTTCTCAATCCGTGATACGTAGTCACGTAGTCGTGGAACGTATGTCATCCATGAGTTATTTACCACCACCACCACCAAATCAGCGATTCAGCACAGGCTGAGAACACTGAGGTACCTAACCTCAGGTGGTCCGAGGAGACAGGTACCCTAATAGGTCCGTTCTTATGACCTCACTCAACGGTAAAGGAAGAGGTCCCCTAGAAGGGCTGGGTCCTCAGCTTGGGTCCAGAAGACATGATGTCCGTCTAAGAAATGGTTGACTCGATATTTCCTTCGGGTTGTGATTTATTTATTTACAATTACTCAATTTATCTTTATGATCTTCACTTCGGTCGTGGGACGTGGTTCCCGTGACAGGAGGAAAATGATCCTGAATCAAGGATTTAGGACTGCACCGTGGTCCCATTGCGGTGTCGTTGTCGTCCCTGTTTCAGTGAACGGGTGTGTTGTGACGACGACAACACAAACCGGTTTGGAACCCGGTACGAAGGGTGAAGAACACAGAAAGAGTTAGGAGAGGAGTTCTAGGTCAAGATGAAGGGATTCCGGAGGACAAGGATCCCTGAAGGGCGAAGAGCTGTCGCGACGTGTCAACTAAGTGCAGTACACCTTGAATGTTTAGTCTTATTCGTGGGGAAAATGAAAGACTCTTTTCCACACTCCAAACCCACTATTTCGAAGTCCTCTCGGTACGTCACCGAAGGTCGGTCAGTACGACTACTAGGGGTTGAGATATGGGTTGGTTCACCGGGTCTATGGTTACTTTCTTTCTTTTCAGTAATGAAGACGGGGGAACCGACCTTTCCCCGTAAAGAGACCTGACCACAAGGGGACCTCTCCGGAGACCCTCAGGACTTTTAGTCCAGACGAATTCTTATACTTGGTGAGATTTGGTCGTAAGACGTCTTCGAATGGTTCCAGTCGTCTCTCGTCATCCCTCCCCGACACGACCGGCCCTACCTCCGTCCCTTCTCCAGAGTCTCCTCCTCTGGACCTCGTCTCACAACTTTTTTCCTCTGTATTTGAGTCACCTCTTCTAGGTCCTCCCGTGGAGCCCGTCTCCCTTGCCGGACCTATTTCCGAGACACACAAACACTGGTGACGAAGAAGCTACTCGTCGGAAATCCGTGAACGTCCGTCATCCGCGTAGAGTGCGCACACAAACACGTACACCACAGAGGCCCCGTAACGATGGACCTCACTACTGTCACCGTAGGGGAAAGTAGGGGGAGTATACATCCCGTCCCTATTCCTCAAGACACAGATGTCCCTTTATCAGAGGTAGGAACTCCCACTCACAAAGATGTGAATGATGGTTCCAGGCTCCTGTACGAGGGAAGTTTTTCGGACACTATTTCATTTTTATTCCGTAGGGTGAAGTTCACTCGAGAGGAAGGTATGACCTGAGAAGATTAAATAGTGTTAATAGACTTTCGTTGTTTAAATGTTAAATGTTTCGGACCCATTTAAGACTCTGTTTCTAGGTGTTTGTCTGGCATTACATTTTTCCAGTCCTCACCCGTGAGTCTAGTCTGTGCAAGTGACCACACGAACGACTGGCCGCCCTGTGTAGACACTCGTGGTCCCACCGGTGCGTTTCGGGTGGTTAGTACTGTGCGATAAAGTCACCGTGACGGCTGTTGTTTCGAGGGGAATCTCTGATTGCTCACAGCATAGGTTACAGAAGTACACGCCTCGACGATAACAGGGATTTATCTTTAAGTTCAAGGTGTCTTTTTCTCTAAGGGAAGTAGTAAAGTGGTTTTCCTTCGAACAATTCTTTCTACCCGTACCTTCCTCCGTCCCTCTTCTGTCGGTGTCGGGGTACTCTGTTGTGATCTCATAAATGTGAGATAGTCACGTTGGACTATTACGTTTTCAACACAGTAAGTCTTGGACCACATTTACAACTCGTGTGAAATATAACATAATAGATTTACATTTCTCATTAAGTCTATTACAAGGGACCGGAACATAAACATGTTTTCTCTTAAAAACATGGAGTTGTATCAGTTGATTAGCAAACCATTTTATTTTATTATTGGACCTTAGTCTAACCGGACTAACTTTAGAAACCAGAGGATAAATGATCAACATACAGGAACCTTTTAGAAGTTATAAAGTTTTCGGAATAGAAATTTTACCCCTAGAAGTGGGAGTATCCGGACGACTCTCCGACTCTACCAATTACATATAGTTCACAAATTACGTGACAGACCGTGTACCGTACACTAGTTATTTATAATTGATAATACTCATGTTTTCTCATCCTTGTAATTTACTATGGAAAAGTTGAAGTCTTAGAATTCACTAACGTTTGACTCAAAGGATACTCTTGTCATTTTTTATTCGGTCATAACGAAGAAGCCAACGAGTCACCATTTCTTATGCGGACGGTCAAGTCCTCCGCATCCAAACTAGGGACCAGACACTTTTCGGGGACCTCTTCCTTTACCGTTGGGTGACGTCGTAAGAACGGACCCCTTAGGGTACCTGTCTCCTCGGACCACCCGGTGTCAGGTACCCCACCGTTTTCTCAACCTGTGTTAAATCACGGATTTGTTGTTGTTTTGTCGTTGCTTTAACGTTTTATTTCATTCTTGTACAACCGGATCTACAATTTGATACCTTTTGTGACCCTTTCAGTTGAAGATCAGGACCAGGACTTGACGGAAAGACATAACCCGGAAGGTGATCGAAGTCTTATTCGAAACCATCTCAATAACGACCTATTACAGAGTTTGGGGAAGGTCTGTATTGTAGGACCTCAGTTGGAAGTCCCGTCGACACTACCGTTTCCAGTTGAGTCATGTAAAGTATTTGGTATTAATCTCCTGTCACACTACCCCGGATAGTCGACACAATACATTAATCGGGAGACGGAGTTCCCTCCCTCACGGACACATGTTAATACGTTAGTGTAAGGCTTTCCTTTCCGTGATTCCGTGTAGTTTAGTGTTTCTTTTTGTTGAGAGTAAGGAACCTCGGTGTCAAAGGTGGATCCTTACGACAGGTCCATTAAACTCAGACGTGGAAGAATCGTGGTTTATAAACTTGTCGAGAAATAAAAACATTATGGACCGTTATGTTTCCCGTGTAAATGTACCGGGCAAGAATAACCGAAATATAATTTGACCCCTCGATATAGGGTAATATGGACACGACATTGGACCGTGAAGGGCGAATCGGATTTTAGGATCACGTTTGAAATACCAAAAAATTTGAAACCTCACACATTCTAAGTGGATCCCTCGAACAATTTTTACGTCTGGGAGAGGGAGGTATGACTAAGACGTCAAGATGACAGCTCAGGTCACTACACGGCAAAAGTGTCGGAGGGGTCTAAGAACTGTAGTCACTACGGAAGACACTTTTCGTGAGATTCTGAGTAAAAGTCATCGAAACCCCTCTGGTACACTCACCGACTCGTTGGTAGTGGTGGTTTTGACTCTGAAGACGTGAAGTGGAGTGGCAGTCCATCGTTCTTTTTGATTTTGCGGTAGACAGGTAGGGGAAAGGACCGTCTCTTCACCTTGACATCTGTAAAGATTCTAAATTTTGTTGAACCCTCGTCACGGACTTGGAGAAATAGTAAAAGTTTTGGAAGTAGAGTGGGTAAGAGTTGAAGAATCTACTTCCCATAGTCTATGTAGGCAAACGAGAACGTCATATAGATTTTAAGGAATCGAGGAAATAGGGAAGGGTTTGGAAGGAACCGAAGCAATCCAACAAGAAGTCCATATAACCAGGTCGACGTCTAGTATCATATTTACTGGTCTCTGTACGAAAACTAAAACTAAGGTTGTGGGAGGTGTTAATGTGGGTCGGACGGAAAACCTGGTATTGGTGTTAAACCAGTCAGAAGTCTCTTGACAGGCGTCATTGTACATTTGGGTAAATGACCCAATAGTGGATATTAAGACCGACGAGTGGAGGTTCACGTCAAACTCAATCGAAAAGGTACACGAAACCAATATGTCTACGAGAAAACGAAGAAAAGACGTGTGTACCGAGTACAGTCTAGTCATAAAGTGATAATGTAGGTCTTCAAAGTGATGTGTGTTCGAGTGTATTTTCACTTGTTTACCTGGTCGCAGATCTCCGGACATGACAAATATTAGAAGTAAGTTTCTTTACTGTAACAGATAGATGGGTAACAAAGGACAGAGACTCTATTAGTGGGAACTCTGACAAAGGAGACTATGGTACAAGTAATTGTTAACATCCTCCTCCTGTATAGACCCTTTTACACGATACAGTTAACGTAAATAAGTGGTTTAAGAGTACTGTTAACGAGTTAACAAGGTCCAAGAAACTGTAGAATCGGAACTGAGGCTGCTCATACAGTAACACGACACGTAAATTTAGACGTTCGTTCCGTCTCAGTCACGACGGGCAACACGGCATTCGGACTCAGTCAGTAAGTCAGTTATGTCTGGAAAGACCCTTTTTACTCTAATGGAGTGGGTGTAGTTCTCAGAATCGAAACCCCTTACTGGTGTGAGTTCGTACATGGATAGACGCGTCGGGATAAGGAGTCAAATCGAGTGAATCGGGACCTAAATGTCGGGTAGTGGGATATTTCGTTGTTTTAATATAACCCGTGGGTTTGTCAATTTCGGAAAGGGGATGACTCATTCTACGTCTTTGTTCATGAGAACTTTTTTGTTTCTCTTTAATCAGACTATTACTTTTTGGTGACTTTCGTTAAATGTTTGGTAAAGGGGACTGTCATATATTTGACAATTATATTACATGTATTAAGTCCTAGCCAGGAAAAACCTAAGGAGGGAAGATTAGTACGTAGAAAGATCGTCGTTATGACTGTGAACTTAGAGAAGAGTATCAAAGTCTTCCTATGTGCCATCGTTTGTATTGGTATGTAACTTACTTTGATTACCAAACATGACAAATAAGTTACCTTTACAGAGAACATTAATTTTTATTTCCAACTAGTTCGTTGACACTTTGGTTTATAAGTGTCTTAGGTTCGTGAACACGTTTCGGATTTAACCACGAGACGCGGAAATTTATTTGTTTGATCCCCTAGTGGTGTTTATTTTTCCCTTGAATTTACCATTTTGATAATAAAGGAATTTTTTGATACGTTCGGTTCTTTCTTCAAAACGTTTTATTTTAACCCACCGTCGATATTATTTCCTCCTCGGGACTATGGGGTTTCTTGTCTTTTCGTTTTTCTTTAAAGTCTTTCCTATTGTTTAATCAAATCGTTTCAGTGTTACTCTCTCCCGTCTCCTACGTCGCAGGTTCCTTTCTCCTTCCCCGCTCACCTTTGTCGACCTTAACAAGTCGACACAGTTGTAAGCCGACAAAGTGTCTAACTGATCGTTTCACAGTAGACTTTGGTTAATGTAAGGGTTTTGGGGTGCCTGGGTCAAGTATTGTAACTAATTAGGTGTAACACTTTTTTAGGGGTTCGTTCTGATCTTGTCGACAGTCGGGAACCTCGAGTTTTGTGTGTGTGTCTGTGTGTGTGTGTGTGTCTGTGTGTGTGTGTGTCTGTGTGTGTGTGTGTGTGTGTGTTGTCGTTAACGAATTCTTTTTCTTTTCTTCTTTTTCGAGGAGAACTTTAAAATCCCCAAAAAGTCTTCCATACGGATGACTTTATCTTTTATCTAAATTTTGACGAAGATGGTCACGGACAAACTCTTGTTTGCTGATATTAATCTTTTCGTCCCCAATGTACTTTTATTTGGCTTTCAGGTAAGGGTTTTAGTCTTACTCGACGGAGGTTCAGATCTTATGGAACGCAGAAAAACGAGGAAAAACCCATATTGTGATGTGTAAAGTAAAAAGAATTCACGAAAAGAAGGAAGAGTAATAAAATTTACGTAACGAGGGTAGTTTTATATATAAATTGTATAAAAGATTAGTTCTGTAAAAATTATGAAAACAGTGTAAAGTGTTTCCCTCTTCATTTGTGTTTCAGGAACTAAACGTTTGTGCGTTGAACAAGAACTCAGTTTATATGTTTGCCGGTGGTGTGGGGACGGCACGGAGGAGAGGAACATACCCTCGGACAATTCCAAAAGTACTTCGAAACCGGAACGGAGACCTCGATTGTACCAATCTATAGGTCGGTGGTCCGTGTGTCTCCACTGGACCTGTGATGTATTTACCGATACTTTCCGGAATTCTTCAAAGGCTAAAACATGAACCAGACGGCAGAGGCGTCACTATGGTCTCTTCGACATTTTCAGACTGTCGGAAACCTACCTAAAAAAAAGGGGTGTCTTTATTTTATATCCGAATGAGTGAACAAGTGAGTAAGTCGTTTGTAAACAACTTACAAATGAGATATGGGTTATGACCCAAAGTCGTAAACGCAAAATATATACACGTTTTCGTGACTTTCCAAATCACTGGACGGATCCCGGTATGTCTCTCTGACACGAGGTCAGACCTGGGTCTGGGTTCCGGTGGACTATAGATTAAGCCAAGAGAAAGACTTTTTGGTACCATGATGTAATACAAATTGTGTCTAAAAGTATTCGATCGATCCCTCGGGGGTTTCGTTCGTTTTATATCAAGGATGTCCCCTTACGTAAGGTTCAATGTTTTTTACCATGTTTATCCTGAAATTCTTGTATTCGTCAAGTATATAAGTCTAATGTGAGATTCAACCGAGAAAAGGAAAGATTCACAGGGTAATCATTAGATTACCAGAGGAGACAACTTTGCGGTGAGACATTTAAAATACTTTGACTTCATACGGAAACTATGTACCTAGGAAAACGAACACAAAGTATCTGATTAGAGATAATGATCTTAATTGACAAAGAGACATTGAGTCTGGAAAGTCTCTTTATGTTTGAAAGTAACGTAACCATATAGGAACCTAAATTTTTTGTTTCCTTTCGTTTGTTTGGTGTTAAATGACACAGTCCGTTTCCTTGGAGACGAATAAGAAACTTAAAGTCTTAACCTTCCGGTTGTAATTGTTGTCGTTGAATAAAGTCTATATTTCTTCAGTACAATGATTTATGACAAGAGATTTGGTATTGTAAGAGGCTCGAAACGTCATCCATTGTGGATGTGACTCAAAATATCCTAAATTCGTTCAGGTTTAAGTTTCATTGACCCCACCTCCGTCCTGTTTTTGTCTCGTTATTCTTTTAGAGATCTGTCCGAGAGGTTAAGAAAGGTGATAAAAAAAAGTGAGATCTCCTATAAATATTAATAACAAAAAATTTACGAGTACTACAGTGTCTATTGCTTGTGGTTGACGAGGGGTGTCTTAAGAATGATGTCATGTACAAATATTCTCGTTTAATGACAAATATATGTCTATCCTAATATTTACTCCCCTTCTTGTAATGTTTAATGTACAATAACTTTTTTTCGGTCTTGTAAAGGTAAAGAACGAAAAGTACTTTTTTGTAGTAATGGACCTAGTACGGCGGAAGAGAGTCAAGGGAGTGACCTGTGACCGTACCTATTGGGATGTTCTAATCTCATCATTCAAATACAAAAATACTATACTAAAATCTTGTGTCCCATTATGGGTGTCACTATCCTCGTTTTAGTGAGTGTAAAGATATAAAGTTTGATGAGATGCTTAGTAATCTCATGTTTCTAAAATTGAAATTCACGACCTACTTCTCTAGTAGGTAGGGTTCTTGATGTATGTAGACGACGACGACGACGATTCAGCGAAGTCAGCACAGGCTGAGACACGCTGGGGTATCTGCCGTCGAGTAGTCCGAGGGGGCAGGGACCCTAAGAGGTCCGTTCTTGTGACCTCACCCAACGGTAAAGGAAGAGCAGATCCTGGAAGTTTATTTAGGGAGGATTTTCCGACTAGTAAATTGTAAATCTTGACTTAGAATTTTCTTGGACTTACTTCAAAACATGTTTTACCCCAGAAAAGAGACGTGTAAACCTAATTATTTTTCATTCACTATAACAAAAATGAAAGAATAGTTATGATAAATGAAATATTTCACACGAGACGAGGACCTTTGTCATAAAAACACTTGATTGTATCCCAGTTCAATGTCTAGATGGAATCCGATGGTATACTGGAATTTCTTCTGACTTTCTAGTGTCTTCGTCGTAGAAGGAAAAACCAAGATTATGATAGAACTTTACTCAATTATGTGTATTTCAGGAGTTTTGTCCCATACCTGGAATCATTTTCAGAACCTTATTACAGTGTACAAGTCACAAAGGTAAGGTAACCTCAAGGTCCTTAGGTGCAGACCCGTCCGGGTTTCGCCAAGACGTCGTTTACTTACCTTCCGAAAAAATTTCCATACCGAAGGTTAGGTGAAGAGAGGTGGTAGCTTCCGTAGAAAAGGATTGAGTGACGTCTTTTCCTCAACTTTGGCTCGTCCGTCAAGTGGACACGAGACTTGATGTTGACCGTCTCTAGACCTTTACGAAACGAAGATACGAGACGTACCGGGAGACTTGTCGAAAGACTCTAAGTATACGATTTTCTGAGAACAAACTAAGACTTCGTTCCCACTCCGTCATACGTCCACGTGGTAAATAGTGTTGTTCGAAGGAATGACGAGGACAATAAATTTTGGTTCTGTGAGTGACTGGGGCATCCTGATACTTGTTGAGTGTGGAGTCTACGGATCTGCTAGAGTCCCAACCTTACTCATAATTTATAACAGATCCGGGTGGTGGGACGTCGTGACAACCCGTGTCGAGTCACGAAGTCTAAAGAGTTTACCGTACTTGACGGATGGTTGCCGTGGTGACAAATACAACGTCCCGATAATTGAAGGGAATTGGGTTCTCTCAAAGTTCCTATGACCCGGATCCCCTATTTCCCTTTCTCTGCACACCTCTCGGGGTTCTTTTCGAGAGTAGAGATAAACAGTCCATAGGTTGAATTTCGTTTATAATTCCCTGAACCTCTTCCCTTACCGTTGGGTGACTTCGTAATAACGGACCTCTTCAGGTACCTATCTTCTCGGACCACCCGATGTCAGGTACCCCAGTGTTTCTCAGTCTGTGCTGACCCACTGAAGTGTGGTCTGGACCACCAGGTCACCGATTCTGAGACGTAAGGGAAACGAACGATAATAGTACCCTTCGTTTCGTTCGAGGTGGTCCTGGAGGTGCCAGTACGGTTGTGTGAAACTAGATTTTCGGTAAGCATTTTTCTCATTACATTAAACTTTTATATGTAACTCGTGGATGAGAAAGGTCTGAGACGGGACTTCATCCGTTTCCAGGTGACTTACTATGTCTGTACCTTTATCTGTACTCTATATCCGTTAATAAGACAATGAGGTCTTTCTTTGGTGACGAAGATTTGATTTCCGTCGTGTAAATGTTTACCCAGGTTTCCTTAAGGACTGGACCTTAACTAAGACTATAACTTTATAGAAATTTCTTTCTCTAGCACAGATGGTCAACGAATGTTAAATAGTTTTAGTGGAAAGGTGGTTTTAGTGGAAGGGTAAAAACTCATTTTTAAGAGTAATAGATGACCTGATAAAGTCTATTTACAGTACTTCCACCACCTCAGGAAGAGTCACAACTTCTGGGAAGAAACGAAGTGCACTCCATCTCCGATACCAAGGGTTCGACACTCTGACGTTGATTGAGTGTTCTTTCGGTACCCTATAAAATTTTTCAGTTCCCATCGTGTCAGAGACAGTCATCGTCTGTGACGATGATCATTAAGCTTTGATAATTATATACCTTGATGACGATAAGGAGAACCAGATCCCTCACTTTTTTAAGGACTCTGTGTTTCTATGGTACTCGACTCTTACAAACTCTTGGAATCCTTGACCCGTCGCCCAGCCCACACCCCCCACCACCAAGAGAAGTAGTATGGAGTTATTGGAGTCTATCGAATTCTCACAGAGGTGAGAAGTTTCAGTGGAACTTCCCTCCAAGATTCTCTCTAAATTATCTAATAGTGACACATTGTACAGCGAAGACTAAATGATTTTTCTCTACCAGGACACCTTAGCATCAATCTCCCACAGAATTCTACAAGAAGTTTGTACATACACGGACCGTACATTATATATGTGTATGTGTATATATATGTGTGTGTGTATGTATATATATTTGTGTGTGCAAGAAAAGGTAATTTTTGGGAAGGTAGTCCCTCAAACCCAGAAAACTCGTACTCGACGGGTAAGAGGAACGAACCACGGGACATTCTTTATCATATAAGAGGAAGTGGTGTTGTGCCGTTGTCATCGAACCAAAACGACGTACAACCTCTTCGTCTAAGTTTAAACCAAGACATTACCCCCGTACGGGTTACACTACCCAATCTCGGACCGACAGTGACCTGTACTAGTGTTACCGTTTTAACAACAGGAGAGTGTGTCGGAGGATCCGAGTGGAGAGAGAAAATGACCGTAGATACCTATTCTGTAATGAAACGGTTGTTTCCAGGTAGATCACTTCCGATACCAAAAAGGTCACCAGTACATACCTACACTCTCAACCTGACACTTCTTTCGACTCGCAGTTTCTTAACTACGAAAACTTGACACCACAACCTCTTCTGAGGACTCTCAGGGAAGCTGACGTTCCTCTAGGTTGGTTAGGTAAGATTTCCTCTAGTCGGGACCCACAAGAAACCTTCCTTACTACGATTTCGACTTTGAGGTCATGAACCGGTGGAGTACTCTTCTCAACTGAGTAACCTTTTCTGAGACTACGACCCTCCCTAACCCCCGTCCTCCTTTTCCCCTGTTGTCTCCTACTCTACCGACCTACCGTAGTGACTGAGCTACCTACACTCAAACTCACTTGAGACCCTCAACCACTACCTGTCCCTCCGGACCGTACGACACTAAGTACCCCAGCGTTTCTCAGCCTGTGCTGACTCGCTGACTTAACTTGACTTAACTTGATTACCTCTTCTGAGTTGAGTCCAAGGACGGAAATAGACCAGAAGTGTGGGACTGTAACCAGTGTCCAAACCCCAAGGTCGACGAGTACGGACCCGACCCACCCATTCATAACCCTACCCCTCAGACTGGTGTTTTACCTCTACCCTCCTGAGTGAATCTAATTGTACTAAGTCGGAACAGAAATAGTGGGGAATGGTCTTTTCGGGATGTCACACACATACACATATACATTTATATAGGTATATTATTTGATTGTTTCACGAGACAGGGGTGACTCGAGACTAAAAACGACCATCCCGTGGAAGTAGAACCTCAGATAAACTCACTTCACTCAAACCCGTTTTAGGGTAGAACTGGACAGAGAGTTAACTCGTCTTGCAGGATACTTTGTCTATCCCGTCTATATTAATCGAGACCAAAACTCTACTCGTTTGAGTCCAGGTGAACTTAAATCACTCCAATTACCTAAAAGGGTCTCAGGGGTTCGAGGGTCTCGTCCCGTCAAGGAACTGGGTTCAGAAAGTACAGATTTGGAGGGAGAGAGAAGTACGGTGACGACGGAACCAAAACTTGTTCTTTAGTCACGGGAAGAGATGGAGTTGTACGTATGGGTCACCTCTTCGTTCTTCTGTAAGGGAAGTTCCGTTCTTTGTAGGTCAAAGTGGGTATACCAAGACACCTTGATATAACCCGAAGGTGCGTCGGGATTGTGTTAGGTTTCCGTCTTCAGTAGTACAACTGTGGGACCTTCCGATACAGGAGCAGAGATCCTTCGAGTCAGGAGTGGGAAGATCAGAACGACCATAAGGTTCAGAGGAAAGGTGTCTTCTTTCAGACGTCTCCGTAAATTCTCGGTCCTCACACATCTGGACATGAAGAGTATATACTCGTCCGTAGTCTTAATGTCCTTTCGAACAATCACATGTCCAACGACCCGGGTTCGGGGTCTCAAAGGGTCCCATCCCACCTTCTTACACGTAGATTGGACAAGGGTTCACTACGTCTCCGACAACCAGCTTCCTGGTGAGACTCTTGGTGACTATACATCACTCAACAGAGAGGGTTCCCGGACCCAATAACCAGGTGTGTGTGGTTTACGAAGAACTCTGTACAGGTCCTCCCGTAAGTGACTGGTAGAATTGTTTTAGTAAATTCACCGAAGAGAGGAGTCGACACAAAATCTGGGTCACGTTATCTTCAATCTATTTTCAGAGACGGAAACCTTTGTATCTTCGATCTGTACCTGTTCTAAGTACGCCTGTCCGGATCTTTCTATTATGATAGTATAAGACTAATACTACAGAGAGGGTCTTATTTTGTTTTCCGAATGTCACTGCTGGCTTCTAAAGGAACCCCCCAGAGGTTTCTGGCACGAAGGGTTAAAAGTCACTATGGTGGTTCTAGGACTCCTAGTAATTCGTCGACAATATCGACACAAATTAGTGTTAGGATGGCAGTATAACTCACCGAGACTGGATGACTGACCGCTCAGGAACCGGAGGTACCTCAGGGAGACTGTCCGTCTTCACCGACGTCTTCCGTCACTATCTTTACCCAAATTTACGACTCTGAGTACCGTAGTTTCTAGACACTTGACAACTCGATGTGTCTCCTTTAGTAGTCTTATTACTAGTAAAAAAAGATGGGGGAGGGAGCGAACAAGTTTCTTTTCTCGGGAATTAACGAAGAACTTGATGTGTGTTCACCCGGTAACTGACACTGACATTAAGTCGGCTCTCCGTTCCTTTTTAGATTTTGCCTAAAACAACTCCGCTACAGAATTTGTGTCTTTTACGACGTCTCTCGAACGGTGCGCGTCCTGTGACGATCCATCTTAACTCTTGTCGAACCATATATATGCCAGTCGTCAGTTTCGGTAGAGAGTAACATCTACTATGGTCACACCAGTTCCCTCTACATAAAAAAATTCACCTTTCCCCCACTCTCTCTCTTTCTCTCCCCTTTTTTTACCTTATCTTCAGTATAATCTTCCTATAGGGTAATGTCTACTGGATCGTTTAAGTCTAAGGATTTCTTCTACTGTGACAAATTCCTTTAATTTAAGACTTAAGTCAACAAATGATAAATGGATAGAGAGATGTGGGTGTAAGGTCCATATATACTGTAGACTTCCTCAGACTCAGTAAAGGAAGGAAGACCTTACGTCGTTGGATCTTTCCCAATACCTGACTCCGTCGCTGAGACGGGTATGACAGGTCAAACGGTCGGTAAGGTGAGTTCCAGTACCGTTGTCCCTGATTCTTTCCCCGCGGTCGTTGACTCTTTGGGTGACGGTTGATGTACGGATGTACGAATAGATCCTTCTTTCACCTGGAAGGTTCCTTTAGAGGAAAAGGTTTTACGCGAAAAGATTGAAAAGACACGGCAATCCGGGGAATTGATTTTTCATTACGGATTATGAAGAGACTTCGGAGAGTAGGGTGAGGTAGGTCTCTAGAGAAAAAAAGGTATTTCCGGAAAACGTGCGGGACGACCCATCGAGGAGGTAAGGAGATGGGAAGGTACCTTTGGTCGGGTGAGTGCCGTGGATGTAGGGGACGTGACCCCCTCCAATCTCCCTCCCGGAGGTGAAGACGAGACGTGTCTCATCGATCCAGTGTAGGAGTATTGTGAGTTCATGTTAGGACAAACGTTTATTCGGAGTCACCGCTCTCGTTTGCTCATTATGACTGAAGGATCATTTCGTTGGGGACCTATATGTCTTCGTATCCACTATTTTTAATCGTAACTGATGAATGATACATACCTCAGGTATAATTCCCGAAATTTGTGAAAGAGAGTTAGTCAGGGTTGTTATCGAGAGGTTAGTACTAGGGGTAAAATTTCTCTTCTTTTAACTACGTGTCTCTCTCATTCATTCAATGTCTTCAGTATCACTATCGACATTCGAGCACTACACTTAGGTGTAGAGACTCAGGTTCGAAAATATTAGATAAGTACTAGTATACCCCGTGTACGACGTGACCCCGTTAGACTGTTAGACCTCCCATACACAAGAGTGGATAGAGTATCTCAGTTTGTGAATGTATAGATGATGTACAACCCGTTTCTTGAACTACGGGAACTGTATAATAAACATGTGAAGTGTTAAGATTTTCCACTCGACAAAATAGGTGGAAATAGTTTGTTCTTTTGGGACTCAAGTGCACTGTTATTGAGTGGATTCAAAGAGACCACCATCCCGGTCCTATACTTTAAATTTTAGGGTACACGAAATAATTGAGTACCGTATACATAATGGTAGTAGGAGGACCGATCATGTTTTTTTTTTTTATGATTGAGATTAGGTCCTGATAAAATTCTGTTATTGGAACTTCTTAGAAGACTTAAGATGTGTAGTTTTTACTACGGTGGTCAAGTAAATCTACCACAGAAGTTTAAAAGTATATTTTCCATGAGTGGAAAATTTTTTCGTTATTTTACCTTTAAATAATTATCTAGTTAATTTCTCTGCATTCAGTGAATAAAGTAATGGTCTAGAGTCTACATCAAGATGTAACAAGTAGATCAAACAGATTGAAAAAAGGACTGTATTCGGACTGAAATTAGGGGACCACCGTCCTATGTGAGAGGGGGAGAGTTCGTTAATATTACGGTGAACGTATTGATTCATCGCATGCTTCTAAAGTTCCCAGAGAATTGTCACCGATTTAAAGAGTATGTCAGTGAGCAAGTAGATGATGACTCAGTACCTGGGCCAAAGTCTTCTCGATGCATTTTTTCCGGGTTCATATTTATAGTAACAACTTAAGGAAGGTTTGAGTATGTTCTTCCTGTCTTTTCCCCCATTCTCTCTCATCGGGGAGTCAATCGTTCGTGGCTAACTCTTCCATATTACACGGACGAGGTAGGATCCGTCCCCTCCCGATGGACTTCTTAGTGGGACGAAGACTATGAGTTTCTCGACCGAACCTCGACCTCACCCCTCTACGAGTCTGTTGTGTTACACCCAATAACCCAAAGTACCCGAAGGGAGAAAGACCGACCCCGTGAAGACCTACCTCCACGATTTCTCGAGTACAAGACTCAATCTGAACCAGATTTTGGACCGAGACCACGAAAGAAAGGACACGTAGACACTCGTTCAACGAACTTGAGAACGTCTGAGGCACAGGTATAAACATTTACCTCTACTGTCATGAATATGGTCCCGTCCTTCCTCCTTCGGTCAGAACATCTTTACCCAGTCGTGTACTGGTCGTGTGCCGGTCCTGACAATTTCAACCGTGTTTCAACCGTTCTTCCCTCGACCGACCAGGACAGGGTAACGTCCATCGAGTCCTTCGGTGAATCAAGGACTTTCGAAGGGAGAGAATGAAGAGGTCCCAAACCTTGAGAAACCGAACCAAAGTTGAGGGTGAAGGGATAGGGACTTGGAGCACGTTTGAAGTGAACCAATCGGACATAAATAGAAAGTCGGGTTGGACTTGGAGGGAAAGGTAAAGAGTGACTTTGAGGGTGAGGTAGTGTTCTCCGTACTCAGTAGGGACTACGAGAGGTTCGTGGATTCGAATGGGCATTGAGTCGTCGACAGTGACTCAGGCACACGTATGGATGTAGGGGATGGTCTCGCATACTTTGACCTTCCGTCCCCGAGAGAGGGTCGAGGAGCAAACTATTACCTGTCATCGTCCACGAGCCCTTGGTAAACAAATCTTCTGCGTACTTACTTGCGTTTATCTATGGTACAGATTTCGACGTATTTAGACGGGCATTATTTTTCGTGTACCGAGTTCGCGCCGCAGCTTAAGACGACAGGACAGAGCGTGGACCACAGTAATGTAGAGACCTATTCATCTTTGTGAATACCACAGTGAGACTCCGGAAAGATTATGCTGTAGTCGACGAAAAGGACGTGTACCACCCGTCTCAATACTCCAAACCGGTCGAAAGAGAATCAGTCAAGTGGTAACCAGTTGTCTCCACAAGTACATCTACGTCAATTCTACAAATACGGTTGCAGCCCGTGTTTATTTACACCTTTCTTAAGTCCAGTCAGGTTGGTAATCATTGTCATAGAAGAACGAGAGGACCCTCGACAAAGTCTAAAGCCGACGTAGGGATGGGGATGTATCTCTCTGACCCTCTCCTGACGTCGAAGATCTTAATGTTGGTAAAACAGTTGAACAGTAAACGGAGTGACAGACCGGCCACGGAGAGGGAGACCCAGGTCTCTGTAAAACGTGTCCTTCTTTCGTTATTTCACTTGTGTCCCGGCTACTTAAGAGGTTAGAAGTTTCATGGAACAAGACAGGGTGTCTTGTATGTATAAAGACCGTTCGTGGTACCTCTCGGAGTGTAAACAATGGAGGACGAGACGACCCTTAGTTTCGTAAATGGGGGGTACTCTACAAAAAATTTCCGGGTTCCCGTGACCCGGTAGAATAGGGGTGAGGGAACCACTCGAAGGGACTGATGTACTTTTATGGACTTTTCCGATTGAAACAGACAAGGTATAACGGAATTTTTATTCTTATGAGAATTGGAAATCCCTAAATATAAACCTTTTTCCTTTACTTGATCTATGTCGAATAATTTTTTTTTCCGTCCTTCCACTCAGTAAAAAGTTTAATAAATGTTTAAACCCTACTTTTTTATGTATATATAAACGTCGATAACTTATATTACTTGACTAAACAAAGTAGTAAAGAGTCACATGGTATGGAAACAACCAATATAAAATGAAAGGTTTCTTTTGACTGACCCCGGGTATCGTCCACGACTTTTGGCTAAACTAATTGTCTCATCGGCCTTAAATATTAGGTATTAATCAATCTTAATCGGACCCCTTATTATTGATTTTAAGATCTCTTAACTCTCGGTCTTCTAGGTATAAATCTAAAGTCGAAATGGTGGATGATTAGTAAGGACTTTGTACCCGTATTGTTTGTCAGGGAAGTGTCTCGAGACACTATTAGTCTGCATTGTCCTAAAACATTTCACGACATACAGAGTCATCATTACCTCTACAAAGGTCAAGGAGTAGTACTGACTTCCCGTTTACAGTTACCCCAACGAGAAAGTCTCTTTCAATGTCACTCTATAAAAAAATTGTACAATTTAGCATAAATATTTATTTAGAGGTAGTTACCGAAGAAATCCAAAGAAAACCGATCCTGCAAGATCTTAGGATTCTCTTTACTATGTTGTGTTTAGTAACTGAACCAACCAAATTATGACCGAGTTTCTCAATGTTTCATAATAGTAATCTTCTTCAAATCTTTTGTTGATTAAGATTAGGTTGGAGAAGTAAACTGGTAATACCTTTCCCTCCACTTCCCCTCCGACTTATTTAAGGGGCTCTACTGTGTCTGTTAGTGCCTCGGTCCAAATCTGCCCTCCCGAGGACTGAGGGCGTCGCCCGGGGTAGCAGTCACAAGGTACGATTTGTTTTGGAAGGAAAAGTCGAAAAGTGTGTTTCGGCCGTAGACTCCGGTGTTTTCGTCGGGAGAGTTTTTGCACACCTTAGCGACACTTTCGGCTCAGACTTCCGACGCCTACCATGGGTTCCCGAGTGACACCCTAGGAAAGAGACATACAGGTGTTGCCCGTCTGTCCCGAGTGTGGGGGAGGGACTCCGGACTGGACCGAAGAGAGGGTCAGGGGAGGTATAGAGTTACCCAGTTTAGTCGAAGTCGGTGTCACTGGTACAATAGTTTTAGGGTCCGTCTCATTATAAGGTAACATATATACATCGTGTAGAAAGTGGGCAAGTGGACATCTACCTGTAGATCCACCGAAAGTATTTTTTACTTGAACACAGTCAAGATCACTCGACATACTTGGATCTCGGACAATATGTCTCACTTCAGTCAGTTTCTTTTTGTTTACAACATATAATCACGTATATATACCTTAGATCTTTTTACCATAACTACTTGGATAAAAGACCCTTCCTTACCTCTGTGTCTACGTCTCTACCCGAACACCTGTGTCGTTCCCCTCCTCTCTCACCCTGTTTACCTCTTTCATCGTAGCTGTATATGTGTGATAGCACACATTTTGTCTGTCGACGACTGTTCAACCATATATTGTGTCTCTCAGGTCGGTCCGCGAGACAGTACTGGATCTCCCCACCTCACCCCCTCCCTTCCCTCCGAGTTTTCCCTCCCCGATGTACATGTTAATACCGACTAAACGGAACATGTCGTCTTTGGTTGTGTTGTACCATTTCTTAAAAGGAGGTTAATTTTTTATTTATTTTTTATTTAGGGTCCGTCTTAGGTTTCACTTTCTAGGTCTAATACTTTACAGATCAAGGTCTTCCATGGTCTATTTTCTCCTCGAGACAAGGAGTAGAAGTGAACCCGGACTTCGACAAGGGGTTTTGTGTCGACACGTGTGAGTGTCTGTAAGACCTTACCCCATCAAGTAAAGAATCGGAGAGATTCAGACTCCGACCTTTAGAGGGACACAAGTTTTTGGGGTACGTAAAGTGGTTTAGGAGACCACGTCCTTTTCGGGCTAAACTTGTCTGGGTTTATTGGAGGTTTATGCGACACCTGCGTGTAGACAACGTCACAAACAAGTAGACCTTTTCCTTAGACATCGTGAGCTTACGACTTCCCCTTTAGCCCTCTTTTTTCCTTTCTGTGGAACCGGTTCAGGGGGATGGGAGTGGTTCGTATAAGAGGGAATACCTCTAACGAGAGAGGGTCCTTTATTTTACGTAGTCGGAGTCGTTTGTCCTGTGTCTCTTCTACCTCCTGTGTCTGGAGATCTAGTTTAGGTTTTCGACTTATTATTTCTTGTGTTTTGATTTCCTATTAAGTCCTCAGTAAAGACAAACCGAGTCTCACTATAATTGTCGTGTTCGGAGGGTTCAGTGGGGACATGCCTTTCGGGGAAGGACCAAAATGGTCACAAGTTCCGGTCCTTGAGTCGACTACCTTCACCCGTTCTCCGAAAGGTGGTGCCTCTACTAAGGGACACCGGTGGATTTTACTCCCCGTGGGTTCCCAAGTCCTTCGAGAGCGTGGGTCTACCCCGGGTTCTCCCTGACAGATCCGGTGAAGAGGTGAGCTTAAAAGACGATTCTGAGAGTCATTTCCGTTTGTTTAATAAAGGAAGGAGATCAAATCTTACGACATCAGATCAATCGAGAAAAGTCCAAGTAACCCTTTCGTGTTCTAAGAAGATCTGAAGTAATTGGTGCGAACGTTCTTCGGGTAGTCCCACCAAAGTGGGGTATACCGTTCTGTTCCGGAAGATCCATGGTTGACATGTCTGGGTTTCAGTTTTTCACTCACTTTTTAGTGTTTCGGAGACCCTTTTCGTGACGTGTCTGAACGACTCCAGGGAAGAAGTTCCCGTTCCCAGTAGTGTCCTTTCCTATTACACAAACTGGAAAGAATTTCTCCAGACCTATAACCCTTTGTAGGGTGTGAAAAGAGACCCTGAACGACATAGAAAAATCTTCACACACACACACACATACACACACACACATACACACACTCTCTAAAAGATTTAAAGTTCATCAGAGAACGGTCAAACTCAAGAGAACCGTCTTGGAAGTTCACAAGAGTCATTGTCTACGGACCTCCTCTTCCTTCGATCCTCAAGACGTTGTCTCGTTACGTGGCTCAACCCCTTCGTCGACGAGGCGAGATCAGTGACACATATGTTGAAGTGGGTTTCACAAATCCTTTGTCTAGTAAGCCCTCGGAGATGGTGGATAAGTTTTAAGTCCGGGAAAATCAAGGTGAGTAAAAAAAGGGAGATACGACAAACAAAAGACGGTACTCAAAATCGTTAGACAAATGCAACACACACACACACACACACACACACGCACGCACGCACGCACACACACGTACACACGGACACACACAAAGAGAGAGGTCGGTCCGACTTAATAGGGGTTCACTGAGAATTAGGAGTTGTCATTAAGGGTCACTAACGTGACTGTACTACCATTGCCCTCTCGGGTCCGAGGAGGGCGGGGTGGAGTGAGGGAGGAGGGAACAACGATTCGAGTCGCTCCTACAAGGTCCCTCGACAAATAAATGTTCTACTTCAAACTCTCGTCCCGGTGGTCCGAAAATTCACCTGACTCCGACGGGTCCCATCCTCCTCTCGATCTCGAATGTCAGTGCTTAGGAGGGTAAAGAAGGGCGGAGGTCGTGGGGAGGTGGTACCGTATTTGCAACCAGGGTATAGTAGTGAGAAAAATTCCGGGAACCAGAGGAGTATCAAGTAAATCTGACCGTGACAGTGACTTGTCTCACGACCTGATCTTTGGTCTAGTGGTCTAGGGGTACGGGTCGATCGACCAAATGCCACCGTGTAAAGGACGGGAGCCAAAGGTATTTGTATTCTTACCTGATCTACCCTGGAGGAACCACCGGGCCACCAATTCTGAGGTACGAAGGTGAAGTCCCCCGTGTCTAAGTTAAAGACTGGTCCCTTGATTCTAGGACGTACGGTCCACCGTGCCAATTTTTCTTTCTTTTTTTTTTTTTTTCCTGATCTGTCTCGACTAACCAGTTAGTTCATGAAGAGTTTGAACTGGCACGGTTTATTAGTCGACCTCCGGAATAAATTCTGTCTAAGGGACCGGTTGTACATTTCCAAGATTCAATCATCAAACCGGTATCCCGGACTCTAAAACGTAAAGATTGTACGAAAGATCACTATGACTATATCTTCCAGACTCCTGGTGTGAAACCCTTAGTGGCCGGGTTCGATAGAAGGTTTACAAGATGACCAGACAATAGTGTACGTGACCGCGCACTTTTCAGTCTTATGAACCAGGGCACTACTTTCCGTGTTCGGAGAAGGTGTAAATCGCAAAAAGAGAATCAGGGTTGAAAACTAGTGAATAAACGTTTCTATTTATCGGTTCTATACCTACTCCTCACGGTGACCGAATCGGAAATCGACCGTCGTCGATGATGTGGACCCTCCCGTTGAACTTTTGGTACACTTTAATGTTCTACCTTTGTTTTATCGTTTCCTCCTCCGTATTCTTATGTAATGTCTCCGAGGTGAACGGTCCAACAATAGGACCCAGTACAAAAAACGGTCGACGCATTCAGTGGGCCTTCCCATGTTACGTTTACGTCACCAGAGTGAGTGACCTCTGTGTTTTTTATTGAGATTTCGTTATATTTTTCATCCTAATGTTCCCTGTGAGAGTCTACAAATGGAACGAGAATCGAGATCTTAGGAAAAGTATACCACTTTGGTCTTTGGAAAGACGGTATGTCGTTGGATTGGTAGTGGGTACCCCAGAGACATTATAGGACGATCTCGTACGGGTAAAAATGTTAATACATCGGACCACACTTTACCTCTTTCGTGACGTGTCTCTACGACCCTAATTCAGATTCTCCTTAAGACTAAGATTCGAGGACGTAAGTCTGCGGATTTGTAAAGACGAGTAGACTTTGAGACGAATAATTTTATGTTCTCGAGTACGATTCTGTTTTGAAATTTTCTCTTGAATTTCTTGAGCCCCATTACGGTGGTCCAGTCACAAACAGGAGAGGAGAGAAGTTAAAAAGCGACATCACTCGTCGACAATACTCCTTACGTAGGATACGTTGACTACTTGATTTTAGTTTATTTAGAATTCTTAGTACCCCCCCTTTTTTTCTTGGTCCCGTGATCCTAGGTCTTATTTTAAAACTAAATGGACAATTGTGACATTGAACTAAGCCGGTGAAATCTTTAACGGTTCATCTTACCCTCAGTCCATTCTCCAGGTAAGGGTTTTCCAGACTTTTCCAAAGGTGTTAATGGGTTTTCGCAAAACTTTTTAGACATAAACAAGCTTAGTTCCCAATCGATATCGGACGACGACTGAAAACATTTAGTTCAAGATAACCTTGTGTTTAAGAGAATAAATGTCTAACAGATAACAGTCAGATGTTCCCGTGTGAACTCTCTCGTATTTCTTGTCTTCTCGGATTTTATAATTGATAAATCGGGAAATGTCTTTTTTAAGACGGTTTGAGGTTTATTATCTTTTTTATTATTATTACTGTCGTTAAATATGAGGTTGATAGAATATTTAATTAATGTTTGGACAAGTTAGTTTTTTCATAGTCGGTAATAATCTCAGATGCCGGAGAAGGACTGAGGGTCATCACAGAAGTTTACATTTCATTGGTACGAAACTTTAAGTGAGTCGACAACTTGTTTGAAAATTTTCGGATTTAGTTAGATTCCTGACTTTTAAATAAGAATACGGTCTAGGTGGTTTTTTATTTCGTGTCGGTGTGAGTTGTGCTTAAAGAAGTACACTAAGCTCAGTATATTTTTGTTGTATACTCTTCCTTCCGTTTAACCCAAAAATTTCGGTATTCAGACGTGAACCGTCTATTTTACGGTAGAGTCTATTAGTGTAAACTAACAGTGATTACAATTATATACAGCTATTCTCAGCTCGCGGCGTGTGGTCTCCAATCCAAATGACGAGTGTACGTCTACAAACGATATGACTTAGAGACGGTATTGGGACACCCTTACCGTAAAAAATACACAAGACGTCACTTAAATACCGGTCCCTCGGTATTTGCAATATCAAGAAGTTTGGAAAACGAACACCTCTAACAGTGTCACTAACTTTTCCTCTTTCTGTGTCTACAGAACACAATCACCCGGTAAAGGTCTGGGTGAGTTCCTCCGTCGGATACAGTCGAGGCGTTCGAGTCCGGTAGACTTAATAGTTACGGTGTGTCCAAACGTTAGAGGGTAATAGTTGAACGAAGTCAAGTCTAGACGTCACTCAATCGTTCCGGGCATACACGGTCCAAGACCGGATCCGGGACTCTGTTTCAAGAACTGGAGTTCCGCGAGTGTACGATCCATATCCGTTATATGTGTTGTACCATACCCTTCACGACATTGGTGGTCTCTCGCTCCGTCTCACAGTACCCCCGAGACGTACCGGTTCTCGTCCCCGGCTCTGTTCTCGACGCGTTGTAACGAGTGTCCTCCAGTACAGACACGGTTCTGAACTCTCTAGTCGAAGTCCTCGTATTTGTTTCTTTCGAGACACACACACGCACGTACACGTTCGCAATGAGTACTTTCTTTTCCGTCCTTGTTTCGGTGTCCGCGTTCTTGGTACGACTACACGAGGTCTCACAGGTGCCTCAAGTCGGGACCACATCGTACTTCACCGTCCCCAAACCCCCCTTTTGTCAACACAGTACACCCCTTTTATACCGGAACCCTCACTTTTTCTAGAATCAAGTTCGAGATCAAAATAGTGAGTGATTGTCACACTGGAACTCATTGAAGATCTTACAGGTATTGGAAGTTTCAGACCATTGTATATGGAGACTCCCAACCATATTCCCAGTTCCCTCCACTACCCACCCAGCACTCTCGTTTTACCCGATCATTGACCATTTTCCTGTTGTGTCGGTGGTCCCTCCTGTATGTGAGTGAGACATTTCGTTCTTTCTTCAAAAACAAAAAACAAAAAAAAAATTCTTAAGGTAGGTATCGAAGACGGTAGTTGTCACTTATTACTGTCTTCCTCAGTAAATTCTTTCTTTTGGGTTTCCGTACCGTTGTAACGAACGTAGAGGATAAAAGGACACAGTAACAGTCCGTCCACTTTCTTTCCGGCAGTCCCTCTGCTACTTAGTGCTTGTGTTCCCCGTGGAAATTTTACCGTCGGGGAATCCCCCTTGGAGGGGTCACGGATTGGGTTGTGTTCGAGGTGCACGTGGGTGACACACGGGTCATGAGCAGGGACGTGCTTGTGGCTACCCCACACTTTCTTTGGAGGGGAGTTACATTGTATTTCGGGTGAAGACTGAGCGGTCCTTGATATACTGTCTACGCCTCCAAGAAAGTTCGTTTACTTAGTCGTGGAGTTCGTAAATTTTTTTTTTCCGCCCCCCTCAATTAAATCTTGAAAGACAATTCTACTCGAAACGGTCAAAGAGAATCCCTCTTATTTTTCGGGGATTACTACTACTCATTTACGGACACGAGGCCCCTTTGTAATTTCTACTCGCCGATGAGAAGTGGTTCCGGAAGGAATTAAGACACACTCTCCCTTCAGACGTCTTCTTATGTCGGGAAGGATTGAACCCTTTAGTAGGACAGAGGACGTCGATACCGAAACAAGTACGAGAAAGAACGTACTTGTTGTGCGTGCGTGCGTGTGTATGTGTGTGTGTACCTCTTTTCCCCTGCTTAGTAGAACAGACGTCCCAACTCTGGAGATAGAAAATATTTGTAGTACGTGCTACCCTCCCCACAGATTTATGCGTCTGGTAGGAACCCCTGCGGAAGATTCGTCAGAGGTCCGTCTACGAGCACCTCGGGTCCTTCTTTCGGCACCGTCTCGGCGTTTACCTCTTCTAGGGGGACTAGTTCTTTAATAGGAAGTATCCAAATCTCACTGGGAGAAAAAAAAAAAAAAAAAAATTCCTTCCTTCCGGGTAGGTTGACGTCATTTTTGGTAGTGACGTCTGTGACCCAGGGATCTTAGTCCTAACTAAACGCCCCAAAGAGACTTCGGGCGGTCGTTATCGTTCGTCGTTCAAGGATCACACGGTGACCCCCTCGGTGTGGAGCAGTGAGACCACCATTTGTGTCGAAGGGTTTCTACTTACGAATTTTTTTTTTTAGGGGTTAATAGTACGGATACTGGTAAGACTCCCGTCTAGCGTTATTTGTTTACTTGGTACGTTTCCGGTGGAGATTAATCTGACGGGTCTCCGGTCTTAAGTGTGATCGGGTACAGGGAGGAAGGGTCAAGTCTCGTGGTCTATCCCGTTCAGGTCCCAGAAGAGGGTTTTCTGAATGAAAAGAGAGTTCTCTTTAAAGGGGTAAGAACTGAAAGTTTTCCATTCTTTTCCTACTTCAAAACGGATCTTACCCCAGTTCACCCCTCTCGAAGTCTGGACTCGGACCCAAGACCCCTGATTGATAAAGTGGTCCTATGACGACTCACTTAATGGAAGTCCTGGAAACAATAAAAAATAAGATAAGTTGACAAACCTGGTTCTCTACTAGGATTTTGAGGGACGGTCGAGATTCAAACAAGGTACTATGATTCACTTTCATTGCGTTTAGTTCAACTGGGAACCACCTATACTCAGTCAACGATTGAATTTCCACCTTGTTCACCCTTTGTTTTGGTTTGGTTTGTCCGGAACTGACCCCTAGGAACTTTTAGAACGGTAGCTCACTGAACCTACTTTCTGACCTTCAACGACTTCGCATGAGTGACGAAGGAGAGTCTTTCACACTGGTAATAGTCAGTAAATCAGTAAATGTCTTCGTTCGATAGGTCGTTCAGTCGGTTTTCAATCCAGTAACACCACCACCGCCACCCCCCTTCCACCCGTCTTGTCTAGAATTGAGACATCGGGTCCTTCTACTGTCATCGGTGTTCAGGTTCATACACATATAGTGTTCCTCACGGCATGCGATGTGGTCTACCTTGTCCTCTGTCCGATGACTTAATTGTACTTAAGAGTTGGAGAGTCACACTTCGTCCGTAGTCACCGGAGGTTGACCGACAATAGACGGAGATATGCATTGTACGGAGACACTCTATGGAAGACAGTGAGGGTTTCGCTGGGGGTTTTAAGTGACGGAGTTGTGTGTGGCCGTAAACACTCAAAGTCTTGTCGGTTTTTGTCGCAGACTTTCGGAAGGTTGTATCGAGACAGGGAGGAGCATGGATTTTACTCGGTGACAAGGTAAAGGTGTCCGAAAAGAAGTCGTCTAACTGTTCCATTGTAGACGAAGTCTTTGTCTACAAATACGGTCTTAAGAGAAGACGAGTAATTACGAAAAGGCCAATTGTAGATTGATAGAGTGAGTAATCAAGAATTATTATGAAAAACATAGGTTCGGTACGGTTTATGCGCGAGAAATCTCAAGACATAATAACAACGAAGACAACGACAACTTAATGCGACGACTTATTTCCCTTTCATTTTTATTCGGGGAGATTCTTCCGACGATACACAGTCTCGAGATAGAAACACTTGACTTGTTCGACTTTAGTTAATTTTCACACACAAATCTCTTACGTAGAGTCGACAGATTAACGTGGTGGAGACGAAATCCCGGTTTCAAACTGAAGGACGGTTTAACGGTAGTTTTACCCGCAGGCAGTCGCGACGATGCTGACGGTGAACGGACCCACACTAAGTTCTCGAACAAATTACTTCCTTCGGGTCCGACGAGACGCCGAACCACGTGTCCGAGGATGAAGGGTCTCCGTCCGGAGTCACTACCACGGGTCTGTTTCCTGTCGTGTCTCGGGAGACCCTACCCTCAAGACCCTAACTCAATAGTCAGGGTGGGTCGGGGGTACCAGACTGTCCGGATTGTCTAATTGAGATCCCTCGTAAGTGTACTACCAGAGATGACTGGGTGTACGTTGAAGTGTATTTCTCTTGACGAAGTTCCTTTCGTCTCAGTTGTGTGGAAACGACTCATGGATCGATCCATGACAACTAGGTAGGTAATAATTTTGGTATCGTGACAAAGATACCAAGGTATGGGTTGTCTTCGTTTCCCTTTTGCTTTCCTAGTCCAAAAGTGATAAACATTATGTTCCCGCGTCCAATTTTAATATAAACTTTGTGAAAAATCTTTGTGAAAGTTTATGAAGGACCACTAAGGTTCCTACCCGAAAATGCAAAGTTCTTCAGTTGTGGTATCAGTTTGTTGGTTTGTTTGGTTCTCTCTTTATTCCGATGACAACCAGACATTCTGTTCCGTTTTAGGTTAGGAGGTCCCTTGGACACGGTTGTGTTACATAACAAACCCCAATCCTCTTTCTTACAAATTATTTAGTAGTTGATGACAAAGGTACCGATGTCGTGTACATCTCAGTGGATATAATAAATCGAACCACACTGGTCAAGATATCCCTTCTTTACTACTTCCCAGAACCATTATTCGTTTATACCTTGAGTCAAATGAATTTCCGACCGTATGATAAGTTTTTTATCTTTAAATTCAGACTAGTTTGTTTAATAGTCAGAGGTCTGAAGAACCATCGGTTGCAGAAAAATAAGGTTACTTGAACTGACGTCGAGGTATTGTACGAGACAAGAAAAATATCGTACGAGAAAGGAAAAGTGACTTCACCGACGAAAAGTCGTTTTAATGAACCGTTTATGACGAAATAGTTCATATTTAGTCTATACGATGAGACCTTAGATTTGGGTGTTTCCTATACGGGGGTCTTGTGATGTATTATTACTTTTGATCTTTATGGTGTAGTAACGACGGTTTTCTTTACCTTTTTATACTTACTCTTACTAGGGACCCACACAGAAGATGCTCTAAGGTGAATTTATTGTAAGAGGTGAATAAATTTAGAGATGTTAGACTACCCGAATGTGTCACGTTTTGTTTTTAGTGTAAAATCCTCCTTTAATTTTACAAGACTTGACGAGACCCACCACGACCGTAACACATTCCTTACCACTCATGATTGGTGTCAGTCTTAGAGAGAGGGAGGTCAACCGTCTATGGTAGACTCCAAAGTTTCGTTACACGCTTCCCTCAAGTTTGATCTCTGAGTCCCCGAAGAGGGGTCGAGGAGAGAGGTCTATGTAAGGTCTCCCTCGGTTCGCTGACATATCCCGTTGCTACTACATCCACGTCTGGATACGGAAGATTGGGGGTCAGGAGAACGGGAAATTTCGTGAGGGGTGGACGTCTGGGTCAGAGGGCGACGGTAGAAATGAGTGACACTTGTCACGACGGTGCCAGACGATCTGAAGAAAAGACTTCGTCATGATGAAAGTAGAAGAACCTGAGAGACCAGTCTGGCTACCGACTGTCGAGAGAGGACACTGACTCCGATGTTATAAAAGGGTTAATAGGGTGTTTCTCCATTCACTTGTTGTTGTTGTTTTTCTGTTATAAGAAGGTAGAGATCATCAAAAGATTTAGACTTGATCTTTCTTTTTGAAGGAAAGGATACTGACCTGACCGAAAACAACAACAAATATTAAAATCGTTAAATAAACAAATACCGACACGACCCGGAGGCTCCGACGGACGCCCGAGAGAGATCAACGTCGTTCGCCACCGATGAGAGATCAACGTCGCACGTCAAAGAGTGACGTCGCCGAAGAGAACAACACTTCGTTCCCAAGGTCCCGTGCCCGAAACCGTCAACGTCGTGTGCCCGAGGTATCAATGCCGAGTACCCGAATCAACGAGGAGCCGGAACCCTAAAAGAACCTGTTCCCTAATTTGGTCACAGTAGACGTAATGTTCCGGTTGAGAGTTGGTGACCTGGTGGTCCCTTCGGGATGATCCAAGGAAAATTAAACTTATGTAATCTACGATAATCGCTGGTAGGACCTGAGTCAAAGGGGTTCTGTGTCTCGTTCCAGATCGTGATCCAGTAGTCCATACCCAGATAGTTCCCGTACTCTGTTCGTTTACTACACTCCGGTTTCCGTATGTCGTCCAATAGACCCGTAATAGGGGATTCGGACCTCTACACCGGTTCGTTGTGTCAAGGTAGAGGTGGTGGTTACCGACTCGACAACCAAGTGTCCGTCGACTCTTACCGGGTGGGTGCTATGTAAAGAACCATCTCACCACTGACGTCCATCCCGTTCTTACTAGTAGACCTGTACGTCCCAACATCGAGAAGAACTCCTTTCGTCTAAAACGTAGTCAGGGTCTCACCTCCTCCCGCCCCCCACCGACAGCGTTTCGACAGGAGTAGTACTGACTGTTGAACTGTCGGTAGAGGTTTCGATTGTTTGACTCTCCCCCTTCTTCCACGTTCCGTGCTGACGAGAGAACGAGGTGCTACAGAGATTCATCGGACGTACGGCAGTTGTTAGTGAGTGGTAATTCTCTCCAGATCTCGAGGTACTTTGTCCCAAACTCGTCCCATTCTCGACTTACTTTCATTTTGTTACAGGTAGCGTGAGTGTCTGGTCTTCTCTTGTCTCTACTGAAACTCCCCCCACCACCCATTTGATGTCTGAATGGACAAAGGTAACGGTTTAGGGTACTCCGGGTACTACCGGACTCTAGCAGTGGTTTCGCGTTGTACCGGGTCCCGAAACTGAAGTGGTTTCGGGGTCAACATCATGAACTCGGGTCCTCTCTGGGATTGTGACTACTTGAACCGTCCAAGTTCCACGTTATGAGTAACCTTTCTGGGTCGGAAAAGAGGATTCCTGTCTCCTATTTCTCCGAAAGCAAAGAGATTCTTCCCCACTGAGAAGGAAATCCACTAATTCGGTT
The DNA here is from genome assembly GCA_006410555.1 of Capra ibex. Taxonomy (NCBI): domain Eukaryota; kingdom Metazoa; phylum Chordata; class Mammalia; order Artiodactyla; family Bovidae; genus Capra; species Capra ibex. The sequence continues at coordinate 43,067,633 of SJYO01034137.1, forward strand.
TTACGACTCTAAAGACATAGAAGGTTCCTCTGGAGGTTTATGACGCTTGAGAACGGGGATCTTTGTTTGGATGTTTAAATCCACCGTCTCTAAGTGGAAGTTCAGTGTCCTTCTAGATCTGGTAGTTTAACTCGAATCTCACCATGAAATTAGAGTGTGAGATAAATTAGTTCACTGATGTTCCATATTCGTCTTAGGGTACATTGCAGGTGAGGGAACAGACCAGATAAACTTATCTATTGTCATGTCTCGGGTCCGAAAAGATCCGGAGTAGGGATCCACTACTGGGAGACCGATCTACCGTTTGGTTCCTTCCGTCGAGTGCAAGAGTCTTTCCCTCAAGGAGTCACTACCGGAGTCGAGAGAGGTTGTTCGACACTATTCTGGTTGTTTACGTGGTTCGTGTAGAATAAACACCGTTGGGTGAGGTCACAAGAACGGACCTCTTAGGGTCCCTGTCCCCTGGACCACCCGACGGCAGATACCCCAGCGTCTCAGCCTGTGCTGACTTCGCTGAATCGTCGTAATCCTTACGTTACTACGCAGTCTGTTCACTGGTCGGGAGACCCACGAATACGAAATCATCCCTTATCTCTTGTCAGTGTGTCTATTGAACATTTGTATCTCTTTCTATGTTCAGTATTTTCCCTCCATATGCAATAAAAGTCAAATCTATCCTTTCTAGTCCTTCTTTACCCTTTATATAAAACTCGTTGGTCATCCACAGGTCAACCTGGTCTACGACCCCTATGTCACCGTGTATATTCAGTGGACGACGTGAAACTCCCCACATTATGTAGGTTATCTGTTGATTGGTGTTATAGACACTGCATGTTCTGACTCTTATCTGTATACGTGTTTCACGTAGTCCTTACTCTTTCCCCTCGAGAAAACGTCTTCACTTCTCTACTCAAGTGGTCTCTACGACAGACTCGACCAATTGCTTTTCCATTCGGGTGTAAAGTAGTTCGTCTTTTCTCTACTCTTAAGGTCCCTCATCCGTGATGTAGAGGTACTCCCGAGAAAAAAAAAAGGGGGTAGGGATGGTGAGAACTAAGAACTCCCAGATCGTCACGGACTTTGTAGTACCTACAAGTTAGTTCCAATGACTTACTCAGTCTCTTAAGTCCTGTGTCTACCTGTCTTATGAGAAACCCCCGTTTTGACATCAGTCCCCTCAGTGACCCTTCTAAGAACAAAAAATTTTTACGAAGGTCGTCGGATCTCGCACCCTCACTCGACCGAGGTAATCGTTCTTTGATCTTCCAAGCTCATCGTCTTACGATATGTACCAGACTTCCCGACCCTTCTGGTCCTACACGTCTCTACTAGTATCTTCCGTCAAAGGTCTTTAAAAAGTCTATGATTTATGTCCCTAAATAATGGGTTTTCTATGATAAGTCTCTTAAACAGAGAGAGAGATAAAAATTTCCATAATAGAAAATTTTCTGAATAAAAGACCTTTATTTCTTGAAAAGTATTGTGTATGATTACTAAATTTTTATTCGATATATGTTTTGGTTTTCTGAAACTATGTTGATTTGTTCCAGTCACCGATGGGTAGACTCCTTAGGACCGTTGAAACATTTATAGTTGAGTCAGACCCCCGACCCGGGACCACTGTTTACGTAAAAGGTTAAAGTACCTCTTACTCTATTCTGTCGCGGTTCCAACACGTTCCTATGTTTTAGCGTCTCATGTATTTGACCTCCAAAATTTGTGATAAAAAATTTCGTCGTCTTGTGAATGGAATTTTAGTATCCGGTATTGGTCGTCCGTTTAGTCTATACGTTATTCTTACAAACAAACTCTACCGTCTCATCCCCGACCCCCTGGGGTCCCCCGTAGTAAAAGACAGGGGAGAGTCGGGACCTCCGTCGGGTGTCTCTGGGACTTACTTGGGTGGGACCTCAGGGGGACCCTGTGGTTCATGAGAGGAGTTAAGTCCTTCTGAAGGGTTGACCGGGTCGAAGGTGTGGTCTCTGGGTCCAGGAGTCTTACTGTTCTACATGAGGTTTCGGTAGACCTAGTCTGAAGGCCGACGAAGAACATATTAGTGGTCATCCAGACCTTTATACTTAGTACCTGTTGTTTCCTTTTGAGGGGTTTAGACGGGTGTGCACCCTCTTCACTCTCATCGTGGCCCACCCAAGGAGAACTACTCAGGACTTCGACCCCAAGACGTCTCCTCTAGGACTCTCGGGACCCCGTCGTGGAACGGGTCCGTGAGTGTGTGTACCCCCTTCCGACGTCGGCTCGGTCTCGGGTCCCGGGGTCCTGAAGATGTCCTAAGACTCCGTATCACCGACACAGACGGTTCCAGGGAATACCTCGACGACGAAAGTTCTCTTTTTGACTTTGACCTGTATAGGACATAGATCGTGAGACCATATACGTACGTTACGTTACGTAACACCCACTTAGGTTCCTGTAAACCTGGAAATCGTCTCTGACTGTTCGAGTAAATCATCGTAGGTAAGTGTCAGGTGGTCTTTTACGACTTAGAGTGAATATCTGTGCCACTTTAAGTCCGTTTCTGTCGGTTTGTCGCGACTTTCGATAAAACCTGCACGTATAAAATTGTGGTGTTTAGAAATAAAAAGAATTATTTTCTTTTTAATAGACAATGTCGTCTCTTCCTGGATGCTCTCTCCAATATTAGGGGTAAAGTCTCTACCTCTTTGACTGTTCCCGTCCGAAGGTCTGTGCCTTGCTTACGGCTTTGAAGGAGTACGTGTCGTCGGCACCTCGTGTGTGTTTCCCGAAGGTGTCAGTCGTTTTACGTCGGAGACCCACGGATCCCTTCCGTCAAACCTCAGTAATTTTTAGTCAGGACAGCGTAGGGTTTTCCTGTAGACCTATTTGTACGTGACCCCTCTGTACTGATCGCCCGAATGGACTCCTTAAATTAGGTTCCCACGAAATTTAAGTGTCATGAAGACGGGACCAGACGCGAAAGGGATGACTATCTCACCGTTAAGAGATTCGTGAAGTGTCCTCTTAGATGGAAAGCACAGAAAGAGTGTTTGGGAAAGGTCCTTTATTTTTAACTCCGGTGATTAACATATATTTGGTAGGGTAGATTTGTAAGAAAGGGGTAAGAACGACTAAAAGAAAAGGACTAGGGAAAAATTTACCTAAAGTGTGAGATTTCCAACGTCCGACTGTAGGAGTCCCTGGTCAGAATAGGTAAATACACATCCTAGGTCTCTTCTACAAACGGGAGAGACGTGTGTCTGAGATTCGTCTACCTCGCTTTCCTCCCTCACCCTCTATCCTTCTCTCTGTTGTTCCAATGGTCTTAGGTCCCGACAGGATGACTTTTTGTCACGGGTTCCATTGTCGTTCAGATGAGGACTTGACCGGATAATCGTTCCGAAGAAACTTTATCGCCCCTTGATAAAAGATTTTCCCTAGAAGGAACCCTAGAGTCACCATTTCTTAGACGGACGGTTCGTCCCCTGCGTCCAAGCTAAGGACCTACCCCTTATGAGGGGAGCTCTTCCTTTACCACTGGGTGAGGTCATAAGAACGGACCCTTTAGGGTACCTGTCTCCTCGGACCACCCGAGGGTAGATTCCCAGTGTTTTTAGGTCTGTGTTGAATCGCCGACTCGTATGAAAGATTTTGTATGTCTAAACTTATACGTCGTTACAGAAAGTATGAACGTAACTTATGTCATCTTACTCTTTCTTCGAGTTTTTTTGAGGTTTGATAAAGACTAAGTCTCCAAAGGAGGTTTGGGGAATTGCGTTCGTATAAACGAGACGTTAAACTAGGGCCCAGTAGAGAAGCCGGGGGTGCAAGAGGAGAAGGGGTAGGGGAGTACTAAGGGGGGTTTTAGGATGTTGGGTTGACGTGGTGACAAAATAGGAAACAGGATTTTACAGGAAGAGGTCTGGAGGTGGAGGGAGTGGACTAAATTTTCGGGTCGGGAAAGAACCGTTTCGGAAAGGACTTTGGGTGATCGTCCAGGCTCACAGGAGGTACGTCCCTCGGCGAGTGGAGTGTTCAGGGAGATTAGAGTCGAGGGTAAGTGGTACATGCTAATGAACGCCTGTCAGTCGAGAGGGGTGGTCCACTACTCAAAGAACTGTCGTGTCAGTTACAGATTAAACAGAAACACACCAGACCTTTTGAGAACTTCGTTTCACGGTCTCAGTTACAGATTAAATAGAAACACACCAGACCTTTTGAGAACTTCGTTTCACGGTCTGTGTGTCGTCCATCAGCCTTTTACATACGACTTTTTTTTTACCTCTGACATGAGGATCGAACTGAGTCGTTTTGTCCGGTAAACTCACTGTGTCAGCCTACACACTTCTCAAGTAACGTTATCGTGCTTTAACCGTTGGTAGAGTTGTCGGGAGTTATCCTACTTCACATTTGTTAGACGGGTGTAATCCCTTCTGAGACCTTAGTGACTATTCAGATAACTATCTCCGTCCAGATACAATGACTGTACCTGTTTCCTTTGCCTTATCGCACACCTTTTATTACCTTTTTATTTGTTCCTTCAGAATCGATATTAATAGGACCTTATTGTTTACTACGACGCCTAAACTCTCCAATTAAGATTAAAAAGGTAGGATGCGTAAAAGAATTTTCAAACTTTAAAACGTTCATACATTATACGAATCTTGAAATATTTACCTATAAAAAAATTAAAAACTTTTTAAAATTTTTCCTAAAGTTTTAAAGATAATTCAACTTAAAAAATTTTTTACTTCATGTCAACTAAATGTTACAACATAAGTAAAGGTCACGTGTCATTTTCGTCAAGTCAATATGTAGCTGTAGGTCAAAAGGTAGTACCAAGTGAGGTCCTATAACCTATATCCAAGGACAGGATATCTCATTCTGGAAAAATAAAATGAGTAAGATATTCACCTTAAATTATCTCCACAGGTCCAATTGTTAGGAGTGTTAATTTAGGTAGATCATCTACTTTGTGAGACAATACCTGGGTTGTTCAAAGAATTTCATATTTCTTTTTTATCACCTTGGTACGACACTCCCGAGTCCTGTAAAAGGTGGTACAAAGTCTAGTCGAAGAGAGACCGTGTTGTTACGAAACCTTTTGATCGGGGACGACCGGACTATACGTCTAAATAAAGTTAAGTTATCTATAGATGACCCGTGAAGGGTACTTCTTCCGTGTGTACGTGCCGTTACCTACGTTCTCTTTTTCACTTACTGTGTCTCAGATCGTAGAGGTCCGAGGAGGAGAGGGTCCCCTCTGGTTGTGGTCCGGAAAGTTTGTTTCATCTTGCCCTCTTCGTGGTGCGGTTCCTTGTTCGTTTACCCTCCCTCTTATCAAAATTGTCCTACTGACCTTCTAGAACCCTTTCTTTTTCTACCTTTGTCCCAGGTCTTTCAAATCTGACTGGTCGGTCTCTGTCCCCTCTTAATCTCTCCACAGACGGAACAGGGCAATAGAACGACAAGACGTGATACCTGAAGACCGGTCAGGTAAACCCTATAGATCTTTTAGGGTCGAAAGTTCCTGAGAGACGTACGTTTCAGTTACGTTCTGAGTGTGTATGTATATACGTAAATTTCGAGATAGACCCGATATTTAGTGAAGTGGACGGTATTTGGTGTTCCGTAATATGGTTCATAGTTCGGTCCGTGTGATAACGGAAGGTAAGGGTCCCATGACTACATCGAGAGCTTATGTCCCAGTGGAATGACACATGTTTTACGGAACCGTTAAATTAAGAATGAAGTGTCAAATCTTTTGACTATGGGTTCCGTTTGTTAGAGGACTCGTCGGTCCTTGATTCGAAGTTTCAGGACACGGACCAAATATGGAGAAACGAATATGATTTGGGATCGACTATGCAACCAGAACCTTCTCTTAATGAGGAGGTTACGAATTATTGGGTGGACGGTTACTCCCTCTACAGTCTCTACACCCAAGCTGGGGACCCAGTCCTTCTCGGGGACCTTTTCCCGTACCGTTCGGTGAGGTCATAAGAACGGACCTCTTAAGGTGGCCGTCTCCTCGGACCCCCCGATGTCAGGTAACCAAACGTTTCTCAGTCTGTACTGATTTCACTGAATCGTGTGTACACGTATTGTGGTTTGGTACTCCCGAAGATTCAGAGACTAATAGATCTTTCTGGTAGTCACTTTCCATAGTTGTTCCCTTACGTCACTTCTGACCTCCTTTTGGAGGGAGGAACATGTCAGTCCTTTCTTGGTTCGTTCACAATTTGTTAATGAGGAGTAAGCACAACGAAATTTCGTTTGTATTCACGAGAACTAATGACAATAACCTTACAGATTTGAAAAATTTTATTATTCATGGTGAATCCTCGTTAACAATAAAGTTGACACTTAATTCTAGCGTTCAGAAAACAAATTTTATGTTGGTACCCAAGATGGTTTGGGAAGGTTTCCACGTGCCGACACTAAACAAACGTCCGATACATACGAAGTCACTTTAAAAAGTAAAGTTTAATCCAACCAAATACCGTCTTTCCCGATTTACTTTTCAGTAGTAGTCTGTCTAGTTCTTTACCCCGGTAAGAAATGGATCTTCCTCGTTAATCGACTTTGTAGACCCTTTTAAATAGAAAGTATATGACAGTTTCCATACTTTCTTAGTAAGATTTTTGGAGTTCTTGTGTGGATTTATGACACATGGGGTCACTAGTAAGGATAGACGGATAAATAAGTTTAACTTCATCCTCAACGTCTAAAAGGAACTTACTCTATGGTATGGAAGGTTATACCTTAAGTTGTTACACGAAGACCAAGAGTTTGACGGTCGTACCCGTCCAAACCCGTCTAAGTAAAACGTAGGTAGATAAATTTACCGTTGGGTGAGGTCATGAGAACGGACCTCTTAGAGTACCTTCCTCCTCGGACCATCCGATGTCAGGTACCCCAACGTTTCTCAGTCTGTGCTGACACGCTGAAGTGTGGTAAATATATATCCGAGGGGACGACCGAGTTACCATTTCTTAGGAGGACGGGTACGTCCTCTTTACCCAAGTTGGAGACCCAGCCTGTCTAGGGGACCTCTTCCTTGACTGTTGAGTTAGGTCATGACAACGGACCTTTTAAGGTACCTCGGACCACCCGATGTCGGGTACCCTAGTGTTTTCTCAACCTGTGTTGAATCACTGATTTGTTGTCATTAGATATATATCTATATGTCCTTTTCACGGAACAAGAACCGAACAAGTATGGTGAGTAATTAACAGACATCTTACTTGTTTAAATTATCCATTGTTGACGAATGTAAATAGATATACCTTCGTGGTCGTCCCTGTGTTGGACGATACCGCTTAAGTAAACTAATAAAGGTTTTTATGTCAGATAAAACAGGAGGTGACCTAGGGGGTGTTCTCTCTCTTGTCGAAGGAACTTTGTAATGGAGGGAACAAATTAAAAGAGCTATTTAATCCCTTCTAGGTTCCTCTTACTCTCTACATCCGAGTATAAAGTGTCCGTCAGAATTATCAATAGTCTGTGCTCCAACAACGATTAGTCTGTATACAACTAACGATAAATGATTTTACAATGAATACTGAAGGTTTCATTTTGTATGTATATAGGGGATAGTTTTCTTTTTTTTTTTAGAGTTTTTGATAAAAGTAGTTCAAACGTATGGGACAAGTCTAGATAAAAATAAAGGTCGTTCAACTTAAGTAAGGTAAAAATCACCGTTGAGGAAATCCTTTGTGAGTTTTGGACGTAAAACTCTTTACTTCAATTACCCGGTCTTGACCAAATAGTACTTTATGAGTAGTTCAGTCCTTTATTTCAAGTTTCGGAAGACGGGAATCCACTTCCCTTGACAAACGTCCTGTTAGAGTCTCATTGATAGATTTCCAGTAAAAGGTCTCAATCATTTCTCTCAAGATCATCGCTACCTGAACCTAAGGTATGATAATAAAGGACAGTATGTATTAAATATTTCCTCTCTTCTTGTGTAAATTATATGAGTTATTTCACCAGTTAGTGGGATTTAATGTTTGTATTAAGTTTTCTCGACCACGTATATATATATACCGATTCAGGGAAGTAACAGGTGGACTTTGAGAGTGTTATAATAATTAGCTGATATAGGGTTATGTTTTTCAGTCTTTTTCAAAATTTTCTCGGTCTTCAGTCGGGAATGGAGACAAACGGTGTAGGTCAATACTCTCCAGTCAAAAATTTACAGAGGGTTGACCTTTCTTGTAAAAACTTTTCGACCGTCTTGCCCCGCCCCGCCCCCGCCCCCCGCCCGCGCCACAAGGTGTGTTTTCGTCGTCTTACCGAACGGGAACGAGGTGCCGTCCCGAGGGTCCTGGGTCTCTCGTCCGTAAGCAAACCTTACTCCCAGAGGCGAAGGGGTCTTCCACTTCCCACTACCGTGTGAGGTCGTGAAGGTCTGAGAGTAAGAGTTACAATGAATAGTCGGTGGTGTAATAGACAGTGGTTGTGCACGGGAGTACAATGTTAATTGATATAGTGTCGAATAGAATGCGAGGAATGTCAAATCCAATTACAGACAGACTACTCTAAACCCTTACCAATTAGTGAACGGACCATGTACCTAAGAATCGTCGAAATTAAATTCTTTTTATATGAATGATGAAATGGACCTTCAGACCGTGTCCTCTGGTGAGAGTCGGGTAGAACAGACAATGAGATGACTTTGTCAAGAGGATGACACGCCTTATAATCGAATAATATTCTATCAACGAAGGTGGGTTTAGGAGAACTTTTTCGTCCGTCCGGAATAAGAACGAACGTGTATGAGTGGTGAGTAATTTATAAACGTCTTACTTGTTTAAATTTTCCATTCTTGACAAATTTAAATAGATGTACCTTAATGGTTGTCCTTGTCTAGTTGGGTGATGTCATATAGGTAAGGTAGGAAGTAAGAAACTACAGTAGTTGTGACTTTCACGTGGCCTTTGTGATTCTACTTGATTTGTCTATACCGGGGACGAGAATCCTACAACTGTCAATTACTTCTTTCTGTGACTTGTTAGTATGTTTACTATCAGGTTGACGTTTGAAACTGTTTCCTATACTTCCCTTTTCGTCCCCATACATCGACGACGACGGCGACGGCGACGATATAGCGAAGTCAGCACAGACTGAGACACGCTGGGGTATCTGCCGACGGGTGGTCCGAGGTGACAGGGACCCTAAAAGGTCCGTTCTTGTGACCTCACCCAACGGTAAAGGAAGAGGTTACGTACTTTCACTTTTCACTTTCACTTCAGTGAGTCAGCACAGGTTGAGAATCGCGGGGGTACCTGACGTCGGGTGGTCCGAGGAGGTAGGTACCTTAAAAGGTCCGTTCTCATGGCCTCACCAACGGTAACGGAAGAGGTCCCCATACGTCTCCATCATTCTTTGGAACTCTGTGACTTCTTTTCTGATAAATAAGTCTCTAACCTTCTTTCTCGTCCTTAAGTCGTCCCCCTCTCTTTTACCTCTCTCCTATTCTTTTTTCAAAAGATCCGTAACCGTTGTTGTACAGGTTTCCCGGACTCCACCTTTTTCGAACTGTGTAAGTTGTTTGACTATTCCTACCGATATTAAATCGTCATCCTGTCACTTCGTCCTTACTGACACCTTTAGATAAGAAAGGAGGAAACTAGGTTCATTTATTGGAAGGAAGGAAATTTTGACCCGAAGGGACCACCGAGTCTACCATTTCTCAGACGGACGGTACGCCCTCTGAACCCAAACTAGCGACCCAGCCCTTCTAGGGGACCCCTTTCTTTACCGATGGATGAGGTCATAAGAACGGACCTCTTATAGTACCTGTCTTCTCGGACCACCCGATGTCAGATACCCCAGTGTTTCTCAACCTGTACGGACTCACTGATTGTGTTCCAAGGAAATTTTAATATTTTGTTTTAGATACGTTCCGAAGACATTTGGACAGCTTCCCAAAGATTAAAACAGGAGTCCAATTTCTTTCAGAAGGTTTGTCTTCTCCCTGTCTTGGTCTGGACGTAAAGTCTTTGTTGTAAGAGGGAAGAGACGGAACCACCTCCCTTTCCGCCCCTCATTCTCGTTTTCACCCTCAAGTCGGTCCCCCGGGACCCTCGGTCACCCCTGGTCCGGACTTGGTCTTACCCCTCCCCCCACACCCAAACCACACTTACGACCTTCTTCATTGAAGGTTCCAGGACCTCCTACCTAAGTTACGCCTCCACTTCGTCTGTCTCACACAGACACCCAAATAAGTAAGAGTTTCGATGGAATCTGGTGGTCCCCGTTACCGTCATCCGGGTTGAGGGTTTGGTGGGAGGTTCGTGTGGACCCTTCCCTCCAAACAACCTTACGCACCATTGTTCGGGCTCCAGACCTAGGATCAAGACGTGTTCGTCATGCATGTAAAGAGGGTCGGGAGCAGTGTTCAAGAGTATGGAACCAGGTCCAGGACCGACGGGATTTCCTTCATCAACCCGAGTAGGAACAGTTGTCACCAGAACCCCAAAGGTACATTCCTCGGGGAAGGAGTCGAGATGGTTGAACTGTACAAGTCCCGACGGTTACTGACTGATGTGTTACAGTGTCCCTGTCACTTTGGATTAGAGAGGAGAAGGACCTCACCGGACATTTGTAGGAAGGAAATTTTATTGTTTTATTTTCGGGACGAAGGGTGACACTCAAGACCGGAACCGACGGGGGTGCCAGTCCCGATGTCGACTCCTGGAGACCGGAGGGTTCGAAAATCACCAACGAGAAATAAGGGAGACGAGGTAAGGGGACTGTAGGTTTCGAGAAGAATTTTGTAGGAAACTATAGGTCAAAGGGAAAGTATGCCGGGGATGACAGTTTTCGTACCAAAACAAAAGAGCGACCTCCTGACTAGGTTTAAAAAGACGACGAGTGGGTGGTGAAGGATCGACACGAGAAGGTAGGGGTGCGGTCTGACCAGCAGGAGTGTTCGGGGGTCGGACGAGAAGAGGTCACTGTGGAGGATGAGACTTTCTACGGGGGGTGAAAAGGAAGACAACTATAGTTTGTCAGGAAATGGAAAAGGGTACGAACTGATGAGAAAGGAGACACTGTCATAAAAAAAAAAAAGAAAAATGTTTTGGTCTAAGGAAGGTTATCTCTTGACCCACGCAAGGATTTCCCTGGTGGTCTATTTTCGGGATCTTTCTGTGTTTGGTGTAAGGTTAAGGAGGTAGAGTCTTAGTCGAACTAGAGACTGAATACAGAGAAGTGGAACTTACAAGTCAACCCAATTTCGGACTGTTTTTAATACCGCACAGATGACACATAAATCGTATCTCATAGTAACTATAAAGATAAGTTTGTGGGAGTGTAGAAAGAGTGAAGAATCAGGGACGTGATTAAAATCCACCTATTGACCTCTGTCCCACGAGGCCTCACCCTCCTATTCCTCCTCGTTTGTCGACCGATTTGTGTCCTTCCGTCTTACCCGGTGCTCAAAGTCAGGGGTTCCCCCGCCCCAGCGCAGTAGCCCACCCCTCCTGATCGCTACTCGTACCCCCTTCCCTGCCCCCTCGGTCTCAGGACTAACGTACCCAATAGTCGACGGCCTATTAACTCTCAATTGACCTACTTTTGAACTTCGCCCCCTCGAAAAACGGGTGAGATTGGGGGTGGGATCATGTGACTCCCGACTCTCATTACTGAAGGGGAGTGCACTACAGTTGGTCCCCAACTCCCGAAAGAGGTTCGGGAGCGTCCCACCCACCCTGTGAGTCTTCGTCTCAGGAGGGAGTATAGGTCGACTGAAACGTTGTGTTACCGTTCTGTGGTCTTCGTGTTTTTCCAGGTGATTCCGTGATTGGGTATGGAAGGCACCACAGGTCGAGACAGAGGAGGTCCCTCGGAGACACCCGGTGACGTCCTCTCGAGAGTCTGGGCTTCCGTCGCCCACGTCTCTCGAGTCCCTAGGTAAGATTAAGGGTACCGCGAATGTGAAAGGACCGTTGAGTGGGGGTCTTGTCTAGGGTTTGTGACACCGGTCGTCTCTTGACCTACTTCCGTTGTGGTTCTAGTAAACGTACGATCCCTGTCCGGTATGGGGTAGGGCAGGTAAATGTGTCCGTCTTACGCGGGCCCCTGAACCGGGATTTTTCGGGAGACGTTCGTGGCGTTCAAAATGTCTTACTTTCCCCTTGTTATTGGTTGAGTTGCTTAGGTCTCCCTTATTTTCTCCTAAAGAAGGGGAGGGTACAACAAGTGTGATACGGTTAATGTTTTATTAAGTGGTCGAATAAATTAAAGGAATTTTGAGACTTGTGGGACTCAAGTGTTTTCACTTAAGACACGTCCTTCCCTCTACATAGAGTATACTTGTTCCGACGTAAACCCTTCCACCCTTTTCGGTGTGGACAAGAATAGGAGGGGAGGGGGAAAGAGGGGTGAGTGGACAGTGGAAAGACACGAAGAGGTAACGTTTTGGCCGTAAGGAGAGTGCCAACCGATACGTGTTTTATAGGAAGACAAGAGGATCAGTGTAGTTTCGTGGAAGTGCGATACGTCTGTCCAGTAGCTCCCTTACGTCTTTTAATTGTTTGGGTGGATCCAATAAAGATAATTTTAATCGGGGAGTCGGACATCCGAGACAGTCAAAGGTATCTTGTGTTTGAGACTGTTCAGACAACTTTTGAGAATTGGAAAGGTCCAACACAGTTGTCGAACGTTTGTGTTGTCCTCCTACCGTGGAGGTGTAAGACAGAAGAGAAAACTTTATCTCCTTCATAGTCCCAGGTGAGTGATCGTCTAAAGTGGAAATAGAAGTAGGAGGTAGAGGAACGAGTAGTGGGTGACGGTGGATGCCCCGTATGTTGGTGGATTGACCTATTTCTGACTACGGAATGTTAACAGACATTCCAGGACTGTCTCCAGAATAAGTAGAGAGGGAGGTATAGAATAACATGAGAGGAAAAGTGGTATGAGTCGGGGTGTCCTCCAACGAAGGAATGAAGAAGTTTATCCAGTTCAAGGTAGACAGGGTCCCGGAAACGTGTCTGGTCAGGAACGTACCCCGGGAGAAGAGTGAATGAATTGGGAAAGAGTAGGGAGACCAATAGTTGAGTTTTCAGTGAAGGCGTCTGGTCCCCTGCTAAGTGTAAATGGGACAGTATCCAAAATATATAAATAAAATTCCACAAAAGGTATCGACCATTGATATGTACCGTAAATATTCTAATAAATTTATTTTGAGATAGAAGGGATGGTCTCATATTTAAAGTACTCTCGTCCTTGTTTCAATGTTACACGAGATTGTGTCTTGAACTGTATATCATACACGAGTCATTCATAAATTAATAAAATAGTACAATAAGAATGTCAATTTTTAAAAGGTCATCGAGGGTACTGTAAAGTGTTTCAGACCTCTTTAGAGTGGTTTAGTATCCTTAAGTTCACCTAAAAAATAGTTAGTGAACTTATAGGAAGAGGACGGTTCCAGTAAAATGGAGTAGACTTGACTAGAGAAAGAGAGGGAGACGGACAAGTTTTGATTAGTTAGGTATTTTTACATTAATGTATCGTCCGTCAATTGGGTCACCCTTCTCGTAGTGAGACCTAATCTCAGGATCCAACTTTAAGTCGGAAGTGATGGAAAACTCGCTGGTACCTGGACCGTGAAGGTACGGGACTTGAAGAGAGAATATTTTATCTTTTACAGTATGATTGTATGGTGACAGTCTCTATTTACTGTAAAAAAGTTCGTAAGTTGTGTCAAGGTCCGTGTATCATCTATGATATATTGATAGTCGGGCGAATATGTTACACTTTTTTTACGGAAGTAAAAAATCCAATCTGATAGTATTTGGTCTCAGGTATACGGATTTTCAACTGTATGACATCTTCGTTGTACTCAGTTCAAGTGTGTGTTTTGAGTAACGGTCCTTTTAGTTCTCAATAACAGTGATCGACCGTACCTCTGGGAGTAGTGTCCATATGCCCGAGTAAAGGTGACTCCAGTATGCCTCGGATCTCCATCCACACGACAGACACCATCGTTTCGTTAAGTACAATGTTTCTAAAGAAAGGGTTTCACGGGTTCTTTTAGGATCAAAGATAGTTCCGAGTCGTTCCTTTAGTTTGGTCAGTTAGGATTTCCTTTAACTGGGACCTATCAGTGACCTTCGTGATTACGGCTTCGACTTCGAGGTTATGAAACCGGTGGACTATATTTCTTGACTCAGTGACCTTTTCTAGGACTACGACCCTTTCTAACTCCCGTCCTCCTCTTCCCCTGTTGTCTCCTACTCTACCAACCTATCGTAGTGGCTGAGTTACCTGTACTCAAACTCGTTCGAAGTCCTCTACCACCTCCTGTCTCCTGGGACCTCACGGCGTCAGGTACCCCAACGTTTCTCAGCCTGGGTTGAATCGATGACTGGGTGTTCTGAAGGATTCTCGTTGATTTTCGTCTTTCTGTCCTATTCCTACCTTTTGTTGAAAATATCTTTTCGTCGATACACGATCCATGAAGGAGTCTGAGTGACTTCAGAATTATTAGGGTCTTCTTCCATGACTCAGAAGGGTCTTCTGAACAGAGGAGGATGTGTGTAGAAGACTCGTACCAGTGACTGGTCGGTCCTAAACAGACGGAACCGGGACCGATGTAAATAAAGACACCCGCACATCAAGGGACAAAGGTTTTAGAGATTTCATTAATGAACGACATAGGTTACCCGACCTTAGTGGAGACGAGACGAACAAGGATTATATGGGTAGTTGGTTTAGATTTGTGTGTCCTCTGGTCACTATCTCGTACTCGATAAAAACGTACTGACGCATAAACTTGTTTAAGTGTTTCCGGAGGTTCACGGTCATTCTGGTATTCTTATGTCTCCAAATTTTTACTATTCACCGTCAAAATGGTTAAACATGTCTTGATGTCATAAAAAAATTCCTTCAGGTGATAAGAGGTAGAGGGGTTTTCAAGAAACAAGAAAACGAGATTGTTTTATTTAATAAGGAGTGGAACCCGTTCAACCATCCTTGCACTCTTTTAATATAATTTAGTCTGTAGGAACTCTAGTTTTATCTAACCTTGTCCCCAAGAGAAACAAATTTTATCAAGAAGTTTCTCTTTCGTTTTTTCGAATTCCCTTCTTTTTTCAACAGTTTGTGGGAGGTCGTGAAACCTTCATGGATTCTAGATCCTTGATAACTATACAATTAATTTAAATGAAAATAGATCCTATCCACAAACGACCAGTACCAGGGTAATGGGACACCGTGAAAAACCGGAGAACTTATTTTAAAGTAAAGAACTTTCAGTAATCTTTTACGAAGGAATGAGATAAAGTCTCACCGAAGGAGAGGGAATTATATGAAATCACTCTGGAGTAAGCTGATCCTACAATTGTAATATTTCAAGTAGTGAGTTCAAGTCCCTCTTGGACGTTGGGGTAATTCAAGGAGGTGGTATCCGGAAGACGGGTCTATTCCTTGGTTAGTAGAGTATATTCTTCGTTCAGTCCGAAAAAGTGGTAACTCACTAATTGTTAACACAACCGATCGACGGTCTCACCCGGGATAGATCTTAACATTTATAGATCTCTTCCTTTTAGGAAAAGTCGTTATTGGGTGAAGCCATTAGATAAAGTTAGATAACGTTTCGGAAGTGACGACTTTTAAGAAGGAGTATTGGTTGTATTTAGGGGACCCTGTCAAATTGAGACTAAGATAAGGTCCTTTCTACGGGAAAGGCCCAAGAACTTTGTAGAAGGAACACGACCAGAACCAGAGTTTGGTTAGTCCTTTCTTCCAGTCCGTCTCATGTTTTGACTCTGGTAGTTCTCGACTTACTTAGGTTTGGATTTTCATAGGTTCCTCATAGGACACCTAAACTTCAGTCAACTACAATGAACTAGTATTCGAGTGTAAAAGAAAAGGGAATTTTTCGATTACCTTAGGTACTACGGTAGTGATAGTCTCAAAGATGAAAGAAGACCTTATCCCCAACAATTTTATACTTGACACCCGACTTACGGGCGAAAATATTTAGTTCAAAAGAACCCTGTGTCGACACGAGTAAACAAGTACATAATAGATACTGACGAAAGAACGATGTCACTTCCTGTCTTAACATTGTTTCTGGGGTGACGGGTGTCTAGGGGTTTACAAGTGATAGACCGATAAATGTCTTTTTCACACGTCAGGAAACAATAGTAGTTTTACGTGTCAAAGTTTTATGATCAGATTCTACGTTTCTCTTGGGAAACCGATAGAATTTTTGGTTCCGGTTGATGACGTACAACTTACGTTGTCACTATTACTACTTCTGGTCCTTTTCTTGGTAGTAGTGGAACAGTATACTAGGTTAAATGGTAGTCGTAGATGTTTGGGTCAAAACGGGGAAAGTAAACTGACATAGAATAGTTTTTTAACCCTTACATGGTGATCACGGACATTTTTCGTGACTTATCGTCGTGGTATTATTGTCTTTATCTTTTGGTTAGTCTCCGTGGTGTGTGTACTATGTAATAGTCCACTAGTCCTATATTCGAGGTGTTCCCGTCCAAACGACCGAGGTAAGTGACATCTGAAGAGTCATGAAATCTTGTCACTCGTCGTGTAACGTCAATAGGTTGCTTCCGCACATACGAGTCAGCGAGTCAGCACAGACTGAGAAACATTGGGGTACCTGATATCGGACTATCCGAGGAGACAGGTACCTTAAAGGGTCTGTTCCTATGACCTCGTCCAACGGTAAAGGATGAGGTCCCTAGAATGACTAGGTCTCTAGTTTGGACGTAGAGAAGGCTGAGGACGTTACAGTCCGTCTAAGAAACGGTGACTCGGTGGACCCTTCGGACCATAGGTTGCTTACGAACTCCTTATTCACTCTCAAGAGTGTTTTTACGGAGTCTCGAGTAAGACCGTAATCCGTTTCACTGGTTCGTCTCTACACTTTGGGGTATCAAAGTTAGAGAGTTATCGAGTGACGGACACGGCTATACACCAAGTTAGCCGTTCGGGAGAAGATCGGGTAGAACAAAAGTTAATTTATTTCTGGCGAACCGTTACCCTATTGATTTAGATTGGACTAATTTACCATTCGTAAATAACCCCCAACTAAGTGAATCATGACGTAATCTTTGATGTTTGGATTTTTCTTTGCTCTACAAAAAACGGATGTCGTGTGCGTCTTGTCATTTCGATAATTTTTGGACTTGAGACCTTTTTTTGTTTGACGGGTTGGAAGGGTAGGACCGAGACAGTAAGTAAACAATACCCTGAAACCCGTGTAATAGGTTGACGGGTTTGGAGACAAAGAGGTAGATATTTACCCTTGTTAATAGTATAGATTGGTTCCCAACAACGTGTCAATGTCACGTTGTAAATATATGATTATAATTAATATATATATTGTATAATTAATATAATTATGAATATAATTATATTCACGTTATGTGAATATAATTACTCACCGAATGATATGAAAAATATCTTAATGAAAGAAAATAAGAAGACAACAGAGGACCCGAATGATATAAAGAAACTATAAATAAAAGATACCTTTTTATTCTTTGGACGTTGACTCCGTTAATCACTCGTTATTAAATAGTAAGTATTAAAACTTTAAGGTACACACCCATCCCAAATATCAATCTCTTGTCTTAGAAAAGATTCAGGACCTTACGAGAAGGAGATTGTGTAGGGAACCAATTAAAGGTGGGTAACAAATTCAGACTGCAAGTTACAGTAAAGAGACCTCGTTTGAAGGGACTGGTTAGGTAGGAGGTTAACCTGGTCACAGGTGGTATACCATGGGAGAAACGTGGGACGTGGAGGAAAGACATCTCTGTGGTGATGACTTTTATGAACACGTTGTCTGACAGTTGCCATACATACTTCGATAACCAAAGACACACAGAGCAGAAGTGTGTGTCCTTTGGAGGTATTTGCAATCACCTAACTTACTGACACATCATACCTTGGGCTTACTTCGTCTCTCGTAGCACCCGAACTTCTCAAACACCCCTCCACTTTGAGCCCCATCAATTCTCTCATTTTACTTCTTTACTTCTTTCGACTGACCAAACGTCCAGAATTCAAAAAAAAAAAAAAAAAAAATTCCATTCTTTGTTGTCGTCATACATTAAAGAACTCTTCTTATATATGTTCGAGTAGGAGTTAGAGTCTACAAGGAAATCCATCAATTACCTTCTGTGACTCGGCCCAGAGAAGAAAACTCTGTCTTCACTCTAAAAGCCTCTTGTAGGTACGGTCGACCACGGTCCAAGGAAACGTGTAGAGACTTTTAATAGTCTCACGCAAGGAGTTCCTCCCTCTTTTGGAGCCCTCCCTCTAAAAAGGTAAGTTGTAACTGAACTAGTAGCTTCCGTTATGATATCATGTTTCATTGAAAAATGAGACAATTAAGTTATACCAAGAACTCAACACTGATAAGTACACTTCAGACAATGTATATAATTTATGTATATGTGTGTCTCTCTGTATATATGTATATATATATGTGTGTATATATAATAGAGAAGGAAGACAAGAGATTAATCGTGAGTAATTTTTGACACTTTAAGACAGTGATTTCGTGTTCCATTCACAAGATGATTCTAAGAGTAGATACGGAACGAAGAGTCCTATAATAGTTCATACAGGTATAAGATCCCTTTCATGTTTGGAATAGAGGTGAATCGATAGTCTCTACCTTCTAAAATTTTTGATTCGTTTTTCTTACTCAGAATTATACGTCACGTTTACTCACTTAAAATATTTTCCGTTTCTATTTTTTTAATATTAGGGAAACCGTACGGTAATTCGTTTAAGAAGGACTCCTAATACTCAAAATTTTTACGAGACTTGTTAGGTAAGTAAGTAAGTCGATTATATACAATACGCAAGTAAATAAGCAAGTTGATTAAATGGTTCGCGGGAAATACCTGTCGATGACGACCCACACCCTCCAACCCCAGTGACCTAAGTTACACATCGACTCCTTGCTCGCGGTCATCTCTGTCTCTACTGCAGTAGGAAGTGAAAAGTCTCGTGAACACATGGTCCTTGGTGTGTCCAGGAGTTGGACCCGTAATGGTCAGACCTCGTCCTTTTCATGTTTTTGACTCTCCTTCGGAAATATTGGAAAGTGTATCTAGACTGTCACATTAAAATGGAGACCATTGAGATTATTAATTGCCCCCGAACACAAAAAAATTAACAGAAATTAAAATAGGATAATTTCAATCGTTAGGTGATATCCGACTCCCCTTTCTCTCTGGTTCTTGGGACGGACTCCCTTCCTTTTGACCGTATCTTGGGTCCTCTTTCTCCGTTGTCCTGTCTCTCACTCGTTCTTTCCCTCGTGCGTAAATCGACCTTGATCCTTCGTTACTCGTCAGAAATTTCCGAAGGACCTCCATCACCGTAAACTCCTTTCAGACTGTCTTGTCCCGGTTTGGACCCTCTTTTCTGGAAGACTCCGTTTCACTTTCTGACTCCAAGTCTTCATGTCCCAAAAATATCCCATGTCGTCCATAGCTTCGGAGACATTTCGTTTCTCCTCTTATTATCGATATTAGTACCGTTTATACATATCTTGTGCATGACACTGTACCCGAGACACAACTCTTATACCACCCTCAATAGAAGAAACAAGGAAGGTTATTGGGGGTCCCTGTGACTGAACCCTTTTACCAAGAGTCTACCCACCTCCCCCGTTCCCATGTGGGACCCGTCTGTCCTCTGTCTACGGTGAGTCCCTGCCCACCCGGGGTTCAGACACGGAGGGTGACCTACTCCCACCCCGGAGTGACCCTGACTCAGCCCAATCAGTTATTAGAGAAGTCTACTTCCTGTCTTCAATAGGACCCCCAAGAAAACTTTCCCATTCAACTCGGGTTCTTACTCACTTGTCTACTCGCTGTTTGTGCCCAAAGAGGTCCGGATCCTTCTAAGGGGCCTCTTCCGTTACCGTGGGGTGAGGTCGTGAGAACGGACCTTTTAGGGTACCTGTTTCCTCGGACCTTCCGACGTCCGGTACCCCAGCGATTCTCAGCCTGTGCTGACTCGCTGAAGTGGAAGTGAAAAGTGAAAGTACGTGACCTCTTCCTTTACCGTTGGGTGAGGTCACAAGAACGGACCTCTTAGGGTCCCTGTCCCCTCGGACCATCCGACGGCAGGTACCCCAGCGTGTCTCAGCCTGTGCTGACTCACTGAATCGTCGTCGTCGTCGTCGTCGTCGTCGTCGTCGTTCTAAGGGCGACGTCAGATGGAGAAGAATCACTGGACGACTTTGGAGGTCACTCGACCGACGTAGACCGAGGACGAGCTCATCGGTGGAGTACGACCACTCTACAACGCGGTTGTCGATAAATTTGTATCTATAAGTAGATTAGAATTTTATATGTATGAGGCGATAGATGGTCAACCCAAAGGGACCACCGTGTCATCATTTCTTAGACGGACGGTTACGTCCTCTGGACCCAAGCTTGGGACCCAGTCTTCTAGGGGACCTCTTCCTTTACCGTTGGGTGAGGTTATAAGAACGGACCCTTTACGGTACCTATCTCCTCGGACCTCCCGATGTCAGGTGCCCCAGTGTTTCTCAGCCTGTGTTGAATCGTTAACTTGTTTTTGTCGTCGGATGGTCAATCATATCTTTACGACGTGAACGAAAATAAATTCACTATACTATACATATCTACTAAACTAGAATTCGGACTACCACAGGACTCTCCGTTCTTCTCTAGGGCCGTGTCGTCTATCCCTGGTCCTCTACCTCCCTCCGGGACTAAAGACCTAAGTCCTACACCTGAACCTCGGACTTCTATCCTTCCTCAACTACGTCTCGCATTTTTAGGATACCCATCGAGAAACGGAGGTGTTTCTTGTGAGAAACCGTGTTGTCTTGTTATGACACTTTTACTGGTTCGATGAGTACGCCGGGATCCAGTGTCTGGAGAACCCCTTTTTACGACCCGACTTTGTTGTGTCAGTCGAGAAGGATTTCATCCAAGGATACTACGGGTCTGTAAGGGTTCAGACGTGAAACGTCTGTCGTAATTTTACAGATCGATCCCTTAAGAACTCAGACGAAATTTTAAAATATATATAATTTTATGATTTGTATTATAAATTTTAATTTTAAATATTATAGTTTTATACGTGTGTATATATATATAAGTATATATATATGTATATATGTGGGGGTGGAAAAGAACTCTGGGACGTGCATTCTTCCAGAGCAGGTGAATGGTTAAACCCTCTGTGAAGTCGTTGAAAATTCTACAGTTCGTGGCATTTTAGTTTCAGAGACAATAACACCATTTGACCGGAAGTGACGGTTTCGTTTTGATCTCTGTCTCAATTGGCAACATCGGTGCTTATCGACAAGGACTTGTCGGTTCTTAGTACTAAAAGTTACAAAAAGGTAGGTTTTCTCCCCTTGTAATGAGTGGTCCCGGACTTCGGCAAAGGACGGGGTACTTGGATTTAAGGATGCGGTCGTTCTGCCAGAGGTGTCTTCGGGAATTTTGTCTTTACAGTGAGGTGTCTCAAGAGCAACACCGGTTGTGTCGAGATCCAAATTTGAACTGACGTCTCTGACCTTTAGACAGAGCGGCGTCTTCGTTCCTCCCTGGAAATAAAAAACTCTACGGACCTCTGACTACAGTAACAAGACGGAGAGGTTACAGTGGTGAAGGGTTTTGGGTTCACTTGAGACCTCTTGCACTGTTTCTGGACTCTAAAGTCAAAATAGGGTACCGACCGTACATAAAGGTTTAAGTAAATCACGAGTCCATTCAGAGTCGAAATTTTTTGTACCACTCCTATTTCCGATCTGTCAACTGAGGTGACCGCAGACACAGTATCCTCCCCCTGTCCTGATAATTATACTAAAAGTCGTCTTTTCACGTGACGACAATCCGTCCCAAGAGGTTACAGAAACAATGTCGGTATAAATGATATCACCAACAACGGTACTAAAAATTTTTTTTTTTACGGTAATTGTATATGGAGATTGTGGACTTTCTTGAATGACCACTAAGAAGGTCCTTTTTAAGATATCTTACGATATGGATTTTTTCCCAACTTATCCACGACCAGGTACTGGGTGGGGAGGGGGTGAGGGGTCTTCCTTCAACCAATATATTTATTTACCTAAAAGACACTCCTGTTGATAGGGATGTGGAACGAGATCAATGTCGTTAATCGGATTTATCGACAACAATGAAGCAGCGATTCAGTACAGGTTGAGAAAACGCTGGGGTACGTGATATTTGACGATCTGAGGAGACAGGTACCCGAACAGGTCCGCTCTTGTGACCTCACCCAACGGTAAAGGAGGAGGTTCCTTAGAAGGACTGGGTCCCTGACTTGGACACAAAGGACGTAACCGTCCGACTAAGAAATAGTGACTCGGTGACCTCTTCGGGAGAATCGTCCAAGTGGGGAAGACTAAATGTCAGGACCGGTTACATACAGGTGGCCCTGTACCGGTGTCTGTTGGGGGGTCCCAGAGACCTGTGACCGAAAAAAGGGTTTCCCATACTCCTGAGGAAGTACTGTAGTTTTATACTGCAATTGAAGGTTTAGTAATTTCAATAATAAAATCGGGTAATTAACTCTTACGAGTATTTAATAAATCGGTACGAAGTTTATAAATATTTAACGTTCCGGCAGATGTAAATAAAGGGTTTCTTCTGATATCTTCTACACACGCGTCACTCACCCCTCCACGACAAGCCACCACCCTCCATAGGTCTAAGGGTGTAGGGAGCACTCCTGAGACTCCAGGTACCCTTGGGTCGTGGGTGTCCAAACCGTAGAGCCCAAACCGACGTACTTCTGTGACGAGGGAAAGTATAGAGGTCTCACGTCCTTCCTCGACCGAAAGTTCAGAAAATTAAAACGGGGAAATTGACCCTACACGACGTGATACTTCCGAAACATTGCCTATCAGGTTGTTTTACGTTTATACTCGGTGTAAGTTCCCGTGGTAAATTTTACTTTTGGGTGTGTTCTAGAGAGCCGTTTGGTGACCGAAATTTCCCTCGGACCGACTGAACTTTCTGTCCTGTGAACTAGGACCTACGTGACGTGGTGGGCCGAAGGACGGTACCGAGACGACCAAGACTGGTACCTTAAAGGTTTTGTCTGTGGGAGGTTGTTTCGGTTCTCGTGTAAAAACACCGATACCTCACTTCACTCCAAAGAGAAATAATCTCTCTCTACCGTAACGATGTACGTACCTGATCAAAAGGGAGTCTCCCATGATTAGAGTCGTTCGCTCGGAGAGTTCTCTTCCCGTTGTCCTTCTCTTTATGGTGTACTAAGTCCGCGGTGTACCAAACCCTCCGTTCGCCCGAGGGTTCTTGGGACCCTTCTTTCTTCGTTAAAGTCGTGGTGTTGAAAAGACTTCGGGTTTCCTTGTACATGAGGTCTTGACTTGCTACGTCACTAATAAGGTGTTCCTGGTGGGTGTTTGGTTTTTCTGTACTTCAATAGTTACTCCCCCGAAGGAACTACCCCCTTAGTACTCGAGTGAAGACACTACCGTCTCTTCTTTCGATGAACCCCTCCCACTTCTTCTCACTCGGTACACATCCATTTGACCAAGTCACCGAGTCACATTTTATGTCTGGATGGTGATCACTTTACGGAGACATCCGTTGGGTGACGACCAGGACGTTGTGCCAGAGCTTTTGTGACAGAACTACCTCTTACTTGGTAAAATCGTCATTACCCGGTCTATTTAACCCTTTCCGTTCTGCTGATCCCCTTCAGAGATCAGTAGTGAGTTCACACTATATTCTACCGAAACTTTACTTCTACCACCTATATCTTTACACTTAATTATACCTTGGGGTCTCTCTACGGAAGGGGGAGGTTCGTTCTATAGTCTGAATGACGGGTTGACACCCAGACTGACATCGTAGAATCCACATCTGTGATGTCCTCTCCCCAACCGGTATACGTGGTGACCGGATTTCTTTTCTTTTAAGATCCTATTGGTGTCTTATTTTCCTAGGGGTAAACAGAGAAGAGAACTTTGGGAGGGTCGTGGTCGTGGTAGGGACTTGTGGGGTAAGAATCTATGGGGTGCGGTTCGCCCACTAGTGGCAAGGAAACTCCACTTGACTATTGCTACTACGTCCTTTTGTCTCTTCAGCGGGTCGACTACTGTTCGTAGTGACGTCACACTGGAAAGGTCGACCTCCCTTCACTTCGAGTTTGTTTCGTGCGTCAGATGCTTCCTCCGGTACTTCCGGGCACTCCTGTGTCAAAGGGACCCCTTGACTCTTGACCCGAGACACCGCGACCCACTCGGGGCAAAACCGGAGACGGTGACAGTGTGGCCTATTTCGACTTTCTTACTAAAAAGACTCGGAGCTCTAAGACATAAACATTTGTCTTCTCTATATTGATTTACCGAGGATCCAGGGACACTCGTGATTTAAGAGCACACTAGTCACGAAGACTTTAACCCGACACAGGTCCACCCCTTCAAGTAAATGGGGGATAGACCGAATGCGAGTGTTTTCCCTCACTAAAGAAGGGAGACTCCGAGAGTAGAACGGGTAATAAGTCTCACTCGACGGAGGACGTCACGACAGTTTTATGTAGTCGAAGTTTCTGTTTGTGTGTGGAAAGTTAGGTTCCGGTTCTATCAAATGACATATTAAATACTATTACAATTCAGACGAAGAGTATTTACAATTACCAAGGTGAAAAAGGGAAGTATCTACCCATTAAGAATCTTTTCGTCGACCTACGATTTTCAATGTAAAAAAAAATTTGTTGTTTTGACGGAGTCGGTTGTTTAGCCTAATTTTGTTTTAGTTTGGGGTGATCCAACGTCCGTGTTTCTGAGACAATTACCGTCATTCATTTAGGTTTTATTTTGGTAAGTTTCAAGACAAGAGGACACGTAGATGGTACTAAAACAATTCAAGTATCAGTGTTTCGAAACAGGTACAATCACACATTTATGATTGTCTCTTTCTCAAGTAATAGAATGAGGTGCAAGAAAGACAAGGATAGTCAACGATTTAAACAACATGTAATCAGATTGCACAGATTATGCAGACTCACGGTGGTCTCATTTAAGAAAGGACGATTTTTGGTAAAACGGTAAGTCAGAAGTCGGAAAAGAGTAAATATCTTAATCGTTTGAAATTAAACTTCATCTTTACGGTAGGGAAGTAGCAAATATGGGATATCTTAACGAAACTGACAATTCACACAAACTCCTTCCAAGAGAGTCTGTAATCCTTCTACCTAAAACTTTATTGGACTTAGAAAGTTTGGGTAAAAGACTGTTTTCTCAGTTAAAGTCAAATCGATCACTTCCACTCCGAAAACTTTAAGGTTTAAAACTTGGTAGTTTTATTCTGCCATCCAGAAGATTTAATGACTCAGATGTTTTATGTTATTATTTGTTTAATATTGGTTTTTTTTCAAAAGTTTTAAGGTGTGATTTTGTGGGTGTTTTAGTATACTTTCTTTATTCAATTTACAGAAGTTTAACGAACCAGAGTCCTATGGTTCCAAGATCAAAGAGAAGGTGAACTATTGAGACATTGTAATAAGTGAGTAAGAAAATGATAAAGTAAGTTGATTCTGTGTGATTTACACTGTCGTTCTGGGACGAGACCTGTAACCAATATTTCTCTACTGTCTTCTATCAGAGACGAAAGTTTCTCGGGTGTCAGACCCCCTCTTTCTCTGTATGTTTGTCTATTACGATGTCACACCACCCATACAACTAGTTCTGGACGTCTCTCATATTCCTTCTTTTCACGCACCACTACTCCCGTCTTATAGTCCCAATGTCCCAGAAAATTTCTTCCCCTACGGAGGTACCTCGGAATTCTAGACGCGACAGAACCGAAGGGTCCGGTCAACACTCCGAGGACATTCTATTTCGGACCCTTTCCCGGAACACTTGATTTCGTGTTTTCTCGCCCTGACCCTAATAAAAGGTACCACTCTTTATCGTTCGTCGGCGTATTACTTACTCAAGAAACCGTAGAGACCGACGATTCCTTTTGTAGGTTTGTACTAAACGTTCTCCCAAAAATTTTTAGGTCAAAGTCGGCTAAAAGAGTTAAAATGGACATAAATCTCTCCTGAATTTTACTTTTCTGATATGTAGAGGTAAAGTGTCTACTTCTTTAAAGTCGTTTCTCGGGGTTCTTGACCCCTTCTGATGTCTCCTTTTTTCCAGGTTCTCGGTGAATCCGGGTCCCCCACCACTACCACCCTCTACGATAAAAGGAATTTAGTATAAGAAAAAAATCTTCTAAAAAAAAATTTACATCTGGTCTGGTAAAAATTTCAGAATTAATTTAAACTATGTTATAACGGAGACAAAATGGAAAGACAAAAAACCGGGACTGTGTACACCTTAGAATCGATGGGTTGGAACCAAGTTTGTGTGTGAGGGACATAATCTTCCGTTTCGGAATTGGTGCAGTGGTAGTCCCTTCAGGGAATTTATTGTATAAGAAGAGTTCCTACTGTGAGGACGGTTTTTACCCTTCTCACTAAAAGAAAAAAAAAAAAAAAACCAAGTATTTTTGTGTAGTCTTTCATTTGTTTTAGGTGTAATATTTGTAGGGTTTATGGACACTTTGTGAAAAGAGGTGGAGAAAGGTTCCGTCTGTCTTGTGTCGTCCACAATTCTGAGTCAAGTAGAAGGTGAACTCTACTTCCACCGGGACTGTTCGAACAGTATTCGCAGGGACTATACCTAAACTTTAAGTTCTCCTTTATTTTACTTCCTTTCTTCCTTAGACCCTCCCGACCCTAAGCACCTTCTGTGACATTTCTGTTCTATAGGTGTCCTTGACCCCTCTAAGTCACTTGTGTCTTCCTTCCCGTCGGCGACCCGTCTTACTTGGTTCGTGTCCCTGGTCGTTACCGGAACGGGTCTCTGTCCTGTCGAGGGTCTCTGCGGTAGTCCTCAGTGGGCACTGGTCCCGAACGGGGTAACGACGAAGGTGTTTCTTAATCTGACTTGACGGGGACGAGGGACTTGGGGGAGGTAGTGTCGATTAAGAGGACAACTCTTCGCTTACCGGTCGTACTACTCTCTCATGGTCTCAACTGTGTACATAAGGTGCGTACGAGGCAACACGAACGGGACCCCGCTACTTCTCGGTCTCGTTAGGTTAGAAACACGATTTCTTCGAGGATCGAGGGTCGCGGTGGGTGTGCGAGACATCGTGTCTCACGACCCCCGTTGTTTCCTCCTCCCACACCAACGACCCCCGTGGGTTTGTCCCTTCTTATTCTCGAAACACTTTGTCTACTACTCTCCTTTCTCGGACCCGGGTCCCCACACTTTTGTGTGTCCCGTAAAACTCCTCCCTCCTTTTCGATCACAGTCTAGGTCACACCCATCGGTAGACGAAGCCGACACCAAGAGTCGGGACTGACGGGTAATCTGAATTGTCCTCTTTTTTTTACGTCTACAGTTTACAGGTTACACCACAATACCCACCATCGTGTACCGACACAAGGATACATTTTTAAGTTTGGTATGGGATTTCTAAACATATGATATGACAGAATTTAGTGTGGAGGGATTTGTTAATTTTAGGGGTCCAGGGTAAAGTCTGGTTACTTCAGTGTCGCCTTATACGTTTTCGTCCTGACTTCTAGGAACAGGACCCCCTCTTAACAAAAAGAAAAAAAAAATTCAGGGGAGTAAAATTCCAGTGTTTAGAAAAAATTGTCCTTAATTTTTCAATATAAGGTGATAGACGATCCCTCTTTAATTGTTTTTATGTGACATAACTCCCAAGAAAGTCACTAGAAAAAATTCGTTCGTCATCGAAGTTAGGAAAGTGTGATGGAACATTTTATTTATCCAACTCAGGGGAAAATGTCTACTCCTTTGACTCCGAGTCTCTTCAATAAGAGAACAGTTTCCCGTGTGTCGGTAATTCTTCGTCTTGGCCCACGAGACACACCACGTCCCTACTCATTAAAAAGACTTCCTAGGTACGTAGAAAAGACTTCCCTTAAATCATTTATGGTAGTTTACTGTATGTGTAGTTTACTGTCCCTCGGGTGGTGGAAGAGACTGAATTCGAGATTTTTGAAGAATTTTGTCCTCGAAAAACGACGAATATCCTTAATAAAGACGTTTGGTCATTTAGACTTCAGTCGTTACGAATTTAACGAGGAACTTCGGGCATCGGTGAACGTGCGGAGAAACAGAAACCAGCCCCCCACCCCCACCAGAGTAGAGAGGTTAAGTAAAGTCGAAGTCAGATATGGTCTTAGAGGTTAGACAGTACGGTTCTCGTTCTTCTTTATGGGAGGATTGTTCTGAGACCCGTTGTGATCCCGACGGACGTTAGATCTGAAAGTTTCTCAGTATAAGACGTTCTCGTCGATTGCTTCGAGTGTCCTTGTCCTTTTTGACGTGTTTTCGTCTTTTACTGTTAAATCTTGCATGTGGGTACCTCACTACCGTAATTCCTTTAGGAGTTTCGGGGATCGTTACATCGACGGTTTTCTTTTCTTTTTTTTTTTTTCTGAAGAATATGTGTGTGTGTGTTTCCGGGTTTAATATTATGTCTAGGTATATGTATGGTGTCCAATACTTGTAGTGACGTCGTAAATTTCACTATTGTCACATTATAATTTAGGACCTGTTATATTCTGTCCAACGAATTCGTATTTCCGAGTGTCTCAGACCTTTGTGGTCCCTTTATTCTTTGTGTACGTTCTCTTTTTTGTAAGTGAACAATAAAGACCTAGTGAAAAGGACCACGAACATCCTCTCATTTGTCACAAAGGTCTACTGTAGAGTCATCAAGGGACGTAAGTGTGTTGAAGGAAGAAAGGGTTCGGGTCGAGACGATAAACTCGACTTTAGAAGACCGACGGAAGTAAGGCAGAATAATGAAGTGAAGGGTAAGATAAAGATGTCAAAGCGTTACCTATCGTCTGTCACTCCTCCCCGTAGTTCTTGATTCTACGTGAACTTTTTCCTGTGCACACCTTTGGATATGTGGGTGGTAGAGGCATCTTAGGTCTGTATTCCTGATATATCCCTTTCAATCTTGTATGACTTTTCGCAGGTAAGGTTTGAGGACTGAAATTTTGACTCCTTTGGTCCGAGTCCCGTCACCCTACTCAACGGACTCTAATGTTTTGACCGAAGGGCCGGTCTTGACCTAGATTAGTTCAGTATTAAACGTGAAAGATACACCAAGATAGGAAGGGTCTATAGAATGTTTATTGCATGACTCCCATAGGGAGTGTGTCTGTCACACTGAAAAAGAAGACTCGATCAGTCCCCACCTAGAATTTCGGTCCACAGACCTTAGGAGGAGACCATAGGTCTTTTCCTGAATACAATCCACACACCGACCATCCGTCTGCAGGGATGGACGTGGTCCGAAGTAATCAGGCTAAGTAGGGTCACCTTGATTCCGTAGGGAGAGACAGGTGCAGAGCTGATTCCCTCTGGTGTAATGACACATTTCATATAAGCCCAACGAATTCCGTGTACGACATGACGCTTTTGACTCTGTTTTCCGATTCCCACAAACCCATCTCCGTTCTTCGACATAATGTTTCCATGTAGTGAAAGTATAAGTAAACGTGTAAAAAGGAGTATTCTTTTAATCCGAAATTACATTGGAGTTAAAGTTGGAACAACGAAATAACGGATTTCGGGTAATCTCTCGATAAAGGGTCCCGGTCCTTGAATCTAACTTCCAGTCCTCCGACCTCAAAATTAGCTGAGTACTACTTTGAAGAAAGGGCCCCGAGGTGAGGTGACAGACCGAGACGAAATGATGCCCCCCTCCGTCCCACGTAGGATATATCCACACCTTTAAAAAGAATTATGTGGTTTCCGAGTCAATTGACGGACACACCCACACACGTACGTACGTGACCCGTCACCCCTGTCTCGAAGATGACTGAGTGACTGTTCATATGCAGTTTTGTCTTGTCGATTTCGTGGTGGGATTTATCACCTCCATCCGCGATGGAATAGACACAGAAGAAGGAGGAGAGGGAAGAGGACTCCATCGGGTCACACAGATTAGGTGAAATCCTACGTCCACTTCTCGGAGACTTCTCAGAGGATACCGAGTTTTGTCACCTAAGGGTAAGACGGGGGGTTTAAGGAGTCTGTTTATTTTGATAGATGTGTGATCCTTACAAGAA
This sequence comes from Capra ibex, assembly GCA_006410555.1. Lineage (NCBI taxonomy): Eukaryota > Metazoa > Chordata > Mammalia > Artiodactyla > Bovidae > Capra > Capra ibex. Next base: position 43,097,762 of record SJYO01034137.1, read on the forward strand.
CAGGGGACCGAGAATTTTTGAATCTAGCCATACCTTTTCTGGATCCACCAGAAATTTTTAACGACTAGGAAGTCGAGGGGATCAGGGAGGACTAACCAGTCCCCTCGTCGTATTTCGTTACCCTAAAAAATTGGTGAGGAAGGGGAGAAGGGTCCCATTGACATTATTCGTCCGTTCAAACTCCTCGTGATGAGACCGGATCCCCGAAGGGTCCACCGCGATCACCATTTCTTGGGTGGACGGTTACGTCCTCTGGATTCTCTGCGACCAAGCTAGGGACCCAGCCCTTCTAGGAGACCTCTTCTCTTACCGTTGGGTGAGGTCATAAGAACGGATCTCTTAAGGTACCTGTCTCCTCGGACCGCCCGACGTCAGGTACCCCAACGTGTCTCAGCCTTTACTGACTTCGCTGAATCGTACGTGGGTGCAAGACCGGATCCACTCTGAAGCTTCGTACGGAGACTGTAATTTACAAGGGATGGGGGACGGGTGGAGATGGGTCTCTCTCCCTTTCGACAGATGTGGGAGGTACGGGTCCGGTTGGAAAGGTCGGTGAACGGTAGAGGTCCATCCTACGACCCCTCTTCTGTCCCTGTTAAATGACTGACGAAGACTCAGGAAATTTGAAGGAAAAGATGATTTATTTTACGAATAGTCCGGAGCTGAAGGAATTCGTGTGCACTTGTCGGGAACCGTCGGGTACGTTCCAAGGAATGGGGAGTCGTCGGTCCTGGTGCACCCGAGATGACTAAGGGAAGTTTCGTGTAAAGGGAGGGACGAGGGGTTCCGGTCCGAGGGTGGAGAACCGGTTAATACGTCGGACCGTTGGGGGTGGTAATTCCATAGTCGAGGAAAAGGAATTTCGGTAAGGGAATAGTCCCGAGTCTCTATTACGGTTGTGATCCTTTTATGATAAAAATATAAGGTCACCCATGTCGAATATTATTAAGTACGACCATCCAAAACAAAGGGTATATACGCCTAGGACTGACGTCAGATGGAGGTCCGTCCTTGTTTTACGTACGTGCAACCTCCGTCACCCCCTCCGAGAACGGACGGAGTTTACGGCTAAGTCGTGAGAGAGACGGGGGACTTCTCACTTCCCACCTCGCCGACGTGTGCAGGTCGAAAAGTATTTCGTTGAGTCGTTCTGATTGTCGTCTTCCGAAAGATCGGTCTCTGAGTGTTTTCCTTTTTCAGGACCTCAAGGGCTGTGTCCAGTGATATTCACTGGATAAGAGACATAAATAAGTTGGTCAAAAATTGAAAGAAATTTTTTTTTTTTAGTCGTAGTGAGAAGGGATTAATAAAAAGTTTAGACCGGATCTTCATTATTTTTTGAATCAGTATTGGGTTCACAACGTCACTTACTCGGAGTCTTGAGACTTTTTGTTCCATACGGAGGGATCCGGAGTCAAAGGGGTAGACTATTCCTCTAGTGTGAAGCGATCCACTGACGATTAGAAGGTGGGACTGGAGTGTCCTGAGACTCTGACATTAGGGAAAGATAAGGTAATAGTAGAAATGCAGAAGAAAGGTCGTAGCTTAGATGTCGTCCTCGACTGTGACAATAGAAAGGAACATGTCAGGTGGGGTCAGGTGGAGATTTTCCCACACAAACCCAACCGTCTCCTCAACACACGCACGAGTCAGCGAGTCACCACAGGCTGAGACGTTGAGGCACCTGATGTCGAGTGGTCCGAGGAGACAGATACCCTAAAGGGTCCGTTCTTATGACCTCACTCAACGGTAAAGGAGGAGGTCTCCCACCTCCTCTTAGTTTTACTGAATTTTAAAAATTTTCAGAAATCGTTGAGAAGGATAATAATATCGTACCACCATACTTTTAATTAACCGATATTTTATATTTTGAAGAAAAAGAGGTGATTACAGTATAAAATGTAAATAATTGTGATCATAAGAATAGTTTTCGGTTAATAATGTATCAACGTTTTTCGTGTAGAAAACTCTCATATTTCCTACTCCTTTACGGTCTTTCAATAATTTATGAGATATACATATACATTTCATTGCCTCAAAACATTATAAGAACCATAATGTCCATCTATCTCTCCATAATAGTTTAATGTTTTAAGTTCTGACGACTATAAAAGACGTCTCGTCAAATCCAATGTTCTATACATGTAAGGTGATAAGACTTACCACAAGTTTGTTCACCCGTGTCAGATAATCAAAACAATCTTAAGTACGAATAAAGTTAATATATAGTTTGTTAAGATAAATAATCTAATGTTACCTATACAACAATAAACTAGGGTTCATAAGGGAAAGTATTTTTAATCTAATCTTATTGTATCAAAATAATATGATCAAGTTTAAAAAGGTACTCGTCAAAAAAATTAACTGTTACGAAGACTGAGGAAATCGTTTATGACGATTTAAAAACGAAGAAAAAAACAAGAAGGGGTAAAGAGGAGGATCGACTTAGTGTTGATGATTGTTTCTACTTGGATTTTAAAGACAAAAGGTAGTTCAAGACGATAGTTTACGAAAACTAAACTTATTTTAGTCACGGTAATCGTGTAAATTTTTTAAGTTAATCGATTTTCCATCACTTTTGGACAGTGTAAATGACACTCGTTATAACGTTTTCGGTGTCTTGACATCGTGTCTTTAGTTTTTTCGTTTTAAAAAACCAACTCTTCGGTATGACATTATGATCAACTGTGGTCATAATTACAGTAAAAATCTCCAGAGTATAATGTAATTTAATATCGAGATGTCGACACTTTACTCACGACCCTTCTAAAGACCAGTGAAAAGAGATCTTTGAGGGAGAAGTCTTCGATACTCCTTAATTAGAAGTAACAGTAAATGGTGTGGAGGTCAGTTGTCAGTCTGGAACTAAAAGGGATAGAAACTTAGTTGTTTCCGGGAGAAAAAAAAGAAAAATTCATTAATGACATACCCCTGTCACTTCTTACGAATTTACCCTTTTAATGGTAAAAGGTCTCGCGAAGTACTGAATGAAGTAAATTATTTAGTATGGACGGGAGGGGGGGGGTGTCTGTACATATGTGTGGATTATTTTTTGATGAATAGAAGTAAAATGTCCAAATTTTTTTCTTTTGACCTTAAAATTCTTCGATTCATAACTCAGGTCCCTGAGTTCTGACCCTTCGTCGTCTTAGTGACAACCTTGAGCCGTCTGGTACTACCTCGGGTACGAGAGAAGTGGTCCGACATCCCGACCTTTCACTTACCAATCAGTAAGTCAGTACAGACTAAGAAGTGCTTGGGGTGTCTGATTTATCGGGTGGTCCGAGGACACAGGTCCCTTAAGAGGTCCGTTCTTGTGACCTCGTCCAACGGTAAGGGAAGAGGTCCCCTAGAAGGACTGGGTCCCTAGTTTGGGTCCAGAGGACGTGACCTCCGTCTAAGAAATGACAGACTCGGTGGTCCCTTCGGGATATGCCGACCCCACTTGGTGTTTTGTTCTATTTTGTGCGTTGTTATTTCACTGAATCCAACAATTCAGTTATTTGGTTCCGTTTGTTGTGTCGTACGTAAAATAAGAGGGTCATATACAAACCACCTCTTGTTTGACGGAACCCTCTCCATAACGTATTAAAGTAAACCTCCTAGTAGGAAGACGTCGTCGTTTGTCTTTGTGTGTGTGATTTTAGTCTAACGTTAATTTTAGGTTAATATAATATAATGTTATAATCTGTGGATGGGTCTTTCTAAGTCGTCCCTGGTAGAGACCTTCCGTCACACAGTGTCAGAAGTTTGACGAAGGTTCATACGAAGACTGAGACGGGAGACTGGGACTCGTACACCATTTGTTACGGACCGTCGGAAAGAGGTTATCGTTTTCCTGAACCAAATAAAGAGTACTGTCTCGTTGAAATTATTGTGGTAATGATTAAATGAAGTCTCTTACTGTATCCTTATAATTCATAAGGAGTACGTATAATAATTTGTTTAATTTGTGTCGTAAAGTTGACCACCCTTAGTTCTCTACCTCAAACACACGTCAGTCCTTTTAGTCCCAGTGTCCTTTTACAGGGGACACACTGAAGTGTAGGAGATACGGGAAACAAAGTTGTTGAACAGTAAAGTGATTCAATTTTACAAGTCGTTTATGAATAGGGTTCTTTATCAGTAAAGAGGTGGTGGGTTCTAAAAGAGAGTAGTGTACTAAATGTTTGGGTTAAGTACCGTTATTGTTTATACGTCAGATAGACTTCTACATTCTTAAAGGAAGACCACCGGAAGATCTTCTATACGTAACGACCGTAAATCCGACTAAAAGAAACTGTCTTGTAATGTTGATGTCTTGAGTCCGAAGGTCATAAAAAGTTGTCAACAGAAGTTCAAGCAAACAGTAGCAATTGTACCCGGTAGGTCTTTTAGTGGGTCGTTTTGAGGTAAGTCGGCAGGACGAGAGATCACTCCTGTCTTGTGATCCCGACCGAGAGCTATAAAAATTAAATACTTTTACAGATTTCCGGTCTTCAACTTGGGGGTGTCAAGGAAAAATTCACCAGACCGTATCTGAGATCCAGATGTGTTATATGTGGAATGTCAATGTCCTGTCCCCGATTAATTAGATGGATTAATACATCAGTCACCTTCTCCGAATGGGTATCCTAAGATTTAGTCTACTCTTTTTTTTTTTTTTTTTTCCTTCCCCTTTCCCTCCCTTTTACGAAAACCAAAGTATGACTTTGTTAAAGTCCTCAGTCGAAGGGACAGTAAAGACGAAATCAACCTAACTAAGAAATAGAGAGGATATAACACTAACTACACACCGAAAAAAGGAGAAGGTCCACATGTGGATTTTTCGTGATTGCTTTTTTTTTTACCATTTGACTGGACCCCTACTGACCAATCACAAATAAAAATAGGTTTGTTTCTTTTTTTAGGTTTGTCGTGTGTTTGAGGTCTAGTTAAGTTACTTTGTACGCTCTGGGGTTTACCACGACAATAAGGTTGTCCGAAGACAAACATCAATTGGTGAGTGTCCCGAGTAGTGATCTTAAGGGACTCATGGGTGTGTTTACTTAAATTAATGTCTATAGTACTCGTGCCCGGAGACTCCGACACCTAATGTAATCCATTGAGTCCCTACGACCCTCTCTCTTTTGGACCCTACACGTTACTTAAGACAGCGTTTATGAGGGAACCAGAAAGGTCGAAATGCCTTCCCGGCTCCACAACAAAGACACCAAGAGTTGACGGTCCTTGTGTATACTTACGATACCATTGACAGACTTTTCCCCTCTCCTCTTACGAAAGACTTAAAGGAGGTCCCCTTATTTTCGTCTAGTGTTCCCTATATAAGAGAGTCCCGTGTTCGATTGTAACCGTTTCGTAGGGCTCTCTTTCTTGCAGTTTACTATTCACTTCAGGTTCCCGTACTCGTCTGACACCGGCCCTTTTCTCTGAGTGGGTAAGTCAGGATGTGTGATTGAAGGTACGGTGGGTGTTTCTTTGTGTCCGGTAGTGTCCGTACACAGTTACAGGGTAGGGGAAGAAACTTACGGGGGGTTAGGAAACCTGTTATTGTTAAATCACACGACTTAATTTTATCGACTTTTATAAAATAAATTTTATTAAATTCTTAAGTGTACAGAGCAATTGTGATTTACTGAAAGGTCGACCCGTCTTTTAGTTTTAGACGTAAACCGTCAAAATGTTCAGTAATACCTTTATACAGATGAGAAATAGACTAGAGGATAAAGATCTATACCAGATCTATACCAGAGGGTCTATAAAAAGAGAAGACACCTAATGACGTTCATAGACTTCTCCGAATTTTTTTAGTTCGTGGTACACACTAGACTCCCGTTTAATTCTTTTTTCATTTGATGGACCTTTAAATTCTATTGTACAAAAATTCTTTTATTACTGTTCACTTTCTTCGGTCTGTGTTTTCCGGTGAATAATATATTAAGGTAAATATACTTTACAAGTCTTATTCGTTTGTGTATCTTTTTCTAATCACCAACGGTCCCCGAGCTCCCTCCCTTAAGACCCTCACAACCCTCACTGACGATTCCCCTGTCCCAAAGGTAAGCCCACACACGTTTCCAAGACCTTGATCTCACCACTACAAACGTGTTGTGGCACTTACATGAATTACGGTGACTTGACGTTTAAAAAATCGTCGATTTTACTAGTCAAAATGCACATAGATAAAATAGTGTTGATTTTACACTGTTCCACAAAAAAAAAAAAAGGTAAAGAAAAGATTAACCTCGTATTAACAAAATGTCACAACAAAATCAAAGACGGGATGTTGCTACACTTAGTCGATACGTACGCACGCTCCAGCGAAGTCAGCATAGGCTGAGAAGCACTGGGGTACCTGACATCAGACAGTCCGAGGAACCAGGTACCTTAAGAGGTCCCTTCTTAGGACCTCACCCACCGGTAAAGGAAGAGGTCCTCTAGAAGGACTGGGTCCTTGACTTGGACCCAGAGGACTTAACCTCTGTCTAAGAAATGGTTGACTCGATGTCCTTCAGGGAAATATGTACCATCACATATATCAACCCCCGAGGGACCACATATGTATCAGTTATCACACATATTGTATATATCAGTTACGACGACAGAGTTATCACAAATATCCCATATATCAGTTACGATGGAAGAGTCAAGAGAGGAGGGAAATGAAGGGAGGTACATCCCTTTTTCTTAGTACTGTCAAAATTTACCATTTCACGTTTCAAACCCAATTTTACTTACCGTCTACTTAGTTTCCTAGTTTTTGAGACCCATGAACTAATGGGGTGGTCCCGAAGGACTTCCTAATCTCTTTACGGAGGTAGATGGAAGAAAGGATTAAGTTGGAAGAATAGGATAGACAGACTTCGAGTCTTTAAGTTCTGTCTCTTCTGTCATTTCTGTTTTCTGGTGGTAGAGAGGGAGGGAAGAAACAACTTTTCAGGAGTCTCAGGTCGATTCGTCCATTGGTTTGGTGTCGGTCGATTGTTTCAAAGTCTACAAAAGTTAAAGAATTCTAACAAACGTTTGTTGTCCTTCAACTTCTACTGAGGAGTAGTTAAGGTTTTACGAGACTGTCAATGTTGGACTAGTACAGAGGGAATAGTTCTTCCTTCCTCTTTTGATCCTTCCTTCCTTTCCTTCGTCTTTCTGCTACTTCTCCTCCTCTCTACTGTCATAGACATCTTTTCAAGAGAACTTGGGACTCACGGATTAATGACGAAAAGATAACCAGACTCCTTCTCCGTATTAGTAGAATCAATGTTATTACGACCGTACTATAAAATGTCAAAGAAGTAGGTATGCTATCGTCGTTCAGTCTGTACAGGCTCTTCACTACGACGACGACGACGATTCAGTGAAGTCAGCACAGGCTGAGACACACTGGGGTATCTGTCGTCGGGTGGTCCGAGGGGTCNGGGTATCCCCAGTGTCCGAGGGGTCAGGGACCCTAAGAGGTCCGTTCTTGTGGTCTCACCCAACGGTAAAGGAAGAGGTTACGTACTTTCACTTTTCACTTTCACTTCAGTGAGTCAGTACAGGCTGAGAACCGCTATATGTGTATTTATAGACTACTAACCCTTACCATTAACAGAGATGTGCTAGAGGCTTCTCCGACCTCCTCCGAAGCTTTAGGAGATGTTAGGGGAGTAGAATGTCTACCCTTTTCTCCAGGTTCCTCTAGTTTCTTCCATGGACTTCTGGATGGTCCTGTTACAACATACTACCGGAAACTTCTAGTTCTGATACTTTTAGTTTCTTATTTCACTTTCGAAACAGTAATCGTCACACTCTACAAAACCGTCATCCCATCACCAATTTACGTCTTAAATCTTAATTGTCTGTCCAAGTTTGACACATAAAACGGTGAATTATCGATTTTCATGAGACTCATTTATTAAAATAGAGAAAGTCAGACTAAAGGAGTAGATATTTCACCTGAAATTAAATAAAAATTACAATGGTTATCCTAATTCACTCCTTTTACGTCTAGTTCCCAATCGTGTCTTGAACCTTGTATGTAGAAGCTATGTAATCAACAACCACTGCACCGTTGACAACTTTAGGTGACACGTTACCGAAAAGGGATAGATAAAGAACGTTGGAATACATAGCAAGTTGTATAAGTACTATTTCATAATCCTTTACTTAACTTTCTTTGTTTGTTTTTTTTCATTCACTCCCGAAATTCTTCGTTGTTTCTTCTTGTCCGACTGTAGGCATCAAGACCATAATTATTCTGGGTCGAGTAGTTATCACCTACTTTGGGTCCAGAGGCAGAGGTCATATTTTCTAAAGGGTTATGAGGTGTGTATATTTATTAAAATCGAGTATATGCATAAAGGGTCCTACGTGGGTGATGGATTTGGGAGATGTCGTAAGTCACTGTGTGTTGTCTTTAGTAGAGTCTCGATGGAGTGGTCACACAAAGTCCCCTTCTTAATCGTCCGAGACGAACTTACCGTTCCAGTCCGGTGAAAATTGTAATCCACACTTGTACTGACAGAGTTTGTAAGGGTGAAACGAAATGGAACCCGGATAAAGTTATTGAAAGGTCACCTGGTGTAGGACAAGTACAGAGTCGTTTTACAAAGGCGATAAACACATAAATAGACAATTACGTCAACAGAAACTTCAAGAACTAGGTGTACACCCTCTTCAGTTAGATCTGAGAAACAGTTCCTTTGAAGACCGTCTACCTTCGTCGTGATCGTCCCCGTCACTGAGGTCGAAGAGGCCTCCCTTATGTCGACGTTAGAGAAGTCTTCGGTCAAATCACAACCCGCAGTACCCCCACCGAAACTAGTGAGTGGCCTTTTAGGTCTTTGGTCCCAGTTTAATGATTACGATGTTTTTATTATCGTAATTATCGGTTACAACAATATGACAAATGATAGACAATCTACCACAGGTTTCTGAAAACTATATGATTATGCAATTTATGTGTTACTTTCAGTCGTAAACTTTTAGGTTCAGGGCGAACACATGTCACATGTTTGGTTGTCGGACTCGTCTTCAAGGTCACGAGTGTCGCCTCAGTCTCCCTTCCTCGGAGCCTAATAACTCGTTTTCGTCTGGACTGAGGACTAAGGACGGTGGCTTGCCAAGATTCACAGTAAGGACAGGCCATTTTACAGTAGTAACCGTTTTCCTTTTCAAAAGTAAACCTTTTTGCCGTGACTTGACCTTGACCCCCCACCCACGACTCTAGGACTAATGATCTCCCAGACCTTGTATATCCGTCTGAAATACAGGGAGACCCGTAAGGGGTATCGGAGAGAGCGAGGGGAAGGACGGGAGGGAGAAAAATGTTTTCTCTTTAGTCTAAACGTAAGTTCGGAAATTTTTTCTTCATGAAACGAGTGATTAGACAGATAAGAGACATATTTTACCTTCATCTTTAAGTCACTTTACGTATTAAGTCTCACCAAATGTCTTTGGTACGGTAAGGTCTTTTTATTTAAGTAGAATTAAAGGGGTTTCATATTGGTGTAATTTACGATCGTATGTATGTACAGTTGTTCTTTTGATAATTAAAAAAATATAGAATTGCCTACAAACTTAGTAGTTATTTGGTACTGGAGGTAGTACCGTTTTGTTTTTGCTAAGTCGTTTCGCAGAGGATACAACCTGAACAATGACGACAAATTTTTTATAACAGAGGGTATCATTTCATATTAGTAGAAACAAGGACAAAATATCCGTAGTTTGTAAGGTCAAGTCTGAAAAGGAAGAAGAGTTATAATAGAAATCATTAGAGTACCATGACGTTATTCATTACAACTTTCTACTTACTATTTTTCATTCAAAGTTACACGATATTAATGTTAAGAAACTTTTACTTCACATTATGAATTCCTGAACAAGAAATCACTAATGTTTGTATTTTTCTTAAAGGAGACCGAAAACCTATGTAAGCGGACATTGTCATGACGACAGTCTTTACGTTTGTTGACTTTCTTGTTTGTAGCTGAAATGGATGACAAGGTATTTATTTCAGTTTAACGTGACGACCGCCCCCTTTGTGTCAGGTATGCAAACCATGGCAGTAAACGACCCATATGTCAATATACTGACTGGACATATTTACACACGACAAAAGTGACCACTGTGAAAATATTTATAGTTCTTGAACGGCGTATTTAGGACGATATATAGAGAACCTAGTTTTACCTTGTGAGGTGACAACACTTTAGACCGTCAATTATTTATATCGGATGAAAAGTAATCTAAAAAAAGATTGATACCCTTGTGTGATCAAACTATCCTTGATTCGTACGAAGTTTTCTGTTTGAGTAGTTTTGACTTTTTTAATCCTTTACATATTTTCTTTATCAAAACAAAGAATAGGGGTTTGTGTGTAAAAGAAAAAAAAAAAAACTTCATGAAAGGTTTAATAATAATACATGCGTTTTATGACAGTAAGTTTATTATATAGTCCAAGACGTGTCATTGACGATTACGGGAGACCCTTATATTTCTCTTTCGTTAAAGCTTGTGGAAGGACGTGGAAAAATGATACCCTGTCGTTGTGTTTAACCGTGACGGATTGAGAGTGAAGTCATTATTAATATCATTGTCATCTTGCTCAATTTTAATGGGATAGTCGTCCAAATGTATTGCTAGAATGACACTTTTGTTTTGATTTTGTTTTTACCAGGTTTCGTTCTTCTTATACCTGTTCGTATACATTGCTCGTTCTTTGGGTCCTTCGCCGGTGGCTGACTACCCTCTCCTTCCAGTCGTCCGTGACACCACAGTACGTTCGGTCCTTTTCCCGCCTCAGTCTTCCGTCTCACCGGTCCCCTCGGGTCTGTCTGGGTTCCAGGTAACCGAGGGTCCCTCCCTGAGAGTCTGTTGCTGATTCGATGCGAGTGTAAATGCCTGATGTCGATACCGGTGTAAATACCTGATGTATATACCAGTGTCTCTTCCATTTGGATGGAAGAGACGAGAGGACGTTTAACTTTAGTTAGTCGGTAAACAACTTTACCTGACCAAAAGATGTCGTAGGATGAATACCAAGGAACGTTCAAGGTTCTTAGACCCTTGTGCACGGAAGTACGTTGTTTGGGAACCGGGATGGAAAAGATTGTGGATTGGAAGAAAGATGAGATAGTGATCCAAGTCACTTTTACTAAGATTCCCGTCGTGTTATGTGACTTTAAAAGGGGTTCCTTCCGTTTAAGAACACTTGTAGAATGGTTTTGGGTCGACTTTCTCCTTCGGGTCAAACAGTTTTCTTGACCGACCAAAGAGAATACTATACGGACTGAGGAACGTCCGAGTCCGTCCCTCTAGTACCTAAAGACCTTAGTGTCAGCTGATTCACTTTCTCTTTCGTTCGGTCTCTAAAAAACTCGTCGGGTCTCTAAAAAAAGAAGTCGTAAACTTGAGAGTCAATTGTGGGTGTAAATCGTGGGAGTAAATCTGTAAATGCCGAGTAACTTTGAAATGAAGGGAGGGAACCTTTAGAAGTTCAGACTCTTGTCCGAACCGGTCCGGTCAGAGTTTCACAACTTACGAGACGACCTGAAAGTCCCGAATAACTGCCAATTGTCACAATTATATTTTCAAAGAATCCGACCGGATTTTTTCTGAAGAGGGTGGATTCTTGTCGATAAGATCCCAATCGTGTCTCATGTCCGGGACGTCGATGGTTATCGCGAACTTTTGGTCCAGGGACCATTGTGACGTGGGACCAAGAAGTAACTACTCCGATCTCCTGTCTTTGTCCGGGAGTAGTCGAAACATGTCGTCGTAGTTTTCTTATGTGTATTCAGTGAATCCTCTCATGGTCCTTGTCTCGTCCGTGATTCATTAATAATCGGAAATATTAATTGGGTATTCCTTAACTCGTTCTTAAGGACAAGAGTCAGGGAACTCATCCTTTTTATGTGTTCATACGTTACTAAGTTCAATCTAAAGATTTTTTTCCATTTACACGTAGAGTAAAAATCTATTGGTTTATATGTTAAAAGTTTGGAGTAAGTCTGGACAAGGCCAACAAGAACGGGTTCTTTCTATTGTATTTATACACCGATTGTCCATACTAGTATGACCTGAAAGGTAGATACAAAACTACCAGGAAGCCTCTTCCGTTACCGTTGGGTAATCTCATGAGAATGGACCTTTTAGGGTACCTGCCTCCTCGGACCACCCGACGTCAGGTACCCCATCGATTCTCAGCCTTTGTTGACTCGCTGAAGTGAAAGTGAAAAGTGAAAGTACGTGGACCTCTTCCTTTACCGTTGGGTGAGGTCACAAGAACGGACCTCTTGGGGTCCCTACCGCCTCGGACCACAATCAAGTCAGCGAGTCAACACAGGCTGAGAAAGTTGGGGGATTTAGTATCGTGCGGTCCGGAGGGACAGGTAGTGATTGAGGGTTTCAAGTGAGTTTGAGTACAGGTAGTTCAGCCACTACGGTAGGTCGGTAGAGTAGGGGGCAACAGGGGAAGAAGACGGGGGTTAGGGAGGGTCGTAGTCCAGAAAAAGGTTACTCAGTTGAGAAGTGCACTCCACCGGTTTGATGACCTCAAAATCGAAGTCGTAGTGAGGAAGGTTACTTGTGGGTGCTGACTAGAGGAACGTCAGGTTCCCTGAGAGTTCTCAGAAGAGGTTGTGGTGTCAAGTTTTCGTAGTTAAGAAGCCGTGAGTCGGAAGTAGTATCAGGTTAAGAGTGTAGGTATGTGTTGATGACCTTTTTGTATCGGAACTGATCTACCTGGAATCAGCCGTTTTATTGCAGAGACGAAAACTTATACGACAGATCCAACGTGTATTGAGGAAGGTTCCTCATTCGCAGAAAATTAAAGTACCGACGTTAGTGGTAGACGTCACTAAAACCTTGGGTTTATATTTCAGACTGTGACAAAAGTGACAAAGGGGTAGATAAAGAGTACTTCACTACCCTGGTCTACGGTACTTGAATCAAAAGACTTACAAATCGAAAAAAATTTATTTACATAAATAAAATTAACCTCCAATTAATGAAATGTAATAACATAACCAAAATCGGTTTCGTTAGAACTCTTTCTTCTTACCTTGACCTCCTTACTTACAAATCGAAATTCGGTTGAAAAAGTCAGAGGAGAAAGTGAAAGTAGTACTCCGAAAAATCAAGGAGAAGCGAAAGACGGTATTCCCACCACAGTAGACGTATAGACTCCAATAACTATAAAGAGGGTCGTTAGAACTAAGGTCGAACACAAAGAAGGTCAGGTCGCAAAGAGTACTACATGAGACGTATCTTCAATTTATTCGTCCCACTGTTATATGTCGGAACTGTATGAGGAAAAGGATAAACCTTGGTCAGACAACAAGGGACAAGTCAAGATTGACAACGAAGGACTTGATGTATGTCTAAAGAGTTCTCCGTCCAGTCCACCAGACCATAAGGGTAGAGAACTTCTTAAAAGACGTCAAATAACACTAGGTGTGTCAGTTTCCGAAACCGTATCAGTTATTTCGTCTTTATCTACAAAAAGACCTTGAGAGAACGAAAAATGGTACTAGGTCGTCTACAACCGTTAAACTAGAGGCCAAGGAGACGGAAAAGATTTTGATTGAACTTGTAGACCTTCAAGTACCAAGTGCTTGACGACTTCGGACCGAACCTCTTAAAACTCGTAATAAATGATCGTACACTCTACTCACGTTAACACACCATCAAACTCGTAAGAAACCATAACGGAAACCCTGACCTTACTTTTGACTATAAAAGGTCAGGACACCGGTGACGACTCAAAAGGTTTAAACGACCGTATAACTCTCGTCGTGAAAGTGTCGTAGTAGAAGATCCTAAACTTTATCGAGTTGACCTTAAGGTAGTGGAGGTGATCGAAACAAGTATTACTATGAAAGATTCCGGGTGAACTGAAGTGTAAGGTCCTACAAAAGGAGATAAAGAAACTTGACTAACGACTCCTTCCGAAAGAATAGAGAGGAACGATAAGAAACCTTGAGACGTAAGTCTACCAAGATAGAAAGGAAAAGAGGAAACGAAAAACGGAGAGAAGAAAAGTGTCGATAAACGTTCCGGAGGGGTCTGTCGGTAAAACGAAAAAACGTAAAGAAAAGGTCCCCCTACCAGAACTAGGGACAGAGGACATGTTACAGTGCTTGGAGGTAGGTATCAAGTAGTCCGTGCGACAGATAGTCTAGATCAGGGAATTTAGATAAAGAGTAAAGGTGATATATTAGTATTCCCTAAACTAAAATCCAGTATACACTTACCAGATCACCACAAGGGATGAAAGAAGTTAAACTCAGACTTAAACCGTCGTTCCTCAAGTACTAGACTCGGTGTCAGTCGAGGGTTAGAACAAAAACGACTGACATATCTCGAAGAGGTAGAAACCGACGTTTCTTATATTAGTCAGACTAAAACTACAACTGGTAGACCACTACAGGTACACATCTCAGAAGAGAACACAACAATCTTCTCCCACAAACGATACTGGTCACGTAAGAGAACCGTTTTGAGATAATCGGAAACGGGACGAAGTAAGGCATAAGGTTCCGGTTTAAACGGACAATGAGGTCCATAAAGAACTGAAGGATGTAAACGTAAGGTCAGGGGATATTACTTTTCCTGTAGAAAAAATCCACAATCAAGATTTTCCAGAACATCCAGAAGTATCTTGCCAAGTTGAAGTCGAAGAAGTCGTAATGATCAACCCCGTATCTGAACCTAATGGCACTATAACTTACCAAACGGAACCTTTGCTTGTCTCTAGTAAGACAGTAAAAACTCTGACGTAGGTTCATGACGTAAAACTTGAGAGAACAACTGGTATTACCGATGAGGTAAAGAAGATTCCCTAAGAACGGGTGTCATCATCTATATTATCAGTAGACTCAATTTAAGTGGGTAAGGTCAGGTAAAATCAAGCGACTAAGGATCTTACAGCTGTAAGTGAGAACGGTAGAGGATAAACTGGTGAAGGTTAAACGGAACTAAGTACCTGGACTGTAAGGACCAAGGATACGTTACAACGAGAAATGTCGTAGCCTGGAACGAAGATAGTGGTCAGTGTAGGTGTTGACCTACAACAAAAGCGAAACCGAGGCAGAGAAGTAAGAAAGACCTCAATAAAGAGGTGACTAGAGGTCATCGTATAACCCGTGGATGGCTGGACCCCTCAAGGGGAAAGTCATAGGATGGTAAAACGGAAAAGTATGACAAGTACCCCAAGAGTTCCATTCTTATGACTTGACCAAACGGTAAGGGAAGAGGAAACCCGGTGTAAGACAGTCTGGAGAGGTGGTACTGGGAGGACAGAACCCACCGGGGTGTGCCGTACCGAATCAAAGTAACTCAATCTGTTCCGACACCCAGGCACACTAGTTTAACTGATCAAAAGACACTAATACCACGAGGGTAGATACCCCAGTGTGTCTCAACCTGTGCTGATTCGCTGAATCGTCGTCGTCGTCCTCTCGTCCGTTAAAGGAAGTAGTTATTGTGAAGCTGTCGAGGGTAGGAAGTGACTAATAGTGGAGGTCTTTGTACCGGGGAAGGTTGTAGGGTGCAGGACTCTCTAATTCTCTTAAATGGTATATTCCAATAAAAAAGGATCTCACTATCTCAACTTTTAAATTTGTTAATAAACCAGATAATCCTTTTCGTGTATTCTTAAGAAGAAAACTGGAATTGATGGACAAATTAGTTCCCCTTTTACAAAAAAAATAATTCATAGATCTATTAGTAAGGTAAGAAAGGAACCAAAAACTTTCACACATACTTTCAGTTGTTAGGACCAATTATTAACAACAAAAACAGCCATTCAGTGTTGTTATAACAATAACAGTCAGTGATTCAGCACAGGTTGAGAAACACTGGGATACTTAACGTCGTACGGTCCGAGGGGACAGGAAGGGTTAAAGGGTCTCAAACGAGTTTGAGCACTGGTAACTCAGTCACTACGATAGGTTAGTAGAGTAGGAGACGGTCAGGGACGAGGAGGACACGAGTTAGAAAGGGTTGTAGTGTCAGTTATTAATCGAAGGATAACTTCTACCCCTGTGAAAATCCTTGTCTTTATTTCAGTTTCCTATAGTCTCGACCCTGAGTCTGGTCTATAATATTTATTTACTCTTCTATCCACTAAATGTAATTAAAGGTTTGTCTCCATTTTACGTAGATAAATACTTTGGTCAAATTTCACAAAAACAAGTTTGAGTTTAGTCAAGTCAAGTCAGTGAGTCAGTACACGTTGACAAAAGATAGGGTTTGTGACTTCGTAAGGTCCGATGGGACAGGTAGTCGTTAAAGGTTTCCAACGAATTTGAGTGCAAGTAGCTCAGTCACTACGGTAGCTTGGAAGAGTGAGTCAACAGGGAAAGAGGAAGATAGAAGTTAGAAAGAGTCGTAGTCCCAGAAAAGTTTACTCAGTCAAGAAACGTAGTCCATCGGTTTCATAACTTCGAAGTCGAAGACGTAGTCAGGAAGGTTACTTATAAGTCCTGACTAGAGGAAATCCTACCTGACCAACCGAGAGGAACGTCAGGTTCCCTGAGAGTTTTCAGAAAAGGTTGTGGTGACAAGTTTTCGTAGTCAAGAAATCACGAGTCGAAAGAAATACCAGGTCAAGAGTGAAGGTATGTTCTGATGACCGTTTTGGTATCGAAACTGATGTGTCTGGAAACAACCGTTTCATTACGGAGACGAAAAATTATGTGACAGATCTAACCAGTATCGAAAAGAAGATTCCTCGTTCGGAGAAATGGGTCCCCAAATTTTTTATTAAATTTTTCAATCATAGAAGGAAGGAAAAATTAACCCTTACTTGAGCCAGTCCCCGTGGTACTAAAATTATCAAGTCAGTCTTAGACTATGTCTGAAAGTTACGAATTCGTCATCTCCTTGAGTGAAATCGACATGTAAAGAACTCCCACCCTGGTAAGAACTTCTAGTTCTCAGGAATATTTGGTGTTTTTCATCCGAAGGAAGGGAAAAAAAGATTGTCATTGGTCAAGAACAAGAAGAAATATAACAAAACAAAGATCGTACACATGATCAGTTTACAAACGAAATTGTTTTCAAAACACAACAATAGACAAATATAGTATTGAAACCTCCTTATTATACTATGTAAGGTGAATGTCGTTCACGTCTGTGTTGGATGGTTATTTCGGAATAAAAAAGGGGTTTCACACTCTTATTATAGATTCACACTCTCGAAAAGAGTGTGAAACTACGATAAGAGTGTAAACATTGTAGTCTGAAAATAAAGATGTAAAGTTTTTCAGTTTATTTTGAATGGTGGTTTATGATTTTGGTACATCGATGTTTTATGGTTGTGTAGGAATACCTGTCCATGAAATGCGTCGGGGTCCATTCAAATTGCGTCCTGATAATCTTGGTATCCACCACTTGAGTCTCTGTGGACTTTCACTGGTAATCTATCAGATTCCCTGTGGTTCGTCTCTGTAACGAAACGGTTGTTTCCAGGTAGATCAGTTCCGATACCAAAAAGGTTACCAGTACATACCCACAGTCTCAACCTGATATTCTTTCTACTCGCGACTTCTTAACTACGATAACTTGACGTCACGACCTCTTCTGAGCTCTCAGGGAACCTGACGTTCCTCTAGGTTGATCAGGTAGGATTTCCTCTAGTCAGGACTCACAAGTAACCTTCCTGACTACAACTTCGACTTTGAGGTTATGAAACCGGTGGACTACGCTTCTCGACTGAGTAACCTTTTTTGGGACTACGACCCTTTCTAACTCACGTCCTCCTCTTCCCCTGTTGTCTCCTACTCTACCAACCTACCGTAGTGGTTGAGTTACCTGTACCCAAACTCACCTGAGACCCTCAACCATTACCTGTCCCTCCGGGCCACACGACGTCAAGTACCCCAGAGTTTCTCAACCTGTGTTGACTCACTGACTTGACTTGACTTTTGTCAAGTCTCTGTGGTCATGACTAGTCGGTTGTACTCTGACCGTAATTCATACTACCAGTGTGTTGTTACCGATAATATTGTGTGTCGGGGACACTTCGTGAACTTTGAAGTGTCACGTAAGTACGTGACCTATAATAGAGAAGGGGTTCAAATACGAGAATTTTAGTCCAAGTATTGACAGTATAAATGAAATCGGTTTCTGTTCTACCGGTGTGTAAGTGTATATCTATAAAGAACCCTAAACGGTACATCCGTAGGTGGGTACGGTTCGTCCGTACCAGATTGTCGGTTACTCGTCTCTGGTTTCGATCACTTCTCCTCCTCGTACATAGAGAAGTCTGGCTCTATTTGTATCAGGTATAAAGAGTCATATTTACTTTTTATTCTAAAATTGTTTTGGACAACAACAAATCAGCGATTCAACACAGATTGAGAAAGCACTGGGGAAAGTACCTGACATCGAACGGTCCAAGGAGACAGGTATCCTAAAGGTCAGTTCTTGTGAACTCACCCATCGACAAAGGAAGAGGTCCCTTAGAAGGACTGGGTCCTTAGTTTGGACACAGAGGACGTAACCGTCCGTCTAAGAAATGGTGACTGGATTGTCCCTTCGGGACTTGTTTTGGATCTAAATGTGATTTTGACAGTAGACTTAAGATGGTTGAACAAGTCAACATAAAGAGACGTCCAAGAACTAGTGAGTAAACCAAGTGTCGTACATGTTACGTCTTCGTTATCATCGACGAACCGATTGTAAGTGTCCACAAGAGAGAGGTACTTCCTTTCTCCGGGTTTAGACCTGTTACTCCAGGTTGACGGAAAACACAAACACTTATCGTTGACAGAATTTCCTTGTACGAAATTCTAGAAAGGACGTTTTAAGTATAGAGAGTGTGTGTGTGAACAAGAGTAAATAATTTATAGAGGAAAGAACCCGAACGGACCACCGAGTCTATCATTTCTTAGACGGACGTTTCGTCCTCCGGGCCCGAGTTAGACCCGGACTAGGGGACCCTTTCTAGGGGACCTCTTCCTTTATCGTTGGGTGAGGTCATAGGAACGAACCTCTTAGGGTATCTGTCTCCTCAGAATTGTACGATACCAAGTATCGTGTCTCAGTCTGTGTACACGGATATGGGACCGACTCGAGTATGAACTTTCCGTAGTCTGACGTCACGACTTGGTGGGACGAGAACAGTCATGTGATCCAGAAGATTTACGTCTGTAAGAGGTCGTGGTGTTTCGTGTGGAGGAGAGGTACGAGTCTTGTCTCGAGTTTATATAAATGGTAAAAATTTTACATTTTGCACAGACTTTACTTACGGTGAGAACGACTTGTTAGTTAAACGTAATTCAATTTAATTGTGTTATTATCTGTCGATATTTTAATGTGAAAAGTACGTGACTTAAATTACTACTTTATTATCCATCATTGTCCAACGTTAAGACTGTATTTATAGTGTGTTACTCATTTAGGTGAGTTGTCATTACTTATTGAAAGTTATAGGGTAAAGGACCCTTTGTTATAACTTTCTCGTTGTTTATTTAACGTTTCAATAACAGGTAATCCTGTTGTATTAAAAGAAGACCTTTCTCTTGATGTTACTCGACAATTGGACTCGTATACCAATATTACCTCAAAAGCCCCGAACCAAATATAACCTATTAAATTATGTCATAGTAGAGATAAAACTGTACCACAACGTCATAGTAAGTAGAAATACCAATTCTTTACTATTGAACGTACGAACCTAATCCTGTTCTTGCTTCCACTATTAATGACCGTTAGGTCCTTTCACTCTTTGGATACATAAACCACGAATTCCAAGTAAACCCAAAAAATTAATTTGTACTAAATAAAAGTGAAAAAAAAAAGGATTACTAGATACACGTACTCTGTGAAAAAAGTTTTCATGAAATTTTTTTTACTGTGCATCTTCACCCTACTTCGATCTACCAAGACACATTCGACTTACTACAGACTTATTTTTATAAGTCTCGTTCGTCTGAAAGGTGTCATACTTTTGAATGACGAAACCCAACCGACAGTGATGAAGGGACCCCGTTTCTACTGGTGAGATTTTTACAAGTTTAAAGTTACCGACGGACAAAATTCGTGTCTAGAAACCTTTAGAAAACGTTTTACACACTCGAAAATATAACGTTCCTTAGGTTCAGGGAAGTACGGAATTTTAGTTTGATGATGTGGTCGTTTTTTGAACACTTGGTGTGTATCTTTTCGAGGGTGTTCTACACCCCTTCCGGAATGAGACGTATCAGATCTGATGACACACCTTGTGAACACACGGGACCTATAATTCTACATGATACTCACTTTTTTGTACGACTCCCCCGTTTTTTTTTTTTTTCAAGACGTTTATGACCTGAGGTGTTTAAAATGTTTAACAAAGAAAATTGACGTTTGTACAGTCCGAAATTCTACGATTACACGTTACTCTTCGTTGGTCCCTTCTATTCCGTCCATCACAAAGGGGTTTGATTTGACTTGAGCCTATATAATAGGTGCCGTATTATGATTACGAGAGTGCCTAATGGTCACAAGGTACCTTGCGTCAATCCCATTGTGAACAAATTGGATTATCTACTCTTCTTGACCAGTTAAACGGACCTCCCTTTTTTTTTTTTTCTGGTTCAGAAGAAATGAAGGAATGTTTTATTTTTGTGTTTGTGTGGTTGTTTATTTCCTTGTGTTTCATAAGGATAAGTTCCTTAGTCTGACCCCTTTTTCCTTCTTCTTCTAAAATTGTAGAGTTGAATATTTATTTAATTACCTTTCTAAAAACCAAACGTCCATTCTTTTTCAGTAGTTCCGTTGGTTCCGTCCCTGGTGGACTCAGTCGTCGGGTCACCATCGGGACATCGAAATTCCCTTATATCAGAGTGGGTCCCTTCGTCTAGGGGAACTTTTTTGGATCCTCCAACTAAGACGTCCTAGAAGTCCATTTGGGGACCGAGTGAAAAGAGAACTACTTTAGGTCGACAAGACGGTATTACCGTCCATGGACCCTACCCACTGTGTCCCCCACGGATTCTGGACTCCCCTCTTTTGTTGGATTTTTTTTAGTGTTCCTTTTGTTACGAGGGGTTTTCGAAGGGGGGGGGGGTGTTTAAGATCGAAAAAAGGTCCAAGAGAAATTTTTATGATAAAAGTTTTTTGACCTGATTTTCCGTAACAATGGACTTACCTTCAAGGAGAGTAGGGTCCGTTCAAGACGAGATACGACCTCCTGTGGTAAACCGTGGAGGGTTCTGAAGTAAACGTGTAAGAGTCGACAAGACGATATTTACATTGACGGTCATGCGTATATGTAAGTGCCATGTGACTTACATGTTACGACTTGAATAAAAAACTCTCTTTTAACGAGGAGATGCACAGTTAACAGAGTAAAATGGTCTTAGACGAGTGAAAGTTTTTACGTTTCTGTCTCATTCTTTTGAACCAAGACTCAAGTGAACGGAGTACAAATCCGTCCAGATCGTATCTGGGATTTTAAAAGTCGTAATGGTACTAAGGAAGTTCCGGAGACACAAGACCCAGGAAAAGTCGATTCGATGCTTAATACGACGGACCATCCCCGTGAATTGTCTGGTCGAGCTTGTCCACACGGAGTGACTGTTAGAGACAGGTTTAGGATGAGTACCATTTCTAAGTCAAATTTACAGTAGAAGTTGTTTGTAAGATGCTACAAGGGTGGACCTACACTCGAGAGGGAGTCAGTAATTACAACGAGACGGTCTTGAGAGCCTGTTACGGAAGTCTCATAACCAAAAATTAAAAAAAAATTAACTTTAACTCAACTAAATGGTACAACACAATCAAAGACAACAAGTCCTTCCATTAAGCCAAGCATGTGTGTATACGTGTATATGTAAAGAAAAGATCTAAGAAAAGGTAAACCAATAACTCATGGTAAGGGACACGATATGGTATCCCGGAATAACCAATAGATAAAATATGTGTCATTATATATAAAAAATTAAATTTGAGGATTAAATAGGAAGGGATAGGGAAAGAGGAAACTATCGGTATTTAAACAAAAGATACGGATACTCAGATAAAGACAAAACATTTATTTAAGTAAGTATAGGAAAAAAAAAAAAATCTAAAGTATATATTCCTCATAGTATACTATGAACAGAAAGACAGACTGAAGTCACATCAAGTCAAGTCAACGAGTCAGCACAGACTAAGAAACACTGGGGTACTTAGCATCATGTGGTCCGGAGGGACAGGTAGTGGTTGAGGGTCTCAGATGAGTTTGAGTACAGGTAGCTCAGTCACTACGGTAGGTCGGTAGAGTTGGAGACAGTAGGGGAAGAGGAGGACGGAGATTAGGGAGGGTCGTAGTCCTAGAAAAGGTTACTCAGTTGAGAAGTGTAGTTCACCGGTTTCATAACCTTAATGTATCACCATTAATTTGTTCTTCCGGAAGTCTGACTTCACCGAGATTAAGGGACTCTCGGATGTATTCGTTTAGTTTGGACTCGGACATTTACAGAGTTTCAATGTTTTAGTTTTACGATTCCGACTGGTTAATGTTTGTTGGTTGATCCGAACTCCGAGATCGGTCAGTACACTGAGTTCGGAAAAAACCGAAGACATGAAGAGTATGGGGACCCAGGACGTCCATCCGGAAGGAAGATTGGTGAAGACCAAACCGTGATGGTTAAAGCTTAGATAAAAAGTTAGTCTAGTTAGTTGAGTTTAAATTATTGAAATTAGTTTAGTTGAACTTAAATTATCCGGAGTCAAATGGAAAATTATCTTTCGTTATCTTCCCATCTACCTTTCTACTCGTTAACAAGTTTGGCACCTCCTTCCCCACCTCGACCGGTCTATCTCTTGGAACTTTGGAAATAAATTTTTTTTTTTTTTTTTTTTTTCGGTCACACCCCGGTCCCCATCCTCCGGGTCCTTTAAGTCTCGTCTCCGTCTCCCCAAGTGGAGTCCCCGTAAACGTGTCCCCAGTCCCAAAATTGTATCTAAAAGACCCCCTTCTCTCTTTTCCTTCTTCTTCTTTGATGACATGTTTTTTTTTTTTGTTTTTTTGGGATGATATATAAGTATAAACCCCTTATAAAAATCAGAACACAAAAACTGCACACTCGACGGTCGTGTTTTATGTGGTTTGTGGAAGGATTGAGGGAGTTTGATTTATTTATTTACTTTTCTCTCCGACGACTTTTGGAACTGTTCGTCGAACAGTTCTTTTCGACAAAAAGTGTGTTCTTGGAGGAAAGTCTTGGGATTTAGGATTTGAGAGTAAGATAAACGTCATGGGAATAGATAATCATAGTCTTACCTTTTCACATTTAACCTGGGATTTTTTTTTTTTTTTTTAGGAGAAGTAAAAATTTCGGTTTTTGACTAGTTCCTCAAGACTGGTGTAGAGTTTTCCGACATAAGTGTAAAGTCTATATACCTATCTCTACATATTAAATCTTTCCTCATGAATAACTAAAGACCACAACTTCGGTGTACGTGTCTAAACAGATACATAATACAGGAAGTTAAATATTCATTTAAAAATACTAGTCAATTTAAACCTTAATTACATCTTAAACCTTACTTAAAAAGTCTTGATACACACTGACCTTGTCCAAATTTGGTTATGTGTACAGTACTTCGTTAGAAGACGGGACAATACTTCAGATTACATTAAAGAGTGTTAATCGTTTCTCGTTTTCTTTTTAGACTTTTTGGTCGTTTTACTAGATCAAATTAGGGTGACAGACCGTACTCTTTCTCTCCTTTATATTGTGATCCTTTTTTCACGGTAAGAAAATTTTTAAAATTAAAATCTTTAGATAACCTCCTCTCGTTTCTAACGACTCCGACTTAAGTCTACCATGGTACTGAACTGAAAGATTCATATTCTAATTGGGATAGGGACAACAGTCAGTCTACAATCCTTGTACCAGGGTAGTCTGTATGTTTTTCTGGGTCGTTCGGGGAGACCATCCGGTGACGGACGAGAAACCCAAATTTACAATAGTCTAGTGGGACAGTTTATGTTTGCCCAGTACAAACCGTCTGTGTCTTGGTTTGGTACTGGTTAAACGTGAACTCAAACCTAATCGGATTATCAAGGAATCATTCCTCGACAGTGTGTTTCCCGTGTAAAAGCACCCTTCCTCTTTGTTGTCAAGACCGTAGACCGACCACTCATGACGGTCCACCCAGGACCCGATGTACCCCTTCGCCGTCCTCCGAGCCCATGCCCCTCCCAGACAGTTCATCCTACGTGTTTCCGAGAGACTGTGACAAATGGAAAGAGTGTAAAAGTATGTCCCATTGATACACTTATTTCTCAATACCAAAGTCTGACGTGTGTTACGTCTGGTGAAATGTTTCCGGAAAAAACTCACAACAATGGGATTTATAGAGGTTCTAAAAAGTCACCCAAAGGTCTCACAAGACCGACTAAAGGTGTCGAGGGGTAGAAGAGTATCTTGAGTGTGTGTGTCAAGAGTAGAGGAGACCGTAGAGAACGATTGACTCCCTGTATAGACAATCGGAAGGTAGAACGAAGTAGTCGAACTTATCCTGCCCAGAAGAACTTTTAATGATTGATATTGAGCAGTTTATGAGAGGAGGGTTTTGTATAAATCCCTACGTGACTTTTTCTGTGATTGTTACTCGACAAAGGACGACTAAGTTTAATTTTATGAGTTTATATATAAGTTCTTTCTTTTGAGAGCTAAACAGAAAAGTTTTGTGACTAAAGTTTGGACTGTTTTATGAGGTTTTTTACTTTTAAGTCCAGATTGAATATTTATTAATATATTTTTATAATTGAGTTTATAATCGTTTGTCTTAGGTGTTCGTGTTACTTTCTTATTGTATGGTACTGGATTCTCCTGATTCATATTCCTATGGTCCGAGAAAGTTCTTGTCCTTTTGATGAAACTATTAAGTATCATAAATCAAGTTCTTCAATTCCCTCTTTTTGGTATATTAGTAGAGGTGTCTACGACTTTTTCGTAGACTTTCTGAGTATCAGTGGTTACACAATTGTCTGATCCTTAGATATTTATGAAATATTAAAAAAAATTTGACTTCATATCAACTAAGTATTACAACATAATCAAAATCCACATATTATTTCACTAAATCAATACACATAAAGTATAAATAAGAAAAAGTCTAAGAAAAGGTAATATCTAATGTTCTATAACTTATATGAAGAGATATGATATGTTATCCAGAACACGATATGTCAACCAGAACAACAAATAAAGTATATATCATCACACATAGATAAGTAGGGTTTGAGGATTAAATAGGGAACGAGGGGATATTTGTGAAGAATTATACTTTCTTTCTTTCTATAAAAGTTTCGGTCTTGTTTCGAATTGTCACTGTGTATTTGTCGTAAGAGTGACTCTGTTCTTCGTGGTGATGGTTATGAGGTATAATTATTAAAATATGAAAGGTTAATCGTGGTCGGTCACGTTAATCCTCTTTCAGTAACAATACTTGTCTTACAAACGCGGTGATAGACTTTAGTACATTTCGGGATTCGGGGATCCACACCGAAATCAACTTTATTTTACTCCAGGATAACCACCTCGAGAGTACGTTAATCTAATCAGGAATCTGTTTCTCTATAAGTCCTCGAGACGAAAAGGAGAAGCGAGTAAGAGTGGAACCTAAAGGATCGACGTTCATATCTCTTTATATTTAAACAGAAGATTCGTGGAAACAGATGTCATGAAACATACCGTCAGGTTCGTCTCATTGTGTCAGTACTTGTGAATTGCAACTTTTCGATCTCCGTTTTATAATAAAAAACGTCTATTATGTAAATGTTTACAGATCTTTTGGTTGGTTTTTACTTATTTTGGTAACTTTCTGTTAATTCGATCTACTAATACTTTATTGTTCATTGTCGAAAAGAATATTTTTGTCTTCAGTTAATTTACATTTCTTTCTGTCATACATGTTCTCTTGTGTCTTAAAGTTCTTTAAAGTTTCACACGTCTTAAGGATTCCTTTCTACATTCTACTGTTTATTTGTTTGATAAGTGTTTACATTTTGAGTGACATTTCTACAATAAAGGAGGATTCAATGAAATATTTAAATTTCGTTAGGGTCATTTATACGGTCATTCTTATAAAAACTTTAAACCGTTCATTTATGATTTTACGTGTTTTTTGAGTGGACATTCTTAACAGTACTTTATATGCCAATAATTGGAGTGACCTATAATTTTGTATGATACTTCGATTCCATTAATTTTGTCAAACAATCATCTTTTATTTTAGTCTTTTTACCCTATTCTTATCAAGTCTTGTCTGTTATGTATATCTTAATATATTATTTCATCCGTAACTTCTACACCCTCTTACTACCTAATGGGTTATTTATAGGACCCATGTTCGTCGGTCAAGAATCCCCCTTTTTGAAACGACCAAGGTAAGAGTACAGAATGTAGTTTTATTTAGGGTCTACCGAGTTTTTACATTTACATTTTTTATTTCAACAATCTTATTTTTTTCTTGTAATTTTTTTATAAAAATCGGATTCTTCCGGAAGGATCCGTTCCCTGTTTTTTTGTTTACGGTATTTAAATTTTTATTTCCCTTTCTTTTAACTATTTAAACGTAGTCGTAGACTTTACAAGTTTTTCGTTTCTCGTCGGTGTTCTTTGTTTTTTCGTTTACTACTTCGTTTTTATGAACATTGAGAATTCACTCTGTTTACAGAGTCAAGAGGATTTATCTTATAGAAGTTTAGAAAATCTTTTCCTCGTTCTAGTACCTTATTTCAATCATAACATAACGTAAAACCCGAGAGATCCTTCGTCTATCTTTACCTCTTATCCCACGTCCTCCGAGTAACCTTTCACAAGACTGTTAGTTGTGCGTAGCCCCTTTCCTTCCTTGGTGTTGGTGCGTTTTCTTCGACCCGTCACTACTTTAGGGTTGTTCTGGAGGTGATCAAGGTGCGTGTCGAGTCCCCGACCCTTATGGTTTGACCGTCGTCTCCTGTATCCGGAGAAGTCAGAATAATTAATTGTCGACTTATACCTATAAGGTCCCGTTCCCTCTCTCTGGAGACCGAATCCCCCTAGAACAGTCGACTACGTCAAGGGGTTTTCGTTTCGTGTACCGATTATTTGTATGATCTTCTATGAGTTGACGTAAGTGTTGGTTCTTTTCCAATTTTAATCATGGTAAAAAGGATAGTCTCTCCGTTTCTCATCTACCGTCGACTACGTCTCACCAGTCATAACTATGAGTGTTACGACCACTCCCCTTACCTTTGGGGTTCTGGAGAAGACGTTTCTACCCGTGTCTTTCCTGTCTTTACCATACCTGGATTGTCTTCGTCTTCTATAATTCTTGTCCACCTTTCTTATGTGTCTTGATGTCTTTTTTCTAGAAATACTGGGTCTATTGGTGCTACCACACTAGTGAGTAGACCTCGGTCTGTAGGACCTTACACTTTAGTTCACCCGGAATCCTTCGTAGTGATGTTTGTTTCGATCACCTCCACTACCTTAACTTCGACTTGATAAAGTTTAGGAATTTCTACTCCGACACTTTCACGATGTAAGTTAAACGGTCGTTTAAACCTTTTGAGTCGTCACCGGTGTCCTGACCTTTTCCAGTCAAAAGTAAGGTTAGGGTTTCTTTCAGTTACGGTTTGTTACGAGTTTGATGACGCGTTAACATGAGTAGAGTACACGATTGTTTCGTTACGAGTTTTAAGAGGTTCGGTCCGAAGTTGTCAGGTACTTGACACTTTAAGGTCTACAAGTTCGACCTAAATCTTTTCCGTTTCCTTAGTCTCTAGTTTAACGGTTAGTAGTTTTTTCGTTTTCTTAAGGTCTTTTTGTAGATGAAGACGAAATAACTGATACGGTTTCGGAAACTGACACACCTAGTGTTATTTGACTTTTAAATCTTTAAAGTCTTTTAAGACTTTCTCTACCCTTATAGTCTGGTGGATTGTACGGAGGACTCTTTAGACATACGTCCAGTCCTTCGTTGTCAATCTCGACCTGTACCTTGTTGTCTGACCAAGGTTTAACCCTTTCCTCATGTAACTCCGACATATAACAGTGGGCCGAATAAATTGGAGACATATCTCATGTAATACTCTTTGCGACCCGACCTTCTTCGTGTTCGACCTTAGTTCTAACGGTCCACGTTATAGTTATTGGAGTCTATACGTCTACCGTTGTGGGAATACCGTCTTTCACTTCTTCTTTATTTCTCGGAGAACTATTTTCTCCTCTCACTTTTTCAACCGAATTTTGAGTTGTAAGTTTCTTGATTTTAGTACCGTAGACCAGGGTAGTAAAGTACCGTTTATCTACCCCTTTGTTACCTTTGTCACTGTCTGAAATAAAAGAACCCGAGGTTTTAGTGACGTCTACCACTGACGTCGGTACTTTAATTTTCTACGAACGAGGAACCTTCTTTTCGATACCGGTTGGATCTATCGTATAAGTTTTCGTCTCCATGATGAAACGGCTGTTTTCAGGCAGATCCGTTTCAATACCAAAAAGGTCATCAGTACATACCTACACTCGTAACCTGGGATTTCTTTCGACTCGTGACTTCTTAACTACAAAAACTCGACACCACAACCTCTTCTAAGAACTCTCAAGGAACCTGTCGTTACTATAGTTTGGTCAGTTAGGAGTTCCTTTAGTCAGGACTTATAAGTAACCTGTCTGACCACGACTTCCACTTTGATTTTATGAAACCGGTGGACTACGTTTCTTGACTGAGTGACCTTTTCTAGGACTACGACCCTTTCTGACTTTCACCCTCCTCTTCCCCTGCTGTCTCCTACACTACCAACCTACCGTAGTGACTGGGTTACCTGTACTCAAACTCGTTCGAGACCCTCAACCACTGCCTATCTCTTTGGACCGTACACTATCAGGTACCCCAGCAATTCTCAGTCTGTACTGACTCGTTGACTTGACTTAACTGACTTCTGAAGAAACCTCCTTTTAGACCGGATTGAACGATTTAAGTTTTACATGTGTAGGAAACGGGGTCGTAGAGGTGAAGATCGTTGACGAGAATGGTTGACTAAGTATACATATGTGGTTTATACTTGTTTCGGATAATTGGGATCAATGAAGACCCCTAAGTTAGATCTTTATTTTCCTCTCCTCTACACAAAGTAACATGTGGAAAACTATGATACGACTATAAAAGGGGGACATATACATAATGAAAATTTCATTACCAGATTTTCTTTTAGACTTGTACTTTGAATTTATAGATAGAATTCTCTATAACGACGACGACGACGACGATTCAACGAAGTCAGCACAGACTGAGACACGCTGGGGTATCTACCGTCGGGTGGTCCGAGGGGGTAGGGACCCTAAAAGGTCCGTTCTTGTGACGTCACCCAACGGTAAAGGAAGAGGTCACGTACTTTCACTTGTCACTTTCACTTCAGCGAGTCAGTACAGACTGAGAATCGCTGGAGTACCTGACGTCGGATAGTCCGAGGAGATAGGTACCCTAAAAGGTCCGTTCTCATGACCTCACCCCACGGTAACGGAAGAGACTTCTTTGATGTGATGGACTTGCGTTTAGGACTACCAAGTATTGTGAAAGCCTTTCGTTTGAACTCGATGACTTTATAATACGTGATTAATACGATTATCCCTGAGATTATATGTAAGATTAAATTAAGAATGTTGTGATACTCAATGCAGAGTAGTACGGGTGTAATGACTATGCGTCTCGTGTTTTTCTACTTGACTGAGTTTTACCGGTCCAGGTCAACTGTAGATCGATAAGTGTAGATCGAGAAAGGTGTTGTAGGAAGATAGAGGGTGTCATAAAAAGAAAACGGAGAATTTTATAAGACCTTCGTTAGTGACCATAGGATTCACCAACCATACTAAAATTCACCGTACGAAAAGTAGAACTTGTTTTGACTCTTTGTCATTATCCATTCATAGAGAAAGATCGACTTCTTCGATTTTAAAGTGTAGGATCTTACATTCAGAAGTAGGAGGATGGCAAAGGAAACTCATGTGAAAGTAGACGAGGATTTGGAGAGGGATTTTCTCTTAAGTGTCATCCACCTAGAGACGGGTAGAAGGACAGGCCTGACGGTAATCTACTTCCCAATCTCCTTCATACAGGACGGTTCTCTTTCCCGTCCTCAGGTTGTGGTAACAAAAGGACAATCAGTGATTTGAGTTCCAACTTGTTCCCTTTGGGTACATACAAACCCACTTGATAAAGTTAGACTCCTCTCTGCCCTCTACTTGGTTTAAGACTCTGTTTTGTTCTTCCCGTGTTTTACTTCCTACTAAGAATGTACAGTTCTAGTAACTTACTCAAACCCCTACCACCCATGTGACTCAAGGACTTACGACCTTCGTTGACGAAGGGTTTACTTTTATCGGTTACGACGGCTTTTAATCTGAACTTGGTTACTGTGTAGGAAAATTCTAAGATTAGTATTCGTTAGTCTCACTTATTACCCAACCAAAGTTACATATATAACTCCTAAAACTTGGATGTATCACAGCAATAGGTCTCCTCCTTATGATAGCGAAGACGACGTCACTGTGAAAAAATAGTAAAGCGGGTCTGGGAAGTTATCTTTAACGACAAGGAGTGACGGCTGGTAGACAACAGTAACTGTGCTTCCTAGATGTATTTAGGGATGATCGAAGACATGGAGTCTTTACGGGGGAGGGTTTCTTTTTGCATTTAATTAACGACGACGAAAGTCCCACCCCCTCCCCACCTAAATTTGTGAGGGCGAGAAGGGTTATGTACATGTGCATGTCGGTCGTTGAAAGTCGATATTAAATCTTTTACCTACGTCAAGTCGTTGTCAATTTCTGACTAAGGAATACGAAAAACACGTAAATGTATTAACTAAGCGATCTATTACGTGAGACGAAGGAATAAATTATTTGTACAATTACTAAAGTCTGTTAATGAGTTTTGACGGATGTTCACAGACGGATTCTTTTCGTTGTTTTTTATTAATTTTACTTTTATGTGTGGTTTTCCGTGTAGGAAGTAGAGTGTAATGTGTTCTATAATTCAGTTATACAGTGGGACAGTGGTCAGTGAACGATGGACGACAATATGTAAATAAGTTTAAGATTACATAATCGACTTCGACTATGTAACCAATCTGTGGGTTCGCCCGTCTGTGTGTCTCGTTCTCTTATTTGGACCACGAAACAGTCCCATCTCCGTCCTTTTTTCGTCGGCTCATCCCCCTCTGTTATTTTGTGTCCGGTCTTTGTCTTCCGACTTTGTCTGCACAAGTGTTCTTTCGAGAGAGGTCCGATAAGCACCATCCCCCGTCAGTGCCCCCTTGCTTTACCTAAGGTAAAGGAGACGGTGGGGACTCACGAACCTCTCGTCACTCGTCCGGTTCGTAGTTTCCTCCGGGTTAAAACCGTCTACGGAGTACGTAAGACCGGGAAAAGTCCGACAGTATAAAATAAAGGGTCTTGAAAGTGCACTCAGTGGGTGTTTCGGTACCGGACTCGGCGTCTGTGAAAGTGGTAGGTTCCCCTGACACTCCTACGGCGACCGCCCCTCCGTCTCTTCATGACTTCCTTGGACGACCGACCCGTCGGTACTATACCGGAAGGGACCCCGAACCGGTCAGGTGAAGCCGAACCGAGGAGGTCGAGGACTGCCTTCGGTTCAGGGGTCCCGTGTCGTTCAGGGTCGACGGGAGGGGTCGGGAACCACTTCATTTTCCTTCCAGTGGATTGCCCATGTTGTCCTGTGACTTCTTCCTCAGACCCGTAAAGGTGGAGAACGATCTGCGACCGACTAAAACCAAGTCGTTCAGGACTGAGGTCGGGAGGGTCTACTGTCTTCTGAACCTCTGGTTTCTGTTTTTCTACTTTGACTTTTCTTTGTGCCCGGGAGGTAGTCATTGAGTTAGACGATGTTTCCTCCCACTCTCCTCATGTGTCCATACAAGAGGATTGGTCCACTGTGACGAAAGCCCAAAGTCTCAGGTCCGTTGGACTCAATCCGTGTGACTAGAGTACAGTTTCTGTCCGCGGTAGTCCGTCACCCGTTCCTGCACACACGTCCGTACACACACACACCACCCACACGCACACGCACGTACACACACAGGGGCTAAAGGTCTCAAAACTGGAGGGACGAAGTAACATAGTCGAGTTCGACGAATTTCGGACCTATAGTATACCTCCTTTACCACTCTTTATCTTGTCTTCGTCCTTGTTCTTGTCGAGTAAGTCTTTGTGGAATTTTTGATACGTGATAAACCTTCCAACATCTCTCGGTGTTCCCCTAAAAATAAAAATAAAAAATTTTAAACAAAAGAAGGTCTCGTAAAATTTGGTTCTCTCTGTCCCAGAGGCTAAACAAAGGACCTCGGTAGTGACACCGTTATTCCACTGTTCACTACACTTCCCCTATGTCTCTAGTCGCTCCTCCGACAGCATCGTTAGGTCCCTCTTCCCCTGATTTCTACGCCTGGTTCCCATGTCGACAGCCCCTGTCCACCCGTCGTCACGTCCGAATCTCTCCGTCGTAGTGTAAAGACTTATAGTCCGGTCCTATCCCTCCATCTTCCACTACGATCAGAGAGTCCCTATTTCATTTGTCTGCCTCCTTCTCCTCCCCTTACCGTTCGCGACGAAACGCGTACAAGCGAATAACTACGGATTCCATGTGGGTTAACTTCCAAAGTCTCCGGTTGTGACCTGAAGACCGGACGTCAAAGTAAAGGGGTCTATAATTTTTGTCAGGCGATCTGATGTTTCCGTACCTTTCCCACTGGACTAGTGCCAGTGACGTAGTGGAGCGAGTGATAGTTTTTCGAGGGGAATCAGAGGTCTTTGTCTTGGATCCGTATTTTATGTTAACTAGATGACGAGGCTTCATATTTATTTTCTCGATTGATTAAGTTTGGTGGGGAGGGTGGGGGTCTTTCTTTCCTCTTGTTGTTTTCCTCTCACCCTCCTTGACGGATTATTACAAATATCGTAAGAACGTTAAAGTACCGGTTAAGTAAGTCCAGTTTTTCATCTCGTCAATTGTGGGATTAGTTTACAAGGTATAATAATGTGTTCCAGGAACATTCGGAGGAGTCATCAATACATGAAATTTCAATGTATGAGTATTACTTTAGTACTTCAGACTGATCAGGTTCTCCTTTCCTCTTGACCCATTAGAAGACGTACGTAGTTTTTAGATGGGTGTACTAGGGAAAACTTTTGACTAATTTGTTTCCTTCGAGTGTCAGAGACACATGTTACGTGAGCTAGATCTACGTGGGTAAAGTCTGGGGAAGGGAACACGGACAGTCTACCCTAAGGGAACGGTCGTGACAACGACGAAGGTTAGTCCGTTGAACGAGACAAGGAGAACTACTATGAAGACTGTTTACCTGTCTTCGATGTAAACCCCTAAGGTTTACGATTTCAAATGTCTTCGATTACATTGAGTCCACAATTCCTGAAGTAGATCAACCTACTGACACACGATAGTGAGTGTCGTTACTATTGGGGAAGTCGTCGAAGGTACTCTTTGAGTTGGTAAGGGTCGGATACCACTGACACGTACAATAAGTTCTGGACACCCCGACATTCACAGCTGACCTGTCAGAAGAAGGTGTAGAGAGACACACGTCGAACGGGTAGGTACCAGGGAGAACAGGGAGAAGTAGATGTCTCGTTGGAATAGAAACAAACTTTCGGCCCACGGGGTTTCCGAAGGAAGAAAGGATGTCTCTCGAGTGTCTCTGTTCACAGAGTAGTTTTTTTAGGGTGGTGGTTACTGATTTTCAATAAGTTCGACGATTTTACTATGGGAAGAGAGATTTAATAAAGGAAAAAATTTAAAAAAATAAAAAGTAAAGGAGAGTCTCTCCCAAACTTCGTTGAATCTTGTTTCCCTTCTATACGGTATTTCTTTTAGACAAGGGGGGTTCTTTCTTCAGTTGTATGACAGGAATTTTACTAGTCATTGACAACTCTAAGTTGTGTTTGTAATCGGTCCCCGAAGGTTCCTCGGTGTTGTTTTCCCTTTGTTGACAATCACTTTTCAACGGATAAAGAATCATAGTCTTTGCTAGTTTGTATGATTATGGGGTTTCCTCTCTCGAAGTCCCGTCGAAAGTTTCGTAGTTGAACCCTTCCGACTCAGTAACCGATTCTTGTGGGTAAAGAAGAGATATTATAAGTACACTGAAAGAGATAAAATATGGGAGAACTAAAAGAATTAATAAACTCAATTCTTGTCTATGACCTGGTCTTCAGTTCTCAAGGAACACACTACGGATCTAGACGGTATTGATCGGTCCCTCGGAATCCGTTTGTCGGAGTGGAAACTCCTTTGGTTCTCTGTTCTTAGTTCTATTAGGAAGATTACGGTTATAATGTACCGACAATTCAACTGGTAGTGTCCAAAACTTCTCAAAACTTCGTAGTGTGTACCATTTTGAAAAACACACTTCTTTGTCCTGATTTGGAAGGAAGATTTAATTGAGATTTCAAATGTAAAAACCTCTCTAGTATACCGTCAGATGTTAAAGATATCGTCACTCAGTGTGGACTACCACCCGTGAGATGGTATAAAGAATCTTCATTTTCTTAACTACGAAAACTTGACACCACAACCTCTTCTGAGAACTCTCAGGGAACCTGACGTTCCTCTAGGTTGGTCAGATAAGACTTCCTCTAGTCGGGACCCTAAAGAAACCTTCCTTACTACGATTACGACTTTGAGGTCATGAAACCGGTGGAGTACGCTTCTCAACTGAGTAACCTTTTCTGAGACTACGACCCTCCCTAACCCCCGTCCTCCTCTTCCCCTACTATCTCCTACTCTACCGACCTACCGTAGTGACTGAGCTACCTGGACTCAGACTCACTTGAGACCCTCAACCACTACCTGTCCCTCCGGACCTCACGACGTTAAGTACCCCAGCGTTACTCAGCCTGTACTGACTCACTGACTTGACTTGACTTCTCTTTATGTGATAATCTTTTAGTGAATACTTCATAAATGGTCAGAGTACTAACTAGGATGAACCCGAAAATTTCGAATAGACATAGTTGACGGGTAGAAGATTTACCCTACATGTT
This sequence comes from Capra ibex, assembly GCA_006410555.1. NCBI lineage: Eukaryota > Metazoa > Chordata > Mammalia > Artiodactyla > Bovidae > Capra > Capra ibex. The sequence goes on from SJYO01034137.1 coordinate 43,132,768, forward strand.
AAATTTTATTAAGAAAACCTCTCACCTTCTTCTACCGTCTTCTCATTCTACCCCTCTAACGGACGGAGGGGTGTTTATGTAGTTTTTGAGTAGTTTTATACCTTGTTGAGGATGTTTCTTTGAAGATTTACTATCGTCTTCTGGGGTCCGAAGGTTTTTCTTTAGTTCGGATATGACATTTCGTTAATAGGAAGTTAATTTTTATTTATTTAAAAATTTTAATTTTTTTATTAGGAAAACCTCGATGAACGTGTCTCTACTTGTATGTGTCTCTCGTACATGTATTTTTGTCTAATAGAGTTTAAACCAGGTATAAATTACTGGAAGAANTGGGGTCCGAAGGTTTTTCTTTAGTTCGGATATGACATTTCGTTAATAGGAAGTTAATTTTTATTTATTTAAAAATTTTAATTTTTTTATTAGGAAAACCTCGATGAACGTGTCTCTACTTGTATGTGTCTCTCGTACATGTATTTTTGTCTAGTAGAGTTTAAACCAGGTATAAATTACTGGAAGAAATCGGGAGGGGTACGATTGTAATAATACATATTGTTGAAATTAAATTTGGATGTCAGTTTTCTTTTGTCGGGATTACTTTGTGTGAAAGTTTAATCTCAATTTTAGACAGAGGATCTGGTTTTATATGTTTTCCAAGAACGAATATAAAAATTTGAAGTACACTGAATAAATTTCTAAGTTCCAAAAGTGACTTTACTGCGTCTCTACTGATTTGAAAGTAAATCCCATTTATCATTGAGTCCTTCTTAAAATGACTACGTAAACCTAATCAAAGTTATGAGAAGTCGTTTTGTGTACCTTTGTCCTAACCGGTCCCGTTTGATGTGAAAGAAAACAAGATAAATTCCGGTTACCAGACTTCTTTTTTTTTTTACACGAACAACCTTTTTTTTTTTTTTTGACAGCAAAAAGATGAAAATTCATCCTTAAACATTAGTAATGTAACGAAGTCCATGGGAAACCACCAAAAGTAAAGTTAATTTGATTTGTTGATATGAATAGACGTCTCCAAAAATCAAGAACCTTCCGTTACTGTTGGAATTCCTCTGTGTTATATTTCCGTAATCTTGAACTGTCTAATGCACTGGGTCCTACTATTAAATAAACGTGTGTTCGACATTGAAGGATGGGTGACAGGTGTCGTCTGTAGTGGTCGGTTAGTACCTGTCGTAAGTAAATGAGGTGTGGGTTTACACCTGAGTCTAAAAAAAAGTTGGGTCGTGACATCCGTCAATTAACTGTTGTGTACTCCACTTTGAAAGTCGTAAGACACTACAGCTGTTCTTTTGTCGTTTGAGGTTCAACCAATTCTACGTCTCACCAATTCGGACTCAGTCCTGCTGTGAGACTTGAGATGTGAGGACTAAGCCACGAAAAAGTGATCTGTGGTTTCTGTCACAACATCTGGGTCATTCAGCAGCAGTTTACCCTATTTACTTATATATTTGTAAAGGGAACACAAGTAATTGCGGAGGACGAAAGAAACCCCTTCTGACTATACCTTGTCACGAGGATTAGTAATAGTTCAGTATTATAAACCCATGGTTTTCTTCGAATCATCCATTTACTTTTCATCGTTTGGTGAGGACCTAATTTTGTATGTCTCGTAGGGTAATGATGTGTAGAGTACTGACGGTTAGGTTCATATGGTGGTCAATTTAGGGTGTTCTATTCATGACACACACACACATACACACAATTCAACGAAGTAAGTACAGACTGAGAAACGTTGGGATACCTGACATCGGTCGGTCCGAGGAGGGGACAGGTACCGTAAGAGGTTCCGTTCTTATTACCTCACCCAACGGTACGGGAGGAGGTCCCCTAGAAGGGATGGGTCCCTAGTTTACACGTAGAGGACCTAACGGCCACCTAAGAAATGACGACTCGGTAGTCCTTTCGGGGTTCATAACGTATGGACAAGACTAAAACGGTGATCTCTAGACATTGTGGAACTTGACTTATAAGGGAAAGGATTCGATTTAGCAAAAGTAAAAATTTACCTTGCAAAATTTCTAGACTGCAGATTGTGGGAAAAACTACTACTTTGTTTGTAAAGGAAATTTATGTTGTGGATAAATAAGTATCGAATCACATTCGTCTCACGATACTAGCCACGTTCCTTTTTTAGTTGGTTGTTTTGTCCTATGACGGAAGGTTAGACATACAGACAATAATCGTCTGCCAACCCGAAGGGACCACCGAGTCTGTTATTTCTTAGACAGACACTACATCCTCTGGACCCAAAGTAGGGACGTACCCCTTCAAAAAGACCTCTTCCTTTGTCGTTGGGTGAGGTCATAAGAACGGACCTCTTAGGGTACCGGTCTCCTTGGACCGTCAGATGTCAGGTCCCCAACGTTTCTCAGCCTGTGCTTACTCGTTGATTGTGAAAGTGAACAGAACGTTGAACGGTATAAGTACAACATTTCTTCCGGGTCAAACGAAATCTCCACCACTTTTATCGACAAGTAGAAAGAGGTAGTTCGACAGTCGGTATCATCGAACCCCTTTTAAGATCACAATAAAGTTTGTGAAAGACGTTGAGTCATCGAAGAGAGGAGATATGGATTTGATTTGTGTTGACGTGTATGAACAACAGGGGAGGGAGTTTACGGGGTCATCCTTTACTTTGGTCCTTTCCGACACCATCTCTTCAGTCACAATATTTGCGTAAAATTCAATTGGAAAACCCCTCCGACCCTAACTGTCCATGTGTGACGATATAAATTTTGTCTATTAGTTGTTTCTGGATGCTCATCGTGTCTCTTGAGACGAATTATGAGACGTTATTGGATTTGCCTTTTCTTAAACTTTTTCCTATGTACATATACATATTGACTTAGTGAAACGACGTGTGGACTTTGATTATGTTGTAACAATTAATTGATATGAAGTTACATTTCAAAAATTTTTGCAGAAAATTTACCCGTAAAAAGATTTCAGACACTGGGATTGAGGGGAAGGGAGTTTCTAAGGGGTCAAGGATGGTGTCTCTTTGTCTATTCGAGGACGGGTTGATACTTACTGTTCTTCGATGGTCTTCGTTCACCGTCAGGAACTCTTTCTACTGTTTCTACACTTGGGTGACACTTTTTTTCTTAGTGATATCTAGATTGTATAAAAGAAGATTTAACTAGTATGAAAACTTGTCTTTAGATGATAGAAAAGTCAATTTTAAAACTTTTTTTTAAGGTAACACAAAGTAAGTAAGTTGTTTATATATAAGTTTAGATGATACACGATTGATGATAACCTCTTCGACCCGGTAAGTCGTCACTTGTTTGGTCTGAAGTGACGAGAATGTCTCAAATGTAAATATATTTTCTATTTGGTCCTTTCGTCAAGGACACAGATAGGTAGACAGGAGGACGTGTGAGTATCCATAAAGAATCCCTTGATGTACGGAAAGATCCAATTCGATCCTCTTCTTTTTCTAAGATTGTAAGTTCGTGATTGTTTACTTGTTAGTTAAGTCTTGTTAGTTGATGTCCTATTACCCGTTGCCAGTGCCCTCCATTGTCCCGAAGGGTTCACCGAGTCACCATTTCTTAGACGGACGGTTACGTCCTCTACACCCAAGTTAGGGACCCAGTCTTTCTAGGGGACCTTTTCCTTTACCAATGGGTGAGGTCATAAGAACGGGTCCTTTAGGATACCTCTCTCCTCGGACCATCCGATGGCAGGTACCCCAAAGTTTTCTTAACCTGCACTGAATTCGGTCATTTGTTGTTCCGCCCATACCTGTTTCGTGAACTCTCTCTCCTCAGCAGTTACAAGAACTGTCAAATCCCCTTCTGTTTGGTGTCGACCTGACCGGAAAGCTCCTCTTTGTCTTCGTTTGGTTCAGTTGATGCCCTCCTTTCCGAAGGATTGTCTCGAGGTAGTCTTTCTAGTAGTGCTCGCCCGTCTCTTCCGACCTTCTAGGTGTTCTTCAGGACGTCGGACTTCTGCCGTACAGTCCCCCCTTTCCTAAGACTTTCCCGTTCGACCTCGGGGTTCCCCGACCCAGAATTGTGGTTTAGGTCCTCAAACAGGAACTTGGTCCCATTTAGTGTACTATTTGGGTAAAGACCAATTATAGGACAAGGTTATTCGAATGGGACATATGAGTTCACCCAACCCTACCAAGCAGAGAGTTCTAAAACTAGGAAGAGGTTGGAGATCTGTTTACTCCCTTTAAGACGACTAAGAATGGTCCTTTCCTGTACACCCACACTGGTCGGGTCCGACCTACCCCGGGTTGTGTGGGTCTCTCTATCATAAAAGAAGGAAAGTTGATAAAGTAGGTCGCTCGTCGACGATTGGGTGATCGACACGGTTTCTCTGAGGTACCCAGACTACCGATTACCCGAAATAATGGAACAACTCATGGAGTTTGAGGTCAATGATTAGTGTCCCGTATCTACACTTATAAACCGATATATTAAAAACAATTAACTAAACGTACTCCCCTAAACCCGTACTGTACGAGATTTAAAAGAAGACCGAGATTTTGAGGTACTGAGAAGAGATACCGATATACGTAGTCATTACTGGAACACGTAAGACCTAGTACTCAAAGTACGTACCCGAGGGAGAAGTTAACGAGTCTTGGGAAGCCTCGTCACAATACGTTCCTGTGTGTTGCTGTACCTCCGGGTCCGACCTCTCGGTAAGAGTCGGTAATATGAGTCCCGTAGAAGGACTGGGTCCCTACCTTAGGCTCAGAGAACACAGAGGACGTAACCGTCCGTCTAAGAAATGATGACACAGTGGACCATTAACGAAGGGGACCTCCTTCTTTACCATTGGGTGAGGTCATAATAACGGACTTTTTAAGGTACCTGTCTCCTCGGACCGTCTGATATCAGGTACCCCAGCGTTTCTCAACCTGTACTGACTCATGTGTAAGTACACACGGATCCCGGTGTGTCCTTCCTAGGTGTCTATTTGACTGAACTACTAATGTGGTTTGAAGGAACTCCGGTAGACGGTCCATGGTTATATAGTGATTTTATTATATATGGTCCGTCCGACGAGACTGAGAGTCCGGGTATTCGAAAAATGCGGGACCAAAAGTTTCACTTTTTATGGTAATGATCCTTTGGTTCGATGTCACGAGGTAATGGTTGGTTTGACGACCCCTTCTCCAGTCACCTTTTAGAGACCTTACCTTTCTTTATAAAGAGTCACTGAGATCTACCGGACAGTAAGGCCTACACAGTAGGTGATAAACATCGATTCTTGTCCTGTGGAAGAGTTCAAGAGTAAGTTCATTCCAAAGGATGTTTTTAATTTCCCTGATTTCCGATATGGAATTATTTCGAGGAGAACGTCGGGATATAAGACTATACCTAAGAGTTTACTCTTTCTTATGTCACTACACCCTCGATTTTAAGGGTGAATTAGATACGGAGGTGCACCCACACAGAGGACGTCCCTTTACAGTAACCAATGCAGTAGGTAATACAGACGGTACATAAGGTCTTCCTCTATGTGTGACCAGGTTGTCACTTCTCACTTGACTCTCTGTACTTCTTACTACCAAGACGAAGGAGGCAATACCTCCCCTACAGTTGACCCCGTTCCAGAAACCCGATTAGTTACTATGTCTGTAATAGTACAAGGACCAAGTGTTATAACCTTGGTTGTGAAGAAATCCGTACATTTGACATTTGTGTCGGTTTAAGTTAAATTCCGTGGTTTTCACGAAGGTAAGATTATTTTCTTTCTTCCCTCTTTTCAATTTCTCGTTTCAATCTTGTCAACGAACCAAAAAGGAGAAATTTACCTAAGACCGACAAACCTCTCAATGTTGGAGTCCGAGAACCCGTTATCTGTAGTAAGTTTACCCTTTCTATTTCGTTTTATGTGAACACACACTACGAACTGTTTGTGGCATCAGTCGACACTGTCTGATGTCCCTTTTTTTTAAGTAACAAAGGAGGTTATTGTAATTAACAGGTTGGTGTCGTCTTTGAACTGTTTCCGACTACTATGCAGATCTATGTCGTTTACACCAGTTAGTGAACCGCGTCAAGGTCTCTAAGACTGTGGAGTTTTCTCACTGAAAGAGGAGGAGTGTGAGTTCCATTTCCCACTGGGATCGTAAAAGTTCCGTCCTTACCCGGTTCACACAGAAGATCCGAAAGAAAAGACCTTTTACCCTAGTTAATCTCTCTCTGTCTACGGTGACTACGGAGCCTTAGGTTATCCGTCCCACAATTAGGTCGACGTTGGTAAATGGGCGGTGTATTGAAAAGACCTTCTTTAAGGGATTTTGAAGACGTCTGCTTTTTAGAGTACTCGACGAGTTTCAGTTCCCGACAAGGATGAGAAATAACCCACTGTTCGGTCAATGGACAGTGAAAAAAAAAAAAATCTCATATTTCGTTTCGTTTCTCCTAAATTTTTTCTTTCTCCCCCCCATCAGTGTTGTCTCCATAATTGTTTAAATTTATCGACAAAAACAATGGTACAAATCCTATTAAGATCAAAAAACAACAACGATAAAACATTAAAAACGTTTCCCAGGTTATAATACATCTTCAGACGGTCTCTGTCATCCAAGGAACTCAACAAAGAATATTCGTTTTCCTTCTTTGTTTCCCTTCAGAGGGAAGAGGGGAGTCTCCGGACTTGGGGGATGTCGTGTACTCAGTATTTAATCGAGTACCTTCTCCGACGAGGTACCTCAGAACAGATAATACAAGGGGTCTCTGCCCCTCTCTACCGCGGTCTCTTGTCCGGTCGTCCTTAGACACCCTCACTTTTCGTTTGTCCTTCGGACTCTAGAATCCTCCATGTCCGTCAAACCCTTCCTCCTTTTAAACCCCTTGCTACCGTAAGATACGTGGTAGGACATCCAATCCCGGTACTTTATGTCGGTTCCGAACCTTAATATCTCCGGGAACCTCGACCTCTGAGGAGGTCTGGGGAGGTGAAATGTCTAATACTCTTTCGACTCACCTCTCTCGAATTATTCGAACAAGGTCTAGTGGTGCAGATACTGACTCATCAGTGGGGATTGTTCCAAAACGAAAGCTTTTACTAGAAGGTCTTACATTTGGTGCTGGACGTGTCTAAACCAAGTTGTGGGAGAATAGAAGACCTTACTTACCCTTCTTCCCACAAGAATAACTTCTTGGGCCCCTGACAGTCTCGGGGTTCAGGGAAGAGTTAGTGGGGTCGTTGTCATGCTAATTGTGTAAAAGTTTCGTTACGAATTGAGTTAGTAACGACATGTCATCTTTACTTGTGTTGTAATATTATACCATTTAGTTGATATACAGTTATTCTAGTTAATTATTTTAAAAGTTCCGTCTTATATTAACTAAGAAAAGGGTGGAAGTCCTTTGGGTGGGGGGGGGTTTTTTTTTTGGGGTGTGTGTTTTTGGGGTACAACCATGTACCTCATTTAGAATTTTGTATTCTGAATACAATCGAGGACCGTGTACCTTCCATGAGTCATACAAATACCCTAATTGTTTACTGGTTTGGGTTCATGAAACCGGTTTACCCTTGTCTACTATAGTGACCTTTGTAAGCCAGAATGGTGGAGAACCCCCTCTTTTATCGAGAAATCAGACTATATTCGTTACGGTACTTACGTTTTTCTCTGAAGTTTGTTCTCTGTCCAGTAAGACCAGTATCATTGGTTGTGACAGACTATGACCTCTCGAGTCAATCGAGGACCATAAAGTAGATAGTTCCTTTTTCGTGTGGAAAATTAGATTCTCAATAACTCATCTCGTTTATTTTATCACTTATACTTTGGTTTCACATTTCAATTTATGACCCGTCTTAGTTCATAAACACGATATGTTTATGGTATATAAAACAAGAGTCTCGTGGAACGTCCGTCGAACTAATATTGTGAATAGGTTAACAAGAGTTTATCGGTTCTAAATTCTCTGTGTGGGTGGGAGTCTTCGGTCCGTGATACTTTTCATTGACCGTATGTGTCGACTTTATTTTAGGAACACTAAGTAGAATGTATCTAGACAGGGTGATCAGAAATATCACTGATCGAGCTCTGATCGCTGACGGTGTTTCATCCGATAGTGATATCCTGATGACTTATTTACCTACCCATTTACGTGCGTACGTTCCTACTTACCTATTTTTACTTCCGTCGTGGTCGATTGGTCGTGTACGATGTCTGGGTACAGTCATTTTAGGGTATTAGGTGACTCAACGTCTCTCGGTGTTGTAGTCCGGAGTCTCCATACACATACAAGGAACCAACTTCGGTTTAGGGTTGGAGACCTCTCGTACTCTCGGTGACTGATAGGTACTCTCTTACACGGTTCCGGGTTGAGGTCGACGTTCGTCTACGCATGCTCTTGAAGGGGTTAAGGGAAAGTTCTCTCCCACGTCCTGGTGTTAGGGGTTGTCTCACGACTAGTGTACCGTCTGATCCTCCGGTTCGGGAGGAGGTCTCCCCCCTACTCGTTAAGATAGAACTGTCTGCACTAGAGGTCTCACGGACGTCACTGTCACGTCAAAAGGCGAGGAGGTCTGTCGTCCCCTTATACACGAGTAGACTGCACCGAATTTCCTTTCAGACTGCCAGAGGAGGGACCGCCCTAGTAGAGAGGACCTTTAGTCGGTCCTACAAAAAGATTCAGGACGTAAGAGTTGATACCTCTTAGCCTCCCCCTACCCGTTCGACCTCGTAAGTAACCTATAATTGGAAGGTAAAGGGAAGGTCCCATCTACTATAACGAGTGTCCGTGTAATAAAATTGGATGAGATACAGATGTATCCATCCTTCGAGTAATGAAAGACCCGTCGTTAGAAACGGAAAAAACTTAGTTGTAAGAAACCCGGGAACGATACATAATTATGGTTAGTGGAAAGACGACGACGATTCAGTGAAGTCAGCACAGGGTGAGACACACTAGGGTATCTACCGTCGGGTGGTCCGAGGGCGTAGGGACCCTAAGGGGTCCGTTCTTGTGACCTCACCCAACGTTAAAGGAACAAAATACGTACTTTCACTTTTCACTTTCCCTTCAGCGAGTCAGTACAGGCTGAGGATCGCTGGGGTACCTGACGTCGGATGGTCCGAGGAGGCAAGTATCCTAAACGGTCCGTTCTCATGACCTTACCCCACGGTAGCGGAAGAGGCTTGGTGGAAAGATCACGAAACGTTTATAATGACTAAGTGAAGAGTTGATTAGGAAACTCCAAACCACGGTAATAAGGGGAAGGGGGGTGATGGGTCAAATGTCTACATCATTGACTCCGAGGTTCTTCGATTCTTTGTCGAGTGGTAGACCCATCAACGTTCTTGACAGTACAGTCCATTTTGTTATAAACTATTTTCTGAACTCTTATTTTCTCGAGGTAAGGAAAAATCCTCACTCAGTAAGACTTCGTTTTTCAGAGAACATAAATTTCCTACCCTGGTCACTACCTCGTCACTCCTGGTGTTCTTTTTTCATGTCGCAATTATGACGTGAGTGTAAAAATAATCGTGGACATCGGTTCCTGTCTCCGATGTTTCCCTTCGTGTACTGGGTTTGCGGTATCCAAAAAGGGAACCTAAGTCGGAGTCAGTAAACTCCTGATCTGAAGTCATTTGTCTCATTGAGTGTATATTTATATGTCTGCCCTATATATATATATTTAGCTATATCTGTTTCGTGCTGGAGACTCAGTTATATAATTCTTGTCGGAGGATAGGAAACAATTAATCTTTTATTGGTCGAGACCGTTTAAGGGGATGTACTTTACGTTCCCCCATTGAGTAGGGTATAATTCTCAAAGTCAATGGTCGGAAAAACTTCCTTTTCAGGGTCGGAAACTCTGGGAAGAGTATTTCTTTACCCAAACGGAAAGGATACATAGGTAGATGAGACCGTTTGGCACTAATTTTGTAATTCGGTAGTAGATTGGATCTGTTGTTTTAAATTAGGACTTTTAGATGAGGGGTAAAAAAAGAATGGTACAATAGTGGATGTCGAGAGAGAAAGAAGGTAGTCTTCAGGAACAGTTTTTGACTACCAAAAACGTATGATTAAAGTGGTGTTTATGGACTAGACTTAAGATTCATTAATCGTTTAGCCCATTGGACTCTCTACGACTAGAAAAAAACATTGGTGTTTTTTTCGAAAAGTGACTCCTATAAAATCAAGTTCTTGTAAAGGTTAGTCCTTTGGAGTGTAACACAAAGTTTTATGGGGAGTCACAACGTAAGTATATAAGGCCGTTGTATGACTGACTCCCATTATTACATGGAAGTGTAGTTAGTGTGACGTAAAACTTACCTGTCACCGTTGTTGTAATAATACATATAAAGTGATCAAACCCGTCAACAGGTGTTTCTTATGATCGATAGTGGTTTAAGTAAAAAACTCCAAGTCAAGAGATGACATTTACTTTTTGTAAACACGTAAGTTCGCCCTTATGAACAAATGACTCTAAAAGTAAACACTCCGAGACCCCTGTGCATATGGGGTTGTTGTTGTTTGTGGTAAAGATAGGTTAAGACTTTTTAGTTTGGTCCTACATCGTCTGGGACTCTTTTACTAAGTAAGGGAAGAGACGCTAGCGGCCGCTCCACTGGAGTCAAAGGGACAGACATTTCACCGTTGTGATCATACATGTATGGAGTTTTCGACAACACTACCTAAAAAATTTACCCTCTCAAAATATGTTTGAATTTCGTTGTGTGGTGTATTCGAAAGTACCATGACTGTCCCTTGTGCTTCTGTTCTTAACTGTTCTGGTTCAATTTTGTTTGTTTTTTGTCGTTTCGACGTATTTGGACGGAGATTAATAGCTCTGATCATTTTCGACGAGGGACAAATGTCGATAATCGAACGATCCAGAAATCGGATTCCATTGTATACATTTCATTGACTCCACTCTTTCTACGAAAAGAAAAAAGTATTAAATGTTCAAGTACAATACAATTTTAAATAAAAGTGTCGTGACAACAAAATTACAACTTTGTAAAGTGTGATACCGCAGAATGATAACTTGAAATTATGAGTCATTTATTCAAATAAGAATAATCATGAAAGTTATTTATTTTTTTTTTTTTTTTAGGGAGCATTTTGGCGTAAGATGTTTACCATTCTTCTCTCTGTCAGTCCGAGGTCCGGACCAGGACTCCACCAGAAGTCATGGACGAACTACTTATTTATCTCTTTCTTCATGTGACGTCTCCACTATTCTTTGTCACCGTTCTCTTCGTAAAGTCTAGACGTACGATAAAATCTCGGTCGTACTAACTAGTATCGGTTCTGTCTGTTTAGAGACTCACCCTTGAGAATCCCCCAATCCTTCTGTTGACAGAAGTATTCACTTCAACATTTTCAGTGTTTATGTCTCATGTTTCTCTTTTAAAAAAGTGACTCAGGGTTGGTTATTGGACAAGTTACTTCCCTCAAAGGTAATCTTTAGACCCCTTCTACAAGGTCCCCTACATGTTGAGATTGTACGGGTGAAACTTGACACCCTCGTGTCTAGACGAAGTTCGGTTCAAGCGAACTTTTCGGTTAGTATAGGAACGGGTTGTGGTCCCGTCCTTAAGACGATGAAACTCCTCCCCGGTCCCGTGTTCACACCTCCCCCCGTCCCCCACCCTGTAAACTGAGTCTTCGGTCCAGACGGTATGATCCTTTTCGACCCAACGAGGCTGACTTCGATTTCCTCCCCTCTACGTCCTTGGACTCGTAGATGAACCTAGGGTACCCTTGGGGTGGGAGGGTCCAGGCTCACCCAGAGTCCTCGGTTCTTAGGAGTTCTCGTCCCCAACAGAAAGACTCAAAGAGGTTGTCTAAACGTCACTACACCCCGGGGTTTCGTCCATCGCTAATGGAGTTCGGTCCGAAAGTGTTACTATGTAAAATCCTATTAAACCGTAAAACAAAAAATTTTCCCCCAAAACCAAACAAAAGACCCCGTCCCCGTCAAACCAGTACGACGGACCGTACACCTTAGAATTCAAGGGTTTGATCCCTAGTTTGGGTGTAGGGGACAGGACCTTCGTGTCTCAGAATTGGTGACCTGACGGTTCCTACAGGGCTCTTAAACAATAAAACCTAAACTATCTGGATCCAAGTTTGCGACCAAAACGGTAAAAGGTCGACCTATTTGGACCCGGTCACGTTTTGGAAAGACTCGAGTCAAAACAGAGGAAACTTCATTCCATGGCAAATAGAGTGACCGACACCGTTGGAATACTCTGCTGCATACGCGGAGGCGGATCAGACACGAGGTAACTACGGTAAAAAGTAAGGAAGGGTAGAAAGGAAGTACAAAATAACAAAACTGAGAATAACACAAATCAGTGTGTATTCCAGTTTTTATCTTAGAACTTTTCTTCAAGAATACTTAAGGAACTTAAAAATTTGTAGAATCTAACACCGATCTTATCTTTTACAATTCTACAATTAATGGACGTTAAAGAAGAGTGTTAGTTGTACTTGAACTTAGATAATAAGACTTCTGGGCAACCAGAAGGATGGATGTCTCCGGTGAAATCTTGTTTTTGGAGCGGACCAGATTTAATTTTTCAACAAAACTATGTAACACCGTTGTCAATTACTTAATACTTTGATAATGTCTACTATATTCGTCGGTGACTTTTAATACCAAAACTTGATGAAAATTAGTATACCCTTTACCTATTCGAGATTATAAATTGTATTTTCAAACTTGTATCTATGTTTTATCTTTAAATATGTATATGATTATACAGTAAAGATCCTATAAAATAACGAAAGATAACGTTTTATACCTTTATAAAACGGATATTATTCTTTAATTCTTACCAAAAGTTTTATAAGATATCACATTATTACTCAAAGATATTGATATTACTTGAACAAGACTTTACCTGTACATAAAAAGGGGACAGTATACACGTGTACGGCTATAAGATGCCACATTGTTGCTCAAGATATCGAACTTACTTGAACGACACTTTCCCTGTACATGAAAAGGGGTACAGTCGCACGGGGCCCAGTAGTCTTCTGGGTCTCTTTCTACACAAGCCACTGGTGGAACACCTGAGAGACCAAGATCCAGTGTAATGTTACCATTATTAAAGATTGTCGGTTGAAACCACAAATATGGTTTACTTCACTCTTTTTACCATTGCGGTTTTTTTTCCTTTGTGTAAGTGGACATAAAAATATCTTTGGTCAGAACTGTGGTGGACCCACAGTCCGATGTGGGTCTTCTCGTCAATGTCTACATCCTCGCAAGTACTGTCTCTAGGAAGGTCGTCGCCGTAAAGACGACGAGTTCAGTATTCCCGTGAAGGTGTGGTCCGAGTGTTCGTTCCCAGAACCATTCCCTGAGGTGGTTTAGACTCGTTACATTCCCGTTCCGCTCTCGTTAGGTCCCCAGAAAATCGGGACTGTAAAGTTTAATTGAAAGATATTTAATAATCTCAAGTTCCCGACCGAGTAGTTCTGGTCGTCGGAGTAGAATCTCGACGACGACGATTCAGTGGAGTCAACACGGACTGCGACACGCTGGGGTATCTGTCGTCGGGTGGTCCGAGGGGGCAGGGACCCTAAGAGGTTAAAGGAAGAGGTTACGTAATTTCACTTTTCACTTTCCCTTCAGCGAGTCAGCACAGACTGAGGATCACTGGGGTACCTGACGTCGGATGGTCCGAGGAGACAGATACCCTAAAAGGTCCGTTCTCGATTTCTTCGGTTTCAGGTTCTACTTCCAGTTCACAAAATAGGTCAGAGTCAGTCAGTGTTCGACTCTGGTGATTGTTCCAGAGGTCTGTATGTTAGGTCACGAGGAAGTCGACGTATGTTCGATGAAACACCGGTCAAAGATCGATGAGTTAGGAGTAATATGAAGAAGTTATATTTTGATCTGTTTTCGGGTACTAGTGACTCCTTAGACCGTCTTACATCTTGACAGAAAATGCGAGGTAAATTATCCCAACCTTGTCCAGAAGATTAGACCCACAGTGTGAGTGACGTGCGTCGTCTTGTCGAGTGTTCCACGACTCTGGACTACGTCGGGTCCAATTCAGTTGCGTAGTTACTTAGTTACAGTTACCGACGTCCGTCGGTTTCTTAGTGTAGGCTATATCAATGTGTACTGCTGAAGAAAGATAGATAGGGGCCCCTCACCGCTCCCCGCCCCGCCCCCCCCCCCCCCCTACACTCCCCCGCCCCAATGGTTTAAGACGAAGGAGAAGACGTCCATAGACCTAGAGGTAAATAAACACACAGATACGAACATGTGTAGTCAACAAAGTCATAGTCAAATGGTTTCGTGTCTTCCAATGTACCCTTAATTCGTCCGTGCCCAGGATCCAGGATCTCCTCTTTGGTTCTCGTAAGCACAAGGTGAAGTGTGGTTTAATTCAGTCTAGATGANCAACCTTGTCCAGAAGATTAGACCCACAGTGTGAGTGACGTGCGTCGTCTTGTCGAGTGTTCCACGACTCTGGACTACGTCGGGTCCAATTCAGTTGCGTAGTTACTTAGTTACAGTTACCGACGTCCTTAGTGTAGGCTATATCAATGTGTACTGCTGAAGAAAGATAGATAAGGACCCCTCACCGCTCCCCGCCCCCCCCCTCCCCCCCCTACACTCCCCCGTCCCAATGGTTTAAGACGAAGGAGAAGACGTCCATAGACCTAGAGGTAAATAAACACACAGATACGAACGTGTGTAGTCAACAAAGTCATAGTCAAATGGTTTCGTGTCTTCCAATGTACCCTTAATTCGTCCGTGCCCAGGATCCAAGATCTCCTCTTTGGTTCTCGTAAGCACAAGGTGAAGTGTGGTTTAATTCAGTCTAGATGATGTTAGAAAAGTTCCCGTTCAGTAGTAAGGTTTTTAGTAGTTCCGGAGTCCCGTCTCGTACATCTTCCAAGATCTTTGACTGTTAATCTGTTCCGTTCTTTCGTGGTCGTTAATTGTGAGTCTGTACTCGGATTGGAAGTTTCATTGTTGTTAAACACGAGTTATGAAGGAGGGTCTCGTCGCCCCTACACCTCCCTTCTCTCTTTTAACTCAGGTCTACACACCTCTACAACCAGGTGCGACTCGATTTATTAGTTACCATCGACCAATCCCTCCTCTCTTTAATCTCGACGTCCAAACGAGACCTCGTTTCTACTGAATATGTCTTAAGAACGTCCTTTAGACCACAGTGGAAGAGTAGAGCTTGGTTACGTATCGGACGGCTGGTAGTATGGGTTGTAGGAAGTCTCTCGTAAAGTATCCGTTTCCTAACGGGATTCGAGAAATGGATAACAAGGGAATGTTTTTCTCCGACAATAGAGGGAATAAGTGTACCTCTTCGATTCCGAACCGACTTTAGTGCACTGAACGGGTTCCATTACTTCTGATTAAACTAGATTTAATCAGTTAATGACTCCGGCCCGAGTTATTTGAAGACCTATTAAATTAGTGCACAGACGGGTTTTATTTGTTCCTTTTTGGGGCTGTTCGAAAGTGTTAACTTCTGAAGTAGAGAATGACGTCACACAGATAGGAACCTTGTCGGTTACAAATCGGTCCACCAAGTCACTGAAGAGTCTAGTTTTTGTACACTCCTCAGGTAAGAATTGATTACATAAGTACACACGAAAAAAAGATTGAAACTCCTTTTCCAAAGTAGTCGTGAAAATTTCCATAAAGGGTATAAACAGTAGAAAACCGTCAGAAGTTTGGGGTTTTAACGATCCGATGATTAAAAGGATACACCATTTCGACGAGAGAAAGTCTGATTAATCCCTCTTCCTCCCCTCTCTCCTGGTAATCTTATTTTCCTTTTTACAAACGAAAAAGGACTTGTTAATCCATAGTAAGAAAAAATAGTTCTTGTTGTTGTCTTCGGATCTATTGTGTCGGAACGAAACTTTCGAGGACGAAATTACTTTTCCGTTCTTCCTAAATATTACTGCTGTAATGAACCGAGAGAGAGTTTATGGATGTTCGGGGAACGAGGACACTTGAACGTGACCTGTCGAGAGAGGAGGATTCGTCTCGACCTTGGTGAAAACGAGGTGGAGACTGTGTCGTTAGGGTTTAAGACTTAGGTAGTCCGGATTTACTTATGAATAAGGAGACGGGGTCTAGACGTCTAAGATTTCTTCCAGGGGTAAAAGTCTCGAGTTTTCTAGACTTTCGACGTGTAAAACTAAAAACTTAATAATTTTCTCTCTTTTTAATCTGACAACGTTTATTGTCCTCGCGAGGGGTTTCTTCAGGACGAGTTAAGTTTTACGGGTACACATGATTACTTATGTCACGACAAAATTTTGTCTCTTAGAAAGGGTTCGGTCTGATCCACAGGACGGGGGTCAGTGGGACGTGGGCTATGATGGATGGGGTGAGGGCTTCGAGGATGAAACTCCATCCGTAGGACGAAGAGAAGGATCCGAGATGAGAGTTTGGGGTTTCGTAGTTGACGACAGTAACACTTGTGTCGTAAACACAGAACATCCTTCTTAAGTCAACGTGAGAAGAGTGGAAGGACGACGAGGTTACACCTCTCCTCGTAGGGGTCCAATTGTAGTGGGGTTCCTGGGTCACTGTCTTTAGTCGAAATGTGGTTGAAATCTTTTTCTGGTAGTTGACTTTTTGACTAGCATGTGTGTTGAGGTCGGAAGTAGGAAGCCTCAATAAAGAACGACCTTACTGTCGGGGTGGAAGTTGACAAGATTTCATCGATGTAGATGGGTCCAGGTGAGAAATAAGGGTTTCGTAAACACCGTAAAATATCGACAAGGTGGAGAAGTCTCAGATCAGGAAATAGAGAAAGAATACTAGGTTCCAGAAATAGGGTCTGGTTCCGGTTACGACTATAAAAGTCTGAGGAAAACGGTTTCTTAGAAATGGGGTTTCTTTAGGGTAAGGTTTGAGGTCATACAGTCTGTCTGGTTTCCGTCCGACGGACCAATCTCGATTCATTCCCGACCCCGGGATGGTTGGAAAAATTTCTCGTCAAAGGAAATTCTTCAATGACTCCTTCGACTACTTCTCTCTGTTCCACCTATGACTGTCATAAGTCCTGGACTACTTGACCGGTCAAAGATGATCTTGTGTGTAGTGGTCCGTGACCATCTGTTCACCACTTTACTCTGTTGGACCTTACGGTCTTATTACAAGGGGATAGGTGGAAGACTTAGACTGATCTCTTTTCCCGACCCCGGTCTCCGTCTTTATTCTTGACTGTGTCTAACCCTCGTCCTCGTAGTCTTTCCTTCTCCTTACCCCTCCCTTAGTCTCCATTTGAAATGTGTCGTAAATCTGAAAAGTTTCTTTGACGTGTAGGGACTATTGATAACATAGTGGAATATTCTCAATAAACTGACTTGAAGTGTCGTGGTGATATACTCTAGATTGTTTTTTCTCTCTCTACCTAATTTTTTGGATCAAGATGTCGATTCCTTGTGTACCGGAATTCAGTAGAACGGACCAATGTCTCGATTAATCCCCACCTTGGTCTCGATCGTGGGTCTGAAGTCCTGAGACGTTTTGTGAGTAGGGTTGTGTCTCCCGAGGTACCTTTCGTCTGTCTAAGAACTACGTAAATAGGTGTCGATGAGACGGCTGATTCTCGATTGTGTCAAAAAAAAAAAAAAATTCTGAAAAAGGAATGATGCAGAAGAACCAGTATACATAAGGAGGGGTTGGTGGAAGGGATTGTAGGAATGACTTTGTTGTTGATAGACTCGACTCGATACGAGTGAGGAAGTCGAGTAGGGAGGAATCTCTTACTTTTTCAGGAGCAACGGTCTTCTACAGAGTTTAACCAATATCACTAATTTTTTTTTTTTTAGTGATGTAACCGATGTAGAGGTCGAGAAGACAAGTTTTAGATCAGGAACAACGTTACTGTAGATTAGTCCGTTACCTTAGTCGACTTTACTCCCGAAGGCATTTTTAGTGACGAGTAAACCCTGAGTCGTCAATTCAGAGAATTTACAGTTGGACCATCCTTAATTTCAAAAAATAAGAAGTATTGTTCAGAGTTTTGATAGTTCACGAGAGTTGAAGGTCGGCTTGGGTCTATGAGCATGTAAGGTCTCCTATATTTACAAGAAATAGACGACCCAAACTTGTTGAAACTTAATGAGATTCTTCGTCACAGGTGTAGTAATTTCTATGGGTCCAATTCTGATTTTATAAGGTACGGAATATGTCTATAAATATTTGGAAACCTTAAGAAACCTCTATATCCATGGAGCTGATCCTAAAAACCGAAAACTACGTCAAAAAGATGTTAGCTCTGGTGATCGGGATGTTAAACCGACACGTTGGTGATCCACCACTACCACACGGTGTTGGGTCTCACTCGTCACGACCCTAGTCCCCTGAGAGGGGTCCAAAGGAGATGGTTTTTTCGTTGGACGTTTTGTTTCAGGGGTGAATTAAGGAACGGTGTCAAATTGACATTGAAAGTCGTTTCGTAAAGTTTAGAATTGGACCGTAAGTTCCGGGAGGTTCCACCGTGATTAAGGTATTAGGTATGAGTTGGGGTCATAACAAGATGTGTATGTATAATATATAATAATGTCGGCGTACGCTAAGGAACAAAGGACGTGTAAGTGTGTCTGTGTCTTTATGAGGATTATACAGGACGAAGATCTGTAAACGCGAACGAGAAGACTATACGAACCTTTAAGGGGTTTCCGGTGGGGGAAAGTCCGTGGAGATTTTATGAACCTTTAGAAACGAGTCTGGTCTAAGTTGACTTCGAGTCACGACAATCATAAATAGTTATGTAATTTACAAAGGGTATCTGTTAAACATTTTATATCTGAGTCGTTCTTAAAATTGTTTAGTGGGGGGTCGAAGTTGTGAGACTCCATAGGTGAACTGCTGTAATTCCACACAATATATAAGTAAGAGCTAGAAAAATCCTATTGACACACAATTATTCTCGACCTAGTGTATTGGACGAAATAGGTGAATCGACATAGAGAACTTGCCGAAAGGTGCAGTAATTTATTGAGTACTCCGTAAAATACTAAGGGGGGTCCTCAGTTACGTCACACCACCTTTTATATAACCCGAGTTTTGGTTTTGGTTCAAAGTGAGGACCAAGACCGTACCTGAGCGACCCTAACCCGTTTACTTACTTGGAGACACTCGGAGTCACATTGTGGGTGGAGTCGGAGAGACTGACGGATTTGCTCTCTTAAATACACTACTATAGATACTACCTTGGACGGAGTCTCGATCGGAGACATTGATCGGTAAAGAGAGGACAGGTGGAGTCAGTGACCAAAGAAAGAGGAGGACTCGGGGTAAGAAGAGACACGGAGGGATACCGAGATAAGACGACCAAGAAGGGACTCCCTTTCCACACTTTTTCGACGTAAGAAGGAACGTCCCGGATTCTTCCGGGAATTTCTCCCTCGACCGGACGGAGGTCCTTGATCCAGGACGTCGACAGTCGTATCACGACCGGGTGGTCACAAGTGCCGAAAGATGGAATTGGTGTCGGTAAGACCGGAAAAGGGAGGACGTAGGACAAGTGTTGAAGTTTGTCAGACCCGAAGGAAGTCGAAGAACGAGCGGAGGCTATAATTCTTGTAATGCACACCGTCCCCGGTGGTGTCACAACACTTCACTGACAGGAGGTTAATTTTATTTATTTAACTTTATATATATAATTTTTTTCTTAAGGCAGACCTCAGAACCCGGAACCCCCAGGACTGCTACGGAGAGAAGAACCGGAGGAGGGGGTCTCCTAGGAGGTTGGTCTCGACGAGAGGACGAGCAGTCAAAACGACGGAGAAGAGGTCCGAGGACTCAGAAACTAGGGTCTCCTATTTGAATGATTCACTCTCCTGTCGCAGAAGGGAGGCGGGGAGGAGGTAGACCCTCTACTTGTGGTGCGACGTCGACACTTGACATGGCGTCTCCGAACGAGGTCAGAGTGTTCCGAAAGAAGTGAAGTCACAAAGAATTTACAATATAAGGGGACGGGGGTAAAAGTACTTTTTCGTGAAACTCCCTCGAGAAAAAGACTTAGTAGACTCTCTAGACGTGACCTACGATTTCGGGGAAGGACAAAAGGAGAGTTGTGGCGGCGGTCTTTGACGGAAGGAAATTTTGGTGGAATCTTTTCTCTCTACCGAGTGTAAGTGCCATGTTGTATGAACCCTTCTTTTTAAGGAGAGTAAAGTGGGGTCGCAACTCAGGCGACACCTGGAAGGACGGGTGAGATGATTCGTTCACTTATCTTTTCTCCCGGGTCTTCCGTCAGTCCGACATGGTCTCCGGGGGACGACGTCTGCGTCATACATAGTACTCCTGCCGTGCGTACCCGAGACCTCGGACTAAAGCCGCACTAAGGGGTCGCATGGTGAAAGGACCGACTCACTGGGTCCCTCTCGACGAAACAGAAAGACCAGGGGTCAAAGGAGTAGACAGTTTACGTGTGTCATCACTCTGAAGGATGTAATAATAAAGGATGTAATAAAAAGCATACCGACGACCTTGGTTGCTGGTGTTTGAATCACCGAATTTATTGTATTATTTACGTAGTGAATGTCAAGACCTCGAGTCTTCAGGAGTTTCGTTCCGCGACTGTCCAACACAAGGAAGACCTTCGTGACCCCTGTCAAGTAAAAGAAGGGAAAAGGTCGAAGATTCTCCGGTGGACGTCACACACGAAGTGCCGGCGAGGACGGTAGAAGTTTCGGTTGTAACATCGTAGAAGTTTAAAAACGGAGGGAGGGAGAGTACACAAACCCGTACGAGACAGAGGAGTGGGGAGGGGAGATTGAGGTTGTAGTCAGAGGAAGAGACCGAGACTGGAGAACGGAGGAAGAATGTTCTAAGTACACTGATGCGACCCGGGTGGGTACAGTAGGTCCTCTTAAGGGGGGAAGTTCCAGGAATTGAATGATGTCGACACTTCATTACAGGAGTGCACAAGCCCCCTAACCCTCCATTTGTAACCGTCCCCCAGTAACAACATGGAGGGTGGGAAGAGATACATTCTCTTCCCACAATACTTTTACATTCTTCTCTTATGTGCAGATCAGGGGACGTGTGACGGTCCGAGGGACTTTCCGAAGGGTGCTACAGTCGGTGTCAATAGTGATATTTCGTTGTCGTCGAAGCTGTTCTCATTCCCTTTGTGAACGAGTGCGAATGTGTCCATTTGACCTTGGTACACCAGTTTAAAATTACGTTCGGTGTCCTTCATGGTGACCCCGGGGTCTCTGGAGGGAAACCAAATTGTGAGAGTAGGAAGTAAAAACTTTTTTTTTTTAACAAATGATCCGTGGATAATATATAGTGATAAAAAGTGAGGAGCATCATCTGGATCCGACGTCTCAAACGAATCCAATAAGTCGACCACTGACCGTTCCTCTCCGAAACTTGGAGAAAACCAGGTTGAGTTCTCGGACAGGAAAAGCGTCTGTGGTCCCGGACCATTGAGTGACCGAGTGTCCATGAGACCAGTAGTCCTGCGACGTTCCGGTTGGGTCGGCCGTTGGTCGTGTGGGAAAGTCCCGTCTCTCGTCCAGACACCAAGAGAGCACAGGAGAACCAGGAGGTGGGTCACTACTCGTGTGCCCCTACACCCGACACCGTGGAACCAATAAAAAACTCCACGTCCACTAAGACTACTCTACCTGTTAGCGGAGAAATGGTCCTCGTCCGTAGTCTTAGTGGACCTCTCCGACTCTTCGGTCTGACATCCGGGGTGAGGGGTCTGAAGCTATCCAGACTTAAACGTAAAGTTTATTTGTAAGTCCACGACGACGACGACGACGACGACCAGGTCCGACTGTGAAACTCTTTGTGTCAAGACCTACCATACCTCCATTTAAATCCTCTCCTCTTGTCTACCGAGTCCAGACACCCTAGGTCCGAGGGACCGGGGGTGAGTGAGAAGGGTGAAAAAATAAAAGTGTCTGGACGATCCCGGTGGACTGATTCTGTAGGTCGTCTCCCCTACCCTGGGCGTCGTGTAACGAGTGAGGTAACCGTCGGAGGGGTGGGGGTGAAGAGGTCCACCGGGACTAACTTTCGGAATCCAAACATAGTAGAAGTCTTCTCTCCGGACCCGTCCAGGAGTGTCAGAGACGTCGAGTCGGTTTGTTACTTTGGATTCTATGGTTCCTAGTCGAAACTCTTAACTCCGTCGTCCCCTCACCCTTCTATGGGAATTTTCCCGTTTTCAAGAACACCAGTGTCTAGGAGTTGTGGAATAAGTGTCGAGTTTCAGTACTCAAACGGGCGTAAGTTTCTTAAACCCTCGGTTCAAGAGGTCACACGAGGGACCCCAACAAAAAGAAAATTAAATAAAAATTAACCTCCTACTACTGAAATGTTATAACACAACCAAAGACGGTATATAGTTGTACTTAGTCGGTACCCATATGTATACAGGGAGGAAGAACTTGGAGGAGGGGCGAGGGTGGGGTAGGGTCGGGAGATCAAATAAAAAGAATAATTAAAGGTAACGTTTTTATTTATTTATTTATTTATTCACTCATAGTTTTTTTTTTTTTAAAGGTAACGTCATATCAACGTAATATTGTGACACAATTAAAGACGACATGTCTTTTCACTTAGTCGATATGCTTATGTAGACAGGGGAGAAAAATCCTAAAGAAAAAGTAAGAATAATCAATATATAAAATATGTATCATAGTTACCATATATACACAGTTAAGGTTAGAGGTTAGATAGGAGGAGGGGGGTGTTTGTAAGAGATACAGACACAGAGATAAAGACGAAACGTTCATGTACCACCATAAATCTAGACTGGGAGGTCCGACTTCCAGTACGTGTAGTCGGATAAAACCTTATCGACAACTACTTCTAAAAAAATACGAAACGAGCCCCCTGGTCAACATTCCTCCTCGAAAAATACTCTTGTTATGTATAGTGTCTGTAGACTTATATAAAGGTACTCTTTTATTCCTACTTCCTTTGCTTTTCTACCACAGCAAAAGAATGTACCGTCTACTTATAAATTGTACGATCGCAAATAGAAATTCCCCTTTTTTTTTCTGGGAAACGTTAAAATGTACGAAGGATGTTGTCGTTAGGTATGTGTTTTGTGGTTTGTCATGTCGGTGGGTATATTTATGGTACAAAAAGTAATAAGGGAATAATGTCACCGTGTTTCTGGTCGACGATGTACTTTATAGTACTTTTGTATTTAATGACCAATATTTATCGTATAAATTTCGTACTCCGGTAGGTCTTACCCGACCAAATTGTATCCGACGGCTCTTGCTCAGGTTCCTTAACTATTCTGTCCGTCCCCTTCAGTCCGTCCCAGACGTGTACCGTCTTCTAGTCGGTTGTCTTCGACGTTCTCCCCGAGAACTTTGTCTAAACCTCCTCCCATGTCACCTCGAGAGTCCTCGGGGCTCCTTGTTCAGGTGAAAGACAACTGGGAACGGTGGGGTTCTCCCTGGTTAAGTGTCTGACGAATAGTGGTGATAAAAATTGAAGACCGTCCGATTGGGGTACGTTACCCTTTTAGCGGGTTTCATTTATGTGTGAGAGGGAACTAAGAAGAGGACCGCTCATTAAAAGATAATAAAAGGCAATCTTGGTAAAGGTCCTATTTAGTACGAGGTCACGCTCGGACTCACACTCTCAGGAGATTCCTCGGAGGTAGGATTTGGCCCTCGAGTTTTTTGGATATAGAAACGAGAGACGAGATCTCCGACACAGGTTTGTTCGGGAAACTCTTCGAAAGGTCCGAAAAGTGGAAGGTCCAAGGAAACAATATAAAAATAAAGGGAACTCAAAACGATGATCTGTTTAATACCTAGTAGTATATATTAATAGAAAGGTACTCTGTATAATTATACTTATTGTCAAAAACTCGAATCTTTTCTCTTTTTTAAAATTTTTTAAGAAGTACAGTCCAGGACGTGTACGTAAGAGAGTGCCTTAGGAGAGGTACTGAGAGACTCGACCCGTGATGACAAAAAGGGAAAAATGTACGCCCCTTATTTCAGTGTAGCTTCATTAAACAAACTCTAGCACGTCGACCTTCCGCCACCTTGTACAGACTTTGAATCGACAGAGGCTTAAGGTGTTCGACGGTGTGGTACAATTCTGTCAAGGTTTCAATTGTGTCTGGTTTCATTCCCGATGTCTTTGATCAACGTTTGAATCCTTCCTATTTACGTCTTAAACTAAATCTAACAAACTTTGCAGATTGTGTCAAACTTCTAGGGGTCACTTCAGAAACACCTGGGGATAGGGAGGGTCTGGAGGGTACTCCTTAAGGATTGGACCTTGGTAAGTGTATAGTAAACGGTACACGTAGAAGATACAGACGTGTTGATCAATTTTTATGACGGACGAAGGGACCCTAGATTCTGTTTAGTTCAGGTTTGAGACTTACTGCAAGTTCCGAGAAGAATTGGACCGGGAGCGAGAGAGAAGTTTAGGTAGAAGATGTTGACACAATACGTCTCAGACCATGTTCTTCACTCTCCTCACTCTTACACTTCGTCTTGGTCCTCTAGAAATGTCCGTCCATTCCAACCCGTCGTAGAACTGGTACTGAGATGTGTCTATACCATTGAGAGTAGAAGGTCCCGTTGAGTGGTACATAATTATTTTCCATGTGTCGGATGAGAGAGTCGAAACAAGAAACGAGACCTGGTAAGGGGTCGGACAGGGTGGGAAAGAAGAATCCGAGTCAAGGGTTCCGAGGAGACCCTTGGAACGGACGACAGAGGATAATCTTCGACAGTCCAGGGTAGACGGGGGTGTCGTGGGACGAGTGTAAGACGGAAGACAACACCTCTCGACGGGGGGTCAGACTGGGTCACCTGTCATTCGAGAAATTCGTGTCTCGACAAAGAGTGATTGGAAGAAACGACGGGGGACGAGAGTCGTGTCCGTCGTCGGTTTCTTCCAAGAATTATTTCTAATCGTCCAGACTAAACAGTGGTCTCTGGTCCTCATCAATGATATGATCCTTGTCCTCCTTTCTCCTTTCTCTTCCCTCTCCCCAAGTGTGTCCTTAATTTGTTTCTCTTTTTTTTTACTACCAAGTAAAAAGGGAAATTCTTACACTCGGTCCTAATTATTACATGTTTACCAAGAGTCCTTGATCATAAAGTGACACTAGTTTTGAAGGACATTATTTGAGACTGTATTTCAAAATTACAAACGTAAACAGTAGTAATAGTTGGTGAAGTAAGTGTGGGTTTTATCTCGTTTGCAGAGGACTCGGGTTGACGTGGAAGGGTCTGGGGTCCTTCGGAGTCTGTAGGTTGAGGTGTAAAAGTGAACCGTAGACAGGGGATCCCCTGGTCTTAAATGACTAAAGATCGATTGCAAATAACTCGTGGATGACACAAGGTCCTTGGTTTCGGACATAAATATACGTATTATAGATTAGGAGTAGTCTCGGGAGACTCTATATCACTAGTGGTAAAAGATCTATTCTTTAGACTTAAGTCCTCCAATTTATCGAACGGGTGTCGACGTATTAATTGTTACGACGCCCGACTCGAGTTTATACGGAATGACGTTTCGGGTACAAGAATCGATGAGATGATTAAAAATTTATTTTTGTAGGAATACTAAAAAGTCTCATAATTCAACACTGTAGTTTTATGATCACCTTCTTTTCCGAGACCTAGATCCGATCTTTTATGAGAAAGTTTCCTGTGTCGAAGGAGTACCCTTGAGTGGTCGGTCCCCGTGTCCTGAGAAGTCCGTTTCCAAACTCAGACGAGTCCGTGTGAAGATTGATTTCTACGCAGTTCTCGGCACAGAAGTCACGACTCTTGGGACCTAAGTTCCCCTGGACCTTGGAGCTGTCGTGACTCAGAGTGTTCCAAAGTGTATTACCTTCCCAGTCCCTCTAAGATCTGTAGGGATCAGAGTGGAAGAGTAAAACATCTACCCCTTTGACTCCAGGTACCTTCAATCCGTAAACGCGTCCAGTATCTCGATTGTTCCCCCGAAGGGATCACCGAGTCTGCCATTCCTCAGGTCCAAACTAGGGATCCAACCCTGTTAGGGGGTCTTCATCTTTACCGTTGGGTGAGGTCATAAGAACGAACCTCTTAGGGTACCTGACTCCTCACACCGCCTGATGTCAGATATCCCAGTACGAGTCCGTACTGACTCGTTGACTCGTGTTCGTGTACACAACTGGTATAAGGGTCCAGTTGTTCTAAATCAAGGAAGAAGGAGCCACTGCGTATAGTGAGGTGACGTTCCTCCCCCGTGTCACGTAAGTCTGTCGGACAATGACCATCTGTCAGGCTAGTACCCCACACGGAAGACGTTCGGTGGGGTGACGGTGACTTCATTACTTGGGACGGTCATACCCCAGTCCCTATTAAGCTTTAGTAAATCAAAGTGTACCTAGTTTTACTTTTGGACCAGATTTACCTCAGATTACTGATGTGGTGGGACTTGAGTGGACTAGAGTAAATCAAAAGTCTCTCCAAGGTAAAGGACCGTGTAGACTACCGGTCGTCACAGTCATTTCGTCAGATACTTTTATTTTATAAAAATGACTACAAATTTTCAGACGAATGACTCACCGCACTTTAACCTACTTGACTATAAAGACGTAGACATTTTAGCCTTTTTCTATCATGAATGGGATGTCTTCGATACGTAAAGTTTTAGTTTACTCTATTATGTATACTTCCCGGGTTGTACTACGGACCGTGTGTTATTCGTGAATTGTTTTTATCAATTGTACCCTGAAGACCGTCGGGTCACCAATTCTAAGGAACCCGGTACCCAAGTTAAGGACCAGTCTTTTGATTCTAGGGTGTACGACGTACCACACCGGTTTTTTTTTTTTTGTTTTGTTTACCAATGTGATAATACCAACGATAACTTGAAGACCGCCTGTAAGTGTATACTAGTTTTCTCCCTGTGTTCAATACTATACTTACAAAAACGAAAGAAACAGAACTGGAGACACAATGTGTACAAACACCTTCTGGAAAAGGGTATCTACACTCTTTCTCCTACCACTTGTTCTTTCCTGGTCCCACTCGACCGGAGTCTACTTACGACCACCAACTTCCAATTCTGTGATTTCTCTAAATTAGGGGTGTGTCGGTAAGTCACACATATTGTCCGGACGTCACTTTACTGTCTCCTCAAAAGTGTAAACTCAGATCATGTGAAGACGTGGGTACTTATTACGATGGACATCGTCTTACCTTCTCCTTAACGACGGGACCCAATTCCAATCTCGTAGGCCCACTCGTGTTTCTCCGGAAGCACCTTTTACATTAATCCTTTCGTCCATTCACCCCTGAACACAGAGGTCTTTAGACAAAATTTTTGTGATTATCGGAACCCAAAAAATGAGATCTCTTGTAAAATGAAGAAACTTATACAAACGTTAAACACACTAGACGTGTGAGGTCTAAAACAAAACGTTCCCCTTGAAAATTTAGTGACGTAATAATGATGTTTATTAATTTGGTTTCTGATTAAACACCAACGTGTGTACAAGTGTTGGTACACTTTTTGTGACGACAGTCGTGGTCCCGGGTTAAAGGTAGTGTAGTGACAAATGTTAAATTACCCGGAGACTTACAACGTTTAGACTCCTCTTTTCTTGTTTCTTTAAAAAATTTTCGTCTTTCATCCTTCTTTCTTCTTACACTCTTTTTTTTTCTCCTTCCTTTCTCGTTCTCTCTCTCTTTTTTTTAAAGGAAGGTAAAGAAATAAGAGTTCTTTTTGACGGTTCTCGAGGTGACCTTTCACACAATCTTATAAGACTAAGAGACAATTACCATAAAAATTTTCTCTCTCTCTCGTTACCTGGATTACACACAAAAAGTTTTAGGAAACTAAGATTTAGGTAAGTTGATATTTAGACCCAAGAATGAAGTTTTCGATCTATGTAGGACTGAAAGGATTTCACTGCGTTTTATAAGTTAGGATCCGGTTCTTTTTAGGGTTTGGTTGGTTGTCTTCAGTTCCTTTTAACTTATGTCTTCGAAAATTGAACTTAATAAGTCCAGGTTCCTTTAATTCAGAAAGTAGAAAAGAGAGATCAATTGAAAATTTTGTAAAATTTATGAGACGGGATTTATAAAGTCTTATATTAGGTTTTCACTAGTTTAAGGTAATATACTCAACTTGTCATGTCTATTTATCTAGTTAAAAATAGACCTTATAAGTATGGGTAAAGAGGGTGTTCACAACTTTTTATGACTATCATGACACAGATAAGTTTACGAAAATCTCATGTAACCTTTCGAAAAACTATAAAACTAATTAAGTTGAGATTTGGTAGGTAGATTTTATTTGGTAGTGAGGTTTTATGAAGGTTTCTATTTTCTATGAGAGATCCTTCTTTGATGTTTAATACTTTGGGGAAAATGGTTATTTGTATGGTGGTGGTCTGTCCCTTTTTTCTACCAAATACTTAATCAAGTTTACCTTTTGTTGGGGTGTATATTGACTGTTTGTCTTTTGACGGTTCTCTGTAGCCTATTCGTCTTTGTAGTGTGTTTACCGTGACAGGAACTCATCGATTGACGAATCTTATATACGTTGAAAACTTTGTCGAAAACTACCCTACTTTGTAAAAGTATATGGACCGTGTAATAAATTACAAAAAGGTACTGATAGGGAGTAAGTACATGAAACCGTACTTCTTTTGTATTTATGTCCTGCAGAGAAGAATACACCTGAATTTGGGTCTCTTTGTCAGAACACTTAGTAGGCACCTGAAGAGAAAACCTCATGTCCCATCTACCCTCTGGTGATCAGACATCAATCGAAGGAGAGTAAGAAAAGTTTGTGGAGGTCACAAAGTCGTAGAGGGGAGATCCCTCTTGTTCCCGTAGTAAATCGTTTCGTCAAGGGTGTCCACACCAGGAACCTAGGGACATCCAGGGGTTCTGAGAAAGTTCCTTTGGGTACTCCAGTTTTGATAAAAATAGTATTACGAACAGTGGTCTCCATCTCAAAAGGTGTCCGATGTGCTACACATACCGGTGTCTGACTTACGTCTTCGTCTCGACTGTTAGGTCGACAGAAGATAATTCGGTCTGAATTTTCTCTAATAAATGTTTTGGTGTGTTCTTGCGGTAAGAAGACAAAAACAAAACCTTTTCTCAATAAGAGATAATATTACAAAAAATACCATCCTACGTTACCCAAATAAAAAATTTTATTTATAAGACAATTTTAAAAGAGGTAAAAGTCAAGATTATACCGTTTATAGCTCGTCGTAAATGTATTTGTTTTCAAGGACTTCCAGGAGTTATTAAAAATTCTCACATTTCCCTAAGACTTTGGTTGCTCAAACTGTCACTAAGTCATCGTGTTAAGAACTGAATATCATTTACGAGTTATGTGTTTACACACCGTTTAAATGAGTAATCTCCCGTGACTTATAAAAAGTTACACGTTCTCTGAGGTCTCAAGTCTTATTCTTATACCGGTCATTTCTGGGACCCTACTGGTACAAGTCCGGAGACGTGGACGAATGTTGTACTAAAAAAAAAAAAAAATTCTACGATTCCTGTGTTTTCACATCTCGGTTTTGTTTCTGTCTTATCTCTCAGGGAACCTGACGTTCCTCTAGGTTGGTCAGGTAAGACTTCCTCTAGTTGGGACCCTAAAGAAACCTTCCTTACTACGATTTCGACTTCGAGGTCATGAAACCGGTGGAGTATACTTCTCGACTGAGTAACCTTTTCTGAGACTACGACCCTCCCTAACCCCCGTCCTCCTCTTCCCCTACTGGCTCCTACTCTACCGACCTACCGTAGTGACTGAGTTACCTGCACTCAGACTCACTTGAGGCCCTCAACCACTACCTGTCCCTCCGGACCGCACGACGTTAAGTACCCCAGCGTTTGTCAGTCTGTGCTGACTCACTGACTTGACTTGACTTCACAACCGAGTTTCTGTCCATTTCCGTTTGTTTCCTTTCCTCCCGTCCATAACCACCCCTGCCCAAGACTATTAGTCACCTAAAGGAAATAGATAGGATAGTGGTGGATAAGAAGTAAAGTCCCCTTTTTATAGTAGATAATTAAGTCTCTGTTACAGGAAGGTTTCCCCAAATACCCCTGAAGTATGTGTATGATTAATTTGATGTATTGTGGGACTTACCAAGTTCAGGATTCTAGGGTGTTCCAGTGTCCCAGTAGACACACCTGGTCAATCAATTGAAGAAACCCAAGGTATCACAAGTACGCGGAGAGGGTTAAAAATAAGGACCTTTAAAGAAGTAGAACGTTTTAGGTGAATCCTGTTATGGAGGAGGTTTTCAAAAGGAACGGAAGAAAGGGTCTTGTTTAATTTTTAAGGAAGGAGACGGATTGGAGACATGGAACATATATACAGAAACCGTCGTACCTCGTGTATAATAACTTTAAGGAGTAAAAGTGACAGAGGAATCGAGTACGTGACAGCTGGTCATGAATAACCACGGTTTTGTAACATCTGCGAAATTTTTGGGTGTGTTTGGGATCAGTGGAATGTCTAAGTATTCTGTTGATGGTCTTAATTCATGTTCCGTTTTCTTATTATTCCTTCAATAATGAGCTTTAAGGTGAACAAAGATCGGTTGATCTTTAGGTCGTACCAACAGAATCACTACCACTGAATCAGAACGGTACAAGCTCTTACTTCTCCTCGGGTGACTTTCTCTCGGTAGAGGATTTTTACACAGAGGACCTTCTTTCATATTGAAAAGTAGGGAAGACTTTCCTCTGTTTAACGTTTACCGTATCCGTTCATAACGTTTTCTATTTAGTTTGGTTCCATTTTTGAGTGTTCCGTTTTTCTATACGATTTCACTGATTGTCAGTTAATTGTCCTTTCCTGACCTCTTCCCCTCTTTAGATTGATAAACTTACAAATATACTGTAGTTTCTTCCGACCTTTCAGTACGAGATTTTAGTTGGTCTGAAGTAGTGGTGGAAAATTCACTGTATGAGTAGTCGTTTCTTGTGTTCTTGTGTGTAAAAGTAATCATGTCGTTTCTTTCTTAACCATACGGATGCCAATCGTAACCGTTTCTTTACCCATTTCATCCAACAAAGGTACAAATGGAAATTCTTACAACGGTATACCATTCTTACTTCTACCACGGGTCTTAGATTATACCTTCTCTACAGAAGTACGGAGGTTTTCCACTCCCGTTTTGGTCTTCGTAAGTTCACCTTTGAACTCTAACCCATTGATTACCGGTGGATTAGAATACTTTTCGATGTCTCTCATTTCCAGAACTTTGTGTTTCTCGGACAAGTAGGAGTATTGGTGGGAATATATTAACATATACATAGGAACACGACCTGAAACTTTAATCGTGAAAGGGTAAGTAGTCAGACTAAAGTTTGGTGGGAATAACCTATAGAGTTAATAGACTCTGAGGTTCCAATTGATTGTTAACCTGGGCGAGGTATAGGCAAAAGAAATAAGGAGTAATCTCAATTCTCAAAATCGGGTCCCCTTGAGAGTGATACCTTGGGGTCTCACGATCTCGTCTTTCAGTAGTGTCTTTCACTGATTAGATTGGGTAGGTGAAACCCCTTTGACTCCGGGTCTCTTGGGAATGGGACCCTAGTGTGTCGATTCCTGACAGTCTTTATCCCGGAGTTGTGTCGGGAAGGACGTTGTGTCATGATAAAGTAGTATGGTTTCGTTTCTTCATATCTACGAGTAAACCTTTACATACAAACCTGTTTAGCGATCGGGGTTCGTGGTAAAGGAGGGATGTATTTATTTTCGTTACGAAAGGTGGACGGTGGTGACGGGACCCTTGTAGGTATCGTACACACAAATAAGGGAGCTCGACTGACGTCCTACTACCTTCTGTCTGGTACTGACGCTTCGTCGTCTTGACTAGGATGCTCCTCCGTCGCTCTCCCTCGGGCTCGGTTCCGACTTTCTCGACGGTGTGCAGACCTATAAATCTTTCTACCCGACAAACAGATCGGGGTTTCACAGAGGGGCTTCACAGGTGACAAGTTGCCCCTTTTCTCACTGAAATGTCACCTCTTATGTTATCTGGAGTAGAAGAGATTTCCTGTTTCTAGATGTAAGGGACTTTACCTCGTTTCACCATACGACAAGGACACTACACAGTCCTTCCCGTGACGGGGTGACATCCGAAGGGGTCTCGGGATCAGAGGTGAATCGGTACTCCTTTGTAGTCTAGTGGGTTGGACCCCAAGCAGTAGGATCTTTCATGGACTGATCACGAGAAGTACTCCCAGTTGTAATACTTTTTGTTCCTTTTTGGTTCCTTGACAGGAACGACCTCCTCTGATTCCTCTGTTCTGTTATTTTACGTTACACCCTAGGACCTAATCTAAGACCTTGACTTTTTCCTGACCACCTTTCGGCCCACTTTAGATTTATTTCAGACAGCAAATCTACCACCGTAGCACGGTTACGAGTAAAGACTCAAAACCATTGACATCGTACCCCTACGACACCTCCAACGATTGAAACCAACTCCTCGCCCGTCCTCGAGAAACATGATAGAAACATTGTCAAAACGTTTAGATTGTAATAAAGTTTATAATTTTCAATTTCTTTTTTTTACACCGAGTACCGACCCACCCTCTGTATCGACTACTGAAAGGCCAGGGAGGAGAGTTGGCGAAGAATCTTAGTTAGTGAGAAGGGAGAGACAACCCTTTCTTGCACCGTGTTCAAAAAGGAAGAGGAAATAAGACCCAATAAGTATATAGAAGTTTTTTACTACTACCAAATTCTCGTCTCTCTTAGAAAGAGTGACGATTCTCGTAAGGGTACAGGACACAAAAAGTGTTTCATTTACGAGTCCTTCGGCCGATCTCCTTACTTACTCACGTGCGTGGACGAAGGGGACCCACTCTACTCTGTGTGTAAGACGAGGTAAAATACTGACACGGATCAGAAGGGGTAGGGTGCTCAATTTTACGTGTTCGACGTAAATTTTGGTGTGAAGAACGAAGTGTCGTAGATTATGTCGTGTGACGGGAGTGGGTGATTTACAAATTTTTCGTTTACGATAAGTTTTAGGGGAAACGAGAAACTGTTCTGACGGAAAGTGGAGGAAGAGTCAAACCTTTGTACAACTCAGTAGGAGGGTTTGAAACACGGAACGTAGTGGCAGAGGTCATTCGGAGGAGACCGGTGGAAGGAGGAGTCTTAATTAGTGAAAGTGGAGATACCGTGAATACATGGACCATGTATTAAAACAAAATCATGAGTATTGTTAGACAATTAATGGATAAATGTCTAGGTAGAGGGGTTGGTATTGTCCTCGAAGAACTCTCGTCAGTGAACCGAAATAAAGAACACATGGGAGTTGAGACCCCTGGTATAAACCATACATCAGTCACTATGTTATTTACGCACGACTTAGTTTCTCACTGACGATAAGGGTAAAGGACTGAGAACGGGTCCTTAAATGACGTTACCGTCTGTGTGTCCGGTACGTCCACAATGGGTCTTGTTCCCCTGCTCCCGACGTTTCTGTAAGGTTCCCAGAAAAAGTACTGACGTCGTTCGACCGTCCAACCTCCGTAGTCGTACCCACACTCTGTACTTGCTACTAGACGACTGAGACTAGACCGACTCGGAGATGTCGGTCGAGTGACTATGAATCGGAGGTCTGGACAACTAGGTTAGAAAAGAATAACGGGACACTCAGAAGTACGAGTCATTCTCCCTATCCTTTACCTAAACCCGTTGGTCTGGGCTTCCCACAGGTCACTACGGTCCCAGTGGTATCATATTTCTTTTTCATATATTTATACGGGTCTTAAAGGAGAAGTTATTGAAGTAGAGTCGGTTGGGTCATATGTCTCACTTACCCGAAGGAGACAAACAGTGGAGTGAGCACGGAAGACACCCGAGGATCTAAATCCGGTCGACGAGCCGGTAGAGTGACCAGGAGATTCGATCTTTAGAAGGCAAGAAGTGACACAGAGAGAGGGAACTGGAGGTGGTGGTTCACTTTGGGAGTGGAATAACTAGTCTGTGACGTTATTGGATTTGTTTGTATGGGGAGGTAGGACCCTGTCCCGAGTTTAGGACCGGAAACAATAGAGGACGAGTCGGACCCTGTCCCCGGAGTGACCAAAGGGATGTCTGGTGGGTTACACTCTGACTCCGTGTCGTTTTTAGAGTCGAGGAGGGGGTCGAGACCACCGGGGTGGTCTCCTACCAGACGTGAACGGAGGAGGGAGACCATAGAATGTAATGTTCGAGGAACTTTCCGAGTCTGACTCTGGAAGAGACGATGGTGAGCGGAAAGGACCCTACAGGGTGAGAGAAGGAGAGTCGCTATTCGAGGATTTGTGGGACGTGCCGGGTCGAGGTTTCATGGACCAATTGGAAGTCGGACCTCTTTTGTGTTTGTGTCCCTTAGTGAGTCCTGAGGTGTAATTTCGAGACAGACACCGACCGGGGGTGGTGGACCACTTCTTGACGTGTAGATACTTCACAGAGGTCCCATGTTAAAAAGACAAAGTACATTAACGAATCGAGGACAGCGACTTCAAAAGTGTACGTATACACAACACAGAGACTGATCTACCATTAGAGGAGGGAGGGATATAGAGGGTCGTGTCGCGGGACGGATGGACCCAGTAAATTTTTCTACACGACCCCACCTTTTACTGGCTTTTTGGTAGAACATGGTCGTCTACTTTCGTAGGCCCTAATATGGACACCAGGAGTCGAGGACACACTTAGTCTTTGTCGGTCCTTCGAACAATTTTTACCTTCACGAAAACGTTCCGGAGACGTCTAAACCTGAGTCTCCTAATCCCTCCCAAGATCTTTAGTCATAAAAGGTGTTCCAGGAGGTGCGGACACTCAATTGACACTTTCAGCAAGTCAACACAGACTGAGAGACACTGAGGTCCCTGATATGTCAGGTACCTTAAGAGGTCCGGTCTTATGACCTCACCCATCGGAAAGGAAAGAGGTCCCCTAGTTTGGGTTCAGAGGGCGTAACGTCCGCCTAAGAAATGGTCGACTCGGTGTTCCCTTCGGGCTCATTTACCACGACGAGGGGTTTGTATTCTAGATGGGGGTGGAAGTGGGTAGTCCAAACTCCTCGAACTCAGTGGACGAACGGGAAGTTCGAAGGAGGGAGACCCCACTCTCCAGTCTCCACTACGGTCTTCCTCAGTGATTTCTTTTCAGGTCCGGGGAGGCACAGTCGAAGGGAGTCCTTGACCGAGGAGTGGAGTCTTCGTCGTCGACTCTCTCCACTAGCATAGATCTCTCGTGTGTCCGATGAAGATACGAGAGAGGTTTTACGGTCACTCAAACTTTCCGTGAAACAGGTTAATCTTCACACCTCTTTATAAGTAGGACAGGTACTGTCTCTACTTCACGAAGAAAGTTTTCGTCGCCACCGTCGGACGGTCCAAATTCTTCAGGTTGATAAGGTGTGGCTCGGTCGTCAATAATTAATCAAAATAATCACCGTCCAGAAATTACGTTTTACTGTCTCCCTCTCGCGCTTCTAGGGGCAGCGATGATTTTATGTTTAACAGGCCTAAATCCAACACAACAAGGGGTTGTACATGTCCGCCGGTCGGTCCGGGTTCACCCCTTGTCTCCTGCGTCGGTTTACGGAAAGACGTCTCAAGGCCTGATAATTACCGCACTGTTTCTCCGAGCCCAAGAATGGAGTCCATCGAGAGATCCCCTTTTAGGTGGTTAAAGTTGTTAGCTCCTCCTTCTCCCTCTCCTACCCCCGTAGACTCCCCTTGGGGTCCTCGCACTCCTCCCCGACACCACCCCCGTTCTGCCCCCGTCCGGACGCAGTAGGTGAGACGAGTTACACGGGGACGCTCTTTACTCGTAAAGGTCTCTCGACTCGCCCCGATGAAACACCTCTTAATCAGAATGTGACAGTTGGACGAAAAATACTGGTAATTAGTGTAAACATAAATATTCGTGATTCTGTCCTATTAGTTTAGAGTACGAAGTTTCGTATACAAATAGTGGCGTCCGTATTTTTCCTTCCTCTTTTTCAAATGTTCGGACGTGACAACCGTTCTCGACGACAAATAGACCAGCGAAGGGGTCTTCGGGGGACCCCCCGAGACCTCTTGTAAGACACTCCCTCTTCCGTCTTGACGGGTCACAGAGTGAGACAGTCGCAAAGACGAAACGAGACGCGACCAGACTTCCGTCCTTAAATTTCTGTCAGGGGTTTGTCGGAGAGGGTCTCTACGAGTGGATTATGTCGGGCCTCGACAACCGGAGTCCGGAAGGTCTGAAAAGAGGAAACGGAGTACTTCCCCAAGGAGTGTCTGAGACCCGTCACGTAAGAGGGGGTACGGAAAAGAAATTCGTGGGATGTGTAAAGGTCGCCAGGGGGCCAACGGGACATTGGGTTGGGATTCGAGGGGTACGAAGCTTCTCCGAAGGGTATGGTGGGAGGAGACATCGGAAGGAGATCTGGTCCGGTCTCTACCGTCTTGAAAAAGACAGTTCACGGTCTGTTATAAAAATCACAACAACGACAAAGATTAAATCGTTTCCAAATCAAAAAATTAAAATAACCTTACATCAACTGAATGTTACAACACAATCAAAGTCCACATGTCGTTTCACTAAGTCAATATGTAGATAGGTAAGAAAAAGTCTAAGAAAAGGATAGATCCAATCATGTCTTATGACTCATCTCAGGAGACACAATATGTCATCTAGGAACAACCGATGGATAAAATATATGTTATCACGACGACGACGACGACGATTCAGCGAAGTCAGTACAGGCCGAGACACGCTGGGGTGTCTGTCGTCGGGTGGTCCGAGGAGGGATTGACCCTAAGAGGTCCGTTCTTGTGACGTCACCCAACGGTAAAGGAAGAGGTCACGTACTTTCACTTTTCACTTTCACTTCAGCGAGTCAGCACAGACTGAGAAGCGCTGGGGTACCTGACGTTGGATGGTCCGAGGAGGCAGGTACCCTAAAAGGTCCGTTCTCATGATCTCACCCCACGGTAGCGGAAGAGGCTATATCTTATCATACACATACAATTAGGGTTCTAGGATTAAATAGGGAGGTGAGTGGGGTTATAAAGTCAGAAACGTCCGGGACCTCACAGACACCGTTGATAAGTTGAGACGGGACCATCGAATACATCTGTTATATATTTATTTACCCGTACCGACACACGGTTATTTTGAAATAAGGAATGTCCCGTCTCCCACCCGACCCATACTGGACACCCAACGTCAATTGACCGAGAAGGAGATCTTGTCGTCCCGGACTAGGTCCTTGGGTCCAAGATTACTCAAGATGTTTTGACCTACCTTATAAAGGTTTTACGACTATCTTTTCAACGTAAACGTAACCGGTATTATCGAGTCTAAGTGGGTCTAGAGGACGGACCTTGGTATAGTTGATGAATCAAACGATTATATACGGAGGGTAACAGACTAATTGTTTATAACCCTTCACTAGTAATTT
The DNA here is from genome assembly GCA_006410555.1 of Capra ibex. NCBI lineage: Eukaryota > Metazoa > Chordata > Mammalia > Artiodactyla > Bovidae > Capra > Capra ibex. The sequence goes on from SJYO01034137.1 coordinate 43,170,164, forward strand.
ACATCGATCCATTAGTTTTGGAAAGTTTCGTGTCCCAGGTACTACCCTTCTCTTGTCTATCATTTTCACCAGGATGACGAATATACATTTGTCCCGTATAGTCGTGTACGAAGAGATCTTCTAAGGGAGTTCGTCTAGTTTTGTCAAAATTACTTCCTTCTGTAGCAGAGGATTGTATATTCATTGTGTCCAGTCATGCTTTTGTGGAATAGTAGTAAAAGTTATAATTCTTCTTTTTAGACCTCCTGAAGGACTCTTTCCTTTATAAAATGTTCGGAAAAATCTTGGTTTCCGTGATGGTTGGGTCCGTGTCTAAAAACAAACGTCTACTGTACTAGGAGATGTACCTTTTGGGATTTCTGAGGTGGTCTTTTAATGATCTCGATTAGTTACTTATATCATTTCAACGTCCTATATTTTAGTTGTGTGTCTTTAGGGAACGTAAGGATATGTGCTTATTACTCTTTCATCTTTTTCTTTAATTCCTTTGTTAAGGTAAGTGGTAACGTTGCTTTTCTTATTTTATGAATCCTTATATAGATGGATTTCTTTGATTTCTGGATATATATCTTTTGATATTTTGTGACTACTTTCTTTAGTTTCTCCTGTGATTATCTACCTCTTTATATGGTACAAGTACCTAGCCTTCTTAGTTATATCACTTTTACTCATATGATGGGTTTCGTTAAATGTTTAAGTTACGTTAGGGATAGTTCGATGGTCGGTGTAAAAAGTGTCTTGATCTTGTTTATTAAAGTTCTAAACATACCTTTATGTTTTTTGGAGCTTATCGGTTTCGTTAGAACTCTTTCTTCTTACCTTGACCTCCTTAGTTGAACGGACTGAAGTCCGAGATGATGTTTCGGTGTCAGTAGTTCTGTCATACCATGACCGTGTTTCTGTCTGTATATCTAGTTACCTTGTTTTATCTTTCGGGTCTCTATTTAGGTGTGTGTATACCTGTGGAATAGAAACTGTTTCCTCCGTTCTTATATGTTACCTCATTTCTGTTAGAGAAATTGTTCACCACGACCCTTTTGACCAGTTGGTGAACATTTTCTTACTTTGATCTAGTGAAAGATTGTGGCGTGTGTTTTTATTTGAGTTTTACCTAATTTCTAGATTTACATTCTGGTCTTTGATATTTTGAGGATCTCCTCTTGTATCCGTTTTGTGAGAGTCTGTATTTAGTGTCGTCCTAGGAGATACTAGGTGGAGGGTCTTAAGACCTTTATTTTCGTTTTTATTTGTTTACCCTAGATTAATTTTAATTTTCGAAGACGTGTTGTTTCCTTTTATATTCGTTCCACTTTTCTGTCGGAAGACTTACCCTCTTTTATTATCGTTTACTTCGTTGACTGTTTGTTGATTAGAGTTTTTATATGTTCGTTGAAGACGTCGAGTTAAGGTCTTTTTATTTGCTGGGTTAGTTTTTTACCCGGTTTCTTGATTTATCTGTAAAGAGGTTTCTTCTGTATGCCTACCGATTGTTTGTGTACTTTTCTACGAGTTGTAGTGAGTAATAATCTCTTTACGTTTAGTTTTGGTGTTACTCCATGGTGAAGTGTGGTCAGTCTTACCGACGCTAGGTTTTTAGACGTTCGTTATTTACGACCTCTCCCACACCTCTTTTCCCTTGGGAGGATGTGACAACCACCCTTACGTTTGATCATGTCGGTGATACCTCTTGTCACACCTCTAAGGAATTTTTTAACGTTTATCTTGATGGAATACTGGGTCGTTAGGGTGACGACCCGTATGTGTGGCTCCTTTGGTCTTAACTTTCTCTGTGTACATGGGGTTACAAGTAGCGTCGTGACAAATATTATCGGTCCTGTACCTTTGTTGGATCTACAGGTAGTCGTCTACTTACCTATTCTTTCGACACCATGTATATGTGTTACCTCATAATGAGTCGGCAATTTTTCTTAAGTAAACTTAGTCAAGACTACTCTACCTACTTTGACCTCGGCTAATATGTCTCACTTCATTCGGTCTTTCTTTTTGTGGTTATGTCATATGATTGTGTATATATACCTTAAATCCTTCTACCGTTACTGCTGGGACATACGTTCTGTCCCTTTCTCTGTGTCTACACATATTACCTGAAAACCTGAGTCTCCCTCTCCCTCTCCCACCCTACTAAACCCTCTTACTGTAAGATTGTACATATGATAGTACATTCTTAACTTAGCGGTCAGATACAGACTACGTCCTATGTCGTACGAACCTCGACCACGTACCCCTACTGGGTCTCTCTACAATACCCCTCCCTCCACCCTCCCCCCAAGTACAAACCCTTGCGTACATTCTTAATTTCTAAAATTTTAATTTTTTTTTTTAAAATTTTTTTTTTCTTTTACTTTTTTTATCTGTCGAGACCCCTTTCTTTTGTTCATTCCTCTGGGACGAAGAGAACCACTGAATGACTCACTATTGACTTCTATTTTTTGTATAGAAGAAGGAGAAACTGAGAAGTAACAATTGTGTCGTGAATTTACAAAGAAAAAATTTAAATAAAAATTAACCTCCAATTAACTAAATAGTACAACATAACTGAAGACGGTATGAGTTTACAAAGAACTTACTTATTTAAAAATGTAGGTACGAACTACAATATTTTCTAAGTTTTCACTTACACTCTACTTGAAACAGAAGGGTCCCAATTACCAGATTATTGTCTCTTAAATTTTCCTACACCTGTATTTATTATGTGTCGTAGATATACATCCACGACACAAACGTCCAAGAGTGAGTCGTAGAAACCCAGGACAGAATCTTTCCTATATGAGATCGGAAGAATAGATCGAAGGGTCGAGGATCATCTAGGTATCATATGCTAAGTTTCCTATCATCTTCTTCCTCGGTATACTCCGATCGTGTTACAGATCCAGGGTGGTTCTGTCTGTCTATGTCGGATTTTCCCCGACGTTTACGATTTGTATCTAGATAATAGACATTAATAAGGTCGTAACAAACGTTACTTTCCTTTTTTCTCTTTCTTTTTTTTTTTCGTGACGTTTGTTATATGTATAAGTAGTTGTCCCTACTTATTTAATTGTACATAGATGTGATGCCCTTTAAAACGTTAAGAATTATTTTTCTTATTTAATCTAAATATGTACAACAGAACGTCCGGTACTATGTAAAACTTCAAATAGACGAGGAGTGAGGTTTTCGGACAACTTCGTGTAAGAGTACAAATATTTATTTAAAAAAAAAGAGGTAGTTAATCATGAAACCGATTCCTTTTTTTAGTCACACAGTACGAAATTCTTGTAGTCACACGAGTCTGGATTCGACTCCTTTGTGTGTGTTTTTTCGACATTGAGGAGGGGAACGTTTCCCACCGGTGATTGTTTTTATTGAAGTGATCCAAAAGATTTTACCTCGTAAAGGGTCCCGTGTACCTTTCGTGTTACAGAACACTTTTGCTTTATATAATTTGAAATGTCTCTAAAAGACGTATTCCATTTCGAGTGGAAATTTATAGTCTTCTACGAAAACGATTTTTTTTTATTTTGGTACTTTCTATCCAATGTATTTCTTAAGTTCCTTCTTGGATATATACTGGGTTACCCATATAATTTCTTACGAACCTATGTACACACACATACATACGTATTAAAGTATATGGAAAATGTATTTCGTGTTTACGAAAGTATAATATATATCCTTATGATAAAAGGATAACTGAAAGAAATCTTTTTGCTTGTGAGTTAACTAGAAGTCATCGAGTATTGTCACATTAAAAATCTCAAGGACCGGAAAGTCGACTCTTTAATTACCGGATATTTGTTTCTGATTTACGCAGTCTCTATAAAACATATAAACCCAAAAGTGACCCCTTCGTCACAACACATCACCTTCCTTGTATTAGAATTCTCAACTTCTCTGGAAACAACTTTACGACCGGGGTGACGACACCGAAACCCGTTTCGGACTTGGAGACAAAGGAGTAGATTTTTATCTTTGTCTTCGGGAAGGGAGCGTGTTAGTTGAACGTCCTACCTTTGTGATGTATGCTTCGGAGATCATGGTGAGGACCGGATCTCGCGTGTGAGGAATTAACAATAGATGTACTGACAAAGTGTTTAAGCAGTATAGTAGTGGTCTTTCTTTTTTTCTCTCTAGGTGAAACTAGCTCCCGTGTGGATCGTCCACTCTCACTTTTCACTTTACCCTTCAACTGTGATGGTGGGTCGGAGAAAGTCCGAGTGTAACTACACATGGTCCTGTGATTTTCCGACCGATGACCTAAAGAGTCCGACACAGGTTTGGTGAAGTCAGTTTTGGTCTCGACACGTCTACTTGTGTGACAGCTCGAAATTTTATAAGTAGAGGGGAAAGATGGGAGGGAAGGTCACCTTACCTCTCTCATTGACGACTAGATCTGAGAGAGAGATCTGTTATTTGTGTTATTTCCCTGTGAGTCCGTCGGTACTGAGTTCGTGGTTGGGTTCCTGTGTGGGAGCGTTGGGCCTATGTCGAGACAGGTAGTCCCGTCGAAGTCGTTCTGGGTACGACGGTTACCCGAGCAGGTCCTTCAGACGAAGGAGCACAAGCCAACCCGACCGAAGACAAGGCTTTTGGACCACCACTGTCCTTATAAATTTTTAGTCCAGACGTTTCACGATAGTCCAGACTTACGGTTGCTGATGACGGCAAGTTCGAAGTGAAGAGTATCTTCTCCGACGGGCCTTACTTCTAGTGTTGACGTCCGGTCCGAGTTAAAGTCGGAACGAATTACCGCGTATTCCATGACTCCACTACCAGCTCCCTCTACGTGTCGAAAATCCCCCATCGAGAGGTCTCTCGTTTAACACGTCTGTCTCCAGTCTAGTCGAACCCAGCAGGAATTGGTTGTGTACCGATAAATTCACTCACGATTGGACACCAAAGTCGGTAACACTAAATAACTCTTCCCATCACAGTTATTACGTCTCCTGGACTGGTGACCGGGAATTAAGGAGAGTAAATCTGTCCGACGAGAAGTAGTATTTTATCAGTAGGACATTTAATTACACAAAATAAAGTTTTCACTGTACAACATGACCGAACACGAAGGCCCGTTTAACGAAACCTAACGGCCAAAGGGTCGGTCCGATGTTCCCAAGGTCGGGTGAACTGGGGGACCAGGTTCTCTTTTAGATTTACCCTCCGTTTCCTACTGTCTAGATTATAGGGATGGACCCCGGGGGTCCGTGAGGTACGTAGACGTTTCCGTCTGGACGATGTTTTATCTCCCTCGACACGAGTCATTGACCCGGAGTAGACGTCGAGTCACGACTCGGACCAGAATAGATGGACCTTCGTAGGGTTCGTTCCACGGATGTCCTGGGTTCCACCGAGAATTGAAGCGACTCTGGGTTTCAGTCAACCCGTCACTCAATCAGACACCGAAAGGACCACCGAGTGTACCATTTCTTAGACGGACGTTACGTCCTCTGAGTCCAAGGTAGTGACCCCTTCTAGGAGACCTCTTCCCTTACAGATGGGTGAGGTCATAAGAACGGACCTCTTAAGGTACTTGTCTCCGCTGACGTCCCGATATCAGGTGTCCCAGTGGTTCTCATCGTTGATTATGAAAAGGGACGAATCGTGAGTTGTCACTCAGTGCCTTACTAACCGTGTACACCGAAGGTCAAGTATAAGTTGGGGGCGGCGGCACAGGGAGTGGGTATCATACACTAACTCAACCACTCGTCTCGTGGTGGGTCGAGACTCAGAGACCGAGAGTCTCTCGAGATTGTTCGGGGAATTTTAGAGTCTTATATATAAAAGAGTAGACATTTTCTCTCGACTGTGGACGAAGGGTCCCGACGACACTCCAGGTTGTCTGTTCCATAGATACCGTCGCTGACCGGTTATGTCTTCGCGGACGTTTATACCACCTCTCCAGACTGTCTTACACCAGGTGACCTCTTCCCTTACCGTTCGGTGACGTCATAAGAACGGAACTCTTGGGGTACTTGTGATACTTTTCCGTTTTACTATCCTATTACTTTCCCCTTGAGGGGTCCAGCCATCCACGGGTTGTACGATGACCTCTAGTCACCCCTTTATAGAGGTCTTTCTTACTTCCCTACCTCGGTTTCGTTTTTGTTATAGGTCAACGACTACACTGACTACTATCTTCGTTCCAGGTTACGACATTTCTCGTTATATCGTATCCTTGGACCTTACAGTCCAGGTACTTAGTTCCGTTTAACCTTCACCAGTTTGTCCTCTACCGTTCTCACTTGTAGCTGTAAGATCCTTAGTCGTTTGATTTTACCTGACTTTACCCACTTAAATTAAGTCTACTGGTAATATAAATGATGACGCCCGTCCTTAGGGAATCTTCTTTACCTCATCGGTAGTACCAGTTTTTTTCTCAGACTTTACGTCATGGACCTACGTCAGAGTTTTTACTGTCTTACTAGAGACAAGCAAAGGTTCCGTTTGGTAAGTTATAGTGGTATTAGGTTCGGATACGGGGTTGGTCATTACGACTTCTTCGTCTTCAACTTGCCAAGATACTTCTGGATGTTCTGGAAAATCTTGATTGTAGGTTTTTTCTACAGGAAAAGTAATATCCACTGACCTTACGTTTACATCCTTCAGTTCTTTGTGGACCTCATTGTCCGTTTAAACCGAAACCTTATACCTTACTTCGTCCCGTTTCCGATTGTCTCAAAACGGTTCTCTTACGTGACCAGTATCATTTGTAGGAGAAGGTTGTTGTGTTCTCTTCTGAGTTGTGTACCTGTAGCGGTCTACCAGTTGTGGTTTTAGTCTAACTAATATAAGAAACGTCGGTTTCTACCTCTTCGAGATATGTCAGTCGTTTTTGTTCTCACCCTCGTACTTGAGGAACAACGGTTTAAGTCTGAATTTAACTTCTTTCATCCTTTTTGGTGATCTGGTAAGTCCATACTGGATTCAATTTAGGGAATACTAATATGTCACCTTCACTCTTTATTTGAATTCCCTGATCTAGACTATCTATCTCACGGACTACTTGATACCTGTCTTCAAACACTGTAACATGTCCTCTGTCCCTAGTTCTGGTAGGGGTACCTTTTTTACGTTTTTTCGTTTTACCGACAGACTCCTCCGGTATGTTTATCGACACTTTTCTTCTCTTCGTTTTTCGTTTCCTCTTTTCCTTTCTATATTGGTAGACTTACGTCTCAAGGTTTTTGATCGTTCTTCTCTATTCTTTCAGAAGGAGTCGTTAGTTACCTTTCTTTATCTCCTTTTGTTGTCTTACCCTTTATGGTCTCTAGAGAAGTCCTTTTGATCTCTGTGGTTCCCTTGTAAAGTACGTTTTTACCCGAGCTATTTCCTGTCTATACCATACCTGGATTTTCTTCGTCTTCTATAATTCTTCTCCACCGTTCTTATGTGTCTTCTTGACATGTTTTTTCTAGAAGTGCTGGTTCTATTAGTGCTACCACACTAGTGAGTGGATTTCGGTCTGTAGGACCTTACACTTCAGTTCACCCAGGATCTTTCGTAGTGATACTTGTTTCGATCACTTGTTTCGATCGTTATGTACTTGGTACTTGAAGGTCTACAAGTCAGACCAAAATCTTTTCCGTCTCCTTGGTCTCTAGTTTAACGGTTGTAGACGACCTAGTACCTTTTTCGTTCTCTCAAGGTCTTTTTGTAGATAAAGACGAAATAACTGATACGGTTTCGGAAACTGACACACCTAGTGTTAATTGACACCTTTTAAGACTTTCTCTACCGTTATGGTCTGGTGGACTGGACGGAGAACTTTTTGGACATACTTCTAGTCCTTCGTTGTCAATCTTGACCTCGACCTTGTTGTCTGACCAAGGTTTGTCCTTTTCCTCATACAGTTCTGACATATAACAGTGGGACGAATAAATTGAATACACGTCTCATGTAGTACTCTTTGTGACCCAACCTTCTTCGTGTTCGACCTTAGTTCTAAAGGTCCTCTTTATAGTTATTGGAGTCTATACGTCTACTATGGTGGGAATACCGTCTTTCGCTTCTCCTTGATTTTTCGGAGAACTACTTTCACTTTCTCCTCTCACTTTTTCAACCGAATTTCGAGTTGTAAGTCTTTTGTTTCTAGTGCCGTAGACCAGGGTAGTGAAGTACCCTTTATCTACCCCTTTGTCACCTTTGTCACAGTCTGAAATAAAAAAACCCGAGATTTCAGTGACGTCTACCACTGACGTCGGTACTTTAATTTTCTGTGAATGAGGAACATTCCTTTCAATACTGATTGGATCTGTCGTATAAGTTTTCGTCTCTACAATGAAACGGTTGTTTCCAGGTAGATCAGTTCCGATACCAAAAAGGTCACCAGTATATACCTACACTCTCAACCTGACACTTCTTTCGACTCATGGCTTCTTAACTACGAAAACTTGACACCACAACCTCTTCTGAGAACTCTCAGGGAACCTGACGTTCCTCTAGGTTGGTTAGGTAAGATTTCGTCTAGTCACGACCCACAAGAAACCTTCCTTACTACAATTTCGACTTTGAGGTCATGAAACCGGTGGAGTACACTTCTCAACTGAGTAACCTTTTCATAGACTACGACCCTCCCTAACAGTCGTCCTCCTCTTCCCCTGTTGTCTCCTACTCTACCGACCTACCGTAGTGGCTGAGCTACCTGCACTCAGACTCACTTGAGACCCTCAACCATTACCTGTACCTCCGGACCGCACGACGTTAAGTACCCCAACGTTTCTCAGTCTGTGTTGACTCGCTGACTTGACTTGAGTTGACTAATACTAATGTTGAGGAATCACAAGTTTGAAAGTCGTTGAGAGATAGTGGTTCTCTTAATTGTTTTTGGGGTCGACAGTTCTGGGCGGTGTCGTCTAAGGGAGAGGGAGGAATATAGAGGGAGGAAGAGTCCTACTTGGTTCATAAGGTTTGCAATTCAGAAAACTAATTAGAATTTTGTGTACTATGGTTAAGGGTGGGGAAAATAAAAACAAGCATAGTAGGACTTTATCTGGACAGAAGGAGGGTCGAGTCGGATAGATTTAAGATAGGAAAGTAGTGTGTTATTATATAAACATCTTAGATGACACACAAGTGTTCCGCTCTGTGTCCTGAGTCCTACCGACGACTTGCAGTATGTCGGGGGTAATCCCCGACAATTCTCACGTCCAACCTCCAGTGTACTGGGTCGGATTTGGTTACTCGTACCAAAATTCCTAAAGTGATTCAGGGTCCCCTCTGTTTCAACATGAAAAGAGGAACCTAGAGGACGACCTCTCCTTTACGGACTCTTGTCTCTTTCCGGTTGAGTCTTTGAGAAACAGACAGGACTAGAAGGGAAATTTGAAAGATCAATGTACTCGGGTAATTAAAGGAAAAAACCGATCGGACTCAAACAAAAAAGAGCAAACTTGAGTCTTCTTAACACTAGTTATGGTTATACTTGTCATCGAGGTAAACTTACACTTTTTGTAAAAAAATTGACGAAACGTACATATAGAAAATTAAGCGGTGAAAATGTCAGCATCTAGACGATTCTTGGTCTCTCCGAACTATTAAAAGAGTTCCAACGTGTCATCACGGTCACAGTTTCCGGTTCTGAGGGTCGAATTACGAGGTAATGGTGGTAGTCAATAACCTCGGTGACTGGCTTCACCTACCGAAACTCCGTATCCTTCCCAACGGACAGAAGATTACGGGACAAAAGTTCTTGACGGAATCAACTTTCCCCGGAGTATCGTTAAGAGGTGTCGGGGCTCCTCACGTGACAATGTTTCGAGTGGAGGGCGACGGGAAGTGAGTGGGACCGTCGGTCCGGTCTGAGTATTACTTACCGGTCACTCTTCATGTGACTTCAGGTTGTACTTAGTTACTCTCGTGATTACTTTAACGAAGTTCAAGATCTCGTCTTCCATTCAACTTATGTCAAGTCTCTACATGTTGGGACACGGGAAGGTTCAAGGGTCTCTTCTTTCCCTTTATGTGTACCCATCCCCCACCCCTCTTGTCCGCGTTTCGTTGTGTATGAAGAATGTTACTGAAATTTGCACATTATCAGAGAGTCTGGCATAACAACCTCTTTCGTTGTTTTCACTAAAATATCTATTGCCTTTGAGTCAGATCAAAAAGTGGTAATCATAAAAACCTACTTTGCGACCTGTAAAGTCACACGATAATTTTCTCGAAGGACTTATAATAAAATAGTACTGAAGTCCAAATCTCCAATAATCCTTCATCTCTCGTAGACAATTTTTCGTATCCATTTCGGTGTGACGGATCCAGACGTAGGACCAATATGTTAAAAGGTTGACAACACTGGGACCCGTTCAATTAATTGGAGAGATTCGAGGTAAGAGGTGTAGACATTGTATTCCTATTATTGTCCTGGTAAGAGTAAATTCACAGTTCTCTTAATTTATTCATTTTACGAATCGGGACACGGTCAGTTTTTTTATAATCGGAAAAAAACAGTAATATTGATTATATTGACAATTACAACAATAAAATACAGCAGTTCATAATAAAAAAACCATTTTGTCACTAAAGCAATCCTAGAGGTCACCGTATATCCACCCAAATACGGTAGGGATCTACTAGGGGTCCGACGAAATATTAAAAAAAGAGACGAAAGATATCAAGAAAACTGAGACGTACAAAAGTCTGACTCGGTAGTGACATCAGTCGGACCTGTAATAAATGTAAGACGAAGGCTAAGAGTTATATCGGTTCGAACACTTTTAATCCACACTTTGCTCTATGAATAGTAATCCGAAACGTCATTGAAAGAGCCGGTGATCTCCAGATGGACGATAAATCTCCGAGTGACGGGACAACCCGAAGGGTCTTCACACGACCACAGAGGACTGAAAGTACAAATTTGTCTGGTTTAGTGTAATCTATCACGTCACTAAAGGAATTGAACCATAAGTCTCGAGACGCGTCACCCCAAGTCTAGATATAAAGATTAGAGGATCAGGTGATGAACGGTATAAGTTTAGTAGTCGGGGTCTGTTTCGTATAAGATGACAACGGGTACAGTCGGAACCCGGAGAAGTAGAAACACGTAAATGTGTGTGAGACGGGGGTGACTATCAGTTTACTGTGGGTGGTGTGTGTGTGGGTGTGGGTGTGGGTGTGTAAGAGGTCACCAGAAAGGTAGATGGGTTTAGAAAAAGTAGGAAGTTTCTGAGTAGTTCCATGTGGACGTGAAGTTGAATGATCACTAGATCGGGGAGGAAACTTGAGTCATTTGAAGTCCAGATATAGTTAGGAATCGGTTACTCAGGACTTGATAAACACTGTCCAAAGTTTGTTAATGAACCATGGAACTAAATTTAGTCATGTGTAAGTACGAAACGGAGAGGTTACTCTGACATTAAAGGATTCCGGGGTCTCCATAAAATATAAGACATACTCACAGGTTCCTCTTCCGTTACCGTGGGGTGAGGTCGTGAGAACGGACCTTTTAGGGTACCTGCCTCCTCGGACCACGAGACGTCAGGTACCCCAGCACTTCTCAACCTGTACTGACTCACTGAAGTGAAAGTGAAAAGTGAAAGTACGTAACCTCTTCCTTCTCCGTTGGGCGAGGTCACAAGAACGGACCTCTTAGGGTCCCTGCCCCCTCGGACCACCCGACGGCAGATACCCCAGCGTGTCTCAGCCTGTGCTGACTTCGCTGAATCGTCGTCGTCATCGTCGTCGTACTCACAGGTTCTCGTTAATTTTCTTTCAGACTGGTAAATCACTCGTAGAGTATACATGGCTCGTGTAACGACCGGTAAAATATTAGAACTAGTGTTACGGACACGACACGACCCGACACGAATCAGCGAGTCAACACAGGTTGAGAAACCCTGGGGTACCTGATCGGACGGTCCGAGGAGACAGGTACTTTAAGAAGTCCGTTCTTATGACCTCATAACGGTACGGGAGGAGGTCCCCTAGAAGGGCTGGGTCTCTAGTTTGGATCCAGAGGACGTAACGTCCGTCTAAGAAATGACAGACTCGGTGGTCCTTTCGGGTTCTTATGACTTTACTCGTCAGGTAGGGAAGAGGACCCCTAGAAAGACTGGGTCCTTAACTTGACCCCAGAGGACGTAACGTCCACCTAAGATATGGTCGACTCGGTGGTCCCTTCGGGTTAGTCGTACGGATAGTCTACCTATAAAGATAACGGAAACATCTTTAACTCGGAATTCCTGTACTTTAATGAACAAGTTCTGGTGTGACATCCATTCGGTTTTCGGTCTTAAGATTCCATTTAGACTGGGGGTTTTCAGTACATAAAAACGGGGTAATTTAGTGTAGATAAATCGTAGTGTTCGTCGTGAAGGAGTTACTTATAAATCCCGAACGAACTTATCAATTCCTCGTCGAACACGACTTATAGACCGTTCTAGTCTGATAGTTGGTTCGTCATTGTACACAGTGGTCAGGAGTCATGGGGACTCAGAGACACACTGTTGAGTTCGTCGGGTCGTCAGGGGGTTACTCGGTTCCGACGGATTGCTACCTTTTCGGAGGAAGAGACCGACCTCGTCGGGGTTTCTGGGATGCCGACCAGGTGGTCGGGTGAGGTCCAACGTTCCCGAGATTACTAGAAGAGTGTATTTTCGACCCCTCCACTCTCGGTGTCTCTTCACTGTGTTCTCGTGTGCTCCGCTACTAGTTTCTCATGTACCTCGGAGTGTACGTGTAAAAGGGACGTTCCTCGAAATGTTAAGGTCGTCGTGAGACCAAACCAATCGGTATTATAATACTTTCTACGACGTTTGTTGACCTAAAGTAAAGTTTGTCGTATTTAATTGTTTAACGTGTACACGTGTGTCGTAGACGATTGGATTATTAATTCTATAATGTTTTTCAGTGGATTACCGTGGGTTCAGTCGTATTACCCTATTAACAATGTCACGAATTTTTTTAAATTTCTGTATATTCGGCCAGTGGGTACCTCGTGTGGTTTGCCTTCCAACGAAAAAGTACCAGAGAAACTCGCGGCACAAACCTAATCGTGTTACACTTTCCGTCGTTGACGACAATACATTGATTTGGGACGTATATGTCAACAGTCAGACCCATTTAAATTGAGACGTCCAAATTCCGTCTCGACCGAACGGTCTCGTCTTGAATCCTTTGTTGTTTTTAAATTTCGGTGTGACGGGACACCCGGTGTCTGCCGACTAATCTCTCGCCACCTCTTCCGGTGGGACCGGTCGGACACGGTACGGTCCCACGATCGGGGGACATTATCGACGAACCTTTCGTTACTCCCGACTGTTCTCGTAGCAACGAGTTAATCGTTCGACAGACGTAAAAGAGAGGGGGATGTACCGTTATTTCCGTGAATCCCCCGGACTACATCAAGTCTTCCTTTCTGTGACTTTGGATCGTAGTCCCCCTCCGAAATTATTGTCCAACGAAACGTCGTTTTTGTTTCACCTAGGGTAGGGGTCCGTCCTACCCTTACCGGTACCGTGCCGGGTCCAACTTCCCCCACCGTGATACCGGACCCAAGATCCGGACCGGGACGCTCCGGCCGGTACCCCGAGTCTTCCTCGACCCGGTAGAGGGACTTGGCGGACAAACAGTTTACGTTTTATTCTTGCTCCCAATTGAGAGGTCCTCCGGGAAGGTTTAGATAGTAAAGGGGGAGACCAATATAGCCGTCTAGAAATAAGTAATGTCTGTTCCTTATTGAGACGTCCCTTGGAGAGTAAGATTTGACCCGACACAGTCCACTCCGGTTCTCTTCCTGTAAGTGACCCTTGACAGTTCTACAGTTTTTTCTATTTAGGTGACCTGGTACGACCGTTAGGAGAAGTGAGGGGTCGTCTTGAGTAATACTTCACCCAAACGGGACCTGGGGTAGGTTTCTCGGAACCACTTGAGGTAGATCTGTTTCTCCACGGGTGACTATTCTTCAAGAGGGGGACGTGTCGAGTTTTGGACTACGACTCCCGATACCGGTCCTTTCTGGGGTACCGGTGTTCTGTGGGGGTCCCTCAAGTTCCCTCCGACCTCTTGACACAGTCAAATAAATGACAAACAAAGTGCACCACACTCCCCGTATAAAATGTTCCCGTCTCATCTGACCTTCTCTACGGCTTTTTTTGAGTGTCGTACCTCTAAAAGATGAGACAAAACATTTAAGTTGTCCCGGTCCCGTTCGTTCTCTGAGTGGAGTCCGTGTTTTAAATTTCCCCCGGTTTTTTGAATCACTAGTTCTATTTATCATAAAATTGTATTATGAAATTTTAAATTACAGTACTTTTTTTTAGTACTATTCGTTGTATAGTCTTAGAATTTATTTCTCTGTTCGTCAGGCCCTTATTCACGTGTCGGTCTCAGAAGATTTTCGCAAATTCAGATCAAACGCACTTTATTTGGTAGTATTGTAGAAGGGTAAGGCAAAATTTAAATCTAGATTCTTTTATTGCCCCGTTTACTGGTGATTACTTACTAGGTGCAAGGGTGGGGACAGGGTACGTGTAGACGTGACCGATGTGTAAGACTAGCACCTATAAGGCCTTACTCATACTAAGACGTCTTAGTACGATCACCCTCTACGGTTACTTCCCCTAGACCGAAGATAACGATTCTGACCTGGCACGTTTCTACTGAGGGTCCTTTCAAACACAGGACCTTCCTTTATCAGAGTTTTTTTTCCATATAAGATTTGACTGTTGAGAAATTTTATTAATGATAAATTCGTGACTATTTCGAAACCGGACGTAATATAGAAGGAGATTTTCCTTTTCTACTTAGAGAGACGTCGACATATAAAATGAAACGACCTTCGTATTAAGACTCCTACGGTGAGGAATGAGTTCTTTGAAGGTACCGAGGGTTCACGGATGTCTGAATTTATGTTTGGGGTCTCGGGTTTCATTAGTCTTCAGAATGAGAGATGTGTTTAAGGATACTAAGTCGAAATAAGAAAAAAGGAGATGGGTGTAAGGTCGTCCGGACAGAAAAAGGGATGAGACAAAAAGGTCGGGAGGACGGAGACGGCACGGGGGATCTTAGTCTTTTTGGGAAGAAAGTAGACGGACCAGTAGAGAGGAAGAGGTTTAGAATGAGTAAGAAGGGTAGCGTTAAGATGTTGACGGAAGAGGTACTTCGGAATCTCGAGACGACCCACGATTTGAGGTCCTACTTAATTGAAATCATTCTTTCTCGACGTTCATCGAAAACGTAAAGTCAAATTGGTGTTTAATTGGTTCCATGAATTAATTGGGGTTTACGGGGTGATAGTTTCGTATGACTAAGAAGGAAGAAACGGGAATCCTCGTTGTGGTACCTTCCCCTCTTTTCTTTTTTTTCTTTGAGGAAAAGGAGTAACTAAAGAGGATCTTGTTTCCTTCATAAGTTAGTTACTTTTTTGTTTGTGTAGGTTGAAGATCCTTTCTACTTTATACCTTTTTTTCTAGACAGGTCATCAAGGTCTATGTCTATGTTGTCCTTATAAGAGACCCCTACGACTTCTTGTGTGTGTGTGTGTGTGTGTGTGTGTGTGTGTGTGTCTTTGTGTATGGTGAGAACCGGGCGTCCCCTCCTTTCTTTTTAAGGTAAAGCGCAAGACTTCGAGTTGGCTTCGGGAGCCGAGAGGGTCCGGACGTGGCGGACAGGGCCCACTAAAACGAAGACGTCGATTCCCGGACCACGAGTTTCGGACTAAAAGGGACTCGTCTCGTTAAGGTTTGGTAGAATCAGTGTGTCTATCTTCCACTTTCATATAAGGTTGGTTTGATGACCTGACTCCAACCCAAATAGTTTGGTTAATGCCGTTCTACAATACCCTTCACCCCCCCTTACATTAGTGTATACTGTCCCTACTAGTTTTGACGAATGTGTCATTTAGTCCTTTGACTATTGTCCGACTGTTGCCGTAGATGGACTGACTCCTTAAAGTCCGAGTCTAAGGGGTCCGAACATTTTGTCTTTATTGTTGTGTCTTGTTCGACACGTCGTGACGGCCCGTGGACCCGTGGAGATCCCGCTCCGACCCCCCATTCCTTCATGGACCACGACGGTCACCCTTATCCGTTTCCTCGGGAAGACTTTCCGGGTGGAGGGTCTGGCACCAAACGTCCTTCGTTAGAGAGTGACGTGATGAGTTTTTGTAGAATTACCCAGGACTGGAACCTGTGGTGTCTTTATGTCGTGACTCAGGCCCCTGAGATACCCCTCGGCCTTTCTCTGTCTGTCTTCCGTTTCAATAGGTGACGCCAACTTCTGACCGCTGACGACTCGCGGTGGGCCGTCTTCCGTCCCTCTTCTCAGTGATTCGTTCCAAAGGGTGGATTCGACTGAATGACTCCTTGCCGGATCTTTCGATACGTCCGTAAGAGTTACCTACCTTCGCAGGATGTGTGACTCTTCCAGAGACAGGAAACCCCTGGGGCGGAGAGTCCACAGGTCTCTCGGTGGGTCCTATCCGTCCGACACCTCTCACCCCAGTGACACGTAGGGTTTATCATTATTTAATTGAAACCCCTTGTGTCTCAGTGACGTCCTAGACGCCCCGGGTCTCGTTTTCGGTTGACGTCCTCTATGGATGACTTAGTGACTGTCCTGTGGTTTTATCTCCGGGATTTATTTCGTCGACTGGACTTTTCCTTTATTTATGGACGTAAAATTTCCTCCCCCCAGCATGAGACACGTAGTGAGTCGAAACAAAAGGTAAGTGTCACACCACAGAATTTTGTGGGATTGTTCAAACCGACTGAGTCCCGTGGTCGAATTTGAAATAGTTCCGGAAGCTGTCAGCACTAAACGTAGTTCAAGTTACGACAGGAAAACCGTCAACAACGTGAATTAACTCACTTTTTTCGACAGTCAGATTTCGGGGTTAGGGTTCCATTTAAGTGAGACTTGATTGGTAGACGGTCCCGGAGAGGGTCCCATCAGTTGTGAATAGTAGGTCTCCTGATCTAAGTGAAGGAGTATTAATCTAGTAAGGACTTAATTTAACTGCCAGGGTCCCTTTTTTTTTTTTTTTTGTTACGTTTCACACAAAACTCTGGTCTTTCCTCTTTGACCGACCAAAATTGTTTACGTTCTTCGATGTATAAAAAAGTGTCGTTATCTCACCGTGTTATTTGTTAAAAAGATTTATTCCGAAGTATTGTTAATAATAGAAGGTACGGTGGGAACAGTAAATGTAAGGCCAAAAACAAAACCTTCGACTCCGTAAAAGAACGTTCGTGGTTCGCGTTTGAGTTTCCTACCCATCGATAACAGAAGTCTGGGTCCACGGGTTCGTTCCAGTCTGGTCCAACTGGTTAGAATAATTTACAACACTTACAGTTTCAGAGTCACTTAAACAACCGTGTAGGTGCTTGGACGATGAAGAGGTTTTATTTCCCTTTTTTAATAGCTGAAAAAAATTTTTTTTATATATGGGGTGTCATCGGTGTCACCGACCTTTTCGAGTCCCTTTCTCCATCTATTTTATTGAGTGATTCACTATTTGGACCTTGGTCCGGGGGTTTTATTACGTTAGTACGACGTTCGGTTTTTCCTTTTTCCTCCATTTCTCTGCTTAGCTCGCCTATCCTAAGACTTCCAAAGAGACATTTGTACTAAAGTAAGAGACGGTCATTAACCCACTAAACGGAGATCAGTCTAAGTCAGGAGACCCATGAAGTGACGTGTTCCAAAAAGTTTGGAACGTATAATTGAGTTTTAAAAGGTCCTTTATAAAGAATTAATTTCTTTCATAAATCATTAAGAAAACAAGAAGTCTTCAAACGTGTCGTGAACCAATAGGAATGTAGAAACTACTCTGTCTCTCTCTTTAAGCACTTGGCGACAGAGTGTTCCCGAAGAGGTCGGTGCCTTGTCCTTTCTAATTACATTGAGTTTTATCTTACTCTGGTTGAGTAAAAACGGACTTATAGGTCTAATCTGTAAAATCCCGGGTGAAAACATCTCTTCACTATACTCTCCCTTCTGTTTCCTTCTACCTGTCTTCGTCTCTTTCCTGGTGATCCAGGAGTATTGTAGTGTCTGATTTATCTTGGACTCTCTAATGGTATGTAATATAAAGATGATGAACGGACTAAAATTATCGGTGGACTTCGTAAACTATTTGTGTGTCCCAAAAATCTAGGAGGAGGATTTCTAAAATCTAAGTCCTCCAGACCCGATCCAGAGTTATTAGAGAACAAACCGTTCAAATGGTCTCTAATTTTGAAGCTCATTCTGTGTCTCCGGTCTGTGTTTCGTTTTTCAATCTCGGTCTTTTCGTTCCCGTAGTACTAGGTCACTAGGACCCAACACCCCCCTGTGTACGAGACATGTGTGTGTGGGACCCCTTCCGCGTCTCTCCGGCCCGAGGATTGTGGGAGTGTCCCTGTCCTCTACAGTGGGACACAGGTACTCTCTTGTTTTCGATCTCGACTCTAGAGATGGTTTTGTCTCTAGGTGTTTTTCGAAGGGTGAGTGCTTTATTCGTGACATTCTTGAGATGGGGACTGTGTCCCTTCACTTTTACTTTGAACGGTGGATGACTCTTAAGGTCCACCCATTGTTTTTTTTTCAGAGGATATTCTTCGAGATTTAAAATGCGGTTACGTTATACGTCTACATAGGTCCAAGTCTTAAATATGATGAGAACACGACAATTCTCGTGAAGATATCGAGGTATATAAGTCCTGAGTGACTACTTTTTAAGACTAACTTCTACTTAAACGTTAGTTGTTCATGTATTCCTTTTTTTAGATAATATGTATTCTGTGTTTGAATTTTTTAATCGTGGTATACTTGAATTATCTTACAATATCGTCCAAGGCATTTTATTCATTGAGACTTAAATGATCTCCAATTTTTTTTATTCTTTCTCCTATTTATTACTTCGCTGTCCGGTAATACCGTTTTTTATCTGTTTAAAATTTTTGTAAAGGTGTTCCCTGTCTATAATCAGTAAATTTTAATTTTTGAGTTTCTGACACTCTGTTTTTCTACACAAACCATACAGACCATACAAAGGTAAGTATGCTTTGAGTCATGTTCGTTTTGACTAGATACTACTACCTTCAACTTTCTTGTGACTAGGAACCCTCTTATAACGGACTCTTCGACAAATTCCCTCGTCCGTTACGGGAGATAGGACTGGACCTACTACCAATGTCTTCTTATAAGTGTCCACTATGGTATTAATGAAGAAACGTACGGATAATTTGTTGGTGTAAGTTACCCGTCAAATCTGTGTTTGACTCGTATCTTCTAATCACTTGAGTTTCTTTTTTTTTTTTTGTTCCTCTGTCGGGTCTTACAACTTGTCTCTCTTTGTCTCTATTTTCTGTTCTCTCTGTTCTTTGTCTTCTATTTTGCTCTAGAGTGTATGTAGACTTTGCTCAAAGTCTTTCTCTCCTTTCTCTGTTTCAGACTCTTAAAAGGACTTCCCTTCCTTTCTTAATAGTCTTACTTATTCGTGTGGTTTAGGACTCGTCTTACTTAAGTACCTAGGTACGGATTTGTACAGTGTCACTGGGACGACTTGTCGTTTCTGTCTCTTTTAGAACTATCGTTGGTCGTTCTGTTTAATGGATATTTCCCCGTTGTTAGACTGACTGTCGGTTATAGAGGAGGTGTGTCATCCACGGAGGATACCGACCAGTTTCCGGTGATGATTCAACAACTGTTGTACCTTTTACATAAAACAAACTTCACTGACGTCGCTCTTGTAAAAAGAGTGGTTCTTGTAAGGTACAATTTACGTAGGAAGTAAGTGAAGAAGTTGTCCAAAAATGACTCATGGATGATACACGGTAGGACCAGTTCCTTGAAGGGGCAAGAGATTTTCGAGTTTTGAGACCTAAGTCCACTCACTATTTACGAAACTGTCCTCTTTATGTCCACGAGATTTTCCTGTTCCTTCATATAGGTTGGGTCTCCTCTCTCCAGTCCCTTTCAAAGGTCCTTCTTCGTGTAGGTTCGGCTCTAGATAGTCTACTTTCCCTAATCGTTCCCTCCTGTAATTTGAGACACTCTTGTTCCCTTCTGACGGACGTTACAACATAGGGATCCTAAGTCTTGTCATGGACCGTAGGTTTTCCCAGAGATATTAATGAATAACTTACTTACTTACTCACCTGTTTAGTTATCTAACCGGTCTTATGTCCATATTCCCTTTCTTCCGCCTCCGTTCCTTTGTGACGTACAAACTCGGGAGTCCAGTCATGCCGATCTCTTGTCTCATACCTCCACTCACACCCCTCTTACCCTACTACCCCTCTGTCCCCGTTCTACTCGAGGTTTCGATCTATCCTTGGGAAAGTCCTATACATTTCCCAAACCTAACATAAAATTCTCGTTATCCTTAAGTTCCTTTCCAAAATTCGTTCCCTCACCATACAATCTGAACCTAAACGTTTTTAGTGAGTTCAGGATCACCGTTACAGTCCCTTCAATCGTGACAAAATATTCCTCTTTCTTATAAAGGAGTGGTCGTTATACTCCTTGTCGAAAGTCTAAAGGTGGGTTTTCTCGAACTCTCTCTTCTTCCCTCCCTTCCTCTCTTTCCCTTCTTCCTTCCGTCCCCTCTCCCCGTCACTCCACCTCGTCTTCTCTTCCTTCCTCTCTGGGTTTCTGACGTGCACTTATCCAGATTCTTTATTTGTATTTTAGGACCGATAGGTGTAGGACGTCACCCACACAAAAGGTTAGTCGGGACTCTGAATACCGTCTCTATTTTATCCTTTTCTTATACAGGGGTCGAGGTCGACTTGTAAGACAAGTCCGAAAAGTTAGATTTTAGAAGTTACGCGGCCAGCCGTGGCAACGACAAGAGCACAACAAACGGGACATGACCCGGTTTGGGACGGGGGTTTATGGTTGCACAGTGGACACTCGGGTCCGTTCAGAACGATTGAAATACTTCAGACCCAAAAGGGGGAACAACGTTTTCGTCACTTGGTCCCTTCCCAGCTACCATTATTAATACTGAAAAGGAACATGCTTGTCGAAGGTATTATCCCTGCCGTTCGGGTGTTCTCGGACCGACTTATTTTGGTACGGGTCGGTTACGGTTCAAGTCGTCGAAGAGACGACCGTCGAGGACAACCCTGACGTTTCGCAACTTCCTCGTTCCCTCTAAGACTCCTACACAAGTGCCCGGGACCGTGCACCATGTGAGTCGTAGAAATTATAAGTGTCGAGTGCCGTGTACACCGACGGTTCGGTGTTAGTCCAACGATCGTTGTTAGGTAATTTCAATGAACAGTCTTAGCGTTCGTCCTTAAGGAGGTAGTTCTAGTCCCGAAGTAAAGCAGGTCAGTCGGCCTTCAGTCGGTCCTGTCACTCCTTCTCAATTTAACACCTCTCAAGAGACCCTCCTGGTGGAACCCGGACCCTTCCCGTTGTCCTATGATTTCTTACTTTCCTTTTGGACGTTGGTGTTCCTACTTCTTCGACAGTGTCCTTGTTTGTCGGTCTCCCGTTCTCTCTCATTTGTCGGTAAAGATCCCCGTCGACACTAGTCGACTGAACCGACTTGTGACGTGTGGAGGTTCCTCGAGACGGACGGGTCTGACGTTGGAGGACGAAAACGTCTACCTCTCCTTGTATTTGTCTCTACCTCTCTCGGGGTCCCAGGGTCCCAACGACAGATCTGTGTGAATAGTGTCAGTCCCCTTTTCCTCCGTTCGACACCATCCGTCTCAGGTGCAAGACCCGAGACTGATTCGGTAACCGTCTCCGGAGTCAGAAGAGTAGACGTTCTACCCCCTAGTATTATGAAAAGAGACTCCTTCAGTCTCTCTTCAAATTCCCGACTCGAGTTATATGGGTCCCGGACGAGTAGGAGTCCTTTCAGACCTTCGTGGGTCGGGACCCGTCCGAAGAGACGGGTGTGTCGATGGTGTCGAGTCTGAGCCGTGTTCCCTCCAAGATTCCAGATGATTTCTTACAGGACCAAATAGAAAGAGTCGTGGTTGGATGGTATAGTTAAGTTGGTTTCGATTCGAAGGGTCCCGGGTTCTCCGTCCCACACTACGAGATTTGTATGAAGGTGGTGACCCTTATCATTTGTCAGATTGTAGATTTAAGGTTTTCTATAATGACTATGACAAATATTAATCGTACGATTTATTTTGTCTTAGTCCGACGACCGAAAGTCTCCGACTCGTCATAATACGTCAACCTTCTTATATACACACACACTTAGATACACACACATGTATATGTGTACGTGTACACACGTGTGTTTACGTGTGTATGATGAGTACCCAGGTCGAAGACTTTAAATCTGATCTCATACCGATGTTTTGTGTGACTGGGGTACCTTCACTCTTCCCGTTTCCCTCCCGTTTCCCGTTTCGAAAGGGGAAGTAGGAGGTACTGTATGACCGGTTTCTACCTAAGGTATTTTGACTTACCTGGACCCTTGTCGATTTCTACCTTTATATCTAATTGGTGAAAAGTTCTTAATTTGAGGTTTGACCTCTTAGTAAATTCTTCGTCAGTCTTATGATTCAACGAATGGGAGGTAATCGACGACGACGACGATTCAGCGAAGTCAGCACAGGTTGAGACACGTTGGGGTATCTACCGTCGGGTGGTCCGAGGCGACGGGGACCCTAAGAGGTCCGTTCTTGTGACGTCACCCAACGGTAACGGAAGAGGTTACGTACTTTCACTTTGCACTTTCACTTCAGCGAGTCAGCACAGGCTGAGAAGCGTTGGGGTACCTGTCGTCGGGTGGTCCGAGGAGGCAGGTACCCTAAAAGGTCCGTTCTCATGACCTCATGAAGAAAGTAATCAAAGAGGGAAGTAATCGACGACGACGACGACGACGACGACGACGACGACGACGACGACGACGATTCAGTGTAGTCAGCACAGGTTGAGACACGCTGGGGTATCTGCCGTTGGGTGGCCCGAGAGGGTAGGGACCCTAAGAGGTCCGTTCTTGTGACCTCACCCAACGGTCTCCGATGGTTTACCGGATGTGTAGGGTAGAAGTGAGTGTTGTGTTTTTCTTGTGGTTTATAGTTTTAGAGATCTCGACAGATCGGATACCACAAAAAGAGATCTTTAATTCTCGGACTTATGACTTGAGTTCGTAGAAGAGCAAGATAGATGGAAAGGAAACGTTAATATAAATCAACAGAAACACTAAGTATCGATTTCTTATTTCGTACTTAAAGAGACGTTCATAAAGGGAGAGACTTAAACAACGAGTATTATTAAGACTACTAAAAGTCTCTTTTTACAACTTTTACTGTGTCACCGGTCACAAGAATAGAGAACAAAGGTTCATAAAGTAGTGGGACGTACATTTTGTTGTTCGTTTGACGGTAATCCTTTCGAAAACTCAGTTCAAGGGATTACCCTGTGGCATGTAAATATAATCAACATGTGGTGTTTCTTCCCAGCTCACGAAAGGTAAATAACTATCAATGATACACCAACAAATTAGTGTCACCTGGGTCGTCCTAGTCAGGTGACTGAACCTTCTAAAATTCCCAAAATTTTGTGTTTTAAGACCGGAGAAGGTGATTTCTTCTGTACTCTATGTCTTAATGATAAAACGATTCTCTCTAGACAATCAAGGGGTATGTCTCGTCCGATGTCACTCTTACCTGTCACTCTTATACACAAGGTGTCCTGTTTTTGCCTTCTTTTTCATTTGACGGTTGACTACTTGCCTATCTGTTTTACGCCATATAGGTATGTTACTTTATCCTAAGTCGTCATTTTTCCTGGGTCTATGGTTGTAGAGGATGTTGTATCTACTTGAGGTTTTGGTACTAGGATTCATTTCATTCAGTCTGTGTCTTCTGGTGTATCATATACTAACGTAAATCTAGTTGTAGGTCTTTTTTGTTTGAGATCTTTGTCTTTCATCCATTTACCGAGTCGGGCCCGGTATCCTCCCCCATCATTGTTGTGTACCCGTACTCCCTACAAAATCCCCACTGTCTTCACAAGGTGTTGACTTAACACTTCCACCAATATGTTGACACATTTACATGATTCTTAGTAAGTTGACATGGGAATTCTTCCTATTTAAAATACTATACATCTAATCCGAAGTTGTAAAAAATTTTCTCTCGTCTTTCCTCCCTTTTATATAAACAACAACCTAAAGAAATTTTGCACCCAGTCCAGTGTTCCAGTATGACATCTTACAGTCTCGACCGTCCTTGTACATCAAACCAAGGAGGGACTCTGTGTGAGTCTCGAGTGGACTTCTTCCGCCCCCACCCCGAGACCCCTCCCACTCTTCATCACCACCACCGCTTCTGGTCAACAAGTTTCGGTAAGTGTATTAATTAATGGTCAGTTCGATCTTACTCTTCGGTCCGGAGAACTACTGCCCAGATCATGTGATAAGGACTGAATAGAAGCAATAAAACGAAGTACGTTTGAGGGTTACGTAATTGGTATGTCCATTGGTCAGTCTGTCTACACGAAACTCAGTTTCCAGTTGTAAAACCCTTTATAACCTGTTGGATACTTAATCAATAGGAGACGAACGAAGTCACGAACATACAAAGTAAAAGAGCAGAAGAGTTATAAACAAACATACACTTTGGATACGGACACATACTGGAAGTCTACCTTCTAAGAAAGGATTGGGCTTTCTCAGTGTCTACACACAAAATCTTCGACTTAGGTGAGATTTCAAGAATGACGAAGGCATGGTGATTGTCGTTTGTAGGATTAAGTCTGGATCGGTGTCCCTGAACAGAAAGATTATCTTTACATTTTATCTAGAAATAAACGGTGTTTTAATTTTACACTAGGTTAATACGTCTTATCCTTCCCTGAACAACAACTTAATGTAATTTTTTTTTTAGTGGGTGTGATTAAATTTTGTTACTACGGTGTCGGAATTAATGGAACCCGAAATGATGACATCGAAAGTTTGTCGTGTCCTTATCCCACTCTGTGTTAGATACTATTTTGTATGTCTCTTTTTGTCCTAAGACGAATTTGTTTGTTTACTCGTTCGATTCTGAAAATTTGTTGCAAACCTCTGTTTGACTGGTGGGACCTTTAATAAGCTTTCGGAATTCACAGTTGGTTATAATGTCTGATATCCACACACGGGGGAAGGGGGTTTAAGTACACGACTTCAGTATTGGCGACGGGGGACACTACTACAATCCTCACTCTAGAGACCCTCCATTAGTCCAAATCTACTCCAATACGTCCACCGCAGGAGTTACCCTAATCGTGGGAATATTCTTCTCCTTCTCTGTGGTCTTGAAAGAGAGAGGTAGTACACTCCTATGACATTTTTCTACGGGGAGATATTAGATCCTTCTCCCGGGAGTAATTCTTGGTTGAGACGGTCGTGGACCCAGACTTGAAGGATCAGGTTCTTGGTGCTCTTTTATTTGTACCAAATTCGGTGGGTCAGATACCATAAAACAGTGACATCGGACCCGATTCTGTTGATTTATGAAGGAAATGTCAAACGTCTGGAGACATGTTAAGTGATGTCCCTAGTTCCACTTCACTAATATGTTGTGGGGAAAGAGTCCTTGAGCTAGTCTCCAATCAATAGGTACACGTAATTTCATGCACTCTTTTATAAATCGGAAGGATTTAAACGTAAAACGTTCCCCGATAAGAACGTCACTGAATGAATATGTAAATATCGGATAGAGGGTTACGAAAGCGGAACCGTATTTCATTTTTAATTTTATCTTGACGTATAAATCGAGTTGAAGGGACAGTGTCTTGGTCAGGAATTGAAAGATTTTACATACTGAAATCGGAATTTTGTTACGGGTAGAGGTTTGATGAAGTGAAAAGTCAACAGATATAAGTGGCCCCGGTCGACCTACCTACACGGGTCCTACGACCCCCAAGGGGACTCTCCGTCCATAGAGGAGACTTTTATGTCCACTTTTATACGTCAATTACTTCTCCCTGTCTTGACACGACTGGTCATACTCACCTTCGAGGCTTAAATTTATATGGTTACTGGAGTCCGAGTTCTTCCGAGGTTTAACCGGGTTCCCTTAGTTTGAACAGATCGGTCAGAAACAGATTGTTTCGGGGTTTCAGAAGGGGATAAGGTGGACTGACTGGGTCCGCTATGGATTTCATCTTTCTTTTTAAAATTTTGACTTCCGTCATGAACATGTTCCTCCAGACACTCGGGATTTCGTCTCTTAGAAACCCCTTCCTTGTTATAAGAGATTAATGTCTCGGATTAGGGTAGGGACAATGTTGTCTTCGTTTATTTTATTGGAGTTTGGTGTGTTAGAGATTTGACAGTTTAGGATATATGCCGGATTAAAAGAGTCCACTGTGTCAAATGGATTAAACACTTTCTTTCTCTTGACCCCTGTTATCTTTATACATTCCACCCGATTTCAATGCCTATAGAACAAGAAACTCTTTTTTTATTTTCATTTACCTTATATTTTCATTTACCTTATTTTACTTGAGTGATTTTAGAACGTATTATTTCTCCTTTCTAATGTGGTGAGATTCTGTTGATCCAAATACCAGTATTTCTAGAGGAGACTCGGTAAAGAAGAGTCCTACGAATATCTCGGAGTTGACAAATGTTCGACTGTAACCTGGGAAAGTCGTTGGAAAGACCGTGGTCCCTGTCAAAAACATCTTCTGTCAAGAAGATTCCTGGTCCCACCCCACCCCCACCCCCCCACACACCAAACCCCTACTAAGTTCGTGGAATGTAAATGACACGTGAAATAAAGATAATGATAATGTAGTCGAGGTAGAGTCTAGTAGTCCGTAATCTAGGGTCTCCAACCCCAGGGGACGAAATTTTGTGTTAGGTTGGAATCCGAAGAAGACGACGACGACGATTCAGTGAAGTCAGCACAGGCTGAGACATACTAGGATATCTACCGTCGGATGGTCCGAGGAGACAGGGACCCTAAGAGGTCCGTTCTTGTGACCTCACCCAACGGTAAAGGAAGAGGTTACGTACGTTCACTTTGCACTTTCCCTTCAGCGAGTCAGCACAGGCTGACAAGTGCTGGGGTACCTGACGTCGGGTGGTCCGAGGAGGCAGGTACCCTACGAAGAAGTCGTCCTCGGTATTGAGAGAAGGACGTAGAGACGTGTCTTTCCGGTACTGGGAGTCGAAAGGGACCGAGAACCCTACCACCGGTTCACTTTTCAGTTCGACCTCTTGAGGGGTTCCACCCAGAGTCCATTGGCCGACCAATCTAAAATAGAACGCACCCACTCGAATCGGAGTGATTCGGTTCCTCCGTGAACCGAACCCGACTCTTACTAAAGACAAATCCAAAGAGGTCCGGAACTAAGATTTGTCGGCCTTCTTTCCGAGGCGACAGAGCTTCCCGTGGAAAGTTCTCTTTGGTTTTATCCTGCGAGCGACTTGTTATCGCCTGACAAACCGGTGGTTGCACGACTTGCCCCAGACGGGCATCTCGACCTTCCCGAAAGAACGTTTCAATTTTTCTGACTCTTCTTTTGTCGTCGTTCTTTTCTAAGTAGGTTCTTTAGTGGGTGAGGTTTGAAAGGAAGGGGGTGTCTTCACGGTTGCCTATTTTAAATTTGAAGAAACTTCTTTTCAGGTCGGTCTCGAGTCGAAAGTCCAGAATCTTCTGTGGTCGCAGGGTTCCGGAGGGGTGACAGTCTAGTTTGTGTGTGTTTTGTCAAGGACTATGCCCGAACCAAAGGGGGTATGGTATGTTTTGTCCGAAAGCACAATTAGATGAATGACGTGCCACCCCTTTCCTGAGATTAAAGTGTCGAGCCTCTATTGTGTTTATTAAGTATACTGTATAATCGCCTCATAGACGCCCCTTTCGCAAATCAATCTCGAGTAACTTTTGTTATCCTCGAGCCGGTGGTGTAGTCTTCCACTCCTTCTCTCCCGGGAAGGTTTTCCGATTCGGAGGAGGACAACGTGAGCAACAAGGTTCAGTTGTCCAGAGGGATTAATGTGTTGTGAGGAAATAAGAAATCAGGCAGGTACCAGACCCTGTAATAGTTGAAGAAAGGTCCCGGAAGTCTACGATGACTTATGTACTTTCCGGGGACGTTTGATTCGCGGTAGTCACACGTCTGGTCGTTAAGGTGATCTTAGTAGTTGTAACAGTGGTGGAGGAATGGTTGTTTGATGAACACAACACCTAAAGAGACAGAGAATTACCATTTGAATTTTTATTTTTTAGAAGGGAATAGAAGCGAACAAAGGGTACCGATCTGAGTAGGAAACTTCTAGAGTACGAGAAAGAGTTCTGGAAGAAAGTTCAAAAAGAGGGTACTTCAGAAAGAGGGTCCCGTCACACCTCTGGAGAAGTGTCGCTAATAAGTAAGATAAAGAGGGTTGGAACTCCAAGACGGTTCGCACTCCGTCTAAGGGAAATCTTTGTCCTATTTAGTTAGGACCCGACACGTCTTTCAAAAAGTTTCCACCTCCATTTCCTGTTGTTGAGATGTTAGTAGTCAATCTGTACAACCCTTCCTCTGGTGGTGGGTTCGTCTATTTTGAGTTTACGTTAGGCCTCGTAGTTATACGCAATTTTGGAATGATACTTAATTTCTGTAAGAACCAAACCCTACACACACACACACACACAAACACACACACATGCACATACGGAACATGTCCTAAAGACTCAGATTTCGGTCAAAAAATACTATGAACAGAGACAGTGACGTGGTTGACGAGGAGAAATGAAAGAATCGGTATCGGTGGACTTGGACTTGGACTCCGAATAAAAGAGTCATAACGTAAAGTTTTAGGTCGTTGTTTAGGACTACATTTTTAGAGTGGAAGTTTTTACGACGAAGCATTGTAGAGGTGGGGTCGTTAGGGAGACCAATTTACTGACAAACAAACAAATTAAGGTGTCGACTGTACGACAGAGTATGAGGGACGGTCTGGGTATAAAGGTCGACGGGTCTTCTGTGTAGGGGCCGTGGAGGTTGAGTCGGGTAGGTTTCACCTTGGGGACAGTAGTTCGGTAGGGTCGGTTATTAGTGTGGGTTGAGACCCCGACTGGGTGACGACAGTAATGAAGATAGTGCGTGGAGGTTACAGTGGAGACTCGGATGGAGGTTCGGGGTAAGGTCGGGGTCGGACGTCAGACAGAGAGGTCTTAGTGGTGCCTCTAGCGGATTGAACTGAGGAGGAGTGGTAGTTAGGAGTGGTGTTGAAGTCGTATGAGTCCAACTTCATGAGACACACACACACACACGTGCGTGTGTGCGTCATAGAGTCAGTACAGGTTGGGAAACACTGGGGTACCTGACACCGGGTGGTCCGAGACAGGTACCCTAAAAGGTCCGTTCTTATGACCTCACCCATCTGTAAGGGAAGAGGACCCCTAGAAGAACTAGGTCCCTAGCTTGGACTCAGAGGACATAACCGTCCACCTAAGAAATGTCTTACTCGGTGGTCCCTCCGGGAATGGATGAGATAGTTTCTCGTTGCTCCATAAAAAGTGAACGAGTTTTAAAACGGGATCTTCTTCCAGGTTTTTCGAATCGACCCAGGGACGGAAGAAAGAGGTAGAAGTAGAGGACCAGGAATGAAGTCGTTCCGAGTTGACGTGAGTAGCTGGATTTGCAGGGTATTTGGACGTGAAGTACTTTGAACCGGGGTTTACGGACGAGTGAAAAACGGGAGATCCGTTTAGTGAACGGTAAAAAGTTTTTTAATCCGTCTACTTGGGTGAGTCACTCGAAAGGGACTAAGGAAAAGTTCAGAAGAACGGGAGAATACACGTAATGTACAAAAAATTATAATATCGTAAGAGACATAAAAAAAACTTTAATGATCAATTACACAGAAAGAACGAGTAGTTAAGGAAAACAAGTTGAGACATGGATGTGACTGGTTCTCCCGTAGACCGTGTATCATTCACGAGTTAATTATGGACTACGGAGTTACTTTCTTCCGTTAAATAACGTAGTGGAAATTTGTAGACTTCGAAAGATTCTTATAGTCCAAAAGAACAGAGTAGGGTCAAAACGGAACCGACCGAGTAAAAAGTGTATAACTAAGATTTGACATGGCAGTGATCGCAGGACTTCCGTAAGTAACTTACGGGTTTATTCTCTGTCTCTACATGTCTTCTGAGTTCTGTCAGATGTTGTGATGGGAGGTCCTTGACTCTGGTTACTCTTCTATTTGACTGGACTGTGTCGTGTTA
Organism: Capra ibex; assembly: GCA_006410555.1. NCBI lineage: Eukaryota > Metazoa > Chordata > Mammalia > Artiodactyla > Bovidae > Capra > Capra ibex. The sequence continues at coordinate 43,200,271 of SJYO01034137.1, forward strand.
CACTGAAGTCATTTCCGACATTGATTAATTGCGATTCTGGTCTCACACAAACGATGACTCTTTATCATTGCCTGTTCTGGTTAATTATGGTTGTACAACAGTTTGTGGTACCATTAAAGGTAACATTACAAAATAACCCTTGTTATACTATGGCTAAAAAAAAAAAAAAATGGTTTCAGACGTTATTTGAAAGAAATGATAAAAAAATTAGGTCTACGGTCGGTACCTACGACACATGAAAGAGGAGTTTACGAGTACCTCAAATTTTTAGTTGTTCCAACTAGACTTTATATCTTTTACGAGTCAACAAATACTTCTTTTAAACGAACGCTATAAAACTAGTAGTCTCATTCGCAATATATTACTTTCCATTTATATAGAATTTGATATATTTTAGAGTCTAAGAGACCACCGAGTCTGTCATTTCTTAGACGGACGTTTACGTCCTCTGGACCCAAGTCAGGGACTCAGCCCATCTAAGAGAACTCTTCCCTTACCGATGGGTGAGGTCATAAGAACGGACCTCTTAAGGTACCTGTCTCCTCGGACCACCCGATGTCAGGTACCCCAGCGTCTCGACCTGTGTCGACTTCGTTGACTCGTGTGTGTATTTTAGAGCTGAGAAGCCTACTCCCCAAAGACCCCAAAGTCTAGTGGTCCACCCCCACGACTCACTGTTACGACGGTTGCGTGTTGTTACCTCACTCCCGTCCGCTCTTTACGTCTCGAGGCAGTTTTAGGGAATGTCCACCGGAGACGTGCTTTTGGACCTCTCCTCTGGTACCTCAGTCTTTGGCTCAGGCCTCTACTTGGTTTATGCAGAAATCCTGGAGGGACCTGTGCCAACCTTTAGGTACGAGTAAGTGACGGTTTGAAGGGGTCGCTACGGTTAGGAGGACGTCCAAGTCCCGATTACAGGGACCTTGGTTTCACTTCTCATTAAGTGGGACCCTGAAAATTTAAGTGTACGGGGTGACCCTCGTCGGTACAGACTCCGACGGAAGTGTCTAGGGTAAAGACGAGTTCCCAAGCGAATACTGAATTCCGTATTTTTATACAGAAATAGAAAGACGACACCGTCTTCGACAAACCGGTCACAAGAAAGAACCCTCTACTTACTGTCTTATTTTACTGGCGCCAAGAACCCAGGCATTACGAAAAAGGGGTTGGACTCTGTACAGGTAATTATCTCCGAGAGTCTGTACTATTATTCCTACTTTTCCGACTTTGCTTATGTGCTTCGGAACAAAAGTTTGCGATAGGAACTATGATATTAACTGAACCAGTCGGTATTGACTATGGACAGGGGTCCGTTCGGTTGGTTCAACAATTTTTCCGTTGTGTTCGTTCGTGTAATTACGATTAGTACGTAAAAGAAAAAACTAGACGGACTGACGATATTATACATATACGGACACACACATATACACATATAAACTTCTATATTTTTAAATGAAAAAGTGACTTGTTGTCAAATAAAAGTAAGGGACTGACAAGTCATAATATCCTGACCCCGAAGAGACGATCTCAGACGAAGAATTTCTGGTCGATGAGATTCAGACATACACACACATAGTGGGGTGGTAGTGTTATGTCTAATCTGTTTTATCTACGAATTACCACATTAAGTGAAATGTTACCGTGATAATAATGTCGTAATGAGATAAAAGTAATGATGACGTATAATCTTAGTCGAAGGTTGTACAAACTCACTTCTTTATTTTGTTGGATTAGTGTCACGGTTAATTAAGACATTTTCAGTACATCATATAGTTTTACTTTTGTAAAAGTGTCATAGGGTCCTTCTGTCCTAAGGTACGGACTGAGTGAAGGAGATCGAAGGATGCGAAGATAGGGTGGTATGAAACTGGATCGGATCAGGTTAATGTTCGGTTTTTAGCTAGTTTCTGGGCATCGTTCGAATTGACTAAGAGATTCTTTCCTATAATATTAGGTAGTCGTATGGGAGTAGAACACGATTGTAATAAAAGGGTCTAAATGGGTTGTAGTAACATCATGGTTATTGATGAGAAAGAGTGCGACGAGAGAGTAGTCGAGTTTATGACATTGTCGTCTCACTAAAGTTCGTCCAACACTCAGAGTCTCTCATAACGAACGTTTCACGTACATTTAATAATCTAATGTAATGTTCACTTTCTGAGTCGTCACCCAGTGGTATCACCTCGTAATTACATCTCGTGCAACTTACCTTGGGAACGTCTGTCCGGAGAGGATACACTAAAAAACCGTCCCTCCTCTTTCACTGATGCCCCCTTCCCTCCCGTCCGTTCCTACCCCACGACTCTTTACTCTGTGCTCTCTTGTGGTTCGTGTCACCCCACCTCCCACGTCAGAGCTACCAACCTCCCCCGTCGGTCGTCATGATGTCCTGATCCCTCCTGTTTCTCCTCTCCTCGTCCGTCTTCACCCTGAGAGGAGAACAAGTCGACGTCAGTCAAGTCAGCGAGTCAGCACAGGCTGGGAAACTCTGGGGTACTTAGCGTCGTGCGGTCCGGAGGGACAGGTAGTGGTTGAGGGCCTCAAGTGAGTCTGGGCGCAGGTAGCTCAGTCACTACGTACCGCATATTGGAGACCCTTTGGGTTGTTCACCGACTACCCGAACTTGAATTCACTAAGCAGACTTGAACCGTCCTAGATCGGATACCGTCGACTTGACTCCCTGACCGTATCCTAGGTCAGGTCCTCTCTCTTGACCATCAATTGACTTTCCGGGAAGTAATTAAAGTGTCTCGTTGGCTAGTCTTTGTCCTTCGTTTTCCCCGACGTCTGGACTCCTCCTCTACCCCTCTCCATCGGCCTCCCCGGGACGAAGATCTACACGAGGTGGTAGTGGTCTCACTGTGACCTACACACGGTCCGTAGGAGTGTGCACCCGAAGAGTTCGTGGAACCCTTCGGCCGTAGCAATTGTAGGGTAAAAGTCGACTGTTCCTTTTCTGACTCACCACTTCCTTGAGTGGTTTCCAGTGAGTCAATCGTGTGGACCCGGGGTGAGGGTCGTCCTGACATTGTTGGTGCATTCGACAAGTAGTACCAGACTCAACGAGTTCTGACCTCGTCCGGACCCGGACGGTGTTCTCTCCCGTCCTAACCACCTAGGTTCTCTTTGTCTTCACCCTGTTTGATCCCACCGACCCAGGTTTGGGTTCTGGGTCAACCTCCACTCTCGTTCATCTTCGACACTAATGTCTCGACCCTTCACGTCTGGACTTAGAAGACTCTGCTGTTGGTCGAAAGGTCCCGTTGCACACTCTGTTAGACGTGACAATTACTCGTGGATGAAAAACGTTCCACACTCGTATACACTTTCTTATGTGGTACCTCGAGTAGAAGAACCCTCCTGGACTGAGAACGGGTCCTTTATGATGATCTTTTGTTACATTTCTTTGGACCGTTTCCTTCTCCACTGTACAACTAACTTACTCGTTTCAGTAGATACACAGACTTGTGACATTTTCTCTTGATGTTCTCCCTCTCCCACTTAGAATAGTCCTCGACCTTACTGACGTCCTAGAGTCCTTCGTTCCTCTAACCTGGTTTTCGCCCTTGAGTCTTCACCCTTCTTCTCCTTCTCCTCCTCCTCCCGGATATGATCGCTTTTTTCTTTCACTTTCACAATCAAGGGGTCAACACAGACTGAGAAACGTTGGGGTACCTAACATCAGGTGACCCGAGGAGACAGGTACTCTAAGAGGTCCGTTCTTTTGACCTTACCCAACGGTAAGGGAAGAGGTCCCCTAGAAGGGTTGGGTCCCTAGCTTGGACCGAGAGGACGTTACGACCGTCTAAGAAATTGGGGTTGGGTATGATACTTACGATTCAGCGGAGTCAGCACAGGCTGACACGCTGGGGTATCTGCCGTCGGGTGGTCCGAGGGGGCAGGGACCTTAGGAGGTCCGTTCTTGTGACCTGACCCAACGGTAAAGGAAGAGGTTACGTACTTTCACTTTTCACTTTCACTTCAGTGAGTCAGCACAGACAGAGAATCGCTGGGGTACCTACCGTTGGATGGTCCGAGGAGTCAGGTACCCTAAAAGGTCCGTTCTCATGACCTCACCCCACGGTATGATCCTTGTCTCTCTCCATTTTCTCCGACTCCAGTTCTGTCGACACCTTCTCTTTGGAATGCTCAGAAACCAGTTTCCGCTGGGTCTGTTTCCCGATGCGGTTCTGCAGTGGTCCTCTTGAAGTCTAGTTCGTTCCGTCCCTAAGACTGAAGGGAAATAACAAAAGAGGGGTGTCGAATGAGTCTTGTCACGGACCGTGTCTCTTCCACGAGTCATTTCAAAACAACTAACTTTCTTATGGTGGGAGCACGGACATGTGTCACTACTGTTTGACGTTCGTTTCCCTAAGGGTCTTAGATGTACGACTTGGTCCGATCTGTCTACGCACAGAGTTGCTTTCTCCTACAATCACTCGTACAGGATTTTCCCGTATTTCTAGGACTTACTAATTTTTATTGTTCATAAATGGAATAAAAGGGAGGGAGTTGAGAAGGAACTTTAATATTATTTCATTGTGAGCCTCAGGGTGTAGTCACTGCCACCTTTTGGAGGGAGGGAGGGAGGCAGGGAGGGAGGAAGGGCGGGTGTCAGTCCGGTACCGGGCGTCTTTCCGACGAAGTCGGAGTACGGTTCCTAGGCCCAAAAGTTGAAGTACCTCGGTAGGTATATCCGACACTTTGGTTAGACCGCCGAGTCCTGAACATAAAACAGAAATTTATTATCTCCTTTTTATTGTCTTGTAACGTCCATTACCTATTGAATATACTTTTCAAATAACTACACACACTATATAGACACATTACCGAAAGTTATATAACACAAAAAGAGTATTATTTGTGTACTTTCTGTGACGTGATTTCCCTGTTCTTTAAGGTTATACTCCTGTGAACAAAAGTATAGGTTCGACTTACTGGAAACAAAAGGACCGATTTATGTTGGTAGTTTCCACGACGAGAAACCCGGTTTTTTGAACGAAGTAGGACTTTGTAGTACTTTAAGAGACGTTGTATGATTCAAGTCTTAGTCAAAGGAGTTTCATCGTAGTCAAAGTCTTGTGTGTTAGAAAAACTTTTTTTTAATCTAAATAAAAAAAAGGTCAATGTTTTTATTATGTGTGTAATTACGTTCTTTGAGCCTTTTATCTTTTCCCGTGTCTCTTGCTCCTCGAGTGTCTATTGGGGTGAGAGGTCTCTACTGGTGAAATAGTAAGGTAGTAAATCCATGTAAACCCGGGTACGATTGTATGTGTGTATGTGTGTGTGTGTGTGTGTGTAAAAATATTTTTAATAGAGTAAGGTACGTGTGATGATACTTTCGACACTAAAAAGTGATTCATATTCTAGGGTTCGTAGAAGATGATGTTACACTCAAAATGACTGATGTATCATAAGGTAAACGTCTGAACGAGTCCTCGTAGGGGTATTTTCCGGGTCTGTTTGGGAGACGGAACTCCTTTCTACTGTCGACGACTCTTTACGGGAGGGGGTGACGTGTCGATCCCGACCGACGGAGGTCGAGGTCTCTCGAATTTTCGAGGTTCTTGTCTTACGGGGTGAGATACAGGGAATTAAAATGAAAGATAATTTAGTCTCTTCCTGTACGTCTGTGTTAAAAGTGATACGGGGGTTTACCGAAATGACCTTCTCGGTGTTCGAGTGATCGATTAAAAATTTCTTATTATTTTTACGGGCTACCTTAAACTTTTATTATTATGACTCTTACAAGACGATAACTACGTGTCGGTTCTGTTTCACACGACTGAAAGTTTGAATAGAGGTGGATTCCGAACCAATTGTGTATAGATAATATTATTGGAGTCTCCCCCCGTAGAGGACCACCTTTCCTTGAATGACCTTGAAGACTCGTAGAACTGTGTCGTATGTTGACCTCCTTGTAACAATCCCTCCTTCTTCTAGACGCAAGATCAGTATCGGAACAATGGATGGTCCTTACCCCGGAGTCCGTATAAAACTAGAGACACTTTCGGTCAAATTTACCCCTCTCTCCCATCTACTCTACCAAGTATTCTGGGGACGACCGAGATTGTCCAAAATCAGATTATTTTGTATTGGTTACCGTCAGAGCACTCACTCGGGATGTATATATCCTTGTCCGTGGGAGTGCGAGTTCTAATCTTTAGTTCGAAATCTTAAAAGATCTCAGGAGAGTCCCCTTGGGGTAAACAAGATGACTAAGAGGACCCCCAGAACTCTTTCAAATCGTCGAGTGGTTAGAACTCCGTGAAAGACATCTTTGCACGAATAGGTTTCACCCAGTACTCACGGTCTTTGCCATTTTATGTTAAGGTCGTTAAAGTGGGAACAGTCGTAGTCAGTTGGTTATACTAGTGACTTTCTTCGTAGCAGAAACTACTAGTTTCATAAAGTAAACGGAACGAAAGGGGGACGAAGTAATGGACGTGTTAATTCTCAATACCCGTCAAGTGGGAAGGGCCACGGGACAGGAAAGTCTATATAATAGGAACAGTACCGGTACAAGGATCCTCAAGTATGACATAACAGTGACACCGGAAGAATGGTAGTAGGTGACCGAAATACTAACATTTCGCTTTTACTTTTCGTTACGTCAAATAACTTTTCAAAAATTTGAACACTTTATATGGGAACAAAGAAGAGACTAAACTGAGAGTCTTTAGGTAATTGAAAATTCGTCAGTGAGGAGGGGTACTAACCGTAGCTAGTAATTCCCTACTATGTCCAGAGAAACGAGGACCTTCCCGCCGTAGGGTAGTCTCGCAGAGAAGAGGTAGAGACAGGTAAAGAAGTCCAAAGAAATTTTGATTAATCTTCTCAGTTATTTGTGCGGGCGGTTAAGGGAATTGTGTGAGCTTCGTGTAGTCGGACGGGAAGTCTGGACAAGAACAAGACAACGAGGTTCATAAGGGAATGGACGGAAACAGTTAACCGTAAGAGCTGTTCAAGCAGTATTGAAGAGTTTCACAGTTGAAAAGGAGACAAGTAGCAGGAACAATTTCTATTAAATTTTAATCTTTCCGTGCAAGGGTCGGTAATGTCTCAGTTACGATTAAAGTAAGAGAAAACGTGCATTCAGAGGAAGGGAGATCTCTAAGGGAAGGAACCAAACGTCGGGGGTGAGGGGTCGGGGGTTTTCCGTCGTAGGAATTAGAGCCATGCGTGCTGGGGGAAGGGGACAAGTTGGTGAGAATAGAAGGGAGGAGGGTTTATGAAGTGGGTCACTTTGTGTGAAATCGTACACCAAGAGGAAGGAAGTGAGGTGAAGACTCTCTTTACGGACACAGACCTCTAACATTCCAGTGGAAGTCCTTTCTCCGTATGTCAGCCGACAGTTAATTAGTCCTATTCTGTCTTTTTTAATGTTACACACGTCAAGACGAAGAGCCATGTACGTACATACGAAACCCCTAGTTCTCCTAAAGAGCACGTATTGGATTTTAAGCGTCGTTATGGAAAAACAACCCGATACTGCTTAAGAGATGGATCGTCGTTAAGAGATGGATCAGCAATTGTCAGACCTAATAAATTTTGTCACTAATGGTATGAAGTAATATTTAAGTTCACAACCAGGGAGGACAAAGAGGGGGTAAGGCAAAGTGGAGATAAGAAACGTTGGACGGACAAAGAGGAGTCATCGTGAGAAGCGAATATTCAGTTTACTGAGACATACATAATTAAAAATCAGGGTGTAGCTCAAACTGTATATCTAAAATTCGGTCAAATAAGAGGGGGTAATCCGTGTCTTGGTTTGTAGTGGTAAGAACAGTGCATGTGTTCAGGTAGTTCAAAGTCTCACAGTAAATATGTGAGAAAATAACGAAGAATGAAGAAAGTGTGTGCGGATGGTGAATGCATGTCGTTGAAGTGTTGTAAGTATAAAGTATTTGAAGTAGTCATAAGTCGGTTTAGGAGGGGGCTTCATTCGATCCATAAAAATTGTCACGCGACGGAGAAAGTGTCCGCACTCTTAGGACGTGACCCACCATGGGAAGGACCACGGGTCCTTCTTGGAGTAGATAGTACCAGACAAGTGCCTACGTCCGTGAAGGATTGACAAAAGTTTTTGAAGTGCTAGTAACTACTAGTTTTGAGGTTACGGGTTAGTGCGACAATCTCTACTGACCTCCGACCGTTAATATTTAGGAGATGTGGAACTAATAAGAAGACTCGAGGTCCCTTTCGTCGTACCCACATCGATGATGGACCCTCCCGGACCTCCGGAGATCGTGAAGAGTCTGACACACTTTGGACAGGAGAGGTAACAACACCCGGGATGTCTGTCACGGAGTCTCCGGCATAAGACACCTGTTCTGTTAGTGGTCCTCTGACGTCCCGGTGTGGTGACGGTTACGCGGTGTCGTATATTACACTTCTCTGCCAAACATTATTACTACACAGTCACCTCCGGTATTTGCATACAATCCTTTTTTTTATACAAGAAGGTGGTTGTGTCCCCTTAACGATGGATATTAAGGAAAATTGTAATCGTGTGTGCATTCTCGGTCCGGACCTTGTCTCGGACGGATTGGGTGCCCGATACCATGTAAATATGAAGTAATACGGAGTGAGGTGAAAAGATTGGTAAAGAACTCTGTTAGAGGAACTACAAAAATGAGGTTTCGTTTCATTATTGTTGTTGTTCCGACAGTGTTTTCTTGTGGTTCTGAGGGTTCGACTTAAAAGTTGTCATCCTATAGTTTCTATAATGTTCTATTGATGTCTGTTGGTAATTCAGTCCACCCTCCCGGGACTCTTTCAGTCGAGAACTACTACGCCATGGTGCCACCAGGTCACTTGTTTCCGGATTCGAAAATACCTCTCGTAGGAGACCCCTTTAGATATACGAGAAATAACTGTAAGGACTTTCAGAAGGAAGATTGAGATCTTGAAGGATTGAAAGTCCCGACTACTTTGGGAAAGTTGTGTATATTCTTTCTTCGTTTTAATCAACTATAAAGACACATGTGTCCCCTTTTGACGTCTTACAATACCATTATGTCGTATATTGAATAAACATTTATGTTATCGAAACGATTTAAAAACTCTTACTCAAATGTCAACGATCTCTTTCTTAGTCGTAGATCTGAACCTAACTTTAAAATTTCATTTTTGGAGTTGATTGGTCTTAGTTGATTGACTGTACTTAAAGATAAGACGGTGAACGTTGAGTCTCTTGTTCCTTCCGCTTATTGTTTTGTCTGTCTATAACTCCTAAATTGGTTTTTTTTTTTTTTTTTTTTTGCTAAAGGTTCGATCCTAGTCCTGTCTAAATCGGGTTAAAGATTGTGACAGAAGTAAATGTCAAGATATTACATGTTAGTCTTGAGTAGGAGTCTTGTCACTGGGACGTCATGTGTTTCCTGGGGGTTTAGAGATTCTTTCTAAGTTAATGTAGGGGTCACAAGAAGGGTCCCGTCCTTTCCCCTGGTTGTGTGAAAGTTTGTGTAAACTATTCCTTTTCTGTTTTTTACAAAGACGAGTGACACGGTCTTTTTGTTTAAGTAGTCACTACGGAACCATGAGAATATCATTTTAGTACCAAATAACATAGAATTAGTTACGAACTTGTGAGTAATAGACCTCTCAAGACCCGTTCGTAATTAAGTGTTCCTAAGTTAACATAAAAAGAATTGTATGTCGAATTATTCTACCCACTTGTAAAATTGTTGAGTAAAGTTTGGTTGTGAACGGGAAGACTTACTCTATGGTTCCCTTTTTATTTTGTTTAGGAGTAAATTTTTTTGTAAAATATAACATTTACTACCTTCCCTCTTGTAGAACCCCTCTGTCTTCGTCTCTCCTCCAACAAGAATTTAAGAGTCGTTCCTTCTGTCAGAAGTAAAAGTCTTTCCATGACGTGTAAGATCCAACCACAAGAGAGACCGTGGACTTCCGGAAAGTTTCGTCTGAGAAGAACGAGATGTCCTTGGATGGAGATTAGACCCTACTTACCCAGTCCCCAGGAGAGGTCCTCCTTCCTACGACAGATGGAGTCTCAGAGACGTGCGACCGAACATGTTCTGTTTCTCCTATACTGTAAACTCTTGTCACTGTAAAAGATATTTTTTAAAACGTGCACCCCGTTAGTGTAATGTTGAGAGAGGGGTCTATGGACTTTACATCAATTCATAAAACGAAGGTGTCTGTATTTATGTATCTACTCGAATCTTCCTCTGACCTTTTTACCACCCCCAACCCCTCTCGTGGAAGTCTTTTTCACCATGTACGATATTGCCTGGTGTGAGGTAGTTGTCCCACGATTCGTTGTGGGTTGAATCAGTCAGGAAGGCTGTAGTGTGGTGTTGAAGGAGTTCCATTCTTACCCTCTTAGTCCTCTTTTGACACGTAGAATTGAGTCTTTACTGTTTCTCATACCGGGTTCCTCTTCTTGTGGACCCAAACGGACTAAGTGTCAGGTTTCCGATCGAGACCTGTCCTCAGTCAAACGAAAGTTTTTACTAAGTCGACAGTAGTTTCTGGAAGTCTTATAGACGTAGACCTCCGTGATATATAAGGTTAATTGTAAGGGCATGGAGGGATGTAGGGAGAATCCTCAGACCACATCTTTGTCGTCATACGTGACATGGGGGGTCGAGATGGCTGAACTCTTGTGTTCGAATTACAGAGAACCACTCCCCCCAGGCAGGGACGTCGGAGGTATTAAGTCAAAGTCTTTGTCTCTACAAAAGATTTCGGTTCCCGAGGAGAATTGTGGTCTTCTAAAACCTTTTAAGGTCGTCCACTGATTGTAATTTTTTTTTTTTTACAGACAACATTTACAAAAATCGGTGAGTCCTAAACTGAAGACCTAATTATTAAGTTAAGAAAAATTCTTTCTTCCCCCTTCGTTGTCTTTTCCAAAAGTATTAGTAGGAGTTTACGTAAAAGATTTTAATAAGATAATGTAAAAATTTCCCATATTAATATTTACAAAAATACTCGTTAAATGACCTTTTACTTTCAGGGAATCAAATTTTTTATTAATAAGGTAGGGGGACCGTGTCTTAAAATAGGGTCGGTCATCGAGAAAGTTTGATGTCCCGTAGTAAACAAGTGACCCCTCTCGGTCCAGGTGCATTCTTTTCGAGTAGACTCTTAGTTAGAGATCTTTTTGCGAGCTTTAACGGTCCGTTCTCGTGGCTGGTCTTTCACTTAGTCGGTTCTGACTTCACCACTTAACACCTCTTCATGAAACTCTCCGTTTCTAAGGACACCCAGATCTTCAGGAGTCCCGATGTTGATTTGAACAATTGACTAAAATTCAGTTAGATTCGAGTCGAAGGTCCCCCAAGTTAGAGTTGGGTTGACTCGAAAAGTCACAATTAGGGTAGAAGACCGAAACTAAAAAGGGAATCCAGTCGGCCGGGATAGTTGGTAGGTGAACGTCGTGGTCACAAGGTCTGGTTGCCACACCGTGTGTCGGGGCTCCTATTGAAATCCCTCCATCTTACACATTCAAAGACCGTACGTATATGACCTTCTCCCAAAAATTGTTGTCAATACAGTGTTACGAGTCCCGAGGGACTTCAGGGACTTTCGGAACAATTTAATTTCTAAGCGACACCGAGAAGGCGAAGTAAGAATGAAGGGCACAACAGAAGACGGAAAGAAGGGAAAGTGACCCGACTTTTCTACCCCGACTTGTTGTCGGTAGTAATTTTTGTGGGTCTTTTGTCTTGTCAAGACGACTTTTGCGATTGTATGGGACGGGGTAACATTTTTCTTTCCCTCCGGCAGAAAGTCTAATATTTCAGTGTATAAACTAAAACCTTCGCGTCCGTGATTGCCACGTACCAGGTAAGTGGGCACCTAAGGGTCCTCAAACCTTAGGTCGTTATCGAAGTTCAGATGGATCCATTACAGAGTACTCCAGTGGAGTTACAGTACTCTTAGGACTGGTGTCAGAGACGTCTGACGTTTGTGACCGACAAACCTTCGATTGGGGCGATGGAGGGTCCTTTCGTAGGGGGTCTAGTCTGTCGCCGAGAGAAGTGGGTTCCGGTTCCTGAGGTGAGTTGGGAGGAACTCCAACTTTTACGACTAAAATTCCACTACCACAAACGAAAAGGAAAACGTAACACACGTACATACGAAATTCATAACTTTTCCGTATTAGTGGATCACACGTCCAATTAAAGAAAGGCTATAACATTAAATACGTTGTAATTATGACCTACGGTCGAGGTTAAAAGAACGACGAATGTGAGACCCTCGGCTGAACGTATAAGACGGTTAAGGTAATGTAGTAGACTTTTGGGTTTGTAAAGGGTAAAAGTTTAGTGAGAGTAGATGACTCGTATGAATGTGTAAGGGAGAAGAAGAAGGATCGAGTGTACGTGTTTCTAACCATAGGGGTTCATCGTCTGCCATGTAGACTCCAATTTCAGACGTTTACGTGTATTAAAGACCTTCGATAATGATGACGACACAATCGATTTCCTACGGAGGTAGAGACTGGAAGGAAAAGGTAAGTCTGACAATATATTGGTTCACGGACGCACGTCCTACACTCAACTCACAAACCCGGAATGGAGAAGAGGGAGGGGGGTAATTGAGAGGCCTCCCTACCTGTTCTCCACCCAAGTTTCTTCTCCCTCATCCCCCACCGGGTGATCCCCCGTTCCCCTACACCCAGTCGTCCAGTCAACGTGTTCTACGTAGGATAGACGTGAGACAGGGAGAAGGGAACAACGACTCGGAGGCCCCGACCACCATGGCTCTTTCGGGGTAGCCAATATATTAAACGTTCTTGTCGTTCAATGCCTAAACGATCAGCCAAGACGTCGGACGGTGGGACTAGAGAACGTTCTTGTGGAAGACCGTTCTTACTGTGGACTTCTACGATTATTGTGTGCCCTCCCCCTACCGATTCTGTCTCCCCCACCGTCGTGTTTGGTCTTTAATCACGCCGAAGGATGTATGATACAGGGGGAGAAGGTTTTTTTTTTTTTTTTTCGAAGTCTTTGTGTACTTCCCCTAAAAGAGGTCACAAAGACTAATTGGGACAATGTATTGGGCGAGCGTAAGGTTTAGGTGGCAGAGTCCAGATTTATATGAGAAACGTCGGTTTTCGAGAGATGTGTGTTTGAGTGGGTCGATCGCCGTCCAGGGCCGGGGGCCGGGGTAGGGGGAAGGACATGAGGGCTGGGAGCGACGGGGGAGGGAGAGGGAATTTGGCGCTAAACTACACGAACGAGAAGGCTTTAGCGGAAATTAATTTACAAAAAGCGTACACAGAAGGACTACCGAAAATGACATGAGCTTAAGGCACTTACCCTTTCGCGGACCTGTCCCCCACACCGATTCCACCCCGCCCTCCCCCCCCTATGACATTTTGTCGGTCGTGTACTAGTCGGTATAAGGATGGAGGTTGAGATTGTGACTCTCCTTTCCTCCCCGAGACCCCGGGGGTGAACGGAGAAGGTCGAGAGGGATAGAGACGGACTTCGACTCACTGTTCTCCTCCCCCGGGCGACCCGGTCACGGGTTCCGTCTCGACCTCTAGAGACAGGGGGTCGGGACCCGCCGAGCGCGCTCGACCGAAGGAGGTCTCACTGTCCGCACTAAATATGTAATAAATGTTGTCATTAATTTCGGTATCGAAGGAGGACAAGAAGTATTTGAGACCCGCAAAAGTTTATTGGGGGTGGAGTTCTTTTTTGGGTGTAGTCCAAGGGTATGGAAATTCTTTCGCCTTTCTCCCACTCGAAAAGGGTTGTGAGGTGAAATTAATCTTTTTTTCGTTCCTCCCCAGTACCTCGGCGGTGGGGCGGGGGTTTTGTCTGTGTGCGTGTGTCTAGGATGTTTACTTCACACATTTTTTAACGGGGGGGGCCCCCCCCCCCGCCCGTAGCTAGCGTGATAGGTTGTTCGTAAGTTGAGCGTGACTGGTAAGGGTCCAAGAACGTCTTTGCGAACCACTCCCTTCCTAAAGGGTCCCGACTTTATTCAAACCCACGGAACGCTAGAAAGAAAAAGACGAACAAACGAAAACGTCTGCGAGTGAGGCTTACGCGCGCCTCGCGGGGTGTCCTGGCGGCGGCGGCGGGGCCCGCGAGACTGCGCGTGTGCGGGGGGCGGTCGGACCCGCGGCCCGACGCTTGGGGCCCAGACGTTTGAACGCGTGGAGGGGAGCTCCGCGGGCGGTCTGTTGAACCGCTCGTGGAGTGCGCGGGCGTGGGGCGAGGGGGGTCGGGATAGAGGTTTGGGGTTTAGGTGCCGACACGAGGTCCTTTCCATGGGTGCAGCGAGGGGGCGGGGTTCAGGTCTTCGCGAGGGAAAGATGGGGCCCTCCGCCCCCCCCCCCCCGACGGGACTAGAGAGTGAAGATTGCGGGGAAAGTGGAGACGCCCCCCGGCTTTCGGGTGGTGCAGGGTCCGAAGGGCCCGGTTTTGACAGTTCTCCTCTTTTCCATTTTCCCCTTCTCCTACCGGTAGTTTTCCTAAAAAAAGGGGGCAGAATTTTCCTGTGACGGCGAAATTTTCAAAGAAAGGGCCCGGGGGTGAGAGGCCAGGAGGCATAAAACCCCCTCTCATAAATTAAACTCGTTGCGCCGAAAGAAGGAGAGAAACGTCTTTTTTTAGTTTCGGTCCCCCCACTCGGGCGGCCGACAGTTGGGAGGACGGCGGAGGGGGCGGGGGGAGAGGAGGGCGTTGGGCTCTTGCCCGACGTTTTCAAACGTTGTAAAGACCCCCCGCCTCCCCCCTCCCCTTCCCCCACGAGGCTCGAGGCCTGCGGCGCCGGTCGATCGCGCGCCGGGGGCTGGGGCGCGGGGCCCGCGGGCGAGGGCCGGCGGGGGGCGAGGCGCGGCCCCGAGGGCGGCGGGGGAGGAGTCGGGGAGAGTGTCGGAGGATGGAGACGACCACGACCTTATCGAGACAGACGCGTGGCCCCGCCCGCCGAGCGAGAACGCCCGCCTAAGGACCAAGTCGCCCCAGAGGGACCTCGGCCGCCGGCGCAGGCTCGGCGACGACGGGCCGAGCGACCGCCGCCCCAGCCCCCGACGGCCTCGACTGAGGTACAAAAAAGGGTTACATCTCTAGCGACCTCTACCGCTCGAGGCTCTGAGGGAGATAGAAGACAAAAGTCTCGTTGAGATACCATGGTTTTTTTTTTTTTTTTTTTCCCTCTTCCTCTGGCCCCTCTCGTTTTCCCTCTCTCGTCCGCCGCCGCCCGCCCGCTCGCTCTCGCGTCCCCTCGCGCGCCTCACACAGACCCACCTGCACTCACACGCGGGCTCTCCCCTACCCTCCGCCCAGACCGGTGTCCGTCGCGATCGCTCTCGAAGAGGTCGGCCGGGGGTGTGGGTGTAAGGGGTGGGAGGTCTGGGGTCTGGCTCTCGGCGCCTGACCGACGGTTAAAACCCTCCACCCCTTTTCTCACCTCCTCCTTCCCTCTCGGAGGGCACGGGGTTAGGAGGGGAAAGGAGCCGGGTCCCTGTCGTTAATTCTAAGCCCTCTAACTAAGACATGGATGAAGACCCTGAGAGAGCCCTCGTCTTGAGCAGGGGTAGTCGTCGGTCGGACCCTTCTCTGTTTAGGCCAATAGGTGCGACCCCTGAGCGTCCATCGAGGGGCGGTCGGGTCGGGTCCTGACTCCTCTATGACTTTTCCTTAAGCTGGACGCGACCCCCTTGACTCCCGCACCGTGAAAAATGAAACCCTACCCTGCAGGTCACCCAAAGGGGCATAGCGAAACTACATTGACACACTCAAATCTTAACGGTGCTTCTCGGTTAAAGACTATACCAACCTTCTCCAGCGAAAGTCGAGGAATCGACAAAAGAGGCTCTTCCCAGGTCTTTGGTGAACCGTCCCGTTAAAGATGACCTCTTTTGAAACCGGACAAACCAGCTACTGATAGATTCGACCTACTTTATACGGTGTGACGTAGATCAAGTACGCATCGACGATTAACAGTTAAGGGTACCATGATGACGATAATTTACATGTCAGAGTAGGTACTTTCTATATGATCTCTCCGCAATTATTGTAGACCTACTATTTTAAGTCTATTAATTGTCGAAAATTATGCAGTGTAGTAACATCCGTAGTAAGAACGTGTGGGTCGAAAGTGACTTTGAGGGGTCGTGTATCATCCACGACTTACTTTGGGTTCCCACCGTTTCTTGACGTCGTCACAATGAAACTAGGGTTTGAGGTCATACTTCCTTGTCATGTTTAACCTACTCACCTTTTATAAGTCCACCATCATCGAACTAAAAGAACAGAGTTATGAGTTAGGTGGTAAAGGATAACGGACGCCTCTGTCACTACTTTAGTCATGTAAAAATTGTGTATGGGGGTGGAAAGAAAGTCTTCTAAATGTTTAAAACTGTTGTTTTTTATAACAATATATGGTCTTCCACTGTATTTATACACATGAATCCCCCACCCCACCCCTCCCGTAACTCCTTGTAAAACGAAAAACGATTGAAGGACCAAACCTTCTTTTCTGAAAAGTTTTTATTTTCCTTTTTTTTTTTTCGGATCAATCTATTATCGGATTCTCCTTGGCGGTATACGGGTTGAAGTGTGTACCAAACACAATGGCAATGACTAGAACCAGACTAAAGTCTATGTGTTACGATAAACGGTACCAGACACACAATTAGTCGTTTTGGACACCAGGTAAGAAGCCTCACTACATTTACTTTACACTTGTCAAAACTATGGAATTAGGTCAGAGACGTTCCTTGGGACCGAAAACCGACAGACAACCGCGGATGTTTGTTACGGTACTAACAGAGGAGGGACGGGGAGTCTAGTCTAAACACCCAAAGGGGTATGTAGTTTCGTGTCTAAAGGTCTCGTCACAAGTGTGGAAAATATTGTCCAATCACAATCGGACAATTATTTCAAGAACTACGTGAACTGGATCGAACAGTGTAAACTGAAAAGATTCATTTATATAGTTTCACGTATCGAATTACTTGTCCAAGGACACCCTGTCATTCAAACACTTTTGTGCAGGTACCGGGGTATAAATAAAAGTTTATAAACCCTCTTTTTTTTTTGAAATGGATAATTTAAAGTGGTTACTAAGATAAACCCTACGTTCGTCGAATTTTTTATAGATGCCGAGTAAAATCGATGGTCATCATCGAATAATTGTAAAACCCACTTTAGATAAGGGAACCCGGAAATTAACCAAGGAAACGATAAGAGGAAACTCTTTTGAGCATAAACAAATGGGTCCTTTTTGACAGGACTTATACCGGGATCACTGGAATCAATTTCTATCTCAGGTATAAGGGGAGTCGCCGTTTAACGTCGAGGGTCTTCGGCGAAGAGGACGGAAGGATTTTGTTAATGACGAAGACGTTAAATTTTGTTAACCCTTGTGTTCACGCAAGGAGTTCCCTTTTTATTTTCACTCAATCTATGTAATGAACTGACAGTTAGTAATAATGATTTCACATTTAATGAACCCAACCTCTTCGTCACTAATCCTAATATAAAGAAAGGAAGGGAGTACAGGGAAGGGACTAATGATTAATTCCGAAATGTTAAAAGGTTTATAAATCTTTCTACCGTCGAAAGGAATCTGAGACAAGTAACTCTTTCCCGTCATGACAAACGAATTTTTACCAATTAAATGAAACGTGATGACTCAACTCTGTTACCGAATCTTTTTGGATGCGAAACATCTTCTCTCTTGGGATTTTTGGTGAGAAACGTCTGAGGAGAACGGGAGTGGTTTGAGTGGTCTTGAGGGGATGGAGGAAAAATTAGTGTCCGAGGGGGGTGGTACTACTGAGATACAAAAAGAATAAGGTTCCAGTAATGCCCCTTTGACCTCTCAACCGACACTGAGGGGAGAGAGTGAAGACGGGAAGTGAAAGGTGTCGGATCGTCTGAACGGTCCACGAAAGTTAAGATTGAGACACTATAGACGGGAAGGATAGAAACCGATGGTATAGTGAGGTCAAGGTCTGTAATAGTGAGCGGATTTGGTATTGGAAGGTTTATTGACCGGAAGCAAGAAAATTGATAAGATTAGGTAGGGTCTTTTGTAACGGTTCAAGTAATAGGACTTGATGTCGAGAGTAAAGGGTGGTACAGTGAGGGGACGAATGTTCTGAAATTACCGAGGGATAACGGATAGGTTAATTGGTGATTGATCAGTTGTTCCATAAGTTCCGAGATGGAGTGAATAGGGACGTGGTCCCTGCCGTTTAACTAGAGTAGAGTACTCCGTGAGGACTCCAGTCAACTTTTCCACACCCGACACTAACTACTTACGACAGAGTGAACCCACCTCCTGATCCTCGTCCTATGACCGCGGTCCTCAGACGGTTTGACGGACCGTAGGAATGTATGAAGGACGTTAGGTGCACGTTAAGAGTCTGGTCCGGTACGCGGTGAAAGGAGAGGAGGATGAACACCACGTCCTATTTGCGTCTCTGCAAACGAAGACGGAGAAGGGAGCGACGAGTCACCATTTCTTTGACGGACGGTCACGTCCTCTGTGTCCAAGTTAGGGAACCAGACCTTCTAGGGAACCTTCTCCCTTACCGTTGGGTGAGGTCATAAGAGCGGACCTTTTAAGGTGCCTCTCTCCTCGGACCACCCAGTGTTCCTCAGTCCGTACTGAATCTCTGATTTGTTGTCGTTATTTTGGTGAAGAGGACTTTACAGGAAAGACGGAAGAGACAATTCACTTAGGGATGTAAAGAAATTTCCAGACAAGATGACCCAATCGGTTTTACAGGTAAGGTCTCACCTTACGGTACGGAAACAGGTACTCCCCTGAGAAGATATGTTGAAAATAATAAGGTTTGATATATAAACTTGACAGAATCATAAAACGTGAGGACAATTCTGTGGACCGAGTGGACCACGACACCAACCGACTTGTAGACGGAATGGGAGGGACCACCTTCTAGGTAAGGATCTTTTGTCTCCAAATGGGAACGTGTGTCATCCGTGTGTAATCTGAATCACCCAAACTCTTTACCAGAATTAGTATTCCATCGTACAGGTGTGTCACTAAGGTAGTGTGTTGTACTTGCTTTTGGACTCACAAAGTTGAAAGTTAGTGAACTTTATTCGGAAAGGAAGAACCCATTTTCTAATCAACTGTACATACTCGGCAATTTTAAATATATACGTTTTTTAAACAACTGTCAATAAACGCAAAGAATCTTTCTCTTCCTTTTAATACCTTTATATTTCTTAAAGGAACCCGCTCCCCTCGAAAGATGTTGTACGGATTCTTGTTTCTTCTGTCTTTTAATTTTGGTTCACGGGTCCGTTGTTCAAAGGAAAGAAAGTTGTTTCATAGTTCTTTGACTTCGACCTGTACTACGAGTTTTATCTTCTTTCAGTTTTCTTTTACAGCGTCGAGAACCCGTACCCTCCCCGAGGGAGTAAGACTACGTTCCAAACATCCAATTATCAGTCTCGGTGGGGTTGATCTTTTCAGGTCTAATTCTTCTGGGGAAACAAGTTGGAAAAAAAAAAAAAAAACATGTCAAGAAGACACATAAGAACGGTGGAGAAGAATTATGGAAGACGAAGACAATCCAGGCATGGTAAAGACAGGAAATAGTTCGGGTAGAAACGTACTTTACAAGGGAACCATAGAGATTAAAAGAACTTCTCGAGAGATCAGAAAGGGTAAGACAACAAAAGGAGATAAAGAAACGTAACTAACGATTCCTTCCGAAAGAATAGAGAAGAACGATAAGAGACCTTGAGACGTAAGTCGACGAATATAGAAAGGAAAAGAGGAAACAAAAAGCGAAGAGAAGAAAAGTGTCGATAAACATTCCAACGGGGTCTGTCGGTAAAACGAAAAAGCGTAAAGAAAAGGTACCCCTACCAGAACTAGGGACAGAGGACATGTTACAGTGCTTGAAGGTAGGTATCAAGTAGTCCGTGAGATAGTTAATCTAGATCAGGGAATTTAGATAAAGAGTGAAAGTGACATATTAGTATTCCCTAAACTAAATCCAGTATGGACATACTTACACTCTCAACCTGACACTTCTTTCGACTCACGGCTTCTCAACTACGAAAACTTGACACCACAACCTCTTCTGAGAACTCTCAGGGAACCTGACGTTCCTCTAGGTTGGTTAGGTAAGATTTCCTCTAGTCAGGACCCACAAGAAACCCTCCTGACTACGATTTCGACTTTGAGGTTATGAAACCGGTGGAGTACGCTTCTCAACTGAGTAACTTTTTCCGAGACTACGACCCTCCCTAACCCTTGTCCTCCTCTTCCCCTGTTGTCTCCTACTCTATCGACCTACCATAGTGGATGAGTTACCTGAACTCAAACTCACTTGAGGTCCTCAACCACTACCTGTCCCTCCGGACCGCACGACGTTAAGTACCCCAGTGTTTCTCAGCCTGTACTGACTCACTGACTTGACTTTACTTGACTTGACTTGACTATGGACTTACCAGATCACCAAAAGGGATGAAAGAAGTTAAATTCAGACTTAAACCGTTATTCCTCAAGTACTAGACTCGGTGTCAGTCAAGGGCCAGAACAAAAACGACTGACATATCTCGAAGAGATAGAGACCGACGTTTCTTACATTATTCAGACTAAAGTCACAACTGGTAGACCACTAC
This sequence comes from Capra ibex, assembly GCA_006410555.1. Classification (NCBI taxonomy): domain Eukaryota; kingdom Metazoa; phylum Chordata; class Mammalia; order Artiodactyla; family Bovidae; genus Capra; species Capra ibex. The sequence goes on from SJYO01034137.1 coordinate 43,220,880, forward strand.
AGGTACACATCTCAGAAGAGAACACAACAACCTTGTTCTATTAGTACTACCACACTGGTGAGTGGATCTCGGTCTGTAGGACCTTACACTTCAGTTCACCCGGAATCCTTCGTAGTGATGCTTGTTTCGATCACCTCCACTACCTTAATGTCAACTCGATAAAGTTTAGGACTTTCTACTACGACACTTTCACGACGTAAGTTGTAGGGGCGTTTAAACCTTTTGATTTGTCACCGGTGTCCTGACCTTTTCCAGTCAAAAGCAAGGTTAGGGTTTCTTTCCGTTACGGTTTCTTACGAGTTTGATGACGTGTCAACGTGAGTAGAGTGTACGATCATTTCATTACGAGTTTTAAGAGGTTCGGCCCGAAGTCGTTATGCACTTGACACTTGAAAGTCTACAAATTCGACCAAAATCTTTTCCGTCTCCTTGGTCTCTAGTTTAACGGTTGTAGATGACCTAATAGTTTTTTCGTTCTCTCAAGGTCTTTTTATAGATAAAGACGAAATAACTGATGCGGTTTCGGAAACTGACACACCTAGTGTTATTTGACACCTTTTAAGAAGTTCTCTACCCTTATGGTCTGGTGGACTGGACGGAGAACTCTTTGGATACACGTCCAGTCCTTCGTTGTCAATCTTGACTTGTCCCTTGTTGTCTGACCAAGGTTTAGCCTTTTCCTCATACAGTTCCGACATATAACAGTGGGACGAATAAATTGAATATACGTCTTATGTAGTACTCTTTACGACCCGACCTTCTTCGTGTTCGACCTTAGTTCTAACAACCCTAATTATAGTTAGTGGAGTCTATACGTCTACTGTGGTGGGAATACCGTCTTTCACTTCTCCTTGATTTCTCGGAGAACTACTTTCACTTTCTCCTCTCACTTTTTCAACCGAATTTCGAGTTGTAAGTCTTTTGCTTCTAGTACCGTAAACCAGAGTAGTGAAGTACCCTCTATCTACCCCTTTGTCACCTTTGTAACAGTCTGAAATAAAACCCCCCGAGGTTTTAGTGACGTCTACCACTGACGTCGGTACTTTAATTTTCTGCGAATGAGGAACCTTCCTTATAATACTGGTTGGATCTATCGTATAATTTTTCGTCTCTGTAATGAAACGGTTGATTCCAGGTAGATCAGTTCCGATACCAAAAAGGTCACCAGTACATACCTACACTCTCAACCTGACACTTCTTTCGACTTACGGTTTCTTAACTACGAAAACTTGACACCATAACGTCTTTTGAGAACTCTCAGGGAACCTGACGTTCCTCTAGGTTGGTTAGGTAAGATTTCGTCTAGTCAGGACCCATAAAAACCTTCCTTACTACGATTCCGACTTTGAAGTCATGAAACCGGTGGAGTACGTTTCTCAACTGAGTAACCTTTTCTGAGACTACGACCCTCCCTAACCGCCGTCCTCCTCTTCCCCTGCTGTCTCCTACTCTACCGACCTACCGTAGTGGCTGAGCTACCTGCACTCAAACTCAATTGAGACCCTCAACCACTACCTGTCCCTCCGGACCGCACGACGTCAAGTACCCCAACGTTTCTCAGCCTGTGCTGACTCGCCCACTTGACTTGACTTGAAACAAGTTGGACCTCTTTTCACTTTTACTTCAACACAGACTGAGAATCACTGGGGTACCTGACATCGGATGTTCCGAGGAGGGAGGTACCCTAAGAGGTCCATCTCATGACCTCACCCAACGGTAAAGGAAGAGGTCCCCTAGAAGGGTTGGGTCCTTAGCTTGTGCCCAGTCCCTAGCTTGAACCCAGTCTCTAGCTTGGAGCCAGAGGGTGTAAGGTCCGTCTGTGAAATTGGAGACTCGGTGGTCCCTTCGGGACCTCTAAATGTAACAAGGTTGGACCTCTTCCTTGTTACATTTAGAGTTCAGGGGCGTCTCCCCTTCCCTTCTCGGTCAGAACGGTCTACGAACGTTCATATTTCCTTCTACTTCCGGACGTTATGGGTGAGACCTATTAGGAGAGGTGGAGAGAAGGATAAAACATGTTCTCCTTTGGTTTTACGTCCCTTCACTGAACGAGTTCTGGTGGGTCAATTAGGTAGGACGGTACCTACACCTTAGGAGACTAATGGACTTAAGTTCTGGGTTGAGACGGTGCATGGTCGTGACACCCGTTCCTACAGTGAGTGGTAAAAATACTACTATAAAGGAGTCTATATCTACTCTCAATAATCCTCCCAATCTATTCTGTTAGGAAGATTTAGGAAGTTTTTACGAACGGTGAGTTTTACAACGATAGTAAGAAAAATCACAATCAGTGAGTCAGCACAGGTTGAGAAACACTGGGGTACCTGACATCGAGTGGTCCGAGGAGACAGGTACCTTAAGAGGTCCGTTCGTATGACCTCATCCATCGGTAAGGGGGAATAGGTCCCCTAGAAGGGTTGGGTCCCTAGCATGGGTCCAGATCATGTAGTGCTCGTCTCATGACAGACTCGGTGGTCTCTTCGGGACTAATGTGTAGAAATTATTTTATTAATATATTTTGAAGTGATAGGTCACGTCATTGGTGACCGACGTACACCCATGACTCTTGAACTTTACGTCGATTAAGTTTAACATTATATACTATTTACAATGTTCAGGTGTAATCTAAAACTTCTGTCATGTTTGTAAGTTTTTTTGATTCTAGTACCCTAGAGCAGGGTAGTGAAGTACCGTTTATTTACCCCTTTGTTACCTTTATCACTGTCTGATAAAAGACAGGTTTTTATCCCGAGGTTTTAGTGACGTCTACCACTGACGGCGGTACTTTAATTTTCTGCGAACGAGAAACCTTCTTTTCGATACTGGTTGGATCTGTCCTATAATTTTTGGTCTCTGTAATGAAACGGTTGTTTCCAAGTAGATCAGTTTTGATGCCAAAAAAGTCATCAGCACATACCAACACTCTCAACCCGGTATTTCTTTCAACTCACGGTTTCTTAACTACGAAAACTTGACACCACAACCTCTTCTGAGAACTCACAGGGAACCCGACGTTCCTCTAGTTTGACCAGTCAGGATTTTCTTTAGTCAGGACTTATAAGTGACCTTCCTGACTACAACTTCGACTTCGAGGTTATGAAACCGGTGGACTACGGTTCTCGATTGAGAAACCTTTTCTGGGACTACGAGTTTTATGACTTCCGTCCTCCTCTTCCCCTACTGTCTCCTACTCTACCAACCTACCGTAGTGACTGAGCTATCTGTACTTAAACTCGTTCGAGGTCCTCAACCACTGCCTGTCCCTTCGGACCGTACGAAGTCAGGTACTCCAGCGTTTCTCAGCCTGTCCTGACCCACTGACTTGACTTATGTTTTTTACATTACAGAGTAATTATTAAGATATAACTAACGTACAACTTTACCGTTATCAAACCTATATGACCCAATTTATTTTATATAATAAATTTATTAAAGTGGATAAAATTGAAAAATTCTAGACCGATGATTTTTGTATTTTAATGATACACCGAGTGTAATATATAGATGACCCGTCCCCGCCACACCTCATATAATTGTATACCATGTATCATCCGTAAGATTACTGAATTGATCTGATTGACGATCCAAAGTAGACTCCCGTGGTAACCCAGTTCTCAACCGTAGGCAGAACAATAAAATGTGTTACAGTCAACACGAGGACGAAAAGTGTCCCGTAATTCGTCTCACTCACGATTCGTTTTGTCTTCGTTTTGATCACACAAAATGTCCCTTTCATTCTATACGAGTGGTTTTGATTGACCGTAAGATACTCTTCCGAGATCGACGGGACCTCTGGTGGTGTTTCTCTCGATTATTAGAGGGAGTCCCTTACTTTGTCATTCCCGAGACGGGACTCGTCGATTACAAGGGAAACAAACGAAGACTTGGACTCCGACACCTGAAACTGTTCTTTTTTTCCATGAACTGGTGTACGTTAACGGTCCCTTGGATTCTTGTCCAGAGGACGTCAGAGTACAAAGGTTGGACCTTGTAGATTCGAAGGGGACCCACCCCACTCCACTCCACTACATAACCCAGTCACAAACTGTTTCTTGGTGGTACTCGGGTGACCAAGACTCGAGTGATGGGAGGCACTGAGTGAAACCTTTTACGTTCTCCTTTCTTCGGATCTAACGTTCGAGGTACTTCCGTCCGTAACACAGAGTGAACAAGGGGTCACGGAAGAGCCACGACTCGAGACATAGATCGTGCAACCATTAACGTCATAAACAACTGACTCACCCACTTACTCCAAAACAAAACAAAAACAAAAAATATATATTTCTTCGACACTTATATAGTTGTTTATATCCTCATGTTAAATAACTTATGGATAAATTATAATCTAAGATTTATGGGAAACGGTACTTCGTTAAATAAATTGACGAGATTTCTAGGTAAAAAGAAAGATATTTTACATAAATTAGTGGAAAAAAAAAAGAACTGGTGAATCTCGTCTCAACCACTCCCAGCGTATTCTATCTACTTTCACTGAACCCTTAAGAACCACCTCAGGGAGGTTATCTTGACATAAACACAATGGGTTATACTAACCGTCATCGGTGTACACCGATAACTCGTGAACTCTGTACCAATTACACTTGATTAAAAAAAAAGGAAAATTTATCTAATAAAAAAAAATCTCTTCAAAATCCTAGTCGTTTTAATTCGTTCTTCACGTCTCTAAAAGGTATATGAAGGACAAGGTTGTGTGAGTGACGGAGAGGGTGTTATTGTAGGGGGTGGTGTCACTATGTAAACAATATTAGTTACTTGAAAATATAACTGTTTAATAATAGTGGGTCTCCGGAATGAAACGTAATCACAACATGTGAGATACCCAAAACTGTTGACATATTACTATACATAGGTGGTAATATCATAGTATGTCTCATTAAAGTGACGGGATTTTTAGGACACGAGGTGGATAATAAATAGGAAGAGAAGAGGGTTGGAGATCGTTGATGACTAGAAAAATAACAGAGGTATCAAAACGGAAAAGGTTTTACAGTGTGTCATACATCGGAAAAGTCTACCCGAAGAAAGTGAACCATTATACGTAAATTCAAAGAAGGTACACTAAAGTACCGAATTGTCGACTAAAGAAAAATCGTGACCTATCGTAAGGTACAGACCAATATGGTGCCCGAAGGGAGTATCGAGTCAACCATTTCTTAGACGGACGTTACGTCCTCTGGGGTCAAGCTAACGATCCAACCCTTCTAGGGGACCTCCCCCTTTCCGATGGGTGAGGTCATACGACCGGACCTTCCAAGGCACCTGATATATCAGGAACCCCAGGGTTTCTCACCCTGTGCTGACTCGCTGACAGTGAAAGTAAATAGGTAAGTGGTTGACTTCCTGTAAAATCAACGAACCTTCAGTGCCATTAATACTTATTTCGACGAAATTTGTAGGGGTACGTGTAAAAACGAACCTGAACTCAAAAGTCAAGGAAACATATTTATGGTTCCCCGGGTTAACGACCCGGTATACCATTCTCACCCTGAAGGGCCCACCGAGTCTCCATTTCTTAATTGGACGGTACGTCTTCTATACCCTCTGAGAGACCCATGCCTTCAAGTTAGGGACCCATTCCTTCTAAGGGACCTCCTCCCTTACCGTTGGGTGAGGTTATAAGAACGGACCTCTTAGGGTACTTGTCTCCTCGGGCCGTCCGATGTCGGGTGTCCCGACGTATCTCAACCTGTACGGACTTCGTTGACTCATACGTACGTACCATACTCATACAACTTAAAACATTCCTTAAATGGTCTCACAGAGGGCTTCACAATGTGGTAGAATGTAAGGGTTGTCGTTACTTAATCTCAGCAACAAAGAGATATGGGAGAGGTCATAAACCATAAGACCTCAAACTGGTTAGATTCTCCGAGCATCACCATAGAACAAAATGAAACACACAGGGATTACTGTGTACTACATCTCGTAGAAAAGTATACGAATAGACGGTAGACATATGAAAGAAATTACTCCACAGTCAAGTCTAGAAAACGGGTAAAAATTCACCCGACGAACAAAAGAACGACAACTAAAAATTCAATAAACATATAAAATCCATGGTAAGAATAGTCTATACAGAAAATCTTTATGACATAAAAGAGGGTCAGATACCGATCAAAAGAGTAAGAGAACTGTATAGAAAGTTATAATTAAAATTACTTCGAGGCAAATAGCTAAGAAGGAAAGTGTCTAGTATGAATACTACAATATAGATTTTTTAATAGTGACACAGGTTCCAGTAGATCGAAAAAAGGAAACAATGCAAGATTCTTAAAATGTCAAAACACACTACGTAAATCCTTATACTACGTAAAACTCAATTATAAATACTTTCCGACATTCCAACACAGATCCAAGATAAAAACGTACAGTTACAGGTTTACAAGTTCGTGGTAAATAATTTTTCTGAGACAAAAGAGATCGCATAACAGAAAGTTAAGTCAAGTCAAGTCAGCGAGTCAGTACAGGCTGAGAAACGCTGGGGTACTCAGCGTCGCGCGGTCCGGAGGGACAGGCAGTGGTTGAGGGCCTCAGTGAGTCTGAGTACAGGTAGCTCAGTCACTACGGTAGGTCGGTAAAGTAGGAGACAGCAGGGGAAGAGAAGGACGGGGGTTAGGGAGGGTCGTAGTCTTAGAAAAGATTACTCAGTTGACAAACGTACTCTACCGGTTTCATGACCTCAAAGTCGAAGTCGTAGTAAGGAAGGTTTCTTTAGGGTCCCGACTAGAGGAAGTCTTACCTGACCAACCTAGAGGAACGTCAACAACCAGAAGAGGTTGTGGTGTTAAGTTTTCGTAGTTAAGAAGCCGTGAGTCGGAAGAAGTGTCAGGTTGAGAGTGTAGGTATGTACTAAATGAGGAGAAAATTTTTAGTCAATTGAATTAAATACACCCAGATAAAGACCCGAGAGACAATACAAGGTAACCAGACAAATAAGAAAGTGGTCATGGTGTGACAGAACTAATGACATCGAACCTTCACTTAAAAATTTAAAATAAAATACGGTTAATTTAACTTTACCGGTATACATCGATCACCAGTAACATCACCTACCACGTCCGGAAAGTAAAGTTCAAAATTAGAAAACTTGACGACTCGGTGGAAGTGTACCTATCGGTGATTATCCAAAATCCAAGGTATTTATAAATTAAATGTGGGTGACGTCTTTCTACGACATTCCCTAAGGTTCTACTTAGTCCATCTAAAATATAGGAGATACTCTTCGGTTCTGTTCAGTCAGTTGTGGACTTAAGGTTCGATACATCGTATTTTGCGGTACCCTGTCCAAGTCTAGTTTACGATCCTAAAATTTCTTTCTCTGTTACAGAGGACAACCTCTGTAGCTCCTTCCGAAGAAACTTTTTCCTCGACAGGTACTCAATAAAAAGGACCTCAGTCCTGATTTTCATGAGTAAATCCTTCACCAACACCCTTATCTACTTGAAAAACGTTCCTCTTAACTTTGACAAGAGGTCCACCTGGATGAGTTACAATATATGTCCATAAAAAGGTAACTCCTTGATACATTCTTAGAAAAAGACATGTTTCGTTACAGGGTTTGTCTTATATAGAGTTTGTACATATGAAACGTAAGGTCAGTCACCAAGAGTTTCCCACCAGGGGTCCGGTCGTCGTAGTCGTAGTGGACCTTTAAACAATCTCCATCTTTAAAAGATTTGAGTTTTCGAAAACTTAACGTTTCCTTTGAGTGTCTTACCCTCTTTTGTAAACGTTTACTACACTGACTGTTTCTTAATTAGAGGTTTTATATATTTGTTTCTGGTGGATTGACCATTTACGTGCACGTATTTATTGATACTTAAGATTTCCTCCCGAGAAGAACACTCTTTTATGTAGGTACGGAGACACCCGAATTGAACCGGATACAGAGGTTGTGTTGGTGTCTTGGGGGATGGGCGAGGGGTATCCCTTAGAATGGTATTAATTTAGATATGGTCCGAGTAATAAAACCAGTATCAATATGTCTCTCCCAAAAAAGGGGGTAAAAAGTTTTTGAACCTATCTCGAATTTAAAATTTTAATTTTTCTTTTTCACCCCCTTTGGGGACAATTTGATTGGACCCCGTGACTACTAAGTCTTACGGTCAAGACAGGACCACTTCTATCTACAAATCTACCTCTCGGACACACTTTGATTCATCCTTTAGTCGTCCTTTATAAAAGACGAATTGTCTAGTCTTCCCACTGTCATCGTGACAAGGTTTTTCGACGTAGTATCATCTATAATACCCAGTTTGCAAGGAAATTTTTATCAAGATTCAACTAGGAGAGAAAGTAAAGTATTCTTTACATTAACGGGGGGTTTCAATCAATCGGTAGAGTGATTTATTAAAAAAAAGTTAAAATGTACATAGACAATGAAGTGTTGTTACGACCTATTGTTCGTGGGGCGTTGAATCACCGAATGTCTGTATTTATAAAGAAGGAGGAAGAATACAGACGTCCGTACAACCCCAGTCGACCCGACCCGGTGGTCTCCACCGACTGACCCAAATCCAGACAAGATGTGTAGAGAGTAACTAGAACCCCGTTACCATCTGACTCTAGACGAGACAAGTTTCCGTTCACATGTCCAGATTGTACGTACATAGTGTGCCCGATTATCGGGTAACCGATTTTCAGTATACTGTTTTAGGTTTCAGTTCCCCACTCCTTCATGGGAGTCGAGTGGTTCTCCGCTCCCGTTCTTAGACTTCACATATGGTGATCCTCTGACTTGTTGACCCCGGTTGTTAAGTTAGTAGTCTTTACCGAATAGACTTCTGGTCTTCAAGAGTTCGAACCGTCTTGTTACATTACCCAGGACCCTCGAAATTTTGGACCCTCAAAATTTTTAATGAAGACGGACCCAGGGTAGGAGTCTTTAAGACCAAATTATCCTAACCCCACGTCGAGTCCGACCCTCACCATTTTCGAGGGGTCCACTGAGATTTCTTGTCGGGTGAGAATCGGTTCAGGCTCTTGTGACCACAATTTGGTTTACGATAGTTGTTTTGTTTACTTTTTTTAAACTGGTGACAAAACCTCTCCAGTGAAAGGATAAGTAAAACCCCTGAGGGACAGAAAATTCTGGTAAATGTCAATTTCGTGTAATAACATAGTCTACGTTAAAGAGGTCACTCGTCGGAGTCCAGTTTAAGTATTTTTCCATGGTATCTCTAAAAGAATCGTAACTTAAGATTACTTAACGACCACTCAGACAAACAATGAATCGATAGTAATTTCACTTTTGTGACTACACCCACGATCGACAATTTACAGACATAAAGACCTCTTCAACACATGTCCACATATCTTAGGACGAGAATGATCTTCCATCCTACATGTCAGAGTTCCGTATCCTACGCAGGTATCTATTGTGTGTGTAAAACGAAAAGTACACACACACACACACACACAATCAGCGAGTCAACACAGACTGAGAAACGCTGGGGTAGCTGATATCGGGTGGTCCGAGGAGACAGGTACCTTAAGAGGTCCGTTCCTATGACCTCACCCAACGGTAAGAGAAGAAATCGCCTAGAACGTCTGGGTCCCTGACTTGGACGTAGAGGACGTCACGTCCGTCCAAGAAATGGTAGACTCGGTGCTCCCTTCGGGTCAAAAGTATATACAAGTATAAAAGTCCTGCATACATGTAACTCTCAAAATTGAAAAGAAAGAAAGAAGGAGAGCAGGAAGGAGGGATGGAGGGAGTGCGCGAGCAGAGACAGAAACAAGAAGAAAGAAGAGCACGGAAGACCGAAAGTTTCAAGGTATCTACGTACGTTCAATATTTCCTGGGGTATTGACTAGAATATGTCTAGACAAGATTCTCTCAACAAAAGACGGTATATAAAACCTTTCTCCTATGGACCCCGATTAATTTTGTCGTCCAAATGAGAAGATATTTGATACGAAGAAGGGTCGTCTCGAAATCGGTGAATTCCGAGAGCCACATATAAATGAGAATTTCGTGAGTACAGTAAGTAAAGTAGTGATTAAAATAACGTGTCAAAAGTAAAACCCTAGAAAGATTTGGAGAAATGCTGTGAGACTTTTATTTTTATACCGTTACATGAGGGAAAGGACTTAAAAAAAAGAAAATGACACACATTCTTTCGATTATAAAATTCCTGGTTGGACTCAAAATCTTTTGAGAAGAATAGAAAGCCTCTAGTAGATCTTTATCACTAGTTCGTTTCGTAGGAGGGTATTAAAGAGTTATACAACAGACCGAGTATCTACCCGAGTAAACAACCTTTTTCTTCTATTTAGTAGCCAAACGTATAATAAAAGGGGGCGTTAACTTACGACCGACAGTTCTATGAACTCTACAACTTATTGGTTAGTTTAATAATTAAAAACCTACTTTAAGGTATTACGACACCGATTAACACCTACGGACACGTCTGAACCCCTCACCCCTCACGACACATTTTGAGATTTTTACAGTCACAGTTCCTTCTTTTTTTTCTATGTAGGCGGGACCTCTACTCAGTGACCTTTGTATAACCTATGTAAATAGTCTCATCCTTCGTGATATCTCAGTTATTGTAAAGTTAAACTGTGAATGAAGTGTAGGTTTTCAATCTAGGTGTTTATAAAAGAAGGGTCCCTATACAACAGTATTATTTCTTTTATTTCGGAAACCAGATGGTCGACAATGGAAAACGTGAATAAGGCACTCCTATTACTGGGTTCTCATGTGTAGCAGTACGTGTTTGGTGAGGCATTGACGTCGTCCTACTTCCATCCTCAGCAGTTTGCCGACGGTTTTCCGATACACCGAAACCTCTGTAACGAGTTGTAGAGACCCAAAGCCAAAAGAGTAGCCTACTTGATCTACTATAGGTTCTCGGGAGACGTTAAAGTAAATTAACGAATTTCTTAAGAACCGTGATGTTTTCTGTGTCACAACCTCCCTCGATACAATGTTCTCTATCTTTGTTCGTCTACAAGTTATACCTGCTACAATGACCACCTTACAAGACCACGATTCCTTCAAGTAGTTTACCTCGTTATTGTGACACCTGGGTCTCTTGTCCTTCTCAAGAATTAACAGTCACTCCTTTGATCTCTCCAGTCACACCTGAACCGGTTTCAGTAAGTCTCTCAACCACCAGTTTACGTTCTTCCTGGGTCCTGGAGATAGAGGGGTAACTCGTGGGGAAGGGAAACGGGATCCGACGGAGTACCCGGGTGTAAGTTGTTTGGTCTGAATTGATCGACTGTTTAGGAGTAAACCGACTGTCCAGTGAACTCTTCTGGTACCCAAAGTGACACTCGTTCTTCCTAGAAACTCCCGTCTGTCTCGGAAATTCTACCCAGTGTTACACTAGGGTTACTCACACCGGGGTTTACCCCAGTTATAAAATGTAAGTAATAGTCGGTGTGGAATTGGTATCCTAAGATATTAAAGTCGTTTGCCGGAGCCGAAATTGGTTTGCTAGTGCGACCTAAACTCAATTAAACTTACACCGGGTAAACCCGTTTATCTCGGTGAGAAGTTAGAGTCCCCACAGGGTCTCTTCTGTGTCAACGGTTAACCTTAGGAATGGAAGTACGAATGATCCGACACCGAAGTCCCTTTTCAATTGTACAAAACTTGGTATGGTCCTCATAGTGAATACAATAGTGTCATGGTTGTCGACCCACTATCTTAGGGACAAAAGGTCTCTTTAAATCGGGTCTAAGAATCTCCCCAACTGGTCTTCGAGGTATCAATTGTAAGTCGTTCGTGTCTGAGAGTCAGACGACGACGACGATTCAGTGAAGTCAGCACAGGTCGAGACACACTGGGGTATCTGCCGTCGGGTGGTCCGAGGGGGCAGGGACCCAGACCCAGACAAATTAACGTTACGGGTACAAGAAATGTACTATAGAAGAAAGATTACGTTTGTCATTATTTTACTTTTTATTTTTGTTTGGAATTTATAACTCGATCCCTTTTACTTCTTCTTTTCCCCCTTCTACCCACCTAAGTACCTTTATTTGTTCTTGAATTTTTAGACCCAGGTCTAAGGTCAGAAAGAAGAACTAGTAGTAGGGTAGGTGGAGTAGTCGTGTATAACCTATAATAATATGTTGATTCTCGATGACTTGTGATTCGGAAGTGCAAGAAATTTGTCTAAACGACATGAAATATGTCTAAAGAGTCTATTACTACGTTACTTGTCGATGACGATAGTAAGGGACATTGGGAACTCCTTTGACTTCGTGTCTCTCTTCTATTCATTGTACTAGTTCTAGTATGTTGAGTACCCGCCGTCTCGACTGTACACTGTTGGGACTGGTGGAAAGGTTGAAATCTACTGTCGTCTGAAGGGAAGTGACGGGTGCTCGTACCAAGTCTGAAGGACCTGTGTAGCGAACTCCCCTTCCCCTTCCTCCTCCACACCTCCTCCCACTCCACCCCTCGTCTACTCCCCCACCACCGTGGAGGGAGGGATGTTAAGGGTTGTAGGGTGATGAAGGAGGAGACCAGGAAGTACAACACAAGGTGAAGTTTTGGACCTTTTGTGTGAGCTTTACAGAATTCTTATTCTTACATAGTATTATGTTCTCCAGGATACTATCCTGCCAGGACCCCAACCGATTGAGGTGGGAGTCACTATAGTTGTTCCCGAAAAGGTAGAGGAATGAGACGCAAAGGACTTACAGTTGAACTCGGAGTACGTTGGATGGAGAACTGCTGTTATACTGATGAGGTCCATAGTGCAGGTCAACCCTCTTCTCTAAGTAGAACAGGTGACTAAAAACAACAACAACAAACAAACAAATTTCTCTCTTGGGGGTCTTTGAAGACTTATCTAAAAGCGAGTACTGATAACCGATCTGACTCAGTGTTCGGGTGAGGATTTGGTTGGGGACTTTTTCCCTTACCCTCATGGTCTCAATCGATTCCGATTGACTCCAAGTAAGATTTAACAACCTTCCAGTGCTGAGGACTCCCTCCCTATGAGTTCGTGTTTACGAATCACTCGGTCGATAAAGACGGTATCTTGGAAGGTGAGTAGTTAACCTTTACCCCCTTTACTGGTAACGAGGAAGCGTCCTGACAATGTTTGACTAAAATTCCCTATTTATTGTAGAAAACAGTGTCCTAATTTCTCAAAAGAAAGAAAAGAGGTAACAGAATAAACATTAGTTTAGTAACTTCATCGTGGTGAGAGGAGGTTCTCCTTCCTTTCGGGACCCGTTTTCATTGTACATTGTTGTAAAAGATATCAAATTCATGAGACCTCTATATTCTATAAGTATAAGGAGACTATATTTCGTCTCTGGGAGTGTGACTCACTCCCAGTCTCAGGGGACTTCCCGAACAATTTTGTCTTACGACCCAAGATCTCAAAGACTAAGTCATTCAGACCCCCCGCCAGCTTCTTAAGTAGGTAGATTGTTCAAGGGTCCACTACGACGACTACCTCCAGGGTCTGGTGTGAAGTTCTTCGTGTCGAGATCTGACGCTCACAGAACTCACATTCTTGGTCCAAGAATAATATAAATATAGGGATCATGAAGTCACGGACCGTGTATGTCAACAACAAATTAGTAAGTCAGTATAGGTTGAGAGCCGTTGGGGTACCTAACATCTGACGGTCCGAGGAGACAGGTAGCCTAAAGGGTCGTTCTTATGACCTCACTCAACGGTAAAGGAAGAGGTCCCGTAGAAGAACTGAGTCCCTAACTTGGGTACAAAGGACGTAACCGTCCGTGTAAGAAATGGTGACTCGGTGGTCCCCTCGGACCGTGTATGACCATTATTGACCATTCTACCATTCATTCTTCTTAATTATAAATAAGACACGAGTTGTGATAATTTGGAAAAAGCATGTAAACAAGTAAATTAGGAATGACAGTACGGTACTTCCACCGTTAAAATAATGGGGATAAAATGTCTACCCATTTCAAGGGACGATCGAGTCAACCATTTCTTAGGTGGACGTTACGTCCTCTGGGGCCTAAGGACCGAGTCCTTCTAGACGACCTCTTTCCGGTCCGATGGGTGAGGCCATAAGAACCTGGAGGGAACACTGAGTCGACGATTTCTTAGACGGACGTTACGTCCTCTGGACCCAAACTAGGAACCTAACCCTTCTAGGGGACCTCTTCCCTTTCCGATGGGTGAGGCCATAACGCCGAACCTCTTAAGGTACCCGACATATCAGGTACCCCAGCGTCTCTCAACCTGTGTTGACTCGCTGAAAGTGAAGTTTCACTCCGTATCACCGTCCTCCGATTATGCATCATCTCGGTTCTAAATTTGGGTCTAGGTAGTGTTAGTTCTTTGACACGTTAATTGATTCTGAAATATGATTTATATTATTCATCACCCATTAACAACTTACTTACTTATTTACTTAAAGCATAGGAGTTTCTTCCTTTTCATTGTCTCAATATACAACTACCCGCGACCTCTCTTCCGTCCTGTTTTCATAGTTGTAGAGAGACCCTGGTACCAGGTCCTTTTTGGGAACTATAGACCCTAGGACCCGTCGTTTCGTCCGGGGAGTCCCTCTCTACTAGGGGTCCCTCCACAGAGATTGGTCGCGTATGAGTCGACTCAAGGGAGGAAGTGAGTAAGTGGAACCGAATAAAGGGTGACTGTATCGTCGGGTCGTACTCTCACACTACCTTTGTCTTCTCGTTGGTCCCCCGGAACGAGAAGAGTAAAAGGTGGGATCCGACAGGTACGTAAAGTCCGTCTTAAGACTCTCACGTAGGGACCTACACTTCCTTCGGGACCTACACTTCTACGCGAGAGTGAGGAGTTCAGTGGTCCCATGGTAGACCATTTAACGACGACGTTTCGTGACTTACCATGGGATCACCGGAGTGTCTGACTAACATAGGGATTTTCACAAATTAAATAGAGACCCCCCTTAAATGTGGGACCCTTTTTAGACCAATTTACATATTTACTTAGAAGATTGGTCGGTTCTAACTTCTATACTTTAGTATTTCGGTCTTCCGAGAGGAGTTCCCGTCGTCGAAGAGGGGTGGGAGGGTCGTGTGGGAGTGGCGGGTCAGAGTCCGCTACCACGATACAAACAACTGAAGTTTTCTCGTGTTCCTTCCTCCAAGGTCTTCTAATAAGGTGGGTAACTGGAAGTCTTATAAAGACGAAGAGACTGAACCTGGGATAGTCTAACACGAGTAAAGTTGGAAGAGACGGAGGTCACACTGCTCTTGTCTACTAACCGTATGAGAAACTTAGTCTTGAAAGACGTCGAAATACTGACAGTAATTTGAAGGACATCCAGATTTCGAAAACCCCAATCCGGAGTTGAATTACTGAGAAAAATTAAGGAGTTACATTCTATTTTTACGGTTCTCGGTGAATGACCTCTGAAAGTTCTCACAGAGGTAGTCCTATCTGTCAATATGTCACTTACGTTAGTTGACAGGTCAGAATTCTCGAATATTATTGGTTCTTGACACAGAACGAGTAGGATTACAAGTAACAGATAGTCTCCACCCTTCGATGGGGAGTATTATGGTAAAGTTTATGACGACCAGTGACCTGGTCACTCTTTAGTCCAGTCCCGGGAAGTTTGAAAGTGGACTTCATTGTGAACCGTGAGGTAGTATGATGCACCCGTACAGTGTACACGAACGGAATGAGTCCCCAGTTACTTCCCTCTCGGACTGTGTAAAAGTCTTCCTTCGTGACCTTTATAGACCATTTGGTCGATTACTGCCGGTCTGGTGTCCCCCGTTAGGACACGCTCTCGAAGGAACTTTCTATAAAAACCAGTATATAGATCTTCACGGACCTCTTCCCAAGTCGGTTCAACACTCATACATATACGATATCCTTCTACTTAGAGATCCAGAGAGAGAAAATACCATACACGTGAAAACCCCCTTGATACAGATAAGGGTATTTAATTAAGGGTGGAGGCTGTTGTCATTGGGTCAGTTCCCGGTCGTCTCTCCCTCCCTCTAAATTTAGTCCACTCGATTACGAACAAGACACAGTAGGGCACGATGGACGACTCTCGTGTCTCACTTATGTTTGACAGAGACCAGAATTCCTTACATGTCAACACTCCCTGTAGACTTATTTATTTAAGTGACATCATGTAATGTGGTACTACGTGTCCGAGGTCTTAGTTTTTCTGGACCTAAACGTGGGAATCAAGACAAATAAGTTCAAAGGAGAAGTCTTTAACAGGTGTCACGACGTTACTTGTAACCCCATGTGTACAGAGAAAGTTAAGACCAAAGGAGCTACACGTACGAGTCGTGGTCACAAGTAGCGTCGTGACAAATATTATCGGTCCTGTACCTTCGTTGGATCTACAGGTAGTCGTCTACTTACCTATTCTTTCGACACCATGTATATGTGTTACCTCATAATGAGTCGGTGATTTTTCCTATGTAAACTTAGTCAATATTATTCCACATACTTTGACCTCGGATAATATGTCTCACTTCATTCAGTCTTTCTTTTTGTGGTTATATCATATGATTACGTATATATACCTTAAATCTTTCTACCAATTGCTATTGGGACATACGCTCTGTCGTTTTCTCTGTGTCTACATATCTTGTCAGAAAACCTGAGACACCCTCTCCCTCTCCCACCATACTAAACCCTCTTACCGTAACTTTGTACATATTACAGTATATACTTTACTTAACGGTCAGGTCCAAGCTACGTACTATGACCTACGAACCCTGACCACGTGACCCTGCTGGGTCTCCCTACCATCCCCCTCCCTCCTCCCTCCCCACAAGTCCTACCCCTTGTGTACATATGGACACCGTCTAAGTACAACTACATACCGTTTTGGTTATGTTATAACATTTCATTAATTGGAGGTTAATTTTATTTATTTAAATATAAAAATTTTTTACGGGAATACGGTATTTTTTTTCTTTAACAGGTGTCTGTATCATTGAAGGAACTCTTCTGAACACTCTTGATTTCATCCATTAGGTACATTTGTAAATACTGTGTGTCATTTACGTCACAAATTTTATTCGTAAAATAAACTTATTTCTACGACTATCAACGTCCTCGTGTCTCTCGGAGGCACGATCGTAATCCCTAGTACAAGGGACCACCGAGTCTACCATTTCTTAAACGGACGTTATATCCTCTATACCCAAGTTAGTGACCCAACCCTTCTAGGGGACCTCTCCGCTACCGTTGGGTGAGGTCATAAGAACGGACCCCTTAGGGTGCCTGTCTCCTCGGACTACCCGATGTCAGGTACCCCAACGTTTCTCAACGTGTACTGACTCGTTAATTGTGAAGGGGAAAGTGAAAAAAAGACTCTTTTGTCGTGGACACGACACACAACTTTCCACTTATCCTCAAACAATTCTTTTCTTCCTTCCATTTCTGGAAGAATTGTTATTTCCGTTGTATTGGTACCAGACCCCGGTTGTAGTCTTGGACCCTTTTGACAGACGTTTGGGATTGAAACGGTGAACAATCGACACACCGTAACCCATTTATTGAAGTCGAGAGATTCGGGATGAAAGGACTGCAGAAGGAACGACTCAATAACATCCTCCGTATACGCCCACGAACTATTTGACCTCTACTTTATGTCCTTCCTCATTCATGTACGTTCTTACCTCCACACTCTACGGTCATGCAAACAGATGGGAGGTAAAAAGGCCTACGGAGTTTAGATGTTGTCTTTCGACCTCCACGAGTGAGAGTAATAAGGTACTTGTCGTCCATTTTCCTTTTTCGTCAAAGTAACGGACTCCACCTCCTGTTCCCGTTCTTATCTCGACACACAAACAAACTCATGATTCACCATCCGAGGAACCATCGTTTTCTTCCATTAACTGAATGTCAAGAGTGATTTGAATTCCCCGAAATCAAACACGGTCTGCTTTTAATTTATTAATCGTCTCTTACAAGTGAAGGTTGTAAGAGCCGGTTGACGGATAAAGAGGTATTTCTACCCGGGGGTCCCTTGCCTCTTCCTACATTGACGTTAATTTATCCACGTATTTGGATCGTTTCTCGACAGTGGTGTGACGGTCTCGAACCGACCCGAGATAAGATCTATTGAGTGGTAGGGGGTAAATATCATACTCGGTTCCCTTTTTACATAGTTTTACCACCGTTCGTGAGGGTCTAAGTGGGTAAGACTCTTTTATTTTCAGTTTGTTTTCTCCCGGAAGATTTCTCGACGGTTACTTTCTACTAATAACGTGTTTTGTACCGACCCTCCTATATTATAAAAGAAATTTCAGAGTTTCAGTGAACGGGTTTACACTTTCTATACTTTACATACATACAGTTGGAGGACTTTAAGCGTCTAAGCGGTAATAGAACGGGTATCTACCTGTATATATGGTGGATGTTTGTAAATAACTGACAAATGATACAAATGGTCGAGGTCATAGTTCAGGACACTTATTTTGTATTCGAGAGAAGATACAAAGATATAGTAAATCCTATTTCAAACCGATATATATTTTCTTTAGATTAGGTCTTGTTACTACAAAATGAGATCAATCTTCAATTAAGACAAAGAACCTCTCTTCCTCGTCTGTCAGGTCCTGATTTTACGGTCGAGTTGTTTAAGTCCCTGAGTTCGATTAAAATAGACTAACGAGACCTGAGAAATTGTACTACGGTGTCTCAAGTTGTAACGACGAAATCGAGGACGGTAGTACAGGTGTAGGATCGGTCGTTATTTCTTCATCTCCCTTCTGTCCAGTACGAAAGATGGAAATTTCTGTAAAGTCTTTTTGGTCTATCAAAGGTCGAAGGTCCTTCAAGTATTAATTTATCAGAAATAAGACTAACCAGTACATGAGTCGATTCTTAACCCTCAAGACGATGATTCCTCCTCCCGTTCTTGACTAAAACTCCCTATTTATTGTAGAAAACAGTGTCCTAATTTCTCGAAAGAAAGAAACGAGGTAACAGAATAAACATTAGTTTAGTAACTTCATCATGGTGAGAGGAGGTTCTCCTTCCTTTTCGGGACCCGTGTTCACACAATGTCCTTTTTTATACAGAACTAAAAAAGGATAGAAAATCTAATGATTGTCGACTTTCAGAACATACTTTTGGGTTTGTCCTTTTATATTTTTATAGTCTCTTGAAAATTCCTACAGGGAGGCCCTCTATTGTCAAATGCAAGAACTCCTTTTTATTTGAAACTACGAATGGAGTACGATATGTATATTTTTCCTTAAAGTATTTCTAATTTTTAAGTTTATACTTTTTATCTTCATAAGATACTAATGCGAATCCTACAATGTATGAATTAGATCTTCACCTTTCCCAGTACTTGTCTTGTGTGTATGTGTGTGTATGTACACACATTGTGTGTATGGTGTGGTATGTATCTCTACCGTATAATCCTTTGTATAGGTTTGACGTCTGTATTACGTTTCCATTAGTGTAGGAATTATAATCCTTTTATACTGTCAAAGTTTAATTTTGTACTGTTACCCGTTACGTGTTTTGTTATTATTATATCAGTTTTTGTTTATCTATATTTCTCTCCTTTTTTAGTGTTACTTTTGACAAAATAAAATTGGGTATAAGATCAGTTATTCGGACTCGAGAGATAACGTGACCTCTGTCCTCTATACCGGGATAGAGAGGTATAAAACACTTGTTACATTTTCCAGAAGTTCTCAGTAAACCCGACGTAGACTAAAAAACACAATTCACGATATAAATCTTATATTCGTAGTATACTTTACGTTGAATAGAAATGGGTCTCAACCACTTTTCAACCCCTCTGTCTGAGAGAAGTGTGTATAGACCATCCTTTATATTCAAATATCTTCGAAAGACCTGTCCTCAAATCGGTACATACTCCAAGTCGTCGGACCCTCCATAAATTCTTGATATTGAACAAGTTGTTCGTTCCCCTGTCTAACAATCCTTTCAACCCATTGTTTAGTGACTTCGTGAATGTTTTCTGTCCGAACACTCAAGTGGTGTAAATTTGTGAAACTAACACACAGGGTCATCTCTTCAGTCGGATATTTGGTCATAAGAGTCAGAACCTGTAGAACCCAGAGACCATTAAATAGTTTACAAGAGGTCTAGAAAACGTCAAAGTCTCCTTTTCCAAAATTTTTAAGACAAATATATGTAAACTTTATACTCGAATTAATACTAAAGGATCTTTAACTCAATATTAGACTCAGTGATATAAGAGTTTACAACCAATATATGATTATCTTAATATAATAAGATAACATCGATTAAAGTCCATTGACCATGTCCACACACACACACACACACACACACACTCACACACACGTGCGTGTACACACACGAGTCACCACAGGTTGAGACGTTGGGGTGACTGATTTCGGACGGTCCGAGGAGACAGGTATCCTAAAGGGTCCGTTCTTATGACCTCACTCAACGGTAAAGAAGAAGGTCCCCTAGAAGAGACGGGTGTCAATGATAACCGATTTTGTAAAAACACAGAGAATATACAATAGTATAGACAAATACTTTATACTTAAATAATAACAATCAGATAATAATATAAAGGTTATTTAATTTTACTAGTGATTAAGTCTGTAGTGACTGACTTCGTGTACTCACCACTGTTTTGTTTTTTGTCTTAAGTTTTGTTACAGATTTTGTACTTATCGCTTGTCAGGGTCACGTCTGTGACACTCAGACACAATTTATGTGTCTTTTAAAATCAGAGTATATCGATTTTCACACTACTAAAAAGTGTATGTAAGTTTTTTCCTTTTTCTATTATCTCTCTTCACACTACTTAGACTTTTAATTTAAAATAACTCGGTCGGTCGGTAAATGAGAGTTAAGACTTTCAGAGCAGACTACACTTTAAAAGTTTGTCACTATCTTTTATGTAATTTTTTTAGAGATTTGTATGACTGAAGAGATCATTTGTGTAAATCTAAAAGGTATTGTATGTGGTTTATTACAAAAGGTCGTGTTTTATCTACAAACAACAACGATTTCCGTTTCTTCTTCGGTTTTGATGTCTTCACAGGAAGTTTCAGTGTAAGAAATGTCGTATTGTCCTTCGTTCACAGTGAGGACTTTTCGAATATTTCACTAGGGGTTATATTGTTTATAATATGAATCTTGTTCGATAACCTTTTTAGGGAAATAGTTCCCTATTTCTACCTGTACCGTTCTGTTGTCGCCGTATGCTACATTTTCTTTTAATAAAAGAGTGTATCGTTTCCGAGTGTTAACCCTCTCTTTGTCGGTAGATTTCACATGTTTAGTCCAGGACTTCATAATGCTGTATTTGAAAACAAACACTTAGTGATTGTTTAAGTGTATGTTCTCAAATCCATTATCGTAAAAGACTTGCTTCTATTTTGACCTTTTCCATGTAACATTATTTATAACTACCTTGTGGTCCGTACATGAGTTTTTTCTTTAACATGATGGAACCTGAAGGGACCACCCGGTCACTACACTCGGGTGGATGGTCACATCCCTGTGTCCAAACTAGGGACCAGGTCCTTCTTGAATATACCCTCCCTATTGATTCGGGAGGACGGTGTTGATGACTGGGGCGTACGAGATCTCGGGTATTCAGTGTTGATGACTTCGAGGGCACGGATGTCGGGTACGAGGCATTCTTCGCTTCGGTGGTGTTACTCTTCGGACTTGTGGTATTGATCTTTCATTAGACAAGAGCGGATCTCTTTCGGTGGTACGTCGTTACCTCTGGGTCGTGTCGGATTTATTTATTTATTTATGTAACATTATTTACTTATTTTTAAAATTTTTCTTTTGTATGATGGTGTCTGTGAGTTTCCAAAAATAGACTTGTGGTTAGGTGTCTGACTAATAAGTTTTTTCCGTTAACCCTCACTTACTACAAGGAAAACTAGAACTATTTTATAACTTCCTTGATAATTGAAGACACTTATATTTGTTTAGTCTCGGTGCTTTCGTGTAAAAAAAAAAAAAAGTCAAACGATACGATTCTTTACCTGTCGTCCATGTTCTTACAAGAGAACGCGACTACGTACGAACGCACTTTACCTTTCCGTACGTGGATCCAATGATTTTCGTTCCCAATGTATTTGATAGGTTACAGTAGAACTTTTTCTTCTTATTTCAACCTTTTGAATGAGATTGAAGTTTCCAATGTTATTTCGATGTTATTAGTTCTACTCCATCACAACCATATTCTTTGTTTGTCTAGTTAACTTGCCTGATCTTCCGGGTCTTTATCTGGGTGTGAATGCAGAAGTTGACTAAAAGAAAAAAAAGTTTTGGAAAAAAAACAAATAGTTCTGTTTTAAGTACTGTATATTAAAAAAACCTTCCTGACTACGACTTCGACTTCGAGGTTATGAAACCGGTGGACTACCCTTCTTGCTGAGTAACCTTTTCTGGGACTACGACCCTTTCTAACTTCCGTCCTCTTTCCCTACTGTTTACTGCCAACCTACCGTAGTTACTGAGGTACCTGTATTCAAACTCCTTCGAGGCCCTCAACCACTACCTGTCCCTTGGGACCACACGACGTCAGGTACCCCAGTGTTTCTCAGTCAGCCTGTGCTGACTCGTTGACTTGACTTGACTTTTAAGTACTGTATATTAAAGAATAAAATTTTATATATTAAAGTTTAACACACCCAAAAATTCGATAGAAACGTTGTGACCCGTTGATAGTGTTTATGGATTAACGTCTTGTAAAAGTCAGAAGGTTTTGTTTTCGACACGAACAATCGTGAGTGACGACCAGAGGTAGAGGGAATAGGGGACCCTTAGTGATTAGATCAAAGACAGAGATACCTCACCGACTAAGACGTATAAAGTATATTTACATTAGTATACTTTACACCTGAAATCACTGGACCGAAGAGAATCATATTATAGAAGGTCCAAGTAGGTACACCATCTTATATAATCATCAAATAAGGAAGGAAATACCGATTATTATAAGGTGACATGTAGATATGGTGTGAAGTAATTAGGAAAGTAGGTCACTACCTGTAAACCAAAAAAGGATAAAAAACAGGTAATACTTATTACCACGATATTTGTAAATGACAATATACTTGTATATAAAAGTTAGAGAACGTAATATGGATTTCTCTTCTTAAGAACGTAGCATACCTTCGAGTGAAAGACTCTTTGATGGTTTAACAAAAGGTAAACCTTTACCGATATGGTAAAACTCTTTAGATATACGTCCAGTCCTTCGTTGTCAATCTTGACCTGTACCTTGTTGTCTGACCACGGTTTATCCTTTTCCTCATACAGTTCCGACATATAACAGTGGGATGAATAAATTGAATATACGTCCCATGTAGTACTCTTTACGACCTGACCTTCTTCGTGTTCGACCTTAGTTCTAACGGCTCTCTTTATAGTTATTGGAGTCTATACGTCTACTGTGGTGGGAATACCGTCTTTCACTTCTCCTTGATTTTTCGGAGAACTACTTTCACTTTCTCCTCTCACTTTTTCAACCGAGATTTCGAGTTATAAGTCTTTTGTGTCTAGTACCGTAGGTCAGGGTAGTGAAGTACCCTTTATCTACCCCTTTGTCACCTTTGTCACAGTCTGAAATAAAAAGACCCGAGGTTTTAGTGACGTCTACCACTGACGTCGGTACTTTAATTTTCTGCGAATGAGGAATCTTCTTTTCAATACTGGTTGGATCTTTCATATAAGTTTTCGTCTCTGTAATGAAACGGTTGATTCCAGGTAGATCAATTCCGATACCAAAAAGGTCACCAGTACATACCTACACTCTTGACCTGACACTTCTTCCGACTCGTGGCTTCTTAACCACGAAAACTTGACGCCACAACCTCTTCTGAGAACTCTCAGGGAACCTGACGTTCCTCTAGGTTGGTCAGATAAGACTTCCTCTAGTCGGGACCCTAAAGAAACCTGTCTTACTACGATTTCGACTTTGAGGTCATGAAACCGGTGGAGTATGCTTCTCAACTGAGTAACCTTTTTTGAGACTACGACCCTCCCTAACCCCCGTCCTCCTCTTCCCCTGCTGACTCCTACTCTACCGACCTACCGTAGTGACTGAGCTACTCAGACTCACTTGAGACCCTCAACCACTACCTGTCCCTCCGGACCGCACGACACTAAGTATCCCAGAGTCTCAGCCTGTGCTGACTCGCTGACTTTACTTGACTTGACTTGACTTGACTTGACTATGGTAAAATATAAAAGTCGTTGTCACATACGTTCAAGATCAAAGTTGTTTAAGAACGACAATGAATAAAAAGGTAATTTTTTAATGATACTACTGTCGGTAAGATCACCTGTACTTTGCCATAGAGTAATATCGAAACGATACGTAAAGGCATTGTCGGTTACTACAACTCTTATAAAAGTGCACGGATAACAGGTAAACATATGGAGGAGACTTCTTTACAGATAAGTTTAAGAAACTCGTTAAAAATTGATCAAACAAATAGAAAAACAACAATTCAACATTCTCAAGAAAAATATGAGACCTATAATCTAACTGGGAATTGTGTGTACTAAACGTTTATAAAAGAGGACAAGATACCCAACAGAAAATAAAAGAACTATCACTGGAAACTACGTGTTTCAAAATTTAAAACTACTTCAGGTCGAATGAGTAATCATACAACTAACAAACACGACAATCATAGGGTGAATTCTTTAGTAACGGATTAAATTGTAATACTTCTTAGTGTAGGTATAAAAGAAAACTTTCAAAACATCAAAATCAAAAAATAAGTTATAAAACTCTTTTAAAAACGTATACCACACTCTAACCCGAGGTTTAAGTAGGAAACACACACCTATAAGTCAACAGACTTGTGACAAGTTTTCTGATAAAAAAGAAGGTTACATTCTAAAACCGTGACAGTTTTTATTTGACCGGTATCCACAGACCCAAATAAAAATCTGAGAAGATAAAGTAACCATATATTTAGATAGGAAGACGATTATCATGTGACAGAAATAATTATGACACGGAAATATTATTTAAAACTTTAGTCCCTCACACTTGGGAAGGTACTCAGATGATTAGAAAAAGTTCTGTTAAAACCGATGAACCCCAAAGAATACGACGACGACGACGACG
Source organism: Capra ibex (assembly GCA_006410555.1). NCBI lineage: Eukaryota > Metazoa > Chordata > Mammalia > Artiodactyla > Bovidae > Capra > Capra ibex. The sequence goes on from SJYO01034137.1 coordinate 43,245,947, forward strand.
ATTCAGCGAAGTCAACACAAGCTGAGACACTCTGGGACATCTGCCGTCGGGTGATCCGAGGAGACAGGGACCCTAAGAGGTCCGTTCTTGTGACCTCTCCCAACGGTAAAGGAAGAGGTCACGTACTTTCACTTGTCACTTTCACTTCAGCGAGTCAGTACAAACTGAGAATCGCTGGAGTACCTGACGTCGGATGGTCCGAGGAGACAGTTAGCCTAAAAGGTCCGTTCTTATGACCTCACCCAACGATAACGGAAGAGACCCCCAAGGAATATAAAGGTATATTTAAAATTTTGACCGGACAGGTAAATACGTTTTTTACGTCAACCTTAAAACTTTCCCTTACATGACTTAAACTCCTCATAAAGGTAGAATTGTTAGAATATGGAAGGTTAAGTACTTGTATCCTATAATAAAGTAAATAAATCAAGAAGATATTGAAGAAAGTCGTTATAAAATATCAGAGGTGACATTTCCAATTTGAATATGGATTCTTCCAATAAGAAAGACTATCGTAATATTTAACTTAACAAAGAAACTGAAGTAAAAAATTACCAAATGACGATTATATGTCTTTATGTTGACTAAAAGATGTACCTAGAACACAGAACGTTGAAACGAATTCAATAAATAATCACAATTGTGTAAAAAGGGGACCTAAAGAACATTAAAAGATTTATATTCTGATACGGTAGACGTTTCTCCCTAACAAAAATGAAGAAGGAAAGGTCATCCATACAGAAAATATATAAAAATAACGGATTAAAGGAACCGATCTTGTAGTCATGTTAAAACTTATCTTCACAATTCTCGACTGAAAAAATAAAATGAACAAATATCATAATCTTCCTTAAGAACTTCAGAAAGTAATAATTTATACTACAATCGACACCCACAAAGTATCTATGGAAAGTAATTCAACTCCTTAACGGGAAGATAAGGTTCAAACAATCACAAAAATAGTACTTCTCCACAATCTAAAAGAGTTTATGAAAAAGACTTAGATAACTCTCCTAGTGGAAAAAAAAGAAATTAAAGACAAAATTTTAAACAAAGAAAAGTTAACTTCCTATTAACGAAATGTTATAACACAACCAAAGATGGTTATACTATGTATAACATAACTAAGTGAAAACATACAACTTGGTCAGAACTAAAGGACTTTATTTAGAGTGTACCAGTACCACATCTAGGAAAATTATACGACGACTTAAGTCAAACGATCATAAACCACCCTTAAAAAGGTAGATATAAGTGTTCCCTATTACCGGAAATCAAAAGAAAAAGAAACAACACAAACAGACGGAAACCATGATCCTGTCGTGACCGGAGTTTTTTATTCAATCCTACATAAGAGAAGATAAACAAATCTTTTCAAACCACTCCTAACGACGATCAAGAAAGAACTTCCAAACCAACTTAAATGGTCACTGTAGTGGACCAGTATCGAAACAACCTCTAAAAAAAAAAAAATGACACAGTTAGGAAAATGAACGATAACCAGATAAGTCCACAAGATAAAGACAAACTCATTCAGACCCGTCGAACATATAAGGTTCTTTAAACAGGTAAAATAAATAGATGAAATAATCGTATAATTAAATGACTGTATTATTAAAAGACTAAGGAAAATAAAGACATTTAGTCATCATTCTCGGGGAGAAAGTAAAGACTAAAATCATTAAACAAAGAACAAGTCGGACATATTTCCAAACGGTTAAAACAACTAAAAAAGTTTCTTAGTTTAAAACCGAAATGACTAAAGGACTTATCAAAAAGATAAGAGATATCACAAATGGGGGTGAGATTAGAGATAATAAAGTAAAGAAAAAAAAAAAAAAAAAAAA